>OX382295.1:8596332-9846332 GCA_947507805.1 Aporophyla nigra
CCGGTAAGGACCAGAGGGGTAATTGCGGAACTTTTTATCGGTAGGAATTGGGTTAATATTCATAGTTAAACAACATTCATTGCGTTATTTACGTTGCTGAGCTAACAATATATTCGAACAAATGACGCAATGGTTTAGAAATAATCTTCAATCCCATTCAGATTCTGATAAATTGTGCGTTTCGCAATTAGGGTGCAGGCTCGGGTCGACGGCACGTAGTGTTCCACGCGCGCCTCAAAGAGATGTCAGCAATACTGAAGGGGTCTGCTAGGACCGATGCCTGCCTGGGTCGCGAGATTCGTTCGAAAGAGTTACCGTGGCCCTAGCATATGGGCAACTGAAGGAACGCGGGTGGGTTTTAGACAGTAAAAGTCTGACAAGACCTTCCGCTCCACCCTAGAGCGGGAGATGTCATTTGACGAATTCAAAAATCGAACTCAAAAATAAAACTCTCCTTTAGAGATTCACTACAGTCGGTTAAACATAACATAACATCACGCCTTGTTTCCCCGAAGGGTTGGGCAGAGGTGTACCTATAGTACACCCACATTTCGCCTGTTATGGTTAAGTCCTGTGGTTAAATCCCATGTAATACTGGCCTGTAATAATGACTGGCCTATTAGTCTAGTGGTTAGTGACCCTGACTGCTAAGACTGAGGTCGTGGTTTCGATCCCCACCCAGAACAAATCTTTGTGTGATGAGCACAATCATTTGTTCTGTGTCTGGGTGTAATTTATCTATAATTTGTATGTATTTAGAACTATACTTATAAGTATATTTATCAGTTTTCTGGTTGCCATAGTACAGGCTCTGCTTAGTTTGGTGTATTGGTTGTCCTAAGATATTTATTTATTTATTTTAATAGGAGGCGACCCTAGTGCCATCAACCGGACACAAATCTAAACTCCAGGCTACTACTAAGAAATTCCAGATGGAAAGCCCAACAACACTTTGCCCGACCATCGAACCCAGGACCTCATGCTCAGGAGTAGCGCTTGCGACCACTGGACCACGGTTACAAAATAGACGTCAATATTTTGGTTAAAAAAAGTTTTCAATGTTTTTGTTTCTCACGCGTGGTATGAATAGAGATGTTTCTATCAAGCATTTCGTTTACATAATAGCGTTGCTTGAAAAAGCAATTTAGGAAAGGTTTTGTGCCATTTTGTGTACCTAACCGAACCGAGGTCTATTTTTTATGTCTCTCACTACACCTAAAGGACTTACATAAAATCCTTTTGTATTTCCTATTTTTGTGCCTATTCTTAGCGCTGGAATATCTGTACAACTAGATTAGGTGGGTACCTATTTGGGTAACAAGTTTTTTTTTTTTAAATAACAAAATAACAGCTATTTACTAACAGCTTATAACTTTTTATGCATACATAAAAAGTTTATACGTGAGTCGGGATTGATAGCAAAAAACATTTATTTGTCTGTCTGTGTTCCGCCTGCTAATCTCCGAAACGGCTGGACCGATTTTAACGGGACTTTCAATGTCAGATAGCTGATTTTACAAGGAGTAACATAGGTGGCCCAGTTGTAACCGACGTACGAGTTGTAGGTCGTGGGTTCGAACCCGAGCAGGCACTTTGTGTAATTACTAATTTATTTCATCATCACTGCGCTCAAAACGGTAAAGGAAAACATCGGGTGGAAACCAAAAATTAGAAAACAGGTCATAACTACCAAACCGCACTGGGCCCGCGTGGTGGAGACTATAAGCCCACTCCCGCTCAAAGAAAGGAGGCAGCAGTTCCAGCAGTGGTACCTTTATAGGCTGATTATAATGAATGATATGATAAGTTTTTATTAAATAACTATAACTTACTTAGGGTACAGCTCCTTTTGTTGTTATTATTCAGATTTTGTGTAACATGGGCCTTACCTGAAATAAAAGAAAATATATATTTAATAGGAACATTTCAGAAGTTCCAGCCTGCTCAGTTCAGTTTAAATTCATTGCTGCGTATAAAACTTACAGAACCCATATTTCCGTGTATCCTCGATTTGCGGAACAGTGTAAATTGCACGAATCCTGAGATTACCACTTTCAGTGAGAAAATTAAACAAAACAATGTAATCAGGAATAGGAAAGTGAATATTACGCGCAAGACTAGCCAACCGCAAGTAACGGGTTCAAATTACGAGACGAGCCATAAACACGGCCCCTAGTCTGTGAAACTATAATATGGTCATTTGTTAAACAGTAATAATAGTTATTAGGGCAGTGATTTAATGAAGCGTCGGTTTTGAATTTTCATGAGATGACTAACATTCTAGTATAATTTTCATGAGATAACACCCTAATAAATTGATTAATTTATAAATCGGTACATAGTCTTCAAATGGCGTTCTGTAGTTTGTACCGTTCCCCATGTAAAGGAGGTGTGTTTATTATGTATGTATCGTCTTCACATATGATGATCTAATTAATGTGAGCAAAAATCATGTAAACCTACTTTTATTTAAAGAGGTTCTGTGGCAAATTTTCCCATTCTTTTCCACACGAAACTACCAAATTTTTGGCATTTTTGTACGTCCAAAAATGCTGTTTATGTATGGTATAATTTTACTTTGACTGTAAAAATTGTAGGTACTTGATAAACAAGGCCTCTTCAAAGTCTAGACGAATGACATATCTGTATTTATGCTCACTACAATAGTGCCTAATTTGGCCTACATTCTGGTAATTGTACGTAATTAGAGTACAGAATTAGGCACTAGTCCCACTGTCGACGAGGGAGCTATCAACGATTCTCTCGCTCAAAAGACGCACAAAAGATGTTAGTAAAAAACTGGCCAAGTGCGAGTCGGACTCGCGCACCGAGGGTTCCGTACAAACCTGCAGGTATTTACGGTTTATGCATAAGGTTTATGTTTTTTAAATTTTTATCTATATTTGAGTTGACTGAATGAAAGGTAAATTGTGGTTTACGATTTATGACGTATTTAAAAAGTTAGTTTTATCATTCCCTTATTTTAGAAGTTGGGGGGGGGGGCTACATACATTTTACCACTTTGGAAGTGTCTCTCGCGCAAACTATTCGGTTTAGAAAAAAATGATATTAGAAACCTCAATATCATTTTTGAAGACCTATCCATAGATACTCCACGAGTATGGGTTCGATGAAAAATTTTTTTTTGAGTTTCAGTTCTATGTATGGGGAACCCCAAATATTATTGTTTTTTTTTTCTATTTTTGTGTGAAAATCTTAATGCGGTTCACAGAATACATCTACTTACCAAGTTTCAACAGCATAGCTCTTATAGTTTCGGAAAAAAATTGCTGTGACATACTCGGACAGACAGACAGACAGACATGACGAATCTATAAGGGTTCCGTTTTTTGCCATTTGGCAACGGAACCCTAAAAAGGTACATCGCTGACTGTTTACACCGCCAGTGAGTGCTCGTTTCTCACAGTGACAAGAGCTATGAAAGAGAGTCCTCGCTCACCGACGCACGCTTGGTGTGGAGAAAAACTAGCTGAGAGACCCACCGTATACCTACCAGCAAGTAATCCCTGCTCGCTAACTTGTTTTTAGTTATTAGCTCTCTTCTGGATTATTGCTGGCGAGGGTGACAAACCGAAAAAGTACTCTTGAAAGTTCGAGGCTGAACTAAAAGCTAGATATTCTCGCTCACGAAACGTACAAAAAAGATTGTAGATCCCGTATCAGTAAAATAAAGACATTGCTGACTGTTCACACCGCCGCGCGCCACCGGCGAGTACTCGTATCTCGCTAAACTTTCGCTAAACGACACTCGCACGAGAGACTTCACTGCATATCAGCGAGTAATTGCTCTTCGCCGTCGCGTCGCCCACTCGCTACTCGCTAACTCGTTTCTAGTTGCTAGCTCTATTCAATTCTAGATAATCGCCGGCGAGACAGGTGCCTCAGTCACAAACCCAAATCTCGACATTTGATAAATCTATCTGTTCAAGAATCAGTGATCTTGAATGGTCGGGGATTTAAAAAAGCCTATTGTAAGCACACTGAGCTTAGGCCCTAGACGAATGGCCTTAAACTTGCCCATTTGTTTTGGTTCAGCTCGATCTAGGCTTTATTGCTATACCTTTTTTATTGTGACAGTCATTGGAAGATGAGGTGTCATGAACATGATGGACGGTCGATGACAGGCGATAAAGAGTAAGCAAAGGCGCTAGATATTCTAAGAATGTTGATAGTTGGAACCGTTGTTATTGTTTGACGAGGCTTAAAGAGGATGATGTTAACATTAGGTGCAACAATACCTGTGGAACGTAAATATAATACCGTATTTATTATGAAAACGAAAAAGTTACTTTTTCTTCTATTGTAGCCATAAACCCACACATTTTCTCATGGGGGTAGGTCACTTGCTACGTGTCTAACCACAAACACAACTACGAATACTTTATTTCATTAATAAGTTTTGTACTATACAGCTAGTTACTGACATGTCCTAAGCAAATAAATGCCTGTATTAGGACACTACACTCCCCCACAACTTAGATTTAAGATTTAATATAGAACAATTATGCAAGTATTTACTATTTATAATAATTTTGAGAAGATAAATTTCTCCAAAAGAGAATTACAAAATACTAATATTTTATAACAGCTTATTCAAATGAGTGTGTTTATATGTGGCGGTGGGATTATGGGATATAATATGTATAAGTGATGTGGACTAGCAATCATCATCATCATCATCATCATCATTTCAGCCGAAAGACGTCCACTGCTGGACATAGGCCTCCCCCAAGCTCCGCCACTTCGACCGGTTTTGTGCTTCCCGCATCCAGCGGATTCCTGCGGCCTTCACAAGGTCATCGGTCCACCTTGTTGGAGGCCTTCCAACTCTACGTCTTCCGGTACGCGGTCGCCATTCCAGAACCTTTCGGCCCCATCGGCCATCTGTTCTGCGAGCAATGTGCCCTGCCCACTGCCACTTCAGTTTAGCAATTCTTCGGGCTATGTCGGTTACCTTGGTTCTCCTACGGATCTCTTCATTTCTGATTCGATCGCGTAGGGACTAGCAATAGTGAAAGTAAATTAAACACTAGTTAGAAATGTTATGGTTAGAAAAAAAGTCCAAAGGATTGAGATGCCTCTATTTGCCTCAAAACTTATATCTATTCCACTATTACATTAAAAACTCGGCAACCCTAAAAACCCACGACACTAAAAACCGGTCAAATTACACGAAACTCGTAATCATTACGCTAAACTACCCACTAAAGTTTAATCGCTTACCAATTAGTGCCACAAAACGCAATCTAGTTTGCAACAATAGGACATCTATCCGAACTTTAATCAACTTAGTGGAAAATTACGTTATTTAGCTCCAACCTGCCTTGTAATTTGTATCCGGAGATAGGCTGGCTTCTATTACGTCCCCCCTAACTCCGGACCAAAACAGCCGCAGAATTAAACTGGCACCTTTTATTTTATGCATTAAATGGGAGGAAGGTAGCAAGAACAAACGCAGATGGAAAATACATAGTCGGAGTTTCAACATTGTTCTCTTTTTGTAATAATATTAAATCTAATATTTACCGAGTTACGCTAGGAAATTGAGAATTGGACTTGCTGAAACAATGGAATATGTAAATGCAGTTTTTTAATAATGGTTTGGCTTTTTGTCTCATCTTTTGGGGTTACGTACCCAAAGGGTGCCATCGCAATTCGCAACTCTATTACTAAGCCTGCGCTATACGTACGTCAGTCTGACGGCGGCGGGCTGAATGACATCCCTGCTAATATATTTTATAAATCGAATGTAAGTTTGTTTTTTACGCTTTCACAAGAAAACTACTTAACCGATCATCATAAAACTGTACACCTATTCTTGGAGGTATTAGAAGTAACACAGGATACTTTTATGAAAAAAAAAAAATACGAAAGATAAAATAATTGTATGTAAAACATCTCAAAATCTAGCTACTTCAACGTCACCTAGCATTCCAGTAATGAAGTTCCAAAAAAAATTTGACGCGGACGAAATCGTGGGCAGAAGCTAGTGTGAATCATAATAGGTAGACAGTAACAGATTTCAGTTTATTTCTCTTGCCGCTATAATAACAAATTCCTGTAATTTTTACATAAACTTCTATCACACAGAAAATTTACAGACTTTTCTCTATGGAAACTTCGGAGAAAAGCGGCCGAAAAAAGAAAACATGTTTGATAATATGCATATAGCGCTTTCATATGATACTCCACATACTAGCCCCACAGCGAATATTTAAAACCCCCGTTCAGTCCTCGTTGCAAAAAGAAATAACCATATTTATATTTCTCTCATATTTACAAAATTGTTGGACAAATATCGTATAAAACTATTCCAAATTTCAAGTCGATAGCATTAGTAGTTCTTGAGATATCCAGCTGTGACAGACAGACGAACAGAAACACTCTCACCATAAGAGTTCCTTTTTACTATTTTGGTACGGAACCCTAAAAAGGTTACATTCATTGTGCGACATGCACTTGCCCAGTTTTTTCATTCATTACAGCAGCTTTTGACATACATTTCTTGCAATTACCGATCAAATGTTCATTGTCAAGTAAACTTGAATCCAATAGCAATCAATTCGAGATAAACCAATACGGATCAAGCAGGCCATGTAAAGCCTAACTTAGCTATACTGCGACATATCAATGAAACAGACAGCGCCTTCGGCTGTCAAGATGTAGCCGCCGCGAGTATGTAAGTACCGTGACACACCACACGCGTGTCAGGCTGACTAACGCAGACGGTTACCGACCGTCAGATTGGTTGCAATGCTTGGTTGAGCTAATGTGTTAGCTGCCTAAGTTATATTGACGATTTGTGCCAGTCCAGCCTACCCACAGTTTATTGCTATTTACACGGGATATAGTATTTTCTTATCTAAATACTAGCTTTTGCCAGCGGCTTCGCCCGCGTGGTGGTCGGAAAATATCCCGCGGGAACGTACTACCGGGATAAAAAGTACCCTATATGTTAATCCAGGTTATAAACTATCTGTGTGCTAAATTTCATCCAAATCCGTTCAGTAGTTTTTGCGTGAAAGAGGAACAAACATCCACACATCCATACATACAAACTTTCGCGTTTGTAATATTAGTAGGATTTGGTACGTCGCGTCGTTTAGATGTAAGAGGCGACTAAGGAACTTTCTTGAGAACGAGCAGCAGCGGTCTCTATGCATTTTACCACCATACTGCGATCGTCAACCCGCCTGCTAAGCGTGGCGATTATGACAAAGCATCCCAAGTTGGGGGAGACCTATCTCCAGCAGTGGACGTCTTTCCACTGAAATGATGATGATGATATTTGGTAGTGTCGGAGTTTCATTTCGGTTGGCATGGAGAAGTTAACTAAGATTACTCGCGAACTGATAAGGTGCGATACTGAGATATCTTAGGGCGGGACAAACAAGCGTGACACGACGGTGCGGCTCGGTTTTGTGAGAAAAAAATCCAACAAGTATTCATAGAAATTGTTCAACTAGATGGGTGAAGCCTATGTACCTTTGTGCGGGGAGCCCATACTGCAACATTAGAGTGATATTTTTTTTTTCATGTTAAATAGATCGTATTAGGTCGATCGTACATTGTCCAGGTTCGCGGAAATGTTCGAAAGAGTTAACGTGGCCCTGGAACAGGCAACTGAAGGCACACATGGGTTTAGTCAGTAAAATTCTGATACGCCCTCCCGCCAGGGCTTGGTAACGTTACCAAATTCACACTATAAGTATCGTTAAGTAACGTTATTTTCATAAAATTAATTTTTTAACGGTAACACGGGTAACGATACTTTGGTATCGAATCCATAAAATAACGTTACCATTACCGTTACTAGTATCGATACTTTTATCGTTACTTAATGCGTTGTTGTCAACCCGCGCAACCTAAGCGGCACGCCATGGGTGGCGGCGCTTTACGGCAACATCGCCAATCATACGATGCAAATGCAACTTCATTAATGTAGACGAAAGAAAGAGATGAAAGAAAACAAATATTATTATCTTCGTCCGATGAAAGTAACGATACCAAATTTTTAACGTTATTCAAAGCCCTGCCTCCCGCTCCGCCCAAGAGCGGGAGAAGTCATTTGATGATTTTCCACCCACATAAATGCTGTCCCGTTATTAGGCAAAAGTCTAGTTCTGGTCCTTCTAGATTAATCGCAACTACCTGTATGGACACTCACTACACATGAAAGTTTTAAATATTTGACAAAAAAAATCACTCACCTACCTATCAAAATCCTTTTCCTTTTGGAGTTCCCTTCAGGAAACACGATACGAAACAGTTTAGTTTAAAAAACGCACATTTCAATTTCAACATTGCCTTTAAAAACACCAACCCCAAGTTTTACAGTAAAAGAAAACTCAAATCCAAATAACCGAATAGCTGAATCTCCCCAGCCCCAGAAGCATGCTCTAACGAGTGTAATGTCCAGCAAAGAGTACACTGGTAACAAAAGAGGACGGTGGCACAAAGCAAAGGGAGCAGACTGGCTGCCCGCGAGCCGAGAGTGTGTCCACTGTGCCACGGACTTTAATTGGTAATGACCTTTGATTATATTTTACCTAAAAACCATAACTATTTATTTTTATTTATGATATAATACCAGTCACCGGCAAAAACAAATCTTATTGAAGATTTCAAAGTGCCATTAGAACCTCAGTCTCATATCGTTTTATCGCAGAAAGTACTATGGCCACGTGAGTTTTGGCGCCACTTTACAATCGTATTGTCAAGACGAAGCTAAAGAAGCCACAGTATGTGAATTGACTTTCAGCTATTAATGGTATCTGCACTAATTTTTACGATAAAAATACAAAGGGAAAGTAAGGGATAGATAGATGCATTAGAATTGTCTAATGAAAGAACGAGACTTCTCCAAAAGACATCAACGCGGGACTCGACAAATGTGCTGGTTCACACAACCACCATTTTAAATAGACCCCTACGGTGGATCATAATCTGATTAAATCAAAATAATTTTTCGTACTGTTTACTTACCGATGAAAAGTTATTCTATCCTTTTTGTAACTAGAAGTCTTGGAATGTTTCCCACACAACTTCACTGCGCATGAAGGCATTTTGATACGTTATAATTGCAGATAAAGTTATATTATTTGCATTTATTTAGCGTGCACAGAGGTCTAACGATTGGTCACAACTAAAATGGTTACTAGAACCGTAGCCTATGTATAGGCGACAAAATACTAATAGTTTTCGAGCGTTGGGAAACTGTATGCGCAGTCAAGTGGTTATATAGTCTTTGGCTACGCTGGAGCTGTCAATGTCAAATCCAAAGTTGCCACTGGTGAGTGGTTGACTGGACATTATTATAAGACTCAGTGAGTTAGTAAGGCGATTCGTGATAGAAATCGTATAAGCCTAAGTTATGAGTTTTTGTTTAACGTGAAGAATCTAATATCGCGTATTTCTAGGCAAGTGTTGCCTTACACGAACAAAACTCATCCCTATTTGGAAAATAATATTGTAAAAACACATTTTCCATGAATAAAATTATTGTGAGCTTGAATATCATTAGTATAAAATGAACTAGACAGAAATTAGATTTTTAGTCCGTGGATAATACCTATTTAAAGAATCGAATCACATTATTATGCACATCACAACAATTTATGTATTTAAAAAAATATGTAAAATATTTCATAACAATATTTACCAACACGTCGTTGGACAATGGACACGTACAAACAGGTTTACTCGTATGCAAATTGACTCCGGCCTCCCTAATTCAACCCCCAACGTATTTTATACCCTAACATATTAAATTAGGGTTTAAAATTAAACGTAATTAGGTTCGCAGGCTGCTAAAAAGTGTAGGGTACAGAGAAGCCCTTGACGAAACCTTAGTAAAGTCGGATGCAATGACTTTTATTCGAACGAGAGGGCGAAATGATACGGTAGACTTGTCATTAGCCCCTTTTATAGACGATGACGTAAGCAAGTGGCGCGACGGGACTATACAAATACACAGATAGGTAAACATATCGTATTTCGTTACTACCTAGAGATATTTGCATAGGTGTATACCGTTAATGGAACTTTGAGTGAAGAACGTACATACAAAACTTTACAATTATTGTATGGAGATTTCCTACAAATACGAATCTATGGGGAAGTCGCGAAGTATGCACTTATTGTACTTACTACAGGCAACTGAAGAAACACGGGTGGGTTTTAGTCAGTAAAAGTCTGACACGCGCTGAGCTCTGCCCAGAAGAGGAGAAGGAGGAGAAGTCATTAAATCAAATCAAATCCAAAAAAAAGAAGCGTGGCAGGGATTCGATGTGCAACCTGTTATCATGGATTCAGTAACATGAACTGATGAAAAATGCTTTCCATACAGCTTGATTGCATTGCATGGCCATTGGCAGTTTTGTATGAAACAGGTTTTTTTTTTTGATAACTAATGACAAATTTCTACGTTATGTCTGAATCATATGGTGAATTCAAGGTTACAGTTTGCCTACTGGTTAAAATTTAACCTGTATTGATAAATAAGAATATTATTTTAGTTTTTGTAAAGTTGTTTCATAACGCTACATGTTCAGAAAGCTCTTCAAAGATTTTCACGATTCTTTTACTATACACTAGGTCTTTCCTTTAAAGACTTACTACTTCCAGGTGTATAATGTTCTGTAGCGGAGTGTCTTGTACTTCCTAATGAGCATGACCATGTAGCTTTAAACTAAGCTACGACTACACAGTCCAAGCCACACCCCTTAGAAATAAACTCCACAGATACCATAATATAAAGCCGTGTGCTCACAGCTAAGTTGGTCACCACATAAGTCACATTTGTCACAATAATAGTCGAACTAGGGTGGATCCGCCGTTTTGATTCTTTACTATTTATTTTGTATGTTTTTTTAAACTGGTCGAAAATGCGTGCTATACTCAAAAAATACATAGTTTTTATAATAACCATTACTAAACTACTGAAGGCACTGAAATCCAACAAGAGAATCAGAAGTTATCGATTTTCAAAGTTATTTAACTAAAGTGGTAATGACGTTTATAACATGGTAATGACTTTTCTTTAACGGGAATGACACTATGTTAATGGGAATGATGAAAAAGAGTAAATAACATATCTTTCTTCTATGAATCACTATAATCATAATAAAATATCACAAATCAACGATTGATACATACTCGTAAGTATTGTAGGTAGGTATAGATGTTCTAAACAATAACAACCAAATGGTATAACGGTAACTTAAAAAAATTCTAACAATACAACTTTTCACAGATTAAACGATTTTTGGCTAATTCTTTGGAAATTAAGTCATTCATACAATTCGTTTACTAAATAATAACATGTTTAATTATAAAACAAATTAGGAATCATCCTAATAGCCCAGTATTTCTTTTATTGATGACAATATGAATGATCCCACATTGATGAATTTAAAAAAAGTAGAAGAAGAACTAAACAAAATTATCAAATTGCAGTCGACTATTCTTCGACAATCAATATTATAAACGAGATCAAAATTGAAATACTGACAATTTGAAACACTACAACTACTTATAATATTAATTTTCATTTTTTTGTTAGTATAACTCTTTTATTAGATAAAATCTTTATGTTAGAAGGTCCAGCAACACAAATATTGTCTACAGTTGATGTGGACGCCTGCATCGTGTTAGTAATATTTGCGAATACTGCATTACCATAATCACTCTTTGCAGCTATGAGGGGTATCACTTTATCTGTATCAGGAATAGGAGACGAGATCAAACTTTGTGGTATATTCAAAAATCCAAGGTGTTTCCCATGCGCACATATGATACCGCAGTCACATTCAAAGCAGCTTGCATTCCGAAACGTTAAAGTAGGGATTCCCTTTTTCCACAAAACTTGATGGACTTCTAGAGTTCCTTTAAACGGCTGCAAGTTTTTTGGGATTTTCTTCTCTATCTCACTAATTTTTTCTTCGGGTACATCAATTAGGGTCACATTTGTTATATTTTCTCGGCAGACACGCATAAACTGGTCATAGCTGCCTACATCAATACCATGATTGACGCAGGAATCAACTGTCCTCTTTATTGTTCCCCCGACACCATCGGCAGCACCCTTGCCGTGACCAGCTTCAGTATAGTTCCACGTTATTGTTTTTATTTGTGGGAATTCTTTGTGTATTTGTGGAATCATATGAAATATGTATTTATTTTTATATTGGGAAGTCGGGGAATCTGTTTGAATATGTAAGGTGTCAATAAATGGGTTATCTTTGATGGTTTTTTGTATCAAAGGAACAAAGTGTGCCCAAACAGCTGGAGCGTCATGTCTCAAACAAGAACTCGTTGTACAAATTGATTTTGGTTTTGTTGAACTAGTTGCAAAGTCAAAACTGTAGATTATTGCTGCGTGAAGGCTAACTTCTTTTCGATTTCCACCAAAATGCATGGATTGTACTTCTTTATTAAATTTTAATCCATAGTTTTCAGAAAAGTCTGCGTGAATTACAGCACAGTTAACAGGCGTTGAATCCTTTAATTTCTTCAAGCTTATATATTGGTTATGAATTTTGTAAATATGTTTAAAAAATGGTGGTAAACTTGCAATCAAAGCATTAATTAATTCTCTTGGCGTGGCTTTTACCTCTTCTTTTTTCGTGATTGTTATAATTTTTTGGCCTTTTTTTGTTTTAACAGTTTCTCTCGCACGTATCCATTTGCAGTAAGTAATATCTTGATCATCAGAAAATTCCTTGAACTGTACTAACTTATCTTTACAGTATTGGCACTCTCGCCTCAGACATTTCTCTTCGTATATAGAACAACACATAGTCTTTATTAATGCATCACAGTCTGGCTCGTCTATTATAGAAGATGTTTTCAATGCTTTAGTCATGAGATCAATATTTTCGTGAACGATGCACTTGCATGTGTCCCTTTGGGCACGCTTAGGAGTCAACACCCAAAACGGTCTATGCTTACAAAAAAAGCTATAACTAACTTTTACTTGATATTTAGTCATGAACTTTTGATGCAATACTTTTTGTGTGCTTGTCATGTAGCGTTTTTGCTTTTGTACTTTCAATCTTGTCATATACTCTTTCTTTCCTGCTCCCATTGTGCTGTTTAAGTCGTCAAGATAAAAGTTGCGTACTTTTCTTACCAACTGTCGAATTCTATTATCTTCTTTACCCTTTTCTTTATTTATCACTCTTTTAACTTTTACAGCCGACTCTAATTTATGTTTTTCTTTATTCTTCTTTTCTCGCATACACATGTTAAGCTTTACTTTTAACTGATTGTTCTCCTCTTTAAGTTTCTTAATTATTCTCATAAGGTACTTTCTTTTCTTCTGCTCTATGTATCGAATTCTTCGAAGTTTTACATCAGCTTGAGGAGATTGATTTATTTTTAAGGGATCTTCATACTTTGCCTCTATTTCATTGCTGTCTTTTATCGTTGCATCAATAAGTACACTTACCTCAGGGACCTCCGGTTTTTTTTTAGACTCTTCTTTCTTATTTTCTCTGTATTTTTTTGAAGCTTCGCGCCATTTCTTCCTTTTTTCCCGTTGATCGCGAGGAGATAATTCATTCACGCTTTTAATTTTCTTTTGATCTTTTCTATTCTGATATCTTGTTTTTTCTTTTTCCTTTTCTAACTCGTAGAGAACTGGATCAGCCTTGAGTTCAGAGTATTTTATTCTTCTAGCAATCTTTTGCTTCTCTAGCCGCTTATTTTCCTTGGATTTCTTTTTTCTGTCCATGATTTTTCTAAAAGAATTTAAAAAAAGTACATCAATATTTACATGTAAAAATGTAAACTAGAAATAAATATACTGGGGAGTTTTTAGCAGGCTGTCTAACTTATAGACTTGTTTAATAAACTAAATATTCGATTATTTTTTTAAAGCAAACACTTTAAATAGGACTTATTAACACACAGTATGTCATTACCATTCACATATTATCATTACCGTTAACACAGAAAAAATGGTAATGATGATGATGGTTATGACGTATATGTCTTCTTACGATTTTTGTACCTAAATACCAAGTTGCAAAGCGCACAACCAGCCATTTTTATGATTAATTACCTAAAAAATACAAATGTGCATATTTAAAAAAGATCTTGTATTGGTACTTACCTGATTTTCTGTGGTAATGGTGATGACTTAAATAATTGACAAACTGTTCACAAACTACTGTTACTCGAAAAATTTACGTGATCAAATTGACGTGCGCTTCGCTTCACTTCGTAAGAGAGACTGAGGGGACCGAGGAAAGGAGGGGTAACTTCCCGATCGCGGTAGGTAGTAAGAATATTCGAGAAATATAATTTTGACGGTGCCGGAACGGTGTTGACGAATTTCTGTGACAAAATTTATTTTATTTTTTATTATATGTTATTTGTTGTCAAATCACTTCATGATTTATTATATTGTTTTAGATAATGTGTACTTTCGAAATATAAGAAAAAAAACGGAAACTGCATTGTCATTTTTTGGAAAACAAATAAGGAAGTTTAATACTCGACTTTTTTTCGTAAATGGTGATGACGTTTGGTGCGTGTTAACTGAAATAATAAAATAAATAAAAGTGGTTAACTATTTTAGAGAGCGGAGCCTTACGTAAAAATATGTAACAAATGTCATGTGAAGTAAAAAAAAAACGCAGCTATGATATTTAATTTATTATTATTATATATACGCCATTAATGGATTTCCGCGGATTTACCCACTAACAAAGTAATAAAGGTAGGAACAATACTGTGCCACGACAATCGTCTTGACTAACTAGGTACTAGTTTGACCACTGAACAAACCGAGCTGTTCTTATTATTTGAGCTACACGTTGGGTAAGGCTTTGGACACACAGGACAATGGTAAAATACAGCTGTTACACTAGCATTGTCATATCATGTCATCATCATCACCTGCTTAGCCTTTTCACAACTATGTTGGGGTCGGAGTGACATGGAGTGGACATGGAGTGACTGCCTTTGTGACCTCCACAACCCAGTTGTTTTTTGTTACTTTCCCCCAGCTTTTTAGGGTTCCGTTGCCAAATTGCAAATACGGAACCCTTATAGATTCGTCATGTCTGTCTGTCTGTCTGTCTGTCCGAGTATGTCACAGCCACTTTTTTCCGAAACTATAAGAACTATGCTTTGAAACTTGGTAAGTAGATGTATTCTGTGAACCGCATTAAGGTTTTGACACAAAAATAGAAAAAAAAAATATTTGGGGTTCCCCATACATAGAACTGAAACTAAAAAAAAAAATTTTTCACCAAACCCATACGTGTGGGGTATCTATGGATAGGTCTTCAAAAATGATATTGAGGTTTCTAATATCATTTTTTTCTAAACTGAATAGTTTGCGCGAGAGACACTTCCAAAGTGGTAAAATGTGTGTCCTCCCCCCGTAACTTCTAAAATAAGGGAATGATAAAACTAAAAAAAATAATGATGTACATTACCATGTAAACTTCCACCGAAAATTGGTTTGAACGAGATCTAGTAAGTAGTTTTTTTTTAATACGTCATAAATCGTAAACCACAATTTACCTTTCATTCAGTCAACTTAAATATAAAAATTTAAAAAAAAACATTTAATTTCATAAACATAAACCTTATGCATAAACCGTGAATACCTGCAGGTTTGTACGGAACCCTCGGTGCGCGAGTAAGACTACTTGTCAGACTTTCAGGCTCCTGACGACTCGTAATGACTGACAGCCGGGTCCAACGACTTAGATGAATGGTATCGAATGCCAAACAGTGTATGGGTGGGTATCCGTAAGTAACCTGAATATTACAATGATGATAGATTAATTGGAGGAGAATCTATAGAAAAGGGGCTCAACAATGAATACCCCCGTATTTCAGTTGCATAAGGACATAATTCGAAATGAAAGCAACCCTCTATAAAATTCTTCCACAAAGAATCCACGTTGAATTAATTACAATGTTTATAAAGTAAAACTCATACGATTCGTATTAAATAGTCCTCACTCGTACAAGTATGCTATTTTAAAACAGCGAAACGTTCCGTTGTACCCAATCCAACAATACAATTAAAACCGAGAATCCCAGGTGATTGATACACCGCCTGCCTTGCCAGCTAACACTCTAAAACCGTCCGTCTAAACTTACCCTTACCCAACTTTGTACATCGATGTGACTGCGAACGGGTTATATATTACCCGGCAAGTATTCCAGTTAGCAAGATTTACCTCGCTAAGTACATAGTCTACGTTGCAAACTGAACAAAATAAATTATACAAGCTAAGCTATACTTATTCTACTTCTGTTCCAGTTAGAAATAACGAATCCATTTTGGAAATGGAACATGAGTTGATGTTTTCATTTTGAAATTGGATTTTAATTTTGGCAACGGTTAACGATAATTTTATGTTGCAAGGCCAGGCTGGGGCAATTAATCTATGCGATGTGTTTTTAATTGTTGGCTTTCTATTTTTACTTTTTCGTGTGAATAAAAAAGGTTACAAATTAATCATGTAGCTCACGCAATGTGTCAACAGCTTTGTGACTTTTTGTATCACTGAAAGAACTTCTAATACATAGGAAGAGGGACAAATAACACAAACGCGATTCGTTTTTAATAGACTTCAAAAAAGAGGTTCTCAAATCGGTTGCATTTTTTTTTGTGTTAGTTATCTCAGAATTTCCTCATTTATGAAATGACTAGCTTTTGCCAGCGGCTTCACCCGCGTGGAGGTCGGGAATTATACCGCGGGAACGTATTACCGGGATAAAAAGTTCTCTATGTGTTATTCTAGATTATAAACTATCTGTATTCTAAATTTCATCCAAATCCGTTCAGTAGTTTTTGCGTGAAAGAGGAACAAACATCCATACATCTATACATCCATACATACAAACTTTCGCGTTTATAATATTAGTAGGATATTTGAAATTTGAAAACTTCTTCTTGTTCGAAAGAGTAGATGGTTATAAAGTGGTCCCATATAAATTCGGTCAAGTTCTGATTACTGGTTTTTGTTCCATTCAAGGTATGTTGATAGTGTTAAAATAACTTCATGTCACTGTTATTTAGTAACCAAGTCAAGGGGAATTCGTGTGGGGCATCACAACTAAAAACTAAAAAAAAAAAACTTTCATTTCTGAAGTCGTTGGCTAAAAAATGAAAACACAAAACCAAAGACACTTGTAGTGTTTTTTTAAGTAGTTTTTTTTTTGCTAGTACTACTTACATGTGGCTGTTATAGGTCAACATTTCATACGAGCAGCTCACACGTTATGCTAAATCATCCATGTAATATGTAAACGTAAGGTTAATTGACTTGTTTGACAACAAAGTTTTTATAATGTCCAAATATTCCACACGCAATTACTACATAAAACTCGTACCTATTACCCACACAAAAAATTCCGTAGTAATTTCATTCACTTATTCCACGAAAAACGCCTACAATAATATTTGTTCATCGTTCTATTAAACCAACTATGTCTACGTTTTGCCTAGAACATTCATTTTAATAGTGACGCGCAAATTGCTATGCGAATTATATCGATAAAACTTTTTGGAGTAGGTGAGTCATTGACTATTATTCGCCAACTCATTGAACTGAATTCCAATAAAAAGGTCATTCGAACGTGTTTATTCAGATATTGTAGAGCAGACTGGATCGGATTACGTCCGAGTCTTACTCACTCGAGCGACTTAAGCCTAGTAAAGGCTTAGAGGAACCTTTCTTCACCAAATCGCTTAAATGTTGAATACTACATGAGCATTACTACCCTTTTGTTACTGAAACTTTGACTAAATATAGAACTGTGCTCTAAATCAAGCTTGTTAAACAATGAATTACAAATCGTATCTCTGTCTTGTATTTCAAGAAGTTTAGGTTTCTAACGTTACGTTAGTCGAATAACCATCGTGTATTCGACTATTCCACTCGATCGCGTAAAGCTATTCGAGTGTAGCAATGTCGCATCACTAATTCAGATTTATCGCAGAATACAGTTAGGAGACCGGTTTCGAGGCAGCTTGGTATTGTGATACCTACTTTACGATCCTGGTGTGAGGCTGTGAGCTATTCCATGAGTTCATCATGTTTTATTCAAGACCATATTTAAATAAAATCCATAATATCATAACATAATCAATCTGTAATGTTCCCACAGCTGGGACACAGGCCTCCTCTCGGTGAGAGGGAGTGGGTCGTAATCAAATACGCGAGCCCAGTGCGTTCTGGTAGACGTCACATTTCTTCGGATTTTTGGTCCTAGGACATGCCGGTTTCCTCAAGATGTTTTCCTTCACCTTGTTGAGAGCAGTGGTGATGAAATAATTTACACAAAGAAAAGCTCCTATACAGGTTCGAACCTACGACCTACAACTCGTAGGACGTGGTTGCTACCACTTGGGGTACCAATGCTCTCGAATCCATATAATAAATAAAACTTCAAAATATTTAAAACTAGCTTTTGCCCGCGGCTTCGCCCGCGTGGATGTCGGAAATTAACGCAGGAGGACGTACTACCGCGGTAAGATGTGTTAATTCAGGTTATATTATAGGTAATAGCTGTTACCCGCGACTTCGTCCGCGTGGTATTTAACAAAAAGTTTTTCATAAAAACTGTCTTTGAAAACTACGCTGACATACGTCTCAAAATTCAGCGTGTTTTTAGTTTTTTTAAACTATTATTTATTTTTTCTAAAATAAAAGTAGCCTAAGTTACTCCTTGTTACATCAGCTACCTGCCAGTGAAAGTCCCGTCAAAATCGGTCCAGCGATTTCAGAGATTAGCTGGAACAAACAGACAGACAGACAGACAGACAGACAAAAAATGTAAAAAATGTTGTTTTGGTATATGTACCATGTATACATCCATATACACTTAGTAAAAAGTGGTTATCTTAATATTAAAAACAGACACTCCAATTTTATTTATTTGTATAGATGTATAGATGTATGGATTACATTTCGTACATTCATTACTGTTTCCTTCGGCTAATGGTTGCAAGCGCGACTATAGTCTGTGCCAGATGTGAGAAAAATAAAAGTCGTTGACACCTGCCTACCAATGTATTCAAATTACCGTTTTGACCGTGCTAGCGACACTTTCTTTACATTTTTTTCGTATCGTTTTGAAGTATTTAAATACATTGGAAGGCGGGTGTCAACGACTTTTATTTTTTTCACATCTGGCACAGACTATAGATAGCGTGCAGTCCTAGGTTCGATCAAAAGTTCGAGCTAAGTGTTATCGGGTTTGTTATTAGTCATCATCTGCCTAGCCTTTTCCAAAGTAAGTTGAGGTCGGTTTCCAATCTAACCGGTTGCAGCTGAGTACCAGTATTTTGCATGGAACGTCTGCTCTGACCTCCACAACTCAGTTACTGTTTAATCCGACACCCGTTGGTAAGACTGGTTTTCAGAATTTCGGGTATCTGACCACACGTAGCGACAGTCAAAGATACACGAATGACAGCAAGGACCAACGGCTTAACATGCTTTCCGAGGCACGGAAGAGTCTTGGAAGTAAAGATAAAACATCTAAAACTTACAAAAGATTGAAAGTTCCACTTTCCAAGTTCTTATAAGAAATAGCCTAACTTTAAAAGGCGTTGAACTATTCATTCTGATGTTGATCCAATTTCGGAGTCAGCCCAGTAAGCCTTTGACTGAGTGATGGATAAGGGAAGCCTGCGGATTTTCATGATGGATTGACATGTCACTGGAAAGAATTGGATTTTTTGGCTGTGTAATATGCGTAGAAGCCTTTTTGATGTCGTCATTCTCTGCAAAAAGCTCAGAAAAAAACCGGCCAAGTGCGAGTCGGACTCGCGCACCGAGGGTTCAGTATAAACCTGTAGTATTTAATACCTCTACGCGTTACTAGAAAGGGGTAGTAAGTTTAAAATGATTAAAAATATTTTTATTATACGATGTAACTAAAAATTTACGGTTTTCGCAAATTTTCCTTTATCTGTGCTATAAGACGTTGCTTCGTACCAAATTTCAAAAGTCTAGATCGACTGGAAGTGCCCTTTAGGTTTTGATTCCCTTGCGAGTTTCGAAAATTTGCGGAAATTTGCGACATAAACGGCTGTATCTTTTGATTGCGTTAGCTTAGAAGTTTGATTTTTGCACAGCTCCAAGGGATAGTAGACTTAAGTATTTGATATAAATTTCAGCTTGATATCTCCGCGCATTCCTGAAAAAAGGGTCTTGACAGACGGACGGACGGACGGACGGACATCAAAGTGATCCTATAAGGGTTCCGCTTTTTCCTTTTGAGGTGCGGAACCCTAAAAACATGTCTTATCAGTTTGATAAAGCATTATCACCTGTATTTAAACAAAGTGATGGGTAGAAGTTTTTATGGGGTGTAAAAAACACATCACACAGCCGTCAACTACGCTTTCTGTACATCACAAACTAAGTAAGATTACACAAAAATAATCGCTGGGAAACGATCCACAGCAGCTTTCTCTATGTCCTTTACCAATATACTGCGGTCGCCAGCCTGACTGCCAAGTGTGGTGATTATGGTAAATCCCTCCTTTGGGGGAGGTCTTTGTCCAGAAGTGGAAATCTTTCATGATGATACAAGGTGATAGGGATATCAACACGCCAACTAAAACCTTATGGATTAAGCACCAGGATGAATGTAGGACCAGCGTAGACAAAAAACATAAATAAGCTAATTCATAGAAAAGTGAAATACTTACGCGGTCAAATAAATGGCTGGGAATCATGTTTAGAATCATGTATTGAATCCATGGTAACGTGTTGTGCCATACACGCGTCACGCATCTTGCTTAACAGAGGATGATGTTTTTCTAACACCCTTCATCATCATCATCATTTCAGCTGTAAAGCGTCCACTGCTGGACTTAGGCCTCCCCCAATTTCGGGGGCTTTGCCATAATCGCCACGCTTGGCAGGCGGGTTGGCGATCGCAGTATGGTAGCAAAATGCATAGAGAACGCTGCTGCCCATTCTCTAGTAAGTCCCTTAGTCGCCTTTTACGACACCCACGGGAAGAAATGGGGTGGTGTTATTCTTTACGTCCGGCACCACACGCTAACACCCTCAGGTATCCAGAAATAAGTTTAAAATTACGTCGACATTCGTTTTTTACGTCGTATTTTTTATTATAGGCCAAAGTTTTCTGTAGGTAATAAAACAT
This sequence comes from Aporophyla nigra, assembly GCA_947507805.1. NCBI lineage: Eukaryota > Metazoa > Arthropoda > Insecta > Lepidoptera > Noctuidae > Aporophyla > Aporophyla nigra. Next base: position 8,617,510 of record OX382295.1, read on the forward strand.
TGTTAAAAGCACTTAAGGTGTTAATAGTTAGATACACGCTATCTTCGTTGATAGTAAGCGATCCATTAAAAGTTTCTTTAAACTTCGGGCTAGTGTTATAAAATGCATGAAATTCTTAATAGTTTTAACTGCAGTTTTTTCTACCTGCTAACTTCAGGGTTTGTGAAAAATCGATAGAATGACACGGTCGCGTTCTGTCTGTATCGGCAATAGGAAATAAATTAGCTTTGCTGTGCCTAAGTATATTATTTTGGAAATGTGTATACTATCAGGCAAATTGTTACAAAAGTTATTTTTCCTTTTTATAAACATCCTACTAATATAATGAATGTGAAAATTTGTGAGGATGTATGGATGAGGATGACGCGAAAACTAATGTACGGATTTAGATGAAATATGGCACACAGATAGTTTGTAACCAGAGGGGTAATTGCGGAACTTTTTATCGGTAGGAATTGGTTTAATATTCATAGTTAAACAACATTCATTGCGTTATTTACGTTGCTGAGCCGACAATTTATTCGAACAAATGACGCAATGGTTTAGAAATAATCTTCAATCCCATTCAGACTCTGATAAATTGTGCGTTTCGCAATTAGGGTGCTGGATTAAGTCATTGGGTACTTTTATCCCGGTCGTACGTTCGCACGGGATGATTTTCTACAACCAAGCGAACGAAGCCGCTGGCAAAAGCTAGTGCTTATTTTTATTTTAAAATATTTGAATAAGTATATCATGAATTTAAAATATTTGAAAATATGAAATCAAATCAAACCATTTATTGGTTTGCAAACATGGATAATACAATACATAGGTGTTTAAGTTTATAAGTCCTCCATGTAAAAAAAAAAAAACAGAAAACAAAAAGAAAACAGTGATCCGCCCGTGTTGGGAGCAGGGTCCAAGCTGCCAGTAGTTAGAGCTTTAGAGACAGGAATCTCTCATGATGAGAATCAAGGAGTACTGGCTTCCGGAGCAGGGCATTAATTGTTTTATATAATCCATTTCTATCATATTATTATCTCCAAATGCTAACACCAACTCAACATCAATTAATGGACATTTAAATGAATTCCAGTGAGTCGTTTGCGTGGGACATTCCAACATTCCTAAATAATATTCTATAGCTATTTCAGACTACTGACCGAAAGTATCGAGGAATTTGATAATTTTCTGCAAAAATCTAGCTTCCCGAAAGTTTGAATAGGTCAGACGGCAATTGTTTTAAGTACATTAAACCATCATTAAAGATCATCATCATCATCATTTCAGCCGTAAGACGTCCACTGCTGGACTTAGGCCTCCTCCAATTTGGGGGGCTTTGCCATAATCGCCACGCTTGGCAGGCGGGTTGGCGATCGCAGTATGGTGGTAAAATGCATAGAGAACGCTGCTGCCCATTCTCTAGAAGTCCCTTAGTCGCCTTTTACGACACCCACGGGAAGAAATGGGGTGATGTTATTCTTTACGTCCGGCACCACACGGTACATTATAGATACTGGTTGCCAACTTTCTAATGAGCGCGCATGTTCCTTTAAATAGAACGGAAGTTTTCAATAGCCTGCCACGCCAGGTGAATGGGAATTCAGAATATCTGCGTCATTTATAAATATAACAGCATTCTTTCAATTAACAATAATGAAGTGCGCTTGTCTACTTGCCAACCATTGGTAATCATTTATTTTTTACTTAAACGACCAGATTTCATTCAAACTTTGCACACCTGTCGAGGACCGATGACAATGCCAGGGTTACCAGGACAGCAAAAAAACTGTCTTCGAAAACTACGTTGACATACGTCACAAACTACGCTGATATACGACACAAACTACGCTGTCATACGTCACAAACTACGCGGACATACGTCTCAAAATTCGAAACACCCTAAAAAATAGAAAATAAATAATAGTTTAAAAAAATTAAAAAACACGCTTCCATTGAAAACCAAACTAAAAAGTACAAAATAATGGAAAAAAAGCGTGGGGTGCCTGATATCAATAAAAAAATACCTTAAAAAGCACCCACGTCACAAACTACGCTGATATACGACACAAACTACGCTGACATACGTCACTAACTACGCTGACATACGTTTCAAAATTCGAAACACTGGAAAAAAAAGCGTGGGGTGCCTGATATCAATAAAAAAATACCTTAAAAAGCACCCCACACTTTTTTTCCATTATTTTGTACTTTTTAGTTTGGTTTTCAATGGAAGCGTGTTTTTTAGTTTTTTTAAACTATTATTTTTATGTATTATATTCCGTTTGTTGCCGGACCTGAAAATAGCACCATACCACTTCTTCGCGTGGATGTCGTAAGAGGCGACCAAGGGACTTACAAGAGAATGGGCAGCAGCGTTCTCTATGCATTTTACCACCACACTGCGATTGCTAAACCGCCTGCCAAGCGTGGCGAGTATGGCAAAGCCTCCCAAATTTGGGGAGGCCTATGTCCAGCAGTGGACGTCTTTCGGCTGAATTATGAATTTTACATTAATACAATACATAATAGTAAGCTTTGTAAAACAAAATGCTTCAGTAGGTAGGTAATCTTTCACTGAAGTAAAATCTATAGCTTAATATTACCTTTCACCGTGCATTACATTTAATCGTCCATTTTAAATGTAACATAGTCAGGTAAGTTAGACAAAAGCGTGACGTCAGGTAATGTTATGCGAAGCGTGAACAACCACGTCACATCAGTCTGCTCCCGCTTTATAGCGTGACCTTGGCCATGAACTGACCCTGAACCATGAACACAATACGATAATATACGTTACGTTTAACGTTTATTTTTAAACCGCTTTGAGCATTTTTTATCATCGTATTATCCTACTAATATTATAAATGTGACGAATGTATGGATGTTTGTTACTCTTTTACGCAAAAACTACTGAATGGATTTGGATGAAAGCCACACTGATACCTAGTTTATATATAACCTGGATCATTTTAAGACTCGAGTCCTTTTTAAGACACGAGTCCTTTTTAAGACTCGAGTCCTTTTTAAGACTCGAGTGCTTATCTGTAGACTCTGAGCCTTTTGCACACTGAGTCTTACATAATTGAGTCGAGTCTTTAAAATTAGGACTCGAGTCCTAGATAATAATAATTGGAACTCTAAAGACTGGTTGTTAGACGACCCATAACGACTGTACAGATCCACGAATGGCACCCCCGACCAATGGACATAACTATCCGACATTACAATTAAGTTGCTGGGTAATACAATAATATATGTATGTATACCTTTTGGTAAAACTGGTTGTCAGACTTTAGGGCTTCTGACTACCTGTAACTGCTTCCATCGACTTCAAAAATGACAGCCAGGACCAACGGCTAATCGTGCATTCCAGGGTACGGAGGCGTCTCGATCACTATGACTGCTTTTAAAACTTCCGGATCAAGGTTATAATTTCGTCTCTTTCCCTAATTTTTTGGGGTTCCGCACCTCAAAAGGAAAAAACGGAACCCTTATAGGATCACTTTGTTGTCCGTCCGTCCGTCCGTCCGTCTGTCAAGACCCTTTTTCTCAGGAACGCGTGGATCAAGCTGAAATTAACATCAAATACTCAAGTCTGCTGTCCCTTGGAGCTGTGATAAAATCAAACTACTAAGCTAACGCAATCAAAAGATATAGCCGTTTATGCCACAAATTTCCGTAAATTTTCGGAACTCGCAAGGGAATCAAAACCTAAAGGGTACTTCCAGTCGATCTAGAATTTTGAATTTTGGTACGAAGCAACGTCTTATAGCACAGATATAGGAAAAACTGCGAAAACCGTAAATTTTTAGTTACATATCATATAATAAAAATATTTTTTTTAATTTTAAACTTTATACCTACAGGTTTGTACGGAACCCTTGGTGCGCGAGTCCGACTCGCACTTGGCCGGTTTTTCTTTATTAAACCATGGACCATTAATTCAGGAAGTAATTAAAACCTATTACTCATTTGTGAACATCTTTGGTTTACAAATTCCATGTGAAAACTTGTCACTCGTCGCGTTACAACTAAATAATCGTAAGCAATAAATAATATACTGTTTATAGGCATAGTAAATCAATGTCACAATATCCGTTCGATAGTCTCATCAATGCAAACATGGTTACCCTACTTTGGTGTCTAGTTTTACGGTTATTTTAAATAACCGCATTTTTTAAGCCACATTTATAAGATGCTGTTCGATGAGTTACATGCCTCATCATCTGCCCAGCTAAGTTGGTGTAGCTTGTATTGAGGAAGCTCGTGACTAACTAATAACAGCCCCAAGGTTCAATCAAACAGGTTAAGTTACGCTTGCCGGGGTTGGTCCGTGGATGGGTGACCATCTTTTTATACCAACACCACTCCGAGCCTCGGAAAGCACGTTAAGCCGTTGAGCCTGGCTTTCGTTCTTCGATCTTTGACAGTCATTACGGGTTATCAGAAGCCCTTAAGTCTGACAACTAGTATTACCAAGGGATATGGTTTTACCCAGTAACTGCGTTGTCAGGTCGGTTAGGCAATCGCTCCATGTAAAATACTGATAAGTACCTATTCAGCTGCATCCTGTTAGACTGGAAGCCGATCCTAACATAGTTGGAAATAGGCTAGGCAGAGTCGTGACTAGGGTTGCCACCTTTTTTTCTTGCAGTTAAAGTACTTTGTTTATTGTAGGTACGAAAAAAAGAGTACTTGGTATAAAAATAAAGTACGATTAATTTTTCTTTATTATTAAATTTCAAAACATATTTTTTATTGCTTTTCGCAGTTTGCAACAAATAAATTTCGTATAACGAAAAAGTGTTTACGACTAATCTTTTCAAAATCCCAAAGAATTCGTGTACTTTATTTTTCTCATAAAGTATAGAGTACATTTGTGTGAAATAACGTACAATACTTTATTATAAAGTACAGGTAGCAACCCTAACCGTGACCCTGGCACATGGGCAACTGAAGGAACACGGGTGGGTTTTAGTCAGTAAAATTGTGACACGCCCTTCCGCTCCACCCAGAGCGGGGGACGTCATTTGACGATTTCCCAGTTCCCACCCACAAAAAAAAAAGTCGTTCTCTGCGTCTGTACGCTTAGATCTTTTAAACTAAGCAAAGGGTTTTAATGTGGTTTTCACCAATACACAGCGCGATTCAAGAGGAAGGTTTATATGTATACTATGTATAGTTACTACGCGGGCGAAATGTTGGCAAAAACTAGTATTTATGTATTTCCATTAAGAAATTCTCAGTGGCACACCAAAGTAATGATTTGCGCCCAAAGTCACCACTATTACTAATTAAATGTGACTTATAACATTTCTGGCAAAATGTGGGTGTAAGTCAACACAGCCAAACTCCTTTGGGAAATCCAAATAGGTCTGTATATGTCGGTAATTGCGTTCTATTCTTATTGAAACCTAAGTAAGTACAGGCATAGGAATCAGAATACGTACTATGTTCCAAAAGTTTGTGACGAAAGTGTAAACAAAATAATTGCGTAACTAAGTAATAGTAGTTATGGTTTTCATTTTGACAGTTCAACAACATTCATTCCGTTGTTTACGTTGTAGAGCGGAGAATTGTTTGAACATATGTAGCGATGGATTAGCAATCGATCGACCTTCAAAACGATTCAAATTTTGATTAATAGTCTGTTACGCATTTAGGGCGCAAGTAAAATTCTTACGCAATCACTCACTAAAGGGAATTAGTGAACCGTTTTTGGTATTTCAGCTGTTTCAGTTTTATATCTTACCACCCTTCCCAACAAATATTGTCTGAATAATATTATTAAATTGTTATTGAAAACAATGGACGAAAGTTGAGGTTATAAAAAAAAACCTGATTTGTCAAAAAAAAACATCTTTAAGTTGATTTTAAATTAGAAATTCGGTATGCAAATAATCAAATCAAAGCAATTAATTTGTCATCACATCTACAGATACGTTTACTGATCTATTTGTTTACATTCTCACCAGATAAGTTTTGAACAGGTCATAGTTACTTCGTAAAAGGCCGGATCGTTGATTAGCATACACAAGACCTGTTCCTTTGTATGTGGTAACATGTTTCCGATCTATCTATTTATAGACAGCGCCATTCATCTCACTCCCATTCAACAGAATCCACTGCTAAATACAAAATTACAGATACTTAATTGAAATTAATGAAGCACCTCTGAACCATGACGGTGATCGACAAAAGATCTTTGTAGGTTAGATGGAAAAGCTTAAACAGAAGACAAAAGAAAGGATTTTGACCTTTCTGCTATAATACCCTAACGATAATGAAACGGTATTGTTTATTGTTCGCTAATGATTCGTGAACTGAAGCCGTAGGTAGGTACAGTCAGCGTCAACAGTCAATTAACATTTCAATTTAAAAAACAAAATTTTATTTGTTTAAGAACTTTATTAATAAAATGTGTATTAGCGTACAAAAACGACGTAAAAGTGAAATAGGAAGGTAATGTCACCAACCGAAAAGTAAATGTTCTACTAGAATTATTTTCGGAACACCTGGCTGCGTTTCAAAACGGGTATAATAATAGACTTATGCAAGAAGGCTGCCAGGCTCAATTGGGATTGGACGAGTCACATTAGCCCCAGGATGAGCGCTGGGCATAAGTCTCTACACAATGGGTGCTTGAAGATGGACAGCACCGCCGCGGTCGGCCCTGAAAGCGGTGGCGAGATGATCTGGACGCGTGCTTGGGGAAGGTTTTTGCTCAGCAGTGGGAGAGTATAGAATAAAAAAAAAAAAAAAAATAAGCGAACTATTTCATTAAAATCGGCATACATGTCAAAATAAATAACTCTTAACTAATACAAATGGAATGCTGATGCTCGTTTTCAAACATTTTGTATCAATTTGGATGATGTGTAAAAGTCAAAGTTTAAATCGACTTTTGTCGCTGCCTGTACCTATCTACGAGAAGATTATGAATAATGTTTGTTGAGCTTATTATTTAAGCCTAATTGCGCAAACCTTGAACTAGATTAGGATAGGAATTAATTTAGATTAACTAATTTCGACGCTAGTTGTATTTCAATGCTTCTAGCGCTAACTACTAAGCTAAGGCTTAATTAAGGTTAGGACTTAATACCTACTAAGGTATTAAGCCCACGTTTGCACGGATGCAAAGGTGCGTACAGACCTAGCGAATGCACCGCTCGCGAGCCGCTTGCCAACTGCGCGCGTGCATTTCATGTTCGTACGCTGCCCATGCGCCGCACAGTGGGTCGAAACTATGATTTTAGTGACTTAGGGCTCAACTTTGCTTTTTCACTTTTTTTTTTATGCGGATGGGTAGAGCTCATTAACCTCAATAATAATTGTTCTGATGTATTTTTTCCTAAACTTTATACTTTGGGTAGAAAAATGTGTTTTGTTATTTTTTTGTATGGAGCGGCTCAAATAAACTTAAATTCCTGCTAAGTAGCGTGTGATCCCGCGTTGAAACTTTATTTTTCATATACCTTGTCTGGTCTATTATCATTTGATGCTATAAACAAATGCATAAAGTTGCAACTCTGCCAAATAAATGGATCGAAAAAAATGAAAAAATACATAGAATAAAAAGCTTCATTTTTTACTTTCGTAAGTTATTTTAAGTTAAATTTGATATGGAATAGTAAGTAAAAGCACGTAATAATACACATAATTACTTAGCAACTAACAACAATACATTTAAAAGGTCCCTAATTAGCTTAAATTTACTAATACTACATATATTAGTAAATTTAAGCTAATTAGGGACCTTTATTTAAAAATGTGGATATGAAATCAATTAATTTCTATTTGTGTGTTTAATTACTGTAATTAGCTTAACCTTTTACCTTATAAAAAAACAATGTTTTTCACTTTTAGTCATTACTGTAATATTAATTAGGATAATTAGTTAATGAGGGTAGTAGAAAAATTAGTAAACATTGTTTGTCACTGGATTCTGGAAGTATAAAATGACCATAATTTATTATATACTAACTAGTGTTCGTTTATTCGTACTACTACTAACATCTCGTGATTCTGATCGTCCCTTTTTCGTTATAATGGATAATTTAGTTAACAATTTAGATTTATTTATGATTTTAAGAGAGCAGGTCAAGTCACTGTCGGATAGTCAAATATTCTTTCAATTCCTACAACATAAAATAAACGTGACCGAAGAGAACAGTGTTGAGCTCCAAAAATTCTGTACGCGCTTTTGTTCAAATATAAGTGCAAGATGGGAACGAAGTAGTCGCACGTTAGCACAGTTTGTAAGAAAAAATGGTGATTGGTTGGAACGTGCAATAAACTGGCCCGAAGGAATGATACCTGAAGCTGTGAACACTGAACAGGAAAGGCTCGAGATTTGTAATACTGAAGATGTCGAAAATCTACCACCATCTACTACAGAAGCTTCGACATCTACATTTACACCTCGAAAACCTTTCGAGGAATTGGGCTCCAGGCAAAAACGAAGACGCGTTGATCAAATTAACCAATCGCTTTCGTTATCCCCGGATGAACTTAAAGCTACTACAATTGCTAGTTTAAGAAACACCGGAAATGAGGATGTAGGAAAAATTATGAACCATTTACTAAATCACCCCGAAGATCTAGAAAAAGTTAAAGAGTGTTTAAGTACAAGTAAACCGAAAAGTAGTACATATTCACCCGATAAGGCACTGTCTTTATTAGTTTCACTTAAATTAAGTAAGTGGCAGTATATAAGCCTAAGAGAAGCAGCAAGTGAAAATAGGTCTGATTTATACCCTTCTTATTATAAAATAAAACAAGCGAAGGCAAAATGTTATCCAGGGAAAGAAGACATAATTATAACTGAAGAAGGAGCTGCTATTAAACTGCAAGCTTTACTCAACTTGACGGTATCTAGGCTTTTAGAAGTGATTACTTTAGATTTGGATTCGCCAACTGAGTTACTGCTAATAAGCAAATGGGGTTTTGATGGAGCCTCAGGTCAAAGTAATTATAAACAAAAGACTGAAGCAGAGTTTGATGACTCAACTATCTTCATGGCCAGTCTAGTTCCTATAAGGCTTCAACAATGTGATGGAACAATTGTTTGGGAAAACGATCGACCCTCATCAACTTTCTATTGCCGTCCGATAATGTTCAAATTTACCAAAGAAACGCAGTCAACAGTGGTAACTATAAAAGCTAGCATAACCGAAGAAATAGAAAGACTTCAGCCAATCAAGTTCAATCAAGTTGAAGTTAAGCATCAATTGCACTTGACGATGATAGACGGCAAAATATCGTCATATTTGTCAGACACATCTTCAGCTGTCTGTGATATCTGCAAAGCAAAACCGTCAGAGATGAACAATTTAGAGTCACTTGCTCAAAAAGAGAACAACGAAGAAGTGTTCCAGTATGGAATGTCATCTTTACATGCCTGGATAAGAAGCATGGAGTGCTTACTTCATATCGGTAAATATAATTTTATTAGTTCATAATTTTTTTCACGTTATATAGTTACTTGTGAGATTTTTATTTAAGTGATATTTCTTTTTGTTTGCAGCTTATCGTTTGGACTTCAAAAAATGGAGTTGCAGGGGCGATGACAAAGAAAAAATGTCACTCAGAAAGAGCGCTATACAGCAAGCGTTTAAGAAAGAATGCGGTTTACTTATTGACGTAGTCAAGCAAGGAGTAGGCACAACCAATGATGGCAATACTGCCAGAAGATTTTTTAGGGATGCAGAAACAACAGCTCGCATAACAGGAATAGATAAAGATTTAATAGAAAGGTTTCATGTGATTCTTCAGACGGTTGCATCTGGAGAGAGCGTGGATCTTTCTAAGTTTTCCGAATTTTGTAGAGATACTGCACAATTGTACGTTCACTTATATCCCTGGTATTATATGCCTTCCAGTATACATAAATTGTTAGTACATGGGAGTGATATAATTAAGCACTTTGGTGCCATACCTATAGGTAAACTGTCGGAAGAGGCAGCGGAAGCTCGTAATAAAGATTTCCGGAAATATAGAGAGAGTCATTCTAGAAAGGTAAGTAGAACGGCGACAAATGAGGATATTATACACAATCTTCTTTTGTCTTCTGATCCAAAGATCACAAGTCTAAGACCTCGAATGGTGAAACAAAATATAATGGTTCTCTCTCCAAAAGTCAAAGAGCTTCTGCTGATTTTTCCCACAGAATCCGATATAGATTTTATTGATGTAGATAATTTACAAGATAGTCATAGCGATAGTGAATAAGATTTTTTGGTAGTTTGTAAGTTTCTTGTTTTTTTTATTAGTTTATAAATGTCAAACTCATAATTGAAAGGAAATAGTAATGTTTGATGTTGTTTATAGTTAGTTTTTAGTTTGCTTGTGTTAGTTGTAGTAATGTTAGTTTACCTTTACTAATTTGTATTATTATGTACCTATCTTTACTTACTATTCAGTATTAAATCTAACTTAAAATAACATTTCATAAACATGTTAAAGTCATTAAAACAAAGAAATTGAAATTCATAGATCCCTAATTAGCTTAAATTTACTACTACTACATATATTAGTAAATTTAAGCTAATTAGGGACCTTTTAAATGTATTATGATTAGTGTGATTAGCTTTAAATTTACTAATACTACATATATTAGTAAATTTAAGCTAATTAGGGACCTTTTAAATGTATTATGATTAGTGTGATTAGCTTTAAATTTACTAATACTACATATATTAGTAAATTTGAGCTAATTAGGGACCTTTTAAATGTATTATGATTAGTGTGATTAGCTTAAATTTACAAATTTACTAATACTACATATATTAGTAAATTTAAGCTAATTAGGGACCTTTTAAATGTATTGTTGTTAGTTGTTAAGTAACTATGTGTATTATTACGTGCTTTTACTTACTATTCCATATCAAATTTAACTTAAAAGAACTTACGAAAGTAAAAAATGTAGCTTTTTATTCGATATATTTTTTCATTTTTTTCGATCCATTTATTTGGCAGAGTTGCAACTTTATGCACACGTTAATAGCATCAAATGATAATAGACTAGACAAGGTATATGAAAAATAAAGTTTCAACGCGGGATCACACGCTACTTAGCAGGAATTTAAGGTTATTTGATCCGCTCCATACAAAAAAATAACAAAACACATTTTTCTACCCAAAGTATAAAGTTTAGGAAAAAATACATCAGAACAATTATTGTTGAGGTTAATGAGCTCTATCCATCCACATGAAGAAAAAAGTAAAAAAGCAAAGTTGAGCCCTAAGTCACTAAAATCATAGTTTCGACCCACTGTGCGCCGGCCGCGCGCCGCATGCGTGCAAGCTACACGCGCAAGCGGCGCAATCGCCAGATCTGGACATACTTTAAGGTCCGACATTTTCGGAAGAAAATTCACAACTGAGGCTCATAGTTCAAACGCGAATGAAGATATGTGCGCACGAGTTGTACACGTGCAGTACGCGCGCCACACTCTAGCCTTGCCGGAGTTGCACTAGAGCGGCGCGCGGCGCACGAAACGTACGCTGAAACCGCACGCGAGCAACACGTGCGCAATTCGTAAGCAGCTCGCGAGTGGCGTATTTGCGAGGTCTGGACACACCTTTAAAAGATCGGTGGCGGATCGGCGGTTTTTTATCACGCACTGGATTTTTTTAGAGTTTAAAATCGAACGGTGTGTTTTCGACTTTCTCGAATGCACCATGTTGGATTCTCAAAGTTCGGTTGAACACCGAGAGTCGAAGTTACTGTACACGATTAAATCCACCCGCGAAGTTTTTACATCCGCGCGGTCATGGGATAACCATAATCGTAAATGACATCCACTTAATATACATTGGTACTTCACAAAGAAAGGTCTCTGTCCATTTGCACCTAACATTAATAATTCAAATTCTACTTTTAGACGCATTCGTTCTAATGTTACTTACATTCCATATTTAAAACAGTAGTTGGATAAAGGGAATAATTGGAAGGTATGAGCTTTGACGTGAAGCGATAATTTATGAGCAGTGGTGCCCAGTGGTAACGGCCGCGACGACTTACGAGTTGTAGATCGTATTTTAGGTTCGAACCCAGACAAGCGCATTACTTTATGTAAAATATTATATAACCACTGCTCTAAGAACGGTAAAGGAAAAAATCGTGAGAACACCGGTAAGCCCTAGCTGGTTCTACCAAAAAAAGCGAGGATATGACAATATGTGTAGACGACCGTCCTTCTGTGAATGGGATACGGTTTTCTGTAAGAAACATGGATTAAATATTAGTAATATAAAAGTTGCCTTAGTAATTATGTAGGTCTTAAGAGAAGATGGCATTGCACACGCATGTCTGTAGAAAAAAATAATGGACATAAATCTTGTCAAAATTAATAAAAAAATAAACTATGAATCAACAGTTTTGAACGACAAAACTTACAGAAGACAGCTTCCAAAATTCCAACCTTCCAACCTTAACGACCAGAATTTAATAGAAAACAAGCAAAAAATCAAAACTTCTCCCTTCAGATCCTTGAAATCTCAGTCAATCTTACAAATGAAACAAATAAACCAACTAAATAAAACACGATTAATCCACTCACTCCCGGCTGTATAACCACACATTAGTCAAATTGCACCAAGACCTACAGACACATCTTAAATATATATTCAAGAGCTTAAAATGAAGAGAACGGCTCTTAAGCCCAGAACACCGAGACTTATTCATTAAATTTTCAAGTTTGTGCAAATTCTGCAGGAGGACATAAGCGGCTTGCCGAGTCGGGCTTGCCACTACACCGCCAGATATCTGACGTGTGTACGTAGGCTAAGGAAATAACTAGATGACTGAGATGAAGATACGTTTTGTATCTAAACCATATTGATATTGAAAATGCGAAAGTAACTATGACTGTCTGTCCCAAACTTTTCACGCTTTAACGACTGAGCAGAGGGGTAATTACGGAACTTTTTATCGGTAGGAATTGGTTTAATATTCATAGTTAAACAACATTCATTGCGTTATTTACGTTGCTGAGCCGAAAATTTATTCTAACAAATGACGCAATGGTTTAGAAATAATCTTCAAACCCATTTAGATTCTGATAAATTGTGCGTTTCGCAATTAGGGTGCTGATTTCGTTGACAGGTACATAAGCAAGACAGACACATAGGCATAGACGAGCCTGGCAGGGTTGCGAATTTGTTCGAAAGGGTTACCGTGGCTCTGACACAGCAAAAGGAACACGGGTGGGTTTTACTCAGTAAAAGTCTGACATGCTCTCCCGCTCCGCCCAGAGCGGGAGACTTCATTTGATGATTTCCCACTTTCAACAATAAAAGGCACATACTAACGGCGAAGCAAGCCCAATACTTAGGTATGATCCTCGCCCACCACCTTACCTTCGGGAGCACAATAACGATGGCTTATTGACGCGCCGCATTCGCTCTCAGTAGGCTCCACTTCATTCTAATAAATCGCGCTCTAAAGAATGTTAACATTTATCAGTATTTCAACTGTTTTAGCTTTTAGTTTTAGTAATGGCAGAAGTGGAGGGAGGCCTTTGCCCAGAAGTGGGACAGTATAGGATAGCAAAAAAATAAAAATGGCTTTCACTATAACAGTTCAACAACATTCATTACGTTATTTACTACGTTCGGCATACAAATTCTTCTATACATAAGTAATGGATTATCAGTATCTCTCAAAATGATTTAGAGATTGATTGATGGTGTGTATCGTAATTAGCGTGCTGGGTCACATAGGATACTTTTTATCCCGGTAGTGCGTCCGCGTAGGTTACTTCCTTAACTTCCACGTAAGCGAAGACGCATAAAGCATAAGCTAGTTTGTATTTAGGTAAGTACTATTTAAAAGTTTGCTCCTAAAAATACCCTATAATGTACAATTTAAGCTGTAAGGCTCCCAAAAACGTGCGCGAAGCGACAGCGCGACGCGACTCTCGTAGAACAATTTCTATGAAATAGTTCTACAAATTTAATATCGCGTCGCGCCTGTCCGTAGAAGCCTTTAAGCTCTTAACAAATTGCATGATTGATCTTAAAACAATTTTCACTTCAGCAGCATCAGTAAATGAACGAATATCAATTCCGAATAAGTACTTAATACTATAAAATCCTCGGAAGCTCCAGAAATTTAAAAGACATTACGGACAACATCGTAAATACAAAGATCGAAAAAAAAAAGAACTTTAATTTGCAGCCAAATGCGATGCGTTAATTAATTCGGCGTAACACTTTACAAACGATACAAGACAACATATTAAATAAAGCGGTTCAAACCGGTTCAATCAAAACAAGATGGTTGTATAAATATTTAAAGGATTATTTTCGCAGTATAAATCAATGGCGCATGAAACATCCTATTATAATTTGACAGGTGTGAGTGGTGACGAGGGTAGTTTTTTGTGTGAAGATTATTGAAGCGTCACATGGTACAATGGCGTTGTTGCCTTTTCTTTCCGTTGTTGACTCTTGCTAAAGAGATTATGGTTGGCGTCTTTTTTATGCCAGGGTGACGTCATAATATTTTGGTCAATGATCTTTTAGTATAATTGTGGTGAATGGAAGGATTATGATGCTGGGAAACTTTAATCTTTTGGTAATCTTGACTTATAGATTTTTTTTACACTTTTTTTTTTCTAAACAGCCAGTTCTGTTTTTTCTTTACATGTCCAACTTTAACTGCAATCTTCTTGATATAAAAGAAGAACAGATGTAATTATAAGTAGGAAGTAAGTAGTAGTACACTTAGATACAGTCAACAACAAAAGGCGACTAAAATTTCAGTTTATTGAATATTTTTATTTGACCTAAGTAATTAATAAAAAAACAGAACAAAAGTACGCACAAGTAAAATAATGTTAACGCCTATTGCTTTTATAAAATGCTAAAATATAACGCCTCCAATTTTGTGTCAATTTAGATGATGTGTTAATAGTTTACTGAACGTACGTGGTTGGCGGGAGTAACCATATCAGACTATACTTCTTACTAATATTATAAAGCTGAAGCGTTTGTTTGTTTGATTGGACGCGCTAATCTCAAGAACTACTGGTCCGAATTGAAAAAATATTTTTGTGTTGTGTAGCCTATTTATTGAGGAAGGCTATATGTTATACAACATCACGCTACGATCAAAAGGAGCGGAGCAGCAACGAAAAATGTACGAAAACTGGCAGGCAATTCGATGCGACGGGAAGGGTCAGGGGAGCAAAAGTTTGACGCGGACGAAGCCGCGGGCAGAAGCTAGTACATCATATAACTTTTCGGGCATGCGCTAAGGCAGCCCGCAAAATTGAAATTTACTTACGTTTTTTTACAATTTACAGGGCAGTGACGGGTGGTAGGATGTTGATCAAAATATGCTTGGCGACCGTACTGAATGTGGCATTGCAGAATTAAAATCATCAATACAACCCCATTGGATAATTATTACATGAAAAAAAAGCTGAGCTGCTATGGCGCTTCCACCTTTACAATCCACGTAAATCAATAATCAGTTCAAATGTCAATCCATTTATTTTAACGCCAGTTTTATTTGTATCACGTACTCAGTCGTAACTGTAACCGACAGATTGACATACAAACTTGTCCAGATGTCAACAATGTCGTCTTGTTCGAGAACACCGAGAACAAGTCTGTCTACTCCGAGACGACTTCGAACAAGTTAAGAGATGTCTATCAAGAGTTTTACGAGTTATAATGTGACATTTTTGGGTTCTAACAATGAAATCTGGTTTGCGAATTCTGCAAGAGTGAAGGGTAAAAGATGCAACATTGTTTTGGCTGAATTATCTGGAGGTTGAAAACTGATGTTCGATTTCATAACTCCTTTTTATGGGTCAAAATGTCAGAACTATACTTAGAAGTTTGGGCAGCTGAATCAATATTCGTTGATTGTCCGTTTGGCGTGGACTCAAAATTGGTAATTCACATAAGCTTAGTAAGACGAATAGGTTTATGAGTACGTATTGGGTACAATACTCCGCAATTACCCAGCTGCAGCATAGCCGTCTATACTCTACCATCGATGGAAAAGCTTTTACGCTAACTGCTAGTTATCAAATAGCTGACACGAAGACAGTGCCACCTAGTCTCTCATCAGTAATAAAATCTAGAACTCCATAATCTTGAGGCTACCTAATCACCTGACAATATGAATTACTCAATCGTTTTTGGGGTCAAACAATTAAAAGTTTCTTCCTAAACTGTCTAAAACTTAGGTAGATGACTTAGCAAGTTGTAAGGATGCAGGCACTAGCCATTCTAACGAACAGCTTTGAAACGTCTAAGTTTGCAATATTGTTAAGGCAAGAAAACTATTACATCGGCTGCATAAGCAACACCAATTTGTAGATACGGTCTGTTTCAAACGCATCTGATGAAAGAGTAAACACACCTTGTTCAGGTTAAATTTTTACGCAATTACTCATTAAAGGAAATTAGGAACTCGCCTGTATTTAGTAGGTTTCAGCTTAATATCTCACATTTTCTAATAATTATTGAATAAAATTTTTAAATGGTAACTTACAAATCATCAATGAATATTGAAGCATCAAAAATTAAGCTGAATTGTCAAATGGAAAATATTTATAGGGTGATTTAAAAGTCGAATTTCTAGTTTAATTTATACTAGCTTTTGCCAGCGGCTTCGCCTGCGTATTATATATTGCTTATACACCTATAAACCTTCCTCTTGAATCACTCTATCTATTGCTGAAAACTGCATTAAAATCCGTTTGGTACTTTAAAAGATCTAAGCGAAAAGACGCGGTACACGACTTTGTTTTATTTTATGTAACGAAGATTAACGGCTGGTTGACACTTCCCGTGACCAAAGAGCTAGTTTTTCCTAGAAACTATATAACTAACCATTTGCCATACAACATGGTAGTGCCCCCAGTCTCTTAGGTACATAATGAGTCGTGATGCGAATGAATTTTTCGACGCTATTTTTAGTTTGCGAATAGCTTCAGTTAAGTTGAAATATAATTTTGTTAGTTTTGTTAATAAATTCGTTATTTATTGTCATTATAGAGAAGACTTGTTGAATATAAATAGAAAATGTATGTGATTAAAATTAAAGTAAAATTTATTGAAATAATCAAACTTAAAATCCTTGTAAGGTGCACTACAAATGGGCATTCTCCGATACTCTTTCCGATCTATTTGTTTACATTTCCATCAGACACTTTTGCAACAGACCATACCGTCGTTATGCTCAGTAACAGTACAAGAAACTTCTCCATCAGAGATCACAAACAAAACTAGTTTCCTGAGCACTGGACCGGCCTAACTAAGTTAGCCAATGTTTAGCCCAGTTCCCCCAAGTTCGGCCTCTTGTTCTGTTTATTAAATTGTGCATCTTGAGACTTGCATTGTTAGTGTAGCGACGACTTGGGCCGAGTTCATGGTCTAATCATATTGTTCTGTGTCGTCAGCGAATGATAACTCTGCAGTTAGTTTTGCAACTGATGGTGGGTGTTGTATATTGTTATGAAACTGGATAGGTTCAGTGTTTGGACGAATGATTTACAGACTAGCATCCTTCTGTACTAACTCTGTATGCGTTCGTTGATGAGAATTGGTTGGCTTTGTACCTTTAGTGTAACTGTGTACAAAACCACGTAGACTTACATGGACGTAAAAAAATATCGCACCGGGATTTTTTTTCATCATCATCATCATCATTTCAGCCAAAAGACGTCCACTGCTGCACATAGGCAGCTCCCAATTTGAGCAATTTGGGGGCATTTGCCATAATTGCCACGCTTAGCAGGCGGGTTGGCGATCGCAGTATGGTGGTTGATTCACGATCTTCTGACAAAGATGGCGGGACGAGCTTGACTCCTATCGAAAGCACTGATCAGCACTAGTAAAAGACAGAATTCTGTGGAAACGGGAGAGGGAGGCCTTTGCCCTACAGTGGGACAATACAGGCTAATTAGATTAGATTAGTACGATCTTCCAAGCAGTAATGCACTTTATAGACGTTCAAAATGTCACAGAAGGTAGTACAAAAAGATATTCCGTGGTCATTCTAAAAATATACATAATCTGTAGTGCACGTAAGTAAGCTTAACCACAAACCTACCAGAAGGTGTCCATCCGATAAATTATTGAATAGTCTGGAGCCGTGTACAGTCGGGCACATTATAGTGTTATGACGGCCGCCTGCTCGTCCCATTATTCGGAATCAGAACATTTGTATGCTACACGTACACTCGCGCAGACAACGCTCCTATCGGGACGGCGACAATTTTGAATTTAAACTTTTGTATAATAAGCCTCATCAGACTTTGATACTTAACTGGAATTAAGCAGCTTTGTTTCCATATGTATGCTAATTTTTTATGTTATTAATAATTAATTATATAATTTAACTTAGATTTTAACTTTTGTATTGAAATCTATATATTACTACGTGACGCAAAACCTTATTAAATGTTCGTTTGTACGAAAAATTATGCGAACAGAAGAGTTTGAAATCTGGCACAGTTATAGTTTATATGCTAGCTGATATTTTAATATAATAATGCATTAGTTCAAACTTAAAATTTAAATGAATTATGCTCGAACTTCGAGCACAGGTCGACCACTAGTAATAATGAATATTTAACAATTCAGACACTTTTTTTCTGTGTCGCGTCTAATGGATACAGATCCACTACATGTAACTGCTTTGCAAGCAACGAACAAACACAAGGTTTACCGATGTAAAAAGAATTGCTGAATAGATTCTGAATTCTACTTCACATTGTGTGATTTGGTGGTAGTCTACAGATCTACAAGTGATCAAATCCACAACACATGAATTGCAAAAGAAATCAACAACTTAATGTAACTAGGTGCATGAAATAACAATAAAATCATATTAACTACTTTGGCACTTTTTAATTGCTTTGGAATGTAACTGTTTGCAAAAGGTCATCGCCGTCTCACACAAATGCATAGCATAATTAATTTAATGTTCCCACTGCTGGGACACAAGCCTGATCTATGTGAGAGCGAGGGGGCCACCACGCGGGCGCAGTGCGGCTTGTCGTGTATACCGACTACGAATTCATTCATAAAATCATCCCCAAGGACAGTTAGTCTGAATCAGAACAAACACCGTATCAATTACAGACATTGTAACCGAAAACCAGCATCTTGATTCTATCAGAAACCCAAGTAATATACGGACCTGCTAGGGTCGCGAGATTCGTTCGAAAGGGTTACCGTGGCCCTGGCATATGGGCAATTGAAGGAACACGGGTGGGTTTTAGTCAATAAAAGTCTGACACGCCCTCCCGCTCCGCCCAGAGCGGGAGAAGTCATTTGATGATTTCACATCAAAAAAAAAAAACAAAAAATGTACGGAGACATAACATCGCGCCTTGTTTCCTCGAAAGGGTATTGCCGTCAACCGGTCATAAATCCAGACTCCGGGCACTACTGAGAAAATCCCAGAAAGAAAAACCCAATAAAACTTTGCTCGACCTGAGAATTAAACTGTGGACCACACACTCAGCGGTAGCGCTTGCGACCACTAGACAAACGAAGCAGTCACAAGGCACAGTCATTGTCAGCAACACTGAAGGGGTCTGCTAGGACCGATGCCTGCCAGGGTCGCGTGATTGTTCGAAAGAGATATCGTGACCCTGGCACATGGGCAACTGAAGGAACACGGGTGGGTTTTAGTCAGTAAAAGTCTGACATGCCCTCCCGCTCCGCCCAGAGCGGGAGAAGTGATTTGATGATTTCCCATCCAAAAAAAAAAAAAAAAAAAGGCACAGTCATACGTTAATAACAAGCATGTCCACGATTGTTAATCAATCGAACATCGACAGTGGTAGCAATACCTACTCTCATGAAATATGCACGTCGAGCGAGCATGCGAACATCCCCACCATCCACTACTAGAATGTGTTGAATATTTGATCAATCGTAACAACGCTGTGCCCGACAGTACAGCACTTCAAAACGAATACCGATTCTGTTATCCGAATGCTATTCCGAAAGATTGTAAACGATTATTTGGTTAGGATTGGTGTTATGTAGTTTGGGAGTTAGCAATTTTGGCCTATAGGAAGACAAGCGCATTATGTTGCGTGGTGTTATTACTGAAATCTGTTTCAGAGGTTTGCGGAAGTGCGTTTCTGTACTTATTTTTCTGTTTATTGTTATTATATTAGGTCAACTTAACTTGACCTAATTATAATAAACAGCGTACTTAGCTATAACACAAAAAATTAAAGTATTTAAGTAACTACGGCACTTTGCAAAAGAAAATTCTTTTTTAACCGACTTAAAATAAAAAGAAGGAGGTTTCTCAATTCGACCGTATATATATATTTTTATGTGTGTTCGCGGATAACTTCGTCGTTTATGAAACGATTTTGATGATTCTTTTTTTGTTGGAAAGGAGATATCCCAAGGGTGGTACCATGATAAGGAAACCAGGATCTGATGATGGCATCCCAGAGAAGTCGATGGAAGCTTTCGAAAATCGTAGTAGCGACTAGTGCGTTTATTTTTTTCATTAATTATCTTAAAGCACTACTATTTAATGAAGGTCTGAAGTTGCTCTGATGACGTTGCCGAAAGACAGCCGAGGGACCTCCTCAACGACTTACAGCAATTACCCGGTGTTTGGACTTAATTCATTTCAATTGATGAGAACTTTGCACCCATATGTATAGTGCAGGGTAGATACCATAACTAAAAAGTTAAAAATAAACTCTTTTTAAAAAAAAAAAAACAGACTTCCTTAAAAACACTACGAAGTGTTTGACCTAATAAAAGGTAAGTAGTAGATTTATATTCATACATTTATAAAAAATAAAAATAAAATTGAAGTGTCTGTTTGTTATGTCAAAATAATTGCTTTTTACTGAATGTATATGAAAATAGTTAAGTACCTACGGTACTAAGGACATTTTTTTGTTTCCTGTCTGTATAATCTCTAAAACGGTTTTTTACGGGAATTTCACTAGCAGATAGCTGATATTGTATGGAGTTATTTTCTACATCTACGCGGGCAAAGCTGCAGGTAAGCTAGAATTTCTTCTATAAGAATGCGATACAGTGCAAAAACTTATTAGCCTCTCCTGTAAATGTATAGTAGGTACATAGTACCTACGTTTTCATTTGACAGAGTAGAGAAGTTTTGGTTATGATTGCTTTACGTAGGTCCATACTTATACTTTTTTGCCACAAAAGAATAAACAATATTTGAATAAAATAATAAGTCTTTTAAAGGTCTTAACAGTTTCGTAATTTTATTTCCCAAAAATCATCATCATCATCATTTCAGCCGAAAGACGTCCACTGCTGGACATAGGCCTCCCCCAAGCACCGCCACTTCGACCTATTCTGTGCTTCTCGCATCCAACGTATTCCTGCGGCCTTCACCAGGTCATCGGTCCATCTTGTGGGAGGCCTTCCAACGCTCCGTCTTCCAGTACGCGGTCGCCACTCACTTCCCAAAAATACTTCGATATAATTCCGAATCGACATTAAATTGTCTTTTCAGTTGAAAATGGCCTAGAATTCGGTCGAGCACCCACAACCACAAAACGCTTTGGGGCCTGGGAATTCCATTAAAGTTTTTGTCCTATCTTCCGTACAGGATAATTACGGCACATTCAAGGTATTTGACCATTGGCTTGGCAAACTATGGCACTTATACAAGTTATTAATGGTTAGTCTATAAGGTAAAGCCCATTTTCATAAGTATAACAGAGGGATAATTGCGGAACTTTTTATCGGTAGGAATTGGTTTATTATTCATAGTTAAACAACATTCATTGCCTTATTTACGTTGCTGAGTCCCAATTTATTCGAACAAATGACGCAATGGTTTAGAAATAATCTTCAATCCCATTCAGATTCTGATAAATTGTGCGTTTCGCAATTAGGGTGCAGGTCCCGGTATGTAAAAAAATGATAGTTAATGCCGGTCGATCTTAAAATAAAAAATAAAAAACTTTATAGTGAAATATTATCTTTCATTTCAGAAGTCGGTGTCTTTGTGTATTTTATTTTTTGTCACCGACTTCCGATATTAAAGTTATTTTTCACTTCTTAATTATGGTACCTACCCCAAAGCAATTCGTATGCAACAGTGACAGGTAGTAGTAGAATGTCATCTAGATTTAAAAAGTGGATTAAAAACGTATTATCGAGGCTCAAAAAATACCGGAGCAAAGTAAATAATATTCATATGGAAACACCCTTGAGGCACCGGCGTGTATGTATGACCAATTGTATGAACCTAAACGAGGCAAAAGGAGTGTGTCGAGATCGTAACAGGTGGCGTTCCGTGGTTTCTGCCTACCCACATGGGAAAAACGCGTGATTGTATGTGTGTATGTATGTACCCTTGAGGCATACCCTATCCACTAAAAAAATAATTTTCGAAATCCATCTATAATTACCGGACACCTCGCGGAAAATACATACAGAAAAAAAACCGGCCAAGTGCGAGTCGGACTCGCGCACCGAGGGTTCCGTACAAACCTTCAGGTATTCACGGTTTAAGCATAAGGTTTATGTTTATGATTTTTGACGTATTAAAAAAAAAAAACTACTTACTAGATCTCGTTCAAACCAATTTTTGGTGGAAGTTTACATGGTAATGTACATCATATATTTTTTTTTAGTTTTATCATTCCCTTATTTTAGAAGTTACGGGGGGGGGGGGGGGGGACGACGACGACACATTTTTCCACTTTGGAAGTGTCTCTCGCGCAAACTATTCAGTTTAGAAAAAAATGATATTATAAACCTCAATATCATTTTTGAAGACCTATCCATAGATACCCCACACGTATGGGATTGATGAATTTTTTTTTTGAGTTTCAGTTCTATGTATGGGGAACCCCAAATATTATTGTTTTTTTTCTAGTTTTGTGTGAAAATCTTAATGCGGTTCACAGAATACATCTACTTAACAAATTTCAATAGCATAGCTCTTATAGTTTCGGAAAAAAGTGGCTGTGACATACTCGGACAGACAGACAGACATGACGAATCTATAAGGGTTCCGTTTTTTACCATTTGGCAACGGAACCCTAAAAACAGACGAATTGAGAACCTCCTCCTTTTTGAAGTCTAAAGGCTTTTAAAGGTCAACACGTGTTGACGGCAAAAATCAGTTAAGACCCTTTTTGCTATTCCAAACATTTATTTAGAAACCTATTGGGTGGTGGGATTGTGACCCTTATTAAACAAGATTTAAGAATTCTATACGATATAATTAAATAGTGAAAATGTATACGTTTTTAACTTTACATAAGGTTTTTACTAGAACCAGTCAAAACTGGGTTGACAGGTTAAGAGTTTGACCGTAACATATCTAGTAACCCAGAGGAGTAATTGCAGAACTTTTTATCGCTAGGAATTGGTTTAATATTCATAGTTAAACAACATTCATTGCGTTATTTACGTTGCTGAGCCACAATTTATTCGAACAAATGACGCAATGGTTTAGAAATAATCTTCAATCCCATTCAGATTCTGATAAATTGTGCGTTTCGCAATTAGGGTGCTGTACAATCCAATAAAAACAAAAACTACTTAAGTAGGTAGTAGGTAGGTGTATGGAATGGATAAAGCATTTCTGTAAGTGGTAGGTAAGTATGTGAAATGGACTTCACATTGCATTCATGATGCAAACGGTGAATGAATACGAAGCTCATCAGCTGCCTGGCCGCCTATAATCCAGTGTAATTTGTATACAAACTGGTTATTCCAGTGCGTGTAGATCATACACTACTGTTACAACTTTAACAGAAGGGTATTATAATAGTGAACACATTACTCTAGCATGTTTTGTTCTCAGAACATTCACCAACCATGATTCTGTTTTGAATGTAAGTAAATTCTTAATATGCTTTATGAAAGTTATACTAGAAGAGCTCGTGATTCCACTTAGTACATAACCACTTAGTATTAAAATAATTCAATGTAGACCCTACTAAAGATTGTCGCTAATGTAACATGAAAAGTCAAAAACATTTCGAACGATCTGCGCTAACGTAGCCCGCAAAATCTTAATCTTTAGTACCCTTTTTTGCAATTTGCAGCTCAGGGTCGGGTTGATTAAAAAATGATTCGCAAGCGTAAAAAATAAGGCTTGTATAGAATTATACTTAATCCTTATTTTTTTTTTTTTAATCCTTAAAATTATCAATACAACCCTTCAAGTTCATTTAATCCCATTGAATGTCTTTTGCATGGTATAGTCTGACGTACGTATTACGGTTGCGAATCATATTTGAATCAATAAACAACCTGTCACCGTAAGAAAATTTGAAATTTGCGGGCTACGCTGACGCTTCCGCCTTAAACAAAACTGAATAATGTGAAACAGCTCATCTCCATTTTATTTGTTAGAAAAAAGATGGAACTGAAGACTTTGTGTTGCTGAAATTGTGGGTGGAGCCACTTGCTACACACATTCGATTTTATAAAAAAAACCGGCCAAGTGCGAGTTGGACTCGCGCACCGAGGGTTCCGTACAAACCTGTAGGTATATAAGTAAAAGTTCACCCATCACGACAATCGAGTCGTAGTTCTGTTCTGTTTCTTGGCTTGGTTTTATTTCTGTCTGTGTTTTGTTCTGTTTATTGTATGATGTAACTAAAAATTTACGGTTTTCGCAATTTTTCCTTTATCTGTGCTATAAGACGTTGCTTCGTACCAAATTTCAAAATTCTAAATCGACTGGAAGTACCCTTTAGGTTTTGATTCCCTTGCGAGTTCCGAAAATTTGTGGAAATTTGCGGTATAAACGGCTATATCTTTTGATTGCGTTAGCTTAGAAGTTTGATTTTTTCACAGCTCCAAGGGACAGTAGACTTGAGTATTTGATATAAATTTCAGCTTGATACCTCCACGCGTTCCTGAGAAAAAGGGTCTTGACAGACGGACGGACGGACGGACAACAAAGTGATCCTATAAGGGTTCCGCTTTTTCCTTTTGAGGTGCGGAACCCTAAAAATGAAAAGTACTGTAAGACAGCCCTTCGAGTTGACCAACAAAATAACCATTTGTTCAATCAATCAACTTTTAACTTTAAATAGAACATTTACTGTTATCGCCCACATAAAAATATCGCGCCGAGAGTAGAAAATCGAACTCTGTTTTTTTCGACGCTAGGATGCACTCTGTTGAAATCTCAATGCTCGGTTAAACACCGAGGGTTGAAAATTCATTGCGCAAAAAAATCCCAACACGATATTCTTACGTCCGTGCAAACCTTGTCTTTGGATAAGAAACTTGCGTCTATTGGCATACAATCACAGGACACAACCACTATAGCAATTTACCTATAACTAATATTAGCCCAGATACCGATAGATAACTATGTAAATGCCAGTGGTCATTTGAGATATAAATTCTAGAAACTGTGCAGATAAGTGCACATTGATGGTGAAATACTGACACTGCACAGGTAATACGATAATGCTCTCACGTCGAGCCTGATCGAATAATCCGCTCAATGAGCGTAGTAGAGTAAAATAGACAGATACAGAAGGCCGGCTCCATAGAATAGAAAAGGTGAAAAAGCACGCACACATTGACATGCGTCGATAGGCTGTTACAAACTATCGGATGAAAGTGTAAACCAACTCTGTTTAGGTGAAATTCTTAAACAACACTCACGAAATAGAATGCGTTATATCATCATCATTTCAGCCGTAAGACGTCCACTGCTGGAGTTAGGCCTACCCCAATATGGGGGGCTTTGCCATAATCGCCACGCTTGGCAGGCGAGTTGGCGACCGCAGTGTGGTGGTAAAATGCATAGAGAACGCTGCTGCCCATTCTCTAGGAAGTCCCTTAGTCGCCTTTTACGACACCCACGGGAAGAAATGGGGTGGTGTTATTCTTTACGTCCGGCACAACACGGTACTCGTTATACATATATTCACCCGTATTTACGACTATTGATACAGTTTTTTTTCAACAGTTATTCATTAAATATCGTTATTAAATTGTTATTGAAAAATTGTCAAAAATTAGGGCTCATTTTATTAGGCTAAACCTCAAGCTAAAACCGGTGATTCTAAATTAGAAGTTCAAATATTTAAATAAACAAATCAGAGCACTCAATTTGTAAGCGGCACTGACGGTCGTGTCGGATTGCCGTCCCATCGGACAGTAAGGATGAGGGAAGAGCGAGTGCCCCTCTGTCTGTGAACACGGCTATGGCTAGTTAGTCTCCGTTGAGATTGGCCGCCATGGCCGAAATACGGTCTGGAGGACTATAGCTATGTAATGTAAGCGGCACTAGAAATTGGGATCTACAGGTACGCCTTCTGATGAATTTGTTTACATTTTTGTTTTGGAGATACTTTTACATACGCGGCTAAGTGTGCGTAAGCTTAGTCTCGCTAGTGGAGCGTCAGACCGCTTTCGCATGGTCGTACAAATACCGCGGTGGGATTTTATCGCTCGCTGGATTTTCAACTCTCGGTGTTGAACCGAACACTGAGAGTCTGCACTGTACGCAGTCCAGTTCGATTTTCAATTCTCTGTGATAAGCACTGCGTCGAAAATTGTACGTAAAGCCTTATACAATGCGAGGTCAGTTAAACCTGGAAATGTATAGCTTGATATATAGTCGTGTGTATGAACGTTGACTTAGAGCCGGCTGAGCTTCTGTACCAATCTATTCTGTGGTGCCTAATAGGCTTTCGGGCTAGCACCATTATTTGCGTATATTATAGTCCTGTCTTACTACGAATTTATTTACTATTTGGCATTATATGTGGTCGGGATTAGCTTATTAATCGCAGGAATTGTACTGGCCTTTAGTTCATTTATGAGATAATTTGATGTAAGTACTAGAATACTATAAAGTAATATAAGTTTATTTCATCTGGCTACTTATTGTTCTGTTTGGAAATAAATATCTAAGAACAACATTTTAAGTTTCTCGTTCTGGCCTTTTGCCAAGATCTGTGTTTTCATACGGTATGAAGAGATATCAAGATTTTCCTGATTGTTTCGCTGGAAGGACCTATGATAATGTTAAACTGTAATGCTGTTTATTATAAAAAAATCTAATCAGCAATGAAGAAGGCCGATGTTTTCTGAATAAAATGTCAATCAATTTTCAGAAACACGAATGGATTATTCGTAGCAACTGTTTCTCTTTGTCTATTGACACTTTATTCAGAAAACACTAGCCCTCTTTCACGAATACACGATTGCGAATTTGACAACGAGTATCCACTAGCATACAGCGGACACGCATTCCTGGTTATCACCCTCAGCCTCATCAGCAATCTTGGCATAATAAATAGCACTTCAGACCAGTCTACAAGAACAGCTGGTGATTTCTTAAACACGGCGCTATACCACCCCGCCTCACTTGAGGCATCTTCGCAAACAGTTTTGACTCACCGTGAACTATGCGGCATCCAGTTCTGACTCACTGGCAGTTGCAAGCATCGCAGGATACAAGAGTCAGCCCACTATTGGCCTCCGGTCTTCGGATGGGAGTGATGGAGCGGCATCTACACCGCCGAATCCACGGAGGCAAATTACGCTTCACTCTGATAACAAAATGCTGCATCTTTTTTTCATCGTTTTACGCGCAACTTGCACAAATACAACGTCTCGACTTCAATCGTCCGGCAGTTGCCTACAAGACACATTTTCCGTCTGGTCGGTACGTTCCTCTCCATTTGATTGAGGTTGACGGTTTACACCCTGTTCCTCAAACCTCTAAACAGTGTTCGCCAGTATACCTTCAAAGTACGTTTACCCGCCCGAATTAAATTAATAATCTTCTGTACTAACTGTGGGTGCCCCTAAAGATTACCATAACGAAGGTAAATCGTAGGTAATCTTCTTAATAACTCGGTCAACATTTCAAAGATCAATCTTTTAAAATAATTATCCATTTCCAGGGCTCTTGAAATCTCGTTGTGACAGCCGACGGCGAGTACCAATCAAGCACCCGAGTCGAGTAATTGACTCGATTGAAATACTCGCTATCTCAGCTTGGAAATAAATTTAAATTTTCTAATTAAAATGGTACGAATTTTAAGAGGTCTAAACTGCGCAGATTTTATTGGTACTTCTTCCGGAATTTTATTATTAAGTTCTTTAAGTGGAATTAGATTTTGACCTTCGAAGGGATTTAGACTTATTTTTTAAGCGGATAATCCTATGATAACGAGGTGGTTTCCTTAGTTTCTACCGGGTTAACCGGGTATAGGCTGTTAAGCATGGGGTAACTATTTGGCGGTTTGGTTGTCATGGTGTTCCTTACTGGCTGTTTTGAGCTCCATTTGGGACATGATGTTGACCTTTCATAGGTATCAACTTACCACTTTTTCGAAGCCAACAGACAACAAACTTTGATTGTTAAAGTGAGCTTCCTATTAGGTTAAGATTAAAACAGCCTACTTATAATGTTCTCACTATTGGGACACAGGCCTCCTGTCTCCGAGAGGGAGTTAGCCATTATACAACACGGAGGCCTAGTGCGGGTTGATAGCTGTTACACAGCCTCGCATTTTTTTTGGTTGTAGGCCACGGGCGGTTTGAGGTTTCCTTACGATGTTTTGCTTCACCTTTTTGAGAGCTATGCAATGGTGATGAATTTAAAGTCACAAAGTAAAGAGCCTGACTGTGTTTAAACTCACGACTTGAAACTCGTAAGTCGGAGTAGATAGGTACATTTGGGCCACTACTGCTCCTGTGTATAGCAATGCTGGACCAATATTGCACAAATCCGACTTCTATCCATACGCGTCACCGTAAGGTGAATGCTTCAACCAGCCCGCGAAATTCAAATTTTGCCCTACCCTAGCACTGGCCTGCAAATTGCAAAAAACGTAAGAAATTTTGAATTTCGCGGGCTGGTTTGGAGCATTCACCGCAACGGTTCCTTTTAATAATTGCATTGAATGACAGCATAAACTAAATTTTATTTAAATGTTCTCATCATGGAGTAGAGGAATACAGACATTCTTCCTTTACTCCAGGATCCTAATATTAAAATGGTATTGCTAACAAACCTATAGTAATTTTTGCTACATCCCACGCTCGTGAGAGTATTCTCGAACTAAATACAAAGTATTAATTGTATATAATTGTCTCTACTTATTATAGAACTAGCTTCCACCAGTGCCTTCGCCCGCGTGAAAATTCAACCCCCCAATTCACCCTCTTAGGGATGGAATTTCAAAAAAAACCTTTCTTAGTGGATACCTGGATAAATTTGGAGGGTGTATTCTTTGTGAAGAGTACTTCACAAAGAATACACCCTCCAAATTTCATGTCTCTAGGACCAGCGGTTTAGGCTGTGCGTTGATATATCAGTCAGTCAGTCACTCAGGACTTTGAATTTTATATATATAGTTATAGAATGTGATGTCGTTTATAGTGAAGGCACTTGAGCATATTTTGTAAGAAGTTGGCAGTATCATCCCAGCGCTGATTTGCTGGATGCGTTTTACTCCTCTACCTATCCCAGAAAGGGTTTATTTTTACTATATGTACGGTTGTATGTATTCTTTTTCAAGTTTTCTATCCCTTATGTTGCACCTGCCATGTTTTGTCTCTGCTTCACCCTAAGGTTGAATGGTAGAAAATACCTCAGGCATTAAGCCCGCCTTTGTACAGTAGGCATATTTTTACTTGTGTATAAAGTTTGAATAAATATATATATTGCACAAAACGCATATACTTATACTATTACGAGGCTTTATGACGTTCGAAAAGTGCTGATCCTCAGCCTAATTTGAATAAATGCCTTTTGATTTCGATTTTCTGGCTATGTTGTATGTGTACATTTTATGTATATTTTTTCTCGTAATGTGCGTTTTGTTTGTGCAGAATAAACAGTTTTTCTTTCTTTCTTTTTCTTTAATATAAGAGAGGTATGTGAGTTTGTATGGAGAGGATAGATAATCCTCAGAACTGATCCTGTTTTGAAAATTCTATGTCTGATAGGTAGCTTCATAGTAGCTGCCGACTCCCATACAATATGAATGGTATATGTTATGTTAAAACAAGTTTCACGCGAACCTAGCTGCAGGCAAAAGCTGATACTTTATAAAACGTCATTCATTACTAGATAAGCTGAAGATCAACAGGTGTTATAAGTAACGTTGTAGGTATTTTATAATACTTAGGTTCGTATTTATAAAACGCGGTGCGGTGCGTAGGCGCACATTGCTGTTATGCTTAATCGGTATTTCCTGTCGTCAATTTTATTTATTAAAAAAAAAAAAAAAAACGCTCTTTATAATCCTGCGCAGATTAAGTGGTTTCGCATTTTGATAAGTAAAACTTGATCTTCATGAATGCTTACATGTGATGGTATTTTCTGAACGCTGGGTGATACGACTATGACTGAATACGACGAATAGGTTTGTCGGAACGAGTTTGATTAATACTGAAGAACACTCGTAATACTAAGGGCTACCACGATAGCCCGCGAAATTCAAAATGCAAAAAATGAAAGAAAATTTTAAATTGCGGGCTACCTTAGGACATCCACATAACAAAAAAAATGTTTGGAAAAGGTAAACGAATTTGCTTGACCGACATCGACAGTGGGATAACACAGGGTCTTAGTTTAAAATGGAAGGCTTTGGAGTCAGTAAACTTTTCTGAAAACATGAAGAAGTTATATACCTTCTCTATCTTACTCCAAAGAAACACAAACCATCTGACACTACATCTACATTATCAATACTAGTATTATAAAGAGGAAAAATTGTAAGTTTGTATGTAGGGCTTAATCTCTAGGACTACCAGTCATATTTCAAAAAAATCTTTTACAAGTGATTCCACAATTCTTGAGATAGATTATGACCCATTTGACCATCACACTACGATCCTAAGGAGCCGGGTAAAAAAGAAAAAAGTCAGAAAGAACGTTAGGCAGTAATATCGAAGACGGGCGATGCGATGCTATAGGATATAAACCAGAGTTAGCCCACTAGTTGTCTGACATTTTTGCTGAACTGGGCCTTTTTGGAGCGTTCGAGAGGCACACTTTAAAACTAGTCTCAAACATCACACTTTACACATTTCTTTTGATTATTATCTTATTTTTAGCTGCTATATTGTGTGTCTTTTAGAGGTAAATAAATTTATTTTCTTTCTTTCATATATTTTCTGTTAAAACAAGACATTTCATGTGGAATAAGTCGCGGGCAGAATCTATACTTCTATACTAATATTATAAAGCTGAAGAGTTTGTTTGTTTGGTTGACCGCGATAATCTCAGGAACTACTGGTCCGAATTAAAAAAATATTTTTGTGTTGGGTAGCCTATTTGCTGAGGAAGGTTATAGACTATATAACATCACGATATGATTAAACGGAGCGGAGCAGCAATGAAAAATAGACGAAAACTTGCAGGCAATTCGATGCGACGGGAAGGATCAGGGGAGCAAAAATTTGACGCGGACGAAGTCGCGGGCAGAAGCTAGTTCATTATAAAGTCGCTGTTATAAGGTAACAGGAGATATCCCATCGCCGTGTGTATCGATACAATGGGGCAAGCAGCCGTCTCGGTCCGACGCATGGGAATCGCCCGACCCCGTGAGTTCACGGGAACACAGCGTTAATTATATCTTACCTCTATTTATATCATGTTAGTAAGAAAGCGTATAGGCGACAGTTATCTTTATTATGATATGTTAAAGTTATGCGCTCATTAATAGGTTAGTTAGCTCTTTTGTAACGAAGTTGTGGTCGGCTTTCATTGTAAATTGTAACGAGAGTGTTTCAGAGGGGAATCACATTAAAAAAATATAGTTTGTATTGGCCCTTTAAATTTAGTAAGAACTTGTAGGTCGTTTTGATCAAAACACCGTCGTCGTGTCGAAACGGCTGAACCTTATAAGAGCTACAGTACCACAGACATTCACACAGACATAGCGATCAAACTTATAACATCCCTCTTTTTGCGTTGGGGGTTAAAAAGTGGAACTCACGGTGTCACTGTCTCACCTCCCGGTCGTTACTTAAATTGTTCATAACTACTGCGTAGTAATTGAAAGAGAGAAATTGGAAATACTACTGTACAATTTTTTTTTTAAACAAAGGAAATATACTGTTTTCGCACAAATAAAGCATGTATAACATAGAGCTAGTCCCAAAACTCCCATACAACTTTCCTTCAAAAATTTTGAACGCGGGTAGTTTAAGTTTCCACACTTTCCTCGGTCAATGGACGCGTAAATCGTGGCCAAGCCGGGTAGTGAAAACACAATACGCCACCAGGGAGGTATTTGTCTCAGCAACTTGGCCGGGTAGCGTCCCGTGTGTTATTTATCCTAACTGAGGCTGGAAAGGGCTGTTCCTTTTTAACTTTTATGTTTTTTGTTCGAGAACTTTTTGGTACCTACTATGATAACACTCATTAAGTTAGGGATTGTGGCTAAGTAATAACAGCCGCACAGGTCAGTCTATAGGGTTAAGCCAGGGTTTCTCAAACTTCTGGATCCACGTACCCCCATTCAAGTTTGCAGATGACAGCGAACCCGGGGGGGGGTTCGCTGTCATCTCCCCCCAAAAAAAAATAAAGAAAATAATAACATTGTATATAGCATAAAATAAAGTTTATTTTACAAATTTTATAATTTATTCTATATGCAATGTTATTCTCACGCGCACCGTGTCACGCCACGAGCGAGCGACAGCCGCGCGCGCGCCTTCATGCTTTCCGCTGTTGGAACGTAGATGGGTGATTATCATTACATGTCAAGAACCCTCCGTGCCTCGGAAAACAAGTAAAGCTGTTGATCCGGGCTGCCATTCATGGATCTATGCAGTTGTTACGGGTCGTCAGTAGCCTGCAAGTCTGACAACCAGTATTACCAAGGAGTACCGTATTAGCCCATAACCGGGCTGTTGGGGTGAGGTAGGTAGTCGCTTCATTTAAAATACTGGTTTTCAGCTGTATCCGGATATACTGGAAGTCGACCCCAATATAGTAGGAAAAAGGCTAGGCAGATGATGAAAGCACTCGTTTATGCGAGACTGACCGGGGAAAGGGAAGACTGGAAAGCTTTGGAAAAGGCAGTTGCCCAGCAGGGGGAAAATACAGGTTAAATAAATAAGACGAAGAAACATAGCAAACTGCATACACCACATACAATGCCCTAATTTAATTGAAACAAAACGTAGAACATAGATATACAGGGTGTGGCGTAAGTAGTGGTCCACCGTTCAGGATTCGATGAACCAGATAATTAACTATAATAATTAAAAATTTTAACCATTTTTACCCAAGGGTTCCGAAAATATTTCATTTTTGTCTTTTATTTACAAAATTTCTACCTTTTATTACATATTTGTTTGTAGTTTCAACAAAAACCATTATTTTTTCATTTTGATTTCTGTTAATAACTGCTGAATACTAGAGCTATCATGATAAATTATGATTTTTTATGTAAATTCAGCTCTTTTGAAGAAAAAGTTTTAACCCCAATTTTTAACACACCATCAAGTACAAGAGCAATTTTTGTAAAAAAAAATTGGGTAAAAATGGTTAACATTTTTAATTGTTATAGTTAATTATCTGGTTCATCGAATCCTGAACGGTGGACCATTACTTACGCCACACCCTGTATATAACAGAATATGTATAACAGAATTTGGCGTTGTTTAAAGGATGTAGGCCGACCACCACTGTGAACTTTTTATAGGCACGCAAGTACCAAGAGGGCTGAATTTAAAGTAGAATAAAGGCCGTAAACGACCATAATAAAATTGCCCTGCTAAGATTTCTCCATAAACTCTACCTTAAGCACTTTTGTTTTGCGTAAACGAACAATACTAAAACTTAAGACGGCTGTTGCGGAACATTGCCTGAATAACAAAGCTTAAAAATTGATTATTGATCTCATCATGCTGTCCTCATAAAAAAGATAATTCTCTTGTTCCTAAATATCCACTATATCATCTTGGTCACCCATCCTCGGACGAATCGCGGCAAGCGTAACTTAACCTGATCGATCGACACGTGCCACTGTTATTTCTCAGCCACAAACCTCTCAATATTAATATGGATATCCAGTAGAATCAATATATCCATACTAATATTATGAGGTAGGATAGTAACCCTACAAATATTAAAGATGTAAAAGTTTGTATGTTTAGATGTTGGATGTCTGCTCAATCACGCAAAAACGGCTGAACGGATTCGGATGAAAGGCACACAAATAGTTTCAGACCTGAATTTAACATATGGGATACTTTTGATCCCAGTTCTACGTTCCAGTGGGATAATTTACGGACAGGCGAAGCCAAGAGCAAAACCATGTGGAACATAATTTCCGAAGCATAAAGGTAACTGGGCAAAGTATGATAAAAGTTTTGAATGTCTTAATTTATTCATTGAACTCAAACTGCCGTGAACTCACTGTTCTTCCCACCTATATAATTACATCCAATCATAATGGAACATCATGGATTACCTGCCACTGATTCCAAGGTGCGTGGGATGGCAATGCCACGTTTCTCATTCACTTCCATTTCAACATGATACTATGTAATCTGAGTCGTTTTGCACGCTATACCGTGTGGCCTGGCTTTAAAAAAGACTATCCCGTTACTTTCTTAAAGATACAAAGTGTATTTACCTATTTTGTTTGTTCACTATTTTTGTCCCTATCTTTTAAACCCAACGCAAAAAGAGTGGTGTTATAAATTTTACCTCTATGTGTGTCTGTCTGTGGCACCGTCGTCGCTTTTAAAAGGATAAACTGATTTGGGTGCGGTTTTTTAACATTTAAAAGTAGGTTTTCTAGCAGTGGTTCTTCGACATGTTTTGTCAAAATCGGTTAAGCCGTTCTGGGGCGTTCAATGAACACACCAAACAGACGAGGCCTGGTAATAAAATTTGTAGATAGCTACTAGTAGTAATAGGGATATAGAATAGCGGCTAAGGCATCTGGCCGTGAATGTTTTTTCAAATTTCATTTTTTCATATTTAAAGGAGACTGAACAAATTAGGTCTTCGTGGACTAAAAGCGACAAGGTTTTGATATTTGTGTAGTATCCCTACACCCTTGTGGAAAGGGGCATCAAAATCTGCGAAGGGCATTTTATAAAACGGCATATATCAGTTTCACCCAATCTCCTTCCAAATTTCCAAATCCATCATTTTATTTTAATCTAGGATTAGCTATGGAAGCAGGAGCTAGTCATGAGCTACTAGTAAATTAATATTATAACCACAATTAATTGCACTGAATACTGACCGCACCTTAAATTGGGAAACAATTCACTGATGATGTGATGATTATTACAATTTTGTGCCAGAGAACAAAGTGTAATGTGGTAAGTAATACAATACTGGTAATTTGCCATGCGAGCCAAAAACCGGCGAATAAGTATACACCAGATAGGTAATATAATATCCTTACTAAACCGCTGCTATCCTTATAAGCTAACCAAAGAAATTGCTCATCAAAATCCTTTTCCCAAGACGAAATAGGGTGTAATGTAGATCATTTATGCGTCTTTGTGTAGGCTGTATTTATCATGTCACGAATCAGCTGACGACCCTCTTCATAACATCGCATTCGCTAGGCTTTGTTGACATAATGCGTCAACGGCTCATTTACTTCCTCAAATTCTTTTGGGACTACAAAACGGGGCAGTCGCCTTTTTTTGAAGCTCTTGTGTAACGTAATATATTTTTTATGTAGATTGTTTTAAAGTTTCATTTTAATGTTTTAATATTATGGTTTTATGATACTTTATGGTCTTAATACTTTATTTTTTTGTTTCCATGTGTTTCTTTTACTAAGGAACATAAAAAAAAATATTATTGTTTAAATTATTCAAAAATTTTAAATCCCATATAATATTTTAGCTGTAAGTTTTCCCAAAAATAAATAACTCGGCATTTATTAAACAGTCTAAGTCTTACCAAGGCGTGCTACCTAATAACTGAACTGTGGAGGTCAAATAGACAGTCATTCCGTGTTAAATACTGGTACAAAGCTGCGTCCCGGACCCCACTCCAATATGGGAAAGACTAGGTAGATGATTAGGGTTCTCAAATATCTTTGCGTATCTTCCCAAAGGCTAACTAACTACCTTGAATTTTGTTATATACAGATTACAGAGTTGGGTTAGGAATAAGCAAATTTTGAATACTTCATCGGTCTTTACATGCAGGGTCAAATTTAATATGCTGTCAATACTTTACCCACGTTATATATCGATATCGAAAATTAATGGAACAGAAAAAAACTAATACAAAAATTTTTTGGCGTATTTCGAATGGCGTTTATCGATCAGCTGTTTTTGTATCTTTGTAGAACAATGCATTTTTAAGAATTTCCTATAAACATAACTGTCGTTTGGTTGCCTTAACGTACATGTCAGTGGCATTTAAAGTTTAAAAAAAAAAGAAAAAAAAAAACATTTTTCTTCTTTCATTATTTTTCGTTATCTATATCCAACACGTGGGCAAAATATTTATTTGGAAATACTTTTTATTACTTATTTAATTTCACCTGTATAATTTATTTCAAGCTTATTCCGCATAAAACTATTTCCTAACCCAGACGTAAATCCATAACAATAAACTTGTTCACCAATCAGACGAGTTTACCCACCAGCTTCACCAAAAAGCATAGCAAATTAAAACCGATCAACTAGCCGTAAATAAAATGCTCAGCACGAAGCGAGCACTCGTTTACCAGACCATTAATTAAAACCTAGGTCTGTTCAACTTCGGCTGCGAAAAACTTGCGCTTCAATACACATGGGTAACTAATGATTCGTCTGTTGTGGCTTATGTGGTTTAGTTTGGATGGGCAATTAAGGCGAGGTGATTCAACACTCATACAGATTTGAGGGGGTGAGGTGCGGGGAAATCCGCAGGGCGCCTCCCGCGCGTCCTTCTTGTCGAACTCGTTTAGCGCGCCAAAAGTTCGGGCGGCGGCGGCGCGGCGGCGGCGGCGGCGTAGCACAGACAGGTCATAGTGTAGCGACATCAGTATGTCCACAGTATTAGAAACCACAGAAAAAAAGATAATACGAGAACAAATATGTTTATTTATTTGTTTCTAAAAGTATTTACATAGTTCTTGATTGAATCCTCGTTGGAACATTTGTATACAGCTGCTAATTCTATCAAGTGTATCCCACTAATATTAAAAATGCGAAACTTCGTGAGTATGGATGTATGGATGGATATTTGTTACTCTTTCACGTAAAAATACTGAACGGATTTGGATGAAATTTAGCACGCAGATAGTTTATAACCTGGACTAACATTATAAATGCGAAAGTTTGTGAATGTGGATATATGGATGGATGTTTGTTACTCTGTCACGCAAAAACTACTGAACGCATTTGGATGAAATTCAGCACGCAGATAGTTTATAACCTGGACTAATATTATAAATGCGAAAGTTTGTGAGTATGGATGGATGTATGTTACTCTTCAACCAAAACTACTGAACAGATTTGGATGAAATTTGGCACCCAGATAGTTTATAACCTGGATTAACACATTGGGTCCTTTTTACCCCGGTAGTACGTTGCCGGGCATAATTTCCGACCTCCAAGTAGGCCCCCATCCTTGTCAAAGCTGGTCACATTTGTGAGCGACCCTCTCCCTTGTGTAACGTCACATATTGTGCAATTTAACATCTAGACATTGAAACAGCAGTTCCGAAATTGGTTTTACTTCCATTTCAAATCAAACATTAGTTTCAATCAAAACAATCACGTAATATGTTTAAATTTGCAAAATGGCAGAACTATATAAAAATAAAGAAAAAAAATTTGCCAGGGTTACCAGGACAGCAAAAAAACTGTCTTCGAAAACTACGCTGACATACGTCACAAAAAACGCTGACATACGACATAAACTACGCTGACATAAGACATAAACTACGCTGACATACGTCACAAACTACGCTGACATACGTCACAAACTACGCTGACATACGTCACAAACTACGCTGACATACGTCACAAACTACGCTGACATATGTCACAAACTACGCTGACATACGTCACAAACTACGCTGACATACGTCACAAACTACGCTGACATACGTCACAAACTACGCTGACATACGTCACAAACTACGCTGACATACGTCACAAACTACGCTGACATACGTCTCAAACTACGCTGACATACGTCACAAACTACGCTGACATACGTCACAAACTACGCTGACATACGTCACAAACTACGCTGACATACGTCACAAACTACGCTGACATACGTCACAAACTACGCTGACATACGTCTCAAAATTCGGAACACCCTAAAAAATAGAAAATAAATAATAATTTTTAAAAAAACTAAAAAACACGCTTCCATTGAGAACCAAACTAAAAAGTACAAAATAATGGAAAAAAAGCGTGGGGTGCTTTCTAAGATATTTTTTTATTGATAGTCAGGCACCCCACGCTTTTTTTCCATTATTTTGTACTTTTTAGTTTGGTTTTCAATGGAATCGTGTTGTATGTCAGCGTAGTTTATGACGTTTGTCAGCGTAATTTGTGACGTATGTCAGCGTAGTTTATGTCGTATGTCAGCGATTTTTGTGACGTATGTCAGCGTAGTTTTCGAAGACAGATTTTTTGCTGTCCTGGTAACCCTGGCAATTTTTTTTTCTTTAATTTTATATATTTCTGCCATTTTGCAATTATTTCATATAACGTGATTGTTTTGTTTGTGAAACTACGCTGACATACGACATAAACTACGCTGACGTACGTCACAAACTACGCTGACATACGTCACAAACTACGCTGACATATGTCACAAACTACGCTGACATATGTCACAAACTACGCTGACATACGTCACAAACTACGCTGACATATGTCACAAACTACGCTGACATATGTCACAAACTACGCTGACATACGTCTCAAAATTCGAAACACCCTAAAAAATTGAAAATAAATAATAGTTTAAAAATACTAAAAAATACGATTCCATTGAAAACCAAACTAAGAAGTACAAATTAATGGAAATAAAGCGCGGGGTGCTTTTTAAGGTATTTTTTATTGATATTCAGGCACCTCACGCTTTTTTTCCATTGTTTTGTACTTTTTACTTTGGTTTTCAATGGAATCGTGTTGTATGTCAGCGTAGTTTGTGACGTATGTCAGCGTAGTTTGTGACGTATGTCAGCGTAGTTTGTGATGTATGTCAGCGTAGTTTGTGACGTATGTCAGCGTAGTTTGTGACGTATGTCAGCGTAGTTCGCGCTATAAGGAGTCAGTTACAAACAAACATCCAAACAAACAAACATAAAAACATACAAGTGAAGCTAATATAAAGCGTATGAAAAAAAACCCGACGTCGATCGTTCCCTCCGCGAAAATAAATTGTCAAAAAAATAGAAACATTGAAATTACATCACAACAATTCGCGGTGCATGTGGCGGCATTTATCAAAGAGGTCTCAGGCGGTCCGCGCGGGACACTGTGGATCGTGTGTAAACTCGCCCACAAAATAATTTGAACCTTATGCTTACAAAAATGAGGTTAATAGTTTATATTTCGTGTTTTATTAGTTACTTTTGCGTTTGGTCACGTGATCGCACGGAAAGCACTGACATAGGTCCACCGTCTAAGAGCGCCAACGCGCGACTAACGGACTGAAATTGGCAAGGAAAGTGGATGATCTCCCGATTTTGGTAGGTATTTTAACATAGCAATTATTATAATGATTTTATCAGGACAAACTCAGCGCCTAGACCTAAACAATCTTATTACCTTTTCATTCACATAAGAAATAATAAAAAAACGTTTGGTTTGTAGCTATAAAATTGGTTTTAAATTACGATAAGAGGTATCTTTGGGTTTTTTTTCTATCGAGCAAAGTTAACATAATCGTGTTTCTGAAAGTAACCACACATCCGTCAGATCCTTAAATTTGACATATATTTTTTTCACAATTGTATAACACTATTTTCCATTGATTCAAAAACTAGTGAGCGCGGACTCTGTTGGATTATAGCGTCTTAAAACTGGATTTTTATATCTGACGAATGTTTGTTGGTACATTTTTCATATATAGGTAAAGTTCTATACACGGTCGGTACGAAACCTTTTCATGATTCTGAATTTGAAAATTATTTCTAGGCCCCTAGCGTAGAAATAACTTCGTCGGTTATCAAAAGTGTATCAGTCAGAATCATGTGATGTCCCTGCCACCCTGTATATTTTAGATGTTAGTATTTCTTAGAAATAATTTTTCAATAATAGCATAATTAACGAAACAATAATAACACTTCTGAGCTCATACATTAATCTATTCAAAGGAGTTTATTCTGGCTTCGAGTACTAAATATGAAAGAAAGAAGGAGTAACGTACATTTGGACACAGTTCGTGAAATACAAAAAGAAAAAAAAAAACAGTGTATGCCTCACGGCTGCGCCAGATAGGTTCATTTCAGCATTAATGCCAGATAAGTGCAGTTTTTTTTTTGGATTGGAAATCATCAAATGACGTCTCCCGCTCTGGGCGGAGCGGGAGGGCGGGAGGGCGTGTCAGACTTTTACTGACTCAAACCCACTTCAACCCACGTTCCTTCACTCACACCCACGTTCCTTCAGTTGCCTATATGCCAGGGTCACGGTATCTCTTTCGAACAAATCTCGTGACAATGCACAATGCAGTCGTGCACGCTGGTTTTCTAATGACTCTTTAGGGACAAGTGACGAGGAGTAGAAAATAGTTTCAACATACTAATACATATACATACATATTACGAAAGCTCTCCGTGTCAGATGTTGGAAACCACAAATAATCACGTCTCGATTCTAAGAACAAGTAACAAACATGTCACCATCACCTTTCGTTTATTTAGACCGAGTACACATCACATCGAATATCGTCACTTGTCAACATTGCTTTAACAAAACATGAACACACGACAGCGAAACCAACCGCTCCAGTTTTTTCAAAAAGAAAAAATAACAGTTTCGAATTTCGAACACTAAATTGAAGTAACGTCTCAGACCGACGTCTAATTAAAGCTGAGAACACACACGCGATAAGTTCGTAAGACTCTCAGCAAGTCTCGGCAACCTCACACTTCCTTGTCGAGATTTTTCCTTTCCGAGGCATAATCCGGATTAAACCAGGATTTGCTCTCCTATTAAAACTCTCTTGCCTTCCGACCTTTAAGGCTTTTCGGCAAAAGTGTTTGGGGTAATTAGTTGAGACTTATAGGAGTGTTAGAATAGATTCATTTCGTGTGGATTTAAAGATTAAAAGAGCACGTTATTAGCTGTTTCTCACGGGTATTGTAAAATCAACTCTGCGTAAAGATTTTAAGTATAGTGTTAAGATAGCATTATTCACGCATTTTCAAGAACCTTTGTTTACTTGCCTGATTATTTTTTCCCTAGGTGTAATTTCCGTAAACCGTTAAGATGTGTGTGTTGATTTGCAAAGAGAGTTACAACAAAATAACAGAAAAAAATCGTGAGGAATTTTGAGTTTGAATGTGGCTAAAAGGACTTTGTGAAAGATGATATACTAGGAAGGGGTGACCAGGGGTGACTCCCGATATTACGAGTTTACGACTAATAGAGACGCACAGAAGAAAAATATGTGTTGTTTCCACCCCAAACAAATTGTCATAAGGGCTGCAGAATGATGATGATAAGAGTGATGATATTGAGTTTTATTACTTAGCAGTAAGTAATAAAATTCAATGACAAAATACGGAGAGCAGTGGTGGCCCAAAGGTAACGGATGCGACTTACGAGTTGTAGGTCGCATGTTCAAATCCAGGCGCTTTAGTTTCTGTAAATTATTTCATCACATTAGGAGGGCTTGCGGCGAAGTAATAATAGGCACAAAGGTTGATCATTCAGGTTAAGCTACGCTTGCCGCGGTTGGTCCTTGGATGGGTGACCATCTTTACGTACCAAGACCCTTTCGTGCCTCGAAAAGCACGTTAAGCCGCTGGTCCCGGCTAACTTTCGTAGATCTTAGACAGTCGTAACGGGTCGTCAGAATCCCGAAAGTCTGACCAAAGGGTATCGTATTACCCAGTAACTGGTTGTGGAGGTTAGATAGGCAGTCGCTCCATGTAAAATACTGATACTCAGCTGCATAGACTGGAAGCCGACCCCAAAATAGTTGGGAAGAGGCTAGGCAGATGATGATGCTCCCAAAACGGTAACTTAAAGGAAAAAATCGTAAGGAAACCGGCACCGTCTTAGAACCAAAAATCTAAGACATCTATCAACCCGTACTGGGCCCGCGTGGTGGATTTCAGTCCACTCACTCTTACCGAGAGGAGGCCTGTGTCCCAGCAGTGGGAACATGATAGACTGATTATGATGATGACAAAAGACTGCTCTCATTATTCATCATTTTAGCCAAAAGCCGTCCAACATTGGACATATGCCTCCCCAAAAAAAGGGGGGTTTGCCATAAATGCCACGCTTAGCAGGCGGGTTGGCGATCGCAGTATGGTGGTAAGGTAAGATGCATAGAGAACGCTGCTGCCCATTCTCTAGTAAGATCCTTGATCGCCTTTTACGACACCCACGGGAAGAAATGGGATGGTGCTAATTTTTACATCCGACACCACACGGAGTAAATACTCTATCTTATTAGAATTTACATTTATATGGCATCCACAAAACATTGATCTTCACTCGTGAATCATAATTTACGTCGTGTTAAATCGATACTGTGGTTCGAACATAAGTAACGAACAGATTCCCAAGGCAAGGACAATGGGCGCTTAGCATGCGGAGCACGTTGCCCGGGTATGCGAGCATGCGATGTGTACACTTGGCGACTCCACATACTTCGCTGATCTATTCGCTACTTTATAAGTAGTCCGGGAGCTGGTAACATTGAGGTAAGGCCTTTTAGCTTTTTATATTGAACTAGCTCTTACCCGCGACTTCGTTTGCGTAAATGTCGGTAAGGTCGTGAACGCAGACGATGTCGCGGAATGAAAAGTAGCCTATGTCCTTCCTCGGGGTTCAAACTTACCCCGTACCTAATTTCATCAAAATCGGTTCAATGGTTTAGTCGGGAAAGCGTAACAGACAAACAGAGTTGCTGAATGAAAACATTGCAATCTAGATTATGTTTTTAATTTTGATTTCAAATTTTGGTTTTGATTGATTATGATTTGATTTGATTTTATTTATTGTAATTTTTGTATATGGGTACAATGCCTGAAATAAAACACTATTTATTTATTTATTTTAGCATTTATAATATTAGTATAGATTATCTCTTTTTTAGACATAGTCGTAGTCGATTTTTAGTCATAGCCTGTACTGTAGCTGTGTACATTGTGCAAAACAATTAACAAATAGGAAATGAAAATCCGCCCTGTTTGTACAAGTGTATTTTTTTGTTAAATTCTATATTCCTTTGTATAGTAAGTGTCAGAAAAACAATTCAAAGTTTCTTTCGACCAACATATAAAAATATTTCAGAAACTATGTCAAAAAAAAAAACCAATTTTTCACACAAACAATTTTTGTCACATTTTTTGTGACCTCCGTCTCCAGAGAGATATTTTCGTGAAAGACATATTTAAGTATCAATGACACTTAGACAAAATTCGTTACCTAGCTCCCCGTCTACAATTCGACATTCGCAAGTTTATAAGTAGCCAGCTCTTCACCGCAGTCTTCGGAAGTGACGGAGCATACGCATAAACGATTTAATCGGAAACACATTAAGCGAAGGCGTCGACTGTCTGAAAAGATAAAGCAATGCACTCCGTCGAAGTTGCTTCGTCACCGATTTAGAATTGCTTCGATTTATTCGCTCGAAGGCTTAGAAAAGTCGTGACGCTCATTTTTATAAATTCTCTATTTACTAATAATTGAGCCTACATTTATTGAAAACCGATTTTGGTTCGCTGGGCCCTGATAATGGCAGCTATAAAATGTTATCCACAAAACAGATGTTGTTGATTTACCTTACATAGAAGTTTCTTTTTGTACCTATATTGTATGCAAGTAGAAAGTAGATATTATAATTAATACTCCGGTGTATAAGGAAGGTGTAGAAGAATGCCTTAATAGATCAAACTATTACCGACCGTAATTGAAAAGCCGAACATTTCCTACGAAACATAATAGCTGTCTTTATCGTTATTTAGCAGCAAGCAACCTAAATTATTATAATTTCGGGGAACAATAATGGCGGTTCAGTAATAGTCTAAAAGCTTAAGCGATTTCCATATCGCTTACGGACAATAATAATCAATCAAGCGCCGTCTTCACGGTTGGAGGGTAGTTGTGAATCGCTGCAATTAGTCGCCATGTTGCCCCCTGCGCCCGCGCCCGCGGC
The DNA here is from genome assembly GCA_947507805.1 of Aporophyla nigra. Lineage (NCBI taxonomy): Eukaryota > Metazoa > Arthropoda > Insecta > Lepidoptera > Noctuidae > Aporophyla > Aporophyla nigra. The sequence goes on from OX382295.1 coordinate 8,661,782, forward strand.
CCCCGCACCACGCTATGTCGTGTGACTTATGCGTTTGTTTAGACCAGACGAAGTTAGATCTAGATTAGTATTAAATATTTATGTGGACGAAGGAGCTACGAAAATGTAGTGGTTTAATGATTTGGGGCCACGACTTTTGTGTTCTTGGAAATGTAGATGCCGTGCCGTGATGTCTGAGACTTGAAATTACTAGGAAACTTAGTAGAGTAGAGAAATTGATGTGGTTGTTGTAACTTTGTCCTTGTAAAAGTAAATTTTTCAATTCCTAAAATTGTCTAGACTTCTAGAAGATTATAGCCCAGAGACTTTCTTGGGCCACCACATGCAAATTCAAATTACAACAGTAGTAGTCAAGAACAAAGCATAAAACTCCGAGACACGTGCCTCATTCACGCACGATCAAATAAAAAAGACACATGCCTACAAAATCGTTACATCGAATCTTATTACATTTTTTACGTTACTAATAAAATTTACATATTCATTATGTATCAAAAATTTAGATCATCTACTATCTGGATGGCACGTCAGAAATTTTAATTTGGAACCGGGGGTGGGATCACCCCTGGGTTGACCCTGCTACCCGATAATTGTAAATGACTCACTGGGTCGGGCCACTGCCATATGACTATGGGTAACGAATAAAGTAATAAACATGGTAATATGTTCAAATCATGTATGGTTTTATCTATATGGAGGTAGATATTAGATTTGTATCTTTGTTGCTGTGGCGTATCTCGTATAGAATTAGGGGTCAGCACAAGGAAGGCTATAATTTAACACATTTAACTGTGACAATAATTTATTAAATCAACTTTGAGAGTGCTGGACAAAATGTTTTAATTTTAAGTGCTACTATGGCAGTGCCCCCTTTACAAAGTTACTCTTTAAGGACGGTACGGAATTTTGGAGGCGAATCTTGGTTTGGACCCCTGTAATTTATATTGTGAGCTCGTATCGTAAATATGTTAAACTAACGATTAATTGCTTTCTGAATACAAATGATTCAGCGTCGTCCTCACATTAATTTTAGATTCGGGCTAACATTGATTGCGAAGCAATTGGCGCCCAGCGTGGGAATCCAATTTGATTCATTGATCCTTTACTCTGATTTATTTATGTTTATTTGTATGTAAAATACGCTAAGGACTTACATTTGGTGTTGACTGTTGAATTATTTTGGAGGAGACCTGAAACAAAATAAATATTTAATGAAAAAAATACATTATGTATAAACATTATTTTTTTATCACAGAAAAACACGTTCCTAAAAGCATTACCGGGGGTAAAATTCAAACCAAACCCATAAAATCAAGAAATCAATACATAATCTCAATTTCCGATTATGAATCCAAAGATTTGTTAAGAAAAAACGTTGGCAAAGTCATTTAAATTCTGAAGTAGTAGTACCAGCCCCTTCGTGTTCAATAATCGAATTTACAAGTTTTATAGAAAGTCTTACAAACTGTCTGATGGCGGTAGAAAGTTGCTTAATATCAACATGTAATGAATAAGTGCTAAAATCTACACATACATACATACGTCTTATGAGTCACACTTGTGACTCGCGACAAAAAACTTGGAATTGAGTTCCCAACTTCAGTTTAAACAGCAACTTATTTTAACATTTACAAGACTACCCAACAAAATTGCATTTAAGTTTAAGGACCTAAAGAAAGCATTATGATATATGAATGTAGAAGGAAAAGTTGTCAAGTTGATGTTAAGTGAAATGCGTTTTAACATATATTGGTAACTAGCTTCTGCCCCCGACTTTGCCGAAGTCGAAAATTATCCTACGGAAACGTGCTACCCCGGGAACAACGGTAGCCTTTGTCCTTTCCCAAGGTCTAGTCTATCTCTGAACCAAAACTCATCAAATCGGTTCACATGGTTTAGGCGTGAAAGCGTAACAGATAAATACAGGTACTTTCGCATTTATAATATTAAGAAGGGATTTCGCATCTCTTTCAACAGGGTCGTCAACCTAGACATCCCAAATGATTTTTGTCAAACACATTTCCGCCAGCATGCTCACGGCTTTACATCAGTTAAATTAAAACTCATTTGCCCACCGACTTCCACCCTATAATCGTATTTAGACAGGTTCATACCAACTGAGTCGGCAGACTCGTCAAACTAGATGTTCCGGATGTCTTTTGTCAAATCGCCAGACGTAGGGGGTCCATTTGAGCGAATGCACTCGCGGGACTGCTAATGAGATTAGCGCGATGCTCAGCGGGGGTGCACTGGGGCAAATTAACGCCTGGGGTATTTTTGTACCCCGTTTGTGTGGAATATTTTTCTTGGCTTTGAAAAGTTGGCAGGCGTTGAGATTTTTGTTTTAAGGGTTTTAATTACCGTGAGCCCCAAAGCGTCAAAGTCACCACTTTTATGGTTTTGACTTTGAAATGAAGTTGTTGTGTTGTGATGTCTAGTATTACTGTGGCTCAAAAGTCATGCTCAAAGAATTTTTTCACGATAGATTCCGTTGTTTCAAAAATCCTTTCCAATGTGAAACCCGAACTTAACTTTAGCATTCGAAAAGGTTTTTATCCGGAATACTTCCTTATTCCGGGCGTAGGGCATGTTTGCCGACATGACAAGATCCTACATCATCCAGTGAGTCATGCCCAGTGCCCGGATGCTCAGTCGTAAAACGTACAAAAACTCTCCGGGAACTCCACTGAAAACATCCAGTTTAACTTGTAAAGAGTTTCCGGTGTACGACAGAATTATGAGCCAAGTTTACGCTTAACTGCAGAAAGTAGTCTGGGGAGAAAACAAAAATGTATTACGTTAAGTAAATTGGAACGCAACTTTGATGGCGGACATCTTGAAATTCGCTATTCATTGTGGAACTTTCGATGAAGCACATAGTGGTATAGACATACACAAGTTCACAACTTTTTCTCATGGGTATAAGCAGAAACTACGCCTCCTACGATCCTCACATACTCCTTTTGTTCCCTTTCCTTTTTTCAACTTTCTGGTCATGCACATACGCCTGTTGCAAGTAGGTACTTCGCACCTGACCTTTTTCAAGAACATCACCAATTAGGTCTTTCTAGGGCGCGCAGAGACGGGGGCGGAGTGGGGGCTTGAGGCTATGTAATAACAGCCACACGGAGATCGATCAATCAGGTTAAGCTACGCTTGCCGCGGTTGGTTCGTGGATTGGTGACCATCCTTACATACCAAGACCCCTACGTGCCTCGGGAAACACGTTCAGCCGTTGGTCCCGGCTGTCATTTGTAGATCTTTGACAGTCGTTACGTCAAGAGCCCGAAACTGACAACCAGTCTTTCTAAGAGTATCATATTATCGAGTAACTGGGTTGCGGAGGTCAGATAGGCAGTCGCTCCTTATAAAATACTGGCATTCAGCTGCATCCCATTAGACTGGAAGCCGACCCTTACATACTTGGGAAAAGACTAAGCAGATAATGATGTCTTTCTTTGGCCAGCATTCCCGCTGTTTACACTCATACCTACCTTCATGCCTTGTAAATACCTTTAGAGTAGCATCTCTGATTTATAACCTCCAATACATCAGCAACCACAACTCCTATTTGTTTACTAACTTCTTTTCTCAACAAAGAAAAACCATTAAAACCTGTGCGTTAATACAATTGATAGCTACACTTAGTAAGAAACACTGCAATGTAAATACTTCGATGGAACTTTACTTGAACGGAACAGCAATAAGTAAATGACTTTACAATGAGAGTGCAGGTTGCGAACAAGTGTTGTATTTCACACTATTTTATATCCTTCTTAGTACATTACAAGTGGTGGTTATGTCGTCACAGATAAGCGTGAAGTGTTTTCGCTTGAATATTTTAATATGGCGGTAAGTTAATTTTAGTAAAATGGTAGTACTAAGAGCTGTTTTCGTTAAGAGCTCTTACACACGAGCGGCATTTTGCCAACGGCAAAGGTAACTTCTGCCGTTGATGCGTCGCCGGCAGTCGGCGACATGCCACCTAAGCTCTAAGGTGGTTGCTCTAAGATAGCTTGCAAAATTAAACTTCACCAGAAGGGGTAATTGCGTTATTCACAACCAGTAAGGATCGCTTTCATTATGACAGATTTGCAACATTCATGGGGGTGTTAACATTGCAAAGCAGATTATTTTTTTCAAATATATGAATTAATGGATTAACTTTCAACTTATTTTTATTTGGCTATCATTATTTCATCTCAATAAATGGTTCTTGGAAAACCATTTAATGAGGACTTTCTAGAACCCATTGTCTACCGAATAATTTCAATGGCTTCGGATTACATCTACGCGTGTAAACTCTTATTATTGTTTTCTGCCAGTAAAAAGCTTCCCTTACAAGAACTAACAAAATTGCAAAAGATCTTTTTAACAAACAATAAAAAGTTAACAACATCGTTGACATAGAATATAAAATCATTTCATACAAAAACCGTGACTAAAAAAGCGCTTTGCATCACAAAAAGCCCTTGTAACCACCGTGCACCTAGGGTGGCATGCACTTAGGGGTAACATCCCCTAACAAAAGACGGTTGGCAACGCATTTGTATCGATTTACGCGAACCGGCCGCTGCTACATGGTAATAAACCGTTGAACGCAAAGCAAAACTTTAGATCGTTAGGAATATCAAAACAAAGGAACGGAGTCACTATAAACAAGACTGATATTTCATTAATTATTCTAATCAATAATGATATGAAATGTTTTTGTTAACTGACAATTTAGTTTTTTTTTTTAAACTTGAAAAGTTAAACCTTGTTTAAATGTTCACAACTTATCTACCTCTGCAACTCAGGATCGGATCGATAACCCGATCGATCGACTAGTAAGGCTATTGTATGTAGCCAGGAGCCCCTGAACTGAAGCAGTAACTAGGGTAATATTATTTTGAAGACGTTGAACGAACACTAGTAAACATTGCCTTGAACTTCTAAAATTAAACATTCAGGTTGACGCAATAAAGCAGATTATTAAATGAATTGAATATGTTAACGAGGACATTGACACTACGTGATGATATCAATTTGAACCAAAGACTATATAACCACTTGACTGCGCATACAGTGCCCCGCCGCTCGAAAACTATTAGTATTTTGTCGCCTATGCATAGGCTACGGTTCTAGTAACCATTTTAGTTGTGACCAATTGTTAGACCTCTGTGCACGCTAAATTAATGCAAATAATATAACTTCATCTGCAATTATAACGCATCAAAATGCCTTCATGCGCGGTGAAGTGGTGTGGGAAACATTCCAAAACTTCTTGTTATAAAAAGGATCGCATAACTTTTCATCGGTACGTAAAGAGTACGAAAAATAATTTTGATTTAATCAGATTATTATGCACCGTAGAGGTCTATTTAAAATGGTGGTTGGATAAACCAGCACACTGTTGAGTCCCGCGTTGATGTCTTTTGGAAAAGTCTCGTTCTCTCATTAGACAATTCTAATGCATCTATCCCTTACTTTCCCTTTGTATTTTTATCGTAAAAATTAGTGCTGTTACATTTAATAGCTGAAAGTCTATATCGAAAATAAAAACAAAAATTAATGTAAGTTTTATTCAATTCGAATACTGTGGCTTGTTTAGCTTCGTCTTGACAATCCGTTTGTAAACTGGCGCCAAAACTCACGTGGCCATAGTAACTTCTGCCTTGGGGATGATATTCGACTCCGTTTCTACACCGAATATGATAGTGGCATTTTTGTTATTGGATTCTCTAACTTTAATTTTATTAGTGATTGATTTTGATTAAATATGATTTCTTTGATTTTAATTGAGTATTTATCACAATTTTAAAATCCATTTTATCGATATCGACTATTTTCCCTTAATGAAGTAAACCAGCCCCACGACGGGCATACCCACGAAACTTGACCTTGAACTGACCAATTGCAGCCGCGCATTCTTCCTCGTCCCCCGGCCCGCAGTGGTGAGTCGTGTGCTTAGAAGAAATCGGCGTATACGCTCTCTAGTGGTTATATTCTCTTTGATTTGAACCATTACCTTTTTGAGTGCTACATCCTTTCTACGTACCTAAGAAGTGATTTATAAGTATCTTGTTACCATTTGTAGGTATACGCTATAATTAGGTTGTCTAAAAATATATCCCCTTTGAGTAAGCAACGAAACAGTTACGAAACCTATTAACACGAATAACCACTTTATATTAAGACAATGTTATCAAGAAAGTAGCTGTCAACCACGCAATTAATGCAAAAGATAACGACAACAACAAAACAACAACAACCACCGACCTTGAATCTTATCAAGGACCTTAAGGTCAACTGGCACATAATATGCTTCACAGGAAAACAAAAGAGGTGCTTCCAGGAATGAAGATAATGTTGTTGATAGTGAAGATCAGACCACAACAATTGCTGAAACAAAAGACTCGCTAGACCAACATGCACCGACGTAGTACAATGTCACAGATTACAATAGGATCATTGATACGATTATTCAATTGCCAAGGTCGTGTCGTATGGAGCTAATGATGGACTGTGGGCGTCCACGGTCACTCCTATATAAACCTATTTGACTAAATTACTGTAAGTAGTGCAGAAATGGCTTTACTCTCGGTTACAGTGTTGTTTGTTGGAGCTCTGGTGGGTTGGAGCGTCGCGGCGCCTAGCGACCGTGAGTGTTTCAATACATATAATGTTAACAGAAATAGGACAAAAGGATCAAGCACTTTTGCTGTCAAGAAAACACTGGATCGGTGAAATGGGAAAAAGGATGAAAAAACAAAGATTCGGTAGAATAAGAAAGTAAAATAGAAATAGCCTTGTTGTTGGAAATCAATTTGTAATCATCTATAGCGAGGACGATACTAACAGTAAAATGTGATGATTCAACATTTCAGGATACAAAGCTCATTTTAGACATGTAACTATTATTAGATCAAACTAAAACTTAGTACTAAAATAATATACCAATAGGGTATCATAAATTGCGCAAAATATTATTATTCAGCACGCCTCAACAAACTTTCTGTGAAGGTTCGTCTCGTTTGAGGTATGTCTCGGTTGTGATTGGATAGAGCCTCTCGAAGTCCCGACATGGGGCTGACGTGACCATTCCAACATAAATAACTGGAGAAGTTCTATCAACTACAATATTTACCACTGGCTTTGTAAAGTTACTGAAGCTACTTTGGAAACCTAGTTTCGGATGGAATTTAAAGTTTGTTAATTATTAACAGATAAGACCCGACCTTGAAAATCTTGATTTGCTGATAGAGAATACTATTGTAGTGAAAAAAAAAAACAAATAAAAGAACAGGAATAGAATCTACATCTAAAGTTTATCCTCTCAAGCGAAACCGTGCAAGGACTCGCCAAGGAGTCAGGGATCGATGCTAAAACGCGTATAGTCTATAAATAAAGTAAGGGAAAATTTTACGCGAGACTGAATTGCTTTCCATGGGACTTACCTGGGACTTCGGATAAAACAAAAGAGTTCTGTTATTCATTTGTGCTGACAAATTGAAATTGAGTAGCGTTGGTAACAAAAGGGTTTTGTTATTTGTATATTAAGACAATTTTCAAGGAGTAGCTTATGCATTGTACAGTTATTTTCATAACTAATAGCGTAGTCATTTCAACGCTTCCCTCCCTTTTTGTATATATATATAAATATATTATAGGCTTCTATTATAGTACATGTGTATTATATAAAATAACCTATTTATGTAAGTAGTTATCATTGTTCCTCTCAACCAAAGCACCTGCCATCTAATCTCTACACCATCTTTGGTTGTCTGGTAGAGAATGCCTAAGGCAGTAAGTCCATCTTTGAACCTTTTTTGTGTGTGAAAAGTTTAAAGAAATAGAAAAATAAATTTAAGTATAAACATTGACGTGTCTGATCTCAAACAGTTCAATCTTGATTAGAAGCAGACGAAGATGGTTTTACAAAAGAATAGGGAGATAACATAGATGAAGATGAAATAAAACATAATTCGCGATGACAGCCAAGAAGTGAAAAAAAACTAAATCACACCAATTTAATTCTAAACAATCACAGAGGTAAAAACCGTGATTTTATCTTCACACGCGAGCGTACTCTTCAATTTATAAATAGTAGTCTGAATTGCTTAACGGTGTTTGTAGGCGATGGAAGCAATTGGTAATGGTGCAGTAATGACTTTAGAATTGCTCAGTTAAATCCAATATGATGTTGCTAAATTCGAGATACTTATGGTGAAGCAACACACACTTCTCTGGGCTTTAAAAGAGACGACGAACTCTTAGTTGGTTTCGGCATTTCATCTTAGGGGTCAGTCAGCTAGGCTGGCACCATCTAGTCACTCTTTTACTATGATCTAGTTTTAAAATATTGATAAAAATTTACGTGTCATATGTGTTTTCAAATAATATAATATAGGGTGGCATCCCGACATTGATTTTCAAAATGTAATCATGAGAATTCAGCACATGATTATAGTGAAAAAAGCATTTCCCTGAATATAACATCTGCTGATTCATAGAAAGAGGTGCAATTACCCACGCGGTCAAAATGTATGGAAAAGCACTTTTTTTTTGTTTATACCTGACGATATATTTCAACGCAGGTTCAAAATCATATACTGATTCCATGGTAACAAACATAGGCTGTGCGTGCGTCAATGACTGTCACCCTGTATATTTGGACATTCTCACAATATTGAACAATCGAAGCCCAATAATATGCCAAATCTACCGCAAAGTGGATCAAAATCAAGGTAAATTTAGCACTATAAAATACAAAGGCATGGTACGGTCAATAATTGAAAGGTGACTGTGGCAAATTATCTGAACGCGTATGCCGGAAAATTGTATTGGACGTAATATAGTAGTACTAATAATATCCGGCTTAATTTGAGATCGAAATATCTGATATCAAAATAATATGGCTTAATAGTCTATCCACACGACTTTACTCACCCGAAACGGGTGAATCGACATTTAAAATAATACCTTTTTTATTTTCTTTAGGCGATTCTCACAAAGTTAATTTATTTGTGGGCGAATTAACAACTCCAGAAAAACGTATTAGGGCCCTCCATGTTTTGAATTGTATGCAATATAGAAATAACATCGATTTTTTTTTAGTACTGAGATACCTACGTTTGTATCTGCAGTAGTAGTTTGTAGATACAAACGTAGGTATCTCGGTACTAAAAGAAATCGATGACTAGCTAGTAAGAAACATACAATTGTTTTCTTAGCTATACTGCATAAAATTTAAAACGTGCCAATTGCCTATTACGTAATTCTGAAGTTGATGATTCGTCCATAATTAAATAAACTTCACAAGAAAATAATATTATATTTAAAAGAGAGAGTCAATTCGCCTGTTTCGGGCGAGTAAATTCGTGCGAATGGACTATCAAGCCAATAATATGACTGAGCGCCTCCGTCGCTGCGCAACGTCCAATGCAAACTCGAAATGGATATAAGCATTCGTGAACTTACCACATATGTTTATAAGGCTTTATTCAACCAACTGTAAATCGAAGGGTGACTAGGTACTAAAAAAAAGTTGATGAAAACTTTAGTGAAAGAGGGCGAGATAACCTCAAACATTCACTTCTTTATTTACAAATACCATGAGCCATTGATAGAGAAATATTTAACTCGCCCTCCGATTCTTCTATGCACAAGTTCGTTATTGCGAAAAGGGTTGTTCTCGCCTCGAGGCCGAGCCCCATAAAAAGTCTGGAGGTCTAACGTCAAATAAATTGTTCCAGCGTAGACCCCGAGCTTTACGAGTTACGAGCGAAAGAGTCGCTATTATGTGAAACTTTGGACCTAAGCAAAAAGTGTAGCGTGAATGTACTTTGACATTCATTTACGTCAAGAAAAACTTTGATTGAATTATCAATGCAGTGTTTTCAAGCTAAATAATGTATCAATTAAAATTTTCAATATTTTTATTTTACAAAGAACTCGGTTTAAATTTCATTTTTGTTTTTAAATTAATCATCATCGGCTTAAACTTTAAAAAATGATGGAACGGTACGACTTTATGTCAGACTTTCGGGTTTCAGACGACCCGTATACGATTGTCAAGATCCGCGAAAGACAGCTGGGACCAACAGCTTACCGTGCTTCCGAGGTATGGAGGGGTCTTGGTATGTAAACAATGATCGCCCATTTACGGACCAACCGTGGCAATCCTAACATACCTACCTGATCGATCGACAAGTGCGGCTGTCATTATTTAGCCACAAATAAATTTGGAGCAATTCTAAATTCGTATTGTTTTTAAACAAACAGGCGCGTCGCGACACTCTTAGAACAATTTCTATGTAAACTACATGGGAATTGTTCTACAAGAATCGCGTCGTGCTGTCACGTCGCACCAGTGTAAAGAAGCCTTTAGTCTCGCAGAGTAAACTCAAACATTTTTAAATAGAAATCAAACGAAATTCTGATTAATGATAGCTGTGAAACTAATCTTGCATCTTTACCTAAACGTTTGAAACTTAAAACTAATCTAAAAGATCCAAGTTTTTAATGAAACAGCCACAGAGGCGTACTCTCGTACTTACAGAGAGTAATTAATTAAAATATTTCGTTGAAAAAAGTAGTCCAGCAGTAGCTAGTCCCATCCATCCCGAGACTACTCCAGAACCAGTTTGCCCATCACAAAGATGGCCTTATAGTTGATTCAAATAATACAATTCATTTCTTACCTTAACACCTTAATTGTACGTTTCATTTTTCATAAAGCAGTCCGGCGCGTCCGGCCGTACATTCTTTTGTAATTATAAGGTACAAAATAAAAGATAATTTAAAGGTACACATAATAATATATTGACTTTGATGTGATGTAGCCGGAGAGCTTCAGATGCAGTTGAGTAGATGTAGAGGACTTGGTAGATGTAATAAAGATAATTTAGATAGGTTTAAGTGATAGAGATAAGTTTTATGAACTCATTATTGTGACTGTACACGATAAGTGACTGAGGATGGAAATAGTAACCATCTTTAGTTTCGTCGGCAAAGGTTTGTTAGAAGCATAATCGTAGAATTATACACTGTCTATGAGTTCATGGACGTTAATTGTGGTCTAATTATTTTTTGTAGCGACTGTAAAAGTCGACGTACCCACGGACGTAAGAAAATCTCGGCAGGATTTTTTCGCGCACTGGATCTTTAACGCATTGCTTAGAGCCGAGAGTTGAAAATCGAACAAAGTGCATCCCAACGCGTCGAAAATACACTCCGTTCGATTTTCAACTCTCCGTGCTACGTCAACTAATGAAGACTGGTCATTGTGGTTATCCTTAGGTACTATAAGTAGGTAAGGTCCACATTGTTTTAATCTGATCCAATAATCTGGCTAATGTTTTTTATCTGAAGGGAAATAGCCGCTTTCAGTGCGTTGAAACATAAATAAATAATCACCACCGCGGTCGAAGAGATGTGGATTATTGATTCACTGTTTTTATGTTAGAGAGATATGAGGAGAAGAGCATGTAAAGTTCACTCATCCTCCATCGTAAAGGGAAAATTCTCTGACCAGACGCGTCTCATGACTGGTGGACTACTCGACGATTGATATCCGGACGTTGATGATGAAACTCTATTTGCGCGATGCAGGATCATGTGGCATTGTAGGTAGATGCCGCCATAATGAGACGAAAATCAACCAAATTCGATTTACTCGTTAAAGTTTATGTTTTATTTGTTTTCACTTCAGGTTTCAAACATCATTGTACTAGGCTTTTGTACTAGGAATTTCTGTATCAAAAGAGCGAAAAAATAAAACAAAAGAATATAAAACATTTCTAAAATATTATAACATTTGTTTGCAGCATTTCATTGCTTTTGCTACCTGGCAACTCTAAAAATAATTTGTATTTTATCCTAAAGTAAAATATTCCTTTACGTGATCAGTGTACAAAAAAAAATTATACTCTCATTTTGTTTCTCGCCTACGTTCATTATTTCTTATAAAAAATGGTTCCTATTAAACTGCCAAGGTTCCAGGTAAACATTTTTTGTTCCTATTCGCACCCAAATCAAAGTTAATTACAAACCAGAACCGATTTCACGTGATAGTAGATCGTTTAGATTTGAATGAGCTATGGATATTGGGTTCTTTTAAGAAATCCGTTTAAAATGTTAATTGAGTAGGTTTTTTAACTTTTATATTATTCTATGAAAAGCAGCTGCCATTCATTTTGACACCATTTGGAAATGGACAGGTAGCTGATAATATCTGCATCAAAACAAAAGAAAATAATGTTGGCTCGACTACAAAATAATGTCTTGGGAATCATGAAATAGGCAATCCATAAACAAGAGTGAAAGTGGCCTAATACAAGAAGAAAATCCGGTAGTCTTGTGATTTGTTAGTAAACCAGTTTTTAAGTACATAACATAAGGTATGTTTTTCCCAAAGGTTTATGCAGAGGGGTAATTGCATAACTTGCTATCAGTAGAAATTGGTTTCATATTGATAGTTAAACAACATTCATTGCGTTATTTACGTTGCTGAGCCGAGAATTTATTCAAACAAATGACGCAATGGTTTAGAAATAATCTACAATCCCATTCAAATTCTGATAAATAGTGCGTTTCGCAATTAGGGTGCAGAGGTGTATCCTAGTACACCCATATGTTGCCAGTTATGTTTAAGTCCCATGTAATAAAGGGGCGGGCCTATTGCCATTAACCGGGTACAAATCCAGATGCCGTGCTGCTACTGAGAATTCCTCACGAAAAAAGTAAAATAAAAAACTTTAGAGGTGTCAAGGGACACCCGGATGGAACGAAGTTCCTTTCCAGGATTCATAATAGTTATAATTTTTTAATTATTTATTATGTACAAAAAACCCGTATACACTCAACAAAAATATTCTCTCTCTCTCCCTATCTCCTTCTCTCTCCCTCTCTCTCTCTACCTCGCTCTCTCTCTCCCTCTCTACTCACAACAACATACAAAATATATACGGTCGAATTGAGAAACCTCGTCCTTTTTTTGATGTCGGTTAAAGCATGTCGTGACAACTTTTCTTAAGATTTTTTTCCGCCTAGCCCCCTTTCACAACGCGCGATAAGGAACTTCGTTCCAAAAACCCAATAACACTGCTTGACCTGGAATCCCAACTCAGGACCTCATGGTCAGCAGTAGAGTTTACGATACTCAAGTATCGTCATCATTATCATCATCCACAACCCGACTTCACCCTCGGTCTCTCTTTTCTTGTGCCAGTCCCCATGCTCCTGTGCCAGCCCCCATGTTCCTGTGCCAGCCCCCATGTTCCTGTGCCAGCCCCCATGTTCCTGTGCCAGCCCCCATGTTCCTGTGCCAGCCCCCATGTTCCTGTGCCAGCCTAATCCAGGTTTTGTCCGTGATGGCAACAATGTCGTCCGCCCATCTCGCCCCCGGACAACCGACATCTCGTCTTCCAGTCCTTGGACGCCACTCTGTCAAAGCCTTACTCCACCTGTCGTCACTGCGCCTTGCCAGGTGTCCTGCCCAATTTCATTTGAACTCTATAATACGCTTTCCGATGCCGAAGAGCTTTGTATGTCTTCGTATCTCAACGTTTGGATCTCGGTTTATTATTCTGATGCCAAGCACGGAACGCTTCATGGTTCTCTGTTCAATCTTTATATGCATCAATATAATAATATTCCATACCTACCAAATTATCCACTTTTTTATGTATCGGTATAATTTTACGTATGGAAAACAACATAACATACTCTTTTATGCAATTATCTTTTACATTTTTTCCAACCAAATTTGATCAGTCTTATTTGTATGTCTTAAATATCTCTTAACCCTAGATTACTAAACTATCGTAAAATTTACGACGGCAAAATAATCATTATTTTGCCGTCGTAAATTTTACGGAAAAAACAAAGTTCGCGTCGTTCCCGCGTCCCGTTCAAACTGTGTAGAGCAAAAACAATTTAAACTATTTTCATTATTATGTGATCTCTTAAACCCAAAGAATAAATAATTGTAATTTCTAAAATAATTAAAATTTATAATTCGTAGATTTATTGTTTTATTTTCCTGTCGTATTTTTACGAATGTGTAGTAACAACGTCACTTGTAGGATAGTTTAGTAATCTAGGGTTAAAAATGTAATAAAGGTTCGCCCATACACACGGAGTCCATAGCTTATTAGCGAATTAGCCTAGCACTAAACTAATTAGGAATTCGCGACACCTTTCAGACAAGCAGCCGCATCAAAGACTTAGTGAGGTCGAGGTTCCAGCCCGCAAATTAACTAGAGATTCCAGAGCTGTCTAGTTAGTACTTAATTTGTAGGTATCGTGCAGTATCACGCCTTGGATAAGAATGCGTTCGAACCACGGAATAAAGAAAACTATCTGTGGTTCGAACGGACGTAAAAATATCGCGGTGGATTTTTATCGTGCATTGAATTTTCTAGTCTCGGTGTTGAACCGAGCATTGAAAATCGAACAAACAGAATCTAAAAAAAAAATGTATAACTTTTTTTTAATACATAAGAGCATTATTTTCTAATGATCATCATTCTTCTGCCCACATCCCAATTTCTTTGGGGTCGCCGCAACGTGTCTTTTTTTCCACACCTCTATATCAGTCGCCGTCTTAGTAGTCACCCCCTTTCTATCCATATCATAATTCACACAGTCCATCCATCGTTTCTTTGGTCTCCCTCTACTCTTATCGCCATCGAAATTCATAGTCAATACTTTCCGCATTATTTTCTAATGATATGCATCTTTAATTGTACTCAAAAGTTATTAAAAAACTGTCTTTCATTTTGAAACTAAGATCTCTTGAGGTAATCTAATCACACAACATAAAATCTAAATTATTCCACGCCTGGTCTAGCTTAGTTTTACAAATGTGACCCTAATTCCGGACTTTGGGGATAGTTACAAACTGCCTACATTACAGAAATGCCTAGATTTCTAGGGTTAGGGTTAGAAAATTAAGTATTATTACGAGCTCTGCGGCGTGAGGGTTATATATGTAATATCATTAAACTTTATGGAATTACTTTATTGTGTAGTTTGGACTCTGTATATGAATACTTAATCTCAGTTTTTTTTTTTTTAAATTGATAATATGATTCGGCAAATAAATTTTGATAGCCTAGTCTATTTTGTGAGTTCGTGATAAAAATACAAAACGGTTGTATTAAAGCTCCACCAATTTTAATATTAGCTATTGTTTTACCTTAGTATAGGCGCCTTGATTGTATTGAGTTGTCTTTTAACCGTAAATGGAAGTATAAATAAATAAAACTTACTAATATTATTTTTAAATTCGTATTGAAATATTTTAACTGCACTATACAACAGGTATTCCTTATTATTTTTAGTAACTAGCTTCTGACCGCGACTTAGTCCGCGTCAAATTTCTTGCTCCATCGACCTACCACATCATCTCGAATCGCCGTCCCGTGCGACGCGACGTCTTCATATTCGTGATTTTTTTGTTTTTGCTCGGCTCCTAAGAGTTGGATTTTAAAAAGTATATAGCTTTTTTATTCTTTTTTTTTTTGGATGGGAAGTCATCAAATGACTTCTCCCGCTTTGAGCGGAGCGGGAGGGCGGGCATGTCAGACTTTTACTGACTAAAACCCACCCGTGTTCCTTCAGTTGCCCATGTGCCAGGGTCACGGTATCTCTTTCGAACAATCTCGCGACCCCGGCAGGCATCGGTCCTAGCAGACCCCTTCAGTTTTGCTGACATCTCTTTGAGGCGCGCGTGGAACACTACGCGCCGTCGACCCGAGCTTGGTCCTTACCGGGCGACGAGCTACCCATTGCTCACCACCCGCAAGCTCGCGTCTACGGTGGCCGGGAGTCAGCTATCGACTCCCGACGCCCGGGGCGTCTCCTCCTGCGGTGGCTAGGGACGCGAGGGCGCAGAGACTGCCACTCCCTCACGCGCTCCGCCTTCTCCTTCGCGAGCATTACTGCTTCGCAGAAGGAGGTGACGGCTTCCCATGCCCTCTCGCTCTGTACCATGGCTCGCACCAGGGCCGGACGCGAGAGGTCGCCGCCGCCGATCGCCTCTACGAGGACACGGCGGTGCTCCACCCAGGCAGGGCACACCTCCACCGTATGCTCCACCGTGTCCTCTAGACGATCCTCACAATGGAAACACCCGGGCGTTTCCTCCCGCTTTATCCTGAACAGGAACCCACCGAAGCAATCATGCCCGGTGAGAACTTGCGTCAGGCGGAAGGTGAGGACGCCGTGACGCCTCTCTATCCACTCCTCAAAGAGGAGACTTACCGCCGTAATTGTGGCGTGCCCTAAAGTATATAGCTTTCCTCGATAAACGAGCTATCCAACACTAAACAAAAGTTTAAATTAGAACCAGTAGTTCCTGAGATTAGCGCGTTCAACCAAACCAACAAACATACTCTTCACCTTTATAATATTAGTATGGATATGTATAGAAACACTACGATCTATGTACAAGACACGCACCGAGGTCAAATTATTAATATGACCCCTATTTGAGGTCAAAGTAATAAGTAAAAAGAACTTAATATTTAATTCCATTACTATTCTAGTTCCAGCTCAGTTCTAATGTATTTCTAATGCGAACACGATCAACCCTTCACACGCCGACGCGCGTAATCCCACCCCATAAATTTTACAAATTTTAATCCCTTTATCGTGCGGACCCATACAACTTTTTGTTAGACAATCGGGTCCAAACGGGAATAGGTAGGATTAGGGCGAGCCTAATGTTTCGGGGATTTAACCGTCTCGCTGCTCAGGGTCAAAACGGTCCCTTATAATCCCGATATTGTGACGAATCATTGAATTTGTTTGAAGTCTAACTTTTGGTTGCGACGATGGGTTGAAAGTTTGTCCTTTGTTTTCTTATTTCGGGATTTAATAGCTAAAAATATAGTGAGCTCAATAAGGAATTTTGAAACATTAATAAGAATTTTTAAGTTTCGGAACTGGAAAAATACTAAGATTAAGATCAGTTAAATGGTAAGCAAAGCAAATTACTAAATGAATCAAATGACTAAAATTCAAAATACTAATTACAAAGTTGGGAGACTGTTTAATGTTGTATCATTCTTTATTATATACAGGGTGTCCCAAAAATCAACGTCAAGCCGAAAACGGTTGAAAGGCCAGGTGGTGACAGTTATCAGAAAAGTAATAAAAAAAATCTAAGTTAAGTACTTTTCAAATTATTGACATTAAACAAAATTTTGAGAAAATTGCCACCCTGTGATGATCTTTTAAGTGCTGTGACTACAAATCTTTACTTTTCATATTTTTTTTGTGAGTGATGTAACCCCGAATAACCCTTCTGTATAATGTGTATAATCAACCTATTATGTTCCCACTGCTGGGACACAGGCCTCCTCTCGGTGAGAAGGAGTGGGCCCAGTAAGGATTGGTAAAAGTCACATGTTATCGATTTTTTGGTTCTAGGACATTCCGGTTTCCTCACGATGTTTTCCTTCTCCGTTTTGAAAACCGTGGTGAAAAAATAATTTGCACAAAGTAAAATGCCTGTATTGATTCGAACCTACAACTCGTAAGGTGCGGCCGTTACCACTGGGCCACTACTGCTCTTGTTAAGTTAAAGGCTTTAATTACTATAGTTTTTTAATTACCACCCTTTGAACGGTAACTAAGAATAACAGCGTAACGTAATTATGTGACATTAAATTGTAATGTGTAATTATATCATCAAAAACAGTCGTAAAATCGTAGCTAACATGGTTTATTCAAATCGTCACGCACATAGGGGTGCCTATAAACATTGATATTTTACGATTATTGCCGCACTTATGACCTTTATGCTCCGAATATAACAGCCATGTAATACATTTGGGGACATAAAATAATTCGTACCCGAATTATTGCTGAAGCGTGTAAAACAAAGTGAAGGTAGAAAGTAAATGAAAAAAAAAATCATAGTAATCAGCTTCGTTCGTGTAGTGGTCGCAAGCGCATGATGTTTTGGGTTCGATTCCCAGAAGGGTAATTGCGGAACTTTTTATCGGTAGGAATTGGTTTAATATTCATAGTTAAACAACATTCATTGCGTTATTTACGTTGCTGAACCGACAATTTATTCGAACAAATGACGCAATGGTTTAGAAATAATCTTCAATCTCATTCAGATTCTGATAAATTATGCGTTTCGCAATTAGGGTGCAGGTCGGTAAAGTGTTATTGGGTTTTTCTTTATAGAATTTCTCAGTAGCAGCCCGGAGCCTGGACTTGATGGCAGTAGGCTTGCTGTCTGTTACATGAGACTTAAACATAACTGGTAAAATGTGGGTAGTATAGGTACACCTTTGTCCAACCCTTCGAGGAAACAAAGCGTGAAGTTTATGTTATTTTTACTTTTTAGAAAATCTATCAAACATTATTCACTTAAATACGTTTTGACTTCTGCAACCGACAGTACCTGTCTGCCAGCATCTATCAATAAAAATACAAATATGTACACTTACACGGAAAAACGTTTAAATTAATCGAAATGCTCAGACGGTCCCTTAGGTGTAGGTTTTAATTCTGAAATACATTTACAAATGGAAAACCCGTGCCTCGGAGAGGGACGCACGCCCTCTAAAGCTAAACTATAAAATATACCTACAGATGAATATTTTATTCAGAAACTTACGCCATTTGTATCCAGGAGGGCGATTTTATTGCTGTCTTTGTAATACAGTATTTCAGCATGATTATTTATTAATTTGTAATTGATGTTTGCTTATTTGAGGGGCTTGTGGCTAAGTAATAATGCATGAGTCAATCCATCAGGTTAAGCTACGGTTGCTGCCGTCGGTCCGTGAACGGGTCACCGTCTTTGCATACCAAGACCCCTCCGTGCGTCGAAAAGCACATTGAACTGTTGGTCCCAGTCGTCAATCGTAGACCTTTGGCAATCAAGTTAAGGGTCAGCAGACGTTTGACAACCAGTCTTATCAAAGAGGTATCCTGTTCCCCAGTAACTGGGTTGTGGAGGTCAGAAAGGCAGACGCTCCATGTCCAATACTGGTGTTTAGCTGCATCCGGTTAGATTGTAAGCCGACACTAACATACTTGGGAACAGGCAGATAATGACGATGATGTTTGCTTATGTCGAAAATATGAGGAAAGTTCGAAGTATGAAAGTATGACTTTAAGATTAGGGGAAGACCAAAGAAACGATGGAATAACTGAGTAAATGATAAATGATTTTATTTCTGTAAGAAGGTTTGTACAAGAGAGTGAAAGATGATATGGGGTAGAAAGGGACTGACTACAGAGATGACGACTAAAAGAGAAGTGTCACCGACCCCATATAAATTGGGATTGGGATAGGGGCTGTTTGGTTATTTTGATAGCCTAGTCTCAAGTCTCAACATACATCAAAAGGGCCATTTCATACAATACTTGCTAATTTAAACAATTAAACAAACTAATAATGGCTTCTAGGTATATCAAAATTAGGAACTAATTTCGTATGTGTAAATCGTTGGAGGCCTATTTAATAAAAGTCGTCTAGAAAATTACTTCATCGCATACAGAATAAAATGGGAAATTGATAAATAAAGTGGAAGTAGGCGGAAGATCGATTTCAGAGCGTGGGCTCCTGCGTTTGATTCCTAAGTCAGGTAAAGTGTAATAACACTGTGTGTTTTTTTTTCTTTAAGAAAATTCTGAGTCATAATCTAGATTATAAGTTGATGACAAACGTCTCTTCTCTTCTCGAACACATTACCTACTATCGAAGAAATAGGTGACCTAAATTTTGAAAAAAAAAAAATCGTGGTTAAAATGGTTTTGAATTCTGCTTAATTATTCTAACGACTGTACTTTTGCCCACAAACGTGATGTTATAAAATATTCAGAATATTTATCTGCTGTAACTTGGGTGAAATTTAATCGAGCATCGCCCAGTACGTGACTCCAATAAGCGTTAATTACGTTTTCAGTACATTCAGAGTACAGGGGCACGTATGAAAAAGATAATATTCCTTTGATTAACGGCTGCGTTACTGATGAATTATTCTTTTGGGCATTTTCGCTTTTTTGCTATCGGGCTCTGGTTTATAAATTGTGACTTGTATGATGCATGTGACGGGCGTATTGGATGGGATAACGAGTTTCAAGGTTTTTTTTTTAAAAACCTTTTTTCCAACTATGTCAGATCGGATTCTAGTCTACCAGAATGCAGCTGAATATCGGTAATTTCACAATCAGTTACTGGATAATACCAGACCCTTTGGTAAAACTGGTTTTATCAGACTTTCGGGTTTCCGACGACCCGTAATGGCTGTTCAAAATCCACAAATGATAGCGAGGACCTACGGATTAACGTGCTTTCCGAGGCTTACATATGTAAAGATGGTCACCCATCCACGGACTAACTGCAGCAAGCATTGCTGTTGACGTTGCACTTGTGTGGAAAGGGTTCGCTGGCGGGATGATAATGACCAGGACCAGGACGTAGGAGCAATGAGTAAAAGAATACTTCTTCAGGACTCTCTTCTTTATTTTCTTAATACTTCTAAACTGCTGGATATGGAATGAATTATTACAAAAATTTGCTCTATTTTTATAGATTTTTTCTATTATTTTTAATTATTATATGGTTATAATGACATTTGAACTGACATAATTATAACCAGCCTGTACAATTTATGACCAGCCAGTACGATCGTCATGCATACAACCTCCACGAATCAAATATGAACTTAAGAACAAAAAATATTTCTTAATAAATCAACTAAACTCCTTTCGTCGCTAATAATTGCTCAACCTGATGGATCGACGAGCCACCCTCGAAAAAATACCTATTTTGGAATTAATATCACTTAAATTAAAAGCGTGGAGACCTTTATGTAAATAAGAATGAATGAAATGATGACTGATAACGCCACCTTCACCAAGTCACCTTCCAGGCTCCTTTAATCCATCGCACGTCGAAAATAAAGTCACCGTGTGTAATGAACACCATGAAATATGGAAGCAGCGGAGGGAGTGCCACGTGTGTGTGACAGCGCTCCTGCGATATTGTTGATTTTTGAATTTTGATTAATTGTCTCCCTTAAGGGCCTGTTAGGGGTAGCTGTGTGATCCCACCAATATCTATACTTCTACACCAATATTAGAAAGAGGAAGATTTGATTGTTTGTAATTGATAAATTGTGTGGTGCCGGACATAAAGACTAACATCTTCCCATGGGTGTCGTAAGGGTGTTACAAGGGAATGGGCAGCAGCGCTCTCTATGCATTTTACCACCATACTGCGATCGCCAACCCGCAGGCGCCAAGCGTGGCGATTATGGCAAATCCCCTGAAATCGGAGGAGGTCTATGTCCAGTTGTGGACGTCTTTCGGCTGAAATGATGGTGAATAGATAAATTCAAACCTATGGAAAGCATGTGTAATTTCTTGCGGACGAAGCTGCGGCCGAAGTGCTAGTTATGTATAAATCTGAAGGTTTGTATGTTTGCTACTCAATCAAGCAAAAACCGGCCAAGTGCGAGTCGGACTCGCACACCGAGGGTTCCGTACAAACCTGCAGGTATTCACGGTTTATGCATAAGGTTTATGTTTATGAAATTAAATGTTTTTTTTTTAATTTTTATATTTGAGTTGACTGAATGAAAGGTAAATTGTGGTTTACGATTTATGACGTATTAAAAAAAACTACTTACTAGATGTCGTTCAAACCAATTTTCGGTGGAAGTTTACATGGTAATGTGCATCATATATTTTTATTAGTTTTATCATTCTCTTATTTAAGAAGTTACGGGGGGGGGGGATACACATTTTACCACTTTGGAAGTGTCTCTCGCGCAAACTATTCAGTTTAGAAAAAAATGATATTAGAAACCTCAATATCATTTTTGAAGACCTATCCATAGACAATTTTATCCTATAAATTTTTTATTGAGTTTCAGTTCTATGTATGGGGAACCCCAAATATTATTGTTTTTTTTTTCTATTTTTGTGTGAAAATCTTAATGCGGTTCACAGAATACATATACTTACGAAGTTTCAATAGCATAGCTCTTATAGTTTCGGAAAAAAGTGGCTGTGACATACTCGGACAGACAGACAGACATGACGAATCTATAAGGGTTCCGTTTTTTGCCATTTGGCAACGGAACCCTAAAAATGGCTAAACTGATTAGGATGAAATTTGGCATGCCGATAGTTTAGAACCTGGATTAATACGTTCTTTTCTCGGTAGCACGTTCCCGTAAAACAATCTTAGCTTCGGCGTAATCGGGTATAATTCCAGCCGCTACAGTTTAAATAATAAATTTCTGTTCAGCGATATAATAATTTGTAAAATTAAAGATACAAATCAGCGGATACATTACTTAGGTAATCTAGTTTACTTTCATCTATTCCCTGACCATTAAGTACATGGAGAAACTGTATTTATCTCTGACTCTGCCTTAATTTACGGTGACTTTAATATAGATTGCTTCTAATAAAACTTAACGATGGTTACTCTTTAGCTTTCTTGACACTTTATACGTTACTGGATAATATTCTTAGCCAGCTTTTGCCTGTAACATTTACCGTACTACTGGATTAAAAAATGTCTTACGTCTTACCCCAGGTCATGGTCTACCCTTGTGACAAATTTCATTGAAATCAGTTTAGCTGTTAAGGCGTAAAATAGTATCATACAGACAGACAGACAGACAGACAGAGTAACATTCGCATGTTTCATATTTCTAGCTGTTGCCTGCGACTTCGCCTGCGATCTAGGAAGAAAAGTAGTAGTATTTCATTACCCAAGTCATGGTTTGTGTGCCACATTTCATCCAAATCTCTTCAGCTGTTTTAGCGTGAAAGCGTAACAAACAAGCTTGCTTTTGCATTTATTTGCTGGCTTTTGCCAGCGTCTTCGCCGACGTGGATATCTGAAATGATCCCATGGGAACGTATTATCGCGATAAAAAATATCCTATCTGTTAATCCAGGATATAATATATCTGTGTATCTGAATCCGTGCAGTCGTTTTTGCGTGATTGAATGACAAACCTCCAAACATCGAAACATAACCTTCATATCCTACTGGATTATGTTTACGAATAAATGATTTGATTTGATTTGATTTGATTTGATTACTAATATTATAAACGCGAAAGTTTGTATGTATGGATATATGGATGTGTGGATGTTTGTTCCTCTTTCACGCAAAAACTACTGACCCGATTTAGATGAAATTTGGCACACAGATAGTTTATAACCTGGAATAACACATAGGGTACTTTTTATCCCGGTAGTATATTCCCGCGGGATAATTTCCGACCTCCACGCGGGCGAAGCCGCTGGCAAAAGCTAGTTTATAATATTAGTAGGATACAGTAAGGATTTTATTATGGATAGTACCTATGGATGTATCAAGATCGGTCACTTGGTATCTGGTACCTATGTCAAACTGGATTTCCCAAGGGCAGTAGAGTAGAGGTGTAAAGAATTGGTATATATCTTTTGATGAGTTTATATTTTTATATTCAGTAGTGGAATGTGTGTAAGGGCTAACAGTCGTAGGTATATGTCAATCGCTCAAGTTAAGTTACGCTTGCCATGGTTGGTCCGTGGATGGGTGACCAGCTCTACAAACTAAGACACCCACGT
Organism: Aporophyla nigra; assembly: GCA_947507805.1. NCBI lineage: Eukaryota > Metazoa > Arthropoda > Insecta > Lepidoptera > Noctuidae > Aporophyla > Aporophyla nigra. Next base: position 8,685,377 of record OX382295.1, read on the forward strand.
TAAGCCGTTGGTTGTCCTGTGAAAAAATCCTCGAGTTTTAATGCATTTTTTAACAAATTTTTGACATTTGATTGTCGCTGAGATGAAACTGCGAGATATTTTTATCACGACAATGGGTCTTCTGGTGTTGGTAATATGGGTTCCCACCAGCCCGTTTTCAAACCCAAACCTATATCACATATAGTGCACAAACAGTCTACATTTACACCTAAACAATTGCATAAGATTCGCCATCAGTCCTATATATTTGTAATTACATTGCCGTTCCCAGGGTATAAAACAGAATGAAGCAAGCTTATCGTAGCTGTAAAAGTCAGCGAAGAAAACTAAGTAATGGACTGGCGACCTGTTACTACTGGCTGTACAGCCACAGGGAGGGATGGGGGGACTTAACTCGTCTTTTACTGAACTGTTTATAGGTCTGCTAGTGGTTCGTTTGGTTGGATAGTACAGGAGCTGTGCAGATGGATAGGTGAAGCATGAGGTTATTTACTTAACCGAAAAAGGGGGGGGGGGATGAGTGCAGATTGTGCAAGGGCTTACATAAATTAGAAGAGAAAAAATAAATAAGGGAACTATCCGAATTGATTGATTAATTTCATAAGAGCAGATTCCTGTCGTCAAAGTAGCAAATAAGCGATACAACTTCCTGCCAGGGTCGTGAGATATGTTAGAAAGAGATACCGTGGCCCTGGCATATGGGCAACTGAAGGAATACGGGTGGGTTTTAGACAGTAAAAGTCTTAACCGCCCTTCCACTCCACCCAGAGCGGGAGACGTCAATTGATGATTTCCCACCCAGAAAAAAAAAGCGATACAATTTATTTGTCACGCCTTGCTGTTAAAAATATACTAAGTGCAGCATAAAATTAAAAGAACAAATTTTGTTTTCATTGCCAGAATTTTCTTTTAGAGCTAATTATTTGGCAAGCAAAACGTTATTTAACTTGTGGTATACCGGCCGCAAGTTCCCGGTTCACCGCCGTACGGAAGGTAATAAAATCGGACAGCCACTGACAAATGTGTTTATCCGGTTTGCTTGCAATTAATATGTTTGGTGTGTGGTAGAATTAGAGAGATTTGTGTTTTACCCGTCTACGGAAAGGGTTATGATTCTGACCGCTGTGTACGCGTGTTTATCTGTTCCCTCTTAAGTGAGGTATAGTTGGGAGCGTCTTGATTATACGTTGGTTATATATGCGACATTAAATGAATATGGCTCCTTCTCGAGGACCAAATTAAGACAAGAAAGGGCTTAATTAGCACACTTCAAAAATATATATTGTGAGCTAACCCCAAAATAATTTCAATAAAAAGTAAGTTCAAAAACTAAAACCCGACTACTGCAAAATCATAATACAAAAATTTGTCTGGGTACAGCCGTGGTCGCATGCCATTATAACTTTATAGGTGTTCCTAGTACAGGCATTTTTTGTACCTGTGTCTAGATTTTTGTCAGTCATTCTTTATGTTTCGTACTTGCGAGACTGAGCGTGATTTTTCTGTAATCGAGGTTTTTTTCCTGATCTGGGGACCTACAATTCTTTCGTAATTAATTTTCAAATCGAATATCTAGATTTTTGGGGTGCGTAGTACTCGACCGGCGCGCGGCGTGCGTGTAGGACCAGATGTATGGACGTATAAAACGAGGCAAAAAGAGTTTGTAAGGATCGTAGCATGTGGTGTTCTGCAGTTTCTGCATACCCCCTTGGGAAGCAGGGAAGTTCATGTATGTATGAGTATTTGCTTATTTAGTGAGATTATCTTAGATTATCTTATCTTATCTTATCTTAGGACAACCAACACACTGTTATCTGATCCCAAACTAGGCAGAGCCTGTACTATGGTAACCAGACAACTGATAAACATACTTATATATTTCTAAATACATACATATTATAGATAAATTACACCCAGACACAGAACAAATGATTGTGTTCATCACACAAAGATTTGTCCTGGGTAGGAATCGAACCCACGACCTCAGTCTTAGCAGTCAGGGTCACTAACCACTAGACTAACACGCCGGTCAATCCGATTTGATACAACACATAAATATCGTCATAACAACACACTACGCCTTCATGATATATACCACTATTTTATATTCACAATCTAATGAAGATAATACTTCATAGTTATGAACAACTCATAGTCTAGCATTAATACTTGGAGAAACTTCATGAACTCCAAACGCTCATGCCTTGCACCACACACCGAAAGTTGGCAAGAGGGGAGTCCTGAATGAATCATACAATCGATCCGTTTCGTCGACTATAAGTTGTTAACACAACTTCGTGAGTCACCCAATCTTTTTGTTTGGCTGCAGAAGATTAGAAGAACATACGTCACTATATTAGGGAACTTATTGAACTATTTCATAAGGTTTATTTTAAGAAAGCTTATTTTCTTTTAAGATGTTAACAAACTTTTTAACGAAATTTGAATACGATTATCTATACTACCTACAATTAAATAACAAGAATGGTATTCCATGGTATACGGGGTAATTCTGGAACAAGTTAGTGCTAAATAGTGCCAAAGCACTCTTTTGACACATACGCGCGTGCTCATTACAAAAGACAAAATTTGTTTTTTTTATGGAGATTTATTGTGGCTATACTTCTAGTTATTAAGATTTTTTTAAATGACTAACGGGTCGACGGAACGTTAAGCTACGCCTGCCGCGGTCGATTCGTATGTTGGTGACCATTCGTTACATTTCGAGACCCCGCCGTGCCTCGTAAAGCCTGTTAAGTCGTTGGTCTCGGCTGCTATTCGTAGATCTTTGATATTAAGGTGAATGCTTCAACCAGCCCGCGAAATTCAAATTTTCTTACGTTTTTTGCAATTTGCAGGCCAGTGCTATAGATTTTGATGATTATAATTCTGTAACTACATACGTCTTACAGTCTCAAATAATATTTTAATCAACATACAACCTAGCACTGGCCTGCAAATTGCAAAAAACGCAAGAAATTTTGAATTTCGCGGGCTGGTTTGGAGCATTCACCTTAATTAGGCGTAGTCAGAGGCCCAAAAGTCGGACAACGAGTTTTACCAAGGGGTATCGTGTTACACAGTTACTGGGTTGTGGAGGTCAGGCAGTCAATCGCTCTATGTAAAATACTGGTATTCAGCTGCATCCGGTTTGACTGGAAGCCGACGCCAACATAGTTGTGAAAAGGCAATTCAGATGACGTCATTATTTTGGGGAACTTATTGAACTATTTCGTTTATCTTGAGAAAATTTTGACACATTTTTTCTTCAAGAATATCATTGACTTTACCTACGATAGATTTATACTATTAATATGAATATACTATTAATATGAATACGAAAGTAACGCTATCTATTTTATTACCTTTTACATTTTTACACGGATAGGGGTAAAGATTAAGAACATAGGATACTTTCTCTAGAATTTTATCCCGGTAGGTACTAAGTTACCGTGGGATAATTTCCGACCTAGACGCGGGCTAAGCTGAGGGTAAAACCTAGGTAGTTATTAAATAAACTAAGAATGTTATTATAGGATATTATAACGTTATTAGAAGTGATGGCGAGGAGGCTTCTCTGTTATCTGATAAGATAACAAGACGGATCAGAGTTCGAACTGTAATCGCATGCTTACCTGAAAACGAAACTCATCATACTGAAGGCTCCCCGCAGACAGTCACGACGACGCTACAGCGCGGCGTGACTTGTAAAACAATACCACGAACTTTTCACAGAAATTGTTTTACTGGAGTCTAAAGCTGGGGCCTACTATTACCTACTAATTTGTAACTTAGGCTTCTTTTATAATAATTGACTAGCTCCTTAATTATAGTATAATAAAACCACCATTCGATTCGACAGACTAAAACAGCTTATTAAAATACTAGCTTTTGCCAGAGGCTCCGCTCGAGTGGAGGTCAGATATTATCCCGCGGGATCGCACTACCGGGATATAAAGGAGCCCATATGTTAGTCCAGGTTATAAAATAGCGAAATATGGGTGTGTTATTATATGTTCAATTGATCTTTCCGATCGTTGCTGCCCTCTACCAGCGACGCCCTAAGCCGAGGTCCGCCCCCGACAGGGGGTGCCCTTAGTGAGGAGTCGCTCTATTTTTAAATTTTAAAGCTCTGGCTGGAAGGCATAATTTATTACGTTAGTCACAGACAAGTCCAGATACGCAGCCGACAACCTAATCATTATGTTCTCCTGCGAATTATCTATTTAAAAAAAAGTGTGTTATATAGATACATCCCGTACACCTCTGCCTATACCTTTGGGAATACAGGCGTGAAGTTATGTATAATAAGCTGGACCGTATAAGGTAGTCTATACACAAAGACTCACAGGTCCAAAGAGTAAGCAAGACGAGATGCATTAAGGCACGTATAGACAACGTGTCGCGCATATTGATCAAGGCAATAGCCGCAGTGACAGGTTGCTGGTCTAAACCTGGCTTTATAATATAACCATATTAATAATGTATTATTGCTATGTATGGTGGAGGAGGCTCAGGTACTGTCAACATCTCCATCATTTCAGCCGAAAGACGTCCACTGCTGGTCATAGGCCTAACCCAATTTGGCGGGGGTTTGACTTAAACGCCACGCTTGACAGGCGGGTTGGCGATAGCAGTATGGTGGTAAAATGCATAGAGAGCGCTGCTCTCCATTCTCTAGTAGGTCGTTGTTCCTTAGTCGCCGCTTAGACATCTACGGGTAGAAATGTAGGTAGCTCAGGTAATGTACAGGTGGTGTAATTTATAAAAAATCTTGGTACAGATTTTACAAAAAAGAAATGACCTTGATGTAAGCTACTGTTGACGCGTTAAATAAGAGAGTATGCTAGTTGCTTCTGAGTTAGCCCTTATTTACTTTATAACAAGGTTAACCAGTAACTTTTACAGTCAGTTCACGTACGCACTGACGTGAAAATATCGCAGCAGGATTTTTTCGCGTAATCGATCTTCGACGCACTGTTTAGCACCGAGAATTGGAAATCAATCAGTATGTTTTTCCGACGTGCTGTGATGCACTTTGTTGGAATCACAATGCTCAGATCCACATCGAGAGTCGAAAATTCAATAACCGAGAAAATTCTGCGATATTAATACGATTGTGCGAATGTGGACTTACAGAAAAAGCCATATTCATAGAATATGACACATAATATGACAAAGGAACACACAAAGTTAAACAAAACATGTGTGATATTCGTGCTTTTTACCGGTAATAATATTATTATAACCTATGTGAGCTAACACGGCGGGTATAAAAGTTTAACGTACGTATACGGCTATAATTTCCACGGAAGTCGTAAAGAGACCCACCCGCTCGACGCGCCGCCATATTGAAAACATGGCGTGTGTTTTGGCGGGAAAACCTGACAGCGTAACTACGTTGCGTTTTCTTTATAAAATGTAATGGTATCGTGTTTAGCTAACTGGGGGCAATTCTCGTACTTTTAAGGACGACTAGATTTTGAAAGTTTTAAATTATGAGAATTGGCCTTCTAGAAGCTATTATTACTTAATTGTTTACTGGATTAATCCTTATCCTAAACTAAAATCTACACTAATATTATAAAGAGGAAAGATTTGATTTTTTGTATGTTTGTTTGTAATGGATAAACTCGAAAGCTACTCAACCTATTAAAAAAATTATTTCACCTATAAAAAGCTACATTATCACCAAGTAACATTTTATCCCGAAAAAATGCACGGTTCCTGTGAGTCACACGGACGATTTTGATGAGATTTGGTACGGGGTAAATTAAACCCCAAGAACGGACATGGACTACTTTTATTCCGCGATTTCGTCTGCGTCCGTAATAACCGACATTTACACGGACGAAGTCGCGGGCAAAACCAAGTTAATAATTACTGGCGAAAGTGAGTGTACAATACACCTCTGCCTTGTCCTGAGGGGAATACAATAATGGCGTGATGTTTTGTGATGTTATTGGAAATGCGCAGATTTATACAGGGTGTCCCAAAAGGTTACGTAGCTGGGAAGGGGGTTGATAGGGGTGGTCACAAGGGTCACCAGAAACATAAAAAGTAAACCTTTTTTTTTCAGTACACTTGGAGGAAGTTGAGTGAAATCGTAATTACTAAGTCCTTGACTGGACAAGCTCTTAATTTTCTTTAAAATCTTGGTTAGTTATGTATTGTTTTTTTTTTAAATTTTATTTGATAAAGGGTTATTGACGATTACATAATAGCATTTTTTTTTAATACAGCAATATTTGTAGGTACAGTTAGCAAAATAGCCCCACAAAGTGTAAAATTTTTAGTTTAAAAAAAAAATTAAATACCCAGAGGGATTTTTTTTTTCTGGTGACCCTTGTGAACACCCCTATCACCCCCCTTCCCAGCTACGTAACCTTTTGGGACACCCTGTATAAATAGATATGGTTTAATGGTATTATAACTTGAAGTGCTTTTGAAACATTACAAAACAATAGAGAGTTTGCATTGAATAACGGGACTATTAGTCGAAAAGTTCAGTTCAACTTTTCTGTAAAATAATGTTAACAAAGTTTTGTTATCAGTACCAATTTCGCGTTCCATGTTACGATAACCGACCCGAAAACGTAATTATAACTTCAAGTGATTTCATAATATTATTAGTCGACGACTACCGTAATAATTAATTTGTAATTGGTATACTTAATATGTACAGCTAAGTGTAGTCATTTGACTTACATACTAGAGAATGGGCAGCAGCGTTCTCTATGCATTTTACCACTATACTGGGATCGCCAATCCGCCTGCCAAGCGTGGCGATTTTGTCAAACCACCCCAAATTGGGGGAGGCCTGTGTCCAGCAGGGGACGTTTTTCGGCTGGGATAATGATGATGATGAATCATATGAACATTTGATTAATATTGTCTATCAATAGTTTAAAGTATACATTATGAATAACTATAAGAGTAGGGAAAGACCAAAGTAATGATAAATGGACTGTGTGAAAGAAAGAGCTAGAAAGTGGTGACTAGTGAGATGACGACTAGAGAAGTACTGATGGAGACGACATGCTGCGCTGGCTTATAGTCGATTGCTAAGAATTTACTCGCTCAAATCGGGGGAATATACTCGTTTAAATAATATATATATTATTTTCTATAGGCGACTCGCATGAAGTTAATTTATTTGTGACCGAATCGACAACTCCAGAAATACGTATTAGGTAATAGTGCCGTCTAGTGCATATTTTTGTAGTTGTCAATTGACGAGCTGGTTGAATTATGGTCTGCGGTCCCGAGAACGAAAAAATATGTTAGAGCGATTTATCCAACAAAATTAGCAGACAGTAATAGAAAATAAATAGTCCTGTTGATGAAACTGTGAGATGCAAGAACACTATTAAGAATGTGATGAGTTTTCTCATAGAATAAGGTGGAGAAAATTATTGTTAATCGACAGTGAATTTTCCATAGCCCCTACAAGACATTTTATTGCTCACATCAAGGAGTACCATCTTTATTATTATTTTGTATTTGTCACTGAACTCCTCCTAAACGGCTCGACAGATTGTTGTTTTTTTTTTTGTGTTTGAATGGGTACCTGGATGGTTTAGAACCCGATAGGTGGCGCTGTCTGTCACATCTGCTATTATAATGTAATACGTATCTATGGTTGTAGGTACCTATAGCTATTCCAAGTGAAAATACTCATGATCACACATTATGTAACATGTAAATTCATGGTTGTTTCAAGCATATATTTACAAAGCTCTCGGAAAACACCCCAGAATAGTTATTCAAATTAGATGTTGAAATGGCTGAAAAAAAAGGGGTTGACGTGGTGTAAACATATTAATATGACGTGGGCAGTGGCGCGGGATATTCATATTATCATTACTCCTACGCATTGAATTGTTTTTCACAATGTGGATGCAAGCAGGCTGTGTCGATAGGAAATGAAAATAAGCACGTCTGTGTGATTCGTTAAGCAAAAGAAGTCAACAATGCCATTTAATTGTCTGTGCCATACAATACAACCCCTTTTACAAGATGCAAGTTTCTTGTTTGCGGCATTCAATAATATTGAAGCGATATATATCTTGCATTGTCTAGACTCTAGGTAAACGCTGTTTAGACAGGTACTTAATTAAATCACACCAGATGAAACAGTAATAAAAAATTGCATCATAAGTGTGTTCAGGCGATGCAAGTAATTTGTTGCATTGTGTAAGTGGTAAACCTCAAAAGAATTACAACTTTTAAATGGTAAGCCGGAAGAAACTTGCATATTATAAATAGTAAGCCGCAAGAGTCTTGCATCGTGGAGATGGTAAGCCATTATTACCGATATTTATGAAGAAATTGATTTTCATTCAGGTTTACCAAAACTATTTTTAGCATTTATGATTGAAAAGTTTAAGATTTAAGTAATTTTAAAAGACTACTATCTAAGCAATAAGTGTAAACAAACACTAGAACTCTCAATAACATTCAAATTCAATTTCTGCAATAAAATTTCAGTATAACATGGCGCAATAAAAAAATACGATTTCCTCGGTCTCGCGAGTGAAATATTGTAAAGTGCAATGCAATTCGGCTCCCCCAAAAGTTTGGACAAGGCATTCGTTGAGTCACGCCAAAAGTTTTTTGCGAACATTGTTAGAGGGCGGTCTTTAAGCTGACATTAAAGAGGAAAGCATGTTGATTTGGCGGTTTGTAAACTTTCATGCCAGTGTTCATAGAAGAACAGAGGGGCAATATTTTTTTAAATGTGAAAAAAATTGTCGCAGTCTCATCTCGACGACAATCAAATATCAATAACTTTTCAAAATTGTATGGAAACTCTAGGTATTTTTGACAGACTGTGACTGAGATCAGACGTCAGTTGATGAGAGGGATATTTACAGTAGAGGCAGAGATGAATAAGTATTATATTCTTCTAATATAGACAGATAGGCATTTAACATATAATTCGGACTTAAAGCAGGAAACTTGTAGTATTTCGGTCAATAAGCATTATTATCACAGTATCATTCAACAAATTTCACATCGTATTTCCCCCTTTTGCCGTCAGGCAAGAGGAACGATTACGAAAAAGTTTTAACCCCTTACCGCATACAACGCCATATATGGCTTTAAAAGTTAATTATTTTTTTCAAGTTATTAAAATATTGTTTTTTCGCAACCAACGTTGAATTCGTATACATAATATCTTCGTTTAACGGAAGATATTTTTTGTTGTCTATGGTAAGTGAAATCAGTAAAAATATTGGAGGATATGTGCAGCGTGTCCGACCGTTACAGTGCAATTAATTAGTGTTCGTTTTATAAATGGGAAAATAGCAATAAAACAGTAAGTAAAAATCCTTAGAACGTCAAAATACAATGTTTACATATACTTTAATAAGAAATAGTTCTCGTTTCGGCATTTTTGTGTTTTTGGTTTGTTTTTGAGCTTTGTTTTGATATTGCCATATTTGGCTTCGTATGCATTTTTGTCAAAACATTTTGGGTGCATTTTTGGTGGTTCTTCGCATGCATTCAGATGCTTTTTCTTTCCTTTGCAGCAATCAACCCCTCTCGCTTCTATGGTACTTCAATGCATGTAAATCTTATTCCGGGCGATGGTTTCTTGAGTGACGACGATCTGGCTTCTGACTCTGATCCTGGCTATGAACCATACTCACTCCGTGCTCGTCGTATCCAAGTTGGTACCCCAACAACCCGAGGCGCCGCTCCAAGCAGCTTGCCGGACTCGCCCGTACCCAATAAAAAAGCACGAATAACTCCATCCAGGCATCAAGACCTACGACTAGATTCTGTACGTTCAAATAACGTGGACCATTTCCCCGAGTGGATGAAATCAAGTCGATAAACAGAACTGTTCGAAATTCCGTTCTTTTACCATATGTGGGAAATATAAAGTTAATTTATGTTACAATGATAAAATAAATTGTTTCAAAGATTTCTATAAAACATAAATTCATTTTTTAATTAATGCATACGAAGCCATATATGGCTTCGAGTAGTAATTTCTAAAATAAGTACACAAATATTGTTTTTCCTATTCAGACTATTTATATATTCAAAATAAAAGATGTTTTTAGTAAAGAAATTAGTTTTCATCATCTCCTTCATAATTCATGCAATAAGGGGTTAATCAATGAAAGCCAGTGTGTAAATGAAGTCCTTAAAATCCGTTGAAATTATGATATGTTATCAGTCTGATCTAACGACTGGTCGAGAGAACCGGTCTTACACTCACATAAAGTTATTAAACTTCGTTAATAATGATACAGATTTATTAAAGGATTACTGCTACACTTTAGATATAGATACAACTTTATACGGTTAATAAACATTTGTTTCTGACTAACTTTACCTACACTAAAAGTTTACTTATAGGTTTTATTAATTTGTTTAAAATCGGCGAATTAAGTATGTAGTTTTAAATATTGCCTAGTTATTAATTTTACTAAAAGTACTTTCTCCAGTTAAATAATTTTATGAGTTTTAGATCATACTAAATCATTTGAATGCTTTACTTATGTAGGTATAATGCATTACCGCCTAGTAACCCATTCCGGTGTTGGTTTACGCTGGTACAATGACAGCTGCGACATAACAACGCAGAAATATGCTAATGAACAGATCGACAAATATACTGCCGCTTGCTGCGCCAGCAAAATTCAACGGAGTGCGCAGGGCACATATTTAGGTCCTATGTTAAATTCACACATCGTGTTAACTAAATCAAAATATGAACATAACTTCATTGTTTCAACATAAAATCTTATGTCGTATTTACCTATATCCTCTACTTGTTAAGATACAAATAATGAAGCATAGGAGCGGTGTTAGGTAAATAATTATTTCTTTTTAATATTTCATTACTAAAACACAAACTTAATAGCAGATCAGCCAAAACCCGAGATCGATAGATATGAGTGTGGAGTGCATGGCTCGTACTGTACTAAGGGTTGGTACCGCAATATCTACGTGCAAGGGTCCTCCCCTCTGACTCATAAAGAGGGTGGTCTCCCTCTCACTTTTGAGGGTTTGGTCGATATTGCTCTCTTTTGTTTTCGCACTTTGAACGCAATGTGTACCGTTGAAACTCGATTTCGTGATAGTATGTTAACCATTTAAAAGGTTGGAAAGGTAAGCTCGATTTTATCAGTTACGTGGATTATATTTAGACAATCTTTTCCAGTGTTTGTTTTTAAATATTTTAGTGATAAGAACGCTTGTTACGCACAAGATAAAAAAAATACCTATGGCTTGTTTCTTTAAATCATCTGTATAATAATTATGTCGAATAAGATTACTCATTTAACCTAAGAAACCAGAGGGGTAGTTGCGGAACTTTTTATCGGTAGGAATTGGTTTAATATTCATAGTTAAACAACATTCATTGCGTTATTTTCGTTGCTGATCCGACAATTTATTCGAACAAATGACGCAATGGTTTAGAAATAATCTTCAATCCCATTCAGATTCTGATAAATTGTGCGTTTCGCTATTAGGGTGCAGATTCCAGAATTATCTAGGTATAAATTATAAATCATTAAGGGGACAAGTCCTTGTAAAATTTTCAAAATTTAGTTTTTTTTTTATTCGATTATCTGAAAATGTAGAGCGTGTACTGACGAGGAAAAAGAAAAATGTCGAATATTGACGAAGTTATAGCTAATATAATGTAGCGGGCCGGATTGCGTATTGTAAAGTAGCGAGCCAGGTAATCGGAGAGCTTCAGGTAAAGGTTCCCGTCCATCAAAATAATTTAAAATATTTAAGTTTTAAAATTGTTGTCACGTGTCCATGTGGTGATAAAATAATAAATTCAAGACCTTTCTCTCGCGTTTAAAGTTTCAAATCAGTTGTTGATACAACTGATTTGAAACTTAAAACGCGATCATCTCGAAACTGTATTTTTAAAAACTGCTCGTGTTGTAATTCAAAATGTTATCGACCGATTTGTCTGAAATTTGGTGAGGCCTTTCGCTACATTATTATCGGAAGGATAAACCTAAAATTACAAATATTTTGCGTTGATAAAATATATTTTGGGGTCAGAAATGTCAAAAAATAGCCGTAAATTCTGACTTTATTTTTTCAAAGGCTCATTTTATATTGAATTTTATACTTTTTTAGGGTTCCGCACCTCAAAAGGAAAAAGCGGAACCCTTATAGGATCACTTTGTTGTCCGTCCGTCCGTCCGTCCATCCGTCCGTCCGTCCGTCCGTCTGTCAAGACCCTTTTTCTCAGGAACGCGTGGAGGTATCAAGCTGAAATTCATACCAAATACTCAAGTCTACTGTCCCTTGGAGCTGTGAAAAAATCAAACTTCTAAGCTAACGCAATCAAAAGATATGGCCGTTTATACCGCAAATTTCCACAAATTTTCGAAACTCGCAAGGGAATCAAAACCTAAAGGGTACTTCCAGTCGATCTAGAATTTTAAAATTTGGTACGAAGCAACGTCTTATAGCACAGATAAAGGAAAAATTGCGAAAACCGTAAATTTTTAGTTACATCATATAATAAACAGAACAAAACACAGACAGAAATAAAACCAAGCCAAGAAACAGAACAGAACTACGACTCGATTGTCGTGATGGGTGAACTTTTACTTATATACCTACAGGTTTGTACGGAACCCTCGATGCGCGAGTCCGACTCGCACTTGGCCGGTTTTTTTCTAATTTTAGAGGTTTATCCTTTCCGTTAATATGTCCTAAAAAGAAAACACTTAATTTTTTTTTAAATCAGATCAATGGTTGAGTGATAAATAGAGCAGTTTGGGACCTCGCGTCGGAGGCAGTAGACAAAAAGTTATCCTGAGCCGCCATTTTGAAAGGAAAAAATTAAAAAAAAAAAAACTTTTGTACTCTGGAAAGGTTCAATAAAGTTTTGTTAAAGTTTAAAAACAATAAAATTATTTTATCACCTATAAAAATATTTTTTTTAAATGACCGATTTTGAGGCTTTTACATGGACTTCCCCCCTTAAGCAAATTTTTGCGGGCGGATTATAAAGTTTTGTGTTCGTTAATGTTACTTCCTGCAACCTGGTGATGGCCACAGGAATCCACTGGCTGTGAGCACAGAACTGGTAGACGTGGCAGTGCTTGGGGGAGGCTTTATCATGTCCAGCGGATGACAGCTTTCGGTTGAAATGACGATGATAATGATTTGCGTAAAAAATTAAACAAATTTCAAGCAAGATCATACGGCGCGTGGTCAAAATTAGAACTAACTTCGCCATTGTATTTTTCACTACATTTCACAAAACAAATGCTAATAACAGCTCTCCCTGTAAACGTCATTCGATTTTCAAATAATTCTTGGAACAACGTAACTCGCGCGTCATTGGTCACTCAATTTTTTTTTTGCTTATTTCGCCATTAGACCACGTACTCACAAATGTAAAAATATCGTGGCGAGATTTATAATATAATATAATTCTTCTATATATAATATAAAATTCAAAGACCTGAGTGACTGACTGACTGATATATCAACGCACAGCCTAAACCGCTGGTCCTAGAGACATGAAATTTGGAGGGTGTGTTCTTTGTGAGAAGTAGATATCCACTAAGAAACGGTTTTTTGAAATTCCATTCCTAAGAGGGTGAAATGGGGGGTTGAAATGCTGAATCTTACGACATCCACGCGGGCGAAGCCGTGGGCAGAAGCTAGTTATTTATATAAAACAGATTGTAGTACATTTATTTTTTTACAAAGTAGGTAGTATAAAATATCTATACAATGAAGTGGGTGATTTCATCGCGCATTTTAACTCTCGGTGTTTAACGAGCATTCAGCAAAAGATCATGCATCTATTCAGAAAAGCTTCTGCACATCGCTAGACAAGAATTTAGACATGAATTACGGGTTCCACCATCGAAGACCGCCTTGATGCACAAAAGTATATTATGCATGGCCCCAAAAATATTTAATAAATAGAATTAAGGACCTAAATATTATTCAGTTTAAAAATAAATTAACACATCTATTATTGGAAAAATGCTATTAAATAAGGTATTTGACATTGATATTTATTTAATTTTGACAATGTAGTCATCTTTAATTCCACTCATTACATATTAGGTTGGGGAAAAAGTCTTTTCGCATTATAGTATGTATGAACTTGTAATAAAATCTCTTTGGCTATACTATTTGTATCTGGCTGGTTTTGGTATCATTGAAAGTTTAAATTTTAAAGAACATAATTCCAAATTCAAATTAGGAAAATGTGTGATTTTCATTTGTTTTTCGTACCGTAAAGATGAGTGAATCTAATGAAGAAATTCGATACATTTTAAAATTTTACTACAAAAAAGGTAAAAATGCAACGCAAGCCGCGAAAAAAATTTGCGATGTTTATGAACCTAGTGTAGTTGTCTGTGAGAGTAGTACAAATTTGGTTTAAGCGTTTTCAATCCGGAAATTTTGATGTCAAAGATGCACGTCGCTCTGGTCGCCCTATTACGGATAAAATGGATGCCATTTTTGAAAAAGTGGAGCAAGATCGGCATACCAGTAGTTACGACGTAGCTGAAGAACTGGAAATTGACCACAAAACAGTTTTGGCGCATTTGAAAAAAACTGGGTACACAAAAAAGCTCGACATTTGGGTACCTCACGAGCTCACTGAAAGAAACCTAATGAACCGTGTACTCATTTGTGATTCTTTATTACGACGTAATGAAACCCAACCATTTTTGAAGAAGCTGATAACTGGTGATGAAAAGTGGATCACGTATGACAAGAACGTGCGAAAAAGGTCGTGGTCAAAGGCCGGTCAGGCTTCACAGACTGTGGCGAAACCCGGGTTAACTCGCAACAAGGTGATGCTGTGTGTGTGGTGGGATTGGAAGGGCATTATTCATTATGAGCTGTTACCACCAGGCAGGACCATCGATTCTGAACTCTACTGCGAACAACTGATGAGATTAAAGCAAGAAGTTGAGAGAAAGCGGCCGGAATTAATCAACAGAAGGGGTGTGGTTTTTCATCATGATAACGCTAGACCTCACACATCTTTAGCCACCCAACAAAAATTAAGAGAGTTTGGCTGGGAGGTGTTAATGCATCCGCCGTATAGTCCTGACCTTGCACCTTCAGATTTCTACATGTTTCGGTCTCTTCAGAATTCTTTAAGCAGTGTCAGGTTAACATCACGAGAGGACTGCCAAAACCACTTGTCGCGGTATTTTGACCGGAAGTCCCAAAATTTCTATAGCAATGGGATCATGTCCCTACCTACAAGATGGCAAAAAGTTATCGAACAAAATGGTACCTACATACTTTAGTTAAATGTAAATAAACTGTATTAAAAAATGTTTTGAATTTTCTTAAAAAATGCGAAGAAACTTTTTCCCCAACCTATTATTTATATACGAGTATATACTCAATTGCTAATATTTTGATTGTTTTTTTACTTCAGTTATGTTTCATTTTGTTTTAATTATTTTAATTAAGTATATTGATTGTTCTTTTTTTAATAATAATAGATGTTGATGTAGATTTTTGAGGAACTAACTATTTAATACTAAGATCTCATGTAAAATATACCAAAAATCACACCAATAAATGAATTTGAATAATCTAACCGAGTGTTTCTCAGCGTGTCGAAAAAAACCATAATGCTCGTTTTTAGGGTTCCGTTGCCAAATGGCAAAAAACGGAACCCTTATAGATTCGTCATGTCTGTCTGTCTGTCTGTCCGAGTATCTCACAGCCACTTTTTTCCGAAACTATAAGAGCTATGCTGTTGAAACTTCATAAGTAGATGTATTATGTGAACCGCATTAAGATTTTCACACAAAAATAGAAAAAAAAACAATAATATTTGGGGTTCCCCATACATAGAACTGAAACCCAAAAAAATTTTTTTCATCAAACCCATACGTGTGGGGTATCTATGGATAGGTCTTTAAAAATTACATTGAGGTTTCTAATATAATTTTTGTCTAAACCGAATAGTTTGCGCGAGAGACACTTCCAAAGTGGTAAAATGTGTGTCCCCCTCCCCCCCCCCGTAACTTCTAAAATAAGGGAATGATAAAACTAAAAAAAATATAAGATGTACATTACCATGTAAACTTGCACCGAAAATTGGTTTGAACGAGATCTAGTAAGCAGTTTTTTTTAATACGTCATAAATCGTAAACCACAATTTACCTTTCATGCAGTCAACTCAAATATAAAAATTAAAAAAAAAAAAATTATCTCATAAATATAAACCTTATGCATAAACCGTGAATACCTGCAGGTTTGTACGGAACCCTCGGTGCGCGAGTCCGACTCGCACTTGGCCGGTTTTTTTTAATTTTTGTCAGCGGTCAGCGCTAAGCAGAAGACTCCGTGCGCAAAAACATACCGGCGCGATATAATTACGATTTAATTCACGTGTCTATATGTTTAGAAAAAGTGTTTCTTTGTCCACCAATTTAATCCCCTATGTTGTGATAAGGATGGCGGATAACATAATAACAATTTTAATTTATTTTTCACAGAGATCGTAGACATTTTTCTCATAGATGTGCATTTGAAACTACTCCGTCATTTAGGTTCTTATGTTTGTTTGTAGCTTCGGTAACGATGCTTTTCCTGGATATACACAAGCATTGTCTTTCAAGATAGATGATAATTTTCACAGAATTCAAACAGTGTTGAATTTTTCATTAATGGTCTACTAAAGTTGGACCACCCTAATTTTAGGGGCTGCGTGGTCATTGAACTTGAGGGTGCAATCATCAATGCGTTGCGTTGAACGACAGGGTACAACATATTGCAATTTACAGAACAACCCTAGTTAGACCAGTCATTTCAAGAAATTCTAGGTCTTAAAAATTGCATTAACGATATTGATAAAAGACTGGGCGACTCATACATAGAAGCAACCTTTTAGACGTTATAAGTGAAAAACTAAAGAGTTCTCGGTTTTAGAACACCACGCAGCTAGTACAGGTCTTTCGAAGCTATGCTACTAACGGTACTTGGTTTTGCTCTATCATAACAACATCCCAAAAAATCAAATGCAATAACGCGATTTTTTGTGTCTACGGGGACTAGCCTAATTGTAATCCAGTCTATACTCGAAAATTTTAATCAATTATGTAGCATCTAGACTGGCTTTCGAGGTATTAAAACAAATGTAAAATAATTGAAACTAATTTATTCCGGACACCAAACTAGCCCTTACACAAAAAGCAACACTTCAACGCTCTACATAACTTCATGCCCAATACACAAGGAGACGACACAGCAACTGCCAACAAAAACAAAATAATATCCATAAACTGCCTCCATACTTGAAGAATAGTAAGACAGTGCGGGCACTTGTAGTACGCGCGCAGCCACGGTTTCTTTCTTAGCGAAACCATGAATGGACTCCATCCAAAACCACAGCCGACATGGCGCCGCACGGATGGCTTTTCAGAATGAAATCGTTTTTTCCGATCTGCATAATTAGAATGTTTCACGAAATCAGATACAGAATAATCCTCGAGTTTTTCTTCACACTCCTTTACACATTTTCTTGCTTCACATCGTAACTTTACACATTGCAGTGTGTCTACGGTGGGGTCAATGTTAGCCGGCTTTAAGAACTTATTCCATGAGCGCATAGGATCGCGTAGATACGACTGACATTTTCGGTATGTGCCTTTTAGGTCAGAGACTGCTCTTTGAAAATTACTTAAAATGTCTCCTGTGTTCGTTAATTCTAGTTTGCTAATGTCTAAGACTGATTCAGCTACATGCAGAGACTTAGGCGTATTTTTACGTTTCGTGAGTTTCTGTGACTTGCCTGTTTCCTTTATTTTCCTATCAATAACTTTCCTTTTGTCTGTTGCTTTATGTAAATTTCCACGGATTTTAGTTTCTTGTTTCAAGTTTTTATTTTTTTGATCCGGAGCCCAATGGTTTCCGGATTTCGAGACAAGGGCTTCTGTCTTGGCTTCAACGGGACACATCGTCGTTCCACATCTTTTACATTTTACACATTCAGTATGGTGCGTGTTTTCTCCATGTATTACAGATTGTAGTTTACACACTGCACTTCCATAAACGCCACAGCCACCTTTACTACCTTGCTTGGTCTTTGGCTTAGAGACATGCTTACAGACACAACATGAACAGGACTGTTTATTTGTTTCCTGATTATCCTGAGATAACGCAGTTTCCCCTACAGGTATATCAATTTTAGTAGGTATCGTAATTAAACCTTTCGACTGAACAGTTGTTATTGCATCTTCACTGCATTTCAATAATTTGTTCTTCATATCTAAAATGTTGCTAGCGGATGGAAGTGTTCTTATTCTTTTAACGCCTCCACAACAAGAACACAATTTAAAATATTGAATATCCTCATAATTTTTATACATTACACTTTTGAATAAAAATGAAACAGGTGTGCTATCCATTTTTTGTTCTGTTATTATGGCATCGTTAGGATTTAATTTTATTGCATTATGAGTACGCAACGAGTTAAAACGAACCTTATCGTGTTTAGGAATAGCATGATTGAACTTAATTTGACAGTGTTCACAATTTTTTTTCAATTTTATGCCAGTATTTTGTGGTTTACTGCCTTGGTCGTCTCCAGACTGATATCGAGAATATTTCTTTTTATAGTTAGCCTTTTCACTTACTTTTGCAACTTTGAGACTTTTAGATTTTTTTATACTTGCAACAGCTGCTTTAGTTGGATGACGTTCACTTTTAGAAGGTTTCAAATTTTCAATCCATGGTAGCTTATTGGTTGGTTTGTTTTTTAATTGAGTGCAACCTTTCGTATTCTTGATAGTCTGTTTATTGGATCGTTTTGTAAATAAATTTTTGCAATAATAAAACAATTGTTTTAAAGTAGATTCTTTGTTTTCAGAATTTTTAGGTACACCATCTAAGTGTACTCCTTTTTTTGTTGGATCCACACAACCACAATTACTTTTGCAAGAAGTACAGCGTTCTTTGTTAGTGTTAATTTTATCATATTTACTGCGTGCGTAAGACATTATGGTTTCTAGTTCTTCAGGATTCGTTTTAAAATACTTTTTTGTTTGCTGTGTTTGGTATTGGACCCAGTATTCTCTTGGTTGAAAAAATGCCATTGGCTTTATTTCTTCTACTCTGCACACAGCTAGGGATTGAGGATGAATCGATTTTTGTAATTTTCTTAACCTCGCAACAGGTGATGGTGTGGTTTCTGTTCTGTTAGGTTCCGTGCTGTATAGATCTTTATTGTCGCCATGACTATTTTTTTCTTTCTTTTTGTGCACTTGTTTGTCGTTATCCACCACAGGAGGTAACATTTCCTTGTAAAACTCTACATTAAAAGAAAAGTTTGAAGTAATTCTTACGCCTTGTCTTGCATCCTTTCCATGCAAAAATGGAAATCGAGGTTCTTCTACTACGCTTTCTATGTTTTCTGGTGAATAAGGTTCTCCTTCATATTTTGTTCGTTTATGTGTATAACCCGGTAAGAATTGAGCAGCCATGTTAGAAATACGTGAGATACGCTTCGTACGCACAGACAGTTGATCAGGTGCTCCAGGCTCAGGTACTCCTTTTTCACTGTCCCCAGGGCCCAATTTTTGAAATGGATCGTACTTTATTTTTGTCGATGTTTTCTTATCTGACGTTTTAACAATTTCTGACGTTGGACCTGGTCCACATACACATGATTCGTTGCATTTACATTTCGTTCTTTTTAACAATCTTTTACATCCACATATTTTTGCTTTAGGATAATTATCACATGTACACTGTCCTGCTTTTTGTGTTTTATTACTCTTATCATTTTTCACTGAAATAGTTTTCTGATCTTGTTTTTGAGGCTTACCTAGTAGATACTCGTTTGATTTCTCAGTATAAGTATTGCATTTACAAATGGAGCATTTGCATTCTCTGCCTTTTTTACATGGAAACTCATCTGGTTTCACCTTTTGTTCAATTTCAGATTCATTGCATTCGCAGTTCTTATTTTTTTTCCGTTTTTTACATAAGCAAGGTAATGTCATAGCATTACTTTTGAATTTTTTTGGTTCTGCGTAATTTTTATTTGTAGTTTCTGTACCTATTTCACGAGCTACTGGTTTTATTTCTGCTTTAGTTTCTAATTTCGTATGAGTGGACACACATTTAAAGGACGGTTCCGTTTTTGTTGGTGTAATATACCGGTTCTTTCCCTTCTTTTCAAGTTTTAACATACTAAAACGTCTTTTTAATAAAGGTGTGCCTATTCCCTTAGTATCAGTTCCTTTGGACTGTGGTTGTGATTGGACATCCCTACAAAGGTCTTTTCTTTCCCGAGAGGACATTCTCTGGGTAGTTTTCGTTTTTGTCACTGTTTCTGCCTTGGTAACGTTTGTTTTTGCCACTTTTTCTGCCTTGTTAATCTTTGATCTTGGCACGGTTTTTCTCTTGGCACACTTCCTTTTCTTATTTTTCTTTAGATCTTTTTTGATAATTTTAGTGACTTCACGCACAGATGGAACCTGTGGTGACTTATCTTTGAAAAATTCTATACTTAAACTCAAATTAGATCCAAAACGTATTGCGCGTCGGCTAGAGTCTCTATCAGAAGAACTAGAAATCGATCGCGGTTTAAAGGGTTCAGTACCAGCCTTTTTTGACCGCGTCTTTCTTTTTATTAGTTTTAAACATTCGTATGGGTCATATTCACCCGGCGCACAAACGCCAGGTTCACATTCGTATGGTTCAAGTTTCTTGTCTTGAAACTGAGCTTGTTTTCTTGAATACATTTTATTTTCTGAGCTGGAAGCATCTAGTTTTGCTTGGGACTTTGCGTTTTCTTTTTTTGAAACATCACTCAAACAGTCAAAGGGGTTTCCTTGGTTTTCCGTTTCACAGTGTAATTGTAATGTGCAAAAACATCTTTTAAGGAACGGTGCTTCATTTCCTGTCTTTGTAGAGCGCAGTGATGGACTCAAAGCTTGAGAATCTATATCGCGATTTGCTCTTGAAAACTGGGCTTTCTTGTGTCTAGAACAACTCGATCCCCATTCTGTACATCTGCTATTAGTTCTTCTGGGTTTGGCATATGTTACGTCTCGTTTTATTGGCCTCGATGTCACAACAGAGTCGCCGAGTGATTTATCTTTGAAAAATTCTATGTCAAAGTTAAAACTTGATCCTAGCTTCACTGCCCGTTTAGCAGCTTCCTCAACCACGGCACTTCTAGATTCCGGTCTTTTTTCCGTATATGGCCTTCTATCTGTATATGGTCTTCTTTCTCTATCCCTGGTACGAGTATCTCTCGACCTAACTGGTTTTTGGCGATGCATTATAGATTGTGTTTCACTGTGTCTATATCCACGACCATAGTTTGCCATATTTGAAGTCGATCTTGTTGCACGTCGATCCGTCGATGTTCCCGATGAGTACAAGAGTCGTTTATTTATCAGTTTTAAACACTCGTAAGGATCACATTCACCAGGCACGCAAATACCAGGTTCACATTCGTAGGGTTCTAGTCTATAGGGAAATGCTTTCCTTCTCCTCGGTATTTTCGCTGTAATGATACTTTCCTTAGGCTGTTTTGCTGTCACCATACTTTGCTTTGGCTTTTTTGCTGTCACGATACTTTCTTTCGGCTTTTTCGCTATCACGATAGTTTCTTTCGATTTTTTCGCTGTCATTATACTTGCCTTAGGCTTTTTTGCTGTCACGATACTTACTTTAGATTTTATCGCTGCCACGATACTTTCTTTCGGCTTTTTCGCTGTCACTATAGTTACTTTCGATTTTGTCGGTGTTACGATTCTTTCCATCGGCTTTTTAGCTGTCACGACACTTACTTTAGATTTTATTGCTGCCACGATACTTTCTTTTGGCTTTTTCGCTGTCACGATAGTTACTTTCGATTTTGTCGGTGTTACGATTCTTTCCTTCGGCTTTTTCGCTATGACGATACTTTCCTTCAGTTTTTTCACTGACATGATACTTTTCTTCGTCTTTTTAGCTGTCATGACACTTTTAATGTGTAAAGATGCAACCTCTCTTATAGGAGGAGTGCATTCGCATTTGTATGTCCCCTTGGTCATATGTTTAGACTTCCTTCTTTTTTTTTGCTTTTTTTTGGTCTCGGCGCGGGTGTTGGCTGTGGTCTCAATTATGGCCTCGCCTTTAGTCTCAGCTTTGTTCTCAGCTTCAAGCGCAGCTTTGGACGCGGCTTTGGAGGCAGCTTTGGACGCAGCTTTGGACGCGGCTTTGGACGCGGCTTTGGACGCAGCTTTGGACGCGGCTTTGGACGGAGCTTTGGACGCGACTTTGATTGCAGCTTGGGATGCGGGTTTGGACGCAACTTTAGACGCGGCTTTAGACGCGGCTTTGGACGCTGCTTTGGACGCGGCTTTGGACGCGGCTTTGGACGCGGCTTTGGATGCGGCTTTGGATGCGGCTTTAGACGCGGCTTTGGACGCTGCTTTGGACGCGGCTTTTGACGCGGCTTTGGACACGGCTTTGGGCACAGCTAAGGACGCGACTTTGGTCATAGCTTTGGATGCGGCTTTGTTCAGGACTTTGGACGCGGTCTTAATCACGGATTTGTTCTTAGATTGCTTTTGAAGTTTTAATGTACAAAAACACCGTCTTAATATTGGGCCCAAACCTACGTCTCTACTTACTGTTGGGTCCATCTGAGAGTCACGGCTTAGTGCTGGAAACCGTCTTCCTCTTAACCCTCTTTCTCTGGTTTTTATTCTACGACTTGCACCATGACCCTTATCTCTCATACGTATCGCTCGAGACTTTTTAACGAAAGGGTCAGCCACTTTCACATCGAGATTGTTAGAAACCTTGTCTTTATAAAATTCTATATTGAAACTGAAGTTCGAACCAATTCTAACGGCTTGCCGTTGCGTTGGCTTTGGTGACACAACTGATTCCTGTGGAACCCTTTCTCTAGGATTATAGTCTCGTCTTCTGCCTCTTCTTTTGCGCCGGGCTGTTCTTGATTGTGTCATTTTTGCTTTTGGCCAAGCTGATCTTGATTGTGTCATTCTTGCTCTTGATGGGTTAGTTGACGAAAAATACGATGATGTTGAAGTGGTTCTTGGCCTTGAAGTGCCAGTCATTTTTTCTTTTGCTAATCTTTTTCTTATTAATTTTATACATTCATGAGGATCGCAAACACCTGGCTCACATACACCAGGTTCACACTCATATGGTAAAAGAACTGGAAAACGTTCCCGTGTTTGTGTCTTGACAGCGGCTAAACATGTCGAATCACATCCAAGTGGGGGAGCACGTCTCCGCGTTTGCGACATACCAACTCGTTTATCTAATATTACGTTACCACCTCGGTGGCGTCTTTTAGACGCAGACATCAATCTAAGAGTACAGAAACATCGTTTCAATTTTGTAAATGACCGATTTTGTCTTGCGCCAGTTGCTGCGTCAACATTAATCCCTTGCAACTTTGCAGTGCAAAAACATCGTTTCAGAAAACCACTTGTCATTGTGGATTGACCGCGTTGGTATATACCTATTTGTGAATCATCATCACGACATCGTCTTCTACATTGTGAAGAGCTTTCTCTCATCCCTCTATGAGCGCATACATTTTTTGGAACCTTTTTAACTTTCCTAACTTTATTTGATGTCTTTTGTACATAGACATCCGACGGCTGCTTATCAGATTCATTAACTCCAGTCTTATCTTTATAAAATTCTATATTAAAGCTAAAATTCGAACTGATTTTAACTGCTTGTCTCGATGGTTTACTTGGCTTGTTTTGAACTTGTCTGTCCTCTACACATCTGTCACATCTGTCGACGGACAGTACAGAAGGCTTACATCTAGCTGAAGTGTCTCGAGATTTAACTTGTTTTCCTCGTAAATTTCTTGCCTGTATTCTTTTCCTTTTTCGTTTTTGACAACATGTCATGCTTGAGCTTGATGTGCTCGATGCCATTGAGTCTGTTCCAAAGTCTTTGGTATGTTTATTCCTCCTTTTTATCAACTCCAAACACTCATAAGGGTCACATTCGCCAGGGACGCAAATACCAGGTTCACATTCATATGGTAATAACTCCGGAAATCTATGTTTTCTCTTTGTATTCTGACCCCTTTCAGTTGTTCTAAGAATAGGTTGTTCGACACTAAATTTAGGCGGTGTTGATGTACCTTGATCGGACCTTAATGACCGATCAGCACGTAACTCCCATTCTTTTTGGTGTCTTCCCTTTTTTTGTAGTTTTAATGTGCAAAAACATCTTTTCAACATTGGTGTAACACTGGACGCTCTATGACGCATTTGTTTTATCCTCGATTGGGTTTCTCTGTGATGGCAGCGACCAGCACATTTAGTACCTCTCCCCATACCATGTCTGTTATCAGTTGTAGAAGATCTGGAGGATGTCTGGCATTTTGGTACTTTGACAGAGTCTTTAGTAGGTGCTGATTTTGAGCTGCCTTTAGAGAATTCTATATTAAAACTTAAATTAGAACCAATTCGTACTGCTTGCCTATGTGCTGTTGCTGGTGCTGGTGCTGGAACTTGAGCAGTTCGGGGTAACGACTGGTATTTTAAGCCCTGAGACCTACCTACCGGTCTTGATCTTGTATCTTGGCGTCTTTTACGATGTTTCGTTTCACCATAACCTGATTGAAGTTTTCTGTTACATGATCCGGTACAGGTAGTTTCACAAGAACTGCTGCTTGATTTGCTTTCAGTTCCTGACATTGTTGAAACTTGTCTCATTAATCGCTTCATTATCAGTTTCTGGCATTCGTATGGATCACATTCACCTGGTATACAAATTCCTGGCTCACACTCATAATCCAATAGCTTCCTCTTTTGACGAACTACTTGTATGTTCATGGTACAATAACACCTTCTAAGAAATGGTTGAACACCGGTTAGTTGAGAAAGATGTGTTATATTTTGAGCTTTTACCGTTTCTGGATTTTCCGGTGGGCGTTGTCTTAGTGCAAGCGTATCACATTGTGACTGTGCAGTTCTGAGGATCGTTCGTTTTTTAGAATAGCTGTCTTTTAAATAATTAGTTTCACAACTGAATGCAGTTTCAAATCGTACCGATTCATTTGAAGCAATATCAGGTAAACTGTGATCCATGGATTTGATTCGCAATGACTTGTATTTGCTTGCACGAATGTATGACCGCACATTTTTAGTTTTCAGTGCAATCATTGATATGGACAAACCGCTAGTTGAACTTTTCTTGAAATATTGCCACTGTTTAGTGTGACTTGACGCGGTCTTCGAGTAGGCAGGAGGATAATGACAATCGATACAGTGGAAACCATGGTCGACTTCTACTATATCAAATGTTGTTTTCATTTTACTATCGGCAGTAGCAACTGTACTCACTGCATTAACTTGTGTGAGATCATTCATTTGAAATGGTAATAGCAATTTACTATTTCGACGTTGTTCATCCATTTTTGATATTTTTAATGAACATACACAGCTGTTTGGCGTCGGACTAACACTGTTGGTACCTGGGCGGGTATTTTGATTACAACTGTATCTTTTGATAAAAAGATTACCATTCTGTTTAATGTGTAAATGACGAACGTTCACGTTCTTTGATTTGTTTTGGTTAAATGTGTTTTTGGGTGTAATGCTTTTGTGAAACTCTACGTTGAAGCTTAAATTAGAGCCAATTTTGACACTTTGTTTCATAAAATTATCCAAATACTCACTGGCATGTTGAGGTAAGTGGTAATCAGAAGATTTCCTCATTTTTTTAGACTTTAGTAATGAAGTATTCCTCTTCTGTAAATCAGACTTTACTGATAGAGGTTTTGATGTGTTTCTTAACGTACGTGTATTACTTGACTTTGATTTCATTCTAGTTTTTTCACTTACTATTCTGAATCGTTTTAAGGTGTTACTTTTATTCTTTATTAATACAAACGGTTCCAAATATTTTGTTTCGTAGGGCTTCAGTTCTCTCGATTTAATAAGTTTTGTGCCATGCGAATTTATTTTGTTTGCAGTTATGTTAGATTTAGTATGAATTCTCACAACACTGCTTTTCTTGAAGTGTTTTCCTTTCTTACGTAACTTAAAAGTGCATAAACACGAGCTCTTATTTGTGAGACCAAGTAATAAAGTCTGCTCTTGTTTTTTGTTCCGCAATAGTTTAGCTTTTTGTAAGTTTTTCGAAGAACTGATTTCAGTGTCCTTATTCACTTCATCGTCTTTGCCAATCGGAGAGAAAAGACAATAAGAATGCTTACTTTTATATAATTTTCTTGAAAAAATTGATCTTATTCGGTGCGTCGAAACTTTAGATAATTTTATTTTGTTTCTCTTCAATTTAGACCCAAGATTCTCACTATTCGGGGTTATTAAAATAGAATATATCTTTTTGGTTCTAGGTAACTGCATCGATCGGGAAGTTAGATTAAACTTAGATCTTGTTTTAATTTTAAAACGTTTTTTCGAATTTCTCTCTTCCGCTACAATCTTCAATTGCCGTGAAAAGCATATTTTGGGACTGCAAATACTGAAGTCATATTTATATGGCAGGTTATTGTGCCTCACTCGTTTAAGTCTAGCTTGAGACTGAGACCCTTCAAGTTTGTTGTTTGGCTGAATCATTGTCATCTTTGAAACTTTTCTTTGATTATATTTTTTCTTTTGTTGCTTATCTAATTGTAATGTACAAAAGCATCTGCGTAAACCGTGTTTAGTGCTCTTAAATTTGGATCTATGAATATAACTGCTTGTTTGTGATCGTTTGTTTGATAGTTGTTTGGTACCGTCACGTTTGCTTTGATTTATTTTAAGACCATTAGAAGAAAAACTTTTATGCAATAATTCTATACTAAATCTTGGTTTTTTCTTATCTAGTTGTTTCATAGAGATTTCTAGTTCTTGTTTTTGCTGTTTACTGCTAGTAATATTAAGTACTGTTTGGACGGATTGATTTAGAAGTTTCCGTGGTTTTTCGGTCGCATTAGATTTATCTTTTAAAGGTGCTTTAAAAGATGCAATATATTTCTTAGGCCGAGAGTTTGATTTAATACGTTGATCCTTATATCTTCCTTTTTCTTCACTACTTATATTTGCATCGAAACATTCACAATCGGATGCATGATTATTCTTTTTAGGATTACTAGTAGCATGTTGGTCGGAAGTGTATTTAACCACAAATTCAATGTTTGGTTCGCCATGTCTATTTATAAGTTCTTCTAATTCTTTACATAAACTGATTGATGCATGCTTTGATAGGTTTTTTTTATTGGAAATATCTGGAGCAGCGCGAATTGACTGGTTATCCTTGGTAGCATTATATTTTCTTTCAAGTTGAGCGTTAGTCTTACTATGAGTTGGTCCTTCATTTCTTATCATTGCTTGATTTTGATCATCATAGTCAGAACACTCGCAATTAGTTGCATGACCTGACATGTATTTAGGGTCAGGAAGATTTATATTTGACGATTTCATCCAAGTTTTCGCGGAGGACAGCAAAGTCTTTGATTTGGTACGTTGCTTTTCTTTGACATTTAGATTTTCATTCGACCCATTTTTATTAATCTTAGATTTTTTTTCATTTATTTTTAATTTTAACGAGCAGAGACACCTCTTAAGAGCGTGGCTGCCAGACTTTAGGTTTTTTTGCCTTAATCCGAAGGGTTTCTTATGCCGACGAGGTTCCTCAGATAGATGCGGTGTTTCCTGTACAAGACGATTTTTTTTATGACGAGCAGGTTCCTTGTGCAGGCTAGGTTCTTTACTTTTTGGAGAATGAGGCCTAAAATGTAATGGTGCTGATAACATTTTAAGTTTATTACGAATTACATCAGATGATTTTGATTTCAATATAGAATTGTTTATTTTATTCAATGAATTCGACGGTGTTTTGGTATAGCTTGCCGAATAACTTTTTTTAATTGAGACTTTCGACAGTGATTTTTTGATTCCTGGTTTTATAACTGTATTAGATTTGTATGGCTCTTTCTCTGTATTAGAACTGAAAAGCATTCTATTTTTTACTTTATTGACTACTTTAGTAGGATCCTTTTTTGGCGGAAATTTGCCTTCTTTTGACCTCTGTACTTGTTTTGGTCCTCTTAAAGGGTAAGATTCAGGCTTCTTTGAAATCTCTGTAATTGATTTGGCTAAACTAGCTGCTTGATGATGAAGCTTTTTCTTGCGTTTTTTCTCTTTTGATTGATTTCTGTGTCGTCCGTTGCCCGTTAAGAAAGGGGTAAGAAATGTGCTTGACGTGTCACTTATTTTACACATACATTCAACTTCATTTTTTTTTTTTATTGAACTATCTGTAGGCTTTATTGTCAGTTCAGGACTCTGTACCCGGCGTTTACCAACTTGATCTTTTGATTTTATTGCGGTCATTTTAAAATGGATTTTTTTGTCTTTTGCAGTGTGTGGCGACACTGCAGAAGCCATTGGTCTAGTGACAGGCTCTTTTTTTTTTAAAGTTTGTCGATTACTTTCCAAACTATCTAGTTTTGTTTTCTGAGCAAGCTTTAACATTTCTATTGATTTCTTTTTTTTAATAGAAATTTCCCGAACTAGTTTTGATTTGCTTATTGTTTTATTTCTACCTTCGCCAATATTTTCTATGTATGGAGACGGATAGGCTTTG
Organism: Aporophyla nigra; assembly: GCA_947507805.1. NCBI lineage: Eukaryota > Metazoa > Arthropoda > Insecta > Lepidoptera > Noctuidae > Aporophyla > Aporophyla nigra. Next base: position 8,713,967 of record OX382295.1, read on the forward strand.
GCCCGCTTAAGTTTATGATGTGATTGTCTCAATTTGCCATTATTGAGAGATATCAATTTATGGTCATTCAAACCTGTAGAGAGACGATTTCGTTCGATGATTTGCTGTCCAGGTCGGATTTTCTCATTAACTTCCTTGGATTTCTTGATATTTCCATATTCATAACAAGTACACGTGCAGGGGTCCGATTTAATATTCTTCGCTTCCCCAGCTTCGTGCTTTGAAACCAGACTAGATCTTGAAGCGATGTTTCCACTAGCGTGGGCTTGTCTGTTTCTTCGACCTTTCTGAGCATTTTCGCGGAGTCGGAATTTTGAACTACATGTACAACAACTACAACATTCACTTAATTTCTTCATTCCAATAACAGCACCCTTGTCCACTAAATCCACCAAAGTAAAAATATCACTACTCTTCTTAGCTTCAACAAAAGCTTTTGTAATTTCTCTAGAAGACTGTCTTGGCTTTAAGTCAGCTGTGCTACTTTCAGTGCTGGAGAGCAACTCACGTCTGAGGGCATCGTACAATGCTCTCGTTTTAATTAATGTTTCCAATAAACTACTGTCTCTTAAATGAAGATAATATTTAGCAGTCAATAATCTATTTATTTTAGATCCTTGTAGTAACAATCGTTTGAATGTTTGGTGATCTGATTCACTTTTAGAATCGCATGAAGTGCAGGAGCAACTGTTGTTGTTCACCGAATCACCATGTAAAGGCTTCATAGTTGCATTGCTTTTTCTGACGGGTTCGTCAATCCATTAGAACATCAAAGTGGAGTATACTCTAGTTTCTTGACGCAATTTAATAACCACAGTTTTAATAGTACTTCATCTACTGCATCACAACAAAATTTATCTGAAACTGACAACGAAGTAAATATCAATGTTAAAGTCCATTATTTCTATTTTATCTATCAATATAACCGTGATAGTTGATAGTGACAGAAATACTAACTTTGAAAGTAATTAGTTAGCAGGTAATTCAAAGTCATATTTGTACGTAGGCCTACGCATGTTTAAAACCATGTTATCTACGAAAACCAAAATCGTGAAGCAATTATTCGACAATGCAGGGAACAATGTAAACATTTTAAACATTGTTGCCTTCAAGCTGCAACATCATATGAAGCTGGAAACGTTACGCAGATGTTGTTGACCATGAATACGAACCGCAAATAACCAGAATGTATGGCGTAGCATCTTTTTTTCATGGTGGTCCAAAATAAAAGTTTAAAAAAAAGCATTAGTTAATCCGAAAATATGGGAAGTACCTAGTAAACCAAAGTGGTCAAAGGAACCATAAATAACCACGATTTTTGAAGATAACAAAACAGCATTTTGGGTATCTTTTTAAACCTTCCGTTCTGCGTTAGCCAAATATTGGCCTAAGTGATGTCTACTACCATTAGCCACTTAAATCCTCCCAGTATCGGGAAAAGTAGGCCTAGTGCTATTTTTTTTATTTATATTTGTACTGAGTCTGAAACCTCGGTCGAGACTCCTCAGGTGTTGCTCGAGAATCTTGGCTATTATGTCATTGGTTTTACTTTATTAATAAGAGGACCATCATTTCAGCCGAATGACGTCCACTGCCGAACATAAGCCTCTTCCAAAGGGACGTGTTTACCATAATAGCCACGCTTGGCAGGCGGGTTGGCGAAAGTAGTATGGTGGTAAAATGCATAGGGAACGCTGCTGCTCATTCTCTAGTAACTCCCTTAGTCGCCGCTTACGACACCCACGGGAAGATATTGAATAAGGTGATGCGTAAGTATAACAGGGTTTTTTGATCGTATTAGGTACCTAGCTATTGTATTTTACTTTACATAATGAACTAAGCAGGTACAATTTTTTTTAGATCAGTGGGCCAAACTTACGACCCAATGGGTCCCGCTTAATGGCAAGAGACATCGCGGCTGGCCCAGACGGAGATGGCGGGATGAGCTGGACTCTTTTAATAAAGACTGGTCCTTGGCAGCTCTGGACAGAGAGACGTGGAAAGAGAGTAGGGAGGCCTTTGCCCAGCAGTGGGACAGCAACGGCTAATAATAATAATAATAACGCAAGGAGCTTCACGGACGCTTTTACCGGGTCCTACATGGACCCGATGTAGACTTTTTAGCGTCCGTATCCTGGTTACGATTCGGAAATCTATTTGGAGAAACCGAAGGTTTTGTCTTTGCAATTATGAACGAAGTTATGATGACGAACAACTACCGGAAATATATTGTGAAGGATGGCACGGTTGACATCTGTCGGGCATGCCACCGTCCGGGGGAATCAATCCGACACATTATTTCTGGCTGTTCTCGTTTGGCTAACGGAGACTACTTGCACAGGCACAACCTTGTAGCCAGAATTATCCACCAGCAACTTGCTCTGAAATACAGTCTTGTGGAATCAGAAGTACCGTACTATAAGTATGTGCCCGACCCAGTTCTCCAAAATGGCAATATCACATTGTATTGGGATCGATCTATCATCACTGATAGGACTATTGTTGCTAAGAAGCCGGACATAGTGGTGATAGATCGATCAGAGCGTCGCACAATGATTATTGATATAGCAGTCCCGCATGACGAGAACAACAAGATAAGCAGATCAAATATCTTGACCTGGCTCGCGAGGTTGTCGAGATGTGGGATGTGGATACAGCAGTCATTGTGCCGATAGTCGTGACGGCCAATGGCATAATAGCCAAGAGCCTCAACCAACACCTTAAGAGGCTCTCGTTAGGCAGCTGGATCAAGGGCTTGATCCAGAAGGCGGTATTACTGGACACGGTACGCATAGTGAGGAGGTTCCTCACTCAGCAGCCCTGACCACCGGTAGCTTGGACCCTATTCCCGATACCGGTGGGCTACTATTTTCTATATTTTTTAATGTTTTATGATTTTAATATTTAAAAATATAATTTATATGTTTGTAAAATTAAATAAACGAAATAATAATAATAACGCGCATGGTTTGGCTGGGTGTCTTTCTTTCGTTTACTACTGAGCATACCATAAAGGCTCTTGCGTTGGGAGGATAAGGATAGGCCCGATGCAATGCAACGACGCGATTCTGATTTTACAATTTCATCAAAAGTTTCAGAGAAATTGTTCTTCTTTAGTCGCGTCACGCCTGTTTGCTGCGGGAACCTTTAATCAACAATTCTTATGGGTGTGTTCATATAAAAACTACTCACTTAAAACACAATAACCGACACCGGTCCACCCACGACTAGGGACCGGGTATCAAATAAATAAACTATTTCACAACATTTTTGTATGGATTTCTTTCACTACTGCTAACTACTACTATTGACTACTACTACTGCATATCGCATCGCTGAATAACAAAATTTGGGTATCGATTTACATCTAATCGTAAGTATTCGTCGTATATATATCGGAATAAGATTACTCATATAACATAGGAAACCAAATTTCAGCATTTGCTTGGTGTACAGTCAGAGAAAAATCACTCAGAAAATGTTTGCGGGCGGATTATACAGTTTTGTGTTTTTTAATGTTACTTCCTACAATCTGGTGAAGGCCACAGGAATCCACTGGATGAAAGAAGTACAAAACTGTAATAAGGACGGCGGATAACATATAAACATTTTAAATTATTTTCATAGAGTTCGTAGACATTTCATTATTATGTTATGTGCATTTGAAAGAAAATTACCACGTCATTTAGGTTCTTATGTTTTTTTGTCGATATTCAGTTCGGTAACGATGATAACTTTCCTGAACATAGCCAAGCATTGTTTATCAAGATAGATGATGATTCTCACAGAATTCAAACAGTGTTGAATTCTTTATGAATGGTCTAGTAAAGTTGGACCATCCTAATTTTAGGGCCCGAGTGGTTATTGATCTTGAGGGCGCAATCATCAATGCGTTGCCTTGAACGCCAGGGTACAACATATTGCAATTTACAGAACAACCCTAGTTAGACAAGTCATTTAAGAAATTCTAGGTCTTAAATATTGCATTAACGATATTGATTAGACTGTGCGACTCATACATAGAAGCAACCTTTTAGAAGTTAAAAGTGAAAAACTAAAATTTCGTGGTTTTAGGAACACCACGCAGCTAATACAGGTCTTTTCAAGCTATGCTACTAACGGTACCTAGTTTTGCGTTTAAGGTATTTATCCTAACTACATCCTACAAAATCGAATGGAACCTAACGTGATTTTTGTGTGTACGGGGACTGGCCTAAGTATAATCAGTCTATACTCGAAAATTTTAATCAATTACGTAGTATCTGGACTGACTTTAGAGGTACTTCCCTTCACTAAAATAAAATAAAACAAACGTAAAATAATTGAAACTAATTTATTCCGGACACCAAACTAGCCCGTACACAAAAAGCAACACGTAAACGCTCTACATAACTTCATACCCAATACACAAGGAAACGACACAGCGACTGCCAACAAAAACAAAATAATATCCATAAACTGCCTCCATGCTTGAAGAATAGTAAGACAGTGCGGGCACTTGTAGTACGCGCGCAGCCACGGTTTCTTTCTTAGCGAAAGCATGAATGGACTCCATCCAAAACCACAGCCGGCATGGCGCCGCAAGGATGGCTTTTCAGTTTGAAATCCTTTTTTCCGACCTGCATTATTAGAATGTTTCACATCACACTCCTTTACACATTTTATTGCTTGACATCGTAACTTTAAACACTGCAGTTTGTCTGCAGTGGGGCCAAGCCGGCTAGGCTTTAAGAACTTATTCCATGAGCGCATAGGATCGCGTAGATACGACTGACATTTTCGGTATGTGCCTTTTAGGTCAGAGACTGCTCTTTGAAAATTACTTAAAATGTCTCTCCCTCTTAATGTGTCTGAGTTCGTTAATTCTAGTTTGCTAATGTCTAAGACTGATTCAGCTACATGCAGAGACTTTGGCGAATTTTTACGTTTCGAGAGTTTCTGTGACTTGCCTGTTTCCTTTATTTTCCTATCGATGACTTTCCCTTTGTATGCTGCTTTATGTATATTTCCACGGATTTTAGCTTCTTGTTTTAAGTTTTCCTTTTTCTTTTTTTGATCCTGAGGCCAATGGTATCCGAATTTGGAGACAAGGGCTTCTTTCTTGGCTTCAACGGAACAAATCGTCGTTCCACATCTTTTACATTTTATACATTTAGCATGGTGCGTGTTTCCTACATGTCTTACAGATTCTCTTTTACATACTACACTCCCACATACGCCACAGCCACCTTTACTACCTTGCTTGGTCTTTGGCTTAGAAACATGCTTACAGACACAACATGAACAGGACTGTTTATTTGTTTTCTGATCATCCTGAGATAACGCAGTTTCCCCTACAGATATATCAATTTTAGTAGGTATCGCAATTAAATCTTTCGACAGAACAGTTGCATCTTCACTGCATTTCAATAATTTGTTCTTCATATCTAAAATGTTGCTAGCGGATGGAAGTGTTCTTATTCTTTTAACGCCTCCACAACAAGAACACAATTTAAAATATTGAATATCCTCATAATTTTTATACATTACACTTTTGAATAAAAATGAAACAGGTGTGCTATCCATTTTTTGTTCTGTTATTATGGCATCGTTAGGATTTAATTTTATTGCATTATGAGTACGCAACGAGTTAAAACGAACCTTATCGTGTTTAGGAAAAGCATGATTGAACTTAATTTGACAGTGTTCACAATTTTTTTTCAATTTTATGCCAGTATTTTGTGGTTTACTGCCTTGGTCGTCTCCAGACTGATATCGAGAATATTTCTTTTTATAGTTAGCCTTTTCACTTACTTTTGCAACTTTGAGACTTTTAGATTTTTTTATACTTGCAACAGCTGCTTTAGTTGGATGACGTTCACTTTTAGAAGGTTTCAAATTTTCAATCCATGGTATGCTTATTGTATGCGTATGCTTATTGGTTGGTTTGTTTTTTAATTGCGTGCAACCTTTCGTATTCTTGATATTCTGTTTATTGGATCGTTTTGTAAATAAATTTTTGCAATAATAAAACAATTGTTTTAAAGTAGATTCTTTGTTTTCAGAATTTTTAGGTACACCATCTAAGTGTACTCCTTTTTTTGTTGGATCCACACAACCACAATTACTTTTGCAAGAAGTACAGCGTTCTTTGTTAGTGTTAATTTTATCATATTTACTGCGTGCGTAAGACATTATGGTTTCTAGTTCTTCAGGATTCGTTTTAAAATACTTTTTTGTTTGCTGTGTTTGGTATTGGACCCAGTATTCTCTTGGTTGAAAAAATGCCATTGGCTTTATTTCTTCTACTCTGCACACAGCTAGGGATTGAGGATGAATCGATTTTTGTAATTTTCTTAATCTCGCAACAGGTGATGGTGTGGTTTCTGTTCTGTTAGGTTCCGTGCTGTATAGATCTTTATTGTCGCCATGACCATTTTTTTCTTTCTTTTTGTGCACTTGTTTGTCGTTATCCACCACAGGAGGTAACATTTCTTTGTAAAACTCTACATTAAAAGAAAAGTTTGAAGTAATTCTTACGCCTTGTCTTGCATCCTTTCCATGCAAAAATGGAAATCGAGGTTCTTCTACTACGCTTTCTATGTTTTCTGGTGAATAAGGTTCTCCTTCATATTTTGTTCGTTTATGTGTATAACCCGGTAAGAATTGAGCAGCCATGTTAGAAATACGTGAGATACGCTTCGTACGCACAGACAGTTGATCAGGTGCTCCAGGCTCAGGTACTCCTTTTTCACTGTTCCCAGGGCCCAATTTTTGAAATGGATCGTACTTTATTTTTGTCGATGTTTTCTTATCTGACGTTTTAACAATTTCTGACGTTGGAACTGGTCCACACACACATGATTCGTTGCATTTACATTTCGTTCTTTTTAACAATCTTTTACATCCACATATTTTTGCTTTAGGATAATTATCACATGTACACTGTCCTGCTTTTTGTGTTTTATTACTCTTATCGTTTTTCACTGAAATAATTTTCTGTTCTTGTTTTTGAGGCTTACCTAGTGGATACTCGTTTGATTTCTCAGCATAAGTATTGCATTTACAAATGGAGCATTTGCATTCTCTGCCTTTTTTACATGGAAACTCATCTGGTTTCACCTTTTGTTCAATTTCAGATTCATTGCATTCGCAGTTCTTATTTTTTTTCCGTTTTTTACATAAGCAAGGTAATGTCATAGCATTACTTTTGAATTTTTTTGGTTCTGCGTAATTTTTATTTTTAGTTTCTGTACCTATTTCACGAGCTACTGGTTTTATTTCTGCTTTAGTTTCTAATTTCGTATGAGTGGACACACATTTAAAGGACGGTTCCGTTTTTGTTGGTGTAGTATACCGCTGCTTTCCCTTCTTTTCAAGTTTTAACATACTAAAACGTCTTTTTAATAAAGGTGTGCCTATTCCCTTAGTATCAGTTCCTTTGGACTGTGGTTGTGATTGGACATCCCTACAAAGGTCTTTTCTTTCCCAAGAGGACATTCTCTGGGTAGTTTTCGTTTTTGTCACTGTTTCTGCCTTGGTAACGTTTGTTTTTGCCACTTTTTCTGCCTTGTTAATCTTTGATCTTGGCACGGTTTTTCTCTTAGCACACTTCCTTTTCTTATTTTTCTTTACATCTTTTTTGATAATTTTAGTAACTTCACGCACAGATGGAACCTGTGGTGACTTATCTTTGAAAAATTCTATACTTAAACTCAAATTAGATCCAAAACGTATTGCGCGTCGGCTAGAGTCTCTATCAGAAGAACTAGAAATCGATCGGGGTTTAAAGGGTTCAGTACCAGCCTTTTTTGACCGCGTCTTTCTTTTTATTAGTTTTAAACATTCGTATGGGTCATATTCGCCCGGCGCACAAACGCCAGGTTCACATTCGTATGGTTCAAGTTTCTTGTCTTCAAACTGAGCTTGTTTTCTTGAATACATTTTATTTTCTGAGCTGGAAGCATCTAGTTTTGCTTGGGACTTTGCGTTTTCTTTTTTTGAAACATCACTCAAACAGTCAAAGGGGTTTCCTTGGTTTTCCGTTTTACAGTGTAATTGTAATGTGCAAAAACATCTTTTAAGGAACGGTGCTTCATTTCCTGTCTTTGTAGAGCGCAGTGATGGACTCAAAGCTTGAGAATCTATATCACGATTTGCTCTTGAAAACTGCGCTTTCTTGTGTCTAGAACCACTCGATCCCCATTCTGTATATCTGCTATTAGTTCTTCTGGGTTTGGCATATGTTACGTCTCGCTTTATTGGCCTCGATGTTACAACAGAGCCGCCATGTGATTTATCTTTAAAAAATTCTATGTCAAAGTTAAAACTTGATCCTAGCTTCACTGACCGTTTAGCAGCTTCCTCAACCACGGCACTTCTAGATTCAGGTCGTCTTTCTCTGTATGCTCTTTTTTCCGTATATGGCCTTCTATCTGTATATGGTCTTCTTTCTCTATCTCTGGTACGAGTTTCTCTCGACCTAACTGGTTTTTTGCGATGCATTAAAGATTGTGTTTCACTCTGTCGATGTCCACGACCATAGTTTGTCATGTTTAAAGTCGATCTTGTTGCACGTCGATCTGTTGATGTTCCCGACGAGTACATGAGTCGTTTATTTATCAGTTTTAAACACTCGTAAGGATCACACTCACCAGGCACGCAAATACCAGGTTCACATTCATAGGGTTCTAATTTATAGGGAAATGCTTTCCTTCTCCTCGGTCTTTTCGCTATAATTATACTTTCCTTAGGCTTTTCCGCTGTCACCATACTTTGCTTTGGCTTTTTTGCTGTCATGATACTTTCTTTTGGCTTTTTCGCCATCACGATAGTTTCTTTCGATTTTTTCGCTGTCATTATACTTGCCTTCGGCTTTTTTGCTGTCATGATACTTATTTTAGATTTTATCACTGCCACGATACTGTCTTTCGGCTTTTTCGCTGTCACGATAGTTACTTTCGATTTTGTCGGTGTTACAATTCTTTCCTTCGGCTTTTTTGCTGTCACGATACTTACTTTAGATTTTATCACTGCCACGATACTTTCTTTCGGCTTTTTCGCTGTCACGATAGTTACTTTCGATTTTGTCGGTGTTACGATTCTTTCCTTCGGCTTTTTTGCTGTCACGATAGTTACTTTAGATTTTATCGCTGCCACGATACTTTCTTTCGGCTTTTTCGCTGTCACGATAGTTACTTTCGATTTTGTCGGTGTTACGATTCTTTCCTTCGGCTTTTTCGCTGAAACGATACTTTCCTTCAGTTTTTTCACTGACATGATAGGTTTCTTCGTCTTTTTAGCTGTCATGACACTTTTAATCTGTAAAGATGCAACCTCTCTTATAGGAGTGCATTCGCATTGGTGTGTCTCATTGGTCATATGTTTAGACTTCCTTCTTTTCTGGCTCGCCGTTTCATTTAGCTTTTTTTTTGTCTCAGCGCTGGTGTTGGCTGTGGCCTCAACTATGGCCTCGCCTTTGGCCTCAGCTTTGGTCTCAGCTTCAAGCGCGGCTTTTGACGCGGCTTTGGACGCGGCTTTTGACGCGGCTTTGGACGCAGCTTGGGATACGGGTTTGGACGCAGCTTTGGACGCGGCTTTGGACGCGGCTTTGGACGCGGCTTTGGACGCGGCTTTGGGCGCAGCTTGGGATGCGGGTTTGGACACAGCTTTAGACGCGGCTTTGGACGCGGCTGTGGACGCGGCTTTGGACGCGGCTTTGGACGCAGCTTTAGACGCAGCTTTGGGCTCAGCTTGGGATGCCGCTTTGGACGCGGCTTTGGACGCGGCTTTGAATGCGGCTTTGGACGCAGATTTGGACGCGGCTTTGGACGCGGCTTTGGGTAGAGCTTTGGACGCGACTTTGGTCACAGCTTTGGAGGCGACTTTGGTCACAGCTTTGGACGCGACTTTGGTCACAGCTTTGGAGGCGACTTTGGTCACAGCTTTGGACGCGGCTTTGATCATGGATTTGTTTTTAGATTGCTTTTGAAGTTTTAGTGTACAAAAACACCGTCTTAATATTGGGCCCAAACCTATGTCTCTGCTTACTGTTGGGTCCATCTGAGAGTCACGGCTTAGTGCCGGAAATCGTCTTCCTCTTAACCCTCTTTCTCTGGTTTTTATTCTACGATTTGCTCCATGACCCTTATCTCTCATACGTATCGCTCGAGACTTTTTAACTAAAGGGTCAGCTGCTTGCACATCGAGATTGTTAGAAACTTTGTCTTTATAAAATTCTATATTGAAACTGAAGTTCGAACCAATTCTAACGGCTTGCCGTTGCGTTGGCTTTGGTGACACAACTGATTCCTGTAGAACCCTTTCTCTAGGATTATAGTCTCGTCTTCTGCCTCTTCTTCTGCGCCGGGCTATTCTTGATTGTGTCATTTTTGCTTTTGGCCAAGCTGATCTTGATTGTGTCATTCTTGCTCTTGATGGGTTAGTTGACGAAAAATACGATGATGTTGAAGTGGTTCTTGGCCTTGAAGTGCCAGTCATTTTTTCCTTTGCTAATCTTTTTCTTATTAATTTTATACATTCATGAGGATCGCAAACACCTGGCTCACATACACCAGGTTCGCACTCATACGGTAAAAGGACTGGAAAACGTTTCCGTGTTTGCGTCATACCAACTCTTTTATCTAATACAGGAGTACCTCTTTCATATCCCACGTTATCACCCTGGTGGCGTCTTTTAGACGCAGACATCAATCTAAGAGTACAGAAACATCGTTTCAATTTTGTAAATGACCGATTTTGTCTTGCGCCAGTTGCTGCGTCAACATTAATCCCTTGCAACTTTGCAGTGCAAAAACATCGTTTCAGAAAACCACTTGTCATTGTGGATTGACCGCGTTGGTATATTCCTATTTGTGAATCATCATCACGACTTCGTCTTCTATATTGTGAAGAGCTTTCTCTCATCCCTCTATGAGCGTATACATTTTTTGGAACCTTTCTAATTTTCCTAACTTTATTCGATGTCTTTTGTACGTAGACATCCGACGGCTGCTTATCAGATTGATTAACTCCAGTCTTATCTTTATAAAATTCTATATTAAAGCTAAAATTCGAACTGATTTTAACTGCTTGTCTCGATGGTTTACTTGGCTTGTTTTGAACTTGCCGGTCCTCTACACGTCTGTCTATAGACATTACAGAAGGCTTAGATCTAGCTGAAGTGTCTCTAGATCTAACTTGTTTTCTTCGTAAATTTCTTGCCTGTATTCTTTTTCTTTTTCGTTTTTGACTAGATGTCATGCTCGAGCTGGATGTGCTCGATGCCATTGAGTCTGTTCCAAAGTCTTTGGTATGTTTATTCCTCCTTTTTATCAACTCCAAACACTCATAAGGGTCACATTCGCCAGGGACGCAAATACCAGGTTCACATTCATATGGTAATAACTCTGGTAATCTACGTTTTCTCTTTGTATTCTGACCTCTTTCAGTTGTTCTAAGAATAGGTTGTTCGACACTAAATTTAGGAGGTGTTGATGTACCATGATCGGACCGTAATGACCGATCAGCACGTAACTCCCATTCTTTTTGTTGTCTTCCCTTTTTTTGTAATTTTAATGTGCAAAAACATCTTTTCAACATTGGTGTAACACTGGAAGCTCTATGACGCATTTGTTTCATCCTCGATTGGGTTTCTCTGTGATGGCGGTTACCACGATATTTTGTACCTCTATCCATACCATGTCTGTTATCGCTTGTAGAAGATCTGGAGGATGTCTGGCGTTTTGGTACTTTGACAAAGTCTTTAGTAGGTGCTGATTTTGAGCTGCCTTTAGAGAATTCTATATTAAAACTTAAAGTAGAACCAATTCGGACTGCTTGCCTATGTGCTGTTGCTGGTGCTGGTGCTGGCACTTGAGCAGTTCGGGGTAACGACTGGTATTTTAAGCCCTGAGACCTACCTACCGGTCTTGATCTTGAATCTCGGCGTCTTCTACGATGTTTCGTTTCACCAATACCTGATTGAAGTTTTCTAGTACATGATCCGGTGGAGGTAGTTTCACAAGAACTGCTGCTTGAATTGCTTTCAGTTCCTGACATTGTTGAAACTTGTCTCATTAATCGCTTCATTATCAGTTTCTGGCATTCGTATGGATCACATTCACCTGGTATACAAATTCCTGGCTCACACTCATAATCCAATAGCTTCCTCTTTTGACGAACTACTTGTATGTTCATGGTACAATAACACCTTCTAAGAAATGGTTGAACACCGGTTAGTTGAGAAAGATGTGTTATATTTTGAGCTTTTACCGTTTCTGGATTTTCCGGTGGGCGTTGTCTTAGTGCAAGCGTATCACATTGTGACTGTGCAGTTCTGAGGATCCTTCGTTTTTTAGAATAGCTGTCTTTTAAATAATTAGTTTCACAACTGAATGCAGTTTCAAATCGTACCGATTCATTTGAAGCAATATCAGGTAATCTGTGATCCATGGATTTGATTCGCAATGACTTGTATTTGCTTGCACGAATGTATGACCGCACATTTTTAGTTTTCAGTGCAATCATTGATATGGACAAACCGCTAGTTGAACTTTTCTTGAAATATTGCCACTGTTTAGTGTGACTTGACGCGGACTTTGAGCAGGCAGGAGGGTAATGACAATCGATACAGTGGAAGCCATGATCGATTTCTACTATTTCAGATGTTGTTTTCATTTTACTGTCGGCAATAGCAACTGTACTCACTGCATTTACTTGTGTGAGATTATTCATTTGAAATGGTAATAGCAATTTACTATTTCGACGTTGTTCATCCATTTTTGATATTTTTAATGAACATACACACCTGTTTGGCGTCGGACTAACACTTTTGGTACCTGGGCGGGTATTTTGATTACAACTGTATCTTTTGATAAAAAGATTACCATTCTGTTTAATGTGTAAATGACGAACGTTCACGTTCTTTGATTTGATTTGGTTAAACTTGTTTTTGGGTGTAATGCTCTTGTGAAACTCTACGTTGAAGCTAAAATTAGAGCCAATTTTGACACTTTGTTTCATAAAATTATCCAAATACTCACTGGCATGTTGAGGTAAGTGGTAATCAGAGGATTTCCTCATTTTTTTAGACTTTAGTAATGAAGTATTCCTCTTCTGTAAATCAGACTTTACTGATAGAGGTTTTGATGTGTTTCTTAACGTACGTGTATTACTTGACTTTGATTTCATTCTAGTTTTTCCACTTACTATTCTGAAGCGTTTTAAGGTGTTACTTTTATTCTTTATTAATACAAACGGTTCCAAATATTTTGTTTCGTAGGGCTTCAGTTCTCTCGATTTAGTCAGTTTTGTGCCATGCGAATTTATTTTGTTTGCAGTTATGTTAGATTTAGTACGAATTCTCACAACACTGCTTTTCTTGAAGTGTTTTCCTTTCTTGCGTAACTTAAAAGTGCATAAACACGAGCTCTTATTTGTGAGACCAAGTAATAAAGTCTGCTCTTGTTTTTTGTTCCGCAATAATTTAGCTTTTTGTAAGTTTTTCGAAGAACTGATTTCAGTATCCTTATTCACTTCATCGTCTTTGCCAATCGGAGAGAAAAGACAATAAGAATGCTTACTTTTATATAATTTTCTTGAAAAAATTGATCTTATTCGGTGCGTCGAAACTCTAGATAATTTTATTTTGTTTCTCTTCAATTTAGACCCAAGATTCTCACTATTCGAGATTATTAAAATAGAATATATCTTTTTGGTTCTAGGTAATTGCATCGATCGAGAAGTTAGATTAAACTTAGATCTTGTTTTAATTTTAAAACGTTTTTTCGAATTTCTCTCTTCCCCTTTGGTCCATACAATCTTCAATTGCCGTGAAAAGCATATTTTGGGACTGCAAATACTGAAGTCATATTTATATGGCAGGTTATTGTGCCTCACTCGTTTAAGTCTAGCTTGAGACTGAGACCCTTCAAGTTTGTTGTTTGGCTGAATCATTGTCATCTTTGAAACTTTTCTTTGATTATATTTTTTCTTTTGTTGCTTATCTAATTGTAATGTACAAAAGCATCTGCGTAAACCGTGTTTACTGCTCTTAAATTTGGATTTATAAATATAACTGCTTGTTTGTGATTGCTTGTTTGGTAATTGTTTGGTACCGTCACCCCATTTGTATACAAATCTTAGTTTGCTTTGAGTTATTTTAAGACCATTAGAAGAAAAACTTTTATGCAATAATTCTTCTATACTACATCTTGGTTTTTTCTTATCTAGTTGTTTCATAGAGATTTCTAGTTCTTGTTGTTGCTGTTTACTGCTAGTAATATTAAGTACTGTTTGGACGGATTGATTTAGAAGTTTCCGTTGTTTTTCGGTCGCATTAGATTTATCTTTTAAAGGTGCTTTAATTGATGCAATGTATTTCTTAAGGCGAGAGTTTGATTTAATACGTTGATCCTTATATCTTCCTTTTTCTTCACTACTTATATTTGCATCGAAACATTCACAATCGGATGCATGATTATTCTTTTTAGGATTACTAGTAGCATGTTGGTTGGAAGTGGATTTAACCATAAATTCAATGTTAGGTTGGCCATGTCTATGCATAAGTTCTTCTAATTCTTTACATAAACTGATTGATGCATGTTTTGATAGGTTTTTGTTTTTGGTAATATCTGGAGCAGCGCGAATTGATTGATTATCCTTGGTAACATTATATTTTATTTCAAGCTGAGCGTTAGTCTTATTTTGAGTTGGTCCTTCATTTCTTCTCATTGCTTGATTTTGATCATCATAGTCAGAACACTCGCAATTAGTTGCATGACCTTCGCTTATTGACGCATGCTTTGATAGGTTATTTTTATGGGAAATATCTTGAGTAGCGCGAATTGATTGGTTATCTTTGGTAGCATTATATTTTCTTTTTTGGTGAGCGTTAGTCTTATTTTGTGTTTGTCTTTCATTTCTTCTCGTTGCTTGATTTTGATAATCATAGTCAGAACACTCGCAGTTAGTTGCATGACCTGACATGTATTTAGGGTCATGAAGATTTATATTTGACGATTTCATCCAAGTTTTCATGGAGGACAGCAAAGTCTTTGATTTGGTGCGTTGCTTGTCTTTGACATATAGATTTTCGTTCGACCCATTTTTATTAATCTTAGATTTTTTTTCATTAATTTTTAGTTTTAACGAGCAGAGACACCTCTTAAGAGCGTGGCTGCCAGACTTTAGGTTTTTTTGTTTAAATCCGAAGGGTTTCTTATGCCGACGAGGTTCCGCTGACAGATGCGGTGTTTCCTTTAGAAGACGATTTTGTTTATGACGAGCAGGTTCCTTGTGCAGGCTAGGTTCTTTACTTTTAGGAGAATGAGGCCTAAAACGTAATGGCGCTGATAACATTTTAAGTTTATTACGAATTACATCAGATGATTTTGATTTCAATATAGAATTGTTTATTTTATTCATTGAATTCGACGGTGTTTTGGTATAGCTTGCTGAATAACTTTTTTTAATTGAGACTTTCGACAGTGATTTTTTGATTCCTGGTTTTATAACTGTATTAGATTTGTATAGCTCTTTCCCTGTCTTAGAACTGAAAGACATTGTATTTTTTACTTTATTGACTACTTTAGTAGGATCCTTTTTTGGCGGAAATTTGCCTTCTTTTGACCTCTGTATTGTTTTTGGTCCTCCTAAAGCGTAAGATTTAGGCTTCTTTGAAATCTCTGTAATTGATTTGGCTAAACTAGCTGCTTCCTGAAGAAGCCTTTTTTTGCGTTTTTTCTCTTTCGAGAGGTTTCTGTGTCGTCTGCTGCCAGTTATGAAAGGGGTAAGAAACGTGCTTGAAGTGTCACTTATTTTACACATACATTCAACTTCGTTTTCTTTTTTTATTGAGCTATCTGTAGGTTTTTTTGTCAGTTCACGACTCTGTACCCGCCGTTTACCGACTTGATTTTTTGATTTTATTGCGGTCTTTTTAAAATGGATCTTATTGTTTTCTGCAGTGTGTGGGGACACTGCAGAAGCCGTTGTACTGGTGACAGGTTCTTTTTTTTTTAAAGTTTGTCGATCACTTTCAAAACTATCTAGTATTGTTTTCTGAGCCAGCTTTAACATTTCTATTGATTTCTTTTTTTTAATAGCAGTTTCTCGAACTAGTTTTGATTTGCTTATTGTTTTATTTCTACCTTCGCCAATATTTTCTATGTATGGAGACGGATAGGCTTTGGCCCGCTTAAGTTTATGATGTGATTTTCTCAATTTGCCATTATTGAGAGATATCAATTTATGGTCATTCGACACTGTAAAGCGACGATTTCGTTCGATGATTAGCAGTCCGGGTCGGATTTTCTCTTTAATTTCTCTGGATTTTTTTATATTTGCACGTTTATAACAAGCACACGTGCAGGGGTCAGATTTAATATTCTTCGCTTCCCCAGCTTCGTGCTTTGAAACCAGACTAGACCTTGAAGCGATGTTTCCACTAGCGTGGGCTTGTCTGTTTCTTCGACCTTTCTGAGCATTTTCGCGGAGTCGGAATTTTGAAGTACATGTACAACAACTACAACATTCACTTAATTTCTTCATTCCAATAACAGCACCCTTGTCCACTAAATCCACCAAAGTAAAAATATCACTACTCTTCTTAGCATCTACAAAAGCTTTTGTAATTTCTCTAGAAGACTGTCTTGGCTTTAAGTCAGCTGTGCTACTTTCAGTGCTGGAGAGCAACTCACGTCTGAGGGCATCGTACAATGCTCTCGTTTTGATTAATGTTTCCAATAAACTACTGTCTCTTAAATGAAGATAATATTTAGCAGTCAATAATCTATTTATTTTAGATCCTTGTACTAACAATCGTTTGAATGATTGGTGATCTGATTCACTTTTGGATCCGCATGAAGTGCAGGAGCAACTGTTGTTGTTCACCGAATCTCCATGTAAAGGCTTCATTGTTGCATTGCTTTTTCTGACGGGTTCGTCAATCCATTAGAACATCAAAGTGGAGTATGCTCTAGTTTCTTGACGAAATTTTACAACAACAGTTAAATAGAACTTCATATGCATCACAACATAATTTATCTGAAACTGGCAACGAAAAAATACTAATGTTCATGTCCATTATTTCTGTTTTATTCTATTAATATAACAGTGATAGTGGCAGAAAGATAAATTTTGAAAGTAATTAGGTAACTAGTAGATAACTGAATGTCGAATTTGGAAGTAGGCCTACGCATGTTTAAAACCCTGTGATCTACGGAAACTAAAATTAAGAAGCAATCATTTGACGATGCAGGCAACAATGTTTAGCATCTTAAATATTGTTGCTCACAACATCATAGGAAGCTGGAAAGGTTACGCAAATCTTGTTGATCATGAATACGAAACGCGTATAACCAGAATGTATGGCGTAGTGATGCCTTTTTTCATGCCGGCCAGTAATGAAACTTTGAATAATTAGGTACCTACCTACAAAATAACATTACTAACGAAATTTGTATCACGGTACATAACAAAATCAATCCAAACTTAATTATCAGTTTATACTGGTTGATTTTTGCGATGGCATAGCAAGGTATAATCCGAACATATGGGTAAGCAGTAGAGCAAGGTAATTAAAGGAAATATGACTTCGAATATTGAAGATAACAAAACAGCATTTTCAGTTTCTTTTGAAACCTTCTGTTCTGCTTGAGGCAAGAATCATCCTAAGTAGGTACTATCTACTACCAATAGCCACTTAAATCCTACCAATATCGGGAAAAGAAGGCTAAGTGCGAATTGTTTAATTCAAATTTGTACTGAGACTGAATTATCACGGCCTGGTGACAATAAACAGAAACAAATACCATACAATTTGACTAATATTGAATGGGTGTTTGTAACAACTCGCACCTTTGGATCTAACTACTTCGGGGCTCTAGAGATAACTTCGACCTCAAACCAGCACCTAGGTAGGTACCTACCTACCTGCTACCTACCGCTTTCTGGAAGGAGTCCTTGGTGGAGCTTCCTCAGGTGTTGTCGAGGTTCTTGGCTATTTTGTCATTGGTTTAACTTTATTTGTATGATATACGATACGTAAGTTTAATATGTATTTTAAGCGTATAAAGTACCTATTGTATTTCACTTCAGCTAAGCTAAGTAGGTATATATTTTAGTTTAACGCGCGTGGTTAGACTGGGCGACTTTCTTTCGTTTACTACTGAGCATACTATAAAGGCTCTTGCAGATAGGCCCGAGGCAACACAACGACGCGATTCTGATTTTACAATTTCTACGAACGTGTCATTGAAATTGTTCTTATCTACTTTAGTCGCATCGTGCTTGTTTGCTGCAAGAGCCGTTAATCAACAATCCTTACAGGTGTGTTCATATAACAATTACTCACTTAAATCACTAGAACAATAACTGACACCGGTCCACCTCTAGGGACCGGGTATCAAATAAATAAACTATTTCACAACATTTCTGTATGGTCTTCTTTCAAACTTGTTCTGCATATCGCATCGCTGAACATATAACAAAATTTGGCTATCGATTTACATTTAACCGTTGGTATTTAATAAATTTAAAATTTGGACAATGTCATCGCATGCTGGGGAAAAAATTTGACGCAAACGTCAAAATGCCAAAAAGACGGTTATTTAAAAAAATCAAGAATCTTTGTATGTTTTGACAGCAGCAAGCCAGTTGTGTATTTAGCATTTTTAAAGAAAGTATCCTAACTTATTTCTCTTACTATCAAAAATAGTACAGCTGGTATACCAGGGTACACCAATTTCAACCTACATATGTATTAGTACGGTAGATATAAGAGGTAGAAAACATGTAAAACTTAGGTAGAGCTGGTAGAGCCTAAAATTAGCTAGTAAAATCGGTCAGACTGAATTATAACTTACGACAAACAATAAGTAACAGTAAATCCGCACAGGCTGATCGAAGCTTATGCTACGCTTGCCGAGGCCGCTCCGTGGATGGGTGACCATCCATTACATCGCACCTTTAATAATAAACTGCAATAATTACAAAATTACAATTGTTGGAAAATAGCGTTTAAGTTTTGCAAAACTTAAACGCTTAACCTGAAATATATGTTCTACAACAATCGTAATTTTGTAGTTATTTCTGTTTATTATTAAAGGTGCGACATATCGAGACCCGTCCGTGCCGCGAAAAGCACTTTAAACCACCAACGGTTTAACGTTGTCATTTGTAGATCTTTGACCGTCATTAAGGATAGTTAAAAGCCCGAAGTCTAAAAACCAGTCTTAGTAGGTATTTCTTACACAACCCAGTTACTGGGTGGAGAAGGTCAGATAGACAGTCGCTCCATGTAAAATTCTAGTATTTGGCTGCATCCATTTAAATTTGTAGCCGATCCTAACATAGGTGGGAAAATGCTTATCAGAAGATGAGCTAAGTTTATCCGTAACGTCGAATTGAGCAAATTGATAAACTCATTACGGAACCTAATGAGTTACGGGTTTTGAAGGAAGGTAACTGGTTAGGTAACGCAGGAAATGAATTCACAATGCACAGAGCAGTTATCGTAACTTTCTTAAAAACTTTTATCTGGGTTTAAATCTTTGCTCTCCTTTTTATAAAATTGGCCACTATCCGGCCATTTAATTAAGTACTAAACAAATAAAACAAAAACAAATGTAACAAACTTTTAGTTTGTTCCAATGCAGTTTTAAATAAGTACTTACTTTAAACAAACGATACCAGCAATCGGCAAGGACCCGAATTGAACCTGTAGAACTGATTACTTACTTATCGCGGCCAAATTACGACAGCCCTTGCTATCGCAAAACTTGCGCGGAAAAAAAAAATAACAAACCTACAAATCACAACTTAATCAAGATCAAATCGACGCATCCAAAGACAGCATTTAGGTATTCATCAGAGGTTAGTGACTTGCGACTTGCGAGACACCTGCGTGACAGGTTGCATGAAGTCAACGGACAAACTTACCGAAGTTCCAGAAGTAACAGCCTCCAAAAGTTCCAACTACCAAATATATTTAAACACACACCAAACACAGCACAATTATATTCACAAACATAACACACATAAAGTTAGTGAGAAATAAGTTATTCGCGAGTTTCAAACAGCCACTGCACCGAACAATAACCAACTCACACACTCGGATAGCAAACGCAAACTAAGCGAAGAGCGGGCCGGCAAGCACGCTCAAACTTAGAATCCCATAGCAAAAAAAAAACGAACTTATGAATGGGAGGCGGTAGCTCCCTCTCGTAAGTTTAGTACGAAATGTTTTATCAGTTCATACTATGGTTGACAGATGGCGTTGATGCGATGGACTAGTTTTCATCAATGCTTTTTGAGTAATCTAATAGAGGGCGCTTTTTACAATACATACACTATGTGCGAAATTCGTATTATTTGGCTTGACCGAAGAAGAGATGAAATGGGAACTGATACTTGCAGGAACTCCGACTTGACTGTCTGCCGCAAACCATAATATTTGTTGAGTTTAGCAATGTCCTTACCAACAGTACATGTGACTGTAATGTAATCAATAATTCACTAGCATAATTATTATGTCCAGACAACTTTCGTGTAGGCACTTACAGGGAAAAGGGAATGAAAATGTTACCGGGCGACTTCAAGATGAACTAGTTTAGCCTAGGCCATACCAGTCTTCCCTTCTCATCAACATAATGACTATTAGATACATATTTATGTGTAATAGATGCTCCAACCAGCCCGCGAAATTCAAAATTTCTTGCGTTTTTTGCAATTTGCAGGCCAGTGCTAGGTTGTATGTTGATTAAAATATTATTCGCGCCTGTAAGACGTATGTAGTTACAGAATTATAATCATCAAAATCGCCAATACAACCCTCCAAGTTCATAAAGGCTTAAGAACAAGAAAAATAACAGAAAAAGTCATTCCTACAGCTTTATGAACTTAGAGCGTTGTATTGATGATTATAATTTTGTAACTACATATGTCTTACAGGCGCGAATAATATTTTAATCAACATACAACCTAGCACTGGCCTGCAAACTGCAAAAAACGTAAGAAAATTTGAATTTCGCGGGCTGGTCGGAGCATCCCCCGTTTCACATTGAAGTGAAACAGTGACATTACATTTCATCAGTACTTTTTTACTGTAGTAGGCTGTACAAGCCGTTTCTTTTGTCTTTTCTGCATAGGTCTATACTAGTTCATCCCAAAATCGGGATTGCCCGTCAACATATACATAATTTCCCAACAGGACTTTAAGATTTAGAAAAAAAATATCAGACTTATACTTTATTTTATTCTTAATTTTACACATTTATAATAAATACACAATACTTATGTTCTATGTAAATGGGATTGGTTTCCGCACTTGTCCTTTGAGTGGCCCATTGTGCGTGGATTACACAATACATAATCTACTCAGTTTGTATTATGTTAAGTATTTCATAATACAACAGACAACAATTTAATGAGAGAGTGGACTTACCACTTATTAAATAAGGCAGAGAATTCTTTGTTTACAGTATTGCAATGTTATAATAAATTATAATAATAACTATAACCCTTCGTAGCGGTAACGTGGATCCATACGAGACACAATGGCTTTTAAATCATTTCTGTTATTTTGGCATTCAACCACTGAAGTAAGCTGATGCTTTGCACCAAGCTAAATTGACAATCACTAAGACAAACAAGAATGCAAAATCCTCCTAAGCACACTTTTCTGTCTGGCACGGAATGGATTATTTTATATGAAATGTTGTCTTAAAAATTATGATTTAACATCGTCTTCAGATTCGGTATCAGATTCAGTTGGGGGCCACATTTCCCGATCATCCTTCTCATTTCTAGCTTCTTCCAAATACTTTTCTTGAGCTTCTAACACACTTTTACTATCAGTACATGCTGCATACAACTCAAGAGCTTCCGAATTAAGTTCTAAAAATGAATGGCCCCATGAAAACTTTGATAAATAATATTTTGCTTCTTTTTGATGTCCTGTGATAACCATAGCAGCTGCTAACGCTTCCACACAACTCAATTGATACGGTTTCCCATAATTTATGGGGTTTGCAGCTACTAGAAATGGTAATAACCTTGGATTCGGTGATTTCATTCTATCAAATGGCGTCTCCTCAATTTTAGCCCATGAACAATCTATAACAGCAAGTCCAAACTTTTCAATAATGTCCTTGTCATTAGGGCTGACACATTGCTTGCCGACAGGTGACAACACAAGACCGCGGAATTGCTGACCAAGTTTTAAATTCTTGATGAGGTTATGTCGTGAAAGTTTTCTGCCGGAGCACTTCTTCGGATCGCAGTGGTTCAAGTCCCACATACTAACAGGAAACGCAGGTTCAACGCCTTCGCCATCAGAGTCACTGCCATCAGAATTATTTTCTTCTGAAGATTCTAAACTCAACTCCGTTAATCTTTCTGCGTACTCTCGCTTTACATGATGGTTTGAACGTTTGCCATGCACATGGCCTTTTTTTCCCGGTGCCATTTTAATATACCTGCAGTAAACAAATTAAAGTTATTTCCTTATGTTATTTGATGTTTAAATTCAGAAAGAAACTCTGAAAATAAACATAACCTTAAACCTAGTGACACTGACAGTAAACACATAAACTGACATTAGACTGGCTAGTGACTGTTGATCTAACTGTGATACGTTACGCCACTCTTGTGACGACATCGCCCACGAGCAATGATTCAAATAGTAAAGTAGGAAGAAAATAGTCCAGTCAGCCATGCACGGCGCACGATTGCACCATGAAAAACATTCAACTAAAAAGCTAAATAAAAGAAAAAGTCTATTTCACAAGAAGCATTCACAAGAATTTGCATAGTTACAATGTTGATTTATTTTTACTTAGAGGACTGAATCTGATCCTCAAACTAAGCCAGGGTTTTAGGAAGTCACTACACAAACATGGAGCATTTTATGGATATCGTTTCAACGTAAATGGCGTGACGTAAATTTTTATCTTGGCCTATAGCACATAATGAGTGTGTTTGTGTGTGGGTATTTGTGTATAAGCGTGTGAGTGTGACTGTGGTGTGGTGAGGCGTGTCGGAATGTAAATGTGGAAGTATGTGTAATATGAAACTTATGATATGATATGACGCAATCTATGCCCATTGCGTAATATCATATCGTAAGTCTTCAGTCTTTTGATAGTCTTATTGTTGGAGCAACATTATCTGGAAAGTCCTACAGTACTAAACTTTTTGTTTACTGACACGACATAAAGGCACTGTACTTTGTAAATGACCACCGATATGCATTTGACTGTACCAGTGGTAGTTATGGTAATATTAATTAAATTAGCAGCAATTGTGGTTGAAAAGATGAAAAGTATTTACATTATAAGTGTAATCTGTGTAATATCTCCCGCGCCGATGGCTAGTCTCCGTTGAGATTGGCCGCCGTGGCCGAAATTCGGTCTGGAGGACTATATATATAATCTTTGTAATGACGTAATTCCCTATAAATTGGCATCATTTTCATCAGCCTACATCAGTCCACTGCCAAGTGCTGGTAATAGGGCTCTCCAATTGCATGCCATTCAGCTAGATTCTCGGCAATTCATACAGCTGCTGAAAACGGTATGCAAATATTAAAATAACATACATACAAACTTAAAGTCATGCCTTTTTCCCATGAGGGTTGGCAGAAACCACCTGCTACGTTCCTGACATACTCTTTTTGCCTCGTTTATGTTCATACTTCTAGTCATACACGCACGCCGGAACATTAAAATAAGTAGGTTTTGATTCCCATAACTCATTATCTCTAAACAAATGAACACAATTTTTTAAAGTTAATTTTAAACTTTTGAAAGTTTTTGCATGGTGTTTCACGGCCACCCCACAGTATCCATATATTTTCAGAAACTAAATAAATAATACACCAAAAATACACCAATAGTTGACGTCTTTCGCATGACGTAGTCTAAATCTATTCCTAAGGTGTATTCACTTTACTATGGTATTTTCAATTAAGCAGTAAAGAATGTGATATTATGCAGATGTTTTATTTATTTTTATTTTATGAACGTAGTTAAATGTTATAAAAATTAAGCTAAATTTAAATAGAATTATTATAAAAAAAAACCTTGTCTAAAAACTTAACAATAAAACACAATGCTCGTAAAACTATTGGCAGCGTAATTAAATTATAAAGCCCGTCAATCAAATTATAAAAAAAGGGTTCTGCTGTCAATCATCTACTAATCAAAATAATAGGATAAATAGACCTAGATTTTATTGAGATTAAGTTTGATAATTAATTCAAGATTGATTTTACACGTGGAAGAATGAGCAGTGCCTCCATGGCGGGTAAGTTTAAAATATAAAATTACCATAGATTTGTTCACCATTTTTTGTCGGATTACTCGATTACTCTAAAATATTTTTAATGGAGATAGAAATTGTTTTACTTGTTATAAAATATATGGTTTAAACACATTTTTAAAACATACCTTCATTGTTAAGAAATGCCAGGTTTATGTTAATATGAGTTTCAATTTTGGTAATTAAGCAGATAATGAAATTTTTTTACAAATTCCATTTCTTTCTTTTTGTAATTTTTTATGGTTAGGTTTGTAGTTGTCCAGTAAAACATTTGCGATGACACGACCTTTAAAGACCGTGGTCTTCTCTTAACTACGTAGGTACCTGACCCGGTTTAACACTGGTCATTACTTAAATTGGCTAAAACTAGTCAATTTGCTGGACGTTTTACGCAATTACCCATTTTATGAGACTAGACAGATATAGAACAGCTTGTAGTAGATGTGTAATAAAATAAATATTTTGTTTTATTTCTCCGTCGCTTTTAACAAATTAACGAAAATCCTCTTCTTGTTCTCTCGTCCTCAACTCGTATCCAGGCAATGCTGAGCTTTTCGGGCATCCCACACAGTAACTCTCTGCTTCTTTGACCAGGTCATCGGTACACCTAACTCGTGAAATCGTGACTAGCCTAGCGCTCCTTTGGTCAAATGGATCCGGGTATCTGGGTTTACTCCAATCATAACTTCCCCTCTAATTTGTATAAACTGCTATTGACAATTCTCACGTTTATCATAGTTATTTCAGCCGAAAGACGTCCACTCCTGGATCCCAAGCGCTGCCACTTCGATTTGTTCTATGCTTTCCGCATTTAGCTGATTTCTGCTCCATCCATCTGTTCCACAATCAGGAAACTCCAAGCATAGCCCTCTACATTGCCCTTGCGGTGACTAACAGCTTTGTAATGAGGCTCATTGTGAGCGACTACGTTTCAGTGCCATAAGTCATCACTGGCAACACGCACTGATCAAAGATTTTCGTCTTGAGACATTGTGGTATGTGGGACGAGAAAATATTGCGGAGCTTCCCGAATGCTGCGCAGCCGATTCGGATTTGACGATTAATTTACGTCTATCTCGAAGTTGGACCTACCTAACTTCACAGTTTGTCCTAGCTAAACATAAATGGCCGCAACTTCGAGTGTACCGTCTTTTATCATCATGAGAGTGGGTGTTATATAGGTACATATTTGACATGACATTTGTTTTGTTCATTTTAAGACCCACTCTTTCGGAAGCACTTCTGATGTCATCGAGCATTGTACTGAGATCTTTCATAGTCTACTAAATCGTCTGCAAACCGAAAGTGAGTGACGTATTCTCCATAGGTGTTGATGCCTAGCCCTTTCCAGTTCAGAACATTGAAGACATCTTCCAGCGGTGAATAGTTTCGGAGCGATAATGTATGTCACCGTGTCTCACATCTCGCTGCAGAATGGTAGGTTTCGAGGTCTGGTCGAGTCGCGTATGTATGTGGTCTACGATGGTAAAGCTTTTACGGAATTCCGGAGCTAGGATTCGTAAAGGACAGTACTTGCCAAACAAGCCTGCGATAGGGTTCGTGATGACGCTTGAAATCAGCGTGTAAATATAGCTGAAAAGTGAGATAGGCCTATAATTTTGAAGAAACGATTTATCACCTTCTTTAAAGACAGCACCACACCGAGGTGCTTCTTACTAAATAGATCAATTCAGCCAAGTGGAATAGCCTAGCCACTTTACAATACTTTGTATTACAGTGATACAAAATTACAATACCATTTAGGTAGGTAGGTATCAGATAGCTAACGCACTACGCTACGCTTTGCACGACGCTACTATTTTCATCATGATTACTGTATTTCCTTGTAAAACCTAATTCGTGCCGTTATGAAAGAACTCCCTCAGCATTATATCAATCAGTGCAACAATTCTTCTTTGTAGTTGATGTAGCTCTTCGATATTTCCCATGGTATTTTTAGTGTCGTAGGGTGCCACGAAAATTCATTTTTAATGACAGTCAATGATGACAGGGCGAAGGCCTGCTTACTCTCTTTCCACGTCTCTCTGTTCAGAACTGCTAAGGACTAATCTTTATTAAAAAGTCCATAAACTTAGCAATTAAACATTCTAGACTTTATCATGGTACCCAGACGCTTATAAGTTATAAGGTTTTTATGTCGAATTCCAGAGGTCTGAAGGTCGTCTCACGACATAAAAGAAAAGCAGTGTATTTATGTATTTAGTTCGTGTTTATTTATTTTTTATATACCAACCTACATAGTAAACTTACAGTAAAGCATATGGATGAAGGAAGGAAGTAGATAAATAGATGGCATACATTTCCCCTCGAAGGAAACCTACTGCGGCGTTGCAGATGTCTTGGAGGTCGCACCCTAGATATGTCTGTCAGGTAAATTATGCATGAAGTGTCTCTGTCCTTGGGAACGTATGTGTCTGACAGACAACCTCCGATCGATAGCATAAACCATAAACTATCATACCGTGGTACCATAATTACCAACTGCGTGTCTCATAATGGCCGTGGAGGTTCACAATCACGAATTGTTTTTTTTTTCATTCTAGCTAAAGTTGATGGATGGTTTTGTCCTCTTGTTTACTTGATAAGAAACTCTTTACATAATTATTATATAGATACGTTGTTATTTCCAATATTGCTATAAGGTAGGTATTATCGTATTTTCTTTTTTATGTTTAAGTTCCGTCGTTTGGAAAAAAATCTTATCATTAAGGAAATTGTGTTATTAAAAACCACAAGTCACATTATATGTAGAGGGTGTTCAGTGTTTAGTATTTTATGATATTTGTCGAGGGGATGGGTTGAATAAAATATTTAGTTTGGTACTTCTATAGTTTACTAAAATTTAGGTAAACCATATTAAACCTTACAGCATTTATTTTGTTTAAGCTAAATCATGTCACCAGTGTATATAAACAAACCAATACCTATTGTTACCTAATCTTAAACAATTTTACCTGTTGTGAAAACGTACGCAACATAAGTTATATAAAATACTGCAGCGACCATGCAGTCTTTATTCTCCAAATAAGGAGACCGACAAGGACGTCTCACATTCAATGCCTCTGCGTCATTCCATCTTTTCATCTCGGCTGTACAACATGTGTTTACCTACTTTAAAAAAAATAAAATAAATACATTAGTAAAACATACCGTGTGGTTCGACATACATAATTAAAGTCAATTTGATTGGTGATCGATTTTGCGTCGTGTGACAGGCATTGTCAGTAACGTCCATAAGCATTATAGAGTCACGGGTGGACGGTGCTGGCTGTTTACTCCTGTGTCTTTGCCTCACTTTCAACCGACTCATTAGAAGTTGTTAGGTAAGTCTATAAAAAATATTGTTTTGATTTTCTGTTGCATTCAATTAAAACAGCACTGTGGCATAAACTTTTTGCAATAAAATCAATTAATATTTTTGTTTTTGAAGTAATTATTATGGGTGATTGTTGCTCATACCCTATTTGGTGGAACCTTACTTTGAATTCAGTTCCCGCCGTAAAAGTATACGTATTCACTTTGTAACATGGCGCGAAGCAGATATGTAGGTAAATGTATGGACACAGTGATAGTCTTTGTTTGGGTAATTAATTGACTGACTCATTATTTTAACTCAACAAGGGAAATTGTTCGTATATTAGCTTCGAAGTATATTAGGCTACTCCTATTTAGGGGAAATTTCTACATTCGTTCACCTACTCGAAACGTAATTTGCGAAGGTAATTATTATCTACCTAGTTAGAATCTTATAGCAAATTGATGGCAAATTAGAAAAGATTGAAATTTGTAAGTGAACAAAAACACACAAAAATCTCTGATGGTCAGATAAAAAAAACTGTGTAAGTAGTTTATTTTTTGAACGTATATGGACCTACTTATTACCTACTTAGGTACTGTGTACAAGACTACAAACAATCATCATGATAATAACAATGGCAGAAATATTTAAAAAATCAGGACAATACATATCTAATTGATCTCATAATCGTAGGACGAACAACTAAGTAGGAATAGCTTACATTTTGACGGTTCAAAAACCTTTATTGCGGTATTTACGTTGTTGAGCACACGACTTTTTCGATCACATGAAGCAATGGTTTAGTAATGCCTTCAAAATGGTTCAGATAGCGATAAATAGGGGGAGATCCACTGTATCTTTAGTCAATTATTTTCGGAAAATCTTGTCTCGTACTTGCGCTGGACAGATGTAGACGGTCACTAGCGCATCCAACATCTGCAGTTCGCTCATTGGTCATTACGGCATAATGACCAATGAGCGAATTTGAACTTACGTGCCGCTGCATCCCATTGGTGCATTATACAGAATGTTTGTCGCATAGACTTACAAGATTTTTTAGGGATAGGGAGGGTCATGTGCTATCTTTCACCCATAGAACACATTTCCTAAGTGACACTGTAATCGATATACGACTTTTTTTTAAATTATTTGAATGATCGTCTTCAAAACGATATTTATTTTAGTTTGTTGTTGTTCTTGCACCAAATAATTTTTATTGCTTTTTCTAATGTATGATTTCTAATGTATTCTTATTGTAAATATAACATAAATTCTTAGCATAGATAACAAAAAAAAAAAAACTTGACGAGCTTTCAACCGCTTAAAAATTAATTAATCTATGAAAAACAGCCACACTTAGGGGTCTAATCTATTTCGAAAGAGTTACGGCGGCCCTGGCATATAGGCAACTGAAGGAAAACGGGTGGGTTTTAGTCAGTAAAAGTCTGACACGCTCTTCCGCTCCACCCAGAGCGGGAGTTGTCATTTGATGATTTCCCAACCATAAAAAAAGACAAAAAACAGGTCTAATCAATGTGTAATGGGTTTTATGGGTGAAAAATAACACATGACCCGCCCAATTCCCCAAAAAATTTCGGTCCATGCGCAAAACACTCTGTTTACACATGTGCCTCCTCTTCAATTGTTTTAATTAACAAAATGTGCCGAGCTGTAGATTAGTCTAGATTTTTAAAGCATTCTCGATTAAAGTCTAATCACCTAGATTGTTCGCGGGCGATGACAACAAGCCAAGTATTAGTCAGACTAATTTCTTAGCGTAGGCTTACCGGTGACTCATTTTATAGGTACACTTTGTATGACGATGACTTGAATTTTTATGGTGATTGACGTAAAAACACATGCTCGGGTAAATCGGTAAATAATCAACGCTGTAAGATGATGGGTCATGCCAGAACCGTCTTCAAAAGGAGGAGGTTCTCAATTCACCTATTTTTAAGACATGTAAGTTTTATATTCCACGATATCCCCGGCAACTGTGGATCGATTTCGAAAATTCTTTTATTGATCTATCGATAGGACTGTCTTTTTCTTTTTGGGTTAGGGAAATCATTAAATGACGTCTCCATAATACGTATTTAATCTATACTGTTACTGTAGATTGGTTATTGTAATTGTTTTTTTTTTTCAATTGTTATCTACGGTTCACGTTTGAAAAATAATATTACAGCGATGACGAATTTAATAACAATATATAATTTAATACTATTTATCATTTGTAACGCAACGATATGATCGTAGACATCGACATCCACTGCGGCATCACGATTACACAGGAAAGTAAAATGTATAAAATATGAAGACATGTTTCCATACATTTTAGATTATCTTTTCAATTTCCGTCACCATAAGGTTATAACTTGTACGTTTTTCCATACATTTAAGGACGCGGACGTCGCGATAATGCCGTGATTTGATATTAGAAATTACAAAAGCTTAAGGTGACATATTGAGAAAACCGTGCTTTTTCTTTTAAGTGTACCTTTCATACCGTACGATTGCCGAACTTAATATTAAAGTTTATGATTTTTGACTATATGATCTAGTATCCTGTAAAAGGAATACGCGATACGATAAAATTTTCTCGATACAAAAAAATCGCAAAGTTCCATCCATGTTTATGATTTTTTTAGCCTCAAGGCGCAATGCGTTAGATTTATTAAACATAGTTTACTTTAAAACATTGATAATAATCTTATCTAAGTTTTTGTAAAACAGTTTTCGTTTTAATAACACTTTTCATTCATAAAATACGGCGATTCGTTTTGGCACATACGTTATTTTATTCCAGGCGCATACACATTATCGCCATCTCTTTTTTTGCCTATAATAAGTAGTCTCATCACTCTCGTTCGTTCATAAATCAGTCGCCCAGTAGGGCTCATCGACGACGGATCTATGTCACTTTTTTACAAATCGGTGCGATCAAAATTACGTTTTTTAAATATTAATGTCCTCAGAAAAAGGTAGTAGTGAAGTATTTTGCTGTAAATATTTAATATAATAAATGTTGGCTTTCCAAAAACTTTATATTTACACTGTATACTCGTATGTGTCTATTTTTGTGACTGTGAATAATATAACATTCTTTTTCTATTACTATTTAGTGACGACCTTGATTATGTATGAAAATGGGAAGAACCATAAACCAAAATTGAACAGTACCTTCAAGGTTAGGAGTACCTGCACAGGGCAATTAAGTAATTCATTTTGCAGGAATTCAATACCAATAAGATGATGATAACAAGAGGAATTCACCACCTTCACTAAAGCATTACAGCAATAATCTATTCTCACTTTGTAAAGTAATATTGACCTACACCTACACCTACCACCCTATTTTTTTAGAGAAGAACGTCTGTTTTATCCCAAAAACTTATAATAATCGTTCATTTAGAAATAAATTAAAATATATGATTAGTTTTTAGGTTTGAAGTACGTCAACAATATATCTATATGTCAAGTACTGACACTATAAATACACAACGAAGGAATAGAGTAGCATTACAAGTGTGAAAAAGGTGAGGTTTTATAACTGACTGCGGCTCAAAGGAGGGTAATTATTTTACCACGCAAATGTATGGTGATCGGTGAAACGAAGTTGGAGTTTATAATCTCTTATATACCAACATCCATTTTATTTATATACCTCTAGAAGATTAGTTCGATATTTTTAATTTCATGTCGTAAATAACAAAGGTATGCAAAATTTACCTTTTTGAAACAAAACTACTACTTACACGTTTCGATTTTCATGACGTTTAGCATTAACCTGACTCACAAAATAAACTGTTATAAATCCTTGTAATACCTTATTTGCTTGTCACTGAAGCTTCTTTGTCATATTTGACATTAAATATTTTCATTAGCCCGTTTATATCTTTACAGTAAAACTGAATCACCGTCTTGAGCAAAAATTGGGACAAAAGCTTTTTCTCTACATCTATTTCTCTATATAATATAGAAAAGTAGTGCCCGTAGCCAATTTTTTTTTCTTTGAGTCGAGATCCTAAAAGTTCTGCGGCAATTTTAGAAAGATCTAATTTACGCACTTATTTGTTTAATTCTGGTTCTGTAAATAGCTGTGGCTCGGTTTTGTCGATAGAGAAATCAATCAGTCGACGGTCAATCACATTTACTAAATATTTTTTTAAACTACCAACAAGTAAAATAACAGTCGAAAATTATAATTGTTCATTATCTGCCTAGCCTTTTCCCAACTATTTTGGGGTTGGCTTCCAGTCTAACTGGATGTAGTTGAGTACCGGTATTTTACATGGAGCGACTGCCTATCTGACTTCCACAACCTTGTTACTGGGTAATACGATACAAATCAATCAAAATCAAATCAAAAGTCATTTATTCAAACTAGGCTGAGAGTCAGCACTTTTTGAACGTCAAAGTTACATGAGACAGTCCCCCCAAAACGCCCGCCCTTCGACACTTCCTAGTGCTTTCGCTGGGAAGAAGAAGTGGCGGAACAAACTCCCCAGCAGCACAGCTGTCTGTTAAGTTAGAAGAACTTGATTCTATACAGTATTGTGTAAGTTATTAATATTATAAAACAAAACATACATTATTCGCCATATGTCAGCTAGCACACGCCAATATACCAACAAAACATTGAAAACTAAACTCAAGCTGAAATAAATAATAAAACAAAATCGTAAACAGAAATTAAAACCTTAATAAAGCCTCCAGGCATGAAGGGCGTGCCCGCTTACATATACGATGCAAATGATACATATACACAATAAATGAAATGAAAAGAAAATAAAAATAAACTAACAAAAGCAGTTAAAAAAAAATATATAAAAAAAAACAATTATAATTATGAACTACCCATATAAACCGTCAGTAGGAAGACTAATTCTGGATTGAAAGAACATAAACAGTGTCTTGAGTTGATCACAGCGACCAACTATTCTTATCGTTTAAGTAGTCGTTGATAGAATAATGCCTTTGAACAAAGGTTGGATTTTACTTTAGCTTTAAACTCATTAAACTGCAAATCTAGCAAAGCAGAGGGAAGCTTATACCCCTTGGTAAGACTGGTTGTCAGACTTTTGACGACCCGTAACGACTGTCTAAGATCTACGAAAGACAGTCGGGCCGAACTGCTTTTTTTTTGGATGGTAGATCATCAAATGACGTCTCCCGCTGTGGATGCAGCGGAAGGGCGTGTCAGACTTTTACTGACTAAAACCCACCCGGCGTGTTCCTTCAGTTGCCCATATGCCAGGGCCACGGTACCTCTTTCGAACTAATCTCGCGACCCTGGTAGGCGGACCAACGGCTTAACGTGGTTTGTAAACATAGTCACCCATCCACGGACCAACCGCGGCAAGCGTAGCTTAACCTGAATGACCGACTCGCGCAGCTGTTTTAAATTAGCCACAAGCCCTTCCGAAAATAATAATTGTTATCCTACTATGGTAGCATTTATGAAGATTTCTACAAAACCTTACGTGATGGAATTTTTTGTTTATTTTTCTGTTAATCAGGACCTCTAATTCTATAAGAAACCATTATTCGATTTCAATTAATTTTACCCATGCATATCATTAATCAAAATTTAAGTTTCAGGTTTTTAAATATTTTGTATTAGTTGTCTACTCCATAGTTTACTATGCGCAAAAATTTCAAAGACCGAGAAAAATTAACGTCACTTGGCATGCTCATTTTTTTTAATATGTTGCCGTCTTTATCTTGCATTGTTATTTAAACAGTTGTGCGACGGTGACAAGAATAATTCTTAGCGAAAGGCCATGCTAAGTAACGTTTTTAAATTTCGGTCAGTGATAATTCCTTCGTTCCACTTTTAGCCACTGGTAAAATAAGTCATTAAAGTTTGTGACGATGACGTGTCGGCCGACCAATGAAGATAGGTCCGCCACTCCCCGCGTGCGGGGGAAACAATCCAACTATCATCTATTTTCGAGGTGGGGTCTTAAGAAACCTATATATTATTGGGGAAGTCAAAGAAAATAATAAAAAGTAGTTAATAGGTATCTCATATGGAAAGAAAGAAAGAAATGCCGATATGTTTTTACGCGGGATCGGGTTGCTACGCCAAAGGGTCTACGACGTGCTACGCCGAGGCTACGCAGTAAGCACAAGTCGTAATTTTAACCAGTTGTCCTTGGCAGATACCGGTAGGAAACCGACATTGTCCACGGCCTGTCTGACGTACGACAAATGTGTCCGGTCTAGCCTCATTTATGCATGGCAGCATTCTGGGTGACACCGGCAGTCAGTTTTGTAGGCCATATTTATAACTAGCTTTTACCCCCGGTTTCAACTGCGTGGGATTCAGAAAATATACTCGGGAATGTACTACCGAGATAAAAATTATCCTACGCGGTTATGGTCTATTCGTAGATGTGCCACATATCCGGCAGACAGACTTAAAAGTATAATAATAATAATAAGCTCCAGCAAAAAACCGAATACTGAAAAATCACGCTCTAAAAAGTAAGGAAAAATAACTCATCTGAAAGCCACTTACCGTATGCCACTTTATCCTATTCCTATGATGCTTCCTACTGTTTGAATGTATTTAGGATAGGTGGCAATATGCTAATTAAACCCTTTCATTTGATACCAAACACGGCACCATTTTTTTTTGTTTAAGGCCTTTAGAGGGCGCCATATTCAATTTTATGTGACGTCGCGGACGATCTAGTCGCTTCCAACGATACCTCATTTGTCAAATTATGGTAAAAAGTGTGGAAGTTATGAGTTAACAGGTTGACATACAAACCCATATACATACAAAATCGTAACTCAACTTTTTGCTTTACCGAGGTCGGGTAAAAACGCACCTTCAGTCCTACATTTAAATGTCCCGCAGTGGGTGTGTCTATGTTTGTAGGACAGTATAATAAAGGTAATTTCATTCCTTTTGTCCGCCATGCCTAATCTATGGGGATTACTGTCCATAACACGTTAATGGTGATACATAATTACTTGGTAATTACTAACATGAAATACATAATGATCGAATCGTTTTCAATGCTTTCGTTATATCCGTATTTATTATTATTTTGATGTTTATCTGAAGGTTATACTCGGGTAACTTTTATGATAATGAGTTACGTGAAATGGTTATCCAGTTGATCGGTCATGCGAAGGTGATGAAGTAGTTGCACGTTTTGTTCTGCGTAGGGTCATTTCGCCTGTTCGCGTCCATCGCCCAATTCGCGTCCATTTTACGGATCTCCCTTTAAAAATCCTCGAAAATAAGTAAACTAATACACCAATCAAACGAAAAGTGATTACCGCTAATACCTCAATGTATAAGAGGCACGTACACATGGACAGCAGGTCCGTGCGCCAAACCAATCCCGTTTAGAAAAAATAGTTAGTCTCGGCTGTTCATCAAGGGGTGCGTACGCGCGGGATGTTGAGATAAAAAATAGTGTGCAGCGGCGTGTTCGATGGTAAGTTTTTTATTGTTTATGTGAATTTTAGGATACATAGCTGTTTCTAGACTTATATAATGAAAAAAGGAATAATATTAATTATGAATTTGATTATGTTTTTTATATTTATCATATAAAATAAGGTGGACGCGAATTACTACATCGAATTTACAAAACTTCCACTTTGCGTCCGCAATGGACGCAAACTATACCTACAGGAGATAATAATAAACCAAATTGCGTCCACTATTTTTAGTTAAATACAACTGACTTGCTTGTAAAAATAATTTAGAATGTAGTGATTATTATTATTGTACATTTTTTATTAAGACTACGAGTTTATAATTCTATTGTTAAATGAATTTAGTCATTTATTTCATTCGCCTTTTTTTTCTATTTAAGATGAGTGCTTCGGAGACAAGAAAGAAGAAGGAACAGAGAACATACACAGA
Source organism: Aporophyla nigra (assembly GCA_947507805.1). Classification (NCBI taxonomy): domain Eukaryota; kingdom Metazoa; phylum Arthropoda; class Insecta; order Lepidoptera; family Noctuidae; genus Aporophyla; species Aporophyla nigra. Next base: position 8,749,480 of record OX382295.1, read on the forward strand.
AGACGATTTAAAGAAATCGTAAAATGAAATTTGAGAGTAGAATAAGTCGATAAGACAAATATACAAAGAATATGCTATTCCCAAGACCACAATATTTGACAAAATCAGTGCGCGCAGACCAGATGGAGTAAAGAAACTGAGACCAGAACCAGCACCAGGAGTGGCTTCTTAACATTTCCAAATGTGGATTTCCAGTGAAAAAGCAAGAATTATTGGATACTGTTCAGAAAATAATTCAAGAAGGGGAGTTCGAAATTAAAATTGTTGTATTGTTTTGTTGCTATAATATAGCCAAAAACTTATTATTAATCAAGGCTCATCTTTAGCAATAATAATATACCTCGTGATTTATGGTAAAATTAACAGAACTGATTACTGTTTATTCTTAAAGGTGCAATCATTATTTACCTACTACTTACCTAATTTTAAGTTCAATCAATGTTGAGAAGAATTATTTTAATTTTTTTAAAGTGATGTTTTTAATGATAATAGAGTTGTTTTTTAATATTTATATTCTTAAATAAAGAAATTGTTAAAATACAATCTTTCTTTACAAATTCTTAAAAATATCACCCGTATATTCCTTTTCTAAGCTGGTGGACGCAAAGTGGTCCACGGGTGGACGCAATTTGGATTTTGTGGACGCAAACTGGCTAAAACGCCTAAATATGAAGTTTATCTATTTACAATAAAAGCACAAGATGTTTCGAACCAAACTGAAAGTTAATCTTAAAATAGACTATATAATGAACACATTACATACATTTTTCATAGAAATTAGTGCTGGGATATTTTTACTATCGCCGTCAAACTTGCCAACTGCACTAAATGGACGCGAACAGGCGAAATGACCCTACCTACTGAAAGTTTTATGACCTGAAAAATAGTTTCATTGAAATAAATGCTCCGAGTTTGAGTTATCAACTTTTCAACCGAAAGACGTCCATTGCTGGATATAGGCGTCCCTCAATTTTGTGTTGTCATAATCGCCACGCTTGGTAGGCGGGTTGGCGATCGCAGTATGATGGTAAAATGTATAGAGAACGCTGCTGCTGCTGCCCATTCCGTAATAAGTCCCTCAGTCTCTTACGACACCCTCTGGAAGAATTAGAACAGTTATCCAATAATTCACTCAAACTCAAAACATTTATTTTACATTTTTCTTTTTTTTACAACTACCTATTTTTGAATTGTCAAACAATGGGTCAGTAAATCAGAAAGTTGAATCTCGTTGCCCGTTCTAAAACGTAGATCTTTATGGCGAAGATAGGTCAAAGAGCTTTAAATCAATATGTATGTAAAAGTAAATTCTGGGTAGGGTACCTACAAAGACCTTTGGGTACCTACAATAAATATTCTTGTTAGTCAGAACAATCTTAAGAAATCAATCCCAGTTCTAATTTAATGTTAATAATGTTATAGTAATTTGGTTTGTTTGTTACGATGTCACGCTAAAACGGCCGCTCTTTCACGAACATGATGCGTGGATCAGTACCACCAGCACCATTTTACACCTGCAAGTAGCTGTATCATTTTGAAGGGAACAATTATCAGAACCGATCCATAACGTTTTGAGGGGACTTTGTTTGTAGGGTACATAGCTGCTACTGCAACCATCACGGGGCTAGGGTTTTTTATTTCACGGATATTTTACAAATATCCTTCAAGCTTCGGAAAGCACGTTAAGCCATTGGGTCCGCGCCTGTCCTTTGCAGATCTTTTACAGTGGTTACAGACAGCCAGCGGGGCGAGCGCGGCATCTGTTATAGGCCTAAGTCACGCATTTTATCACGGTTTTTGTTCACAAACCGTGATAAAAATGTTTGACTGTAACCTATCCCAGTAGGCCGTGCTTGCTCCGCAGAAGACCAAAACTCTTACCAAGGGGTATCATGTTATCTAGTAAATGGGTTGTGAAAATATTTGCGCCATGTAAAACAAGTCTAGTATTTAGCTGCATCTTGTTCGAATGGAAGCCGACCCGAACATAACTATGTCGGAGAAAGTGTCAGGCAGATGATGTTTTTAAAACAAATAATATAAAACCATTTTCTTTGGATAAAAGGTCAAAAAGGTTAACATTATGTCGATACTGTATACTTATGATCAGTATTGTGTTCACTTATTTTCTGTGGGAAAATATTGTGTAGAACTTATTGTCAGTGATATCGATTGTCTTGAAGGTTAGGTAAGGACGCGAGGTCACGAGGGGTGTAGAAATTAAAGCACACGTTCCACAAAGACATCGTCTTGTCACTGTTCCCCGAAGTAGAAAGCGCAGATAAAAACCTAAATGTAGGTCAATGTCGCGCCACTTTAATCGAATGCAAAACTTTTGGGTATATATTCCTTCCCACTCGCCGCGATTGATAAGAGGCGCGGTTTCTTGAAAAGTGAATATTACCTATGTCTTCCATTGTGCTCGGGATGTTCCAGTGTGATAATGAAAAAAATGAAGCCTCTATTGTTGTTGTTGTTGTGTTGTTGTTGTTTGTTGTTGTGTTGTTGTATGAAGTGTTCCTATAGATTAAAGTTGTCTAACCTTACCTTTTAAGGTGGACAATCATTTTGATTGTGGATGTGAGGGAGGTGTCAACCGGCGGCGGCGGGCCATCTAGTACTTAAATACTTACCAAGGGTTATGTTGGATCCCCAATTATTCAAGTTAAACAAAGCCTTCAGTTACTTATTATTAATAATTGTGATGCTAACAACTAGAGAATGGGCAGCTGCGTTCTCTATGCATTTTACCACCATAGTGCGATTGACCACGCGCCTGCCAAACGTGGCTATCATGGCAAAGCCCTCAAAATGATGATGCTAACAACTTATCGGCATTTGGTATAAATCTGAGGTCAAAAGATCAAGTCTAATAATGATTTATTGTTGGTTAATTGAGCATGGGTTCACTAGAAGCAAAATATTTTTTAGCCCTGGTTAAAAGTACTGAAATCTATTCTCAAAAAACTATCGCCAGCTGATAGCTTTTGGAGAGCCAATTCGAATGAGTTGGTGGGCCACTTGGAGGCCCGCGGGCTTGTGTGGTGAGCAGCCTTGCTTAGACCGTTTACAGCCTAATCCACCTCTACCTACGCTATATCTATCATATTCAGCCTGTAATGTTCCCACTGCTGGGACACAGGCCTCGTCTTGGTGAGAGAGAGCCATAATCGACTACGCGAGCCTTTGTGAGCTGGTAGATATCACATGTCATTGAAGACTATGTGAGTCTTTTTTTTTTTTGTTTTCTTTCTTTCTCAGTAATCATGATCTGGCAGTTTGAGTAATTTATGTGGCCTACCCGAATGTCCTTTCTTTGGTATTGTTCTTCACAGCGTTGGGTTCCTTATGTTCCGAGTTGAGCTAAACGGTTAGTGACAAATGCTTGCACTGACTGGACAGGTCCACTCAATCTGTGTGGTTCTTTCCTCAAAAGACCATTTCAGTCACCAATCTACATGGTCTTCTCATGTTGTGACCAATATTAAGTCTGGACTTTTAAAAGAGACTGTGACCTCTGAGTTTGTTTCGGCCTTTCTTCTCAGAGTAGTCAGTTAGGAAACGCCGAACTCATCTAGTTTAAAAAAAAATATCATTGACTTGTAAACGTGTTTGTACAAACCTACTTACAGAAATAAAATCATTTATTATTTATCATTGAATTTTTAGTTCTAGGACATGCCGGTTTCCTTACCATGTTTTCCTTCACCGTTTTGAGAGCAGTAGTGATGACATAATTTAAACTAAGTAAAGCGCCTGCCTGGGTTTGCCACTACTGCTCATCCATATACATAAGTATTTCTAATATTGAGATGCTTGATCATTAATTTTAATCTTTTGTTCGCAGCCTGCTTCAACTACGACAACGTCTCCAACTCTAAAGGAAAAGGAGATAAAAACGACGTCATGGATAGTGGTAAGTTTTGCATTTAAGTATTTTCAGCACTTGGGCTCACCGGGTTCCAGCTCCAAATGTAAATGCTGATTTCGCTATTTGCTGGTGTAATCTACTGTCCTTATATCAAACCTATTTAGTAGCTGAACTATAGGGAAGTAAAACTTATGTACTTTTTAAACAAAGGATACGCCATTTTCTGTGAGTAACTCAAACAAATCCACATCTAAGTTTCATTTCGTATCAGAATCATAATTAAGTGAAACTTTTCAGGCTTTATACAGGCGGGATATTATGCTGTGTTGTGTTATTATATACCAATATTTTACTTTTTAAACTCTTTAAACACCGATAAACCAAACTGTATGAGGTTGTACGTAGTCTGCAGGCTGTGAACCGTTATTTTCGTAGATAACTACAATATACTCGTAAAATGTAACGGTGATTATTGAATTCCAACGGGAACGCGGGCTATGAATTTTTAGTACTCAGGGAACTTATTATTTAGGGAAGTATTTAATAAAAAAATAATGGTTGTTCAGTCAAAGTTTCTTTAGGAGCCCATAATGAGCTTTAACCGATCTTTTTGAGCATGGGATCCATTATCATACATGATAAAAGTTATTTTTCACTTTGTAGTATTTTTAAGGAAGTCGGTTGTTATTTTTTTGTTTTTTTTTTTATTTTTAGTTTTGTAGTTATGGTACCCCGCACTAATCTAATCGCGTTATTCGTCCATTTATCTCGCACATACTTAATAGAAATTTAAGACGTATATGGTATTCTCATGGATGCCATTATCAAAACTGAACCAAATTAAAATGAGACCACACTAAAAGCACCAGCTTTCAAATAAAAAAAGAATCATCAAAATCGGTTCACCCAGTCAAAATGTATGAGGTAACAAACATAAAAAAAGATACAGTCGAATTGAGAACCTGCTCCTTTTTTGAAGTCGGTTAAAAATGCATTTGCATCGTAGCATTAGCATATTATCACTTTGCAATTACACATGAAATGCGAAACATAACCATTTTTCTATGTTAGAAGGGTTTGGTTTCCGTACTAAGTACTTTGAGTGAACCATTGTGCGTTGAATAACATAAACATAATAAAAAAAACAATCTTACCGCAGGATATAGCTATGTATCTAGCTGTCATTTTGGCAAGTCAAGTAAGAAGGTTTGGTTTTTAATTAATGAAAGTCAAAGGCATAATTAACTGCCTATCGTATTTAATAATTGTAATGGGTAAAAAACTCCACGAAAAAATATTTAGAAGCTTACCTACTCTGTTCGTGAAAATAATTATCAGCCCTATTGTTCCAACTGTTGGGACACAGTTGTCTAACATGCAGTGCGAGTTGGTAGATGTCACAAACATGTCTCCGATTTGTTGTGAAAGCAGTGGTGATTAATAATTTACATGAAATAAAGTGCCAGTCAATCTACGACCTATACAGTTCGTATCTAAGTTGCAGTTGATTCCACTGGGTCACCTCTGTTCTTTGTTCCTGAGAAATACTGTCGAATTTCCTTTTCCCCGGGAAATATTGCGCATAGACTTTCCGCAATGCAGAGACCTAAGTACCTGGTTCCGAGTTGGAAACTGTTCCCTCTATTGATTTATATTTTACACTGGATATTTGAATGTTTAATTTTGATTTACGATGCTTCCGATTTTTAGGAGAAAAAAAAAAAACTATTTTGACACAATACCTTATGTAACGCATAGTAGATATACTTATTATAGTCAAAATTGAAAAAAAAAAACTTACAAGTTAAAATAGAGGAATATATGTATAATATATCGTTCGTTTGGATGAACAGGGTATTAACTCAAAATTTACGATTTTTGATCTACAAATACAGTCCTACTAAAAATGATGCGATCTTTCTAACTAACGAACAATGTTGCATAACACCGTAAAAACAAAGCTAATACAACAGATGTTAAAACTATTTTTATGTGAATTTTTAAAATAAATAAACATTTGATAATAAATTATTAAAATATAATAAGTTAAAAAAAAAAAAATACACAAAAATATTATTAATAATTATATAATTAATAATAGTAAATGTTTGCTTTCATAATTATTATTTTGAAAATTTACTCCTAATATTTGTGGAACATGGTAGTAATTACGAATGCTCCTAACTCATGACTAAATGAATTAACAAATCATGAAAAAACAGGATGGCATAGCAAAATAAACATTATATTAAAATAATGTCTAAAAAAACTAAACGAAAGGTCGAACATAGACTCTCAAAATTGCATTTTTATAAAATATAATTTTGTAGTTAGTACATTGGTTTATAAGTATTTTTTGAGTAAAAAGGTAGTATTATGTTCTTGCCTGTCGATTTTCTATTTTTTCTCAGAAATAGCAAAATTAACAAACTCGTAAAGAGAAAAAAAAAAACGTTATTAATAAAGTAAGTTTACAAAATATATAAGTGAGGTTAACCAATTATTAACGGAAATGGAAATATATTTATTTGAAAACTACAAATCGCTCTCCTGAAAAATAGGCTTTTTTGAGGTAATACCCTGTTCATCTGAACGGACGATATATAGTATAATAGTGTGCCTCACGGGCGAATACGCTCAATAGGGTTAAAACAAATTGATATTGTCTTTTTATAAGTATCATTAAAATTATACTAAAACCAAAAGCGACAGAACAAACTAAGTTATTCATCATCATCATCATTTCAGCCGAAAGACGTCCACTGCTGGACATAGGCCTCCCCCAAGCACCACCACTTCGACCTGTTCTGTGCTTCCCGCATCCAACGTATTCCTGCGGCCTTCACCAGGTCATCGGTCCATCTTGTGGGTGGCCTTCCAACGCTCCGTCTTCCAGTACGCAGTCGCCACTCCAGAACCTTCCGGCCCCTTCGGCCATCTGTTGTGCGAGCAATGTGCCCTGCCCACTGCCACTTAAGTTTGGCAATTCTGAGTTATTAATTACAATTAATTCAAAATAACAATTTCATAGAATTTTTCTTTAGAGCCAGCACGTTATATAAACATTGTGGTTGGAACTCATTCGCCCGACATAAGCAAACAAGAAATGTAAATGTTTTCTTTTCTATTGATTCTACCCTTTCATGTTGGTACCTAAGTGCGTTTGTAATTTTTTATTCTGGGATATTCTCTCTTTTTTTTTGTTTGTAATATCCCATTGCTGGGCAAAGGCCTACCTTGAATGCTTCCAGGAACTCTTTTCCCGTGCCGTCTCGAACCCGTACTCGTGGTACGTTTCCAGGTCATTTGTTCGATCATTTACTATTTGATCTTATCTAAACGGTCTTGATGTATGTTTACTTATTTTTAATTACAATGTGCAAGCTGTGGTTGCCTATAATTGAATGTGCATTTAGTGTATGTTATATTCCTATAATCTAATCTGTGAAATTTTTGAATGTAATATTTGTTGGCGATCCTTAAATAAATAAATAAATAGTCATCTTGCCACCGATTCCTGGGTCGACCGCGGCGGCGCCATCCATCTTCAGGCACTCATTGTGTGGAGACAGTGCCCAGCGGTCATCCTGCATGCGGCTGATTCGACCCGCCCAATCCCAAAACTTCTTGTCGATGTCTATTATACTCGTTTTTAACCGACTTCAAAAAGGAGGAGGTTCTCAATTCGGATGTTTATATTTTTTTTTTTTTATGTATGTTCGGCCTTAACTTCGTCATATATAGACGGATTTGCAAAATTCTTTTTTTGTTTGAAAGGGGTTTATTCCGAAATGGTCCCATATAAATTTCATATAGATCTGATGATGAGTTCCAGAGATAGACACCGGAACTCTTTAAAAAATGACAGCAAATCAACCGCGATTTCTGCTATCGCATAAATATGCATTTTTTGTTTGGAATTAGTGCAGGGTGGATACCATAACTAAAAATTTAAAAATAAAAACTTTTTTACAAAAAAAAAAAAAGACAACCTACTTCCTTAAAAACACTACAAAGTGAAAAATCCCAGGTCGCGCGCATTCCCACGGCGTGTGATGGCCTAGTGCGGCCTGCTGGCCGCTAATCTAACATATCAAATGGTTCTAAGTGCATGTGAGCGTACAACCGCTGTGGTTTTTATTCTTTGATCATCATTACATAAATATAACAAAACGCGCCTGCACAGGCCGTACAGACCACTATGGGCACCCACGCCACTACAGGCCACATCCGATACGACGCTTCCCACGGCCTGTTGGCCTGGCCTGGCGCGACCTGTCTGTGAGAAAGGCCGCACGTAGAATCGCAGAAATCAAACAAGGAAAATCAAAATCGTCGTGTGTCGTTTTAATTATCATAATTTAGGTATCTACCTAATTATTAGAGCAGTATCTACACCACTGAAACTTTTTTTTTTACTAAAGGCTGCAGAAAAAAAGTAAACTAATCGAAGTTTAAGCCGTGTAACTAACAATTTCCTCTCAAACTTAAACGACGGGTAAACTAAAGTAACTGGCACAGTATTAATGGAAGTTTGTAGTAATTGTTAGTTTGATTACGTGTTAAGGGTTCGATCACGCGACGGCTACACGGCATACAGGGTTTCCATTGAACCTACAAAGCTGGAGGCAAATGACCTTTGAACGAATACTAATAAAAGATTACAGACCTCGTTGTGAGTTGTGACAGTGAAAGAAAGAAAATTGTGGAAACAATACGATTTTTTATTCATAAAGGCTTTTTAAATTCAATACACCTTCTTTACCTTTGAAGGTACTTATATAAATTCAAATAGATTTGTAGGTACATACTTGTCAAGCAATATTAATTACATATTAATAAGGACAAGAATACCAGATGTCCATAGTTTTATAATTGCTAAGTAACTACATCAATTAAAATTCGATTTTGTAGCAGGTTAAAATGACTAATCAAATATTTGAAAAGCATCCTAATTGGGTAAAACACTATCAAACACAGTCCAAGGGTTTTGATGGAAATTCGCAATACCTTGCTTCTTAGGTTTGAAAATTCGTCTGCACAATAACTTAAATATCGCAATGAATGAGGGGCTGAATTCCACAGCATAGGCTCTGCCTAGTTTGGGATCAGATAACGGTGTGTTGGTTGTTCTAAGATATATTATATATATTTATATATAATTCTAAGTCCTGACTGACTGATTGACTGTTATATCAACGCACAGCCTAAACTGCTGGTCGGAGAGACGTGAAATTTGGAGGAAGTGTTCTTTGTGAAGAGTAAGTATCCACTAGGAAAGGGTTTTTTGAAATTCCATTCCTAAGAGGGTAAAATGGGGGGTTGAAATGGTGAATTTTTCGACATTCATGGGAGCCAAGCCGCGAGCAGAAGCTAGTTATATATATTTATTTAAAAGCATTGCGATCAACTGCCATTTTAACTACATTTAATGTGTTACGCAACAGGGTAGAAGGCTTTCAAAAACAGAGGTTAGTAGCATCGTCTACCATTCCAATTCAATAAAGCAACGTAACTTCAAGTAAAACGCAGATAATAAAAAATATGTTGACATATTATTACAAATTCTAAGTAATTTATTCGTATCAAAAGTAAAAGCTTTGTGTAGGAAAGTATAACAGTATTTTTTTTTATACGTTTTACAGTTTTCACGACGCCAGCGTTGTTATCATCCATCAAGTTTTTATAAGAATCCAAGTTGATTAATCAAAGTAGCGCGAAGAAGGGTTGCCGCTTTTTAATATTGGTTATGTTATGACATTGAAAGCTCTTTCTTGATTAAATGACTGCCAGACATCAAAATAGCCTTAACTGCTGACTTACCCATGCCTACCCAAGTAGATTCTAGCGAATTCTAGATAAGTATACCTTCTTCCTTTAGTAACGCTGAAAGATAGCAATAAGAAAATGCTCTCGTTGAGAGATGTCCACTGTTGGCCATAAGCCTCTCCAAAGGTCCACTACTTAGACTGGTTCTGTGCTTCCCGCATCCAGCGGATTTTACGGCTTCGCAAGGTTATCGGTTCACCTTGTGGGAGGCCACTATGTCATCCGGTACGCGGTCGCCACTCCAGAACCTTTCGGCCCCATCGGCCATCTGTTCTAGGCAATTTGCCCTGCCTACCGCCAGTTAAGTTTTGTAATCTTTCGGGCTATGTCGGTTACCTTGGTTTGCCTGCGAATCTCTTCATTCCTGATTTAGTCACGTAGGGAATCTCCAAGCACAGCCCTCACCATTGTCCTTTGGGTGACTTTTAGCCTTATAATGTGGCCCATTGTGAGCGACCACGTATCAGTGCCATTAGTCATGATGGCAAGACGCACTGGTCAAAGACTTTTGTCTTGAAGCACTGCAGTAGGTGGGATGAGAAGATGTTGCGTAGTTTTCCACACGCTGCCCAGCTGAGTCGGATGCGATGATTGACCACTTTCTCGAATCCCTATGTTATTTAAGTATTTTTAACAGTCGTCTAAGTTTGTCTTCTCCTTCCTACGTAGTTAATATCCCTCTTCCCTTTTTTAGCTATACAAATCCTTCACACAACTATATTCAATTCAGTCATAGTTTATTCAGCCTCCCTCTCTTCTCCATTGCCTCTTCTTTATGCTTAAAATGTTCCTCCGCATCACAAAACGTCTCAGGTTTCGGCGTAATTATAATTCTGATCTGGAGATATGAATTTAACAAATGGGAAGAATTTCGCAACCGATGCAGCAAATGATTATAATAGACAACAAACAGAAAATGTGGTTTCTTCCAGCTAGCGTCAACCCTAAATCCATTGCCTTGAACTGTTTTAACTATAGCAATAAATTCATTTAACTTTAAGCGCGTTTTCGGTGTATCCACTAATTTTACGGTATTATGACTCTAATAGCTTTTCTTTACTATAAAAAATATAAAGGGCTAGTGATTTTAATAATTCTCTACGCTCTACGAACTTGACGTTCGTCGATGAGTTGAGTAACCAAACCTACACTTGGAAAAGTTTTCCCATATCATGTAAATGTTGCTGGCATATGTGACCCAAAAGGTATTGATTGGACATTGGCACACAAAATGCACGATAAGTAACGTTCAAAACTACAGATGAGACCAAAATCGATAGTGCCCACAGACCCTAGAGAGCTGTGGATATGAAACATTGTGGGATCAAACTGTAAGTCAATTTAGACTGCAGAGATTATGCGGATGAACTGCATTGCACAACATTATCATACAATTTAAAGTCGCTTTAGTTCGTTAGTTCGGTTTAATAAACTACCTACTTATATGAAACTACGCAATGGACCTCGTTCACTGATTGAATAGAACTAGTATTGTTACCGATTACTTCATTTTGCGGATAAAAAGAGAGAGAAGGTCCTGGATGACGTTCGTACATACCACGGATATCGGATATCTATGGTACATACCATAAGCATTACATAACAAGAGGAGGCTTTGTATACTCAGGAGTGGAAAAAAGTGGCAATAAGTATGATGATGAAATGAGAGAAAAAGATGAACTTCCTAAATCAGAGCTAAGTTAACGAATTTGCATTTTTTATATGCATAATAAAAATAACATGCAGAGAAAATTTGTTTGGCAGTTTTATTATGAGGATTATTTCTTGTTTTGCCTAAAAAAATATAAGTATTATTATATTTATGTAGATGTGTGATAAATTCGTTACTAACATAACATGTTAAGTACTGCAGATTGAATAACATGATGTCCATCTGGTATCGACAGTTTATGTAACTAGTTCATAGTTTAAATCCGTATATAGGTAAGTATATCCTTATCACGGTCCATTAACCGAGATCTATGTTCCGGTATGATTCCATCCCATTGTTTTCATTCATGTCGAAGCCATTTTGATGTCTTCTTTAATGAGACTATTTCCTGACATGGACTTTAAGTACTCATGTACTTTATTAGGTCGATATTTTGTTTTTATATTTTGGGTGACAATAAATGTTTGGGTGAAGTTTTTTGCTTGCCTTGAATGAAAAGCTCTGACTGATATATCTAAAAATAAAAAAGTCAAATGTTTTAAAATAAGAATGTTGCCCGTAACCGCTCTACGATTTAAATCATAACTGCTTTCAACACCGTTCGTCGTTCAAATTCACTGAATTGTTCTAATTCAAACTATGGTAACTGTAAATTTTAATACCACGTTACTTTTTCAACTAAACATGTAACTTTTCGCTTTTGGAGTCGTAAGTATTCCGTCTCACTTCGCGCCACCCTATTTGTAGACGCTCTTGGTTCTGGCGGCAGTCAGTAGTGACCGTCGAAGGCTCAAAGACGTATAGTCCCCTATATCATTCCTCCGTCTAGTAATGTTAGGTGCCAGGATCTGATCACGTGTGTTGTGTTGTTGTAAATAGTTAGTGGTGGACAAAATGTATCTTGGCAAACTTAAAACGTCATCAAACAGTAAGTTTGTATATTTTTTTATTGGTTTAGTATTGGCCGGTGTTGTCTGTCATGTACTGAATGAAACCTTTTTGTATAAGATTTGGTTTATTTATTCTTTCGTGGTAATTAATTAATAGTTGCTCTAATTTTATAAACACAAACTATTACTTTATGAGTTCCTACTTAATTGGTATTTTTATTGTAAATTATAACTATGTCGGATAGACGGTCTTTGGTATTGGCATAGCATCTTGGGGGATTTTGATAAAGAAACGGTTGGACTAACCTTTTTTAATATCTTTTCAAATTTAACCAGGTTCCGGTCCTAGTCTCCAATCCCACCCTTTAATAAAATAACATTCAATATTTTTAGGTTAACTTACGCATGGAACTAAAAGATATTATTCGAATACTTAGAGAATTAATAATTAATTTGGTAACTACATCTGGTAAATTTCCTACCTGCGTAATATTTGATGAGAGTTAAATACGAACAACGTTGTATTGTGAACTGTATCGATTTGACCCGAGTAGGTAGGTAGGGCTAACTTCGTGACTCGGTTGCCAACCCCTACGTAACGAAAAAAAAATGTGTCATGCGGGACATACAAGAAATAATTACTTGGCAGTCAGCGACAGGTGTGGCGGGAAAGTTCTAGGCGTATAATTATCGAAATTACTTTGTTCGATATGTCAGAAACGGGCCGATTGATCGCTTAATTTTCATCGAGTTCGATAACTTACTACTTAATTCAAGGAAGTTTGTTCAACCTTCTTTCAATAAGGGCTTCGAGGTCAAGTGGCTACGTGGTAACTTATTCGATATTTGATTATTTCTCCCTCATTTTAGAAAGGTTAAAGGGTTTTCATTTCTGTATTGGTAGGTAGGTTACCTATCTAGCTATGTGTGGTACTGATCATAATTTAATTTTGTTACTTTTTTCCGCATTAGCAGTTGATTTCAGAGAGAAGTGTCTAACGCAATGATAATTTAGTCGCATTATTTTTCAAGAACACTACACTGAAAAACGCACCTATTTTACAACCTTTTATTAAAGTTGTCTTGTTAGTTAGTATGTAGGATATGTATGGGTGAAATCTTGCAAGCGGAATTAATATCAATTCTTCTTATCTTACGGAGTTGAAATTTTACATGTCGATTACGTTTCGAAGACAATGCAGTTTTATGATTCATGACTTGATTCTTTCTGGGGAGTTTGTTGCGCCACTTCGTCTTGGCTAAAGCATTAGGAAGTGGTGAAGGGCGGGCGTTTTGGAGGACTGTCCTATGTAATTTTGACGTTGGAAAAGTGCTGACTCTCAGCCTAATTTGAATAAACCTTTTGATTTTTTTCATTTTCGTAATGTATTTTTTTCAATTACTAATCTATACTTAGTAATTGTATAACCATTTGTGAGTTTTTTTGTAGGTAAATTATCTCTTACTAACTTTATAAACATTTGTGAGTTTATTTGTAGGGGGTTATCTTTGGAACTACTGTTCTGATTCCGAAAATTCTTTCACTAGTGGGAACCTATAGTATTTCTGAGTTGTTATAGGATATATATTTAAGTAAAAAAAAAAACTTTCAACAGAATTGAGTCATTGATTAAAACAACAACAGATGTCAACTGCAAAACTTTTAATAAACTGGTTAAATGTAGGTCAAGGAACTGTTTTTGATTTTATCACAAAGTTCGCGATCGCGTGTTACCTTGTTTTGTAAATAAACCAAAAGGTACTTACTAATGTTTCAGTAAAGTGCCGTAGATTGATGGAAATTTCCTTAATCCATTGTTCTATTGATATTTATGTTTTGTTTATTGCAAGCTTTTATTTAACTTGTTAGTCGGTTTGTTAATTATTTTGTATATATAATCAGCCTATATTGTTCCCACTGCTAGGACACAGGCCTTCTCTCTTTGAGAGGGAATGAGGCCGTAATCCACCACGCAGGCCCAGTGCGGATTGGTAGATGTCAAATGTTTTCGAGTTTTTAGTTCTACAACTTGCCGGTTTCCTCACGATGTTTTTCTTCACCGTTTTGAGAGCAGTGGTGAATGAAATTATTAAAGCGCCTGCCTGAGTTCGAACTCACGACCTCTAAATAATAAATCGCGGCAGTTACCAGTGGGCCACCACGCCCACCACTGCTCAAGTCAGTTGCTCTATTAGTTTATATTGTACTAGCTTTTGCCAGCGGCTTTGGAGTTCGGAAATTATCCCGCGGGAACGTACTACCGGAATGAAAAGTAAGTACCCAATGTGTTAATCCAGGTTAGAAACTATCTGTGTGCCAAATTTTATCTAAATCCGATTAGTCGTTTTTGCGTGAAAGAGTAACAAACATCCATACTCACAAACTTTCACATTTATAATATTAGTAGGATGTCCTGGTCAAATCTTGCAAGCTGAATTAAAACCACTTCCTTATATCCTATGGGGGAAATAATATTTTTAATTAGCAACATTGAAAATAAATTACGTACTTAAGTAAATGACAGGACCATTTAATTAAACCTGGAGACTTTCTCATTGTGGGTGCAGAACCCAGGGTTGGCTCCAGACGCAGGAACTCCTTAACGGTCAGCGGTACACTCACAAAATTTAATACACACATTTGATTATGATAGTCCGTTGTAAAGTCCACCACGGCTTGGCTCAGGGAACTCCTCAGCGGTCAACAGCAGATACTCAATTTTCTTTTAAATGTACTCAGTTATAATAGCCCGTTCGAGAGTCCACAATGACCTAGATGCTGCCATGACCGGTATAATTTCAAATGAGGGTACTCCTAAACAATTAGCAGCATAGACACTACATTATATTTTACGCTTTCATACATCACGACCTGTCTGATGATCCAGGATTGGTTAAACGCAAGAGATGTCCTCAGCAGTCAACAGCACAGGCACTAAAATTTGTATCCTCGTTCAATTATAGTAGCCCGTTGTTAAGTTCAGGACTTGGAAAGTGCAACTTGGTTGGTTTCGCCCCATAACTTCTGTAAAGGCGTGTTTGGGTTCGTTGGATTTATCTTTACAAGTACCATTCAAGAGAAGAGATTATCTATATATATAAAATTCAAAGTCCTGAGTGACTGACTGACTGACTGATATATCAACGCACAGCCTAAGCCGCTGGTCGTGGAGACGTGTTTGAAGGGTGTGTTCTTTGTGAGGAGTAGGTATCCACTAAGAAAGAGTTTTTAGAAATTCCATTCCTAAGAGGGTGAAATGGGGGGGTTGAAATAGTGAATTTTTCGACATCCACGCGGGCGAAGCCGTGGGCAGAAGCTAGTGTTTAGATAAATTCGAATGCTAAAAAGTAAAAATATTTTTTTATTAACACCTTTTTAGACTAAAATCAAACTTTAAAAGCTTGAGACTTAGACTGTAGCATTTTGTAAGAAAAATTCTGCAAAGATTGCCTGCATTGCAGTTTGCAGCTGTATAATATCCAGACGCATTGCTGTGTTCATTGACACTTTGGTACGTATACTACATTCATATTGCAATTCGTAGTTTCAAAAACTTTCAAAATTTTGAAAGTTCTATGTTTACGTCAGTTTTTTTTAATTCTTTTTAGTTCATTGAGAGCTTGTTTTTAAAAAGCTTTTTACTTGAATTTTGTGGGTAGGGGGGGGGGGGGTTGGGTGTGACAGATGTATTCTTGCGTTTTGTTACTAAGTATGTACTTTCTCAGTATCTAAGCTCAGATATTACGCCGCATTAGATAAGGTTGTGTGTACATACTATATTTTATTCTGTTGTTATCCGAGGATAAAGACCTAACGGGCATGCGTAAGGGTGGAGCGACTGAAACAAAACTATTGTGTATATCCCTCTAACGTATCGTCATCAGTCTAGGCATTTCTAGACTGTAGTTTCGGGTTACGGTCTCACAAGATACGCTTGAATATCAATCAACTTCCGGTCTACATGACCTTCTGGAATGTGGTAAATAAATTGCACCCTGCAAAGAAATTGGTACTTTTTACAGATAGTGTTTTCGTAACACATTAATTTAGTGCTTACGTTTCGGAATAGCTTTTAGATTAGGGACAAGTGAGGTACAATGAAACGAAAAAAAAAACATTATTTACTTATAGAAAAAAAAACTGGAATTAATTTAACGTATTTTACTTACTTTCTTAATACTTAACTATCTAAAAATCAGTCATAGAAAGGAGATCCAAAATTATTTTCCTCAAGATCTTGCCTCTGCTTATCGTCGCCTAGGTCTGGGGTCGTCTTCTCTTCCCGGAAGAACTTGATGAGGGTATTTCGATATCTTACCATATTGACTGACAACCCCTAAATTATACTAGAAGACTAACCATTGTTGAGTAGAGAGCGCGATATTTTGAAGACTAACCTTTGGTTGAGTAGAGAGCGTGAGATTTTATTTTGTGTCATTGTGCCCCGTATTTCATAGATTCCTACTTGTCCCTACAGCAAAACTTGACGCCTTTACCGGTATACGAACTCCTCCATTTGAACTCTGTGGAGGACTGTTACTATTGTGGAAACCTGTCAACAGGTCTGATACTTTAACACTTGTGACATGAGCTTGCCAAGAGACCTCGAAATAAGAATAAAATAATAATATTATAATGTAACCTTCAAAGAAAGTCTTAAATAAACAGCACCCTAATTGCGAAACGCACAATTTATCAGAATCTGAATGGGATTGAAGATTATTTCTAAACCATTGCGTCATTTGTTCGAATAAATTGTCGGCTCAGCAACGTAAATAACGCAATGAATGTTGTTTAACTATAAATATTAAACCAATTCCTACCGATAAAAAGTTCCGCAATCACCCCTTTGATCCACCCGACCACGAGCCTTCATTATTATTCAAGGTCGCGAGTCAACAACTTCCAACTTCCGCGAAATCCGCTAATAATCATAAACACCCCTAAAATGTTGGAGGCATTTAGTATAACATTACGCCTGTACTATTTCTCGAAGGAATAGGCAGAGATGTTTATATTCCCACATTTCGGCAGTTATGTTTAAGTCCCATGTACTTATTAGCGAATATTCCCAGCCGCCCACACATGCATGGACAGGTGGCAATCGGGAATGAAATTCTCGGTTGCCACCAGGTGGCGACAGTCGCAGATACTGAAATTACATTTATTTAATTATGTTTTAACCTTTTTAAACAAAATGTTCTCTATCATCATCTGCCCCGTCTTTTCCCAAGTATGTTAGAATCTGCTTTCAGTTTAAACGGATGCAATTGAATACCAGTATTTACATGTAATCGCCACTTATTCCCGATTGCCACCGGTAGCAATGCATGTGACTGGGAATATTCGCCTAAAGGCCGCGAGCATATTTCATCAAACATACATAAAACTCAACTGTCTGTGGGTCCTGCTGGGTTTCATTCCTTGAGCCGCTTTACTGGCTTTCTGTCTAACGAATATTTTTTTTATTTTCACTTACAGTAGCATGGCACAGACCGATGTCGGCGACGTCACGGCAGGAAGAGGAGTTAATGCAGAAGTCGTCCCGCGCGCTAACGGCTGCCACGGACCCTCTGGAGAAGCTGCGCCTGCTCTGTTTGTCACGAGGAGCCTCCGGTATCCTGGGACTTGGAAGGTATGCATTTTGAAGAATAATCGTATCATTACTATAATCATTCTTCTTGGTTCTTCACCATAGGAATCAGCAAATGGAAACCGTGCCCCTAGCTTCTGACTTTTCATAAGTGCTCATCTGCCCATGTTGGTTTATGTGAAATAAAATATTTTTATTTTGATTCTGCTGAAAGATGTTCACTGGTAGACTCAAGCCTACCCTAGACATCGTGATAACGACCGGTCCCGTGTTTACTGCATCCGACGACCTTCTTCCCTTAGTTCCTAGGTCTACAATATGGGCGGCCAACCTACGCTGTACTTTCCGGTACGCACCACTCCAGAACTTTTTGACCATCCGATTTGCGTTCAATGTGCCTCATCCCCACTTAGTTTGGGAATTCTTCAGGCTATGCTGGAAACAATGGTTCTTCTGCGGATCTGGTCATTTCTGATTTGATCATATTGGGAACTCGGACGATATTCCTTTAAGCATTTGTAGATCAAGTTTGGTACGTGCTTACATAATGAATATGCTAAGTAGACGACGAAGAAGGAACTGCTTCATGACCTATTAAACCAGCGTTCATCTTTGTAAACTTTATAGAATGTTTAAGTATAAAGTATGATTTTGTATTTTGATTTTAATAATAACCGTAAAATTATACGTTTGCAGGATCTTCCGACAAATGGATGACGATGGCAGCAAGCAGTTGAACCAGGAGGAATTCTTTAACGGAATCAAGGAAACTGGACTGGAACTGAGCCATGAGGTAAAATGTTTACTTATCTATTTTCAAACAACAAAAAAGAACTGGTCCAAGATGAAAAGAGTTGTCATTTAGTATCTGTGATGTCCAATATTAAGCTATCAAATTTGACAAAAGAATATGTGCACAACAGAACAGACACGGGAAAATTAAACTGGTTAAATAGAGTAGTTAATAAACACCGCTTTAAAACGTTGACAATACAAGATCATACCTGCATCCCAACGGTAAACAAAAGGCTCCCTCGGCCGGCCTTGCAAAGCTCTTGGGTTGCATAGAAGTGACTTATACAAAGGAAAATGGGTCGCAGCATTCTCGTCAGAATAAAAAATACTGGTTTATGAAGGGCAGTTTGTTAAGTGTAGTTGTTATTACACTATCAAAATGTACGCTTTGAGGAATGAACATGGGTGAATAGAGTCTTTATACGTCTTGTTGTGACTTTGATTGTCAATCTGCTAAAGAATACTCAACATTTACATTTATTTGATACCTGGCCTGACTGGCTTGACTTTGACTGGTCTGTTAGTCTAATGGTTAGTGACCCTGACTGCTAAGACTGAGGTCGTGGGTTCGATTCCCACCCAGGACAAATCTTTGTGTGATGAGCACAATCATTTGTTCCGTGCCCGGTTGTAATTTATCTATAATATTTATGTAGGTATTTAGAATTATATAAGTATATATTTTATTAGTTGTCTGGGTATCATAGTACAGACTCTGCCTAGTTTGGGATCAGATAACGGTGTGTTGGTTGTCCTAAGATATTATTATTATTTGTCAAAGCAGTGGTGGGCCAAGTGTTATTGGCCCTAACTTACAAGTTGTGGGTCGTGGGTCGTCCCAGGCAGCCGTTTTAGTTTTGTAAATAATAGCATCACCACTGCTCTCATAACGGTGAAGGAAAACATCGTGAGTGTAAAACCATGGTAAAACCAAATATTCCAAGACGTGCAATCTACCAATCCGCAATTCAATTCAATTTATTTATGTTAGAGAAAATCTCCATAAAAGTACATAGTACACAAAAAAAAGTTATTATCATAAAAAAGTTAGTGTGTTAATAACAAAAATTAGACTTAAAATTATGTTAGTAGTGTTATTACCTATACCTAACTTTATACCTATGGCTGTCCTTATCCAATGATTTTGGAAAGGGCAGTCAAAACGGGCAGCAATCACCTTTAAGATGCTGTTGCTGCTACTTCGTAGACGCAGCAGCAACGGGTTAGCTTTCTTGCGCATGATAGCTTGAAAGCCATCCGTACGCGCTTCAGCAAACATGCCAGACGCGCTGTAACGCCACGGCAGCCCCAACAGCATCCTAAAAGCGTTGTTATATTGGGTGCGCAGGGCTGTGTGATAGATTACGACCCATTCTTTTTACCGCGAGGAGGCCTATGTCCCAGCAGTGGGAACAATATAGGCTGATTTTGATGATATGATGACGATGCGTTTGCGCCGGAAAACGTTCCTAACTTATCACATAAAACACATATCTTGTTTTGTCGAATTTGAATGAAAAATTAGTAAGTTTTGAGACAGATCTCAAGATTTGTTCTTAGCTGAGTTCGCACTATCTAGGAACATATTCAATAGACATGTTTTGTATAGAGGTTTGTCACGTTTGTGTTTGTACTGTGTTTCCGAAACATGTTGTGAACATGTTGCTAGTTTTATACAGACAATTTTGTGAATGAAATTAGTTTGTAAAATATGTCAAGAGATATGAATTGTCAAACAAGTTATGTGACAATGCGAAGGCAAGTTGGTAGATACAGTCAGCGTAAATAAGTACGAACAAACTGTTCAAAGTTATCGAAAAATCTATGAAAATTACTTATGTTATTATATGTAATTTATTATGTATGTGTTTCAGGATGCAATGGAGCTGTTCGATACATTCGACACTGACAAGAGTGGCTCCATAAGCCTTGACGAGTTCCTAGCACATATTCGTGTAAGTATTTTTGCCAATGTCAACTAGTAAACCATTACCTAACAAAAGGGTCTTCATAAAACTTAGATAGTATTTATCGAAAAATCTTTTGACTACGGTCCAAATCCTATTTCAAATTGTTTTTAAACAACATAAGAAAAATGGATAAGTAAACAGCAAATTAGACGTAGTCTTTATCGTGCTAGACTGGTAAACAATGCCTGAGATATTACGTCTGGCTTTGTGCAGTTTTTATACTTAATCTATTTATACATATAGTCTGTATTATCCCTTAAAGCCTCGGTCACACACAGCGAATACTCGCTGCGAGTGCATTCGCTGCAAATAATGATCGCAGTGACAATTCGCTGCCTGCCTGTCATACACGGCGAGTTCTACACGAGAATATCGACAGTGTGTTGGTGCGCAAAATTCAAAATGTCGCCTGCTCAGAATGACTATTCGCAGCGAGTAAAACTGAACATGCTCAATTCAAATCGCGGCGAATTCAGCTCGCGGCGACTAAATCTATTCGCAGCGAATAGCCTGTCACAATACAGCGAATACTCGCGGCGAGTAGGCATTCGCAGCGAGTATTCGCTGTGTGTGACCGAGGTTTTAGCTGGGCAAAGGCCTTCCTCACTCACTTACTTTTTTTCACAGCTATTGTGGGCCTAAAATAAAATGTTGATAAATGTTTCCAGCCCCCCATGTCAGATTCACGCCGAGCCATTGTGGAACAGGCGTTCAAGAAGCTGGACAAGACCGGAGACGGTGTCATTACCGTCGCGGATATTCGAGGAGTCTACTCTGTTACTGCACATCCCAGGTAACATACATTTTAACATATTATTTTAAAAAATGCGGTTTATCAGAAACATAGAAATATACGAACATCTAAAGATACTGTTATATAGGAAACCCACAAAGATCTGAACAGAAAGACGAAATGATTCGTACTAGTGTAGCTTCTTACTATACGACGCATACATAACTCAGATCAACATTATTTCAGCCAAAAGAGTCTTCTCCAGTTTATGTGTGTGCCATAATCGCCACGCTTGGCAGGTGGGTTGGCGATCGCAGTATGGTGGTAAAATGTACAGAGAACAGAGAAAATAAAAATAAATGTACACAGCTGCCCATTACCTAGTGAGTCCCTTAGTGGCCCTTACGACACCCACGGTAAGAAACGGGACATAACCGATATCAACAGAAAAAGAAGAAATATGTAAAAAATGCAAAACAGACTGAGCAAGCACAGCAATGTCTTAGCTAGGAACCTCCTAAACGGACAAGGGGATATAATCCGTCTAAAGAGATGACAATCGTAAACTTAATTAAACTACAGACAGTGAAGATTTAAAGTTTACTTACGAGTAGTACTGAACCACATTATTTGAATCTTGAAAGAACCCATCTGATTATAACAAAAAACCCGTTTACAGTTAAAGGGTGAACCAAAAAAAGCTTTACCTTTGATCTGGGGATTACCATGCACTTAAAATGTAAAAGAAAGCAGAGGGTGATTGCGTAACTTGCTATCAATAGTAATCGGTTTCAGTTTCATAGTTAAACAACATTCATTGCGTTATTTACGTTGCTGAGCCGACAATTTATTCTAACAAATGACGTAAAGGCTTAGAAAAAATCTTCAATCCCATTCAGATTCTGATAAATAGTGCGTTTCGCAATTAGGGTGCTGGTCGCGCATCATTTGTTTCGCCTTACTCAACTATGTAGGTGTCAGTTTCTGGCTGCAGCTAATTACCAATATTTTACATGGAGCGACTGCTTAGCTCAGTATCTCCACTAACCACTTACTGGGTAACACTATACACCTTGTTGAGGAATTACAGCCGGGGTTAACGTTTTAACTAGCCCTCTCGTTATGATGGTCATCCATTCACAAAATGGCCGCGTTCTGAGTAACAAGACGAAACCCCTTAGAAAGACTGGTTATTAGTTTAATTTTGCACACTTCGTGGAACGTATCATGTTCGAAGTAAACATATAGAACTTATTTTTAAAATTCCAGATACATGAGCGGCGAAGAGACGGCAGATCTTATTTTGAACAAATTCCTCGCCAACTTTGAGTCTGATGGGCAGGTGGATGGAAAGGTATGGCAATATTACTCCCTACATATCAATCACCATGTTTCGGAATATTTCAAATTGAAGTCTGTCCTCCTACACAATCTAACATTATTTTCATATACACCAAACAGTACAACACCAAGTCAATTTTGATACAAATCCGATACAACGAACATGAAAATGCCTCTCCCGAAACAGAGGTTCTATATCGGGATGCTTGCAGTACTAAAACTTGGAATAGCATTATTATTCGTTTTAGGTGTCTTGAATATCCAACTTTCATCATGTTCGTCTTGCCCCTGTGGTATATAACTTGAAGTTGGCACTAAATGTTTTCGTATTTCTAATCTCCTATAGTGTATAGCGGATTATCTGAGCGTAGCACCGTGACGGTTATACGTCACGGTGCTACGCTCAGATAATCCGCTCAACCTTTATTTCTTCTCCATCACCATCCATCAACCTTTCCCCCAACTTGTGTTAATACTTTATTTGAAATATGCTTACCAGAAATTTATGCATTTTCTTTCTTTTCTTTATTCATTACTCTTTTAGTCATATGAGTTCCAACCTCATCACCAATGACAAACGATTCCTTTTCAACTTTTCTATCACTCTCAATCTCCATTTATATCAGCCATTCGACATTAATTCCACCTACTTATTCGAGCATGTTTCCCACAGGTTACTTTGGAGGAATTCATGAACTACTACAGCGGCATCAGCGTGTCGATCGACAATGATTGCTTCTTCGACCTAATGATGCGTCAAGCATACAAACTGTAAATCTTCACCTCGCCTGGACGAAAGTACGGACACAACGCTTCGTACACTTATATATCAAACCACACCAAAGGCCTAAGTCATCACCTCGTCAGAATGTATAATTCATTTTCGAATTCTGATTACTTGAACTTAGTTTAATCTTTTCCTCCTAGCTTTTAACTTACAAGTCAATCTTATTGTGAAATCAACTTCAAGACATTGTTATCTAAAAATGTTGATACTATTTTTGAATTGTAACGGAAATTATTATTTATGGGTCTATTAATTGACTAGATGTTTTGATTGTTAAAAATGTTATATGTTTTCTAGGTTCTGTTGTGATTAAGAACATATTTTATTTTGGTGCATCCGTCCGTATGACCGTCCATACATTTTACGATATATTCAGTTTTCCAGAAAACTTCATATTGATTTGAATGTTGCAACCATTTGATGTTTCATGTTATGTTTTGCCTTGAAATGTTCTCTCTATGTTGCAAAGATTCTAGTTCATCATTATGCAACTTTTAGTTGTCATTAATGATATTGTTGTAATATTGAATATATTATTACACTTAGTGTCTCGTACTTTTGTAGGCTCTTGTATCGCTCTTAACACAGCACCAACTATCAAAACAATTTAGACCTCCTTATGTGCACTAATATTTCTAATGTTAATTTAATACAGTAGGTATTATATTTTTATTTAATGTAATAAATTATTGTTGTGTGGTATGATATTTATGTTGATTTCATTAAATTATTTTGACTTTAAAATGTTTTTTATTATTCCGTCTGTTACCGAAGATGAAGATTTTTCAGATCCGTTAATATGGGTTGGCTCCAAACATAATTTTCTCCACATACTTATAGTTAATGGTTTCTCATCTAAAACAATAGTATTAGGAGCCTTGTCGTCTACCATATCAAACTTAAAGGATTTATGTCAATTAGTACAGGTACTTTTTAACCGTCAAAGAATCGGTCAGTTACTCAGAAAATAGAAGTCCATTTAAAAACATAGATCTATATGGAGAACAACGGCTAAGAAACTCCAAGAGAACGCTTGATTAGATCAAGTTATTAGAAAATCCTTGGGATCAAACTAAATAACTCTTCACACAAGTGAGATCAGTGTAAAAAAAAAAAATGAGGAAACAAAACGGAACATAAGCCCTGTCAGTTAAAAGATGACCAGTCGGTTGATGGCACCTGTTCACGAACATGACGCGTGAGCCAGCACCATCCAGCTCAACCATTTATCGAATGGTCCAATACACGCGCCATCGTCAGTACAAAATTTAAGTGTTATTCTCAAATGCCATGCTCTTGTCAAGTCAACCCTAAAGGAACCCTACCTTCTCACATTTTTAAAGTAGAAAAAATACTTCAAAGTTTCACAAAACTTGAGCTTGTTTCCCTAAATTTCGATGGTAGTAACAGATCCTGGCATTTCGAAACTATAATGATCATCTTCAGCGTTACATTCAAAAGAAAAAAAAAGAAAAGATAAACCAAGGCTACTAGTAGTAGAAGAAAATATTCTTTTTTTTTTTCTTAAACATTTTTTTCTGCCTCTCAAAAATGTAAGCTTTTGCTGTAGCTTATACCTACCTAAAAATCTTTGTATTTCAATGTTTCTTAGACTCCGTTCGCATGTACCTACTTATCTTAGTTATACAGGGACACCTATACAGGCA
This sequence comes from Aporophyla nigra, assembly GCA_947507805.1. NCBI lineage: Eukaryota > Metazoa > Arthropoda > Insecta > Lepidoptera > Noctuidae > Aporophyla > Aporophyla nigra. The sequence continues at coordinate 8,774,629 of OX382295.1, forward strand.
ATAATAGTATATTAGCCACATAATTTAGTAATGCACAGCGACTGTTACATACTATATGTATCGCCTTCGGTTGCCTAAATAAACAAAATATATTAAATATCGACGGTTTCATTAAATAAGTACCTAGTCATTCAATGAATTTAGGGGTTGTTTTGACGATTAAATGATTATGATTACAACCAATTTTAACTATAAAGTCATATTTTAATAAACATGAAAATGACCAATTTTCATTACAAAACAAAAAATACAAAAAAAAAAACAGCGGGATTCCTTAGCGCATACACCTTAACATCAGTAATAATTTTAGGTTAGATGTAAGTTAGGTGGAGTTAGTTTCACTCGCGACCGCTAGATGTCACAGTACTGATGATGCGCTTTTCTAAACCGCGGTGTTAAGATTCTCCGCGGTTGAGTTGGGCTCACCGAGTTCCAATTATAGAGTATCGCTTCTCGGCCTTTTGGCTAAGATCAAAGTGTAGTATCTGTTCTTTTCAGCTTAATATCTGAAAGTTCCCTCACTGAGGGACCAGTATATTAATCTGATTTTTGTAAGCTGACGGGATGTTCGGGGCTCGCTCCACTCCCGTCGCGGGTCGGCCCGGCATTGCAGTGCCGCCGGGATCGGCCCACATATTACCCTGTCAAACCTTTGCTTAGACTCGATGGAGGTCGCGACGCCCCCGTAAGGGGGCGTGGCGGGTGGCTTCGGAGCGTTGCTCCCCGACTGCGGAGGGTATCCGATGGTCCGTTAAAATGGACCCCTCATCGTGTTGCCTTTAGGCATAAAAAATTGTTGAACGCGTGCCTGCAAAAACACGCGTCCATGTGATAAATTGCTAATGGTGTTTCTGTAGGCGCGCCGCGACATTGAAATTATATCAACATCGCTTTCTTCACGACACCTTGACGGTCTGTCCTCGCCAGGTGAGACCCCCCAGTTGCCTGGGGGAGGCCTGACGAGATACGACCAGAAACAAGAATGCCGACTCGACGCTCCTACAGATAGGGTGCGCGCCCCCGCTCGTCCCGTTTTCCAGATCTAGCCGGTTGCGTTCCGAGCTAAGGGGCAGTATATGTGTGTGAGCGGTAGTGTATGGTGTACCGCTCATGTATTACGTAAAGACGTAGGCCCGTCCGCGTGTTCACGTGTGAGTATAGGTGCCTGTTTAGAGGTGGGTTTCTGATTTACGCTGCGTGACGTGCCTATATTAACTTAGAACACGCCACGCGGCGGATGTATGTTATATGTGTGGAGTAAAGTTGTTCAGGCAAGCCGCGTGTAAACTGATTGCGGCTTTACCCGGGAGTCAATCCCGTGGGGTAGAGTCAACGTCGTCCCTTACCAGGTCGTGGGGAAGGGATCTCGCGTCAGAGGGCCGCGTATGCCAGGGCGCGATCTGTTTGACATGGGGCCAATTAGACGCGTCGGCACGCGCGAACGTCCCCTTTGCGAGACGCCGCACATGGTCATCCAGGTTTGTTGACATCATTCCTCACGTAGCGAGGAGCGTCCACTTTGGTCCGCAACGCCAGACTCTGTTGCGTGCGGAGCAGCTTCCGGTTTGACTCGCTCGTGAGGGCGAACCATGCGGGGGTAGCGTACGTCAGCACCGGGCGCACGCACATTTTGTACACGACCAGTTTGACGCGCGCCTGGATACGGGACGAGAGCACGGGCCGGAGGAGGTTGCGGGCGACCCTATCCTTCGCGGCGACCCGGCGAACGTGATGACTGATCGTGAGCCGACGGTCGATGGTGACACCCAGGTACTTGACCCGGGGCGACCACTCGATGTCGGCTCATTGTAGTTTCAAGGGTAGTGGGAGAGGCGCGAAACCGGTAACCATCGCCTGCGTCTGACCCACGTTCACCAAGAACCGCCATTTGCCGAGCGACTTGGGAAGGAGCGCTAGCACTCGCTGCATTTTGACAGCCGCGTACTTCGCGTTTAGCGATGTAGAAATGTACGCAGCGTCATCCGCATACAGCGCGAGCATCACATCCGGAGTGGTGGGGATCTGGTCGGTGTAACGCGAGTAACATACCGGCGAGACGCAGCTGCCCTACGGTACGCCCGCGAACACCCGTCTGAGGTTAGATAGCGCCCCATCGACCACCACCCTGAAGGCCCTGTTGGAGAGAAAAGTAGAGACCACTTTTAGGACGCGACTTTTACAGATCTTATACACGAGGCCGTCGTGCCCCACACGGTCGAAGGCGTTCTCCATGTCGAGGAATACTGCCACCGAGTATTCCTTTCTTGTTCAGTGCCGCTGCGAGGAGTGTCAACATTCTCCTACACTTATCCCAATTTATTTGGGGTCGGCGCAACATGTGTCTTTTTCAGATCGCGCGATTGTCAGATCGCGCCTTCTTACCGCGCGGACGTATCTTGCTTAGCTTATTATGATACTATTAATTAATTATAAATATATTTGTTAGAAATAATTGCGTCGTCAGTGATATAAGTGTGTCACGAGTGAGCATTACGAGGTTACTTGCGTTGTGTAAGAATGAGCTAAAGTATTTTTAAAGATATATAGTGTTTCTGTGTTAGATATGTCTAACACTGGATCTAGCCCGTTTGGCCGTAGCCAGATAGTGACGCGAAGTCCTCCGCCGACACCAACTCAAGATTTTCAGCCTGTAGACCCAAAGCCACAACCTCCCTTGGAACATGAGCTACCAGCCGAAGTTATTTCTACGCCGGAGGTACAGAAATGGATGGGGTCCATAGAAAAAATCCTAAATGAAGTATGCAGTTTAGTTGCTGAGGGAAAAATGAACGCAGACCAAAAGGTACGTGTAGCCAATCTTTGCCGTAGTGTCTCACATGGCGCATCTCAGATGGCTGTCCTATATCAAGCCTTAAAGCAAAAAACGATTCAAGCCCATAGTTCCGTTCAGCACTTACAGCAACAACAGAACATCGCGAACTCTCTCCTACAGTTCAAAGAGGTAGTTGAAGGCATTTCAAAGCCGACAGAACCCGCTTCGTACGCTAATATGGTCAAAAAAGGCTCGGATAATTTTGTGCGCCCAGCAAATTTAAGCTCAGTTGCCATATATCCCAGCGACACAACCAAATCTAGTGACGATACCAAGTCTCTCGTACAGAAAATTATTTCGCCCGGGGAACTTAAACTACATGTCCGTGGCCTTAAGAAAGTAAAAAATGGAGGTGTTCTTATCAGTACCGACTCCAAAGAGGACATTCAAAAGCTCAGAAGCTTAGAAAAACTCGTCTCTTCGGGCCTTAAGATTGAAGAACCATCAAAGCGGCGCCCAAGAATCACTGTTATTGGAGTCCCGGTAGCCCTGACTGATAAGGAGGTTTTGGATTGCATCTATGAGCAAAACCTCTCAGATAAGTTGACCAATACAACTCGTGAGTCGTTTGAAGAACAAATAAAATTGAGCCATAAATCTGGGAAAAAAGACCTCCCTAATTGCAATTTTATTCTAGAAGTGCCAGCTAGCATCAGGAAGATCCGAGTCAATCAAGGACGAATATTCATCAATTGGACGTCATGCCCAGTTCGAGATTTCACGATCGTTACTCGGTGTTTCAACTGCCAGCAGTTTGGACACGCGGCCAAGTTCTGCCGTGACACTAACCCGACGTGTAATCACTGCGGAGAGACTGGCCACACTTTTAAGGAATGCTGCACAAAGTCCAGTCCACCAAACTGTGCGACGTGCAAACGTTTTAATAGGAAAAGTGATCATAAAACTGGTGATGTAAATTGTCCTGCACGGAAATATGCCGAGGACAGCTATATCCATTCCATAGATTATGAAGGCGCCTAAGAGCGCTACCTATTAACCTATCCTTTAAGCACACTAGTAGTAGTTTTTGTTTGTTTATATTTATTAGGTGTTTATTTATCATGACTGATCAATTACTTAAGGACCTAGATCAATTTTCTGTGTCTGAAGTTATAAATTGTAATATTGATGAGTGTAAGCACCACTTTCCCTTGGGAGAGAAACCGCTGACCTTTCTCACACAAAATATTCGCAGCATAAATCGAAATATAAATGGTTTTGAAATATTGCTACAGAACCTGGGTATAAGTTGCGACATTATCGTCCTAACAGAATGTTGGTTGTCAAACCAAACCACTGTTTTACCATCTTTAGACGGATATGTTTCGCATAAAACCAACAGAAACATCAACCAGAATGATGGTTTAGTTGTATTTGTCAACAATAATTTAAGTACAACTGTAGAAGAACCTTTGCTACAAAATTGTAATTGCCTACTCATTAAAATTAATACAGATACGGCAGTTATGGCTATATACAGACCACCTTCTCAAAATGTCGCAAATTTCTTAGATTCACTAAACGTTCAGTTACAAAGTCTTACAACTTTTAAACACATAATTCTAATGGGGGACATTAATATCAACATTGCTTCCGGGAAAATGGACATTCATGCACATAACTATGTTAATATCTGCTCATTCCACGGACTCTTGCCAGCTCATTACCACCCCACGCATCAAAGTGGTTCATGCTTAGATCATTTCATTATAAAAACAAATAAACCAGCCAAAACATTTGTTACTAACTCTTCGCTTACTGATCACCAAGCAGTTTTACTAATATTACAAGTTTCTTTACCAAGAAAAAATTGTTTACGCAGCTATACCAATGTCAACATGACACACCTCGAAAGAGACATACGTAATATTAATTTTAACCCAGTTTATAATTCCACCGATGCAAACTTTGCTATTAATTATTTTATAAATTCACTTCACTCTGCAATAATAAAGCATACAGTCGCCAAAATAACGCCAAGGAAGTACAAGTGCATTAAACCTTGGATTACACCCGGACTTGTTCGATGTATTAGGCATAGAGACAAACTTCACATAAAGTACAAACTTGAGCCTGAAAATGAAATTCTTTCCATTACTTATAAAAGATATAGAAACTTCTGCAACAACCTTCTGAAAAAAATAAAAAATGAATATGACAGAAAAGAACTGCAGAAAGCAGGCAAAAATAGTAAACTTATTTGGAAATTTATAAAAACAAATACATTTAGATCAAAACAACTTGAACCTCCACTTGACTTATTGACTATAGAGAACAACCCAATAGAATCAACAAATATAGTTAATTACTATTTCTCTAACGTAGGCAAAACCTTAGCAGAAAAGACCATACAATCTAGAGGTTCTTTCTCTCAAAACCAACCTAAATCTTTCCCCAGACTCAAATCTTTTGTCTTACTAGATACGGATGTCGATGGAAGTATTAACAATCATTTCTGGATTAAAGGACGTTTGCGCGGTTGGGTGGGACGACATATCAAACAACATACTTAAACATTTCAAATACCTCCTTGCTCCGCCGCTAACTCATATTTTTCAGTTATGCTTAACTAATGGTGTATTCCCTAAGTCGCTTAAAAAAGCAGTGGTTACTCCTGTATATAAATCTGGTGACAAAAAATGTGTTAACAACTACAGACCCATTTCAGTTTTAACAGGGCTCTCCAAGATCTTAGAGAAAATCATTAATATTAGATTAATGAAATATCTAGAGGATAACAAATTGCTTTCGGATAGACAATTTGGCTTTAGGCCCAAAAAATCAACTAATCAAGCAGTACATCAAATGACGGATTATATAACAACTAATTTGGATCAGGGCATGCACTCCATTGGGATCTTCCTAGACCTCGCCAAGGCCTTTGACACAATTTCCTGTCCTTTATTATTGGGCAAGCTTGAAAGACTCGGAATAAGAGGAACAACGCTTACACTGCTTTCTGATTATTAAGAGACCGCGAACAATGTGTAAAAATTGGTCAGTACGTCAGTTCTGAGCTTCGAAATAGTAATTACGGAATACCACAAGGTAGTATATTGGGTCCTACTTTATTCCTAGTATATATTAATGACCTGTGCAGCTTAACACTCCAAAATGGTGTCATAATGTCTTATGCAGATGACACAGCTCTATTGTTTTCAGACAAGTCTCGAGAGGAGGTGTATAAACAAGCCCAGAACGGTTTTAATATAGTGTCTAATTGGCTACATGAAAATCTCCTAACACTAAATGCAGAAAAAACTAAACACATTTTATTCACTATGAGAAATACTAACCTGCCAACTACTAACATAAACATTTATGCGCATAAGTGCGGCAAGTACGCTGACAATGCATGTAATTGTCCTACTTTAGCAAAAGCCGATCATATGAAATATCTTGGTGTGACGATTGACACAAATCTGAACTTCCGTAAACACATTGATTTATTATGCACTCGAATGCGTAAATTAATATACATTTTTAAGAATTTACGATATATAACGGACTACAAATTAATTAAACAGGTCTATTTAGTTTTGTGTCAATCCATTCTTACATATTGCATAACTTCATGGGGAGGGGCTGCAAAAACAATCCTACTACCATTAGAACGTGCGCAGAGAGCTATCCTTAAGGTAGCCACCTTTCGCCCATTTAGATTTCCCACATACGAGCTTTATACGGCATGTAAGGTTTTAACTGTGCGTCAACTATTTATATTAAAGATAGTATTACACCAGCATAGCAATCTCCCTTATACCCCCAAACCTATACATAAGAGAAGAAAAGACTTAGTTTGCATAAAGCCTCAAACTAGACATACTTTTATAAATAAATTTTATGGTTTTTTAGGTCCGTTCTTATATAATAAAATCAATAAGTCTCTAAGTATATATAGTGTAAATTGTAAAAAATGTAGTGAAATGTTAAGTGAATACTTAGCGACATTAAATTACTCAGACACTGAAAAATTGCTAGAAATCATGCAATAAGTTTATTAATGTTAAGGCATTTTTTATTTAATAATATAATTATTATGTATCAATGCTAGCTCTATGTACATTAATTTAATAGTCCAATAAAACACTCAGCGTTGTTACGTGAAGGCCTGAAACACAGGTTTGAATAAACCTACATCAGGCAGGTCGCTATTGTTTTTCATTAGGCCTTTATCCAATATATTATATAAGTTATACCTACACTAGATTTATTTTAGGCATAGTTTAATATTTGCTTAATAATTTTAATATGTAACTCTGTACTGATGTCACTTCTATGTAATTTATATGTGAACTTATGAATAAAAAGTATTTTTATTATTTATTTATTTTCTTCCACACTTCCCTATTACTCGTCATCTCAGTAGTCATCCCCTTTCTAACCATATCATAATTCACACAGTCCATCCATCGTTTCTTTGGTCTCCCTCTACTCTTAAAGCCTTTTATATAGTAGTCCAACGTCAGAGCGTCGATGATCAACAGGAAGAGGTTAGGACTTAAAGCCGATCCCTGTTGCAAGCTTACAGCCACATTGAAGTCGTCGGTATTGCTTGTAGCTGACCGGATGTAGGTACAAGATTGACTGTACGCAGCACTAATTAACTCTACATAATTCCCCGGCAACCTATTCTTTCAGAGCCCACCACAATACATCGCGACGTACAAACCCTTGTGTGCACGTCTGTACTTCTGGCACAATTGGTGGAGTGCAATAGTGGCATCCATTGTTCCTCGACCTGGCATAAATTTAAACTGGTTCGGGGTAATTCCACTCTCCTCTCGCAGTCTTTTCTGTATCACTTTCTCCCATACGTTCTACTATGTGGCAAGAGCTATATCGCTCGATAGTTGTCGCAGTCCTGCACATCACCTTTATTCTAGTAAATGGGCACTAGCGATCTATTGCACCATTCTTGTGGATCCACTTCATGCAACAACTTATCGAAGAATAAATTTAGCCATTTACACATACATCCAATATCATTTTGACTAAAGCCTTTCCACTTTTCATACCTTAAACAGCCTTTCTTACTTCAATCATGCTAATTTCTCTCACCATACCCATATTTACTTGTACCCATCTGAGCACACCATTCCGATAAAAATATCATGGCAAATATATTAATTTCATTTAATTTCAATTCAAAAGACATGTTGCGCTGACCTCAAATAATTTGGGATAAGGGCAGGAGAATGTTGAAGCTTTTGGCTTGTCAATGTTTTGTTCAACACCGAGAATTGAAAATCCAGTGTAGGAAAGTTTCCCGCCGCTATTTTATTACGTCCGTGTGGATGTAGACTTAGATAATTCTACAAGTAAGCGTTAGGGACCATGACTATGAACCAAGAACAATCAAATGTTTTGGTTATAGCACTATTGCTTATATGCTAAGCATAAGTTTGTCAGGGTATTATGTGGGCCGATCCCGGCGGCACTGCAATGCCGGGCCGACCCGCGACGGGAGTGGAGCGAGCCCCGAACATCCCGTCTGCTTACAAAAATCAGATTAATATACTGGTCCCTCAGTGAGGGAACTTTCAGATATTAAGCTGAAAAGAACAGATACTACACTTTGATCTTAGCCAAAAGGCCGAGAAGCGATACCTAAAATTGGAAATCGGTGAGCCCAACTCAACCGCGGAGAATCTTAACACCGCGGTTCAGAATAGCGCGTCATCAGTACGGTGACATCTAGCGGTCGCGTGTAGAACTAACTCCGTGTACACCTAATCTAAAACTACTTCCGATATTAAAGGAGATGCGCTAAGGAAGCCTGCGAAATTATTACTTATATGTTTTTTTTTTTACAATTTACCGTGTCAGGTTTAATGTTTATTAAATTGTGATTCGCGAACGTAACAAATATGGGTTTACAATCATAATTGGCTGTAGTTATAGTCATTAAAGCGTCAATACAACCCTCTAAGTTCATTGAATGACTATTTCATGAAAAAGTCGTTCAATGGGATTATAATAATTATGAGCCAAGCATAAGAAAATTTTAATTTTCCGGGCTGCCTTAGGTCATCCACCTTTACTTCGGTAGTAGTTTTAAGTTTACTTTATAACGTACTAACTTAAATACAATCCACAAAATAACACTAAAATAAATATATTATATACAATTAAAGAAAGGTAAAGAGAAAAAAGGGGGGGGGGGGAAGAGCTCACTGGGCATCAAAGAAGTCGTCCGCATCACTGTCGGTGGGAAAAGTGCCCAGAAGGCTGGCAGTGTTGCCACGTTGGATGGCAATGCTGATTCTTTGACCTAAAAATAGGCCAGCCCTCTGGTCACCACGGCCTTGCTTGCCTGCAGCAAGAGCGCTGGTCGGCTGGCACGGCACGCCAGCATTAATGACATCATCCGTCGGGCTCTTGTCACCGCCGGGGTGCCAGCTGTCTTAGAACCCAATGGCTTGGCACGCGACGATGGGAAGTGGCCAGACGGAATGACCATAATGCCTTGGAAGTTGGGTAGGCCTTTGGTGTGGGATGCTACCTGTGTCGACACCCTCGCGCCATCCCATCTTCTGAGCACGGCAGGCTGTGCTGGGGCGGCTGCTGCAGGTGCAGAAAATCTCAAACGGCGCAAATATAACAACCTTATTGGGAGCTATATTTTTGAGCCGTTTGGGGTTGAAACACTGGGGCCGTGGGGTCCGAGCGCTCATCGAGTATTTCGGGACATCGCCAAGCGGTTGGCTGACTCTTCATGTGACCAGAGGGCTGGCCTATTTTTAGGTCAAAGAATCAGTTTTAAGTTAGGCGCGTCCGCCTTAACATTGGTGAAACCTGCTTTTTGACAGGTGGAACAATGATTAAGTATATAGAAATATCTTTTTAATTGAAATATCTTAAGATTCAGATTAATAGAGTGTTACACAATTACCCCGCTGCACCCTAATTGCGTAATAGACTTTTAATCAGAATCTGAATGATATTCAAGCATATTTGGCATCCATTCTTTCTTCGACGCAATTATGGCGAAGTCAACTCATCATAAAAAAAATCAAGCAATCGTGAGGTAATTTAGTTTGACAATTCTAAAGCGTCACTTGTTTTTTCTTTCACGGTCTGTTAGAAAGAGATAGCAATACTCTTATTTAAGTTTAGGTGGTGAACTAAGGAATGGGCACCGTAGAACGTTTCCTTAATATTACAGCTACTTAGCAATTTAAACTGTTTATTTCATTTAAATTACTTGCTAATCTGACCCGCCCAGTCCCATTTCATCCTGGCAGCCTTTTTGCCTACGTCTGTTATACCCGTTTTGAAGCAGCGTTGTGTTGCTAATTCTGTCTTGTCTTTTTACACCCAGAATACTGCGTTCCATCGCTCTTTGACAAACTCCAAGGCGGAACTTTGAGACTCGGTGAGCGACCAGGTCTGAGCACCGTAGGTTAAGACGGGCAGGATACACATATCGATGAGATTGCGCTTCAGGGAGATCGGCAGGTCATCCTTCATTAGCGTCTTCATGGAACAGTAGCTTTTCCAGGCGTTTTCGATTCGGCGATTAATTTCTCTTTCCTTCCTGTTTTCGAAAGAAATTAACTGGCCCAGGTAGACATACTCATCGACATATTGTATCTCTTGCCCATCCACTTCAACTCTACGCTTAGTGCTGTTCACAATGGGTGCCTGAAGATGGACGTCGCCACCGCGGTCGGCCCATAAAGCGCTGGCGACGACCTAGATGCGTACCGCGACGACCGGTTCGAGGTGGCGCGGGACAAGAGTTCCTGGAAGAAATTGGGGGAGGCCTTTGCCCAGCTGTGGGACAGTATAGGCTACACAAAAAAAAAATGTTACCTAATAACTAGATAGTAACGTGAATAAGGTATCACCAACTGTGGCACATACATTACCCGCACCTCATACCACCTCTGAACATGATCAAACTGTATAAGCATACTCTTTTCAAGTTTTGTAATTACATCTTTTTTGAAACCGCACCGTTGTCTTATCACATCACTCCTCAGCCTATTATTCATAGTCACTCATGCCACACTTTGGCACATATTACAAATAAATAATAGTTTAAAAAAACTAAAAAACACTTTTTAGTTTTTTTAAACTATTATTTATTTCCTATTTATTAGGGTGTTTCGAATTTTGAGACGTATGTCAGCGTAGTTTGTGACGTATGTCAGCGTAGTTTGTGTCGTATGTCAGCGTAGTTTGTGACGTATGTCAGCGTAGTTTTAGAAGACAGTTTTTTTGCTGTCCTGGTAACCCTGGCAAGGATAATGGCACAAAATGAAATCATTGCATTGTCGTCGGTCCTTGACAGGTGTGCAAAGTTTGAATGAAATCTGGTTGTTTAAAGTGGGTCAAAATCGCGCTATAAGGAGTCGGTTACAAACAAACATACAAGTGAAGCTAATATAAAGCGTGTAAAAACCTTTCACTGCGGATTTGATGTGAACGTCTAAAATCCGTATCATAGAACTTGCAGAAACAGCATCGATCATGCAATTCTTTTAAATAAAACCTTTGTACATACATGACTTCAGCATGAATAGATTTAATGAAACTTTTATTTAAAAAAAAAATAACATGACATGTTTTGATTTCTGATAACATACTTCATCACTGCAATTGATAAAGAATTTTTCGATTTATTTGTTTATGTTTTTTAGCAATTTTTAAAGTTATATAAAATAGCTATTGCTAAAAGAGCTGAACCAGGATTGTATATAGTTTTCTAGTGACAAAAGTTATCAGGTAAAGTACCTAGGTACGTTATAAATGAAGTGTAAAACTTAGTAAGCAACCAGCAGGTGGTCTTGGACTGACAGCCGCCTGCAGTAGCCGAGGCTAGGAAATATGTTTTTCTGATGTTTTATTAACCCAGTTGGAATTAGTTAGTAGTTGTAAACAAGTCGTTCCTGTGGTGCTGGAAGTAGAGAATAGCACCATCGCATTTCTTCCCGTGGGTGTCGTAAAAGGCGACTAAAGGATTGACTAGAGAATGGGCAGCAGCGTTCTCTATGCATTTAAATGCGGGCGGGTCGGCGAGCGCAGCATGGTGGTAAACCACCATACTGCGCTCGCCGACCCGCCAGCCAAGCGTGGGGATTACGGCAAAGCCCCCCAAATTGGGGGAGGCGTATGTCCAGCAGTGGACGTCTTTCGGCTGAAATGATGATGATGATGTAAATAAGTATATAGGTACTTAGGTACGAACGAGATGTTATGTATTTCTTTACACAATCTGAGATTAGGACTAGAATTGAGCGGTGACAACAGAGATGACGCCTAAAGGGGAGGCCTGAGGCAGAAGGCTGTGACGCGACAGTGTGAGACGACTCCAGTAGATCAATTTTCATCAAGTTTTCATATAAATTGTTCCATAAAAATCGGGGTACGTCTGTTTGCGGGAGTTTGAAAAAGATGGATGGAAGAAAACGACATGGTACGCCTACCTCGATAAATTGGATAAGGGTGGATGATGAAGGATGAATAACCCACAAGGAAGCTTATCTATCGCTTAAAAAACTTAATGTTTCAGGTACTGCAACCATGTGTCGTACATGCCATGCATTTCTACAAACCTTCATATGTGCGGCTCAAATGATGGTACGGATCGTCATGGTCATCCTTATGATGCTAGAAAACATCTTGAAGCTGATCTTAAGCTCTTTATACAGCTTCTTATCAATCATTCTGCAGATGATATCGATTCTGCCGGTTTGTCTAGTATTCATACTGACATCCAAGATTAAGTTTTTGATGTGTGGAAACAGTGGAGGCTGTACAGCTCAAAGAGGGGGTGGCTGCGACTGCGTGATGACCTTAATCGCCTTATCAATCATCTACTACGTAATGAAATCTTATAACATGAACGACAAGTTATTTGCAAAACTAGGTTATGCAAAAGTACCCGTAAAGAAAGGGATGTTTTGAAAAGCGTGTGGCGCTTGTTTGAGTAATGAATTTAAGATGTTAACTTTGTTATAGGTACTTCGGTTTCTTATAAGACTTTATGATTATAAGTAGGCAGGTACAGTATTTTTTGTCAGGACTTTTCACAAACACACGCACACATCCCCGACTTCGCCAATGTCCCGGGCGGTGGGCGGTACCGACCAAGAGGGCCTGCTTCGCTTCCACACACATTCACGTCGTGTTTGTACACTTGCTAAACATAAGTAAAGCACGTGCAGGTACCTACTGTTAGGCCGCTTGCATATTGAAGCGAGTCCATCCCGCCCCCTTCCCAAAAGTATCCATGTAGGTTGATCACGATTTTAATAAAGAATATTAGTTTTAAATGTAAACAAAACGTATTTTATTTATTTATTTAAAGATTGTATATTCATTTTAACCTACATCCTACCTAACCTATATTAATCTAAACGAGGCTTCCCACAATCCGTGATATTGCGGATTATCAAGCACGGCGGACGACCATAGACAGTCACGCTCCACGCACACAAACGGTGGGTCTGTGAGGATCTTTTGATTCGATCCATTTTGTCAATCCAAAGTGCGAATGAAGCTCGCACCGCACTTTTTCAGTTACCGACTCGTCGCAGATACGACACACCGTGAAGGGACACGTATTTCACGGTGTGTCGTATCTGCCACGGACGATACTCCTCCTAAAGTGCGTCGGTGTCGGTGCGGGCTGGTCCACGTCCGTCCGAACTTCGCAAAGCCAGCCGTGGGAAGCCAGCTTAAGATCCTAACCTAAAACATTATAAATGTGAAAGTCTGGTACTATGTACCTATACAGTTGCAGGGATTTCGACATCTATTCGTTTCGTTGCATTCAGTACATGACTCTGAACATCAGTGTTAAAATTGTTGGTTGTTAAAATAAAACGCGGTTCTGTACATATTGTGACCGCGTAAGTTTTGCACTTTTCTATAAAACAACAGTTTTTTTTTTTTTGTTATCTGATGTTTATTTCTACACAGTTGTTTAGAATCAGGTGCTGAATTCCGAGCAGTGGTAGACTAATGCCCGTTTTCACCAACGACCCCTAAACTATACCCTATGTAGGAATCCCTTAGACTAAGGTACCCTTAAAATGCATCCCTTAACTAAATTCGTTTTCACGAAGCTAAGGGACACTCGTATAGTGGCTACTTAATTAAGTGACAGATTTTTTACGTCATAGTCATTCCAAAACCGTATTTTTACCGATAATTTTTTTTATTACATTTTTACGTTAATTCAGAACAAAATAAAAATATTTTACATTATGAACATGTTTTAACAACAATTACGTTACACAATTTCATCTCAACATCGCAAAACTAACATATTTTCAAATTTTTTGTCAGTATAACTAAGTTCCAGTGCCTTTTTTAAAAGTATTTTAACCGATTTAAAAAAAGGAGGAGGTTTTTAATGTTTGTTAGTTACCTCATAACTTTTGACTGGGTAAACCGATTTTGATGATTATTTTTTTATTTGAAAGCTGGTGCTTCCCGTGTGGTCCTATTTTAATTTGGAGAGATCCATGTGAAAACTATATGAGTCTTAAATTTGCATTAAGTATTTCGGAAGTCGGTGTCTTAGTATCTGTATTTAATGTTTTTTTTTTTGCCACCGACTTCCAAAATTAAAGTTATTTTTCACTTTTTAGTGTTTTAAGAAGTCGGTTGTTATTTTTTTGTAAAAAGTTTTTTGACAGTGACATTTCAGTTCAGGTTATTTCTTTAGTATTGTGTGTGGCTGTTAGTATTTATATGAATTTTATACCTACTTACAATGGCTGAGAAAAAGAAACGTGGTCAGAATTTTACTGCTGAGGATAGCAAAAGCAAAAGTGGTGAAATTGCTTTCGGTCTACAAATACACAATCTATCTATATTTTTTACTTTGATATGATAAAAGCGAGAAGTAATTCTTTCTGTCTGTTCACGATTGAACCAAGGAGCCAATTTTGATGAAATTTGGTACGGGGTAAGTTTGAACCCCAAAAAAGGACATAGACTACTTTTTATTCCACAATTTGGTCTGCGTCCAGGATAACCGACATTTACGCGGACGAATTCGCGGACGAAAGCTTGTTTTAAATTAAAAAAACGGACGAAAGCACTAACGAGGCGAAACACATCTCATGGATGGAAGTTACAAACGCTTTTAATGCTTCAAGTTCTGTTTATAGGTTTGAATATTTGTTAACGAATCTCTCTCTCTGATTTTGTTTTTATGTATCTTATCTCTTACGTGTTAATTATTGTAATAAAAAAAATACCATGCGTACATTAATAGAGAAGGCTCATGTCGGGAGCCTATTTCATGTGATTTTCACCATTCTTGTATGTAAATACATACATAATACACACCATGAACACAATCTTTAAGTAAAATATATTTTGATTTTTAGAAGTAAAGACCAGCTTATGTGGCTCTACACGAAGGAGTGCTACAAAAACTGGTGGTGGACCCTCACAAATAAAAACAGACTCAAACCTGGACCCAAAATATGTTCTAGTTTTTAAAGTAGCAATATCACGCTATCCTTGAATAAACTTTATCTTGTAAAAAAACTCTTTACATCATATTACGTGAAAAAGACTGGTCTTTCACGATAAACACGCGGCCGTGTAAATAATCTAGGGGTTGCCAATGATTCCACCATCTCCGCAGCTTCAACACTATCAAAATACTCACAACATAGATCTTCCATATTTTTAAATATTCAAGAATACGCAACTATCAAACAAGTTTAAACTAACACTTAGCTTAGGGGTCGGTTAGGGGCCGAACATTCGGGCCCCTAAATATAAGGTATCTCTTTAGAGTTTAGGTGTCCCTTAAACGTTGGTGAAAATAAAACTTGCGATAAGTGATACTTAAATTGGCCTAGGGGCTCCTTAAAATTTAGGGGTCGTTGGTGAAACTAATGGTATCGGCTCCGAATTATAAGTTGTAGGTCGTGAGGTCAAGTCCTGACAGGCGCTTTATTTGTGTAAATAATTTCATCACCACTGCTCTCACAATGGTGTAGGCCAGTGGTGGGTAAACTATTTTAATGGGGGGCAAAAAAGTTTAAAAAATTCTAGAGGAGGGCCAGAATTATAGAAAAAAAATCATTTTGTGTTAAAGCTCTTAATCATAATATATTAAAAACATTGCAGTGCACACAAAAATGTTAAGAATTAGAATTTACTTTAAATAATAATTAATGTAGCTTCTATTCGGTTGATTTTGAAATAGGGGCATTTAAATTTTGAAGACCCTCGGAATACTCGTTATAAATTATTTACTCCGTCGTTTTTCCTTTTAACGATTGCAAAAAAGCTAGCTCTTCAGTAATCCGCCCCCGCCGCCCGCGCCTCATTTCACCACGCTTTGCGCCCCGTATTACGCAACGCATGAACTACGCGGCTAGTTTAGCTTCACCTATAGGTTATGCATCTATTAATCTACTAAATAAAATCTACTTTATACTTCTTGACGCCTGCCGGGGTCACGTGATTGTTCTAAAGAGATACCTTGACCCTGGCACATGGGCAACTGAAGGAACACGGGTGGGTTTTAGTCAGTAAAAGTCTGACACGCCCTCCCGCTCCGCCCAGAGCGGGAGAAGTCAATTGATGATTTCCCATCCAAAAAAAAAAAAAAAAAAAAAAAAAATACTTCTTGACCGTCAAAACGTAATTATAGCAGGCCATATACTATCTATGTCGATGGACCCTTGGCGGGCCGGATTAAATACTTTCGCGGGCCGGAGTTGGCCCGCGGGCCGTACTTTGCCCATCACTGGTGTAGGCTGTTGTGACAAAATCGGCAGAACCTAGAAAAAAAATGTACTATTAAAAATTCAAAGACATGTGACATCTATCAACCCGCACTGAGCCCACGTGGTAGATTGGAGCCCATATCCTCTAGAAGAGGGGAAGCCTGTGTCCCAGCAGCGAAAACATTACAGGTTGATTATGCTATGTTGCTATGCTAAATTCATGCCAGCAGGACGCCACGTCTGGCCACCACCTGGTCGAGACTACTACCAGCTGACCAAGAACCAAAAACTGTAATGATTTCAACATCCCAAAAATGTATACCTAATTAGTACCTAAGTATATTATGTTAGTGATTCACGGTAGATGGTCCGGTAATCAAACCTCGTAATGACGATCTTGAGGCGTTCGGGTGACGTTGACATGGTGGCGCTGTTGGTAATCATCTGTGCAATTGTTATGCGAAATGTATGGAAAAAACAAATGGCCGCCTTAGTTTCGATTTTAGCCGCGCGTCAATAAATCTGTGTACCGTTACAACTATTTGACTGATACCATAGAGACATAGAGAAAAGAAACAATTTAAATCTATAACGTTTTGCATATCTTTTGTTCGTTGACAGAGAATAGTTATTATCTGTCTACGTTTTTGTAACGTTTATGTCTTATATTTTTACATATTTTTTTTTAACAATTATTGTTTTTATGTATTTTTATTATTTATTTACTAAATAAATACTAAAATCCGATGACACGAACCAGATTTATTAATTATCGACCTCAGAAAGCGAACAGGTAATTTATGTACACTGCAATGAGTTTAGCTAAACCAGGCAGTAGGTGCTTAAGTGGATTTCCTATGAAAGACCCACCCCCGTGAAAATCGGACACAAATCCAGAATCCGCTACTAGCAATTCCAATTGGAAGACGCCAATTACCTACATTCTAGCCAACCTGGGAAATGAACCCAGGGTCTCATGATCATCAGTAAGTAGCGCATTCGACCAGTAGATTGTCGAGACAGTGTTGTTAAACAATACATGACAACAGCAAACATCTCCATTGAATTTGATTGAATGTATTAATTATGTGATGTTTTCAGTTTTTTTGAATGAACCTTTTTTAACTGTTTAATATGTTTTTACAGATACTCAGTAAAACATGTGTCGCACAGCTCACGCGGTTCTATCCGTCTTAATATGTGGCATACAAATGCTAGTAAGGGTCTTTATGACCGTCATCCTCATGATAGAAAACGTGATAAGAATGCTCCTGCAAACTTTATACAACTTTATATCATTTATGCTGCAAATGATATCACTTATACCAATCTGCGTTGTATTCATGCTAACGGCTAGACTTAAATGTTTTATGTGCGGTGGTGGTGGGCCCTGCCCCGTCGGAGCGAGAGGCGGCACTTGTGACTGTTTAATGTCCTTTATGGCAGTCGGAATTATCTTCCTAATATTCAGAGCTACTGGGGTTCTTGACAAGGTATTCTACGCTTTAGGGTATACCAAAGCTGAAACCCCCGCATACATGAAATTTATCCCAACGGCTGGTGAGCTTACCGAGTGCTCAAGAAACGACACTACCACCGAACCTCCGTCTACTATGGGTATGAGCGAATGGATTGTAAAGTATAGTCATCTGTTTACTACTATTAACGACAATAAAGATAACACACGAGTGGGGGAAAATGAAAACGAAAATACAGATATATGGGCATTATGGACAGCTGATACCGGGTCAACGACAGAGGAAACGCAGAGCACAGATTCGAATTGGACCACAGTACTTTATTATTTAGTATGAAATACAATTCTGTTCAAAGCTACTGATTGTTTCTTTCAGTGATTTCCATTTATAGAGTTCTTCGTAGAGGTAAATATCTCGGAAAATGAGAAAGAATACAAAATTACCTAAAGATCACACCTGCGATAGATATTTGGAACGATACTCCTTATAAAGGAGGTTCTCGCTCCAACGGCATCCTTTCTAATGATATCATATAACATAATAATTGTATTTAAGACTAGCTTTTGCCCGCGGCTTCGCCCGCGTGGATGTCGGAAATGAGTGCAAGAGGACGTACCTACTACAGCGATAAGAATGTGTTATTCCAGGTTATATGGGTAATATAGACTCTGTGTGCTATTTTCGATCCAGATCCATTCAGTCATTTTTGCGTGATTGAGAAACAAACACCCAATCATAAATTTTTTCACATTTGTAATATTAAGTAGTAGTAGGATTATAATTCATATTACTTAGGATTCATAGTTTATGAGAACATCATGTGTGTTGGTGTTTTTAAAATAAGAGTAAATAGTATTCAGAGTAAGAAGACTGCGACATAGGGCTTGGTTTAGTTGAATATAAGTCTTCCTGGTTTCCTATACAGACAATCAATCATTTACCAGACACCGAACATAATCATAGGAATAGTACTTTTGCCAGTGGCTTGGCCCGTATAGCTGTCGGAAAATATCACCCGGGAACCTACTACCGGGATAAAAGTAGGTATCCTATCTCTTACGTATCCATGATATAACATATCTTTGTGCCAAATTCGATCTAAATCCGTTTGGCCGTCTTTGCATCATTGAGAAACAAACATCCAAAAATCTAAACATCTAAGCCATTTCGCGGTCTCTTACTTGGAATAATACTATTAGGTTTATTTTGAGTATAACGAACACACATGATATTCGCAATTACTATGAAGCCAAAGTAATATTAATTACAATCCTACTTATACTGTACTACCCGGCCGCTGCCAACGGATGGACGGGACGGACGTACGACCCGCCAGCTGCTCTGCGCCCAATCTCTAATATCTTCATTTAAATTACGTGCTGTAAAGGGCCATATTGATCTATATCAAATGCACAATGTATTTAAGATACTTAATTGGATAAGGATTAATGCTGTATTGCTTAAAATCGCTTCGTAAATAAGCCCTTTTTTCTCGTAAAAAGTAAAAGATAAAAAATGGTTATTGTGGGTTATTCCTAAGAGATGGACATATACCATTGCGGACATTTTTGTAGGCCCTTTTAAGGTGTACAATACTGTAGTATATTATTTTGATGTACTTCGTAGGATTCAGCCAGGGTTTTTCGAATTTTGAGACGTATGTCAGCGTAGTTTTCGAAGACAGTTATTTTTTTCTAAAATAAAAGTAGCCTAAGTTACTCCTTGTTACATCAGCTATCTGCCAGTGAAAGTCCCGTCAAAATCGGTCCAGCCATTTCAGAGATTAGCGGGAACAAACAGACAGACAGACAGACAAAAATTGTAAAAAATGTTGTTTTGGTATATGTACCGTGTATACTGCATCCATATACACTTAGTAAAAAGTGGTTATCTTAATATTAAAAACAGACACTCCAATTTTATTTATTTGTATGTATGTAAGATGTATATAGATTATTTATTTGTATAGATTATAGATTTAGTACAAGAATTCAAGTTACCCGTGACTTGGTTCCACGTCTGATTTGAGTTATTATGGGTGGAAGTTGAGACGACGCAGTAAGGGAAGCTACCTTGATCGTTGTAGCTGCACCCTTTTAGATTTTGGTTGTCTAGTTAATCGCAGCTACCCAGCTAGAGTACTAGGAAATGGGGCAGTGCGGGCGTTTGCGGGACTATCCTTCATATGTAATTTTGGCGTTCCAAAAGTGCTGACTCTCAGCCTAGTTTAAATGAATGACTTTTGATTTAGAATTCATTGAGCGTCACAAGGAATATACCTACTGTGTTATTGGCCACCCCCGTCTGTCTTATAATCTCATTATCGGCGCTTGACAGGTTAACGTGTTTTATAAGACAGAGGGATATGGATAAGTAATGGATACTCACTCACTCATCCACCCTAATTGCGAAACGCACAATTTATCAGTATCTGAATGGGATCGAAGATTATTTCTAAACCATTGCGTCATTTGTTCGAATAAATTGTCGGCTCAGCAACGTAAATAACGCAATGAATGTTGTTTAACTATGAATATGAAACCAATTCCTACTGATAACAATATGTTACGCAATTACCACTCTGGCCCCCACAAGCGTAGCGTAACCTTAGATTAACCCGTGCAGCTAATAACGTCCCACTAATGGGGTCCATGTCTAATATATCCCGCCACGTGTTGTCGTTGTGGTGTGGTTGTCATTCGTGTGATCGAGCCCTTAAAGTAGGTAAATGCATTGTGTGGTTCACCTAACACCACGGGAACATACTACAAACATCGATGGTCAGTGAAATGACGACGTATATGCGCTGCCTCTAGTACCTATACTTTGTGATTAGACCAGACAATGTTCTGACGGGCCACAGGTGATTTCATTAAGAGCAGACGACAAGCCAAATCATCCCATTCTGCTCCACGACTGGCCCGGACTGTAATAGGAAGATCTGGCTTGCTAGTCTATCATGGAATTAGTGGGTACATGGAATTAGCCTCGGTACGTAGACTATGAATTTCCATGGATGAAGTCTATCGATTATTGCATAATATACCTACTTACCTACTGTACTCTATTGAGTCTGGTTCATGTAAAAAACTTTTTAACAAAAAATTAAACCGCCGCAAAAACTTAAAAGCATAAAATAATAAACCTTAAAATTATGAGTCGGCGCTTTGAGTGATCTTTGTTCATTGATTTTTCAGCGCCGACTCAAAATTTTAAGGTTTATTATTTTTTGTGGCTTTAATGTACTAATAATACTTGGCAAGGTATACCCTATCCAATGAAAAAAGAATTATCAAAATCTACTCTGTATAAAGTTATTCGTGGTTATACATTACAATCAGTGAGTGAACAATCAATCATCCCCTGTTTTCTGCCCTTTAGGGTTTGATTTTGTTTTCCAAATTTATATGGGACCACCCGGTCCCATATAAATTGAGTATACCCTTTCCAATAAAAAAAGAATTATCACAATCGGACTACTATGTAAAAAGTTATGCGTGGTCATACATAAAAATGAAAAAAAAAAAAAAAAATGTATGCGTCGAATTGATAACCTCCTCCGTTTTTTTTTCGTCGGTTAAAAAGACATGTTGTACCGACCCCAAATAAATTGAGATAAGGGAAAGAGAATGATGACGCTATTAGCTTGGCAATAATATATTATGGTTCAAGACCAAGAGTTGATATTCCAGTGCACGAAAGATTTCTGCCGCTATTTTAAAACATCCGTGTCTATGTTGACTTGGACAAAATTCTATCAATATTTGCAATTCTTGTTATAGCAATAATGCTAATTTCTAAGCGTTGTATTATATGGTTATATGTGGGCCGATCCCGGCGGCACTGCAATGCCGGGCCGACCCGCGACGGGAGTGGAGCGAGCCCCGAACATCCCCCGTCAGCTTACAAAAATCATTATATGGGACCACCCTCGGAGTATACCCTTTCCAATAAAAAAAGAATTATCACAATCGGACATAAAAAATATATATACAGGGTGTCCAAGAACCTGGCGTCCAACTGCATTCCCACGATGCCCCAAGTTCTAACAGTACTCAGAAAAATATTTTAAAAAATCCACCCCATGTACTTACAGAATTATACTGATTTCAAAAAAAAAGGGGAAATGAGCACCCTGTGACATACTTTTGAATGCTGTGACTGCTAATGCTGATAATTTCGATATTTCTTGGAGGTTTTGTAATCTAGGGTATTGCTGTGTCTAAATAGAATGTAAAAATAATGTACTTATTGTACCATTTTAAAATAAAATATTATTTTAACTAAAGGTGATATGGAAAACTATTGAATTTCGCAACTTTGACCGACTGTAGTGTAAAAAAAATGTACCAAAATAGTATGGCAAGTGACGTCAAATTTTGACGCGTTTATTCCTCTTTTTAAAAAGGTATAATACTTACACATTAATTTGAAAAAAAAAAATTTGATAATATTTTTACTCAACAACCCAATTTTTACGAAGTGCCTACCTACTAACGGTAACTGTCGGACCCTTTCTTATCTTAGAAACTGTTATGTTACTACTATTATTTACTTCGGTTCCAAGAGTGAGCAAGAAGGAAATACACACAGGTAGATGGGTTCCCAGTAGAATAAAAGCAAAGAATGTTAGTTTAAAGATATTTTATTACAATAAATGTTCAAAATGTTGACCACCCGCGGCAATACAAGCTCTCACTCTCCTTAAAAAGGACCGCTTTATGTTTCGCGAGTAACTTTTTTGACGTATCACCTGCACTGCTTGTGTTATCTTCTCACGAAGGTCAGCGCTGTCATTAATGGGCTTCGCATAAACGAGCTCCTTCATAGTTCCCCAGAAAAAAAAATCCAGCGGATTTAAGTCAGGTGAGCGGGCTGGCCACGGGATTGTTCCTGATCGCCCAATCCACCTGTTCGGGTATTGCTCGTCCAAAAACTCTCTAACGGATACGCGAAAATGTGCTGGACAGCCGTCGTGTTGGAACCACATATCTGGTGGGGTCTCTTCTAGTAAGTTTGGCAAATCATTTTGAAGAAAATTTAAATATGATTCGCCAGTCAAATTCTCGGGCATCTCAAATGGACCAATAATATTCCCACAGAGAATACCGGTCCACATGTTCACTTTGAACCGGTACTGGGATCTATCTTCTCGCATCAAGTGCGGATTTTCCACATGCCACTCGTGCAAGTTGTGTAGGTTCATGTAGCCATCCTTCTTAAATGTTGATTCATCTGACCACAAAATTTTGTCGATAAAGTTTTCGTCTTCTCGATGTTTTTGCAGGATTGTTTCACAAAACGCGACTCGGCTCGGATAGTCTCGAGGTAAAAGACTTTGCACTCGCTGTACGTGGTACGGATGATATTCTTCTTTTTGGAGAATACTGTGTGCTGTGCTCTTCGGTATCCCCGTATCAGCTTCTATTCCTCGCACAGAGATGCTTGGATTTGCCGACACCGCCTCTAAAACTTCATCGCGTATGAAGTCATTTACGGGTCGTCCTTCACCAGCTACTTGATTGGGGAACCGCCCGTCACATAGTGATCTGTGCACATTAATGAAAACTCGATGGTCGGGATATCGCGTAGCCCTCGGATACCTTTCTCTGTAAAGTCTCGCTGCAGCTCGTCCATTACCTCTACATTCTCCATAAATGTAGTGCATATTTGCGTATTCTTGCGGAGTGTAGGTCGCCATGGTAGCACACACAAAACACAAACTGTCCAAACACAGGCAAAGGTCGCCGTAAAGAGTTCGTTTCAAAGTCCAGAGCACAAAGAGTAATCGAGTCCAATAAACAAAGCTTTAAATCGTAGTACGTGATCAATGGTAACAATAAGAGAGAGGTGCGTAGTAACGGCAGGAGGCAGTGACGCGTACTGACCGTACTGTTATCCTAAATAGCACGATCCCAGATAGCGTCACTATCTATCTCACTCGCACCTCTAACCTTTTTCTCCCTCACTCTTACCTGAATAATGGGGTACCATAAAGAAGAACCAGCAAATCGCAAAGATAGTTTCTGTCTTGCTCCCTCCTGTTGTAATAACGAATCACTATGGTGAGATGCATGCACATACCGTCCCTTACGGTCTAACCTGTTTTTTGAGAGGCCTGTTGTTATTTTTATGAGCATACAATAGTAATTCTTTAGAGGTTAGATTCAATTCGTCGTAAATTTTTCTTTCTAAGAATTCTGTAAGACATCGTAAAAATTGGGTTGTTGAGTAAAAATATTATCAAAAATTTTTTTTTTCAAATTAATGTGTAAGTATTATACCTTTTTAAAAAGAGGAATAAACGCGTCAAAATTTGACGTCACTTGCCATACTATTTTGGTACATTTTTTTTACACTACAGTCGGTCAAAGTTGCGAAATTCAATAGTTTTCCATATCACCTTTAGTTAAAATAATATTTTATTTTAAAATGGTACAATAAGTACTTTATTTTTACATTCTATTTAGACACAGCAATACCCTAGATTACAAAACCTCCAAGAAATATCGAAATTATCAGCATTAGCAGTCACAGCATTCAAAAGTATGTCACAGGGTGCTCATTTCCCCTTTTTTTTTGAAATCAGTATAATTCTGTAAGTACATGGGGTGGATTTTTTAAAATATTTTTCTGAGTACTGTTAGAACTTGGGGCATCGTGGGAATCCAGTTGGACGCCAGGTTCTTGGACACCCTGTATATACGCGTCGAATTGATAACCTCCTCCGTTTTTTTTTCGTCGGTTAAAAAGTAGGTAATCTGTGGTCTGGTCTATGGTAAAATGGTGCTAAATCATAAATCATTGAAAATCTGTCAGTTTCAGTCAGATAGAAAGCTTAAAAAAGCCAAAAAAAGCTAATATGCTAAACAAATAACAATAAAAATCTAAGACAAAAATCGAAAAATTGAAAGTACTAAAGATTACCAAGAGTGATGTACCTATTCATAAAATAACTGTAAAATATTTGCCTACAAATATTAACTTCTTTGATTTACCCTGCCTACAAACTAATTTTGAGTAAAGTTACAAAGTGAGCTAAAATCAAAATGTGTTATACATTACTGGTCGTCCCAATTTTTTGCACTTTGCAGACAATATTACGCGTTATAATGACGTTAGTGCTTGCAGTGGAAGATATATTACGTATGACTATTCTAGCAGTACACAGCTGGATATCAACAATTATTCACGCGTTGGCTATGATACCTTTATGCTTGGTGTACTGTTGCACAAAGCAGTGTTTCCGCTCCACGTCAAGCTGCTCACCGGGCTGGTACGCCATGAGATCCAGCTGCGGTTGCATATTGTTCCTAACAATTATCATAGTCTTTCTTCTTGTGTACTTCTACACTAACTGGTTTGAGGATATCTTTGCAACGTTTGACTTACCGTTCCCATATATTTTAGAGAGCAAAATAGGCAATACTAAAATTCAGGCTGAGAATAAAAATAAATCTCGGCTAAGTGTTAAGTCGGCACAAAAAAGAACACAGAATGCAGTACATGTTGCGCATGAGGATAAAAACCACATAAAGGAGTCTATCAAACACGTCAGAAAACCTCTCCGAGATATAAAACATGAAATGAAAAACGACTTAGACTTTTCTTACATAGATCATTTTAAAGAAAAGGTCACCGACGAAAATAATTTTACATTTGTAACTATAACAGTTAAATCAATTCTACAAGGACCTGATGATGACCCACTGAGGAAGTAGTATTTTATAGGAATTCAATCTGGTTTTCTCTTCAACAAAAATATAACCTAAGAGACTATTTAGAAATCGTTTTGTAAAAAGGTGGAATGTTTATATTTAAGGAAACTGACAATTAAATGTTTTGCGTTTAAATAGATTTATTTTGAACTGTAGCTGATTTATGGCGTTAGGCAGAGGAGTTGCTTTCAGCGAATATTCCCAGTCACCACCAGGTGGCAATCGGGAATAAAATTCCCAGTTGCCACCGGGTGGTGACTGGGAAGTTATTGCCCCTACTTCAAATCGCTGTACACTGCGGCGTGGATCGCCACCCCTCACGGTTGTCTAATTTACAGCCGCAATGAGGGGATTTGCGGTCACTTTTCCAATGTGGTTTTATTACCTGGTGGCTATATATGGGGAGGCGACTGGGAATATTCGGATTTCAGAGAAGTAATGTGGAAAAAAAGGAAATGGAAACATCTGAACGATAAGGTGAACCAATACTTCATCTGAAAAATCTTCATCTAATCTAAGGTAACAGGAAAAGTAATAAAAAAAACATTTAATATCAAAATGATTTAATGAAATCAACATAAATATCATACCACACGATAATTATTTATTAAATAAAAATATAATACCTATTGTATTCAAATTAACATAAGAAATATAAGGCTTCCTTTTACATGACGCTGGAGCCGGACGAGTGCTGGACCAAATGATAGTGTATACGAATGAAAATCGTCCTGCACCGCACCGAACCGCATTGAGGGCGAGCTAAAAACCGCAACGGAACGGAATGCAAGGGAAGCAGTACAGCAAAGCATTGCCAACAAAAAAATTGCGGTCTGGAGCCGGTACGGCTTCAGCGTTAGTTCCAAGAAGCCTAAGTGCATACAAAGTCACGACACGATGTCTAAAAAGCCATTTTATATATAGGTGGTGTGGTGTTAATAACGATACAAAGTGCTTACAAAAGTACGAGACACTAAGCTTAATAATATTTTAAATGTTACTACAACACATAAAGTAGAATCGTTGATACATAGAACATTTTAAAGCAAACCATAACATGAAATATCAGATGGTTGCATCTTGTAAAGCGTAGCTCGAGCAATATTCAGTTTTCTGGTGAAATATGAATGTAAGGACGGTCATACGGACGGAAACACCGAAATAAAAGATGTTACTAATGACCATAGTACCTACCCAGAAAACTTAACATTCCAAAATCCAAACATACAGTCAGTTTAATAGACCACAAATAAATTATAGCATCTATATTTTTAGATAATAGCGTCTTGAAGTTGATTTCACAATCGAATTGATTCGTCAGTTGAAAGTTAAGGTGGATGGATGATTATCTCAGATGCCATTTTGTCGCTAGATGGCGCTAGATCCACAATTTGGAACATTTTCAATTTTTACGCCTAACTTAGAAATCTTTAATAGATAACTTTATTATATGCGAAACCTAGGGCATTAACTTGATTTTTTTAGATAGTCACTGTGCTTGTTAACTGGTCTCATACAAAGATTTGTACATTCTAAAGATTTAGCCGCTTGACTTTACTCTTTACACACACATACAAAGTAAATAGTAGTAACTTTCGACACCACTAGATGTCGTTTTATTCAAACAGTTTAAAATGAAATTAATATAGGTACACTGTCCCTATAAGTTGTAGTAATGTGACTGAACCTAAATTGTAATGTGTAAATAGTCATCATCTCAGCCGCAAGACGTCCACTGCTGGATATAGGCCTCCCCCTATTTGGGGGGCTTTGCCATAATCACCACGCTTGGCAAGCGGGTTGGCGATCGCAGTGTGATGGTAAAATGCATAGAGAACGCTGCTGCCCATTCTCTAGTAAATCCCTTAGTCGCCTTTTACGACACCCACGGGAAGAAATGTAAGGAAGAAGAAGGAATGGAAGTGTAAATAGTGACGTGTACTAAATAAATAAATAAAAGACTATTTATTACATTGTAAAGCTTTTTATTGTACCTTACTATAAATTAATAATATTTATTTAGTAAAAAGGGGTTAATATTTTCATAAAAATAATCGTTTTATTTACTCTCACTACATTTACTTAGATAGTTTCCGTTTGGATTCAAACCATCGAGTCATACCACCATACAAAGATAACATACTTTTTTAAATATTTTGATATTTACAATTATGATTTTGAATTTAGTATTAGAAAGAATTATGTATGTAGATTACAATATAAATAACATCATACGTAAGTATATATAACGGCACATGTATCTTACACAACAACACAAAGGGGTTGCTAGCTAACCATAACATTTATTTATGTTTCAAGAATACCTACTTATGATACAATTTTGAACTGCAATAAATATTCTTTTACAATTGAATTGTTAGGCTGGTACCTAAATACATGAGTGAAACTTATCTACACAGAAAAATCTTATGAACTAACAAAATAACACAAACTATACATCGCTACGTGCAAAAATAGCTTATTAATTATTCTATAATGTTCCCACTGCTGAGACTCAGGCCTCCTCTGAACTGTGGTGATGAAATAATTTACACTCAGCAAAGTGCTGGCTTGGATTCGAACCATCGACTCGT
The DNA here is from genome assembly GCA_947507805.1 of Aporophyla nigra. Classification (NCBI taxonomy): domain Eukaryota; kingdom Metazoa; phylum Arthropoda; class Insecta; order Lepidoptera; family Noctuidae; genus Aporophyla; species Aporophyla nigra. The sequence goes on from OX382295.1 coordinate 8,802,964, forward strand.
ACCACCATACAAAGATACTTATAAATATTATAATAAAATATCTTCTTTTCTACGCGCTACTTTTTGCAGTCGCCGCCGCCGCCGCGCCGTATCAGTCTTCTGCTTTTTACTTTTTACTTCCATTTATATAATTTCCGTGTGATCTGAATCAAATGCTGGAAGACGCAGTTTTCGCTGCAACAAATGAATTTACACAGTTTTGTTAGACTATTCTTACTGAACCGACACCTCAGAGACCTGCGGAATAAGTTAGGAAATGAGTAAGACTTATATTTTTATACCTTTTAATTCCTTGATGTCTAGACATTTAGCATTTTTCTCAACTCTTCTCAAAATAATTTCCGGCAGTACACATGTTTTAAAAAATGTTACCAACTTCGGCATCATAGCGTTGATAACTTCCTCATCCCGGTTAACTTTTATGACAGTCAATGGTTGGGTGACAGATATCAAGCAAATGAAGTAACATTTATTCATTTTGGTAATTCGCAATTGACCCTGGACCTAGAATCAAAATAATAATAGCTGTTAAAAAGAAACAATCCAAGAAATACATTATTTTTATACATACATACCAAGAAATAATGATATTTGTTACACTGAACATTGTGTAAAATATGTTGTACTTTGGTATTGTCAAACAAAAACTTCATCACTACAAACAAGCAAAAGCGTACTAATGTAATGAACACAAAAATATGGTATCAAGTTGGGACTTACCATTCCAGATGAAGAATCAAAGTTGTGACCATATGACCTTCTTCAAGTCAACAATACGGTACCCTACCAAACCTGATAAGTTGTCACTTGATGTTCTTTCCACAGTTAGTTGATAAGCTTCAGTCTCTGAATCGGGTTGTGGCCAATCAAAATCAACAGTCTCTACTTGCTCTGTAACAGATTCAACTGTATTGAAGCTAGAGCTGCAGGCTATGGCTTCGTATCGAATTTCTGGTATACCACGCGAATAGGTTTAGGGCGTATCTTCAGCTGTCGAATGGTTGGACAGCTGATGATGATCTTGAGTTGAATGTGGACTGAAATAAAAGATAAATAAATGAAATAGGTACAGTTAAAAGTACACAGTTAAGACACAACACGAACCAACGAGTATCAAATAACCTCCACTCACGTAAATCTGATTCGAAATCTTATGGGAATCTAATTTACTCACTATAGATCACTAAAAGAACTTCCATGATGTCTTTTGAATACTGCTTGCACTTTTTTCCGTGATTTTCGCGGTCCTGAATACACATGTCGTATACATTTATGCAAGTTTATTAGTCGGGTTTATCTTAGGCAGTTCAGTTGCAATTCAATCTGTAATCAAAAAGAATAATTACAAACAACAGCAAATGTATCTTATTTATGAAATGTTTCAAGAAACAGAAATAACACCACCACCAAGCTGTTGTTTTCAGAGAGAATATTTGAAATTTGTAGTATGTCATGTGACGACAATCAACGAGTGTTGCTAACGTTTGATTTTGTATTTCATCTTCTAAATCTTACACTTTTGTACCATTATAATAATACTCTATATCACCTTGAAAATCATTCATTGCACATAAAAATAACACTTACCGTCAATAAAACACAAAAACACTTCACTTTTCAATAAAAACCAGGGCTTTGAATAACGTTAAAAATTTGGTATCGTTACTTTCATCGGACGAAGATAACGTTATTAGTAGAGGTCACGTAATGCTTGGTAACGATACTTGGCATACGTTTTACCGGTAACTGAGTACCGTTAATTTTTTATTTATTTTCTTTCATCTCTTTCTTTCGTCTACATTATTGAAGTTGCATTTGCACCGTTTGATTGGCGATGTTGCCGTAGAGCGCCGCCGCCCATGGCGTTCCGCTTAGGTTGCGCAGGTTGACAACAACGCATTAAGTAACGATGTGATAAGAGAACGGTGTGGTGTAAAAGAAGATGTAGTGACAAAAATTGAAAAAAGTATGCTTAGATGGTTTGGTCATGTTGAGAGGATTAATGAAGGTCGGCTCACAAAAGGTATTTACAAGGCAGATGTGAGTGGAAACACCGGGAGGGGACGCCCTAGGAGGACATATAGGGACCTTATTGGTGATGTTCTTCAGAAAGGTCAGGTGCGTAGTACTCGCAACCAGCGTGTGTGTATGACCAATTTTATGAACCTAAACGAGGCAAAAGAAGTGTGTAGAGATCGTAGCAGGTGCCGTTCCGTGGTTTCTGCCTACCCCCATGGGAAAAAGGCGTGATTCTATGTATGTATGTATGTAAAAGTATCGATACTAGTAACGTTAATTGGTAACGTTATTTTATAGATTCGATACCAAAGTATCGTTACCCGTTTTACCGTTAAAATATTAACTTTATGAAAATAACGTTACTTAACGATACTTATAGTGTGAATTTGGTAACGTTAACAAGCCCTGATAAAAACTGTTTCACGGATGGCACTCATTTGAATGGTTCTCCGTAGTAGGTAGCACAGTTTTTTTAAGTAATAATAAACATGGTAAATATCCCGTTTTAAGTTCTAATGATACTGGTGTTTATTGTTTCGTGTGGATTTCATGACAAAGTCTCTTCCGAGCCCCTTTTCTTTAATAAAAAAAACCTCGTCGTAAAGTTTAGTTGCTAAATTGGTGTCCAGATTCTTAAATATTATACCAAAATGTTAAATTTTGCGTTGAAGTTTTAGTAACACCCACCACATTTGTTTACCATTTATTTTATTGAAATTTCAATGCGTACTATTTTTATTTTTGAATTCTTAGCAAAGTACGATCTTTTAAAATGTATGGTACGATCTTCTAAAAAATAAAGTTGGCAACCCTGCTTGACGCATTTTGTGTGTGCTAATAATACTAGTAAAATAAGCAATTTTGAAAAATCAAAGTGGTTTGTCTGTGTATTCACTAATCTTGCTGGTTTCACATGAATGAAATATGATTCAATCAATAGATGTACGTAGTACCTACGTTTCACCATTGTGTAGGTAGCTTCGCTGATCGCCTGATTTAGTCATAACTTACTTATACATCAAATTCTATTCTCTGATTTTATTCAACTCAAACCAATGGATTAGTACCTAAGCGTATCAGAATGTTATCAGTACCTACTTACATACATTAAAAAGATTTTTAAATCTGGAAAGTCGTGTACTAGTAACTACTTACTACATATTTAAACTAGATAATACAATAATTACATTAGTATTGTATCTGTGTGAACCAAGGGCAGATCGCAGAGATATTTTTTTCACTTTATGTAAAGCATTCTTTCTCATTCCATAATAAAAAACATTTTATCAATCAAAAAATGTTAACTGCGCGGGCAAACCCGCGCGCCCGGCGCTAACTTGCTAGAAACACAATATTCTGGAAACGATTCGCAAGTTTTCAAGACTCAAGCAATCACGCTTTGACGGTATGGCAACAACGCGGGGTGCGAGCGCTGCTACTAGAATGGCAACGTCGCATTATCGAATTTAAAAGATAAATTCTTGTCTAAATGTTCGAATATCGAACAGCGCCATCTATTATGAATGTTTACTAATCGTAAACTCGTAACACAACAGCAACCAACTTTCTCGGTGGTTCTATAAATTTCCGTCAGATGGCGCGATTCAGGTCACTCACACATGTAAAGATTTTTCGTTTTTTATTCGGTCTAATTCTCCTAGAAATACTGTTTTTTTTATAAAATTTGGGCCATATGCGAACATAATACATTATTAAGTCTCATTAAAGTTGCTTTTATTCTGCAGAAACTGTTTATTTACCGAGATTTCCACACCTGAAAAATGTATGGCGAGGGCTATCTAGGCATTCACCTTAAGAGGATTAGATAAAACTTAGTTATAATTAGATTTCGAAAACGAAAATACATCGCGGCAAGGTGACTCAGGCCTTTGGTGTGGTTTGATAAACAGACCAGGGGCACCTCGCATTTTACGTATGAAGCTAATAAGTACAGTCAGTGCCCTGCATTACATGACCCTACACAGAACAAATGAGGAAGAAGGGTCAAGTAATGCAGCGCACTGACTGTACGTGGCGGGCTCGTCTTGCCGGTTCAATTCATATGGTTGCCACGCATTGCCGCACGTAGTCGTCCATTAGTCGCTCATAATATCAAAAAAATGAAGGCAAAAATATATGGCGTCGCATTCAGCTTAATTCTGCGAATCCGAACCGCACGTTATTCATACTTTCAAAGGACATCGAAAGGTAATAATGCACGTCTACATAATAAGTAATTAGGTAGGTTGATCTATCTACCTGTCTACCAAATGTTTATATTTGTTGTTTTTATGTCACCCGTATTTACGTAGTTAGAATATTAATGATTAAAATTATAGTGAGTTTATACATTTAAGTAGTAGATACTTACAAGTTATGTTCACAAGGTCAGAAGTATCCCGGGCGTCGGGAGTCAATAGCAGACTCCCGGCCACCGTAGGCCCGAGCTTACACCGTAGGCGAGCAATGGGTAGCTCGCCGCCCGCCGGCCGTAGTGTTCCACGCGCGGGTCAAAGAGATGTTAGCAGAACTGAAGCGGTCTGCTAGGACCGATGCCTGCCAGGGTCGCGAGATTGTTCGAAAGAGATACCGTGACCCTGGCACATGGGCAACTGAAGTCAGTAAAAGTCTGACACGCCCTCCCGCTCCGGTCAGAAGTATGAGTAGGAAAGTACTTAAGTACCAATTTAAATTTATTTTAGCATTTTAGGTACCCTCCAAAACAATGTCTATAGCATGGACAAACAGTACTATAACTAAATGTTATGTAGTAAGATTTTGAATAATAGGACAAGAGGACCCGTACCTAGATACTTAAAAAAAATGGTTTAGAACAGGTTTCTGATCTACATACTACTAAGTCAATACATAGCCTAGGTTTACTTAAAACGTCATTTGTTAGCAAAAGCAGAGTAAAAGGCACATAACTGGTAATTAAATATTCAGATTAATGAGTATTACAAAGAAGACGACCCTATTACGCGATAGAAAGAGGGGCAACATCTAGGTGAGTATAATTGTGCAGGCAATTAGCGCTGTGCGACCTGAATTGCACTTTATTGTGTCGTAGCAAGAGTCGCTTTTTATTTGAATGATTATGTGGAGTGCATATTCTGTACTTTTATTATTATGTATTCTGCGATATAACACAAGTGTATGAAGCGTTGTGTGTTTTCCTGTCATCCAGGCTCAGTGCAGTTACAGTTTGTATGTTTGACGCATCATCAGGTCGAAGAAGGAATCATTGTCGATCGCCAGGCTGATGCTGCTGTAATAGTTCATGAATTCCTCCAAAGTCACCTGTGGGAAATGTAGACTTCTATTTTAGAACTTTCTCGAGTATGTGGTGGAAATTAATTTGAAATTACTGTGATAGATGGAGATTGAAATTGGCGCCAGTGATAGAAAAGTTTGTCATCGTATTGGCATGTGATGAGGTCGGATGTTACTAATGTGACGACTAAAAGAGTAATTAATTAATTAATTTGTGGTAAACATTACGCTAAGAAATGAATACATATACATAAAATAATAAGTTGGGGGATATGTTGCTGGATGGAGAGAGGAAAACCAAATAAAGGTTATAAAAATTAGATGGCGCCGGCATTTCCTAGCTGACTGTTCCCTGAGAAGAAATGCCGAAAAAAACTCCGAGGTCATAGTCTCTTTTGAAGTCCACACATTATATTATTAGAAATATGAGTGTAACAATGCATGGCCATGTTTGGATGGGCCTTTTTAAGTAAGAGCAGCTCTGAGCTGACCTGCCCCAATAGACGGTATGTATGTATCAGCCATCGTGTAGCTCAATCCTATTTTAGGGAGCTCAACGACATGTCACAAGACTATCAGATCTGCAGGACATTTGCGTAGGCCATATACAAAATACTCAAAACCGCCAGACAGTTATTATAAAGTCATGAAAATAACATTCGTATTACACACTTACTTTTCCTTCCACCTGCTCATCAGACTCAAAGTTGGCGAGGAATGTATCCAGAATGATATCTGCTGATTCTTCGCCGCTCATGTATCTGAAATTTTAAAAAGAGAACATTAACAATATAGACTTGATATTACATGTTGGTTTTTAATATTTACTTCGAACATGATGCGTTACACGAAATCTGCAGAATTAAACTGACAACCATTGTTACTAAGGGGTATCTTGTTACACTGAACTGCGTCGTGGTGGTGGAGGTCAGTCGGTCAGTTAAGCAGTCGGTTCATGTAAAAACTGGTACTCATCTACTTTAAATTTTCATTGTTCAAGTTTAGGATTTGTTATTTCTTTGGACGGATTTTGGAGGCATGAGGAACAGGGTGCAAAGTTTACTCATCCTCAATAGAAAAGGAAGGACCATCCGACCAGACCGGAGTATTTTTACCTATTTTTAACCAACTTCAAAAAAAGGAGGAGGTTATCAATTCGACTGTATTTAAAAAAAAAATGTTTGTTATCTCATAACTTTTGACTGGGTGAACCGATTTTGATCATTCTTTTTTTATTTGAAAGCTGGTGCTTCCCGAAAGGTCCAATTTGGTTCCATTCGGACAATGGGATCCATGTGAAAACCATATAAGTCTTAAATTTGCATTATTTGCGAACTTAAAAAGTTTTTTAGTTCTCTTCTTTTCATTCATTTCATTCTCATTTGCCAATACAGTATCGCAGGAACAACGAATGTACGTTGTTCCTGCGATACTGTGTTGGCAAATTGACAGTCGACCCCCTCCCAGAGGTTCATGTAGATGGGCAAGGTTCTTATGTAACAATGTGTGCCCAGTGTCCAGCCTTAAGGATGAAACACTCACGACGTATCATTTTCAACCACCCTGATGCCATACAGTCCACGGCACGTTGACTTGAGTGGTATTTCTTCTAACTAGCTTCTACCCGCGACTTCATCCGCGTTAAATTTCTTGTTCCCCCGACCCTTCCCGTTTCCCGTCGCATCGAATCGCCTACCCGTGCGATTTTCCCAGTTTTAGCAACATTTTTCATTACTGCTCCGCTCAACCTACCCAATGGGGATTATTGAACTTTTTAGTTCACTTATCCCCATTAAATAAAAATTTTGGGTCAACGGGGAATAGTGAACAAAAAGTTCACTAATCCCCATCAATGGGGATCATCCAACGGGGAAAAGTGGAATAAGCCGTGGATTCAAGACTTCAATAATTATTCTAATAAAATAACCTGGTACCGGATCAGTTCCGTGTGGTAGGTACCGGATGTAAAGAATTGCACCATCCAATTTCTTTCAGTGGGTGTCGTAAGAGGCGACTAAGGGACGTACTAGAGAATGGGCAGTAACGTTCACAATGTATATTACCACCATAGTGTGATCGCCAATCTGCCTGCCAAGCGTGGCTATTATGGCCACCGGGGGAGGTCTATGTCCAGCAGTAGACGTCTTTCGGATGAAATGATAAGCCTGATCATTACTTTTTTTTATTTAATTTCCACTGTTGATCTCCAGTCTCCATAATCATACCCTAATACCCCATCATTCCTTAAAGAATACGTGAAGGCCAATCAAATGAGTCCAAGCTTGATGATGTTATATGCTATTCACCTCCTGACTCCATCAGCAGAATGTTCTCATCACCAAACATACTGTATACAACTCAACAAAACCAACGATTATGGCAAAGCCCCCCAAATTGGGGGAGGCCTAAGTCCAGCAGTGGACGTCTTACGGCTGAAATGATGAGTCCGAACTCAACGGGGTTACTAATAACGGTTGAAGAGTTTCACTGTCCGCTTCCTGACATCATCATCAGACCCTCTTCGTCACTAAACAGAGTATATGTAGTTGTGTATAGTGTAGAACTCGTCAAAACCAACCAACCCGCAACAAACATCTACGGCCAGTAAAATGTTCAACAGTGAAGAATTCAGCTCCAATCGGCCTCTTGTCCCGACATTGTACATAATATACGACAGCCAAATAAAACGCCTTTATTAGTTAAAATTCCATTTATTCTCTTTGATATAATAATTTAAAAAAAAACTATTAATTTAATAAAATTAAACAATATGAGAATATACTTACATACATACAAACAAACATAGATACATACATACAGACTACTAAAATAGATATCATTATAATGTTATTAAAATAATCAATACAAACAAAACTGTGACGATACGGAAAGATATTGTTCTTTCACTCTTCTTTTAAAATCCAACTATTTGGTAGTCCCTAATGTCTGGTGGAAGTGCATTCCACAACCGCACCGCGTGCATAGTGAAAGAGTAGGAGTAGAAGTCAGTGGAGTGGCGAGAGAGGTTTCTTAGATGCGACCTGCATGGCGCATCTGAAGAACGGGCGTAGGAAAAACGGTCCCGCAGGTAAGATGGTGTTTTAGGATTGTGGAGAAGGTTGAATAGCAGACATGATGTCCGAGAGTTGCTGCGAAGTCGGATGGGGAGCCAATTCAGCGTCTTGCGAAAGTTGGAAACATGATCATACTTTTTGAGATTAAAAACAAAACGAATGCATAATCCCTTAAAAAGTAACTGTAATGCTGCAGATCGTCGGCTTAGAGATGGAAGTAGGAAGAGATGATTCCGGTGACAGAGTTCATGAAAGTAGAAAAGAGAAGGGGAGAGAGAACGTCACCCTAAGGCACACTAGCGGTAAGAGAACACCAATCAGAAAACGACTCGTCGAGACGAAGTCGCTACGAGAGGCCCTTATTATACGAGCCACCCAATAGCCGTAGATGCGAAATTTAAAGATTTAAGAATCCCTAAAAGGATATCGAAATCTACTGAGTTAAACGCACTGCTGAAGTCGAGAAGTACGAGTAAAGTGTGAGATTTGTCATCCATAGCCCAGCGGATGTCATAAGTAACCTTCAAAAGAGCCTTTACTGTGCTATGACCGGGTCAAAAACCAGTTTGAAGAGGACAGAGTAGGCCATTGGCAGATAGAAAGGCAGAAAGTCGTTGATGAACATTGTGCTCCAGAACTTTAGAGAGATATGGTAGGACAGAAATGGGATCTTCGAAATTTTGGGTAAGGGGATGTTATGAGCTTGTATCCAGGCCTCAGGAAAAGTACACGAAAAAAAAGGAGAACTTAAAAATGTGGGAGGATAGGTGAAATCATTCTGGAGCAAAGTTCATTGTTACCAACTGCAGTAGAGGAGAAAGCACAAAAAGATTTTTTGACCTTAATTTCACTCACTAGCCTTAATTCAAAAGAAGAACACTGAGGCAATGGCAAACAAGTTTGTATAACGAAGCTGCTTTGACGTGTGGATAAAAAAAACAGGGGCATGTGAGAAATATTTATTAATAGCACACACGCCTGTGTTTATTAGTAGAGGAGGAGCGTGCCAGGAGATTTGCCAATGCCAAGTTTTAAGAAACTTCGAGACTTCAGAGGAATTACGGTTGTCGAGAGAATTGTGGAAGTAACGTCTCTTTGTATCTACACAAACGCCTGCACCAATTACGCAGCACCTTATATGCATTCAGGTTTACGCTCAGAAGCACAGCGTTTAAACTTTCTCTTGGCTGTGTCCCTACTAGCCATCGCATCTTTAATTAACGGAGTAAGCGAAAGAGCCGGAACATATTTGACCTTGACTCTACGGATATGGGAATGACGGTCATATAAGCTGAGCAAAGTGCTGTTAGAAAAATGTTAGAAAAGTGGACCATATCGTTGATACAAGAGCCCTCCAAGACGTCCGTCCAGTCAATGCTACCAGCATCACGCAGTAATCCCTCCAGGTCTATACTCTTGTAGTTCCGAAGGATATTTAGGCTTGCGCTTGGGAGGGCGAATCCCGTAGGCATAAAGATAAGGTCGTGATAAGAAAAACAAGCAGTGAGCTGTCCGTGGACTGATAAATTATTCGAGTTAGACACAATCATCAGGTATAACAGAGAAGGGGTGCAAGTAGAGAAATGATGAGTAGCAGAAAGAGGCAGAATACTAAGGTTAAAAGAGGATAAAAGAGATTTGAGTTTGTGAGTACGACTGTCGTTTTTAGGTAAACAAGTATTAAAATCGTATCAAACGAGTCAAAGTAACCGATACTGAGGTTTGGACGATAAATGCTTCCAAGGACCATTTTAGTGTGATTAAGGAAAATTCGAGAAACAGATGCTGCGCTGACCTCGAGTAGGAATGCAGTGATGTGCTGATAATCTTGTAGGGAATCAATACGCAAGTAAACGGCAACACCACCCTCACCCTTCCCAGTTATATCATAACGAATAAGGACATAACCAGGAAGGGCAAACTGGACAAATAAGAGAGAGGGTTTGAGGAAGGACTCAGAGATAAGCAAAGCATCTATATGTGCACAGTTAAAGGAAGCATGAAGATCAGAGTAATCGCCAGGAACACTCTGGGCGTTGATGTGAGCTATGTTGAGATTATTGGGAAAGTGGGACAATAAAGAGGAAATCTGATCAACGAGGGTAAGAGGAGAGGAGGTACCACTCGCCGCACTAAGGAAACTGCTAAAAGAGGAAAAACAAGAGAAAAAATCATCTTCATTATCGATATCGTTCATAATTAACAAAAATAAATATATAAAATAAAAATATATACGAATAAACAGCAAAACAAAAAAAAAAAAAAACTAACAATGTTAAAACAATTACAAATTTAGTGCATACAAACACTCAACAAATAAAAACACCTATTCGCAAGCATTTCATTGTTGGCAAGGATTTCAACACAACAATTTTATGGCTATGGTACGAAAAAAATAGTTTTTTTTTTTTTATCAAAGCATGCATTAGGATAACAAAGTACGTAAATAAAAATTAAATTAAATTTCGATAGTGCCAGCCACAACATTCAAATAAGGACTATAACAAACACAAGGTGTAACGAAACGTTACGTCAATATAAAACAAAGTTACATACACTTTTAAAATACACTTTTCAATACATACACATTTTCACAACCCGCGGCGATAAACATACCGACCGATCTGTCAGATACCTCTTCACGCATGAAACTACATTCAAATAGCCCCTACGTAATGTGCATAAAAATGTATACTACCAGGTGCAATAAAAGATGAATCCAAAGATACGACATTTATAAATAAACTCAAACAAATATTAATCAAAAAAGCATACTACACAATAAATGAATACTTACATGACAAAAACATTATTTGTACTCAGTCAGACACCACACATAGCTAAATATTAGTATAGGATATATACTTGATCTCAATTTAATAAATGATGTACCTAATTAATTTTAATGACATAATTATTTTAAAATTGTTTATTGTTATTAATTACTGATTTTTATTTTTTAGAATAAGTTAATACTTTTTGCTGTGCCCTACAGGGTCCGTAATTGTACGTTAGCTTTAAGCCACTTGTAAGAACTTTTCACATTATGGAATGCAAATAAAGATATGAATATAATTTGTGAAGGGAAAAATAATTAACTAAAATTATATACGATGGGGTAGATTAACAAAAGGAACATCAAAATTTTATAGTTTACCGACACTAAATGATTTTGTTACAAAACAGTCAAGGTAAAACATGCAAGGGGACATCCAACTCGGTAAACTCAACGACGAGCCTTCCTCACTACCTTCTTTTTGGGGGTTGCAGATACAGCAGATGTAGATGCCATTGCTGGCGAGTTTGAAGCTGCAGGCATGGGATCATTAGGTGCGGCAGCACTGGCCGGAGCGGGGAACAAGGCGATTAATGTTTCGAGCTTAACCATGGACGTTATCTGACGGCGAGCTTTGTCAGGCGTTTATACCTTACCCGCTGCAGACCAGCAGACTCAACCTCATCTAAACTTAACTTCCCTCCCACTCCGAGCTTGCATCTTACGTCGCACCCGCCCGTTATGGTGCGACAACCCTTGTCCATTTCCCACAGGAGCCGGGTGCTGCCCCTGCGCGTCGCCTGTGGGGTACGCCCTAGTCCTATCAGGCATCATGTCATTTCCTCTCATGTAGCTTAGGTTTTGGCAAAGTTTAATAGTCAGCCGCCAGCTTAACACCAACTCTCCTTGGGAATGCTATTTGTTCCTTGGTACAAAAGCATATTCCCACATTTTCACAACAAATCTTCCCGATCTGCATTTGGGATCACATTTCAAGGTTCGTATCTCGTGTTATCTATAAATACGACCACGACCATGCTGGCTAGACTTAAAACACTTTTCATCGGAAAATTTGGCGTAAGAAAAATTTAAATCTTTGTAGTAACGAGCGAATCGCACGCAAGCAGCTTTTTGTCTGAGATGGACTCCAGCTCGATTCAACTCTTTTCTAATAGCTTTCATCACAACTTCGTAATCTTCGCAGCCAGCGGCGGACTGTTGTTCTCTGGAAAATAAATAAAATAATAACACTGTTAGCATTGATTTTTTGAACATAACATGTACAGATGTGGAAGTTCACCAAAAGGGTTAAAAATTATAACATGCTCTCCCAACGAAGCAATGCAAAAATCAAAAGTGTTAAAAATCTGCACCCTACCATCAGGCAAAAAACAGCAGTAAAATATGCTCTCACATACGCTCTAAAGTTAAAAATGTAGATGGGAAGGACACGTAGAGAGACGATCGATGGACAATCCGCATTACGTGATGGCCAGGTCCTACGGACACTTGGAAAAGAGACCTGTCTCTAGATGCCCCAGACGACATCACAGGAGTCGCAGGAAAAAACTGACCGACAGAAACCAAAGATCGAAACCGCTGGTGTTCTGTTGAGGAGGAGGTTTTCACCCTCACTACTTGAGGGGTTCATGAATGCTATTTTTTATTTTAAATTTTATTTATCTATATATTAAGTGATTATCAAACCTCCGCTTCGCCGATGACATTGTACTTTTTCCTCATCAGTGGCTGAGTTGGGTAACATGCCCGAAGACCCGAACAAGGCAAGCCTCGAGATTGGGCTTAAGATGAAAATGTCAAAAACCAAACTCATGAGAAACAGCATCAAAAGGAGAATACACATTGGGGGTGAGGTGAGGAGATTGCAAATGTCCCAGACTATATCTATCTGGGTCAAATAGTCTCTTTTCAGGCGCGGCAAGATAAAGAAGTTGCCCGACGCAGCGCGAGCGCCTGGAGGAACTATTGGTGTTTTGGTTATGTTAATGAAAGATCTTCTGGAAGGAGTTCTACCACTATGTCTCAAACGGAGAATTATGGACATGTGTATTCTCCCAATTCTCACATTTGGTGCTCAAAGCTCTTGACACTTCAGCAGAGGTCCAAGCTCGAAGTTTGCCAGCGAACCATATAGCGCAGTATCCTCCTGGGTATCCTGGGTGTTCGACTTTCAGACCGTATAAGGAGCACAACACTGCGCGCCAAAACCAAGGTCACAGACGTTACCCAGAAAGCTGCTCAGCGTAAGTGGGACTGGGCCGGACATGTCTACCGGATGTCTGATGACAAATGGGCTAATAGAACCACTAATTGGGTCCCAATAAACGCACGACGACATCGCGGCAGGGCGAGACGAAAATAGCAGGACGAGCTTGACTCCTACCTAGTGTTGCAAAGGACTCGACTCCTCGAGTCGTCATTTTAAAGACTCGACTCAATTATGCAAGACTCAGTGTGCTCAAAAGGCTCGGAGTCTGGAGTCAAACCGAGCCCGAGTCATTCTCGAGTCTAAAAAGGGACTCGAGACCTTTTTAAGACTCGAGTCCTTTTTAAAACTCGAGTGCTTATCTGTAGACTCCGAACCTTTTGAGCACACTGAGTCTTGTATAATTGAGTTGAGTCTTTAAAATTAGGACTCAAAGACTCGAGTCCTTTGCAACTCTACTCCTACCGAAAGTACTGGTCAGCACTAGCAAAAGACAGAATTTTGTGGAAAAGGGAGAGGGAGGCCTCTGCCCTGCAGTGGAACAATACAGACTAGTTAGTTATGTATTAATACGTAAAGCAAACATTCTGTACCCCTTTTTAAGAAATTTACGCGGACGGAGGAGTATACAATTTGGCACAGTTAAAGCTTATATGGAGACTAAGTGCAGAAAGCTATCATTTTTTAAATATGGTTGAATTTCGACCACTTGGCTACCACTAGTATACATTAAAAAGCAATTATCATTCACAAAAATCTAAAAAATAAGTTAATAGTGATGTAAGCAATGTTTTGTTGTTGTGTTATGTCAAAATAGAAAATATGTTTAATAGTACTATATAGGGTGGCAGGGACATCGACTTACAGCCTGTTGCCATGGATTCAGTACATGATTCTTCCCCCTGGGTTGAAACTTATAAAAAAGAAAAAAAAATGCTGTGCAACAACATTCGGACCGTGTATGTAGGTATTACACTTTTCTATGAAAGAAACAGCAGATTTTTGTTGATAACCGACGTAAAACTTTTGCGCTTTTCTAGCTCTAGGATCATGTGCTAATTCCATGGTTTACGCACCGATGGGCTTGCCATCCTGTATAATTACTAGAACCATTATATTTCTATCGTTCTGTATCTGAATACAAAAAACATAACTTACTTGCAGGTTCAATTCCACCGAATTTTGGGATATATTCAACCCTTGTCTATGCAAGACAATAATTTGATATATTTCTTCTTGAATAAGGTTTCGGGTAGTCATGGTTAACGACAAACTTAGTCACAGACCACAATAGGCACAAAACACACACACACAGTCCAGGATACGAGCTGGGGTTAAAAGAGGCCTTCGATCACAGTCCGGTAACCCAGCAGAGGTCACACTTAGGCAGGTATTCAGTCCGATAGAAATAAACAAATCGTAAGAAAGCGTCAACCGTTAGCGAGATGCAAATTGACACTGGCTTATGGTTTCTGTTATTTTTTGTTACAGGCCCTGCACTCACACAAATTCATGTCGTTTAATTGGGTGAAACTAAAAAAGGGTAAAGCTGCGCATCCGCAGAAACAATTTCTTGTTGATGCTCAAGTTTTGCCGTGATAGTACCTAAACGATAGTACAGTCAGCGTCAATAATATCGGGGCGAACAGACTGTTCAAAATGATCTAAACAACTCATCATCTGCCTAGCGTTTTCCCGATTATGTTGGGGTCGGCTTCCAGTCTAACCGGATGCAGCTGAGTACCAGTATTTTACATGGAGCGACTGCTTATCTGACCTCCACAACCCAGTTACTGGGTAAAAAACGATATCTCTTAGTAAGACTGGTTATCAGACTTTCGGGCTTCTGACAACCCGTAACGACTGTCTAAGATCTACGAAAGACAGTCGGGACCAACGGCTTACTTTCCGAGGCAAATATTAACTCAATGACACAAGGAGAGTTTCAGATTGAAGACAGTACACGGCAACTGTCATTCTAACAAGAACTTTATTCAATAGAGATATGGTTTAAATTTCTTAGTTGTTGAGATCATTATGAAACATTCTGTTCGTTCCGATTTTTGTGACGCTGGCAGTATCTACCTATACTTAGATGTAGAATAGATGTTCCCTACACCACATATATAGCAAGGATAGCTGTCAAATACAACAGTGCGAATCATTATGGGTACATTCCGAATAGGGCAGTAATCGATTTGACCGTGTTTACACGCGTTCCTACTAAGCGCGATAACGATGGCCCATGAATCGTCAAAAAATGAGGTCATGACATGCGCCATCTTGCGATAACGCCGACCAAGCCTTAAATGAATACTACCGTGAGCGCTGTCAAGTATAGACAGTTAACTAACGTGGCATTTTATAAATTGTTCTTTTGGACAGGCGCCACCTAACCAAGGAAAAATAAATTTGTGCTCTATACATATATATAAGTATAGGTATATAGGTTTTGACGTTGGGTTAGCACTGTGAGCGCATTCATTAGAGTTCCGAATTGTTAACAGCTTTCAGCTGTCATAATCGTGATACCGAAATCATCATTAGCGCTGTGAGCAATTACAGCATAATTCGGAATGTACCCTACGTCTTTCTGTTCGCACCTTTGTGGTTTCCTATAGAACAGTATAGGTGCTTATGCTTATTTCTGTGTTAATGAAAAATATCTGAATTTTGGAACCAAAGGTATAATATACACGTATAAATATTTGGTACCTGGGGTTTGAAGTAACGCAGTAGGCTCTTCGAATATCCGACACGGTAATGACGCCGTCTCCGGTCTTATCCAGCTTCTTGAACGCCTGTTCCACAATGGCCCGACGTGACTCACAAATCCTTGGCTGTAAACATTTTATTAACATTATTTTAGACCACAATAGCTGTGGACCGAAGTGTGTGGGCGAGGGAGGCCTTTGCCCAGCTGTGAGATCTAATCTAGATACAAGTATCAAGTGTCTAGGGATCAAGGTGTTAAAAAATATATTACCTGAGTGAAATTAAATAAAAATGTCCATTTAGAATGACTAAATAAATGTTTTCATATATCGCACCCCTAGATCTAAAGGGAACTAACTCAAAATTCTTAATTTCTGAGTTATGCACACCTTCGAGTCTGTCATTTTAATACCTGTCGACCAATAAACCAGATTCAAATCTATTTCCAATATTTGAAGTCGCTGGGCTGGTTTATAGCAACTAGCAAAAACGTGCTTGATCCCTAGACACTTTTGATGTGTGTAGATAGAAGTACAAAAACTGCACAAAGTCAGACTTCATACCTCAGACATTTTTTACCAGTTTAACATCATAAAGATACATACATTTGATGTTCATTTCATAATTTATATGGTATTTAGACCATTAGGCCAACCATTTTTCCATAATATATATGAGCTAAGTTTTATAAAGTTCTTTTTAGATTATGGTTTACTAGTTAACAATGACAAAAGCCGAAGAAAAACTTACACACATATGGTCCAGGAACACATCAAGGTTTATATAGCCACTGTTTTCCGGTTCAAATTTATCAAACACCCCCATTGCATCCTGAAAGAAATACATATATAATTAGCCTCTTAGTAATAAAGGCATAATGCCTGTAGACATAACTAACTAGAAATGGAAACAATTCCCAATCAATTACATAACACAGGTAGGATGAATAACATTAGTTAACACATAACAGTAAATGTGTTACCAACTGCAATTTTATAACATATTTTACAACAAGTTATGAAATGTGTTTCGTGTGATAAGTTCCGAAACATTAACGAAGGATGATCTGAGGAATATCTGCCTTACCGTAAGAAAATTTTAATTCCGCGGGTAGGTTAGGTAACCCGCGAAATTAAAATTTTCTTACGGTTTTTGTAATTTGTAGGTCAGTTCAGTTTGTTCGGTCATGCAATGGGATTCAATGAGCTTAGTATTGATGATTTTAATTATTGTAATTCTGTAATGGTCGCGAATCATATTTTGTTCCACATACACAGCCTGATACCGACCTGTAAATTGTAAAAAACGTAAGAAAATTTGAATTCTGAGGGCTACTAGCACTTCTCCCTGAAGGACACTTGTTTTCAATTTGGGGTAGGTAGTTCTTTTATTGTTGTTTTTTTTAAAGATGAGTAAAAGTTTTACCTCATGGCTCAGTTCAAGTCCAGTTTCTTTGATTCCGTTTAAGAATTGGTCTCGGTTCAACCGCTTGCTGCCATCTTCGTCCATCGCTCGGAACATCCTGAAAAAGTATATTTTAACGTTAATATTAAAATAAAAACCCAAAATATTACTTAACATTCTCTTAATAAGTTTAATAAAATATTTTTAAGTCAAAGTTACAAAAACTCTGGTTCTATTGGTCACGAAGTAGTTTCTACTTTGCAGAATAAATCATGTCAATAGTGTATGTAACAATGGCAAGTACACAATTTGATCTATGTATATTCCATAAAAGGCTAAGGTCCGAGTTTCCAACATGATCGTATCAGGAGAACCGTAGGTAGACCAAAGTAACCAGCATCACCCGAAGAATTTCCATACTAAGTGGCACATAAAACGCAGAACGGTTGGCTGCTGGTGCCGAAAAGTTCTGGAGTGGTGTGAACCAGAGGGTGGAGCGTGGGTTAGTCCCTCATAATGTACACCGATGAAATGATGAAGGTCGTCGGACGCAGTAAACACAGGAATGGTCGTTATGACGATGCCTAGGGTAGGCCTGTAGTCTACCAGTGATCATCTTTCTTTTATTATAATGATGATAAAATAAATTATCCTTCAAAAAGTATACCTCCCAAATCCCAGGATGCCAGAGGCTCCGCGAGCCAAACAGAGCAGGCGCAGCTTCTCCAGAGGGTCCGTAGCAGACTCCAGCTCACGAGCCGACTTCTGCATTAACTCCTCCTCGTGCCGAAACGTCTCTGACATCGGTCTGTGCCATGCTACTGTAAGTTTCAATTAAAAAATATATACGTTAGATGAAAACTCGATAAAGCTGCCCGACCTGGAGATCAAATTCAGCAACTTCTGAACAGTCTCGCTTGTGACTAATGGACCAACGAGCAGAGATGTACAAAATACTTTTAAAAAAGTATTTAAATACAAAATGCAAATACTTTTCTTATTTACTATTTCAAATGCAAAATACTAAATACTTTTGCTTTTTGTATTTATTTTCAAAATACTTTATTCAAATAAAATACTTTCAGACATAATTACTAATGTTCTTTATTTATTAAAGATATTAACGTTACAAGCTCTTCGAAAATAGTATTTTATATTTGACAAATATAAAATACATTTCTTGTCATTGTCATACATTCATATCTTTATATTCGTGACTTTTTTCTTTTTGCTCGGCTCCTAAGGGTCCCAGTGTGATGTTATGTATTCTATAGCGTTCCTATAAATAATATCTTTGGACAACCAACACAACGTTATCTGATCCCAAACTAGGCAGAGCCTGTACTATGGCAAATGAGCTATCTAACACTAAATGTGGTTTCTCAAATTAGTATGTTCACCCAAACAAACTCTCAAGTTTTATTAAATTTAGATTTGATTACAATTAAAAACCTTGCCAACATTAAAATAAAATAAAAAAAAATCATCAAATTCGGTTCACACAGTCGAAAGTTCTGAGGTACCAAACATTTAAAAAAAAACATTCGAATTGAGAACCTCGTCTTTTTTTTTCGTCGGTTAAAAAGATAGACATATTCTATCGCGGACTATTTTTGGAACTTTAAGAGGAACAATACCATAATACATGATTGTTGTGTTACTTAAACCATTTAGGCAGCGCATGCAACGGAAGCTCACAAAAGGATTAACTTTTCCCCGTTTTTGCAACATTTTTCACTGATGCTCCGCTCCTATTGGTCGTAGCGTGATGTTATATAGCCTAGCCTTCCTAAATAAAGGACTACCAAACTCAAAAAGATTTTTTAAATTCGAACCAGTAGTTCTGAGATTAGCATGTTCAACCAAACAAACAAACAAACTTCAGCTTTATAATATTAGTTTATATAAATTTATATTAATATTATTGATTATTATTTATTACATAAACATTCAAAAAATTGTATAATTTGTATTGTATTGTGTAAAAATTGTATAATTAATGTAATTCGCGTTTAAATATTTAAAAACGTGCTTAATTTCGATAGATATAGTGATAAATAATAAGGATTTATGTTTGTTAGTAATTTCGCTGCAAAATCAATGAAAAAACAGTAAATCAGTACCAGCTGTCATCGAACGGACGAATTTGAAATCACCACTTAACCCGGGGAGTATTTCTTTTAATTTAAGCATATTCAACTAAAATCTTATTAGATTCCGTTGCACCTTTTGCCCTTTAACGTTTATACTACTTGTAACAGTGATCTATGTCGTAAATAACCCTTTATTTCTCCATACTGTGTTTGACTTCAAGTTCAATGCAATATTAGGATAAAATCCCCTAAACAACGTTAAAGACCCCATAGAAATCATTGTTGGATATTACTAGACATACTTTTTTATGTTCAATTGCTGCATTAGAACCACTGTAAGAAATTATTGTTAGAAACTTAATTTAACAATATAATTATTAGTAGTAAGTAGTAAGAACACTGGAGATTTCTGGGGCATCTCCGTTAAACTGTTAAGTAATATAATAGACATCGTAGCCCCCTATCTAGCTATAACTTTTAATAAATGTGTTGATTCAGGATCTTTTCCTGACCTCATGAAGAGTAGTAAAGTCATACCATTATTTAAAACAGGTAATAAAAATAACGTTGGCAATTTTAGGCCCATTTCTATCTTACCTGCATTTAGTAAAATATTTGAAAAATTAATACTCAAGCAGTTGCTAAGACATTTTAATTTAAATAGCCTCCTTCATAATGAGCAATATGGCTTTACAAAAGGTCGTTCGACAACAGATGCGGGTGTTGCTCTGCTGAAACACATTTTCAACGCATGGGAGAACTCGCAAAATGCTATCGGGGTTTTCTGTGATCTCTCCAAAGCTTTTGATTGCGTTCACCATGACACACTTTTGCGTAAACTACGTCATTACGGTGTTCAAAACGAAGCTCTCAATGTCATAAGTTCTTATTTGCAAAATAGGCACCAATGTGTAGATGTCAATGTTGTAAAATCTTCCGGACTACTAGTTCAGTTAGGTGTACCTCAAGGCTCAATACTGGGTCCATTCTTATTCTTAGTGTATATTAACGACTTACCATTCTATTTAAAGAATATCTGTGACATTGTACTATTTGCTGATGATACCTCACTTATCTTTAAAGTAGACAGGAATAAAAAGATTTTGATGACGTGAATAGTGCGCTCTCAATGGTTACGGATTGGTTTACCATAACCTAGTTCTTAATGCTAAGAAAACGAAATGTATAAAGTTCGCCTTACCGAATGTTAGGAATCTGGGACCCAATGTCGTTTTAGATAATGAGGTGCTTGAAACTGTACACTCGGCAGTTTTTCTGGGCATAACATTAGACGCCAAACTTCAGTGGGGATCACATATATCAAGCCTAGCGGGAAGGCTCAGTTCGACCGCCTACGCCGTAAGGAAAGTTAGACAGTACACGGACGTTGATACAGCTCGATTAGTCTATTTTAGTTATTTTCATAGTATAATGTCCTACGGCATTCTGCTGTGGGGCAAAGCTGCGGACATTCAAAATATTTTTGTTCTTCAAAAACGAGCTGTTCGAGCGATTTACCAACTAGGTGCTAGAGTTTCTCTGAGAGATTTGTTTAAAGATATTGGTATTCTTACGGTGGCATCACAATTCATCTTCGCCAACATCTTATATATTAGGCAAAATATACACTTGTACACTAAAAACAGTGATATTCATAATATTAATACTAGAAGTAGGGATAAACTACGTGCTCCCTTTCACCGGCTTCATAAGGTTCATAATTCTTTTGTTGGTCTTGGTATTACCTTTTATAGCTTCCCTCTGCTTTGCTAGATTTGCAGTTTAATGAGTCTAAAGCTAAAGTAAAATCCAACCTTTGTTCAAAGGCATACTATTCTACCAACGACTACTTAAACGATAAGAATAGTTGGTCGCTGTGATCAACTCAAGACAATGTTTATGTTCTTTCAATCCAGAATTAGTCTTCCTACTGACGGTTTATATGGGTAGTTCATATAATTGTTTTTTTTTATTTTTTTTTATTTAACTGCTTTTGTTAGTTTATTTTTATTTTCTTTTCATTTCATTTATTGTGTATATGTATCATTTGCATCGTATATGTAAGCGGGCACGCCCTTTATGCCTGGAGGCTTTATTAAGGTTTTAATTTCTGTTTACGATTTTGTTTTATTATTTATTTCAGCTTGAGTTTAGTTTTCAATGTTTTGTTGGTATTTGGCGTGTGCTAGCTGACATATGGCGAATAATGTATGTTTTGTTTTATTATATTAATAACTTACACAATACTGTATAGAATCAAGTTCTTCTAACTTAACAGACAGCTGTGCTGCTGGGGAGTTTGTTCCGCCACTTCTTCTTCCCAGCGAAAGCACTAGGAAGTGTCGAAGGGCGGGCGTTTTGGGGGGGACTGTCTCATGTAACTTTGACGTTCAAAAAGTGCTGACTCTCAGCCTAGTTTGAATAAATGACTTTTGATTTTGATTCAGTAACAATAAAATCAGCTTCAAACAACCAATAAAGAAGCTCTAAAAGTATTTTGTTTGAAACTACCTATTAGTTCTGCTTGGCATGAACTTTATTGGCACTTTATTGAAACATTCTCTAAGTATTACTAGTTTATTTCTAAGTGAGATTACACAGAATCATGAACTTAGTGATTTAAATCAAAAACAGTTCCTTGACCTACATTTAACCAGTTTATTAAAAGTAGGTAATTATGCAGTTAACATTAGAAGGACAATTCTCGTAATTAAACATTTTCACAATCTAGTCTCATCTCGGCAACAATCAAAAGTCAAAAATGTATGGAAATTCGATATATTTTTGACTGATTGAAACTGAGGTCAGACTGTGATCATTCTCAAAATGACGAGAACTGCTCCTTTGTTGTTTGTTATAGTTTTATCAATGGGCAGCTTCAGAAATGTATTGTTTTAACATAAAATATGCGGAGTCATCTAACACAAGCATCTGTAAGCTTAAAAGGTGATCTCCGAATCATGTATGTTAAAGAATTCTATG
Source organism: Aporophyla nigra (assembly GCA_947507805.1). Taxonomy (NCBI): domain Eukaryota; kingdom Metazoa; phylum Arthropoda; class Insecta; order Lepidoptera; family Noctuidae; genus Aporophyla; species Aporophyla nigra. Next base: position 8,825,527 of record OX382295.1, read on the forward strand.
TTATTAAAATAAACATTTTTTTCTTAAATATATCTTGTGACCAATTGGTAATACTGTACTTCCCATTAGTGACAGAAGTTTTAGAATCGGATACATAGTTCCGAAGATTACCCCCCTGCATACAAACTCACAAATTTTACCTGAATAAAACATTATTATAGAAGAGTATAACAATGGATTATGAAAATAAAACCTGCATTGTTCAGCAAAGAATTCATGAACAGTCAGAAATTAATTAAAATAAAAAAGTAATGCAGCAAAAATATTGTTGCCTAGTAACAGTTCCTCTGTTGTGCAGAAAAATATAAAAAAACTGAATTATGATAAGTAAGTACGTAGGTCTTAAATTACTCCTTTGTATAAGGCCTACCAGGTCTGATTTGTAAGAAGAAAGAACAAACCTCCTTGAATGTTAATTCTATGATTTACTTGAAAATAAAGTGATCTATCATCTAGCCACGAAATAGCAAACAAAGTAATTTCAATAATAAAATGCCTAGAATTTTCAAGTTCTTTGCGATGATGTCTAGTAAACGACTAAGTAATTAATTTTTGTATGGCATGACACACTTTTATTGACCAAGTCACAAAGGCAGCTCTACCTACCTACCTACTCGGCCAAAACAAATACAGTTCAATAAACTCTATTGTTAGTATTTAACTGTTTTCATCAAATATTAGACAGGTAAGAAATTGACCAGCTGTTGTTACCAAATTAATTTGGAATTCTCTAAGTTATATTTCAAACTTTTAGTTCCATGCCTAAGTTACCCTAAAAAATTTGGTTTATTTTATTAGAGGGTGGGACAGGAGTCCTGGACCGGTATCTGGTTAAAGGTTTCTTCAGACAGGCGCGGCGCGACGTGACCCTTATAGAACAATTTCCATTAACTTTTCATAGAAATTGTTCTACGAAGGTCGCGTCGTGCAGTCGCGTCGTGCCTGTTTGCGGGAGTCTTACGTTTTTTATGGGATAAAAAGGGTTAGTCTAACCGTCATCTTTATCAATCTCAAGATGCTATGTCGGAAGCAAGCAAAAAGATCACACACACACATTAAAATATGAAGTAGATACTCTTTATTATTAATTTCTGTTTATAGCTACTGTCCGGCCATTGCGAGAATGCGATGCGTTCCCGACATCTGTCAACTCAGTGCTACAATTCTAGTACTTATTTAATAAAGATCAAATTACGTATTCGTTTGTTCGAAACTAACAGATGTTAAGAACTCTCTCGAATATATAGCTGGACTATAATAATTAAATACCACAAGAGAATAATGAAGTAGATTACGAACAAACATTTCAATCAATACATCACAACACCGGCAAACAATAAAAACCATTTCATCTCAACACCGGCAAACACTAAACCATTAAAATTAAAAACTTACCGTTTGATGAGGTTTTAAGTTTTCCAAGATACATTTTATTCAAGATGCTCCGTGCTAAGTCTATACAACAATAATCGTGATCAAATCCTGGCGTAGGACGATGAATAAATTATACCGGAATAGACACAGTAGAAATCTTTCAAGCAATGAAACAAAGCCAACTGTCACACAGTGTGACCAGATTAAATTTTACGAAAATACCGAGGCACCTCAAAAAAAATACTGAAATATACCGACTTACATAGGACAGATATACCAATAAAAATACTGATATTCTTAACACGTTTTATTTATTCATACTCACAATAAATGTTACAGTTATATTTTAACATCCTTTTCGAAGGATTAAAATTTACACAACCTCCTTCATCCTTAACACCTTGCTTTGTTTTTAAAATAGCTGACACATTTTTGTTTATAAATCTGTTTCTTTGGTCCGTTTTTATTAAATTTATCTGTGAAAATATGCGCTCGCATGCAGCATTCGACACCGGTATACATGGAAGAGATTTACTAAAACTAGTTATATTTTTGTATTTTAACACGCCATCACTGTTAGAAATTTTCCCAACTTCCACTCAAAATTATTCACACGAGATGGGTGAGCCAGTGCTAGAAGATCAAACTTTAGGGTTCTATATTCTTCGTCAATTAACTGCATTTGTTCTGGCTGTATTTCGCATGGGAAAGTTTCTATCACATTTCGTAAACTGCGAAATTCTTTATGCACGGCAGTGTGTGGGTCAAGAAATTTCAGTTCTCGAAAAACTGGATTTTCCAAAGGCAAACGTGATTTCAATGGCGTGCTCAACTCAATTAAAAATGATTGGCACCTTCTGAAAAACTCAGCAATCTGTTCTTTCATGTTTACATTTTCCTTCTGTTTGATTAATTCTTGGCCTACTTAAATACCTAAGTACATATCTTTCCTTGGCAAATAATTTACATTAGACTTTGGGTCTAACGTAAATACATTGTCCATACGTTTGATGTAATTAGCTTTCATGAAGCAACCCAAAATCGACAAGTACATACTAGATGCATTATCATACAGTCTATCAATGCACGGATAGTCGCCTTGAAAAATTATGTTAAATTTGTTTACAATCGGCAAAATGTAGTCCAAAAAGTAAAAGTACAATTTCTTTATATCAGTGGTAAAAGAATTAAATAAAAATTCTGATGACATATTGCGATCACTCAAGTATTGGTCTTGAAAGAACAATTGCAATGCCCTCCACTGCTCAATTATTCTACTAATACAGGCATGAAGTGAAAGCCACCTTATGTCGTAATGACGCAAAATTCTGTGATTTTCAGCGTCTGTGAAATTTTGGAACTCAGCAAATTCTCTTTGACGCTTGCTGCTTTGAGAAAATATCCATATACTTCTTTTACTATTTGTTCTAAATTTCTAGGCAGTATTTTACAGGCGTGGCTAACACTTAATGCTGCAGAGTGACAAACACATTTTATGAAAAAGCACTTTGGATTTACTTCTTTAATTTTTGCAACAATGCCAGAATATTGACCAAACATCACATTCGTAGTATCAGCAGCGAATCCTTTTACGTCTTTTATTTCTCAACCTAATTCGGATAATTTTGATGACAAGGAATTAAATAAATGACCTGCGGTTTCATCACTTAAATCAACTAAATCAAGAAATTTGATTTGTACAGTACATTTAGTTTCAGAGAAGTATTTAATTACTATTGCCAATACTTTGACTGTTGCAACATCTGCAGGGGCGTAGCTACCGCCGTATCAGCCGTATCAATTATACGGGGCCCCTTAGCTACAGCGGCCCCGTGTGTTATTAAATATTTTCCAAAACTTAAAATTGTTATTGAAAATAAGCCCGTCATGAGTAAATATTTAATGAAAATAACAAACGAATGTTCATGGCTTAAAAAGGTACAGGCACTATCCATACCATACATGCTATTGACTTCATTTCGGAAAATACACAGAAAATCTAACCTATTCGAGTCGCTATGTTCAAAAAATCTCCCAAATCTGGACAAAAAAGACAATATCTTCTTGTTGAATTTCACCATGGCAGTCGCCTTTTCTCAACTATGCTGGGATTGGTTTCCAGTCTAGCCGGATGCAGCTGAACACCAGTATTTAACATGGAGTGACTGCCTATTCTTGCTAGAGAATAGACAGTACCGTTCTCCATTTGATCACCATAGAGGATCGTCAACCCGCCTGCCAAGCGTGTCGATTATAGCAGGCAGCCCGCCCACCCCTTAAGGAGGCCTATGGCCAGCAGTGAACGTCTTTCGGGTGGAATGATAAATGATGACTGCATATTTGACCTCCACGACCCAGTTATTAGGCAACACGATAAGCCGCAGTCGGGAACAAGGGCCCCCATTAAATTGTTATACTGGGCCCCCTTAGGACTAGCTACGCCACTGAACATCTGTACTCTCATCGATTATAATTGAATATACTGGTTTACCCGAAGGAGATGCAGTACCAAGTATGTCTTCAATCATATCTTTTTCGAAATTGGGTCCTGAAACATTATAAGTTATAGCGGCTGCTTTGGTTCCCTTGCAGGAAAATTCTTTCGCAATATCGGAATCGGTAAAACACTTCACTAGAACATCACTAAGATGGTCCATAGCTCTAAATGGGACATTGTGTTCCGACAGAAAACTGCATAAACGCAGATCAGCTTTCTTGACTTCGTCTTTCAGTGGGGCCTTTTTGAAAAATGTATCAACCTGAAAATTTAAAAAATACTTGGTTGCTTAGTTTTTTTTATAACAGCGCCGCATTTCATAGCTGTTACCTAACTGATTTTGAGAAACAAAACTAGGATGATTAACTTTAAATGAAAATATATCCAAACTCCTTGAACTGGGTAAGTAAAGCGAGTTATGCTTTCCTTTGACTGTCCTTTATATTTTATCAAGTTCGATTTATGCTTTTCAGTATTTGCATGCTGTTTTATAGATGCTAATCTACTTTGCAGTTTCGCATTGCATGCGTTGCAAAATGCGGTGAACTCGTCATCTTTATAACGTGAAAGCCACAAAGAAAATTCCGGAATTTGTTCCCACTTAGCTAAATAACTTTGCTGAAAATTAGACATGCTGTCCGGATGAATGCAACTAAGTAAATAAAAACAACGAAAATCGCGTTCTATTTATATGATGACAAAAACATCTCCTATTTTGGGGAAATTCCCGAATTATCGAAAGAAAGTCCTCAAAGATTAAGTCGAATGCAGAAGAGACAATCATTTCACTTGAACCGTATTAGACGATTTCATACTAGTAATAAAGTATCTTTTAAGTTTAACTACTACCTATTCATGCAATTGAACACTTAAAAACTAGAGTTTGTTTTGAAAATTATAGATAAACTAGCGGTCCGTCCCGAATTCGTCCGGGTAGATTGATATTGAAACACAACGAATTTGAATGTATGCAATTTGGAAATTACGCTCTATCTAATAGTGCAAACCGCATTAAAATCGGTCCAGCAGTTGTAAAGTTTTAGGCGAACATACATTCTGCAAGTCTGATTAATACAATGTATTGATTGATAATTGTTTATGTAGTATTACAATACTAAAACGCGGGCAGCGGCCGTCTTTCTTGTCATATTTGTAACTTACTCATCTTTGCTCATAGATAACATGTATAAGTATAAACTAAATCCGGGAAAGTCCCCAATGTTCGCGTTCCCGGAAATTCCGCTAACATTGTCGCAAAGACGATCACTCACTACGGTGTTGCCATAACTTCAACCAAAATATAGGTACCCAAAAATACTGACTGCCAGCAATATCCCTGAAAATATACTGATGTTCGGAAAAATCGATGAAATATACTGAAAAAGTATTAAAATACTGAATCTGGTCACACTGCTGTCACAGTGACACGCCCTCACGGTACTCAGGTAGGGGTGTACGTTATACAAATATAACGATGTTTTATAAACACTCGATGTTAACGCGACGTCCTGCGTGAGCGATCTAGACGCGAACGCGAAGCGGCGCGGCGTGGCGCGAAAATAACAAACAGTCGAAACCTATTGAAGTGTCCTACGTGGCCAAACGCACGTGCGTGCGGTGCGGAGCGGCGCGAAACGAAGCGAACGCGATCAGTTGGCTTGATATTTTCGCGCGAACTGGATGCGGTGCCGTCGTATTTTTTTTTTGGTTATAATTTCGGATTTATAGAAATTTTAATTAATGCTATCCAAGAACGTCCTATATTATAGGATAAAAGGAATATAAAATATCACAACCGGTTATTATCATACCGCGAATGGGAGGATTGGGCCAAATTAACTGGGACTTTCTAAGTATACAACATTAGTCCCACTTCGTCGCCGTTCATACTTCTTGAGTATTTGATATTTAAGATATGAATTTTCCAATAATATTTTTTTCTGTCCGTCCATGACAAATGCACAGTGCCCACTGAACGGCGGCGTCAGTGGCGGCTGTGCGAGACGATTCGCGTGCACGTAGGACATAGCCGCCGCGTCGCACCGCATCGCGTTGAATTCGCGTGTCACCGCTTCATAATCGCGTTCGCTTTGAACCGCCTACGTAGGACATAGCGTAAGAATAGATGCATCGATTCAATTCGTTGTGAACGTCGAGTATATATCGATCTGTTTTTGTTCGATGCATTGAAGATGCAAACCTACTATGATCACCAAACCAAAAGTTTTAAATTACCTAAACCAAAAGTTTTAATCAAAATATAAAACAGCACACCATGCTTACCTACACTGCTGACAAATACTAACAAAAGCCGGAATGATATAACACATCTAATGCAACCTCAAAACATGTTTTTGTAGAAAGATTTTTTACATTCTTAGGCCCTTTCCTGTACAATAGGTTAAATAGAAAACTAAGTATCTTTAAATTAAATAACTTTAGCTGTAAACAAATTTTACTTAAATATTTACTAACCATCGATTATGCACAGACAGAAGATCTACTTGTTGTCTGCAAATAGAACGACTAACATAATATGCTATTTTACTTTTACTTTCTTAATTTTAATTTAGTTATACTCATTGTTAATCTATTAAATTAAGTATTTATCAAAGACTATATAACCACTTGACTGCGCATACAGTGCCCCGACGCTCGAAAACTATTAGTATTTTGTCGCCTATGCATAGGCTGCGGTTCAAGTAGCCATTTTAGTTGTGACCAATTGTTAGACCTCTGTGCACGCTAAATTATTGCAAATAATATAACTAAATCTGCAATTATAACGCATCAAAATACCTTCATGCGCGGTGAAGTGGTGTGGGAAACATTCCAAGACTTCTAGTTACAAAAATGATCGCATAACTTTTCATCAGTAAATAAACAGTACGAAAAACTATTGTGATTTAATCAGATTATGATCCACCGTAGGGGTCTATTTAAAATGGTGGTTGGGTAAACCAGCACACTGTGTGAGTCCCGCGTTGATGTCTTTTGGAAAAGTCTCGTTCTTTCATTAGACAATTCTAATGCATCTATCCCTTACTTTCACTTTGTATTTTTATCGTAAAAATTAGTGCTGTTTCCTTTAATAGCTGAAAGTCTTTATCGAAAATTTAAATTAAAATGAATGAAAATTTTATTCAATTGAAATACTGTGGCTTCTTTAGCTTCGTCTTGACAATCCGTTTGTAAACTGGCGCCAAAACTACCGTGGCCATAGTACCTTCTGCCTTGGGGATGATATTCGACACCGTTTCTGATTGCTATTTCGTCGAATATGATAGTGGCGAAAGTTTTGTTCTTGGATTCTCTAGTTTTCATTTTATTAGTGATTGATTTTGATTAAATATGATTTCTTTGATTTTAATTGAGTATTTATCACAATTTTAAAATCCATTTTATCGATATCGACTATTTTCCCTTAATGAAGTAGAGCAGCCCTACGATGGGCATATCTTCGCAACTTGACCTTGAATTGACCAATTGCAGCCGCACGTTCTTCCTCGTCCCCCGGCCCGCAGTGGTGAGTCGTGTGCTAAGCAGAAATCGGCCTATACGCTCTCTAGTGGTTATATTCTCTTTGGTATTTATGCACTCACTAGCCTGAAGCACAGGTTCAACCTAGTTCAGGCAAATTAGCAACTGTGCCCTATTTTAATTATAAGTTACTTTGTAAATGTACTCCTTTTTATAAATAAACGATATTATTATTTTAATATTATAAAATCTATGTTGAATATTGTAATAAATTGTGGCTCTTCCAAGCCAGCTAAGGCGTCAAATCGTAGAACTAAACAACTTAAAAATAGGTACCAATATCCGTCTGTCACTTGGGTTTATGACAAAAAAATGTTTGTTTGTTGTTTAGTGAGGTTAGTTTAGTGATTACTTTTTTGATGGTTGAAGAAATAAATGATTTTTTTATTGAGATTTATCAGAATACCAATTGTAATCAATCTAGCTAAATAATTTGTGCTTCATACATATACATTTAGGTCCATGCATGTATAACGCCAAACGAACAATTTATTTGTGTATAAATAAAAACATGTCAATTGTTCTTGGGCACCTTGTTTTAATTGTTCCAAGTGCGTTATCTCTCCGTTAAACATAGGTTACCTATCAGGTTTTTTTTCGGGGTAGAGATTACGAGACAGATTAGCTCAGTAAATTATGTACAAAAACGTATAACAGTAGGATTTTAAAAGACTTTTAATTAATCATTTAATCGATGTTTGTTTCATAGAATTAAATAGCTTTTTGACGGCTTGTAAACATACATACTGTAGGTACTGCCGCATATTAAAACTATAGTAATTTTTATTCTGTGTCAATAACGTTAGAACGAAGATTGACGGGCATGTGATGTAAGGTCTGATCTCCTCAATCAAAGTGCTTACGAGATCTTTTGGAGAGACGGTGCGTCATAACGAACTGACAATGTGTAAGGTCATTAGCATTACTATATACTCTTGACGTAAAATTTCTTCCTCTTACCGTTCCAATGTTAACCTTAATGGGCAATTTCAACGAAGACCATAAACACCACCATATTTTTAGGGAAGAATACGAAAGCAATCCTAAATCGATGCGGCAAAAGTTGCACTTTACAAACTTATATTTAGCATGTTAACTGCAATGGTAAAAATCAGAAAAAGTCAAAAAATTTACCTAGTGTTATATGGTTATTTCACTTTAAATAGATTGTTTATTCCATAAATACATAATATATACCTACAGGATAAGTTTTTATCCAGTGCGTAAATTGTAACCATGAATTTAGCATTCGAAAAATTCTGCGCCAGGGCGGTCTAGAGTGATATTGGTGCCGATTCCCTTATTCACAAACTAAACTAAATTTAAGTTCACTTGCATCTTTTTCTTTCTATTTCATTAAGGAAAGGACAGAAGATAAATTTTAGTTTAGTCCTGTCAAGTTAATCAGCGCTTGACGTAAATTGACGTAATTTTAGTAGGCAAGTTTTTAATCACATCTAAACTTGTATGGAGTAGTGACAGGCTCTGATTAATTTGACAGGACTGAACTTAAATTTTTCTTTTGTCCTCTTCTTAATGTAATACAATGAAAAAGATGCACTGAACTTAAATTTAGTTTAGTTTGTGAACAAGGGAATCGGTACCATTATCACTCTAGACCACCTTGCGCAGAAGAAAAAAAAATCAGCTGTTTCATACAAAACTGCAGTACCTACCTACAGGGTCAAAATGTATGGAACAGCTGATTTTTTTTTTTGTATAACCGACGAAAATTTTCTATGCTGGGGGGTCTGGAATGATATGCTGAATTCATGGTTACAGTTTGCGCACTGGATAAAAAATTATCCTGTATATCATTATTAATTACATTATATACAGCCTATTTCATTTCTGGCTTATTTTGGGCCGAAAGGTTCTGGAGTGGCAACCGCGTACCGGAAGACGTAGAGTTGGAAGGCCTCCAACAAGGTGGACCGATGACCTTGTGAAAGCCGCAGGAATCCGCTGGATGCGGGAAGCACAAAACCGGTCGAAGTGGCGGAGCTTGGGGGAGGCCTATGTCCAGCAGTGGACGTCTATTGGCTGAAATGATGATGATGATACAGCCTATTTTTATATTTTTTTCCTTACTTTTATATATTTTGACTTCATACTTTCCACAAAGTGTATGAGAATAAATGTAAACAAAAGTGATATAGACACAGTGGTTTTTGTGCTCTACGGGACACTTAATATAGCTGAAAGAGTAATAAACATGGCCGCCAGGCAGCAAAGACACGTTCAGATTTGGTATGTGTTGTCGGTCAGATAGTCCGACAAGGGCTAAATGGAACAAAAAGTGTCGGACACATAGTCCGACATGGCAGTTAACGTGTTAACCTCGAATTTTGATCGATGAACCGCCGAAGTTAAGCTTCGACTCGATTCTAACAAATGTCAAACAAAATATTACCGAAACGTCACGCTCATGTTCGATTATTAGTACCAGAATAGATTTTGAAATTGTGTCAATCGATCGATGGCGTCTACTTAAACGTATAATACCTATAATGAACAGAAATCGTTTAAAAGTCATGAGTCAGCTGTGCTTCTATTGTGATTTTTGAACTATTTTGTTAGTAGAATCGGCCTCTTGTTCACTGGCCTACATTTAGCCAGTTTATTAAAAATATTGTAAGTACCTAGTTAATATCTGTTGTTGTTGTTATCGTTTTATTAACGGCTTGGTTATTAATACTTACCGTTATTGTAGCTTCCCATTAGTGAAAGAATTACTGGAATCGGATAAGTAGTTCCGAAGATTATCCCCTATATAATATCATTGTTGGTATCTACAAAATTACAAATGTTACCTACCTCTTAAGAAAATTAGTAAAAATAGATTAGTCGTTTTATTAGTCAGTAGACAATGCCATAAACAGAATAAACATATAAAACTTCAATCTCGTAGTATAAGAGGAAGAGGTCTTAATATTGTGGTATACAGGATAAGTTTTTATCCAGTGCGTAAATTATAACCATTAATTCAGCATATCATTCTAGACCCCCTTGCACAGAAATTTTTCGTCGGTTTTACAAAAAAAAAAATCAGCTGTTTCATAGAAAAATGCAATACCTACGACGGGGTCAAAATGTATGGAACAGCTGATTTTTTTTTTTGTATAACCGACGAAAATTTTCTACACTGGGGGGTCTAGAATGATATGCTGAATTCATGGTTACAGTTTGCGCACTGGATAAAAACTGATCCTGTATAGTGACCTTATTGGTGATGTTCTTTAGAAAGGTTAGGTGCGTGGTACTCGCAACCGGCGTGTGTGTGTGACCAATTGTATGAACCTAAACGAGGCAAAAGAAGTATGTAAGGATCGTAGCGGGTGTCGTTCCGTAGTTTCTGCCTACCCCATGGGAAAAAGACGTGAGTTTATGTATGTATATAATATGGTCTTAATACAGCTTGCAAGATTTGACCAATACATACTAACAAGGCAAGCTAAGGGGAAGCGCTAGGGTACCGCGTACAATTCAAATGTTCTTACGTTTTGCACTAGCCAGATATTCATAAAACTAATTTTTTTTTAAAACACAATGCGAGGAAAAATATAGTTCTGGTAACAGTTCTGTCTGTTATCAACTGCTAATGCGGGAAAATGTAACAAAATAGAATTATAATACATAGCTAGAAATAAAAATAACAAAATAATATATTAACTTAACCTAAACTATACACAAACTAAAATAAAGCGTCGAAAAATTCATGCTCTTTGCTGTCGACCGAATCCGACTCGGCTGGGCAGCGTTCGGGAAGCTACGTAATATCTTCTCATCCCACATACCGCAGTGTCTCAAGACGAAAGTCTTTGACCAGTGTGTGTTGCCAGTGATGACATATGGAACCGACACGTGGTCGCTTACAATGGGCCTTATTAGAAGGCTGAAAGTCACCCAAAGGGCGATGGAGAGGGCTATGCTTGGAGTTTCCCTACGCGATCGAATCAGAAATGAAGAGATCCGTAGGAGAACCAAGGTAACCGACATAGCCCGAAGAATTGCTAAACTGAAGTGGCAGTGGGCAGGGCACATTGTTTGCAGAACAGATGGCCGATGGGGCCGAAAGGTTCTGGAGTAGCGACCGCGTACCGGAAGACGTAGAGTTGGAAGGCCTCCAACAAGGTGGACCGATGACCTTGTGAAGGCCGCAGGAATCCGCTGGATGCGGGAAGCACAAAACCGGGCGAAGTGGCGGAGCTTGGGGTAGGCCTATGTCCAGCAGTGGACGTCTTTCGGTTAAAATGATGATGATGCTGTTGACCGGGAATGTACCCAAGAGACTTGGGGCATTACCACGCTGTGTAGCAATGCTTAGTCGCTAGCCAAAATGAAAACCAGCCCTTGGGTCATAGCTAGATAGATAAGATACCACCTACGGGTACCAAAACCGAAATAAAAACCTTTAACCTATCTTAATACGAGGGAGACATATCCATATGTCCGATAAGTAACCAGAGGGGTAATTGCGGAACTTTTTATCGGTAGAAATTGGTTTAATATTCATAGTTAAACAACATTCATTGCGTTATTTACGTTGCTGAGCCGAAAATTTATTCGAATAAATGACGCAATGGTTTAGAAATAATCTTCAAGCCCATTCAGATTCTGATAAATTGTGCGTTTCGCAATTAGGGTGCAGGTAGTCAGTTGACCTCGAAGCCCTTATTGTAACAAGGTTGAACAAACTTCCTTGAATTAATAAGTCTTTAAAATTGACGAAGAAATTAAGCGATAAATCGTCTCGTTTCCGATATATCGAACTAAGTAATTACGATAAATAAACGCCTAGAACTTTGTCAGTTGTCACACCTGTAGTTGTCTACCAATTAATTATTTCTTGTATGTCCCCTATGACACATTATTTTCGATACATTATACGGGTTGGCTACTGAACCGTGTCACGAAGTCAGCCCACCTATCTATTTGGTGAAATCGATACAGTTCACAACACTCCGTTGTTCGAATTTAACTGTTCTCATCAAATATTACGCAGGTAGGAAAATAACCAGCTGTCGTTACCAAATTAATTATTAACTCTCTAAGTATTACAACAAAATCTTTTATTTCTATGCGTAAGTTAACCTAAAAATAGTGAATGTTGTTTTATTAAAGGGTGAGACTGGAAAATAGGACCGGAACCCGGTTAAATTTGATTACAAGCGTATTACGTTAATCCAACCGTCATTTCATCAGTATCATCCAAGATGCAATGATGAAGGACGTAAGTTTAAACAATTTAGGTATGTAAACTTCATAATAAAATACTAATTAATTAATCATTTTGTTATTAAAGTTACAGCAATGATTAATTAATTACCCAGAGAGAACAATGAAGCTACATTTTATGCACAAACGTTTCAGTCAGATCATCACACGGGCGAAAACTACACCGTTAAAAAAATAAAAAAAACTTACTGTTTGATGAGGTTTTAAGTTTACCAAGATACATTTCGTCCACCATTAACGATTTATAACAACAACACAACACACGTGATCAGGTCCTGGCACATAAAATTACTTAGACGGAGCTGAATGATATAGGGGACTACACGTCTTTGAGCCTTGGACGGGCACTCCTGACTGCCGCAATAAGCAATAGTTGAAGCGCGTCTACAAATAGGGTGGCGCGATGTGAGACTGTAATACGTATGATATAATAATTGTAGGTTTAGTCATGTATCTATCATTTTTCTTTTCTTTTTTTCTATACTAATATTATAAGGCTGAAGAGTTTGTTTGTTTTGTTAAACGCTATGATCTCAGGAACTGCTGATTGGAATTGAAAAAATCTTTAAGTATTCGGTACCTAGCCCATTTATCGAGGAAGGCTATAGGCTATATAACATTACGCTACAACCAATGGAAGCGGAGCAGCAATGAACAATGTTGCAAAAACGGGGAAAATGTATTCCTCTTGAGAGCTTCCGTTGCATGCGCTGCGTAAACGGTTAAAGTAACGCCAACAATCATGTAGGTACGATGGCATTGTTTCTCTTAAAAAGTTCTAAAAAAAAGTCCGTCAGTTAAAGAAAAGTCAGAAAAGTTATTCAGTGTGTCGCACAAGCGTGCATTCGAACTATTGTAAGTCGCAGTACAATTTTGTCGCACAAGTGTTATTCGCACATTCATTTGTCGAGCTCACACCCCCAACTGAGTGTACTAGGTTAGGTTAGGTTAAAACTGTGACCTCCTACGCACGAGCCGAGCGAGCGAAGCGAACGGTGCCGCGGCCGACGAGTGCTAGAAACGACTAGATTCAGTGTGTCGCACAAGCGTGCATTCGAACTATGATGAGTCGCAGTACAGTTTAGTACACTCTAAGGTTGGCGTACTGTAACGTTTTTAATTGTAATCAAATCTTATCTAAGTATTATAGAGCTGAAGAGAATGGTTGGTTGAACGTACTTATCTCAGGTACACGTTTAGTGTTGGATATTTATCGACTAAAGCTATAGATTATATAACATCACGCTAGGAGCCATAGGAGCTGAGCAAAAATAAAAAAGCCACGAATACGAAGAACTCGCACGGGCAGGTGATTCGATGCGACGGGGAAGGTCGGGTGAGCAGGAATTAAACGCGGACGAAGTCGCGGGCAAAAGCTAGTTATCTATATTTATCTCTTTGATTACCCGTACTTATCGGCGTATTTGCTTATGCTCATAAATCACTCAATCACTGTGGATACTATAATGCAGGACATTGCCTCCTAAGGTACAGGATCTTCCTAGTTTAGGAGACAAGGCTTAAATTTTGTATTGACGACTGTACTTCGACAATTAAATGCGTACGCAAATTTGTGTCAAATTGTTTATTTTTTATTTTTTTGGTAATGAAACTCTGAATAAATAATTACTAAACTAAATAAAAAGCTAAAAGGTAGACCAAGTATGCACATGTTTAGTTGAAAAATACTGTGGTATGAAAATGTAGTATCTTAAGTTATAGACCACTGAGTTAGAACAAATGCAGTGAATTTGAACGACAATCAAATTCATTGCATTTGCACAAGCTCGTAAAATCGAAAAAAATATCGATTTAAAGTTCAGTCAGAGCTTTTGATTCAAGGCTAAATAGGCGAAACAACTTTACTACAAAATAAACCAGCACTATATCGAACAAATAAAATGCGCAAGTACTTAAACTCCATGTCAGGAAATAGTCTCATTAAAGAAGACATCAAAATGGCTTCGACATGAATCAAAACAATGGGATGGAATCATACCGGAACATAGATCTCAGTTAATGGACCGTGATAAGGATATACCTACCTATATACGGATTTAAACTATGAACTAGTTACATAAACTTTCTGTACCAGATGGACATGATGTAATTGAATTCAGTAGGTGTGTTATGTAGCAAGGACGAAGCTATAGAATAGAATAAAAACTTTTACTCCAGCGTCCACACACTAATATAAAATGTGAAATAAAAATCATTTATCACCACAAAATTATGACTACAATCAGTAGACAGTGTTGGTCTCAAACTTGGCACAACTTGTATCTTGGGCACCATTACCCATAAATAAAAAACATTGCTATTATAGGTAAAACAAGAAAATTAGTCCTAATTTTAGAGACTAGTTTTTATAGCGTGGTATTTTATTCTGTGTCAACTTTCTTAGCTGTCTTAAGATGTTCATCCATGTCTCTCTCTTCATCTTCATAATTATTGATAGCCTTTTTCGAATTACTCCGGGCCTCTTTTTGTGCTTGGAGTCTCATCCAAGTCCTTCTCTCCCTTTTTACTAGTAAAATGAAGTACCTGCACTCTAATTGCGTAACACACTATCAATCAGAATCTGAATCGTATTGAAGATTATTTCTAATCCACTGCATCATTTGTTCGAATAAATTGTTGACTTAACAACGTAAATAACAAAATGAATGTTGTTTAACTAAGAAAATGAAACAGAATCCTACTGATAGCATGTTACGCAACTACTCGTCTGATCGGTAACAATACTAGTTCAGTTTAATCAGTGTCTGCTAGAATGACGTCCATTGCGTAATTTTATATAAGTGGTTTAGTGAACCGTTATCTAACGAACTAAAGCGACTTTAAATTGTGCCGTAATGTATTTAGTGCAGTTCAGTTCATCCGCATAATCTCTGCAGTATAAATTGAATTATATTTGGATCCCACAGTGTTATATAACTACTGTTCTCCAGGGTGGGCACTATCGATTTTGGTCTCATCTGTAGTTTTGAACGTTATATAACTTCCGTTTTGTGTGCCAGACACATTTAGACGATATGGAAAGTTTCCCATTCCAGGTCAGGTTACTTAGCTACATTAAGTCGACGAAAGTCAAGTTCGTAGACCGTAGAGAATTAATAAAAACACTAGCCCTTTATATTTTTAATAATAAAGAAAAGCCATTAGAGTCAGAATACCGTAAAATTAGTGGAAACACCAAAATACGTGCTTAAAGGTTAATGAATTTATTGCTATAGTTAAAATGGTTCAAGGCAATGGATTAAGGGTTGGCGCTAGCTGGAAGAAAAGAACATTTTCTTGCTTAATATTATCATAATTATTTTGCTGCACTGGATGCGAATTTCACTCTCACTTCAGATCAGAATTCAAAGTTACGCCGGAAACCAAGACTTATTGTGATGCGGAGGAAATTAAAATGATTAACCCAGAGATAGTACTTACTGAGATTTACGCTATGCCACTTTATGCACGCGTCTGGACTGAGCGCCCAAATTATTTAATCATAACAGTTTTAATTCACGTTTAAGAAATTCGTGCCCCTTTGCTTTAAGTTTTTACTATTTTTAACTAATTTCCCTATAAGTCTTATTTTGTTTCGCAAAGGTTCAAAAAATGGGCCCTCAATCCAGATGCACATGGAAAAAAGGACTGGTCGCGATTAAAAGTTTGAAGCAAGAACGAGGCTAAGATATAGAAGAGGAAGAGGAGGTATGAGATAGAGAAGAGGGACACCGAATGAACTATGGATGGATTGAATTGTGAGAAAAAAAAAGAATAATAGGGAAGAAGGAAATTTTCTTAGCTTAGACGACTGTTAAAAACACTTACAATTAGATGCAATTGGTAAGATTATAGTACTCTAATTGCGTAACACACTATCAATGATAATCTTAACAATCCATTGCTTCATACATTCGAAAAATTGGTCTCTTCAACAACGTAACTAACGCAATGCATGTTGTTGAACTGTCAAAATGAAAGCGATTCCTACTGTTACTGTGTTACGTAAAACTCCACAGGGGGCTGATAATGTTAGAAATGAACGAGAGCAATTACTTATTTTATTGGCTATCTTTTCAGTGTTGCTTAAGGAAGAAGGTACCTACTAATCA
This sequence comes from Aporophyla nigra, assembly GCA_947507805.1. NCBI lineage: Eukaryota > Metazoa > Arthropoda > Insecta > Lepidoptera > Noctuidae > Aporophyla > Aporophyla nigra. The sequence continues at coordinate 8,842,288 of OX382295.1, forward strand.
AGACTATACTAATAGGTTGGGGAAAAAGTTTCTTCGCATTTTTTGAGGAAATTCAAAACATTTTTTAATAAAGTTTATTTACATTTAACTAAAGTATGTAGGTACCATTTTGTTCGATAACTTTTTGCCATCTTGTAGGTAGGGACATGATCCCATTGCTATAGAAATTTTGGGACTTCTGGTGAAAATACCGCGACAAGTGGTTTTGGCAGTCCTCTCGTGATGTTAACCTGACACTGTCTAAAGAATTCTGAAGAGACCGAAACAGGTGGAAATCTGAAGGTGCAAGGTCAGGACTATACGGCGGATGCATTAACACCTCCCAGCCAAACTCTCTTAATTTTTGTTGGGTGGCTAAAGATGTGTGAGGTCTAGCGTTATCATGATGAAAAACCACACCCCTTCTGTTGATTAATTCCGGCCGCTTTCTTTCAACTTCTTGCTTTAATCTCATCAGTTGTTCGCAGTAGAGTTCAGAATCGATGGTCCTGCCTGGTGGTAACAGCTCATAATGAATAATGCCCTTCCAATCCCCCAACACACACAGCATCACCTTGTTGCGAGTTAACCCGGGTTTCGCCACAGTCTGTGAAGCCTGACCGGCCTTTGACCACGACCTTTTTCGCACGTTCTTGTCATACGTGATCCACTTTTCATCACCAGTTATCAGCTTCTTCAAAAATGGTTCGGTTTCATTACGTCGTAATAAAGAATCACAAATGAGTACACGGTTCATTAGGTTTGTTTCAGTGAGCTCGTGAGGTACCCAAATGTCGAGCTTTTTTGTGTACCCAGTTTTTTTCAAATGCGCCAAAACTGTTTTGTGGTCAATTTCCAGTTCTTCAGCTACGTCGTAACTACTGGTATGCCGATCTTGCTCCACTTTTTCAAAAATGGCATCCATTTTATCCGTAATAGGGCGACCAGAGCGACGTGCATCTTTGACATCAAAATTTCCGGATTGAAAACGCTTAAACCTTTGTGCTACTCTCACAGACACTACACTAGCTCCATAAACATCGCAAATTTTTTTCGCGGCTTGCGTTGCATTTTTACCTTTTTTGTAGTAAAATTTTAAAATGTATCGAATTTCTTCATTAGATTCACTATCTTGACGGTACGAAAAACAAATGAAAATCACACATTTTCCTAATTTGAATTTGGAATTATGTTCTTTAAAATTTAAACTTTCAATGATACCAAAACCAGCCAGATACAAATAGTATAGCCAAAGAGATTTTATTACAAGTTCATACATACTATAATGCGAAAAGACTTTTTCCCCAACCTAATACATTCAAGTTTAGCATGGGATGGGCAGGTTTTTGGTTAGGTTATTTTGATATTTGGTATCTCGTAATTTAAATAAGAAAGAGCGTTCAATGTCGTAACCGATATCAAAAAGCGGCAACCCTACTTGGCGCTACTTTGATTAATCAACTTGGGTTCTTAAACAAACTTGATGAATGCTAATCAATGCTCGCGCTGTCGTCGTGAAAACTGTAAATGTATGAAAAAATACTATTATACTTTTGAACATAAAGCTTTTGCTTTTGGTAGTAATAAAATTACTTAGATTTTGAATAAAATTTCAGCACATTTCGTATTTTCTTCGTTTTACTAACGTTGTTTTATTTAATTTTAATGGTAGACGATGCTACTAATACCTAGTTTTTGAAAACCATCTTCTAGTTTAGCGTAACACACATACAATGGCAATTGATCGCAATGATTTGGCTTTTTCAGGTCAACTACATTCATTGCGTTATTTACGTTGCTGAGCAGACGAATGTTTAAACCTATGAAACAGTTGGTTGGTGATTTCCTTTGTAAACCTTTTATTTGCGGGGGAAATCATGAAATGACTTCTCCCGCTCGTAACTGCCGAAGACTTTTACTGACTAAAATCCACCCGTTTTCCTTCAGTTGCCTGTGCCAGGGCCACGGTAATTCTTTTGGACAAAACCACGACCCTGGCTGGCATCTGCCCTAGCAGACCCCTTCAGTATTTGGTGACATCTCTTTGAGGCGCACGTGGAAAACATCGCGCGCGCGGCGCGGCGCTTTGGTACGAACGTACGAAGTATACCTAACGTGACCATTTATTCTTTGACTCAAAACGGGACATTGATTTATTTAGGTCAATTAATAGGTCAAAATCAAAAAATTAAAAGTCATTTATTCAAACTAGGCTGAGAGTCAGCACTTTTTGAACGTCAAAGTTACATGAGACAGTCGCGTATTTCCATTCTGTACAAGGCCAAAACGCAACCATAGGAATCTGCTCGCGTATATTTTGTAATGCACTTTTTAAATTTGTGATTACAATGTATACACGAATTTTGCGTACTACTCGTATATAGTTTGTAACGTAGGAAATTGGTAGGACTTCTGATTGCCGGGCTTCGATTTAAGGGGTGTAACGGGAGGACGGGGGAGGTGTATAGCCTCTCCTGTGAAGGAAAAGTTTCGAACCCCCCCCCCCCCCCCCCATTTTTGTGAAATATGTTTGTTAATATTCTAACCTAACTTTCGAATTTTCGTGTACCGATATCGATTTAAAGGCCGGAAGAGGTGTGGGGTTGACGAATAAAATGAAGGGGAAGTAGCAACGCTCGACAGGACACTTCGCTGACAGAGCTCGTCAACAGAATCAAGGCGTTTCCATAGGAGGTCACAGTTTTAACTTAACCTAACCTCCCCAAACCATGTCGTTTCTGGCACTCGCCGGCCGCTCGTCTATACTTACAGGTTTAGTTTGCATGCGGAGTAGCACTGTATATTATGGAACAATTTAGTTACTTTGGCCACTACAAAGTATACACGAGTATTTGCGTACTACTCTTGTATAGATTGGAAGACCTTGATTAAAAAGTGATTTCCAATCTATACGCGACTAGTTTCACACCCTTGCGTTCTAGCCTTGTACAGATTGGAAATACGCGAGACAGTCCCCCCAAAACGCCAGCCCTTCGACACTTCCTAGTGCTTTCGCTGGGAAGAAGTGGCGGAACAAACTCCCCAGCAGCACAGCTGTCTGTTAATTTAGAAGAACTTGAGGTGGTCATATAATTTAAAAAAAAAACACTTTTTTGAAGTTATTTGTTCAGAAAAAGTCAGTTAGCTTAAAAGTTACAAATTGAAAATATATATACCCGAAACGTTTAGTTATATTTATATTTATCAAAGGAACTTTGCTTTAATACAGCTCTGCTAGTGCGGCGGCCGACCTGCCGATGCCGGCTCGACTACTCAAGTTTTCGCGCGGTTTCCGAAAACGGGATAATTTTGCGTCCCGGAGTTAATTTCGGGGACACCGGGACCCGTATTTATAAAAAGGGACAGCCCCGTTCAAACGGGACGTCAGGGTCACGTTAAGTATACCTAACAGTAATCAGCTGTGAGCTCACTCGATTCACCGGAGTAGATAAGTAGGTATTCACGCGGGTTACTACTTTTATCAGGTGCGAACTAGGCTTTTTTTAAGTTTAGGCCTAGTAACCTGAAGTTATTTGAACAGTAATAACAATTATTCCTTCATATTTTCATGGGATTAGGACCATAAAAGGCAGAAAATAAATCATTATGATCAATTAAATTAAGATTACAGTAATGTTCTATCAAAAATAACCTATTCGTTAAAACAAAAAAATAAAACAAGTTGCTTACCTAGGGGTAAGTTTTTGTTTGTTTGTTTTTTATATGTCACGAATCACTGTAATCAAATCAAATATTGATTACAGTGATTGATTGATTGATTGTTTGTTGGTGTTACAATAGTGGTGTTACTTTCGGATATGTTTCCAGTACATTCTGCCTGTTGGCATACAAAAATATAGTGGTTAACTTACTTATCTTACATCATTTATAAAATCGGTAACAGAGTAATAACATTTATGTCAGCAACGACGTCCGGAGTTTCTTGAATTTTATTGAAGGTTGATCCTATAAACAATTTGGCAATTTGTTAAATATAATAGGTGCCATACCAATAATGTTTTTTTTTTTCAATCAAAGCAGTGTTATATCTACCACACAATAAATTCTGATATTTTTATCTCATGGCAATAGTTCGCATTCTCGTATCATTTAATGCCGGAAATAGATGCTTGTTATTTTTAACGAATACAGATACTTCGAGAATGTATATACTAGGGAAAGTTAGTACCTATCTTGTGTTTCTTGAAAAAAGGAATGCAACTATCTGTAACCTTGAGATTATAAATGGATCTTATGCACCGTTTTTGGGCTTTAAATATAGATTCCCTTTCGGAAAAATTACCCCAGAATACTACACCAAACCTTAGGATAGAGACCACCAAACCGTGATAAGCAACCATTGATGTGCCACTTTAAAAGACATTCAACAATCCAATCTTAAAATAGAAAACTCAATCTCATTCGTAACTGCACAAAATGAGGAGCTTAAAAAAAATATTGAAAAGCTCGAAATTCAGGCCAAGGATGATAAGAAACACATCACTTTATTAGAGAATAAACTTGAGGAACTTCAAATGGGAAGTCGTAAATCGAATTTCGTAATAAAGAACGTACCAAAAAAACCCAGTGAATCCAAAGAAGATCTCATGGAAATGGTTATGTGCCTCTCCAAAAACATAGACTGTACTATGAGACAATATGACATAAAAGACATTTATAGAGTACGCGGAAAAAACACGGAAATTCAAAACTCGCCCATTATTGTGGAAACTGGTTCTACACTATTAAAGGGTGAAATTATGAAAATGGGAAAAGCTTTTAACCTAAAACACAAGTCGAAGTTATGTTGCAAGCACCTAGGATTTAAAACTCAGGAAGACACCCCTATATTCCTATCAGACCACCTGACTCCTAAAGGGTCCCGTCTGCACTTCCTTGCTCGGGATTTAACTAAGTCTGGAGCCTACAAGTTCTGCTGGACCGCCTATGGCAAAGTTTATCTCAGGAAGGACGAACAGTCACCAACTTTGACTATTAAAAGTGAAGAACAGGTACATCAGCTTACACTAAAGAAATGACTATTAGACCACAATTCTATGTTCCTCAGACACCTAACTCAAAAAGTGATTATGCTATTGTCTAATATTATTTTTTTGTTACCTATTCTCTGTTATTATGTAAAATCTTATATATTGTTAACTGAGTACGTTAATAGGGATGCCATATTAAGTGACTCTGTTACACATTCACACACTTTCTCAGAACTTTGTAAATACACACCACACATACACATAGTCACGCACATTCATAATATAAGTCGACTAAACATACTCAGACACACAAAATCATGCATACAAACTCTAATACAGCTGCGCTGTTTTTACAAAATCTCTTCTATTGAATTTGACCTCATCCGATTATTATCATCAGTCTATAAAATTTATGTTATTCTTGTTATTGACGGTTATTCTAGCAGGTTGATATTAAATGGGTGACAGCCTACAAACTATAAATGAAATTGACAATATTGAAATTGCGCGTACGATAGAATGTGATTGCTCTGAGATCTCTAAGTACATTTCAGTAAATAATAATGACTTGACTATTGTCTCTCAAAATATAAGGAGCGTTTACTGTAACTTCGATGATTTTTCGCTATTACTATCTACTTTAAAATTTGAAACTGATGTTATAATTCTAACTGAGTGTAGACTTAACGATAACAAACCAATTCCTAAACTCAGTAATTACCACTCTTTTGCCTCTACTAGACATTTAAACCAAAATGACGGGGTGGTAGCTTATGTTAAAAACACATTAAAACCAAAAGTAAAGGAAATAAAGTTGGCCCAGGCATCTTGTCTCCAGCTAGATATTCTGAATAGTCATATTTTGTGTATTTATCGGTCTCCATCAAACACTAACACTGACAGTTTCATTGACTCGCTTAGCACTCACCTTGATACAATAACATCGCAAAAAAGCGTAGTAATAGCGGGAGATATAAACATCAATATTAGACCCAAAGACATAGAGACGTCACAGGACAGTAAAAACAGAGTGAACTATTTGAATATGTTGTCATTACATGGTATCCTCCCTGGGCATACATTACCCACCAGGGAAAGGAATTGTTTAGACCATTTTATGATAAAAATTAACAAAAAAAAGACTTCGGCATTTATCGCTATCCTACATACCACAGTCACCGACCACTATACTACATTTATGTCACTGCGTAAGCAAAAACCAACACAGGTTTCAAATAAAACTATACTAGTTTAAATTTCGAACAAGCTTTAAAACAAATACGTGAACAAAATTTTGCAGATTTACTATTTTGTGAAGATCCTAATCTATTGACTGAGTTACTTATCGATAAACTAACTGAAACAATTAATCTCAACACTACCACAGTAAAAATTCCAAACAGTAAACGCATTATTAAACCATGGCTAACCCCAGGCATACTCCGTTGCATTAAAAATAGAAATAAACTGCAAAAGACGTATAAGAGTGACCCATATAACGAAATCAATAAAATAACCTACAATCGATATAGAAATCACTGCAACAAGCTCATAAAAAAATTGAAAAGAAAATATGATAGGGAATTACTTGCTAAATCAAAATCAAACAATAAATTGCTTTGGAAAAATATAAAAACTATAACCTACACTAATAAAACTAAAAGTCAAAACGTTGAACTCATAAATATTAAGTCCACCCCTATTGAATCAGCAAACTTTATAAATAATTATTTTGCAAATATTGGCAAACACCTGGCCCAACAAATTCAGCCTATCATAAATAATGACCCTAATTATGTACCTGATCAATCGGCAACACAAGTTAATTCATTTGTACTCTTGGACACAGACCTCAATGAAGTAGATAAAATTTTGATGAGCCTAAAGTCAGATAGTGCCGCTGGCTGGGATAATATCTCGACAAGATTTTTAAAGTACATTAGTAAAGAAGCTGTCCCAATTATAACCCATCTTGCAAATCTCTGTTTTAGGCAGGGTATCTTCCCGGCCCCTCTTAAGCAATCCATTATTACTCCAGTTCACAAGGGTGGGGACAGAGGCGATGTCAACAACTACAGGCCGATATCCGTCCTTCCAGCTATATCGAAAGTCTTGGAGAAATTAATCAACATTAGGCTTCTCAAATATTTAAATAAATTTAAAACACTATCCCCATCACAATTTGGATTTAGGCAAAATATATCTACCGAAGATGCAGTTACTGCTCTAAGCTCGCTTGTGGCTAGTCAACTTGATAATGGCAACAAATGTTTAACTATCTTCCTGGATCTTAAAAAGGCATTTGATACCGTCTCTGTACCAATCCTTGTGAACAAACTGGAGAAAATTGGTATAAGGGGAATTTCACTCAATCTTCTAAAAGACTATCTCTCTAACAGGAAGCAACGGGTTAAGTTGGGGCAATATGTCAGTGATGATGCAGACGTATTATTTGGCGTGCCTCAGGGTAGTGTTTTGGGCCCCACACTTTTCTTAACATATATTAATGACCTCTGTAATATGAAAATTAATAACGCCAAAGTCTTTTCTTATGCAGACGACACGGCTGTTGTTTTTTATGGAAGTTCCTGGGATGACGTAGAGCAAAGTGCTTCATGTGGCATGGCCCAAATTGCTAAGTGGCTAAATAATAATCTACTGACATTGAACACCTTAAAAACTAATTATATATGCTTTAGTATTTGTAATCGTACGCAACCAAATAAGGACTTCACAGTCAAAGTCCATGAGTGTGGTGATATTAAAAACAAGAACTGTATGTGCCCTACCATTAATAAGGTCACACACACCAAATATTTAGGTATCATGCTTGACCAAAGATTGTCCTGGTATCCTCACCTTGAGCTGGTCACTAACAGGGTTCGGAAACTAAGCTGGATTTTCAAAACATTGAGACATATTGTTCCAAAAAATACTACCAATGTCAGAGACTCATCTAGGAACCTATTAAATGATATATATATCGCTTTGGTACAATCTGTTTTGGTTTACTGCATTCCTATTTGGGGAGGTGCAGCTAAGTCTAAATTTATTGAGGTGGAACGAGTACAACGAGCCCTAATAAAAATAATGTATTTTAAAAAGATTAGATATCCCACCGAAAGACTTTATCAAATAAGTGATTTGCTTTCGGTAAGAAAACTATACATCATTAATACGATTTTAAAAAAACACAAAGAGCTGCCTTATGATACCGCTATCCTGTCAAAAAGAAGGAGAGATATTATAGCACCGATTCCACAAACAAAAACCAGGTTTTGTGATAGACAATACGAGAAACGGTCATCTCAACTTTACAATAAAATAAATAAAGAGATATATGTATATACTAAGCAATATTATGAATGTAAAAAACTTATAACTAAATGGATAAAACAACTCACCTACGACGACACCGAGGCCCTCTTGCAGCACACATCATAACTCACTCATTCATGCATACACTTACTCCTATGTACCACATGTACACTTACACACCACACATACACCCCACACACACATATCACACATACTCAACTCACTTGTAACATTACACAAAACAATTTAAATTTCTCTTTTATTTTTTTAATTAACCATGTCGAATTTATATGTATAAATAGTAAATACCGGATTTTGTATGTACATTACTTTAATCTAAGTTGCGGAAGAGTGGAGTGTCCTAACACAGGCAATTGTTTGCTTAAAAGGAGACTCCTACCACTAGTTTTGTTGTACAAATCTTGTTAAAGAAAATAAACTATTTGTATTTGTATTTGATGTTTCAACGTTAACTTTCTTGGACAGATTGTAGAGAGCATATGCAGACATGCTTAATCTTTTGCAATCTTCTTCAGCCTGCGGTTTCCAAGTTAATTGACTGTCAAACAGTATACCCAAAAATTTTACCACGTTAACGTTATCAATAGTTTGTCCTCTAAAATTATTTTTTAAGTGCAAAGGAAGAATTTTTTGATAGAAATGCATTTTTGTTTTATTGAGGTTTATGATAAGATTATTGTCGCTAAGCCAGTTTATTATAAGCTTTAGAGAATTATTTATTTCATTTTCATAAAGCTCTTTGTTGAGGCAGTCTATTAGAAACGTACTGTTATCGACAAATAACACACAAGGGTATGGGTACATCGTTTATATACAGCAAGAATAATAATGACCCTAGAAAGCTGCCCTGCGGAACGCCACATTTAATTACTCTAGGACCGGATAAATATTTAACCTCACGTTTTGATTTGACGCATATTTTAGAGGTCTCTGTATATTGACGACGTCCACTTAGATACGATTTTAATAGACTTAGAGCATTCCCTCGTATACCGTAAGCATCAAGTTTGACCAATATCGTTTCTTGGTTAATGCAATCAAAAGCTTTGGTCAAATCGCTTAAAATGGCACAGACTGGTATTTTTTTTTAAATCCACATTAACCATTATTTTATTTAAAAGATCATATAAGGGCATATTTTTATTTTTACGAAAACCTTTTTGTTTCTCACATAATATGTTGTATTTGGACAGAAATCAATTAAATGACTCATAAATTACTTTTTCGTACTACTTGCTCAAAAAAGTGACATTCTATGCCACAAAAAGCGAACATAACAATAGTCATTTTTAATCTGTTAAAAACAGGGAAAGAAAATTGTTGGAAAATAGGGAAGATGCAAATATAATATTTATGAAAATTTTATGATTTAAATGTTAAAAAAGCATAAAAGAAGGGCCACTGCATTGTTTTTATTTTACATAATGTTGATTTTTAACAATAATTACGTATTAAAATTACTTGAAACGAAACGTATTTCAAAACACCAATCAGCGTTTAGTGACATCACTCCCGTTACGACGACTTGTTGAGGTTATGGTTGTAAAAGTGAATATTATTTTAGGGGAATATTAATTGCGTTTTTTAAATAAAAATTATAGTTGGGATTATCAAAGCAGACTCCAGGAATTTATTTAACAAGAGTTAGTGTTGACATGAGATCTTTTTTCAGAAAAAGGTTTCCTCCAGACATTTTAAACTTTTACCAATTATCGACGTCGATCTCAAACTGTAAAATTAAAAATCTACTATAGACAAGTTTTGTAAGTTTTAGGTAGGTAACTAACGTGTTTTTACGTACAAGCAGATTAACTAAGTATACTCGTAAAACAAGTATATTCGCCTTATGACGTATAACACACACGACATTCAAGTATATTCGCCTTATGACTTACGTCAAAGTGTTCTTCACAGCATCGAATAGGGGTCTTTGGAGAATAATTGTCATTTCTTTTTGCAGCTTGATATCACTTTTTTCTCAATTTTGGGTCAGAACGTCTAGTCAAAAACAATTTATTTGGAAACTTTGTTGAAGTAGTCACGGACTCATTGGCACAAAACATGAACAAACGCGGCTTTTTTCGGATTATTAGTGGTATTGTTATGATCACCTGATGTTGATGGATAGTCCATTTTAAATTTTTACAAAATATATCTCGAAAGTCGAAAAAATATGCAAAAGTATGAAAGCCGACGAACAAATACGGCCAGTGACAGACAGGAATGACGTAATCGGACCTATAGGTCCGTTTTGGCGGGAAAATTTAAACTGTCAATTTGAAACCGCATTTTTTCCGATAAATTACAATGTTTTAATTTTTTAATATATTTATGGTCTATTCTACATGGAATTCTCTAAAGTGAAAATAGAATGACGAATCTATAAGGGTTCCGTTTTTTTTGCCATTTAGCAACGGAACCCTAAAAAGAGGCTCGCAGAAGCAGGAGTACGAAACCTTTTATTTCAAGTTAAGTTCAAATAATTTAAATAAATAATGTGAGCTTTTTTGTAACAATGTATGGCATGCATATAATAAAGCATTTACTATCGATTTACTCGTCACAAGGTTTGGATAGGTACATGAAATGAAACAATTTTTAGTAACAATCAGTTTATTAAAAAGTCACTGTTCTTTTTTCTGTACAACGAAGCGGTGTTCGTTTAATTCTACTTTTCTTGGGAGACAATATTTTATCCTCATGGTCAACATTGGGGCCACGTTTTTTTCGCCGTTGACACTGATCAGCGCTACCAGCAGTTTCAGAATGTGCATGTTGCGCTTACATGCCACTCGGGCCTGCATCGGGATTAGTGATGGTAAATTCCCGAGAATATTCTCGTTGCGAGAACTTTGCTGTTAAGTTCTCGAGAATATTCTTTTGGAAGGGAATTTACGAGAATTTCAAAATTGGATGACTGTATTGAATCGCTCTATTTTTAGAGTAATAGTTTTGAGTGCAATTGAACGATTTACGAAGTTTACGTTACAATAAACTACTCTACAACTTAAATTGTCAGTAAATTCTCCTGAGCGAGAACATTCCCGAGAATATTTCCGAGAAAATTCTCATAAATTCTCTTAAACTTCGTTTGGTATAAATGTTAAATTAGGATTTCTGTATTAAAACAAACTTTATGAGTTACAAATTATCAGCTTTAATAAAATAAAAACCAAGTTTACGGTGTAAATAATTAAAAACCAAATAACAATCACAATCCGAACAATTCTTGAAATAAAATTACTTATACTATTCGTTCATTGACAACAGTTGATCCATGTCATCTAAGTTGATATGGTCTGTTTCCGTCAAGATTACTGGCTCATCGTCTGCCTCTTCTTCAAATGTGTTCTCTTCTGATTCTAAATTGAGTGTAGGCTCTTCTATTTCTCTTGTGGCAGCTGTACTTGGTTGTGGTTCTTCGGACTCATTGTTTATTGGTTTTTGTTTATTTATGATTTTCCAATTGTGAGCAATCAGGCAAATTTTGGCTGCTCTTTCGGTATTTAATTTATTACGTTTTTTTGAATGTATATTTAAAAATGTGGAAAAAGAGCGTTCCAGAGAATCAGAAGTTGCTGGAGCAGTCAAAATTTTCAGAGCCATTACTCCTAATTCTGTTTTAGGATACAATGTTTGTAACCACGCAACGGGCTTAACTTTTTCAGCAATTTCCACTCTGAAATCTCATACAGTAACCTTTTTCGAGTAAAGTATAAAATAACAACAAAAGAAGTTGACTTTAGACCCTGAAATCAACATACATATCTATACTTAATATTATAAAGCTGAAGAGTTTGTTTGTATGTTTGTTTATTTGGTTGAACGCGCTAATCTCAGGAACTACTGGCCCGAATTTAAAAAATATGTTTGTGCTGGGTAGCCTATTTATTGGGGAAGGCTATAGGCTATATAACATCGCGCTACGATCCAAAGGAGCGGAGTAGCAATGAAAAATGGACGAAAACTGACAGGCAATTAGATGCGATGGAAGGGTCACGGGAGCAAAAATTTGTCGCAGACGAAATCGCGGGCAAAAGCTAGTATTGTATAAAAATTTAGCAATTTTACTTCCAACTTTAAATTCTCGTAAATTCTCTGTCAAAAAAAATATTGTAGAATGTTGCAGAATATTCTCGATCCGAGAATATTCTCAGTGAGAGAATATTCTCTCGACCCATCACTAATCGGGATCCATAGTTCCACAAAACGTACCAGTTTGTACGAACAACACAAAACTAACAATTATAACGATAACAAAAAATAACAAAAGAAAAAATAACAAAATCACGAAAATTCAGCAATAACAACGAGAAAAGGCGTAGCATTCACAAGTATCAAGTGAATGACAGCACAATTGACAACTGCAGAAAATTTACGCAATTTGACGGATGATTGATAGCATAAATCGACAAAATAAAAAAAAAACACGTGCTCCCATATATTACTTATGAAGGGAATACGTAACATTTTAGATTTGGTAGAATTATAGTGACGTAAAAAACGTTCCCGGTACTGTTCACCCTTGCTTCTTTTAGATTTTAAACACCGACACGACAATATAGAATGTAAAATCTAAACAATATTAAATGAAAGCCTTGTAATTTCAGAAGGTAGATAGGTTAAATAAGTACAATTAAGTGTGACAGCTGTTATATAAATTGATTTAACTCCACATCAATCTTGACTGTAATAATGTTTGTTGTAATTTTATTGCAAAGTGTGCACTAAAAGAGCCTTTTTTAACTTCTGTCTAATGCAATTTAATTATAATATAATTCTGTCTAATGTCTAGTAAATGGAGTACTTCAAGATTGAGTTTTTTTATTATTTTTTACTTTTTAAAGGGATTTTAGGTTTTTGTGTCGGGGGTTTTTTAATTTTTTAATTTTTGAAAAAGGAAGACGCATTTATTATGCAGTTTATGATTATTAAATAAAATTACGAAAACCGACGAGGCCGTATGAGCTTGATGCCTTTTTTTTCCGACAAAAAAATATTAGTCTAGGAATTTGCCGCGTTTTTGTTTTCTTCAAATACACATACGTTAAGTTTATTTTAATTTATTTTAAATTGTCATTATTTTTAATAAATGCTTATCTCATATTATTATTGTGTTAATTTTTTCGCAAATGGTACTAAAAGTAGAGTATTTTCCTCGGTGATAAAGCTGTCTTAGTCTTGGGTGAACTTAAATCCCTCGCTACACTCAGGACTCGTCTTAAATCCCTCGCTTCGCTCGACGCTCGGGAGTAAACCTCGAGTCCTTCGTTACGCTCGCGATTTAAATCGTCACCCGCGACAGAAGACACTGCTTTTTCCTCTTGGTTAATAATCTACTATTTCAATGATTTTAGAAAGTACAGGTATTAAAGCTATTGGTCTAAAATTAGCCGTATCTTCTTTATTGTCCTTCTTGTTGAGTGGTTTAACAATTATTGTGGTTTTAAGACTATCAGGGAATGTTCCAGCGGATATGCTTGCGTTAATAATGTGGGTTAGTGTGTTAGCTATTGCAGCACAGACAAATTTTATAACAATTGTTGAAATACCGTCATATCCATAACTCTTCTTGTTCTTTAGAGATTGGATCACCCTTGTAATGTCATGAGGGATAACAGGGGCCATAAATATAGAATGAGGGATGTACGTTATTCTTACAGTATTTATAGTTGTGTTCAGGGGTGGATATGAGATCTGATCAAAAAAGAAATCGTTGAATGATTGAGCTATTTCATTAGGGTCAGTTAATAGTAACTGTATTAGTTTATGTGTATTTTAATTGTTGTTATTGATCTTACGTGCTGGCTCACACCGAAGCGACGTGTCGTTTCGTACAAATTGACTGTCGCTCAAAGAAACTAAAAATGGTTTCTTCGACTTCGACCGCCAGTCGAGATCTGCCAGATCCTTGTGCATGATTCGGGGTCCTGAAGGACCGATGATCAAGCAGCCTTTGAGTGGCTGCTAAAATGGTCCTTCCATTTGGGACGGCGTTATTACGGATCCCAAGAGCTCGCATACGAGGTCTGCTCTCCCTCGCATATATCCTGCGCCCTGCTCGTAAATTTTTACTACTTAATAAGCACACTTGCACCATCTTATAAAACTCACTGTTGGGGTAGTCTGACATCGCGACCTACGAGTTATGACACGTTCGGCGCGACGTTTGCGCGGCGCTGCGCGGGAAAATGTTAGATATGACGTCTCAACAGCGCCTGCGTGCGCAGACTGTCGTTTTAACACCGCCGCGTGAGTCACGCTTTGCCACGCGCTATTGTTGATATCATTTTACGAAATAATGTAGGGTGCTCAGATTTGACTGATTTAAGGTTGGATGTCATGTATATTTATTTTTAAGTATTGAACAAATAATTGAAATGTGTTCTATTACTGATACAGAACCACCAAAAAAAAAAAAATATTGCGCACTGGTGAAAAAAAAATCTGTATATACGATGATGAAATCTGTGATGTTGGCAAATTGACAAAAAACAAAAAATAATAATTAAAAGAGTATGTTTAGATGGTTTGGTCATGTTAAGAGGATGAATGAAGTGCGACTAACAAACGGTATTTACAAGGCAGGTGTGACTGGACATGCCGATAGAGGACCTTTAAGAGAACTTATAGTGACCTTCTTGGTGTTCTTCAGAAGGGTAGTACCGGTGGTAACCGGCGAGAGTGTATGACCAGATGTATTAACTTAAACGAGGCAAAAGGAGTATGTAAGGATCGTAGCTACTGGCTAAAGAACCAACAATAAGAAAAAAAAAAATGTATAATCACTGCCACATTGACACGAATCTAATCAGTTGAAAATAATTTTTGAGAATGAGATGACAGGAAAGAAAGAAGATTTTCTTATTTCTATTTCCTTTATTCCAAATCGCGTAATGTGATTGTGTTTAGAACCCCCTTGATTACGTACCTAGTTAGTAAAGGATTCAAAGATGATATTACAAAATTCATTATGAAATTTGAAAAAATAAGATACCTTCGAGTCTACATTCCAATATTTGGAGTGTTATAAGGGTACGTATTCACTGCTCATTTATGTGATAGATGCATTTTCTACTAAAATAATACAATAGTATGTTTTAAAACTAATTTCTTTGGGGTCGGCGCCGGTGCAGCTTGAGTACTACAGCCGTCATTCAAAGCACTCAAGTCCTATCAAGCTATGAACGCATTTTAAATTTTTCTAAAAAGCCTCAGCCAGGAATCGACCCGAACTCTTTTATACTCTCTGTATTTTTATACCGAGCGAAAGTGTTGCTGACAAGGATCAAATACTGTAAAGTAATATATTTATAAAACGTATTAATTACACTTGAACATGGTACTCTCACTAATACATGGTGCTCTTTTTGTGAAAAAATCATTGGGATAGATTCCTGGCTCAGTTTGAATCATTTGCTTTGACGTCTACGCTTATGTTCACAAAATCAAGCAATAATTTCCAGTATAAGCTGACTTCTCATTGTACGAAAAGCTTATATTATGCGAGGTCAGCTTAAACTGGAAATGTATAGCTTGATATGTAGCCGTGTGTACGTATCGAAACGTGAAAACAAAAGCGGCTTAAAGTTTTTTTTTTTTTTGGTAATGACATCTAGCTGATTAACCTATGAGGTTGTCCGCTGCATAACCGGACTTGCTTGTGGCTGCCCTAATAAATTAAGGCCTCCAGCCAGAAGGGTAATTGTGGAACTTTTTATCGGTAGGAATTGGTTTGATATTCATAGTTAAACAACATTCATTGCGTTATTTACGTTGCTGAACCGACAATTTATTCGAACAAATGACGCAATGGTTTAGAAATAATCTTCAATCCCTTTCAGATACTGATAAATTGTGTTTCGCAATCAGGGTGCAGGTCTTAAAATTTAAAACTAAGCTACTACACGACTACCCCTAGGGAAAGGAGGCTTAGGGCGTCGCTGGAAGAGCAACAAGGGACTGGCTGGATCGAAATGAAGCAGCCGATGCCTGCCAGGGTCGCGAGATCTGTTCGAAAGAGATACCGTGGCCCTGGCATATGGGCAACTGAAGGAATACGGGTGGGTTTTAGTCAGTAAAAGTCTTACACGCCCTCCCGCACCGCCCAGAGCGGGAGACGTCATTTGATGATTTCCCACCCACAAAAAAGAGGAGATTTCGAAAGCCAGCTAGTCGCCGAAGGTCGCCGTCGACTAAAGTCGCTACATGCGTATTCAGCCTAAGGACTTCTGTTAATTTAGGCAATGATACTGCTACTGCTGAAAAGTGAAATTTAGTTCGACGCTATAGGTTTTAAAGATGTTTTAAAGGCTGCCACTCGCTCAAGTACCGTGTACCGTGTGGTGACGGACGTAAAGAATAACACCACCCCATTTCTTCCCGTGGGTGTCGTGAAAGGCGACTAAGGGCCTTACTAGAGAGTGGGCAGCAGCGTCCTCTATGCATTTTACCACCATACTGCGATCGCCAACCCGCCTGCCAAGCGTGGCGATTATGGCAAAGCCCCCAAAATTGGGGGAGGCCTAAGTCCAGCAGTGGACGTCTTACGGCTGAAATGATGATGATAACTCGCTCAAGGCTTTGTGTTAGCAATGCGAGGGTGACCTGTGAGCAAGTGTAGCGGGGCTTGGTCTAGCTAGCCCATTTTTTTTTAAAGTGTAGAAATCCTCATGCATACTGCACTACCACGGGGAAATAGTGCAGTTATGTGGGACTCCAACGCACTAAAACTCCACGGTGTCCTCCTGTGCCGCTTGTGGCGGCCCGCCTCAGTTGCGATGTCGCCAAGCGACACCGCAACCTACGTGTTGGCCGCTACGTCGTCGGCTTTGGGAGGAAAAGCCCTGACAAGCGGCCCATCCTCGGGTTCCTCTTAGCTTCACCGTGGGTGTCCAAACTACGGCTACTGAGCCCCCCCACCTCGTCAATGCGGGAAACCACAGGGGGGGCGTCTAGCTCAGCTCAATCCCAACTATATAATGTATGGTATCGTTCCTACTAGCGGTTGTGTGCACTAACTATGGTCATTGCAATTATTGGCACCTACCTACTGGTTAAACGGACTAATCACCGCGTATTTTGAATATTATTCAATCCCATCCATACGTTTAGCTACCTGGTCGTTTCGTTTTTCTCTTAGCCGTTTATAAGCCTAATAAAATAATATTGCATTTGAGAATACGGAAAAAATACATGTTAAAGTTTAGCACATAATATACAGGGTAAGTTTTTATCCAGTGCGCAAATTGTAACCATGAATTCAGCATATCATTCATGACACCCTTGCGCAAAAAAATGCAATACCTACAGTGTCACAATGTATGGAACAGCAGATTTTTTTTTGTGTAACCGACGAACATTTTCTACACTGGGGGGTCTAGAATGATATGCTGAATTCATGGTTACAGTTTGCGCATTGGATAAAAACTTATCCTGTAAACCTACTCTATGCTGTAATTGCCTCCGATTTTTAATTTAGAGTCTATAAAATATTACGAATTTCAATTGATTCAAGTTTTCGATTCTATTTTCCAATTACTTTTAAATTACCTATTTCATGTTCAATACGTTTAAAATAAAATAAATTTCCATACATTTATCAAAACCCCTCTGTGGCTCGGAAAGCAAATGAAGCCGTTGGTCGCGGGTACTATTCATGAATAGTTGACCGGCGTTACGGACTTTCGGCCTTCTGAGAACTCAGAAGGCCGAAAGTCTGACAACCAGTCTTACCAGCGGTTTCGTATAACTCAATTACTGGATTGAGAAGGTCAAATAGGCAGTTGCTGCATGTAAAATACTTGTACTCAGCTGCATCCGGTTAGAATGAAAGCCGACCCTAATATAGTTTGGAAAAGGCTAGACAGTGTTCATTTCAAGAATGTTGTGCAAATCATTTGAAAAAAAAAATACGATGCACAAGTCCCTTCATAATCAGCCTATATTGTTCCCACTGGTGGGACACAGGCCTCCTCTCGGTCAGAGAGAGTGGGCCGTAATCTATCACGCGGACCCAGGGTGGGTTGGCAGATGTCACATGGTTTCGAACTGTTGGTTCTGAGACATGCCCATTTCTTCACGATGTTTACCTTCACCGTTTTGAGAGCAGTGGTGATGAACGTAATTTACACAAAGTAAAACACCTGCCTGGTTTGGAACCTACGACCTACAACTCGTAAGTTGGGGCGTATACCACTGGCCACCACTGCTCTGCAAGCTCCATAATTCCACCTGAAATGTAAAGGGTTTACTCGTTAATGTGAATGATCATATCAAGTGCCTACTGACATGACTTCATTCCTGAAAAGTGGAAAAACTTAGCGTGCGCTGAAGATGTGGTTCTCAATCTGTATGTTGTCTACATTCAGATTGTAGACCAGGCCTTCACTCTTTGTACTGACACATATCTATGGATATCATTGTATAATAGTAGTATAATATCCTACTCGCGTAATCAATGTTCTCAATTTTACAGGTTTTGTACATTCAAAAATTCGTGACGTCACTGGAAAATTATATTGTTATGAACCGAAGTATTTGGAATACAGTGTGTTTTAACACTGCAAAATTGAATTGCAAATCGAATGTGTAATTAAATTTGTAAATTGCACAATGAAGCCGTTCAGCATACACCCTGGAAGTTGCTCTTGCATGAGTTGTGTATATCGGAGCAGATCCAAGACACTCAAAGTTCAGGAAATAATACAGGGAGGGACCGAGATTGACAAACTTTATTACGGTAAATTTTTACCGCTGCGAGAAAGGAAGTTGCTCGAAAAGTTGATAAGAACTCGCGATGTCTATGATGATGTGCGGACTCAATTGTTGCCAAGTGCAAGCAGTGAACAGATAAGTCTTAAACATAAAAGGAAGAGACGAAATGATGTCAACACTGACCACAGTAGCATGGTGTTAAAAGTCGTTGATCTAGTCGATAGAGGGCAGATGCGATCTGCAAATAAAAACAAATTAAGTAGTTGTTGTGCCTGTTGCTCTTGTGAAACTTTAAGAAAAATTAGAAAACGTATGGAAAAGGATAAGCATAAGCATTCCCAGGTTCACAGACACATAGTGAATTGTGAAGACATAGCCAAGTATTGTGCTGAAGCTGAAGAAAAAGGTAGAAAGCGACGGAACAAACTAAGTACAAAAATAAGTTCAAAATTAAGTTCTAAAATTGGAGGAGCACGATTGAAAATGAAAAGAAATCTATCTGCACCTTGCGCGTGTACGCTATCTTTGAGTAGTATGGGAACACGCTCATCACAAGCTTACACAAAAATAAAATCTAAGAAGAAGGCGAGAAAACGCACTCAGGCTCGAAAAATTGTGAGAATAGACCAGGAAACTAAAACCAAGTTTCCAAAAAAACCCCGAAAAAAAGTAAAAATCATACAAAGCAGTATTTTAGAAGATATTGGGACACAAGTGAGAGGTCTAAAAATTTTTAAAGTAAAAAAAGATTCTATATTATTGTTTAGAGAAAAGCTGCTTAAAAAACGACCTTATGAGGAGAATCAAGACGTGGAGTGTGAGCCAGGAACTTGTAATACAGATGAATGTATACCTGAAGAATGTCTTATGAAGATTAAAGCTAAAGCCGTTGGAGGTACGAGGAAAAGAAAATATCATACTCGACCTTCTGAGACAAGAAGAGACAGACCTCACGTTGCAATGAGCCCTCGAACCAAAAAAGTGAAAGTCAAAGACTCACAGGTCCAAGTTGGCCCTAGTCCTAAATCCTCTCAATCGATGACTACAATTCTTAAAACCAAAATAATGCCATCGTTTTCAAAATCGGAAATAAAAGGAAAAAGGTCAGTCTCACCAAAACAACGGCAACAGTATGAGAGAGGAACTGGAAACCTAGATAAAGTGTATGAAAGAACTAAATCAACTAACTCAATGACGTATGTTCCAAAATCGAAAGCGAAAACTCAATTAAAAGAAGAAAAAGTTGCATCTAGAGTGAAACGCAAGGCAAAACTGCAGGTTGTGGCAAAAGATAAGCGATTAAAAGGCAAAGGTATTCGGGTGCAACTTTCACCTCAATCTAATTTGGACGCTTGTGAATGTAAACCTTCCACAATATCTACTTCCTCATTAACATCTGTTCCAAAGCAGAAAACTACAAAATCCCGTTCAAAACGTATCAAAAGTTACGAGGTAGGTTTACCACCTACACGACACAAAAAAACCCGTCAAAAACCTAGACGTGAAACATACCAGAATGTAGAGCAAGCAGATTTAGAAGAACCCATTGAACTTGTTACACCTAAAAGAGAAAAACGTCTGAAACCAACACACGGTAGGATAAAACAGCGCAGGAAACACAAGAATAGCAATACACAACTTACTGGAATTTTATCCAAAGTAAGTCAAGAATCTTATTTGCGAGAATCTGCTAGCCAGACAAAAGATTTGCCATTTCCGAGAGAATGTGAACCCTTTATGTGTATACCATATGAATGTGATCCAGAAATATGTGCCGAGATATTATTATCAAGATCAAAATCTCGAGGTGAATCTGCTATAATGGGCCTAGATCGTTTAAGACGTAAATCGGTAGGAAATGCTGCCTTTTCTCAGAAAAAATCGCAGAAAACTTCTCAAAAAACAAGTTCTAGATCGCGCACTAAATCTAAACATAAACATTCAAAAAGTGCCGAATTATTTTTAAGACAACCAAAATACGTTTCAAAGGAACCGTCTTCCCAAATAGTGAAAAAGTTCTCTCCTGAAAGACAAGCTGTCAAAATTACATCCAGTTTCAATTTTGACATCGAATTTTACAAAGATACAGATCCTAGCTTGAAACACGATGAAATAAAAGATTCGGTATCAGAACACCAAAACAAAATTAAACAAAAAGAGCATCGAAGAAACAATAAGGATCGTGGAACTGAATATATTAGTTCTCGGCAAAACATTTCATCTCAATCGAGGTCATCACAATCATTTAGAAACATTCAAGTCGGACACAGATTAAAACGTTGCTTTTGTACTATAAAACTACCGCCAAAGAAAAAACAAGTATTAAAGAATGTCGTATCGAAGAGGACAATGACATCATTTCACAATAAAGAACTCAATATGGGACCTCGAAAAAAACGAACACAAACGAAACATTCAGGAATTGCTTATGTGGTGCCACCTGCTACATCAACCCCACCCTCGCTTCTACCTTACGAGTGTGAACCATATTTTTGTACGCCTGGCGAGTGCAACCCTTATGAATGCGCAGAAAGAATCAAACAACGAAATTATGGAGCTACTAGGCACGTTTCTAGAGATACAAATACAAGTAGTACTCCGAAAATATCTAAATTAGTTTCTACATCACAGTCCGTATCTAAATCGACATCAAGGCCAATAAAAATCTGTGAATGTCCTACCCAGTCGTCAAACGGAAAATGTGATTGTACAGTTTCAGGTCACAAATCGGAGAGACATGAGAAAAGAAACACAAATCATAAAGGAAGGTATTCTCCGTTATCAAACGTAAAACGTAAAGTTTCAGGTGACAAATCAGAAAGGAAAGCAGTGCGAATAGGTTCCAGTTTAACTTTTAATATAGAATTTTCCAAAACAAATATTAATGACCAAGAACGTGAAGATACATTGATATATGACAAGTTAATAAATAGGGAGAAAAAACAAGAAAAAGGAATAAAGGTTTATAAACCTCATGTTCGTCATGAGACTTCAGAAACAAAGAAGTATATCAAAACAAAGCAAACCTATACCGAGCCTTTTTTTCAAAGGTGTCTTTGTACACTTAAGTTACTGAAAAAAAACAAAAAGAAAGTAGAAACGCTTTCGCCTTGGCGGAGTAGAAATGAATATGTTATGCACATGCAAAAGAAAGCTGTTACAACTAACAGAGCAGAGATTCGTTATAACCCTGAGCGATCAAAGTTTTTATATTATGATTGGGAACCCAACTTATGTATTCCTGAAGAATGTGATCCGTATAATTGCCAAAAGATTATAAAACTACATCACAAATATTCAAATTTGTTATCTGGTGATCTTAGATCTCGATCAACATTGATTAGTGAAACATCAAGAATCATAACTTCCAAATCTCGGAAAACTACACAATCCTTTACAAAAGAATGTCCACAAACTGTAAAAAAACGAAATGACTATAATGAAATCAGCTTCATGCCGAATCGCTCAAAACAAGGAGTAATGAGAGTTGGATCCAAGTCGAGTGTAAGAAAGTCTTACTACAAGAGCAAGCATAATTTTTTAACCACTGAAGACTTAATAAATAAACATACCCGTAGGAGCACACAACGTAAACAGGACAAAGATAAGTTAAACACAATAGGGTCTCAAAAATGTAAGCGTCTTGACCCTCACACATCAATAGACGCTGAATCAAAACATAAAGAAAAAGAAAGTTACGTTTTTTCTGCGATTAAAAAATGTTTCAATACATTTAAGTTTCAAAAGAAGAAAAACAATGCGAGACTGGAAAACATTGACGTGATTAGTGAAAGAATAAAAACCTCATATCCATTACCAAATTCACAGATAAGCGAATATAAACGTACAAGATTAAGTAAACTCCCTTACAAATCGAGCAGTCACAAGTTTGCACCAAATTTCAGCATCCCAGAAATATGCGATCCTTATGAGTGCTACGGAGAAAGGCACGAGGTTACAGGATTACACGATGATTGCGTCAGCACAGACAGACGTAAAAGAAAATCGGTCATGAGTGTAACTAAAAGCGATTTTAGTGGTAGTACAATGGCAAGAAGTACCAAATCTAGAATGTTAAAACGTAAAAAAAATCAAGGCGTGATAGGGGAAGAAGAAAGAGATATTAAAGGTGTGCGTTCGTTTTCAACTTCACGCCAAGCAGCGCGTTCGTTTTCAACTTCACGCCAAGCAGCACGTAATGGATCTTTTTTTAATTTAAATAAAGAACTTCCAAAATATAGTTTCGTGCCGATTCGGGATACCACTATTGAAAATCGATTAGAAAAATATAACACAGTCAGTGAAATATCAACGGTCAGTAGAAAATCAGATAAAGGCACGAAAAATAAACTAGTTACTTTAAAAAATGACCTTTCACAAGCAAATAACATTAGAAAAGAAGCTAAGGCATCCAACTTTGGAATTTTACTTAAGAGGTGCTTTTGCACACTAGGTCTTCAAAAGAAAAACAAACTGAAACCTGAATTTCGTTGGCATCAACCCATAACGACGCAATTTGTACAAGTCGAACAAAACAGACAAGATAAAATAAAACCAGGATGTAACGTTCTTAACCAGACTTTGTATGAAGGAGAACCTTTAAAGTTACCAGAAGGTGATCATCTCTTTAGAGAAAACTTTATTGGTAATCAAAGTGCCAAACATTTGTCAAGCAGTCGTTCCTTTTCAAGAGGACCCCGTGTTAGGTCTCGTATCGAACTTAATTTTGATAAAATGAGATATTTACTGAATACGCAGAAGATTAATCCATTTTATCGATCATTCTATGCATTGAATGTAAAAGTGTCTAAATCAAAAAATATGTCGCATAAAAAATACAGTGCCTTCAACCAATATGAACGTAAGCCTGATGAATGCTCGCCAAATGTATGCGATCCAGATGACTGTTTTAAGAGAAAAAATAAGCAGTTAAAACGTTTTAAGGGTTCTGATACCACAAGTGGGAATTCTCGGTTTAGTGGCTTTAAAAGTCAGAAAGGAGAGGATAAACCTATGACTTTTGGATCAGATGTAACTTTTAGAGCAGGAATTTACAAAGATACAGATCCTTACAAAAACCCATGTCAGCCAGCCCTTCGTTTAGGATCAAATGTACGTGTGAACTTTGACTTTTTCAAACAACCAATATCACGTGGTTTTTTTCATACTGGAACTCCACCATGTAATGACAGAAAAAAAGCTAGACGAAACATACCCCGGCCTATTGACTTACAAGTTTGTGCTGAAACTGAAAGTAAGGTTTCAGGAATATCAAATATAATACGAAGGTGTTTTTGCACATCTAGATTGAAAAACGCTACGAAAAGTGACATAAACCAGATTAGAGATGTAACCAGGACAGTTAAAGGTAAGTCTTGGAATCAGGCGTGAGGCCTCATACACTGGAAAGAAAGTTGCGCAACATTGTTTCAGCAACGTTTATTTATTTATTTATATATACTTTATTGTACACCATTAAAATACAAAACAAAAAAACATTACAAAGACTACAAAATATACAATGGGCGAGAAACAATGCTGCGTGATTGCGGCTCAAGAATGTTTCCAACAAGCCCTGTCCTACTTTGTGAAAACTCATGACACAAAATGTTGTGCAAATACGATATTTAGGTTACATCATATGATTCTTAATTTTACTCCGGAATTTTATTGGAACGTTCCACGTTTTATTAGTTCATTTTTTCTGTTCTAATCCCAGACGATTTAAATTGCAGTAAAACTTTTTTCCGTGAACCTAAGAAAGTAGATTATTAAAATTTTCGCTATGATTGTTTGTTCCCAAACATCTTATTTCCGAAAAATGAAACAAGCAAGCGTGCAAGGAGATTCAATCTTGTTTGTCAAAGGTATAAGACCCAATTTTAAATGCATAAAGTAATGATAATGGTTAACATGATTTTCTTAATGGAAACACTTGAGCAAATGGCATAGTTTCTTGCTTTTAACTCAATATTCTAATTAGGGGTTAGGTTTTGCGTTATTTATATTAAATCTATACTTATAATATTATAAAGCTGAAAAGTTTGTTTGTTTGTTTGATTGATTGAACGCGCTAATCTCAGGAACTACTGGTCCGAATTGAAAAAATCTGTTTGTGTTGGGTAGCCTATTTATCGAGGAAGGCTATAAGCTATATAACATTACAACTAAGAGGAGCAGAGCTGTAATGAAAAATGTTGCAAAAACGGGGAAAATCGCACGGGTAGGCAATTCGACGCGAAGGGAAGGGTCGGGGAAACAAGAAATTTAACGCGGACGAAGTCACGGGCAGAAGCTAGTGTTGTATATTTGTGGGCTTGAAGTAGACCCCCCAAATTTTGGGAGGCCTATGTACAGCAGTGGACGTTTTTCGGCAGAAATTATGATGATGAAGCATGCGACCCAACATGCAAATGGGCAAACGCGCACACAAGCAAGCTAATGCGTTAATACTAAATCTATACTAATTTACAAATTAATATTATAAAGCTGAAGAGTTTGTTTGTTTGGTTGAACGCTATGATCTCAGGAACTACTGATTGGAATTGAAAACATCTTTTGTTGTTGGGTTGCCCATTTATCGAGTAAGGCTATATATAGACTATACAACATTAATTTTTGTATATGCGAAACCCGAAACACGGCTAGTATTTTTATGTAAAGAATCTATGATTTTTTTTTCAAAACTGTATCATTAATAATCACAAAGTTATAAGCTTGTTATTTTACCTGGTTGTCCGTACTAAAACATGTACTCCGCCCCTAAGACGACCCACTGACCCTGCCCCGCTGTGCGCCCGCGCCTTGTACCGCTATGAACTGCCGTGATTGCGGATAAGAAGTTAGTGTCGTTCGGTGGCCAACTTGTAAGCGTAATTAAATATTTTTGGGACAAAATATAACATGGTGTAAAAATTATTGAAATCGATTCAGTTACTGATTCTGAACAAACTATATTCAGGTTTCGCATATACTAAAAATAATGTTGTATAACATCACGCTACGACTAATAGGAGCGTAGCAGCAATGTAAAATGTAGCAAAAAGGGAAAATCGCACGGGTCGGTGATTCGATGCGACAGGAAGGGTCGGGGAAACAAGAAATTTAACGCGGACGAAGTCGCAGGCAGAAGCTAGTTCTTAATAATGTAGTATTATTGCATAACATTTTCAAGGGTTAAAGGCACTATGGCTAATTAATATTTCTTCCTAGGTGTTGGCACAGATACCTCAAGATACAAGTCCACTACACGTCTTTCCCTTAGAGAGAGAGAGAGACGGTTAAAAACAAAATCGGTTCAAAATAAAGATTATTCACAACAGCAACGCAAAAAATCTTATAGACCTATGGATAGAAATAATGTTAGATTTTGTTCTAACGTAAATTGTTACGAATTTTACGACGGTCGAACGCCAAAGCGAGGAGAGGGCGATGTAGAAAAACAACAAGGTATTCGTTTATTTAAAATTTCTTTTTAACAGGCTTTTATTAGTTTCACCTGTATGTTTATTAAATATGTATGTTTGTAACCGACTCCTTTGGACTTGATTTTGACCACTTCAAACGGTCAGATTTCTTTTAAACTTTGTAGACTTATCGTAGCCCGTAGACAATTTTTATAATTTTTGTAATTATAATAATTTCATAAATTTGAACCATTATCCATCTCAGGGTTACCAGGATAGAAAAAAAACGAAACAATTTAAAATAAGTAATAGTTAAAAAAAAAAAAAAAAAAAACAGGCTTTCATAGATAACCAAACTAACAAGTAGAAAATACCAGACCACTCAGAAAGTATTGCGAAAAAAAGTTTTTTTGTATGAAAGACTGGCCAGTTATAAACTATTATAAAAATAATGATTATTTATAAGTAAAAATAGGTACGTTCCTATTTTAGTCCGGTCAATTTAGACATTCGAAGATATATAAATTCCCAACAAGCTGAAAATCAGTAAAATTGTTCAAAACATAATTACAAATAAAAACTTTAAGTTCCCCGTCATTCCCGTGTATGGAAAAAAATTTACTCAAGGTCGAAGGTAAAAAAAAAAGTTTTTCACGATTTTCAGCAAAACGGTTTGATTTATCATAAAAGTACCCAGGACAAAAATTGTAGATCATAAAATTTTCTATGAAAAATGTAATACTGCTTTTTTCCTACGAGCCACCGTTTCTGAGATATAACGATTCAAAAAGTTGTAAAAGTTGTTATCGTCATAATATGCACACGTTTCCACGTTACCTATGAGGTAGTGTTCTTAGCGTGTTTTTTTTAACGTCGTTTCCCCATAGGCCTACTCTACAGGTCAGTTGTGATCCCGTTTAATTTGTAACTATTGTAAAATATCGGAATTTTCAAAGATTGGAAAAGATAACAGCGATGTAAATTTAAAAAAAGTAGTGAAGTTCATTCGTCTGATTCGTAACCTTCAAATTCTTCTTGTTCTTCTTTTTGATCTCTTTCTTATTCTTCTTCTTCTGCTTCTTCTTCATCTTCATTTTGGGTGTAAGTGAATTGCGTCAATAACGATGTATCGCATGACACTTCGTTGGAATCAAACGAATCCTCCACTGTTGGCGATTCAACATTATAGCACGACCAGCCTTGACAATTTGTACATGCCAGAGAACAAAACAGTCAACATAAACAATTTTTTACGATTTCAAGTATCGCCTGAAACCGGACGAATCATACGATAGACTTCAAATTGCATTCATCAGGTGTAACGAATTCAAACGTGGTCGACTAACTTTGACGGCTGTTACGGAGGAAAACATGCTAGCAGTGAAAAATTCAATCCAAGACAATAGGCGAATTACGTATCAGGAGATTCAACACATACTGCAGATTGGATCGGGAAGCCTTCACGAGATTCTACACGTGCATCTTCGTGGGAGGAGGAAAATTTCACACTGGGTGCCGCACAACCTCACCAATACTCAGAAGCAGGCCCGGGTGGAATGGTGCCGTGATATGATAAACAAATTTGAAGCAGGCTCGTCTCGGCATGTTTACGACATTATTATAGGTGATGAGTCCTGTTATCATTACAATCCAGAAAAGAAGCGCCAGTCGACGGTTTGGGTGTTTCAAAACGAATCAACGCCTACCAAAGTGAAGCGATCTAGAAGCAGGGGGAAGATTTTGATTGCGAGCTTTTTCAGTTTGACTGGCTACTTGGTGTCAATCTCTTTACGGAGCCAAAGAAGCATCAACGCCGAATGGTATACTACCAAATGCTTGGCAGAAATTTGACACCATGTGACTTCTTTTTGTTCCCAAAAATTTAAAATCAGCTCAAAGGGATACAATTTTCGTCGCCGGAAGATGCGCTGCCAGCTTTCGAGCAGACTGTAAACGATGTGTCTGCGGCGGACTGGAAAAAGTGTTTCGAAAACTGGTTCAGACGCATGAAACTTTGCATAAAAAGCTAGTGGAGAGTATTTTGAAAAGATTTAATAAAAAAATATATACCTATAGAACACTTCTTTTTATTTTCGCAAAACTTTCTGAGTGTCCCACGTAATTGAAAATAAAAGCGTGAGATGCTTGATAAAATACCTGAAAAAGAACCCAACGCTTTTTTTCAATTTGTTTTCTACTTTTTAGTTTGGTTTTCTATGGTACAAGTTAGAAAGACACACAATGGTACAAATTTCATCATTTTTTAATTTAATTTTATTTATTCGGAAGAACGAACAATTACACATTATATTTTACAAATTAATAGAGTACAAGAAGTTATACAAATATGCAACCAACAACGTTCTTCACAGGTATACAAAAAGACAAAGACAACGTTGATATAGTAAAATTCGGACGGAGTAAATACGTACATAATTATAGGAAAGAAAAAATTAATAAATTACAGCTACTGCTAAGGTACACAGAGATTGAATATAATTCTCATATTTTCTTGACTTTGTCAAGCAATAAGTTTCTAAATTTTCCAATGGATAAAGCGAATAGATCCTAGTTAGAGAAAAACTTATTAAAATTTTTTGTGAGGTGACGTAGAGGTGCCCATAAGCCTGCATTCGTACGACTAGGCGTGACGGCGAAAACTGGTTATGCGCGCACTTCACGTCCCTGAATGAAATCAAAATCAAAATCAAAAGTCATTTATTCAAACTAGGCTGAGAGTCAGCACTTTTTGAACGTCAAAGTTACATGAGACAGTCCCCCCAAAACGCCCGCCCTTCGACATTTCCTAGTGCTTTAGCTGGGAAGAAGAAGTGGCGGAACAAACTCCCCAGCAGCACAGCTGTCTGTTAAGTTAGAAGAACTTGATTCTATACAGTATTGTGTAAGTTATTAATATTATAAAACAAAACATATATTATTCGCCATATGTCATTTAGCACACGCCAATATACCAACAAAACATTGAAAACTAAACTCAAGCTGAAATAAATAATAAAACAAAATCGAAAACAGAACTTAAAACCTTAATAAAGCCTCCAG
Organism: Aporophyla nigra; assembly: GCA_947507805.1. NCBI lineage: Eukaryota > Metazoa > Arthropoda > Insecta > Lepidoptera > Noctuidae > Aporophyla > Aporophyla nigra. The sequence goes on from OX382295.1 coordinate 8,871,779, forward strand.
GCATAAAGGGCGTGCCCGCTTACATATACGATGCAAATGATACATATACACAATAAATGAAATGAAAAGAAAATAAAAATAAACTAACAAAAGCAGTTAAATAAAAACAAAAACAAAAAAACAATTATATGAACTACCCATATAAACTTTCAGTAGGAAGACTAATTCTGGATTGAAAGAACATAAACATTGTCTTGAGTTGATCACAGCGACCAACTATTCTTATCGTTTAAGTAGTCGTTGATAGAATAGTATGCCTTTGAACAAAGGTTGGATTTTACTTTAGCTTTAAACTCATTAAACTGCAAATCTAGCAAAGTAGAGGGAAGCTTGTTATAAAAGGTAATACCAAGACCAACAAAAGAATTATGAACCTTATGAAGCCGGTGAAAAGGAGCACGTAGTTTATCCCTACTTCTAGTATTAATATTATGAATATCACTGTTTTTAGTGTACAGGTGTATATTTTGCCTAATATATAAGATGTTGGCGAAGATGAATTGTGATGCCACCGTAAGAATACCAATATCTTTAAAGAAATCTCTCAGAGAAACTCTCGCACCTAGTTGGTAAATCGCTCGAACAGCTCGTTTTTGAAGAACAAAAATATTTTGAATGTCCGCGGCTTTGCCCCACAGCAGAATGCCGTAGGACATTATGCTATGAAAATAACTAAAATAGACTAATCGAGCTGTATCAACGTCCGTGTACTGTCTAACTTTCCTTACGGCGTAGGCGGCCGAACTGAGCCTTCCCGCTAGGCTTGATATATGTGATCCCCACTGAAGTTTGGCGTCTACTGTTATACCGAGAAAAACTGCCGAGTGTACAGTTTCAAGCACCTCATTATCTAAAACGACATTGGGTCCCAGATTCCTAACATTCGGTAAGGCGAACTTTATACATTTCGTTTTCTTAGCATTAAGAACTAGGTTATTTGTGGTAAACCAATCCGTAACCATTGAGAGCGCACTATTCACGTCATCAAAATCTTTTCTATTCCTGTCTACTTTAAAGATAAGTGAGGTATCATCAGCAAATAGTACAATGTCACAGACATTCTTTAAATAGAATGGTAAGTCGTTAATATACACTAAGAATAAGAATGGACCCAGTATTGAGCCTTGAGGTACACCTAACTGAACTAGTAGCCCGGAAGATTTTACACCATTGACATCTACACATTGGTGCCTATTTTGCAAATAAGAACTTATGACATTGAGAGCTTCGTTTTGAACACCGTAATGACGTAGTTTACGCAAAAGTGTGTCATGGTGAACGCAATCAAAAGCTTTGGAGAGATCACAGAAAACCCCTATAGCATTTTGCGAGTTCTCCCATGCGTTGAAAATGTGTTTCAGCAGAGCAACACCCGCATCTGTTGTCGAACGACCTTTTGTAAAGCCATATTGCTCATTATGAAGGAGGCTATTTAAATTAAAATGTCTTAGCAACTGCTTGAGTATTAATTTTTCAAATATTTTACTAAATGCAGGTAAGATAGAAATGGGCCTAAAATTGCCAACGTTATTTTTATTACCTGTTTTAAATAATGGTATGACTTTACTACTCTTCATGAGGTCAGGAAAAGATCCTGAATCAACACATTTATTAAAAGTTATAGCTAGATAGGGGGCTACGATGTCTATTATATTACTTAACAGTTTAACGGAGATGCCCCAGAAATCTCCAGTGTTTTTTGACTTAAGTGTGTTAAAAATATTAACCACGTCACGAGGCGTCACATGTTCGAAACTAAATAAGCGACTACATCTGGGCACACTACTATGCAAAAGGTTTTCAGCTTTAGACGGGGACGAATTTAAGGAGCAAGTCGTAGTTATAGGTATGTTGGCAAAAAACTCATTAAATGCCTCAGCTACGTCGGCAGCTTTATTAACCAATTTGTTGTCAATCATAATCTCTAGTTGTTTTTCCTGTTTAATCGATTTACCCGTTTCATTGTTAATAATTTTCCAAGTGGTTTTTATTTTATTACTGGATTTTTTTATGGTATCGCTTAAAAATTTAGATTTAGCGAAAGCACAGATTTTTTAAAATAACTTTGAATAATTTCTGACATACTCTAGAAAAGGAGTATCAAATATATATTTTTTTAAACCATATAACTCGTATAGTCTCGCTCTACTTTTATAAATACCTGGAGTAGCCCATTGGTTGAAGCTAACAGAGGTGCTATTAATGTCAATAGTTTTGGTCTTGAAAGTAGATTGGTATTCTTTTTGTACAATATCAAAAAGGGCTCCATAGATTTCATTAGGGGTCTCGTGTTCTACTATAGATGGTGTAATCCTATGAGCAATATTATTTTTAAATTTGTTGCAACGACTAACTGTATAAGGCCTGCATTCTATTTTATGCGGCTTTTTAAGTAATGGCAAAGGGAAGCTGGCTAATAATCCACAGTGGTCAGACGTTAAGTCACTTAACACTAACTTATTATTGGCATCACAATCACTAAATATATTATCAAGACAAGTCGAAGACGATGCTGTGATCCTAGTAGGTTCGAAAAACAAGTTTATTAAATTAAAAGACTTAAACAGACTGAGCAGTCTAATACTCAATGGAGTAGCATCTAAAATATTAATATTAAATGGTTCTAGGGACAACATAGTAAAGCTTGTTACAGATATCCACACAATCATATGAGTTGTTACACAGATCGTATAGAAACATAGTTTCTAAAACGATACGTCTATACTAAAAAGACAACAAATTATATTTTTTCAGTAAGTCACTATAGGGGAGATAGATACGACTTCTAGAAAAACGGTAATTCATAGTTTTCAAAAATTTTCTTTGTATACGCTCGATACTGTCTGTATATTTATTATAATAGGGACTCCACATTGTCACTGCATATTCTAGTTGAGACCGGATTAGTTATCAATACGAATGTAAATATGTGCTTGGGTTGACGAATTCCGTGGCTGATCTTATAACGAATCCATACATACGATAAGCCTGACTAATGATTTTTTCGATATGTGCGTCCAGGTGCAATTTATCATCGACCAGTATTAAGTAAATTGTGTTGACTCTGGCCAATATTTCATTTTGTATTGAGTAAGGGTGTTTAAATTGGTTTTTATTTTTAGTAAAGCTGATACAGCAGCATTTGGTAATACTAAGTAGGAGTTTGTTTTTAATATAATACTCTACTAGGCGACTAAGATCTTGGAGTAAGTGACAATTTTAAGATCATCGGCGTACAGTAAAAACTTAGAGTTAAGAAAACACATATCGATATCGTTAATAAAAATTATAAACAGCAGAGGTCCGAGAATTGAGCCCTGAGGGACCCCTGACGTGACAGTTATGGTGGTGGAATGCACCGTTTACTTAAACTATTCTATTTTATAGGTCAACTTGCAAAACAAGATATCGTGAAAGACAAATGTCGTTGTGAGAAAGAAGCTAAGAAAGACAAATGTCGTTGTGACAAAGAAGCCAAGAAAAACAAATGCCGTTGTGAGAAAGAAGCCAAGAAAAATAAATGCCGTTGTGAGAAAGAAGCCAAGAAAAATAAATGCCGTTGTGAGAAAGAAGCCAAGAAAAATAAATGTCGTTGTGAGAAAGAGGCCAAGAAAAATAAATGTCGTTGTGAGAAAGAGGCCAAGAAAAATAAATGTCGTTGTGAGAAAGAGGCCAAGAAAAATAAAGTCAATAAATTTATATCCAAATGCTATTGTACTATAAAAAATATCAAAGGACAAAATGGTAAAAATTTATCACCAAAACAAAGCATGGAAATGATTGGAAGAGGAAAGGAGCAAATCAAGCCAGATGATAGAGCTGAAGAGGAAATGGAGACTATTATGCCTTATTCAAAGAAAAAATTCAAAAAAACCTATAGCCAAATTAAAATTGCCCAAGGCACATGCCCAAACCTGCTAGGCGACAAAGATCTTTCAGAGGACGAAGAATCGGGCAAAGGAGAATTCCGTAAAGGCCCAAGTCCCCGGGGCAAATATAATTTGCTATGTCCGTGTAAGGGTCAAGCTAAAGCAAAGCAGCGATGCAGAAAAATAGGACCAGTAGGTAAGCGAAAACAACAAATGTCAGTAAAGCCAGTGGTGGACAATACACCGCTTTTCGAAATGACGGTCAACAAAGCTAATATGAAAATAATAAACAAAAACGAAGTACTAAACAATTTGGGCTCATCTGGTAAAGAGTCTAAGGCAATGAAGAAAGCCCGAGCAGGTAAGCAATTCTTGGAAATTTTATTCTGATGCATTATGATTATGAGGGATGGGTCCATATTGGCTCAGCATTGAGTTGACTGGAAATAGGATAGGGAGGCCTTTGTTATCAGCCTGAATTAGGACAATACAGGCTGATTATGTATACATTTATTAATTGTTTAGGATAAACCTTTATTTTTACGAATTCCACTAAGAAAATTCCTGAGACAATTGACTATTTCTAGCAACTAAATTTCATAATTGACTACCAAACCGTTTTCGGTTACTTTGATTATGAGTACTTGTTTATATAATGGATTTTGCCGGTTACGTATTAGAGTACCTAAGTTTATTCTAACTATTTTCAAGATAACTACGGTTGATTGACATATGTCCATACCGCATATTGGTTGACTCAACTAATGTTTAACTTACTTAATGTTGATTTAAACTAAAATTAATCGCACTAACGAACGAGTAATCTAATGATTTTTGTTAAGCTTTTTGATATTTCAACTATGTATGAAATACCTAATGGACGATTCGCCTACAGTTTATTAATACTGCGCGCTGGATTGATTTCTAAAGTGGTGGGTAGTTACAATGTCAATCTCTTTATACGAGCAACTTAGATGTACCAAGTAACCTATTTCACCCAGTTATAGTTTCGGAAAAAACAGGCTGTGACATACGGACGGACAGACAGACAGACATGACGTATCTATAAGGGTTCCGTTTTTTGCCATTTGGCAATGGAACCCTAAAACGATTGTCATTAATAGAAGTATTTTTGTTCGATTTAACCACGATATACAGAATATGAAATGAATGACCTTTTTTCCCCTACCCGCTGCCTTTCTCTCCTTCCGCCGCTTTTAAATGAAAGAACTTTATATTAATAAAAAAAAACTCCCTCCTACAAGTTTATCTATTTGGCCGATATGACCACATTAATATTACCTTTGCGACGACTCATCCGATCTTGCGTATGATTCGTCGCCTTACAATTTTAAAAGGGTAACGTTTCATCCGCGGATGAAATATTTTGCGGATTAATAGTCACCTAAGTCGTTCAAAATGACATGCAGAAATGTTTTTAACATTATTTTTTTTCGGATGGGAAATCATCAAATGAAGAAGTCATTCACGAAGAAGTCACGCCCTCCCGCTCTGGGCGGAGCGGGAGGGCGTGTCAGGCTTTTACTGATTAAAACCCACCCGTGTTCCTTCAGTTGCCCATGTGCCAGGGTCACGGTATCTCTTTCGAACAATCTCGCGACCCTGGCAGATGTTTTTATCATCGTCTAATTATATCTACTCGCAGGTAAATTGTATGATAAGTCAATTTGAACTGAGTGTAATAGGTTAGGTTAGGTTAAAACAGTGACCAACCGCGCGACCCGAGCGAGCGTAGCGAGCGGTGCCGGTGCAGCAGCCGGCGAGCGCTACTTCCAAGTTGCTGGCAGAAATGTTTTTACCAATGTCTAATTATCCATGTTTTCGCAATATCCCTAGGGTTTTCGCGAAAATTCGAATAAGCAAATCATCCAATCGACATAATACAAAATCACCAGTAAATTAAACACAAGACCAAGACCACAGAGAAATCAACAGTAGGTGAATCGACCATAAGTTTAATCTACCTTAGTTAAATTAATTGTAGTTGAAAAAACCGAAGTTGAATTCTCCTTTATGGATTTCGTTCATATAAAGTTATTACAAAAATCGGTGAAACGATCATTAGATATTTTAAACGGTAGGTCTTTTGACCGTAGTTATCTTGAAAATTGTTGGAATAAACTTAGGTGTACGTAACCATTTTTCATTATTGAGCTAAAGAAAAATCAATCTCAATGGAATAAGACTCAATTTTAAATGCATAATGCCCCCCGCTCCGCCCCGAGCGGGAGACGTCAATTGATGATTTCCCCCACCCAACAAAAAAAAGGTTGACACGATTTTCGTAATAAAAACAGCTTAAAACTCAACACTCTAATTGGGGTGTTTGAAGTTAATTATATTAAATGTTGTATATTTATGTATTTGAAGTTAAAATAAATATATATCACGCTTGTGTTCCCCAAAAGGTTCGGCAGAGGTACATTGCTACTTATATATCCTCCCTAAAATCTAAACAGGGTGGGGCAAAACGCAAGGTCTATTTTTAATAATTCTTTAGACGCCAGGTCTTGCAAAATGACCCTCACCACTTTTTTTTGTAACATTTAGTCAGGCCGCCTACGAGTACGTTGCTTCATTTAGGTTTAATGGGTGCGAGAAATTCGGACGAAGTGTGTTCAGAACAATCGGTGTTTTTTTCTAAAACAAATAAAATACTTTGAAAAGCCAATGCTCTCGCAGCAACGGTTCCTAAACGGAGCTCAGGGAAAGACTTGTACCGTGTGGTGCCGGACGTAAAGAATATCACCACCCCATTTCTTCCCGTGGGTGTCGTAAAAGGCGACTAAGAGACTTACTAGAGAATGGGCAGCAGCGTTCTCTATGCATTTTACCACCATACTGCGATCGCCAATCCGCCTGCCAAGCGTGGCGATTATGGCAAAGCCCCCCGAATTGGGGGAGGCCTAAGTCCAGCAGTGGACGTCCTACGGCTGAAATGATGAAGTCTACCGATCTGTGTTTAAATGTATTTATCTGACATAAGTTTTTAAAATGTAACATTGAAACAAAAAGGAATTTGTTAATCTACCGCTGTATCTACTCGTTGATTAGATAAATGTAAGATTTTGAGTATCTACTTTTTATGTGGCCTTCGCGAATGCCTTGAAGATTATATAGCGTCATGCGACAGGTCATTAAGCTTCCTTAAAACCGGCCAAGTTTTCATTGTCATTCATACTCCTTCTTCTCGAAAAATTTACGAAAACTAAGTTATTTTCGCGTCTGTAACCGAAAATATCCTTTATCTCAAAAACTTACAGATAAATGAGTAAACACTTCGAGAGTAAAATAACTTTAAAAACATCTCTTAAAATTATATATCTATTTCAATATTACACGTATAAATACACTAGTCACAAAAATTAAGGGATATAAAAAAAACTTCTAGTCTAAACTTTAGAAAACACCGTGACTTCTGGCTTTTTACGGTATTTCTTTTCAGAGATCGTCAGCTAAGAAAAAACATACCGGCGCGGCGCTTAAGACGTCAAAGTTATAGCATTTATTTCATATAGGCGTATAAAAGACACTTTTGAAAGTCAATATTTACTATAAAATAGAACTGATTCTAGTCGCCCCTTTCAAAACGTAGTTTCGTCTGGAAAAGAAACTCGACTTATACTCTTTTGAAATGTTTTACAATATTTTGTATGCATTAATTATTTAATTACATGTAAAACTGATACAACGGCGAAAATATGAAGTGTACCTAACTTATTACTAGTCGACACTTCGACAGTAATTTTTTGCTGCAGTTATTTCTTAAAAAATCTTAATCGAATAGATTTTTTTTTTTTTATAATCCCTTTCGGGTTTTGACTTATTTCAATCACACCTTGTAGATGTGTCTTGAAAACCGTCCTTTCGTGAATATAAATTAAACCAAATCACACACTGAACGTACAATCACGAGCATAAAATTACTATGAACAAGTCGCCAAAAGTTTCTAATATGATGATTGTTGCACCACAAAATGGCGTCGTGATGGCCAAGTCGTCACCTCTTTCTGCCAGGCAGTAATGCCCGCGAAGGAGCGCGGAGCTTGTGAAGGAGAGGCAATCTTTGAGCATTCACGCCCCGCAGCCTAGCAGCCACAGGAGACGCCTTGGGCGTCGGGAGTCCATAGCAGATTTCTAGCCACCGTAGACGTGGGCTTGCGCACGGCGAGCAATGGGTAGCTCGCGACCCGGTAAGGACCAGGCCCGGGTCACAAGCGCGTTGTGCTCCACGCACGCCTCAAAGAGTTAACAGCAATAATGAAGGGGTCAGCTATGGCTGATGCCTGCCAGGGTAGCAGATTGCAACTGAAGGAAAACGGGTGGGTTTTATTTAGTCAATAAAAGTCTGACACGCGCTCCGCTCAGAGGAAAAATGATTTGATGATTAACCACCACAAAAAAAGGTATAACTTCTGAGCTGTCCATAGTAATAGGTATATTTATGCTCGTGACTGTATATTAAATAGTACATTATTATGGCAACCCCATAATGGGGCCTACTATACCTAATGTAAATGTTGACGTTCAAGTGTGCCATCTTATAAAGCTGAAGAGTTTGTTTCTTTGTTTGTTTGATTGAACACGCTAATCTCAGGAACTACTGGTCCGAATTGAAAAAATCTTTCTGTGTTGGGTAGCCTATTTATCGAGGAAGGCTATAAGTTATATAACATCACGCTACAATTAAGAGGAGCGGAGCAGTAATGAAAAATGTTGCAAAAAACGGGGAAAATCGCACGGGTAGGCGACCCGACGCGACGGGAAAGCTCGGGAAAGCTAGTCTGAAATAAATGCTTTGACTTTGACATACACCAATAATATTGTAAAACAGTAAAGGTGCAGATTATTGCCCATTCTTCTCCACACTACACTATATTTATGTACAATAGTTATATTACACTTGAATAATATTATAAATGTGAAAGTTTCCATGTTTGGAAGTTAAAATGTATGGAAGAAAGAAAGAAAAATTATTTATTGTGAATCGCACAGGAATATCACAGACTAAATTAAACACTATCACTCAATAACGGCTCACCGGATTTGGATGAAAATTGGCAAACATTATAGTTTATAACCTGGCGATAAAGGCGCAGGCCCATAATGTGCGTGTTGTATTTCCGTCCGTCTGCCACAGCTACAGATGCAAAATGTATTCAACATTTTAAACCATTTGGTTTTAATCCGTTCTTTGATTTAAAACGATTTAATATCACACTTAGTGGTTTAATATTGGTTTAAATAGTGTTTTTTTATACAATGCATTGAGGCTTCGCACGAAGTGATTTATGCACACCTACTTACTCTCTTTATGAAGGATAGATCAACAGTAATAAAAAAACCTACTTTCTAAAAATATGCAGTGCCTGAGTAAAAACCTAATCAATACATACTTTGACAACTTAATTTTTAAATGTCCAAATATATAAATATTACGTAAACCATAAACTTTGTAACCCTTTTGCGAAAATTACGCGGACGGACGAGTATGAAATTTGGTACGGTTAAATTTTACGAGAAGAAGGAGCGCAGAAAGAAATATTATACATGCGAAAGTTTGTGAGTATGGATGTATGGATGTATGAATGGATGTTTGTTACTTTTTCACGCAAAAACTGCTGAACAGATTTAGATGAAATTTGGAACACAGATAGTTTATAACCTGGATTAACATATAGGATACTTTTTATCCCGGTAGTACGTTCCCGCGGGACAAGTTCCGACCGCCACGCGGGCGAAGCCGCTGGCAAAAGCTTCCCAAAAAATATAATTTCAGAGACCAATTTCTATGGTCTATACATGGTCTGACTAAGATTATTCCGGTCTTTAAAATAGACTGTGACCTCTGAGTTTGTTTCGGCCATACTTCTCAGAGTAGTCAAATAGGAAACGTTGACCTCTTAAAGTATTAAAAATGGGTTCCCTCTGTCTGGCAGAAACTTGATGCTCCGAATTTTATTTGGCATAACACACTTGGCATGATCTTCTTTAAACGAATATTTGTAAGGCATAAAAAATGTTTAATTTAATCATTTTAAGGCCGAATGTTTATATGTTCGACTTTACGCTGGCACACTTTTAAGATAGTAGAATTTTATTTGGCATAATTACCTTTGGCAGACTTATAATTCCGCATAATTTCGTTTAGCATAACATTTATTGCGAGCGACGATTATTTGGTACTAATTCACTTGGTATACTGTGAAGATGGCAAAATTTAATTTAGAATATTTTTCTTAGGCATATTGCCATATCTATAAAATTGCATTTTATCCTTTATTTAAAATGAAAATAGTGTCTCAAAAATACAATACAAAACAAAAGCACAAAAGCTACAAAAGTTATTGGCAGAACTGACTCCACGTAGTCTTGTCAAATATGATTGAATGTGTATAAGTGTTTGTACAAGCCTACTTACAGAAATAAAATCATTTATAATTTATCTTTAATTGGTAAATATTTCACAAACTTATTTATGCGGCGATTAATGGACTAACTACATTCTCTATGCATTTTACCACCATACTGCGATCGCCAACCCGCCTGCCAAGCGTGGCAATTACGGCAAATTTCTCCCCTCTGGAGGAGGCGTATGACCTGTAGTGGTCGTCTGTTGGCTGAAATGATAATGATAATGTAGGTGGAAGTGTTTTGTGTAAAAAAAAAAACAGGGATATAGAATATACCTCGAAAAAAAGACACAAATGGCTGTGAAATTAAAAAATGTGTTTGTGGCAGTACTTTTTGCAGTCTTCAAAAATGCCCGTATTACTCTTAAAGGGAGCGTGACAGCGGAACGTAAACGTAAAATGCCAGGATGAGCTGTATTAAAAAGAAATTGTTTCAAAAACCGAGCAATATTAGTGCGAAAGAGCAAAGAAAGTTCTCAAAAAGAAAAAAAACAAGATAAGCATGACATGACATCAATCAAGAAATTTGAACACCAGGGAGATATTAGTATGATAGCAGAATCATAGATAGATTTAGGCACTTTTGGCTCGTAAAGCTTTTTGTGACATTGCGGGCACTATGTGTAGAGCTGTTAGACACCCAAGAGACGCTTTTAGTGATGTACGAGAGGCGATAAATGATCCAGTTGCTGCAGACAAAACTTTACAGGCAAGGGCAGAAGGAATGGGTTCATTTGCAACATTTTCTAAAATTAAAGAAATAATGGACGTCAACAGTAGAGGTGGATGTTACCACGTTAGAAGCTTATCCTGCAACGAACTATTTAGTATGAGTTTGCTGAATCTTTGGAAACAACTGACCGATATTCTTCTAATCCTATTAGCCGTTGCAGTATGGAGTCCATGTATATTGTGTTTGGAGCTTCTCAAAGGTTGTGTGTGTTGCTGTATATGTCAAAGATAAAGAAATATTTTATTTTTTCTATTCTTTAATTATATTCTTTTTCGCGAACCGGAAGACATTGGATGGCCTCCCACAAGATGGACCGATGACCTTGTGAAGGCCGCAAGAATCCGTTGGATGCGGGAAGCACAAGACAGGTCGAAGTGGCGGAGTTTGGGGGAGGCCTATGTCCTGTAGTGGACGTCTTTCGGCTGAAATCATGATGATGATGATGATTCTTTAATAAACATTCTGAAAATCAATCTGTTTTTATTAAACTTTTGTCATATTTCGTCAATTGACGCGCGCGTGATATCCAACCCCGACCTGTGGTTTCGCTTACTAGTCAACTGAGTTCGTTGGTCGAACCCATTCTGAAATGGTGGCCACAACGGTAGTAGCTAATACATTTGATTAACTCGCGTTCCTTATTGCTAGTTACCTGTTTCCGACGCGCTAGTAGTATGCGCCAATCAGTTGCTCCGCAAGCCAAATCGTGGTTCGTGGTACCCTCCAAACAACTTCTTTCATTTGTTTTTTTCGCAGTCGCAACAAGACGCGTCTTGTATCATTTGGCGATGGATCATCATTTGATCATTGACTGATTCTTGGTAGGGGCAAGACTTATGGATTCGCTTCACTGACATGCTAATGTGTTAATATGCGTTGCACTTCTGCCGGCAGTCTCCATGACATTTCTTTTTAGATTCTCTACATGCATCCGATCCCAAAATTGGTTTGGAAAAGGTAAGGCAGTCGATTTTGATATGTGTTTTCTTTATTTTTAACCTAAATTGTGCTAGCATTACCTAGCTGTCTCATCGGTGATCGGCAGCCAAACAAACTCCGAGGTCATGGTCTCTTTTAAACTACAAAAAGTCCATTGCATTAATACTAAGAATTATCTATATTATAAGAGGAACGTGGACCGTGATCGTTGGCGTTCATTCCATATTAAAGTATTCCTCTGTTCTCGCGATTGGTCTTAAGATATTATGTGTGTCGAACAAGGAAGGGCAACGTCTGTAAGGGCATTTTGAAGAAAGAGCCATTGATCTTTGAATTGAGCTATCCTGACAGACGGCTAGCATCCATCAATCATCGTGTAGCTCAACCCTATTCCCTGACCTGCGCCAAAAAGCGTAGGCTACATAAAAAGTATTCACAACCCCCAGACAGTTATAAATGTATTTTATAATATCCTAGCTAACGGGGTCCTCACATTCTCAGTCTATTTTCTCCTCTAATGACATAAAAATACACAACTTAGGTCAGGTAAATCGACTTAAATTTAATATAAATTTGAAATCTAAAACATGTTTCCTCCTAGACTCCTCTGCGGCCGTCAGCAGCGATTTAGTTCGGATTCGGCGTAACCGTCGCCATCGAACAGAATGACGACACATCTATACTAATAGTATAAAGCTGGAGTTTGTTAGTTTGGTTGAAGCGGTAATCTCAGGAACTGATCCGAACTGAAAAAAATATTTTTGTTTTTTGCAGCCTATTTATTGAGGAAGACTATAGGCTATATAACATCTCGCTACAAACAAAAGGAGCGGAGCAGCAACGAAAAATGGACGAAAACTGGCAAGCAATTCGATGCGACGGGAAGGGTCATGGCAGCAAAATTTTGACTCGGACGAAGTCGCGGGCAGAAGCTAGTATCGTATATGTGTAGTGAACTTCCCGTTACTTGAGCCCTAGAGCGTAGATAGAGTGTCGCCTTCGACAGTAATTATCCACTAACATCCACTGCTTATAAACACTCTGAAAAGGAATTCAATGCCATAAGTACTCCAAAAAAATAATGACCCTAACCGTAACTATAGGTTTTAACCGCTCGAAGTTGAATGGTTAATGAAATCATTATTTATGACATCATTTAACAATTATGAAGATAGTATTTCGCTTATGCGGAGATTTGACGGTTGACAAGGCATTACTTATCCCTAGTTGGTACAACTCACTGTAATTAATTGAAATTGTAAGCTGTCAATTACAAATTTACCCGAGTTGATTGTAATGTTAGTTTTCGATGTAAGTAATTAATGGTGTAAATATCCTCCATACGTTTTCATTTTTTCCAGCTCTAGAAACGCTTTTAAATTTAGCGCGAACGTCCAGGTCAACGTGTGGAGACAGGATTGCAATTTACATTTTTTTGGTTTTTCGTGTACCAATAGGATAATATTTACAACTTATTTCCAATTTGACAACCGTTTACAGACATTATCCCGTTAGGTTTTCGCTTTACCATGGGTTTAAATGTTTAATGGTGAATTCATATCTCCATTTCAGTTATTGAGGAAGGGAACGTAGACGCACCAGTTATGGAAGTGTTAATAGATAGTGAGAACGCACAGATAATTAACTTGGACAAGCTTCTAAAACAAATAAATGATCAAAAAACTATGAAAAGAGGCAAAAGCATTAAGGGTGAAAAAAGAACCAAGGTATCAGATCAGGCTGGAAGAAAAACCACGTCATCGAAACAAATTGGAAGAAAAGGATTAGAGCCGGTATCAACGTTGCAAAGTATGAAGTCGGTTAAAAAAGAGCTCAGACCTACGGCAAAGTCTCAGGATGGTAAATGTAAATGTTGCATTTGTCGCGGCTTGAGGATGGGTAAAGAGAAAACTGAAAAACAATTTTCAGTGCAGCCCTCAAAGCTAGGTCCTTGCATATGTGGAAGTGTTGTATGTAAAAAAGCTAGGGATAAAATACACCTCGAACAAAAGTCAAAGGCGGCTGTGAAATTAAAAACATGTGTTTGTGGCAGTCCTATATGTGGAGAAGAGTCTTCAAAAATGCCCGAATTACTCTTAGAGAAAGCGCGAAAGTCGGAACATAAACGTGAAATGGCAAGAAAAGCGGAAATAAAAAAAAAATTGAGTCAACAAGCGAGAAAGAATCTTGCAAAAGAGCGTGACAAAGCTTTCAAAAAGAAAATGCAATTGAGAGCAAAAGAAGATAATCGTAAAATGAGCTCAATCGAGAAAACCGAAAACGCGGGAGATATTAGAATGGTGGCAGAGTCATGGATGGATTTAGGCAGTTTTGGCTCTAAGGCATTTTGCGACATTGTGGAAACTGTGTTTAGATCTGTTAGACATCCAATAGACACTATCGACGACGTAAAGGACGCAATAAAAAATCCTCATCTTGCAGCGAAAGCTATAAAGAAAACCGTCAAAGGAATGGGTTTGTATTCAACTTTGGATAGAATCAAACATAGATTTTTCAGGATGCCAACAGCAAAGGTGGCTATTGGTACAATGGAAAAATATCCTGTAACAAACTATTTGGTTCACATGGCTGATAGTGATCCTAAAAAACGAATGAAGAAGTTTATTAAACCTAAACGTAAAAGAGAACAAATTGAATTCAAATGTAGTCTTTACATGTCTTCTATGAGAAAGAGGCCTTGTTTGACAGTATATCACATGTGTCCATGGTTTTACCCTCACTGCATAAGTTTGCTGACGGTCTGGAAACAATTCACGGATGTTCTACTATTCATATTAGCCGTTGGAGTATGGAGTCCATGTATAATGTGTATGGAGCTTCTCAGAGGTTGTGTGTGTTGCTGTATGTGTCAAGCATAAAGAGAAGATATTTTTTTCTTTGCTTTAATAAAAAGTAATGTAAAATATCTTATTTTATTTATCTGTCCCTATCTGATTGGCCACACGCTCTCAGCACGCGACAGTGTTAGCCAAGAATACGAATAAGTTACTAGTAGCGTCTCACGAGACCCCGCAACGCCATTTGTGATGCTACGTTTAGACATGTATTTATTATTCGCGCCAAGGAAACAGGTGATGAGCGATTTGGTGCGCGAGTGAATCAGTAATATATCGCGAGTAATATGACGCGCGATGGCTACGATTTTAGAGCAGACAAAACCAGTTAGCGCAATCTGACTATTGAATGTCGAACTTACAGGTCGAGTGCATGTTACTTGACGCAAGTCCCAACGATCGAGGTCGTCGACGAAGTCTTAGGGCGTTAATCCACCGCCTCCGTCACCAGCACGCCACCGAGGAACAAAACTATTAGAACTGAACGTGAAGACCCGATAACGGTGAAAGTGTGTCCACCGCAACGAAACGTGATTTTTACTGCCGGCACATACACCCGTCACCATCTCCGGTCGAGTTTTAGCGTTCTCGCCGACAACTTGAAACTTCAACGGCGGAGATGATGGTGCTCGGGTGACGGACGTGCCGTGGAAATGTAGACATAGTCACTGTATGTATGGCTACTTTGGCGTCGTCATTTTGAGATCGGTCAAGTCCCGATGATGGCGATCGTGGATAAATGACGAATGATATATTGACTGTTCTAGTATTTACTTTTTGGTTCATTTCCGTCCTACGGTTTCGTTAGCATTCAAGTCATACGATATTGTAATAATAAATTTCATTCCATTAACATATTTTTTATGCTTGACCACGCATAAGTCTTTACAGAGCAGTCCAATTTTGATCATTCTTTTTTTATTGGAAAGGATATACCCCGAAGTTGGTCCCATATAAATTTGGAAAAAACTCAACCCTAATTATAGGACTGTGTTCACAGTTTTGAGGAAGTACAGCCAAAAATAAAACATTTGAACGAATCTTTGTAAGCGAAAACAATGAAGAAGAAAAATTACTGAGCTTTTTTTTTTATAAATTCTGTATTTATTGTAACTAGTGGTCACCTAGTGGTCGAAATTTCACTAAAATTCATTTAAAACTTATGTATTTCTACTACATTATCATATAAAAGATCACTTTTCTGCACTCCTTCTCCACATAAACTTTAACTGTGCCAAACATACTCCTCCGAACGCGTAATTTTCGTAAAAATGGGTAAGTATAAAGTTTTCCCTTCACGTTTTAATTTATAGATAATGTGGTTAAAGAATCTTTGTTTACTCGTAAATAAATTTGCTACAAATTTCAGTTAAAGAGAAATATTTTAACTATAGTATCACGATGATCTTCGTGAGCAGAGCGAGTACATAAGAGTAATTAACGTACATAACAAGAAATTGAAGGTAGCAGCAAAATATTTATGCGAAAAAAGAAAAACAAATTGTATTGTGTAAATATACCGGATGACATTTTTTACCGTCTCGACCTTCATATGGTGTGTTGTGTAACTAGAATAGAAGGCAGGAAGGCCTTCAGATTCATCGCAGGTGACTAAAGGAGCGCGGGACGCGGGCGGACGGGGATGCGTGTGCGGCTCGTGGGCATGCAAAAAATCAATGAGGCCGCCTATCAGGCGGCTTCATAGGGTAGGATCGCACTACGAAATCATTGATACATGCCACGCATTGAGTAGGGAGCGTATGATTTAAGTTTCGATAGATTTTGTTTTTTTTAACCCCCGACGGAAAAAGAGGGGTGTTATAAGTTTGACGTGTCTGTCTGTCTGTGGCATTATAGCTCCCGAACGGATGAAGCGATTTCAATTAATTTTTTTTTGTATTAAAGGTGACTTATGTGCGAGTGTTCTTAGACATGTTTGGTGAAAATCGGTTGAGCCGTATAAAAGTTGTGGGGGGTGAAAGTGGGGAAGAATAACCGAATGTCTACAAATATACTCGAGTGGAGTCTCAAATGAAAGCGCACTGAAAGAGAATATGGATGACTTAATCGAGAATGTTCTTAGCTTCGCTTGATGAGAAAATTGGTGGTGGGAAAATTGGGACATGGAAATCCGACTGTCACGTGAGAGTATCAATGCCTACATCTCAGTCTTTGCAATTCTGCTAAAGATGATTTGTCATGTGGGTTATTAAATAGTTTTCTTTGGTCGAGCTCACAAATTGCTACACCATCCAAGGAAAAGGCCAAGCCTATGTAGCCTAAAGCAGAGTAAAAATACTCTACTTAAGGCTACATAGGCTTGGCCTTTTGCGAAAGTACTTTTACCTAAGTAAACCACAGCTTTTTCAACTGTCGTCCCTTGCAACTTATATGCCGTAATCGCCCAACATAAAATGATAGGAAACATTGTTCTTTCAATATTTCCATATCCTCTAAGAAGTTGAAAAGTTACATTATATGGCCTTATCAGAATCCATCCATTCTCGTCAACACAACTTCGGCCGATAGTGGCATCATCAAATTGAATTGAAATTGTTTTTGGAAGCTTCCCATCTTCCTGTTGGCCACTGCGAAGTTCTATGTATTTACAACTTAACAAAATCTACATTATAATAAGTGTACTTACCTATAAAAAGTATAAAATAAAAAAATAAATTTAAAATTTAAAAAACCTCCGACACAAAAACCTAAGGATCCCTTTAAAAAGTAAAAAATAATAAAAAAAACTCAATCTTAAAGTACCTAAGTATGTATTAATAATTTAAAAAAATACGTCGCGTTGCGGGACCGCTCTGCGAGGGCAGACGTCGTTGACGGTCGTATCCTAAATGCAATATTTAGAAGTAATTGTTAGGTTTTTAAGAATTTCAGTATTTAATTTGATTTAAAAGTTGTTTTTGTGGTAATATTTGAACACGTACTTGGCCGGAAGTAATAGAAAATAACGTTTAAAATATTATGGGTGTTAGGTTTTTAAGAATGGCAGTACTTAATTTGATTTAAAAGTTGTTTTTTGGGCAACATTTTAACACGTGTTTGACCGGAAGTAATATTAAAAAAAGAAACGTTTAAAATATTATGGATGGGGAGATGATTGGCGGGATTAGGGACTGGCAGTCTGATTCCAACTCTGGCCTAGTTTGGACATAACCCTCTAGTGCTTCTTAAGTGTGCTGAACGAATTTATTGTAATGTGGATAGTGAATAAATAATAATTATTGAGAAATAAACGAGTTAGTCTTTTTTAAAGTGAGTGTTATTGTTCCATCTGTAATGTTCCCGTAATGTGCAGTGTGAGTATATTTGCCTACTTGTAGTTTATTCGATCCAGTTCTTTAGTATTAAAGTTATTCTAACATAATTTTATAAAAGTTTTCTTCAGTTAGGTAATAGACTATTTGTAATTAAATTGTTAGGTTTGGAGCGGTCCCCCAACGTGACGTATTTTTTTTAAAATTATTAATACATACTTAGGTACTTTAAATTGAGTTTTTTTATTATTTTTTACTTTTTAAAGGGATCCTTAGGTTTTTGTGTCGGGGGTTTTTTAAATTTTAAATTTAATTATTTTTTCCAAATTTAGTTTTTGTTGTTCTAGTATGAAAATGTTACTTTAAATGTGTAGTATTTATTGCTAGATCAATTTCATTACATGTTACTCAAAAATAAAAATTTCTAAGCCAAAGGCTTCTACTTCGTTCACCTATTACCCCCATTTTTTTTCAAGACGATAAAAAATGTCACCCGGTATAAAAAACCAGACCTAATATCTCTAAACTTCGCAATACCATTGATTGGACCGACAGTTCACGTGCGTAATGTACTACCACCACCACCATGTGAAGAACAATATTTGCCTTGATATTTTCTTGATGAAGATGATTTCAAGGCAAATGATGTGGCAATATCAGTAGGTACTGTGTACACAGATTACTAAAACAATTGAAGGGGCAATTAACAGAGATATTAATTGGGTCCATGATAATTGATAAATGATTTTAGTTTTGCAAGTAGGTTTGTACAAATACTACACGTCAGTCATATTTTTTTTTAAATTATGTGAGGTTGGCGTTTCCTATCTGACTACTCTGAGAAGAAAAGCCGAAACAAACTCAGAGGTCACAGTCTCTTTTAAAGCCCAGACATAATCTTGTGAAGTTGAATCAGATCATGTGAAGACCATGTGGATTGGTGTCTGAAATGGTCTTTTAAGGAAAGAATCACACAGATTGAGTGGACCTGTCAATCAGTGCACGCGTTTGGCAGTAATCATACAGCTCAACTCAGAACTTAAGGAGCCCAATGATTCGACGACCAATACCAAAGAAAGGATCTTTGAGTAGGTCGCATAAATTACTCAAACTGCCAGACCATAATAAAAATTAAATGAGAAGAAAAAGAAACCAGAAGAAACACCCTCTTAGTCTTCACATTTCATCATCATCATCATTTCAGCCGTAAGACGTCCACTGCTGGACTTAGGCCTCCCCCAATTTGGGGGGCTTTGCCTTTGTCTTCACATTTACAATAATTAAAAACAATAATAATATAAAAGTAAATATTCATGTCATTGTTTTAGTATATTTCATGAATTTCAATGTATATATGAAATCAGGAAATAGTCGTGGTCTGATCATTTGAGGACCACTACATGGGTGTCTGAAATGGTCTTTTGAGGAAAGAACCAAACAGAATGAGTGGACCTGTCCCGTCAAAGCACGCATTAGTTAGTAATCGTGCAGCTCTTACTCAGAACATAAGGAGCACAACGATTTGACCGATTATTCCGTTTGTTCCGGACGTAACCCTCTTCCTAACCTGACCCGAAGTATCTTTCCTATCATAACCCGAAATCATCTCTGTCAACCTTTCGGGAATTAAAGGCGTGATTATATGTTTATGTTCATGTACATCTCTAACAGTGGTAGACCAGTGGGTATCGGTCCCGACAAACGAGTTTGTAGGTCCGGATCCAGACATGCGTTTTACTTTGTGTAAATCATTTCATAATTACTGCTCTCAAAACGCTGAAGGAAAACATCGAGAGGATCATATTGAATCACTCTGTTTATTGATGAAAGCCGCATCAAAATCCGATGCGGAGTATAAAAGATCTAAACGTACAGACGCGGGAAGCGACTTTGTTTTAGACTATGTAAAAATTAAGATTCTATGAACCAGCTAGTGAGCAGTGGTGGTACAGTAAAGGTATCGGCCTCAACTTATGAGTTTCATTAGTGCGAACCCAGGCAGGCGCTTTACTTTTTTTTCTTTTTTTTTCTTTCATTTTTATTTCACTGCACTCAAAACGGTGAAGGAAAATATTGTGAGAAAACCGGCATGTCTTAGAATCAGAAAATCGAAGACAATCGACATCAGCCAACTGGGTCCGCGTGGTGGATTACTGTTGACTCCCGCTCTTTGAGAGGAGGCCTTAGTCCCAGCAGTGGAAATAATATACGCCGATTATGTTGACTTTTTGATGAAGAGTTATCACGCGGCTCAACTCAGAACTTAAGAAGTAATAATATCTTATAATAATATCTTAGGACAACCAAAACAACGTTATCTGATCCCAAACTAGGCAGAGCCTGTACTATGGTAACCAGACAACTGATAAACATACTTATATATTTCTACAAACATACATATTATAGATAAATTACACCCAGACACAGAACAAATGATTGTGCTCATCACACAAAGATTTGTCCTGGGTGGGAATCGAACTCACGACCTCAGTCTTAGCAGTCAGGGTCACTAACCACTAGACTAACAGGCCAGTCAAAGATTTCAGTCATGAATCAGAAGTTCGACGATTCGACGAACAGCACCAAAGACATTTGGATGGGCCGCATAAATTACTCTAACTGCCAGACCATCATTTAATTGTCTTCACATTCACTATAGGTAAATATGCATGTCGTTGCATATATCCAATTTATGAGAACCATGTAAATTGGTATCTGAAATGGTTTTTAGATTGTGTGGTCCACACATTTGAATTGACCTGTCTAGTCAGTGCACGCATTTATTTATTGAAATACTTATTACTACACTCCTCACATTCACAACAGGTAGTGAAAATAATAATAAACTTAACAAAGTCAAAATTATACTTGTACCTACATGTAAAATGATATAAAAAAAAAAAAAAAACAGCAGTATTACCTTTCCTTTTATACAGTACTTCTAAGATGTTTTTAGTAAGTATAAGTTATTACTATGCATTTCTTACCTCAAGTGTTTTTCTTTATCAGTAGTAGTTTCTTTGTTAGTAAGCTCTGTTTTTTTCCTGCATCGATGGGATAATCTCAACTGGAAAACCGTTTAACTACATGTTCCCGTTTAGATTTCATTTTAATATAGATTTAAATGTTTAATCGTGATTCATATCTTCATTTCAGCTATTAATGATGGAAACATGGACGCACCAGTTATGGAAGTGCTAATAGATAGTGAGAACGCACGTATACTTAACTCGGACCAAGTTGTAACACAAATAAGTAATCAAAATACTGTTAAAGGTGGCAATAAAATTAAGGCGCTGGGACAATCTAAGAAGCCTGATAAAAAGAAACGCAATGCTACGGCAAAATCTCATGGCAGCAAATGTAAGTGTTGCATTTGTAAAGGATTGAAGAAAGGTAAAAAACAACTAACTGGAACGCAATTTGCCATGAATCCCCGCAAGTTAGGGACTTGCGTATGTGGAAGTATTCTATGTAAAAAAGATTGGGAGAAATTAAAAACAGAAGAACGGCATCAGAAAATAGAACAAAATTTACGACAAAAAAAATGTCTTTGCGGCAGCAATATATGTGATGAAGAGTCTCAAAAACAGCCAGAAGTACTCTTAGAGGCTGCGAAGCAGGTGGACCGAGCCAAGGAAAAGGCATCACTAGCTAAGGCGAAAGAGAAAATATATCAGGTAGAGAGAAAGAAACGCGCAAAAGAGCGTCAGATAGCTTTTAAAAAGCTATTAAAAGAGAGAAACAAAGAAGATAAGCGTAAAATGAGATCAATCCAGAAACAAACAAATTCGGGAACCATTAGTATGATAGCAGAATCATGGCTAGATTTAGGCAGTTTCGGCTCTAAGGCATTTTGCGACATTGCAGGATCTTTGTTTCATTCTGTAAGATATCCACGAGACACTATTAATGACGTACGAGACGCGATAAGGAAACCTGGTACTACAGCGAAAACGATACGGAAGAGCGTCGCAGGAATGGGTTTATATTCAACATTGGATAGAATTAAACAAAGATTTTTTAAGACGCCAACAGCAAAGGTGGCTATTAGTACAATGGAATCTTATCCTGCAACGAACTATTTGATTCATATGGCTGATACAGATCCGAAAAAACGTATGAAGAAATTTAAACCTAAACGTAAGAGAGAACAAATTGAATTCAAATGTAGTCTTTACATGTCTTCTATGAGAAAGAGGCCTTGTTTGACAGTATATCACATGTGTCCGTGGTTTTACCCACACTGCATAAGTTTGCTGACGATCTGGAAACAATTCACGGATATTCTACTATTCATATTAGCCGTTGGAGTATGGAGTCCATGTATAATGTGTATGGAGCTTCTCAGAGGTTGTGTGTGTTGCTGTATGTGTCAAGGGTAAAAAAACAATATTTTATTTCTATTTATTTATTTAAAATTCTTGTAAAAAATTTGATTACATTAATTTGCGACTTTCCTTTTTGTCTACAACCTAGCACGCTCAAGCGATACGCGTCTTGCGACAGTGATTGTGTGAGAAGACATTATATTAGTTGAGGAGTTGCTGAGAGCGTGATGCGAACTACGGAGCAACAGTTTGGCCCGTAGTAGTTGCGCGATGGAAATAGGTGACGAACTATTTTAGGCAGGTTTTTTTTGGGAATGACATCTCAGGTCCACTTATGAGGTTATCAACTGCTAAACTGGACTTGCTTGTCGCTGCTTTAGTAAATTAAGGCCTACTACCAATAACTTAAAACTAGAGCAAGCGAGTAGCACGCGAGCAGTCGCTGAGAGCAGCCTCTGAGGGATACGGACTTCGATTTAGGGCATCGCTGGTAGTGGGGGGTAGCAAGGGACGGGCTGCATCGGAATGATTATTATTTAGGGACAAATTTAAAGCTGCAAGGTCAGCGGCGGGGGTTGGCTCGAGCCAGGTTCGGAACGTCGTGGTGGGCCTCGGTGGCGAGGACGGAATGACGGCGGTCTGTGTCGGTGTATCTTGATAGTACTATTGAGTTTACTACGCTATTGGAGAAGTGGTAATCGGGAATCTGTAGGATATGCTTCGGTCGGCGAATCTTACTAATGCGGGAGAGAGTCTGGCAAGCAGCTGTCGCTCGCAGATTAGGGGATTGAGGTGCTTCACAGCAGAGTCGAAGAAACTGCTGGATGGTGGGCATTCTGAGATCTTAGTGGAGATTATCGTTCCTGACATAGAACGGGGCTCCCGTAACATTTCTAAGGAAACGGTTATGAAGGGTTTGCATCCTATGGATGTGGTGGGCTTAGTGTGCGCGAAGACAACGCAGACGCAAGTCATGATACTGCGTATGACCAACGTGTAATCACCAAGGGATCAAGGGATCATCTTACCGTACATGGTGCTCAAACTGGGGAGGGAGGAAGTAACTTGCGCCCTTGCGAGAAGAGAACCGCCTGACTCTTTTTGTGGTTGACCTGAACTCTCAATTTTCGGAACCCAGCGCCTAAGACGTTTGCGGAGATTTGGAGAGTGCGAGCGATAGCGTCCAGACAGCGACCGGTATAGTAAATGGCTGTGTCGTCGGTGAACAGAGCCGACTGAGCCTTTTTAATTTCAGAATATTGCTGGTGAAAAGCGAAAAGATGAGGGGAGATATCACGGAGCCCTGAGGGACTCCGGTGCGAATGTAATGAGGAGAGGAGAGAGAACCCTCGATGCGGTTCGATAAAAAAGTCTCAAAGTATGAGCACGAGACAGTCAGGCACACCGAGTTGGTAAAGATTGTATAATATACCATTGTGGCAGACTTTGTCAAAAAACTTTGCTATGTCGAAGAACAACGCGCCCGTCCTCGCATTACGCTCGAAGGCCCTACTTTCGACCTTGGTGTCCAGGTCAGGGGGAGGTACTTTCGACCTTGGGTTGTCGGGAGTGCATTGGGACTTTAGGCTGTTGGCTAGGCATTCCACCTTGTCTTGAGGGTCGAAGGCTATGCTATGTTCGGGGCGGGTGAGAGAAGGGAAAACTCTTCAAAAGAGCGAAGTTTTCTCTGAAGATGCCAGAAGGCTTGGTGGGTGGGCTCTCGAGTTTGCAGAGCATCTTACTCAGCCCTCGGAACACTGTAAATGACGCATAAGGGCTTTGTTCGCGTCACATGGAAACGAAAAATTCGTAGGCATGATTAGCCACGTTCTTCTCGGTTTTCAGTTCACGCACGTAAACGAGTTGATTGCGGCCGTCGTGTCCGCGACTGAGACTAGGTCAGGGATGGACTTCAAGTCCAAGTGGCGAATTGTAGTCTTTCGTCTACTTTCCTCCGGTCGATTTTCATTTAGGTCTCAGGGGCTGGTCAGGTTCGCTCGGACCCGAGTATGGTGCTATGCGCGTTCTGGGTCCTACTCTATTCTCAATATATAAACGACTTGTGTAATTTGACAATCAATAAAGCAAAAATATTTTCGTATGCAGACGACACTGCAATCGTCTTCACTGGCTCAACTTGGGCTGAAATCAAAACCAACACAAAAAAAGTATGTTACAAGTGGCTTCATGGCTAAAAAGAAATCCCCTTACGTTAAACACGAGCAAAACTAATTATAACTGCTTCTCAATATATAAAATGTCCAACCAGAACCTAATTCCAACATTAAAATACATGAGTGTAGGAGGACGGTTGATTAGGACTGCAACTTTCCAACCATCAGTAAAGTTAATCACGTCAAGTACTAAGGTATAATCTGGTATACTGTAGGACCAAAACCTGTCCTGGTATTCTCATTTTTATCAAATTACTGCGAGAATACGAAGGAATATGAATAATTTATTTGATTTTAAAACATTACGACACATAGTCCCAAAGTTTATGAAATAGCAATTTTTTGCTAAGTCACTCCGACTTAGCAAAAAATTGCTATTGCATAAAGTTTTTAAACATGTTGAACTAATTGTAGTATATAAAAAGCGGCGCCGATCCTGGCCCAGGAATTTATGTTTATGCTTTAAAGGAGACGTCACCAACTGTCTAAACTACAACGAGTAATAATGAAATAACACATTTTTGTTTTTATTATATTTTGATTTTTGATGTGCATGATTACTATGGCAGTGGATTATGGCAGTGGTCCGAGTTAAGCTCATTGAACGTTTGAATAGACCGAACGGAGGTTTACATTATTGAGCAGCGCTATATCGAGAACATCGGGAAGTTGGCTAGGATTTTGAATAATCTATATTTATATTATAAAGCTGAAGAGTTTGTTTGTTTGGTTGAACGCGGTAATCTCAGGAACTACTGGTCCGAATTTATAAATTCTTTTTGTAGTTTTATGTGGCTATATAACATCACGCTACGATCAAAAGGAGCGGAGCAGCAACGAAAAATTGACGAAAACTGGCAGGCAATTCAATGCGACGGGAAGGGTCAGGGGAGTAAAAATATTACCCGGATGAAGTCGCGGGCAGTCGGGGCAATAGCTAGTAAATCATAATTTTATTCACCAAAAAATAGCAACATGTATCACAAAATCGAATAATGACAAAATACACTAAGTGATGGCTTAAAGTTTGCAATACATAAAGTTTGCGACTCTCTGCCATCCGAACTAGGTGTTAAAGGTGTATTGCGATTACATTTGATCCCCGTACATAAATTGTGCCTTTTTAATAGCCTTGTTTAAGGTTGTTAACATAATAAGATTGCCATGTATATGGAAACTTGGAAAGTATGCATAATGTAAGTAAATATCAAAAATTTATCATATTCAATTGTTTTTCTGCAAAATGTTACCTTTTATGGTAATTATAACGTTATAATAAAGCTCTGGTATATGTAATGAGTACTGGTATCAAGCAACAGGCAAGTTAATAGCACCGTTGCGTTGATAGCGAGAAGACTACCTCAACTAAACGTTTGTTTTTGTTCGAGTTTTAATCGAACACCATTGCACGTTTAGATCTCTTAAGAAAATATGTCGTACTCAAAATCATATAAATGACGTACTTTTTTATGAGTATGCTAGATGGTTTGGTCATGTTTAGAGAATGAATGAAGGACGGCATTTACAAGGCACATGTGAGCGGACACGCTGGGAGGGGACGCCCTAGGACGACATATAGTGACCTTATTGGTGATGTTCTTCAGAACGGTCAGGTGCGTAATACACGTAACCGGCATGCGTGTATGACCAGATGTATATGAACTTAAACGAGGCAAAAGGAGTATGTAAGGATCTTAACAGATACTGTTCCGTAGTTTTTACCTACCCTCATGGGAAAAAGCGTGAGTTTATGAATGCATGTATAACATTTTGCCATTTCTTGTAACTGTTGTAGTGATTCAATAAAGCTATTCCCTTTAGTATTCGGGACTTTAACTTTCATCAGACTAACCATATCATAATTATCATATCTGAGTTAGGTGTGTTAGGTCATCGTAGCGCCGAACAGTACTTTCTACACCACGTGAAATTTTGGTCTTGCTTCGGCACTGGCCACGAGTCATCGAGACGCAATTTGCGGAGCGACGTGACGGATGGAAACAGGCGACTCACGAGCGACTCGCACGCATCTCGCTGAACTCACGGCCGTGAAAGGGTCTGAATCTCGCGCATTGTGCGGTCACTACCGCCGTCAATGGCCACAGCGTCCAAACAAAGTAGGTATCGTAAAATCGACATTACATATTGTCCTAGCTTAGACATCGCGAGCGTAGGCAAACTGATACAAAACGAGTGCTACCATCCACCGTTGGCTTGGCGGAGGCCGCAGGAATCCGCTAGATGGGGGAAACACAGAACAGATCGAAGTGATGTTGCTTTGGGGAGGCTTATGTCCAGCAGTGAACATTGCCGGCTGGAACGATGATGATAAGTCTAACACGAGACCAATGTCATCAACCAATGCACACGAATTACTCTAACAATCCAATCTTGGTGCTTTTAGTTTTATTTTGTGCTATTCGTGTCTGTTACCTTGTTCTTGGTGATGTTTCATTTTCGGCCATCAGATGTACATTAATCGAGAAAGAGGAAAAATACCACAAATTGGGGAAAAATATTCTCTAGTGAATTTGAGCCTGATTTGTTGTGTACAAAAAATAATAGTTTTTCAATTATTTGCCATATTTAATTCAACATGGCGTCTCGTTTGCTTGCAGACTTCGTTCGTTCTGAATTCATGTCTCATCAAATCAATGTAGGTAACGCAGAAAATAATTAAAAAATGTGTGCATTCTTGTAGTGTTAAAAATAAATTACTATTATTCTCTTATACATATTTTTGAGTAAACATAATTAAGTGTGACCATTTCATCGTTACAAAAATCTTTAGTCTCCATTTTTGAAGTGTGTTTCTAAATAAACGAATTCAAAATAACCACTTGCTAACTCTTAGGACAAACATCAAACATTTTAATTTTAATTGTATACATAAAAACCATTTGATATTATGAAAAAAATGTTACTTTATTCTATTCAGGGGTAAGTTTCTCACCTTCACTAAAAGGTACATGTTATGGCCGGAGCCCCATATAAAAATGAAACATCTCCTTTATTCTTACTTCTTAACATGATGACTCTCATTGTTTCACTGTTGTTTGATAACCTTAACGTTGTTACGTATACTCCAAATAGTTGTCAGTTCACAATTAACGTGTAATGGCCTCTTATTTGAACATTAGCTAGTGCAGGCGACCGCTTTTGATTGGTGGAAAACGGAAACTGCCTCTCGAGACAGTGGTGGTTTTGTTGCTGCTGTTGCCGTTTAACCAGACATTCTGATGTTTAACTTTCAACTCCACCTACTTTTCATCCTGCCAGGGTCAAGAGATTTGTTCGAAAGAGATACTCAATTCGGATGTTTTTTTTTTAAATGTTTCTTCGGCCATAACTCCGTCATGTATAGACAGACGGATTTGCAAAATTATTTTTTTGTTCGAAAGGAGTTTATTCCGAAATGGTCCCATATAAATTTCATATAGATTTGATGATGAGTTCCGGAGACAGACACCAGAACTCTTTAAAAAATGACAGCAAATCAACCGCGATTTCTGCTATCGCATAAAAATGCATTGTTTGTTTGGAATTAGTGCGGGGTATATAAAAACTTACAAAGTGACAAATAACTTTAATTTCGGAAGTCGGTGGCAAAAAACCTTAAATACAGATACAAAGACACCGACTTCCGAAATTAAAGTTATTTTTCACTTTGTAGTGTTTTTAAGGCAGTCGGTTGTTTTTTTTTTTTTTTTTTTGTTAAAAATGTTTTTTATTAAATCTCTTTGGTTTTAGTCAGTAAAAGTGACACGCCTTTCCGCTCCACCCAGAGCGGGAGATGATATCCCATCCACAAAAAAAAAACCTACTTTTCATAGAGCTCATACGTCATGCCTCCATGCTTATTGCAAGTGGACCCTCCGCAGGGGCTCCCGGCATCCCATATGCGAATAGCGTGGACCGTCACGGAGTGCATATATATAAAATTCAAAGTCCTGCACCCTAATTGCGAAACGCACAATTTATCAGAATCTGAATGGGATTGAAGATTATTTCTAAACCATTGCGTCATTTGTTCGAATAAATTGTCGGCTCAGCAACGTAAATAATGCAATGAATGTTGTTTAACTATGAATATTAAACCAATTCCTACCGATAAAAAGTTCGCAATTACCTCTTTGATTGAGTGACTGACTGACTGACTGATATATCAACGCACAGCCTAAACCGCTGGTCCTAGAGACATGAAATTTGGAGGGTGTGTTCTTTGTGAGGAGTAGGTATCCACTAAGAAAGGGTTTTTTGAAATTCCACCCCTAAGAGGGTAAAATCGAGGGTTAAAATGGTGAATTTTTCGACATCCACGCGGGCGAAGCCGCGGGCAGAAGCTAGTAAATAATAAGGTAGTATTATTTCAGATGAATAACGTCCACTACTGGACATAGGCCTCCCCAATTTTGGGGCGATTATGGCAAACCCCCATATTGGGGGGGTTTGCCATAATCGCCACGTTTGACAGACAGGTTGGAGATCGCAGTGTGGTGGTAAAATACATAGAGAACGCTGCTGCCCATTCTCTAGTAAATCCCTTATTCGTCTTTTACGATACCCACGGGAAGAACTGGAAAGAATCAAATGAGAGGGTATAAGTACACCAAATAAAACCTCCTTAAAATTTATGTTACTTTCGTTAGCAGTAGTATGGAAAGTTGTGAAGTATGACACTACGGAATGTCAAATTTGACACTTTTAGTAATGCAGTAAGCGTACCTATCTCGACGCATAGTGGACGATTTATATGAACAGTAGTAATAATATGTTGGTTGGTGTTAAACGCGCAAAATAAGTTATGCTCGTAGCTACCCGGCGACACATCATATTACGCAGCGTTTGAAACCATGCATCAGCGTTTAGCGAATAAAATTATTTTTTACCATATTTGGTGAGTAATATTTTAATTTATTATTCAGTTTTCCTATCGCAAATTGAAGCAAATATCCGATATTAATACTTTATCCTGCTTATTTCAGATCTAAATATACTTTTCATACCAATGTTTGGATATTTATATGGTATTATTAACTGAAATCAGTTTCCTTTCCAAAATTCATGGGTGTCCTTGGAATGATTTTTGTGAGCTACCGTGTATTTTAAAATTGTGGAGCTAAACCTATCTGTTTGAGGAGAAAACTAAATACTCTTCATTCTACGTAAATATTGGTTGTTCATTACTTAATTTTTGTTAAAAGTAGGTACGTATCGTATTAGATATCTACGATTTTAAGTATCATTGTCACTAACAAAGCCACTTTTTAGTAGTCGGTAGTTTATCAAATTATTACTTTTAAAGTAAACGCTTGCAGTATAGTGTACGTTACCCCAGCAAGAAAGTGTCTCCTAGAGTTATATGAGTAGAACGTATAATTTGTGCCTTATTTGCTGTAAATGTGCCCCCACATAAAAAATGTGTGCCCCCTGTCGTTTTGGAAAAAAACGGAATAAACGATTCTTGCTGGGGTAACGTTTTTCTAGCAGGAAAATTCTAAACGAATGATCGGAGAGAGAAAAATTATGCATGGCCATAGAGCTTATTTGTGTGCCAAAATGTGCCCCCAAAAATAAAATCTGGGCCCCTTCAGGTTTTCGAGATATTGCATTTCCTGCTGGAGTAACGTTTTGATGAATCGTATATCTCTAAAACCATTGCATGTGCCCCCACGGAATAAAGAAAACTAGAGGAAGTGCCCCTCAGATATCGCGCGCGTGTCAACATTTAGCGCAGATGCGCAGCATTTAGTTTATTTGCCGTCAGATACTTGTCGCGATTGGTTGTCGCAGAAATACGCGAAATATTACAAATTATGTCTTGTTGTGCGGTTTTGACCTGCAAAACCGAAAGCAGAAAAAAAAAATGTATCTTGTGGAAGTGTATCCTATCATCAGTAAGCACTAAACTTTGTTAATTTTTAATATAATTGATTTTAATTGCAATACCACATGTTATGACTTCAATGCAAACTATAAACAACCTTATATTCATTGACACAAAGTCTCAATGCACGTAGTCGTCATCTGGAAAATCATAACCAAAATTCTAGTAACTTCGACGCTACTCGATTAGGGATGGGACACATCCGTAAAATAGGTCAGTATCGATAATTTTGTCTGATTTTAGTAAGGAATCAATAGCTCACATGGCTGGTTATAAAATAAGACAGTTGATTAAAAAAAATTAAGTGTGATATTTGCGTTAGTGCTTTAGTAACAGAAAATAAACAATCATTACATAGATTTATTATAGCTAAGGATAGAGGGAAATTATTATACCCATCAGAATCTGTGATTAAGATATGTCAGATGTCCAAAATATTTTTAAAAGACGGTCACATATTCAATAAAGATTATATCATGGCTAAAATAATGCGCCAGTTTATTGGGTCATCGATATTCCAAAACATAAGCTTTCATCAATTAGGGGAATTTCTTACGTCTAATCATATTACTGACTTAATGAAAGCTATCACGGCAAAATATATTAATATACGATTTCATCACCTATTAAAATTAAACATAAAATTATCAAAACGGTAATTAAATAAATATGTGTTATTTCAAGGTCAGTAAATATTTTTAGTACTATCTGTTATCATTTCATTTATCGTTAGCTTCTGTCAGCGGTTTCGCCCGCGTACCTGATTTTATGAAAATATCATTACCCCCCTATATACAAACATACAAATACCTCTTTAACATTGATATTTTAACGATAATCAACCTTTTCCGTAATTAAACATTTGTATGATGTTAACAAATTATTACATTGCTCACCCGAATAAATTACGTAACGTCAATATTAAAATATCGATATATGTCTACATCTCTAAATTTTTTTTTGGTACTTACTAAAAGCGATTACAAGTGCATGTGAATATGACATCTATTTCAAAGGAGCTAGCGTTCTGAATCGAATGAATTGAATACAGCGCCATCTAGCATTGAGTTGCTGAACTCGTTGTAAATTTGTCTATTTAAAGTTTTTAAACGAAAAACGTCTTTATTGTGTGTGTCATGTCAAATAATAACAACTTTCATGCGTTGTAATACGACTTAATTTTTGAAAGCAATACGAAGATGATTTGTAAAAGTTGCGTGTGTAGTTTGTAGCCTATCATATCACTGTTTTTTATGTGTGTAATGGACAATTTGATATGCAAATGTGTGAGTTTGGCGACACTGGTTCCCGTGCTTAGCCAGTGTAGGGGCACTTCTCTGTACTCTTTGTTCTGTGTGTGCCCCTGTAGAATAAACATACACGAGTAGCTCTTAATGTGTGCCCCTTAGTGCCCTAATTAGATTTAAGAAAATATTTATAGTTTTCAAGTTATCGCGGTTTTATGAAAACCCAAAAAAACATCGCAGCGCTTAAATGAGACAAGGTATAAGTTCGCTGAAAACTGTATTCGGTCCTTCTTGACGCTTATAATAACCATACAAAGTTTCAAAACTGCACATGCATGCGTTTTTGAATAATCTTGCTAAAAGTCAAAACGATGGTGTCATAACTTTGACGGCAAAATACAAGGAACCGGCTCAATCCCAGATGTGTAGGTGTAAACCAAAATCTTGTGCCTTTAGTCAAAAATATATGGTGAAAATATTCAGCTTGGAATGTTTCGCATTAAGTAAATATTAACAAAAAACCAAAATAAGTAAGCAACGTCTGGCTATCCGACCAAATATGAATGACTACTAAAAAGCGACGGATTCATACATATCGATGACCTTCTTTATTGGACGTATTATACCTAAGCTGTTGTCCGTACAGTCGCGTTCAAAAGTTTTGGGGCTAATTAAAATATATATTAAATGAACCTTGTGACTATAATAAATGAAACAGCTTGTTGATGTGGAATTTATTATTTTTATTCCCTTAATTTTAATTCTTAAAGTAATTATTGCATCAAATCAAAGATTAAATTTCCTACCTATAAATGTTAGAAATTATTTGCACGTTGTGTAGTCATTATTATTTAAATCACAGATCAGTTTTTCATCTAAGTCTAACATATAATTAGTAAATTCGCATCACAAAAAATCACAGATCAGTATCATTCTGGAAAAATCAAGTCAAGTATTTAGCTAATTCGGCTAAAAAGATACAGCCCTGTGACTGTGACATGTTGAGTGTTGATGGATTGTGGTCGTCTTAGTTTTGGAGACATATGAATTCGTGTCTGTGTAACTAGAAGTTATTAAGGGAGTATATGTCATCAACCTAGCACAAGAAGAGAATTAAATACGTATTAAACAAAAAAGAAAACAAATTGCTGAATCGATTTTGATGAAATTTCTATTGGACCAATCGGAAAGTATGTATATCCTTTCAGATGAAAACAAAACAAACATGATTTAGAACATTTTTTGTTAAAAATAAATAAAAAGGTAAAGTAATGAAAAAAAATTCAAGTACTTGATAAGTGTACAAGTATTTTTAAATAAGTCAAAACAATGCCATTAAATACTTACCACCGCAGATCGTGCCATAAAATTCACCACCCCTACAACCACATCATCATTCATCATCATTTCAGCCGGCAGACGTCCACTGCTGGATTTAGGCCTCCCCCATATTGGGGGGCTTTGCCATAATCGCCACGCTTGGCAGGCGGCTTGGCGATCGCAGTATGATGGTAAAATGCATAGAGAACGCTGCTGCCCATTCTCTAGTAAGTCCCTTAGTCGCCTTTTACGACACCCACGGAAAGAAAAGGGGTGGTGTTATTCTTTACGTCCGGCACCACACGGTACAACAACCACATAATTGTTATAAAATGCTTAATACGCCACTTTCAACCAACTGAAAAAAAAAATAAACAAACAGTATCAGTGCAACTGCGCGACTCAACGTAACAGTGTCCTTGGTGTCATGACATAACTGCAACTGTTTCCCAATACCAAGTAATAATCCAAACGCACTTCCTAGTCAACAAACACTTCGTACCTATTATTCATAATAGAGCGACGTTACACGTAACTGTCTCTGTCACACTAACACCGTACGCGTGCTAGCTGTCTCACTTTCTCCAAGCTAGACAAAGCGACTCCTTGCGACACCACGTCAGAATTATTTTTTGTTTTTGTTCCTACGCCTTTATGAACTTGGACGGTTGTATTGGTGATTTTGATGATTATAATTCTGTAACTACTTACGTCTTACAGCCGCGACTTACTGTTAATTTATATAACCTACGGCTTATCAATCAATATCTATATATATAAAAGAAAGTCGTGTTAGTTACTCTATTTATAACTCAACAACGGCTGAACTGATTTGGCTGAAAATTGGTGGGGAGGTAGCTTAGAACCAGGAGACGGACATAGGATACTTTTTTTTTTTTTTTTTTTGCTTTTGGCAAAGGATACTTTTTATCCCCTTCGACCGCGTTCTCGTGTGATGTGACATAAAACGTCAAAGAGAATACATTTCACTATAAAACGTGGTATGACAAAAACTTTGCCTTCGAGGTACCAGGCGGTCATAACTTGGTATGAGCTTATTAAACAGCAGTGTCAGCCAGAAAACGCTTTATGCCTTCGAAGTACCAGGTTATCATAACCGAGTAGGAGCTACCCAAACATATGAGTATCAGCTAGAAAACGCTTACCAGATCACCACCGCGTACCAGGTTGTCAAACTTGGTAGGTTTATTACAACATTTTGAATCTTAGGCGATACGAAGTTCGCTGGGTCAGCTAGTATATATATATATTAAAGACAAATACGGGCTTTTTATTTATGGACAAAAAAGAGCTACCTATTTTTAGTAGTTTTATTTTCATCATTTTCACATTCATCACACATTTCATGAACTATATTTTTTTTTTAAACATCGGGGCCAATCAAATTTTTGGTCAAAGACCTGGCAAATGGCAAATATCTGGATGTATTTCTTTCGTTCATAAATAAATTACTGGATGTATTTTAATGAAATTTAGAATGGAGAAGATAGCTTAACTTGGAATATAGCACTTAGGCTACTATTTATAATGTACTTAATCATGTGTAAGGTCATAGAAACAGCTAGTAGGATATAATCCAATAACAACTTTTTTACTTCATTGTACTCAGGCACAACACGTGTGAACCGGTTAGTGAGTAAAGTAAAGAAGGTCATCGATATGTATGAATCCGTCGCTTTTTAGTAGTCATTGATATTTGGTCGGATAGCCAGCCGTTGCTTACATATTTTGGTTTTTTGTTAATATTTACTTAATGCGAAACATTTCAAGCTGAATATTTTCACCATATATTTTTGACTAAAGGCACAAGATTTTGGTTTACACCTACACATCTGGGATTGAGCCGGTTCCTTGTATTTTGCCGTCAAAGTTATGACACCATCGTTTTGACTTTTAGCAAGATTATTCAAAAACGCATGCATGTGCAGTTTTGAAACTTTGTATGGTTATTATAAGCGTCAAGAAGGACCGAATACAGTTTTCAGCGAACTTATACCTTGTCTCATTTAAGCGCTGCGATGTTTTTTTGGGTTTTCATAAAACCACGATAACTTGAAAACTATAAATATTTTCTTAAATCTAATTGGGGCACTAAGGGGCACACATTAAGAGCTACTCGTGTATGTTTATTCTACAGGGGCACATGCAATGGTTTTAGAGATACACGATTCATCAAAACGTTACTCCAGCAGGAAATGCAATATCTCGAAAACCTGAAGGGGCACAGATTTTATTTTTGGGGGCACATTTTGGCACACAAATAAGCTCTATGGCCATGCATAATTTTTCTCTCTCCGATCATTCGTTTAGAATTTTCCTGCTAGAAAAACGTTACCCCAGCAAGAATCGTTTTTTCCGTTTTTTTCCAAAACGACAGGGGCACACATTTTTTATGTGGGGCACATTTACAGCAAATAAGGCACAAATTATACGTTCTACTCATATAACTCTAGGAGACACTTTCTTGCTGGGGTAACGTACACTGCAGTATAACATAAAACTTTCACTTATACTATGTATTAAACACTACACTAACCATATCCAAGTACAGTCAAATAAACTGTTTGGTATACAAGCAAAAAAATTCATCTGTCTACTACACTGCCAGTATTTTAATTTTTTATGTGTGTTATATAGCATAATTAAGAGAGTAATAAACATTATAAGAAACGGTTAAACTGGCGGAGCTTGGCGGAGGCCTATGTCCATTAGTGGACGTCTTTCGGCTACAATAATTATTTTGAAATATATTTCCTTACAAACATATGTTTTCAGAAGGCAAGTGGATAACAACTTCTTAAAAACGAAATCTCAAGAGATGTCGACAACGTCAATAAAATCACAGTCGTGATGCACTATTAAGCAGGCATCGATATGGCTGATTCTATTAACGAATCCGATGAAAATGCTAAAAAACAATATTTAAAATCTACGAGAACGCATAGAGTTAAACATCCCATGTTTGGATCTAGTAAGTCAGTGGTTATGCATGTAGTTACTAAAACAAGATCCTTTAACAAAGTGACCACTAGTGAATGTCAATCTGATTCATGCGTCTTCGGTAAAAGTAATCAGTACAAACGCAATAAACGTACAAAAAAACGACGGTTGACATTAAAATCAACGAAATTGTGTAGTAATAGTAACAAGAAACGGCCCTCACAAAGTCTCAAATATTATATATCGGGCAAATATATCCCACCGGATTATTCTCAAGCAATTCATGCAAAAAGACGAATTTACGGTGGAAATACAACAAAAAAATTCAAAAATACTTCGATATCTACATTGAGGACGGCAATGAAATCAAAGTCATTGAGTACAACTAAAATTAAAACAAAACGTTCCAAATTAATATGGAAAAGGAAACGTAGTTTACACAACGCAGAATCGATTGGTATTTATAATAAAAAGGAGGGAATCCTATTAAGTAGTATTGGTGATGGAAGATATGGATATTCTAACAAAACTTCGCGCTTAACATTTGAAGATGATCGGCGTGCTAATATCAATATTTTATTGTTCACTGCTATGGAACTTCTTAAGAAAGATGGACGCTATGATCTAAAACAGACTTTCAAACGTAATTTTCCAAAAGATACATCAACGCCCATATCCGGTTTAATTTTACGGACGCAAAAATGTAACAAATTTAAGGATATTGATCAAGAAGTAAACGATATAATGCCTCAGTTGAAGAGCGTGCTTCAAAAATATGACAAACGAACAACGATAATAAACAAGTTAGATACATTAAAACATGCTATGCCAAGTACTAGTAAAATAGAAAGTTATGATGGAGAAGACAAATCACAAAAAAACTCAACTTCATATTCGGACATACATTCCGACAAAAATCAGGGCCTACCAAACAACTCAACGATTCCTGCTTTGACGAGTACTTCAGACAATAAAGATGCTAGTAGTTCTGGAGTACAATTTGATAAGGTAACAGTTGATGCTTCTAAGTTACAAATGGAAAGAGATAATTCATTAAAATTAGAATTGGAAAGAGCCAATGCTTTAAAATTACAATTGGAAAGAGACAATGCGTTGAAAATTGAGCTGAAAAAAGCTAACACAGAAAGATTAGAAATGGAAAGAGCTAATGCAGCAAGTTTAGAAAGAGAAAGAGCGAATGCAGAAAAAATAAGAATTAAAAAAGCTAAAGTAAAAAGATTAGAAAATGACAGAGCTAATGCGGAAAGATTAGAAATTGAAAGAGCTAATGCAGCAAGTTTAGAAAGAGAAAGAGCGAATGCAGAAAAAATAGAAATAAAAAAAGCTAAAGTAAAAAGATTAGAAATTGACAGAGCTAATGCGGAAAGATTAGAAATTGAAAGAGCTAATGCATTAAAATTAGAAATGGAACGGGCTAGTGCAGCCATTGAAAAGTTGGAAAGAACTGAAACAGCATTACGAGAGGAAGCAAAAGAACTTGAAACTATTATGCTATATTCTAAAAAGAATTTGACGAAACCATCTCAGAAAATTAAACTATTAAAAGATGATAGGTCAATAGTATATGATAAACGAACACATTCTTATATTTTTACCAAACAACAAAAAGCTGTGCTTAGCTCTCGTTCCTCAATGGATTCAAGTCATTATTCCAATTTGCAAAGAAAAGATAACAAAAAGGGTGCCAAAGAATGCAAGGCCAAAAGAAAGTTTGCTGCATCTGGTTCTAGTAAAATAATTAGCTTCAGTCCTAAAATATCTAGCACAATCAGTAAGAAATCCAGCTTGAGTATAACTACATTAGGTAAAAAAGTGAGTCAAGTGATAAAGAAGTTTGGACGTAAATCTTTGAATTTTTTTAAAAAGTGTTCACGACAAAATCTTAAGCCTAAGATGAAAGAACGTACACAGAATTCACCTAATAGTCAAGATTTATATCTCGTTACTGATACAGAGAGTTCGAGAAATGAGGAGATAAAAAACATAAAGAAGACTCTAAAAGGTTAGCACCTAGTTCATGTATTTAGTTTAAATATTTTTATTGCAATTTATTTTTTTTCTTAAAAGGGTACCAGAAATTTTTCGTTGAAATTTGTCGCCGATTATTAAGATGTTAGCTGTGCCACACATTTTGACCGCGAAGGTATTGCACTTTCCTAAGAAAAATTTCAATGCGTTAGCATTGAAGTTTCAACTGATGTATAATCAGGTACTGGATCCAAGGTAACAGATTGCGCATAGACGTCTCTGCCACCTAGTATATCTACCTAGTATTTATCCTGTTCCATAAATTTAAGCCAATAGGTATCGAAGAGTTGCAAATTTAATAAGAATGATTTCTATTTTAGGCGTAGTAGAAGGTAAAGTAACGCAGTCCATGATGAAACTGATTATTGATAAAGATACAGGCAGTATCTTAGACACATCAGAAATAATTAACAACATTATTGAATCAAGGAATAAGGATAAAGCCAAAAAAAGCCGTTCGCCTTGTCAGGATAAGAAAATTACTGTTAAACCGAAAAGGAAAGACTCACCACAAGGTGTGTAAGAACTGTTCCAAAAATGTCTGATGAAGATGTCAAAAAACTCTATTTAGGATAAACTCTAACGCAATGAGGCCCACTTGCGGGTTCGTGGGTTATCCCTAATAACTCGGTGTTAAGAGTGAACCCAGGGTTACTCAAGTAATTCATCTTGCGCCACCCATAATTAGAGGTAACCATGGGATAGAGTTTTAAATATTTAACCCACCGATGTGGGAGGGCTAAGTCGATATACTCTGGGTTAGTGTTGTTAGTATTGTCAAAATAAATTGACGGTAGGCGGTACCGCTGATAATTTATTTGGTATAGTATAGTGAACGACGTTGTAGTAAGGAGAAAGTTCGGCACTATACGTATATTAACAGGCAATATATTCATGAACTCATATAATGAATACAAATTATTAAAAAAATCGAAAACATTATTATTGCTTATCTATCTCACGATTTAAAGAAAAGAAAGAAAGAAAAATAGTTTATTCTGCACAAACAAAACGCACAACATGAAATAAAAAATTGTTACAAAAAAAGAAAGAAAAATGCGTAATGCGTATTTCGTCTATCAATGCACAAAATCTTCATTGAAACACCGTGCAATACGATTAAAATGAAATGTCTTGTTATTAAATTCAAAGATGGGTGGGTGTACAATTTCCGTTCATGGCAAAGATATTGCCTGATTTTTTTTATGTTTCGTCGGTTTAGTTGCAATGTTCCCTACTAAAAAGACACCAATATCTGGTTAACTACCCCGGTGTTCCTTCTCAGTAGCGCAATGATAATAGCTAAAATGCTATTAACTCCTGGTTTACAAACTCTACATTAATTTATTCATTAAACCCGACTAAACGTGCAAGTGGGCCTAATGGGAGTTAGTAACACATTCTGGTTTAACTCCATATATCGATGCCGGAAATTTGAAATGCCGTAAGGGACAGGGATTTAAACGTCCCTTACGGCATTTCAAATTTCCGGCATCGATATGTCACCAGTTGTCAATTGATTTTTCCAACAATTATTGTTTGAAGTGTGATTGAAGTCGACGTTAAGAGAGAAGTTACATTTAAGGTCGAATACAAGATATTTATATTCATCATCATCATCATCATAATTTCAGCAGAAAGAAAGGAAGTCCATCTTGATGGAAGTCCTCCCACAAGATGGACCGATGACTTGGTGAAGGCCGCAGGAATACGTTGGATGCGAGAAGCACAGAATAGGTCGAAGTGGCGGTGCTTGGGGAAGGCCTATGTCCAGCAGTGGACGTCTTTCGGCTGAAATGATGATGATGATGATATTTATATTAATTAAAATTAATCAAAATTGTCAAAGGAAAGACATCTTTAATTTGATTTTGATATACTTTTGGAGAATATGTTATAGGTGTATCTCTTTGGAAAATGGAATAAGGTAAGGTACGCTGATTTTCTAATATTTTTGTATAGTATTTTCTTCAGCAGTGAAGAAAAATAGAACCAGCAAACGCATAAATCAAAGAAATCAAGATGTCCATTCACCAGACAAGTCAAACAGCATTATCCCCAAAATTCGAAAAGGTAAAGATCTAATTAATTTTATAAAGAAACAAGAACATCTGTTTAGGACATAAATAATTATGTAAAAAAAAAAAAACTAGATGCTCACTTGCAACTGATCATAAAAAACGTTCGAAATAAAAATAAAAATTAAATATTGATTTCAGCTATAAGTAAGGGGGAAATAACCCCATCAGTGATTGAAAAGGTTCTAGATAAAAAATGTACGTCACATTTAAGAAGTTTTGGTGGAAAACGATTTTCGAAACCAATGAACAAGAAGAACATTGCCGTCAAACTCGGCACTCCAGAGGGTAAGGATGAGATCATGAAAAAGATTGATAAGGGTAAGTTAACAAAATATTAACCACTAGCTGCGTATCACGGATTCAACCGCATAAGTCTCGACCCAGTGGGAATATTAGGACAAAAATTGTTCTATCCAGTTTTTAGTCTACCCATGTGCACGTCGAATTCCGTTCCGCTGTTTTAGCGCGAAAGCGGAAAAAACAAATATACAAAAACGTCAAATATCTTTCTCTATATACTTTAGGAAATCTTTCTGCACTCTGTTATGTGCTGGCAAGGTGAAATATGATTGATAAAAAAACAAAATTTTGACTACTATATAAACTAGTGGTTTGTTAGCTAATCAATAACCAGTCAACATATACTTAATATATCTTTATCGTGTACTTATATATCTTTAGTCTGAACAAGATCACGTTATGAGTTTGAATTTATTGTGGTTCTTTTAGTTTTTTCTTTTGAACTTTTGTAACCCATAAACAGCTATGAAGAAAGATCAAGTATCTCCATCACAAATGAAAATTTTGTCAAGTAAAGTTAAAAGAAAAGAATGGAACAAGCGTAACATAATTACCAAACTGGGTACTGATGATGGAAACGCTGAAATCATGAAGAGAGTCCGTAAAGGTATTAACTCTAGGCTTGTATATATGTCATCGAACTTCAAATAATTCCTACTTTAGGGACCTAAATTACGACCAATGAGGATGAAGCGCTCGTTGGTAGCTGCCGTACACTGCTAGCTTCGCTCGCTCGGCTCGCGCGCGGTTGAGCACAGTTTTTGTTTTACCTTGTATAACCGATTTGGTAGGCCCCCCTACCAGTTAGTACTACTTAGTTATTGAGACAAATTTAGTTGGCACGTGATTGGAAACAGTGCATTGCGGCCAGGTGCCGCCCACCTGTTATGTTGTGTGCAATGTAATGATCGTACAATGTTTCCATTACTGCCGCATAGGCCTACTCTTGGTGAGAGGAAGTGGGTTGTAATCCACCACGCGGGCCCAGTGCAGGTTGATAGATGTCACATTACTTCGAGTTTTTGGTTCTAGGACATGCCGGTTTTCTCACGCTGTTTTCATTCACCTTTTGAGTGCAGTGGTTATGAAATAATTTACACAAAGTAAAGCGCCTGTTTCGGAACCAACGATCTTCAACTCGTCGCGGCCGTTTTCACTGGGCTAGCACTACTCCACTGTGTGCAATGATTTATATAAAATGTACTAAAGTGAGGCAGGAAGATTTTTCTAATGCGATAAGTGCAAGCACTCATTCCAAAATCTCGAGTCTCTTTTTATAGCTGAACTAACTTCTGCCCGCTACTTCATCCGCGTTAAATTTCGTGTTTCCCCGATCCTTCCTGTCGCGCTGAATCGCCTACCCGTGCGATTTTCCCCGTTTTTGCAACATTTTTCATTACTGCGCCGTTCCTCTTAGTTGTAGCGTGATGTTATATAGCCTATGTTACTTGCAGATAATGTAGCTTACTAATGGTGTAAGAATTTTAAAAATCGGCCCAGTAGTATGTGAGTTTATCCATTACAAACAAACAAAAATACAAATTTTTCTTATTTATAATATTAGTGTAGATGTGTCATATGCATGAGGACTTTGAGGTTTTTCCTTTTTTTTTTAAAAACATTTTTTAACCTTCAGCAATAAAAAAAGGCCGAGTATCGCCATCCCTAATAGAACTGGCAATTAGTAAGAACATTGAGCTCAGCGAGTCTGAATCAAGTGAAGGCTTAAAACGTCCAAATAAGAAAGAAATATTGAAGAAGCTAGGTACCTGCGTTGGTCAGGCTGAAATCTTGAAAGAACTCAGTAAAGGTAAGTACTTCTTTTTTTTAAGTCTTGATTTTGAGTGATGATGATGCTCCTGATGAATCCAGTTAGTAATACAATCCCTTACTAGAAAAAATGCAGTTATTGTGACTTTGCTCACTCAAAACCACCAATTCACCAGTTCACACAGTTTACCAGACGTAATAGATTCCCATTAAAAGTAGAATTCAAAGCAATTTATTTGTTAGCTCTGCAACACATGTATGTGCCTCGGGAGCCGCTGCTAGATGTGACTATATATAAATAGATGTTATTATAATACTATACTTCACCCACGACATAAGAGTCGTTTGTTACCCTGGTCTACGCCACTTTGGTTGGTCTGCACCCTAATTGCGAAACGCACAATTTATCAGAATCTGAATGGGATTGAAGATTATTTCTAAACCATTGTGTCATTTGTTCGAATAAATTGTCGGCTCAGCAACGTAAATAACGCAATGAATGTTGTTTAACTATGAATATTAAACCAATTCCTACCGATAAAAAGTTCCACAATTACCCCTCTGGTCCGCTTTGTCGCTTTGGTTAGCCCGCTTTAGTGGTAATGTAAATGCCAGTGTCATTTAAAGTTTTGAACAAAGTGGAAATAATGTTTTTTTTTTTCCATTTGTTTTCCATATTGATACCCAACACGTGAAAAAAGTATTGCCAACTAAATATAATTTGACTATGTATAAACTGTAAGGCTGTGATGACGATCCGTGATGAACATGTTTTGCTGTCAATGCAGCCAGCATCGCGAATGTCATTGGTACTGCCGTCTTTAGCCCCTGCGCAGCGATTCTGTGATCTGTACATACTATCGAACATTATTAAGTCCTGGATGCTTACTCTTGACTTTAATTCCGATAGATTGAAATTGGAATTTTGAAGTTTCGTATTCTTGAGTTCGACGTTAGCGCCAAAATGTGTTTAAATTGGGTGTCCTTTTGGAGAACTAAATGGAATCGAGATCGGGCGTTGTTTTTGTTCCAATATTGACACTATTGTTTTCAAGGGTACCGAATCACGTTTATGCAAAATTAACATTGGAATCGTAATGGCTTTAGATTGGAATTAAAATTAGGTTGAAGAGTAACCCTTGTACTGTCCAAGATTTAAGCAGTAGGTAAAAATTTAGTAAAATTTATTTTCAGTTTTAAAGAGCGGCCAGATGTCACCTTCACTTATAAAACTGATGATAGATAAACCAAAGAAAGGAAAAGGAAGGAATTCAG
This sequence comes from Aporophyla nigra, assembly GCA_947507805.1. NCBI lineage: Eukaryota > Metazoa > Arthropoda > Insecta > Lepidoptera > Noctuidae > Aporophyla > Aporophyla nigra. The sequence goes on from OX382295.1 coordinate 8,915,276, forward strand.
GAACTCAAATGCCTCATTTAGTATCCAAACACAGTTTTTGTACATGTAAGTCTTAAATGAAGTAACTCCTTCAAGGTCAATGATCGCGTCACACAACTAGAATCTGAATCATTATGAAGGTTATTGGTAATCCATTTAAAAATTGGTCTGCTTAACCACGTACGGACGCCAGCACAAAAAGCTACTACAATCTGTCAAATTTTATGAGTTTTTCAACTTTATCGCTACAAAATTAAGTTCAAGATTGATTGGGAAATTTTGTCAGTTTCGGGTAGCTTGATGTGCTGGCGTCTGTACGTAGCGCACTTGTTGAACTGTCAAAATGAAAGTCGCCATTACTGTTGAGAGTGTTTTACACAATTACCCCGCTGAACTAGCCAGAGTGAAACAGGGTTCATAAAAAAGTTATTTAGCTATGGTTATAGGTTTGTTTAACCAACTATTTTGTTTGAGTCCGTAAAATTTTACGATATGATTTTGAATAATTGTTGCCAAAAAAATGAGATAAACTCCTTATCTTACACTTTATTTTAAATTTTAACATCTGTTAAACCATGATTACAGCTACAAGGGACGATCAGATATCTCAGTCACAAACGAAACGTGTGCCAAGTAAAGTTAAAAGAAAACCATGGACCAAGTATGACATAATTGCCAAACTGAGGACTGATGAAGGCCACGTTGAAATCCTGAAGAGAGTCGGAAAAGGTAAAACCAGTATGTTGTAGGTGACAGGCATCCGATCATTAATAAACCCTATTTCTCTCTTTTCGTCACTTGACATTCATAACTAACAAAAAATTAATCACGTCTCACTGTGGAAAATATAGAAAAACCGCAGAAAAACGAAATCAACTGACTTAAAAAAATCAGTTTATGTAAAAAGAGTATTTGGCCCTAGGGCCAAGATAACTCTTTCGAACAAATGTCGCGACCCTTGACGGTTGACAGCCCTAGTCTCTTTATAAGGCTCAATTTTTATCATATCTTCGAATGAGAACTTTACCTTACTCTACGAAGATGGTTCTCACTACATTTAAAACCTTTGCTTTAACCTTAATTAGCCATGAAAAAGGGTCGAGTATCTGCGTCCCTCATCGTACTCATACGATATTAAAGTAAGCGTAGGGTAGTAGGCTTGAGTCACATATTTTTATCACAATTTGAGGATAAAACCCGTGAGAAAATGCGTGACTCAGGCCTATGACAGTGGCCGTGCTCACCCCGCAGAGTGACTGCAGTGTCTTTATAAAGTTCCATGTTATTTACGCATCAGAATGTTACTTTAATTTTACAGCCATCAAAAAGGGTCGTGTATCTGCATCCCTCATAGAACTGGCAATCAATATGAATATTGACCACACGCAGTTCGAAGTGTGTGGAAGCTTAAAATATCAGGATAGTAAAGATATTTTAAATAAGGAAGAAATATTGAAGAAGTTAAGCACCAGAACTGGCCAGGTTGAAATATTGGAGGAAATTAGTAAAGGTACGGAAATGTCTTTCCAAAACGTTCATAACCATTGCTTAGACATAGGACTTCTCTCGGTGAAAGGGAGTAGGCCGTAATCTTCCACGCGGACCCAGTGCGAGTTGGTAGAGGTCGCATGTCTTCGAATTTTTGGTTGTAGACCATGCCGGTTTCCTCACGATGTTGTCCTTCACCGGTTTGAGAGCAGTGGTAATGAAATTATTTACACAAAGTATAGCTCCTACCTGAGTTTGATCCCACGACCTACATACAACTCGTAAGTCGAGGCCGATACCTTTGAGCCACCACTGCTCTCAAAACGTTGACTTAATAATGTAAAATAATACATGAAAATATTAGAAAACCCGTTAGTAATACACTATCCTGCTTTAAAAATAGGAGTGTAACCGTTGCTTCCTCGCCGCTTTCTTGCTTATCAAATGATAATAACATCTACTAGATCCATTTAATTCTTATCAATACTAGCGACCATTTAGATAAAAATGTTCTGTAAAGTCAACAGCATTACTAAGGTATTTTCAAGAAGTACATTAATTAAAATGTTAACTTCTTTTCAGTTATGAAAAGTGGTCACATATCGCCTTCGCTTATAAAATTGATGATAGATAAACCAAAGAAGAAAGTAGAAACAAATGTCTGTCCCCGAGTGAAATCAATAACAAAACTGCCAAATTTGGTATCCAAGCGAAGCTGTAATAGATGTAAGTCTTAAAATAGCTCCTTAGTCTATGATCAAATTATTATAAAGCTGTGGTCGCACTGAGACTCCAGTGAGGTGAATTCTGATCGGAACACGACTGCGCGGTTTCGTATTATAATACCTAACTTTATTCTAACTATTTTCAAGATAACTACGGTTAATTCACATATATTCATAACGCGTACTGGTCGACTCAACTACTGTTTAACTTACTTGATGTTGATTATACTAAAATTAATCGCACTAACGAACGAGTAATCTAATGATTTTTAAGCTTTTTGGTTTTTTAACTATGTATGAAAGACTTGAATGGACGACTCGCCTACAGTTTATTAATACTGCGCGCTGGATTGATTTCTAAAGTGGTGGGTAGTTACAATGTCAGTTTCTTTACACGAGCAACTTGGAAGTAGCGCTCGCCGGCCGCTACCGCGGCACCGCTCGCTACGCTCGCTCGGCTCGCGCGCGGTTGGTCACAGTTTTAAACAAACCTATTTCACCCAGTTCAAAATGACGAATCATCATTTCAATCTGCCGCAAAAATGTTTTTCATCATCATCATCATCATTTCAGCCGAAAGACGTCCACTGCTGGACATAGGCCTACCCCAAGCTCCGCCACTTCGACCGGTTTTGTGCTTCCCGCATCCAGCGGATTCCTGCGGCCTTCACAAGGCTGAAATGATGATGATGATGAAAAAGAGTATTTAAGCGTAGTCTATTAGTGTTATAGATTATAAAGTATATAAGAAGAGAGAAAAGAGTACAATAATCTTTTTAAGAGTATGGTTGGCAGCCCTTTTTTATAATACGTAACCGACTGCGCTCATCGATTGTTTTAATAATTCACCTATTCGCACCAGTTAGAACACCTCTATACAAGTTAGTTCAGACAATAGGTGAAGGTGCATTTCGTCCTGGATCCCGTGCTGGATTAGCTATAGCTTTGGCCAGCGGGGCGAGCTCGGCCTACTGTGGTAGGCTTGAGTCACACATTTTATCACAGTTTGGAAACAAAAACCGTGATAAAATGCGTGATTCAAGCCTATCGGGAATGCAACAAATGATCGAATGGGTTAATTTTTAGGCTATAACGATGCCTATGGTATTCATAAGAACCTCCTTGTTTTAATTAGTAGTAGGCTATATCTATGCTGTTTATCTCGGTGGTTCTTCGTGAATATTTGACAGTCGTTACGGATCCTCAGAAGCTCGAAAGTCTGACTACCAGACTTACCAAAGGGAATTGTACTACCTAATAACCGGGTTGTGGAGGTCAGATAGGCAGTCGCTCCATGTACAATACAGGTTTTCGATTGCATCCGGTTAGATTGGAAGACGACTTCAACATGGTTGGGAAAAGGCAATTTAAGAGTTTACATTATCCCTTTAAAATAAAAGCGATGGCCGTTAACTTCACATATTACTACCCAAAATTAAAAGAGACTTACATATTTTGTGATTTAAGGTGTAAAAAAAGAAAAAGTGACATCACGTCGGACAAACATACCTCTTGGTTTACAGAGCTCATCTACTCAAACGCCGAATATTACCCTCAAACGGAGCTCTAGTATTATGATGAGTAAATGTAAGTTAACTTTGCAGTTTTTTTATAGTATATTCGACTTTTGTGCATGATTCGTTCTCATTTGTTTTTGTGTTGATTATTTTTATTCCGGTGTACTCTGATCAAGAATACTCCAGATATGTACAAGAACATGAACATCATTGCTCAACTTCATTTCTTTCCTAGTCGATGGTATTTCCTTTAATTTTATATTGTTTGAGTCATATGAAACTACACTTATTCAGTACCACGTTGATTGCGGCACTACTACTAAAATGTCTCCCAGCAGTGAGTAAGTCCACATTGGCTAGGCTAGTATTAGACCTAGCAAAAACTGCTCCGGCCATGTCCTTCGATTAACTCAATATTTAGAAGGTGCGTACGAGGCCAAGAGTTTACATGCCAAAGTGAGCACGCTTACTAACGTACAGGGTTTTGTAAACATCCTAAGCAGCTATTCCTTACAAATGCCACTTCCAGGTTTGTGTCTAATGTGGTAAGAGTAAATGGTGACGACAAAAGAAAGGTCAGCACAATAATGTTCTGTAGAGTCAACAGCAGTACTTAGGTATTTGCAGGAGGTAAATAAAATGCAAAATTCTTTTCAGGTCTAAGAAAAAGTAGTCACAATTCACCTTCGCTTATAAAATTGATGAAAGAGAAACTAAAGAAAGATGTAGAAACAAATGTCTGTCCCCGAGTGAAGTCAGTAATAAAACTGCCAGATTTGGTAACCAAACGAAGCTGTGATAGATGTAAGTCTTAAAGTAGGTCCATGGTCTATGAACTAATTATTATGAAGCTGGTCGCACCGAAACTACAATGAGATGAATTCCGATCGGGACGCAACTGAGCTCATCGATTGTTTTAATAATTCACTGTTCGAGTATTCGCACAAGATAGAACACCTCCACACAAGTTAGTTCAGATAATAGGTGAGGGTGAATTACGTCCCGGATCCTGCGCTGGATTAGCTATAGTTCTGGCCAGCTGCAGCGGGGCTAGCACGGCGTACTGTGATAGACTTGAGTCACACATTTTATCACAGTTTGGAAACAAAAACCGTGATAAAGTGCGTGCCAGGCCATGCTCGCCCCGCTGAGCTTTAGTTTATCACTGATTATAAATTGTGGAATGCAACAAATGATTGAATGGTTTAATTTTTAGGCTATAACGATATCTATGGTATATGAATATACAGTGTGGTATGGTATGTTCTTATGAAAGAACCTCCTTGATTTAGTAGTTTAAATTTGTAGGCTGTTTTTTTGTGGATCGTTGACAGTCGTAACGGGTCGTCAGAAGCCCGAAAGTCTGACAACCAGTCTTAACAAGGGAAATTATAGATAGTACACTTAATAACCGGGTTGTGGAGGTCAGATAGGCAGTCGCTTCATGTACAATACTGGTTTTCATTTGCATCCGGTTAGATTGGAAGACGACTTCAACATGGTTGGGAAAAGATAATTTAAGAGTTTACAATATCTCTGTAAAATAAAAGTGATTGTAGTTAACTTCACATATTACTACCCAAAATTAAAGAGATTTACATATTTTGTGATTTAAGGTGTAAAAAAAGAAAAAGTGTCACCACGTCGGAGAAACATACCTTTTGGTTTACAGAGCTCATCTACTCAAACGCCGAATATTACCCTCAAACGGAGCTCTAGTATTATGAAGAGTAAATGTAAGTTAAATTTGCAGTTTTTTGATAGTATATTCTACTTTTGTGCATAATTCGTTCTCATTTATTTAGGTGTTGATTATTTTTATTCCTGTGTTCTTTGATCAAGAAAACTAAAAGTCTCATTGCTCGACTTCATCTTCTTTTCTAGTCGATGGTAGTCTACTTCCTTTAATTTTATATTGTTTGAGACATATAAAACTTCACCTATTTGCCGCCACGTTGGCTGCACCACTACTGCAAAATTTCCTCAAAGCAGTAAGTGAGTTGACATTGGCTAGGCTAGTATTAGACCAAGCGAAAACTGCTCCAGCCATTTCCTTCGATTAACTCAATATTTAGAAGGTGCGTACGAGGCCAACCGAGTCACTGTGTTTCTTGACCTCTCAGCAGCTTACGATACCATTGACATCTAAAGATTACATGCCAAAGTGAGAAAGCTTACTAACGTACATAGTTTTGAAAAATCCTAAGCAAATTTCTACTCAACTACCGCTTCCAGGTTTGTTGCCACTCGTGTATAAGTAGATGGTGACGACAAAAGAAAGGTCTTCCTCAGGGCAGTGTGTTGGCGCCAACGTTTTTTAACATCTAAAATAACGTCTATTCGTTCGTATTTTTATTCTGACCCTTAAAATCACATGGCGAGGCACTCACATAAATAGAGCATTAACGTTTAACCCACACTGCTCCATTAAGTTGATATTTGGGATAAGTCGGCATCGGCTACGTCATCAAATTTCCATAAACTGGGAAGTAGCACCCGATGTCATTCGCACAATTATCATCACCAGTGTTGCATCATTCCACTAACGCCAAGCAAGTAGACACAGCCCTAAATGAGACGTGTTAGATAATATGAGACGTGATGCTTAAAACCGACTCTACTCAATAAGTTTTACCCGCTTGCAAGAATAGCGCACGGAATGCACGCATGCGCGCTGGTAAAAATGAACCAAGAGTCCAATCCTCTACATCCCATTTACAATTACACAATGACCCCAGGTAGGCTTTAAAGGCAAAGATCTTCAGTGGTTTATATGTAAAGCTCTCAATCGATTGCGTACCCGAGTATGTACCACTGTAGATGCAATTTGATGAAGTGGGTGTTTAGTGACTCATCCAATAACCAGTGTGAATGCGATACCTCTGATCAGACCGTGAGTGCCCTAAGTGCCAGTTTTTTAAAACCAAAATGGGTTAGATTTTTTTAAGATTCCCAACGAATTTTTTTTTTTTCGATTTATCCCGTACCTTCTATTCCCGTCACACAACAAAAGCCATAATGAAGATTAAACCAATGCGGTCGTTGGTTTTTTTTCGGGCTGTCTTTGAGTCGCCTGAATGTAGTGTATTATTGTTCGAAGCCATTATCACCACTTTCGAATAAGTTCTAAATCCAATGTGAATTTTTTTACAGAAAACATCATGTTCCATTATTAAAATTATGTATTCAGGTTATCCAAATTCCAGATTGTTACAAAAATTATGAAACAGGCCTTCAAAGGCTCATTAACATTAATTACAGAACTGACACTGATTCGATAGTTAAGTAATGTAGACCCTGTACAATCCAGTCTAGTGCTACATTTGAATAGCATAATCAGTCTATTATATTCCCACTACTAGGACACAGGTCTCCTCTTCTCGAGCCTATAATTTACCACGCGGACTTGTCAGATGTCACATGTCTTCGATTTTTGGTTCAAAAACATGCCGATTTCCCCGGGACGCATCCCTTCAAATAACTGCAAGACCACTGTTCTCAAAATGGTTAATAGAAATGGTGATAAAATTATTTACAAAAAGTAAAGCGGCTGTCAGGGTTTCAACCAACGACTTGCAACAACTCGTAAGTCGAGACCAAGGGCTGCTCAGTAATTTCAATTGCACGATGGCCGATCCAGTGTGTTGGTTTAAACACTAGATGAAAAAAAAAATAAACCGCCGAAAAAACTGAAAAGCAAAAAATAATCAACTTTAAATTGTTGAGTCAGCGCTTTGAGTGATCTTTGTTCATTGATTTTTCAGAGCCGACTCAAAATTTTAAGGTTTTTATAATTTTTTGCTTTTCAGTTTTTTCGGCGGTAAATTTTTTTTGTTAAAAAGTTTTTTTAACTAATAATACTTGGCAAGGTATACCCTATTCAAAAAGAATTATCTAAATCAGACTTCTCTGTATAAAGTTATGCGTGGTCATACCTTACAATCAGTGAGTGAACAATCAGTCATCACCTGTTCTCCGACCCTTTTTTTTTGGATGGGAAATCATTAAATTACTTCTCCCGCTCTGGGCGGAGCGAGAGGGCGTGTCAGATTTTTACTGACTAAAACCCACCCGTGTTCCTTCAGTTACCCATGTGCCAGGGTCACGGTGTCTCTTTCGAACAATCTCGCGACCCTGGCTGGTGTTTTCCGACCCTTAGGGTTTGATTTTGTTTTCCAAAATAATATGGGACCACCTTCAGCACCGTCCTTCCCTTTCCGATGAAAGAAAAATTATCACAATCGGACTACTATGTAAAAGGTTATGCGTGGTCATATATTTTAAAAAAAAATCGTCGAATTGAGAACCTCCTCTGTTTTTTTCTTCGGTTAAAAATAGAAAAGTATCAATAGAAATCAGCTTTCAAAAGGGTTTGAACATTTTTGTATGAAACCTGGCATACCTACCCTCCACCATTTATACATGTATAGGTACGGTTGCCTATTACTTGATGGTATAGATGTAAGAAGTTATACTAACAAGGTTTGATGCTCTTGATATTTTTTAAAGGTCCGAGAAAAAGAAAAGATACGCCATCATGGATGGACATGGTCTTCAATAAAGATAAACAGTTTAATAAAAAGTCCGATAAAAGATGTAAACCACTGCTAAGAGGAATGGGAAGCAAACCCTACTTGTCACCAGGAACCGACCTGCATGAAATATATCCTAAGCAACGTACTTGTGGCACTGATCCTAAAGTTACGGCAGAAGACGGTAAATACTAATGATTTTATGTAACATATACTAATTTAAAATATGCCTGAAGTTAGTAAGAAGCTAAGAAGAGATCAAAAACATCTAAATACTAAATAAGGTTAGTTTTCAACTTGCCAAATTTGAGGGTGTGACTCAAACCAACAAACGCAATTTTCTCCATAGGACCAAAAAACAGCCGTCACGTATACATTTATATTGAAGTTTTAAATGGGACAGTTGATAGATTATTGAAAATTACGATACCAATATCGTAACTACTCAGTCTGTACCACACCCTTAAATTTGGCAAGTCTATGAAAATAACCCTGTATACAAGGTGTTACAGCATATGTTAGGTCTTAAAGTAGTTTGTTCATAACTGACTACTGAATCGATTTCAGTCATTTTTAATACAGATTTTTTTTAAATATGTATTTCAGTCACCTACCGCCAATTGAGGTAAAGTTCAATCTTATTTTAAGGCTATTGCTTATTAATCTTAATTTTAAATTCATAAAGTACTGCTGCTGATGACTCTATGGTCATCACGGTTTTCTTAATAATAACAGTTAGCTTTAAAAAAATAACTTTGGTCTTGTATTATGCTTTTAACTCAATAATCTAATCTATACTAATCTTATAAAGCTGAAGAGTTTGTTTGTTTGTTTGATTGAACGCGCTAATCTCAGGAACTACTAGTTCGAATTGAAAAATTCTTTTTGTGTTGGGTAGCCTATTTATCGAGAAAGACTATAAGCTATATAACATTACGCTACAACTAAGAGGAGCGGAGCAGTAATGAAAAATGTTGCAAAAATGGGGAAAATTGCACGGGTAGGCGATTCGACGCGACGGGAAGGGTCGGGGGAACAAGAAATTTAGCGCAGACAAAGTCGTGGGCAGAAGCTAGTGGGGGTATATGAGGACTTGCATTAATCATGTTACACGTTGTATACAATATCGACGGGTAGACAAAATTTCGAAAGTCTGACAACCAGTCACACCAAGGGGTTACGTGTTACCCAGCATCTGGTTGTGGAGGTCAGGTAAGGCACTCACCCCATATCTGGTATTCTGCTGCATCCGGCTAGAATGGAAACCGACCCTAACGTAGTAGGAAAAAGGTGAGGCAGACAGATGATAATTCAGTATCGACTCTTACCCATCGTCTTAGTGTAAGGAAACAAGTCCCAATTTGATAGGAGAAGGATTCTTACCTTATCTTGAGTGTTTGAGGTCTCAAAATTAGTTACTTCTTTAAGATGACCAATTAAATAAAAGAGATAATTTGGTAATATAAGTTTATTATGTCATCTGACCTCATTTTCCCTTAGAACTTAGATACGTTCAAAAGGAAAATGAGTATTTTCTATAAGAATCATTGTTTTTCAGGTAATTGTCAAAATACACAGACAATCACGCCGCCAATATATCCAGACATAATATTAAAAAAAGTTAAAAGTGTCGATTGTATAGAGCATAAACCAGCAGTAAAGAAGTGTAGTATACCATATTTGGAATCAGAGACTGAAATGCATAGTATCTTACCCTCTAGTGATTCATCTAAGACCATGAAACAGGGCAACAAATGTGAGTATTTTATTTATTTATTTAACACTTTATTGTATACCCAGGGAAACAAATCGTTGAGCAAAATGTCTCCCTACGTGAAATTGCCGGATTCTATTTTTATTATGGCAAGCAAAACCGATGCCGAATATTCTGCAGTGCAAGGACAAACAAGTGTGCATGATAAAACAGAATTATAATAATAAAATTAAAAAAATATACAACTACTGGAGACACCTGTATTTTTTTTCTATTGATGCAGTTGAATTGCCGTGTTATAAGTATTTCATATAAGTGTGTGTTTTTTGTATTGGATTCTCGACGTTCGGTTCAACACCGAGAGTTGAAAATTGAGTGCCCGAAAATATCCTGCCGTGATTTTATGAAGTTCGTGTTTATGTCGACTTAACGCCGAGAGGTCTGCCAGGGTCGCGTGATTTGATCGAAATAGTTACCGTGGCCCTGGCATATGGGCAACTGAAGGAACACGGGTGGGTTTTAGTCAGTAAAAGTCTGACACGCCCTTTCGCTCCACCCAGAGCGGGAGACGTCACTTGATGATTTCCCATCCAAAAAAATAAGCCCGAGTGTTTAAAATCGTGTATTTTTCGAAAGCTGGAGTTGAAAATCTAGTGCGTGAAAACTCCGCTGCGATATTTTTGCGTACGTGCAAACGTTTTCTAAATATTGTAAAGGAGAAATTTGCTAAAATAGCTTTGTTCTTCTAATATTTGTCACAGTTTTGTGATCAAAACGCGGCTATCCAGTCGAATCATGATTTTGTTGATAACAGTATAAAATTCTTTGCGTCCGTCCGTACAATCGACCTAGTAACTTCTTCACCACCCTAGAGTCACTTGGTCCGTCCGTAAAACATTAAGGTCTATTTGCATTCTTGACGTTTCTAAAACTTCAACCGTCAAATGTGACGGCCAGATAGTTTCAACTATCGTGAGGTTTTATTTCGAGTTTGACTGTAATTATCATACATACATACATAAAATCACGCTTTTTCCCCATGGGGGTAGGCAGAAACTACAGAACGCCACCTGCTAAGATCCTTACTGTATACTCCTTTTGGTCACAATCGCATATAGAGCACCATTTACTTTATTTCCCGCTTTTGCTCTTTCCACATCATTATCAATATTTCCATCCCTTGTTAACAAACTCCCCAAATATACAAACTCACTTACTTGCTCCACACTCTTATCGTTTATTTTCACATCACATACCGAAACATTCTGTACTTATCATTTTATCAAAACTTGGTGTGCAGTTTAGATCAGTATAGTTATAAAATATTTTTCTCCTTGTAGTATTAAATGTAATGAAAGTATCATAATGCTCATTCTAGGTACAGATAAAGGGAAAGATGTAAAGTTTATGAAAGATGGAAGCAAAACGGTAATGTTACCAATGAATATGCATGAAATACTCACTAAGCTGGGCACCCAGGTCGGCGAGGCTGAAATTATGTATGAGATCCGTAACGGTTAGTAAAAACACATTGAATCTAAAATAATTTTGAATGTAACTATCCTGGTATGCAGAATTGCTAAAATTCTTAGTAGTAGAATCAGATGACAATGATGCTCACAAAAAAAAAAAAAAATGTCCCTGTTTTAAATCTGAAATGGCGAAAGAAAAGCTTAGTGCTCTTTACTTAGAAGAAATCCAAATGACTGGAGTACTAACAAAAATAATATTTGATAAACCCGACACCTAACAATGGAAATCGACCGTAATGTCAACTTTCGGGACAAAAGCGTATTGTGCTCATAAACATTAATTGTAATTTACCTTTTTGAAGCTAACTTTGCTTTATGTAATGGGACGATAAAATAGAGATTGGGGGTTTTAGGGCTTTTTTTCCCCAGTTGATTTCAGGATACTTGTTGAAGTCGATGACGTCATAGTAGCTGTGCCTTTTTTAAACTCATCTTTTTTATTGTTTAAGCCATAAAACGACGGGATATATCGCCAACACTCCTGGATATAGTGATAAATAACGATATGTATATCGGGGTTAAGCAAAGTAAATTATTAAAAAGATTACGAAGCAAGAATTGTATGAAAACAATGGATCAAACGGATATATTTTACAACCTAAGCACCGATGAAGGCATTGATAAAATTGTTGATCATGTTGCTAAAGGTATGTTAAGTATATTTCTAGTACTAGGCAGGTTAAAAATAATAAGAATTATGTACTTATGAGTGAAATGTGATGCCGAGTGATTTATTTTTTCTTTTAGAGTGGTTCATGCACCCAGTGAAGGCACACGAAGGCATTGTTTTTCTTTTTAGTGCGTTACTAGTGTATTGGAATATACAAGCACACACGTCTCAATCGAAAGCTACTCGTATTGCGACTGAGAACAAATAGGCCCCCGGGGCCTAATTTATGCGGTCCATGCGCTATCGTCTAGTGACACATCTTCCGCTAGTTTTATTTTAATCAAAGACTGTAAAGATTAAACTATGGGATCGACAGTCCTACACACTAAGGGTGGGTTTTAGCAATGAAACTGAACACGTTCTGCACAGCTAAGCCGCGTTCTATAGCTATCAGGGTTTTCATTGTTATGGAATATTGACAGTTCGCAGTGTAGACGTCCTGACGTCACGTTCAATGTCATTGGTGAAATTGGCACTTAGTGAAGTTTGAATTTACAGCTAAGGAGTTTGTTGCGCCACTTCTACCCAACACTAGGAAGTGGTATATGGCGAACGTTTTGGGGACTGTCTTATGTAATTTAGACATCAAATAAATCCTGAGTGTTAGCCTAGTTCGAATAAGTGAACTGAAAAATAGTAACTGAAAGTTTTTATCAAAAGTGGTGATACACTTACGTGGTTAACTATACTACTACTATACAATTTATAAGGCAATGGATGAAACGTGATAAAAATTGCTGTGTTTTCTTTTTCAGTCATAAAATCGGGTCAAGTATCTCCTTATCTCATAGAATTGATGCTAAACAAAGATAAAGCGAAAGTGTTCTTGAGAACGTTGGAAAGCAAAAATCTTTCGAAATCACACACTAAAGCTCAAATATATGACAAGTTAAGGACATGTAAGGGCAAAGCGGAAATCATAAAGGAAGTCACTGAAGGTAAGTTAAAAGCTAAGTAAACTGTCATACAACATATGAATCGTTTTTTTTTAAATGTGTTCAACATCCTTAGAATTTTATAGCATTAATGTTTGAATACGATTTCGGACATATAAATGGCCGCCGCGGCTGACGACAACTTTTTTTATGACCAAATTTACTAAAATAATAATTTGATGAATGTTTAATTTCACGTTTCTGTTCCTACATTGTTTTCTCTGAGAATATGTAATTCAAATTAATAAGATAAATTAGAAACAATTGACCTAATGGATGCCAACATTCGATACATTATTGCCGAAATACAGTCTTATTTACTACGAAGAGTATATGAAAATTTGCCCTCTAGGGTACGCTATATGAGGAGGCAAAACGCCGGGGCGAAACTCCGCTACCGCGATAAATAGCGTCATGGCGAACTGAGCTCCGGCGTGATCTCATGGTGACATGGCGAGTACGATTGTTGCAACCCAGTGCTGGGCACGCCACTATTGTGGCGATAGGTCCCTTCTTCGAGGAGTGGCTTGAGAGGCGCCACGGCGTCCTCACTTTTTAACTCATGCAGGGCCTCACTGGACATGGCTGTTTCGTGAGATTCCTGTCCGAATAAGGCGAGAGGAAACGCCCGGGTGTTACCATTGTGTGGACAACCTGCAGGACACGGTTGACCATACGGTGGCGGTCTGCCCTACCTGGGTGGAGCCCCGCCATGTCCTCATGTAGGCGATCCGTGGCGGCGATCTCTCGGTTACGGCCCTGACGCAAGCCATGGTACGGAGCGAGAGGGGCATGGGAAGCCGTCAACTCAGAAATTCTCGCGAAGGAGGAGGTGGAGCGCGTGAGGGAGAGGCAGTCTCTGGGCCCTCACGCCTTTAGCCGCCGCAGGAGGGGATGCCCCGGGTGTCGTAGTAACGTGGTAGTCGTGACCGGGAGTTCATTGCGAAGTTCCGGCCACCATAGGCGCGGGCGCGGGAAGAGACAGATGCCTGCCAGGGTCGCGAGATTTGTTCGAAAGAGTTACCGTGGCCTTAGAATATAGGCAACTGAAGGAACACGGGTGAATTTTAGTCATTAAAAGTCTAACACGCCCATCCGCTCCGCCGAGAGAGGGAGACGTCATTTGATGATTTCCCAACCACAAAAAAAACGGTACGCTAAATTCGCGCCAGCCGTGGCGGCCACATACCCAAAATCATTTTCAAACATGCATGTCAGAAAATTATCTATCCAACAAAGCTAATCTCATGAATATTAAGAACATTTTTCTGTGTTTTCCAATAAAGAGTTCTCCACCTCATAAAACACCCTTTTACCCGAAGGTTAAGAGGCAGGGTGGTAAGGGCAGAGGTGTACTTTGTAATATATTAGGAAGAATCTACCCATCTATCCATGCAAACTAATGCACTTAACATTGTGTTTTCTTAATTCCAGCTATAAAAAATGGTAAAGTACCACCGTCAGTCATAGAAGATATTTTAAAGAAAAGCAAACGAAAACCACTATTTAAAAGATATTCGGCCAAAAAGTATTACCAACCACTGAACAAAAAGGAAATACTCGCAAAACTGGGTACTGACGACGGTGAATCTGAGATTTTGAAAGAAATCAGTAAAGGTAAGTTGACAGAAAGTAACGAATATCATTATTTCAGCCGAAAGACGTCCACTGTTGGACATAAGCCTTTTCCCAAAGGGGGAAGTTTGCCTTAATTGCCACGCTTAGCAGGTGGGTTGGCGATAGCAGTATTGTGTTAAAATGCATAGAGAACGCTGCTGCCCATTCTCTAGTCAGTCCCTTAGTCGCCTTGTACGACACCTACGGGTAGAAATGGGATGGTGCTGTTCTTTACGTCCGACAACACACGGAACAGAAGTTGATACAAGATATCAGTTTTGAAATTCGGAAAACATATTTTTTTGTAGTTTCTAAAGGTAGAAATACACTTTATTTTAGCTATCGCAAAAGGGCAAGTATCGCCCTCTGCCCTGGAATTGATGATGGATGAAGATACAGAATCACCAGCGGACTATGAGAAACGAATGAAGAACGAACAAGAGGACGTCGACTCTGATATAATTAAAGCGATCGATAAAGGTATACTCTTAATAACATTAATTGGCCATCATTTATCATCATCATCAGTTCAAAGATGTCCACTGCTGGAAATAGGCTTCCTCTAAGCACCACCACTTCAACCGGTTTTGTGCTTCCCGCATCCAGCGGATTCCTGCGGCCTTCACGTCCACCTTGTGGAAGACCTTCCAACTCTACGTCTTCCAGTACGCGGTTCATAGGCCAAACTGAATTTAATAAAATATAAATGTTTATCCTAGCTATGAAAAAGGGGGAAGTTACGCCATCTTTGGACTGTCTGATCAGAAACAAAATAAAAAAATCTAGAAAAAAAGAAACTGGCACTGACACGAAGTCGAATATCATCAGAGAGCTGGTTAAAGGTAATCTCGTCTCAGTCTTAAAATTTAATCGATTTTGATATCTGGGCTATGCCAAAGTTTCTTTCATTCCTTTGTTTTCAATGTAAATTTTTAGAGATTTCATCCTGAGCGTATTTGGAAATAGGTTTGACTGTCAGTATATCAACCATTGTTATATGATTAATGTACTGACAAACAAACAAATGACTCAGAGGCAGTATTATTAATTATTTTATTTGACTGTTAATTACAATTTTAATTTAATTGAGTTGATTTTAATTTTAATTTCATTGTATTATTTTTAATTTAATTTAATTAATTTAAATTTAATTGTATTGATTTCAATTATGATTTTATTATTTAATTAATTATTTTTAAATATATTTAAGGTAGTTAAATTGTAAAAAAATATGATCTCGATGTGGGTTGAAGTAAATTATATTCATTCATTCATTCATTCATTGCTCTAGCTATATGAAAATAATGTAGCATTGTATATGTAAGTGGGAATGCCCTTTATGCCTGGATGCTTTTATTTAGGTTTTAGTTCTGTTTACGTTTTTATTTCTCATATATTATTTTGTTTTGAGTTTAGTTTTCAATGATTTGTTGGTATAATGGCGTGTGCTTACTGAAATAGGGCAAAAAAAAAAGGTTTTTCGTAATGTTAATTACTTACACCGTATAGAATATTTTTTTTTCTAACTCAACAGACAGTTGCGCTGCTGGGGAGTTTGTTGCATCACTTCTTTTCCACAGCTAAATGATTAGGAAATGGTGAAGGGCGAACTTTTTGGGGGACTGTCTTATGTAATTTTGACGTTCAATAAGTGCTGACTCTCAGCCTAATTTGAATAAATGACATTTGATTTTGAATTACAGAAAAGAAAAAGCCTACGAAAGGAATGAAATTATATATACCGTTACGGTCTCATTCACCGAAGAGTGGGGCACAGGAGAATACAGACCCCATAATAACAAAATCAACAGGCCTAAAGTTAACCAAAAAAGGAAGAAAAAATGGATTGTCGAAGAAACTTTCGAACAAGAATATATTTAAAAAACGTGACGTGAACCTAAAAGTAATTCCTAAAAGCACTGAACACGAGGACAAGAAGAAAAATCGTCAAGGTGACCTCTTGTAAGATAACTTATAAGGAATATTCCGTAATGAAACATTTGTTGGAATACATTTCATTTCAGAAAATAAAAAGGGTTTGGTGATGCAAGTAGCCCCCGAATTTGATGTGCCATTACGTAAATTAAACATGCGATATATCATGGACATACGGAAATCAAAATTTTGGAGGAGATTTTCTACACGAGGTGATGTGTACCAATGTCAAACCAGAAAACAGCACAAACCAGGTAAATAGTTTTTTTTTAATACTAGCCTTTTGTGGTTAAGTAATAACAGCCGCACGGTTCCATCGGTTGTTCCATGTACCGGTTCACCCATCAACACTTATTTCATGCTTCGGAAAGCATGTTAAGCTATTCACCCTGGCTGTCATTCGTGGATCGTTAACAGATGTTACGGGACGTCAGACAAGTAGTCTTACCGGGGGTTAGTAAATAAAACCGTAATACCTAATAACTGGGTTGTAGAGGTCAGATCAGGCGCGGTCCGAGGGGGCGGGGTTCAAGGGGTCATGACCCCCCCCCCCCCCAAAGACAGTCATGCTGTCGAAACCCTGAACGATTTGCCTGTCTTACTAACTTAAAATGGTTCTCACTTGAGCCACGGAGACTCCGATGGACATTTGCAAAAAGATTATAACCCGGGACATCATGCTGATCAGTAGCGCTTGCGACTACTGGACGAAAGAGGATGTACCTTCCTAAAAATATTCTTCAGTACTCATGGTGACCCCCCCCCCCCCCCCCAAAATGTTAGGCTGCGACCGCGCCTGGGTCAGATAGACAGTCGCTCCATGTAAAATACTGGTATTCAACTGCCTCCAGTGAGACTGGACGCTACTAGACCCCAAAATAGTTGAAAAAAGGCAAGGCATATGATGATGACCATTATATTACCTCTTAAACCTAAATTACCCAGATACGGAGGAACTCATCCATTCTACTAACTAACAACTAATGTACCTAGATATATAATAACATACATAAACTAATTTATTATTATGATTGCTTTTCATATCTTTGACAGATACACACACACACACACGTAAACACACACACGCACACATTCCTCACTATTATCTTATAAGCCTAATCGTTAAAAAAGTTCATCAGAATTATTACGAAATTATATATATTTTGTTAAAAATGTGTCAATCCACCTTAAAGTACACTGTCCTTCAAGATACAGGACTCTCCTAGTTTGAAGGGTAGGGGTCTCACTCATAACATGTAATAGCCATACCTATATATAACTGAGACAATACTGATGTTACCTAGGCTAAATGTTTTGTTAAATAAAATGATTACTTACTTATTACTGTCCCGCTGCAGGGTAAAGAATATGCCTTTGCTCTCATACAAGAAAGGGTTATGCATAGATATACAAGAAAGGGTTATGCATAGATATACAAGAAAGGGTTATGCACGCTTGCTCAAGGAGAGTTGTCGATATCGTTATCATTATTTCAGCGGAAAGACGTCCACTACGGGACACAGACCTCCCCTAAAAGAGGGTGTTGCCATAATCACCACGTTTGGCATGTGTGTAAGCGATCGCAGTATGGAGGTAAAATGCATAGAGAACTCTGCTGCCCATTCTCCAATAAGTCCCTTTAGTCGCATTCTACGATATTTATATTCATTTAAAGTGAAATTATTATCATGAAACAAATAATTATAACGCTCACACGTTTAAAATACCTTAATAATAGTTTCAGACTTAAACAAGGAGAAGATATCATGTTCATCACTACGTAAATTATTGGCAGAAAAAGAGGAATCTTGGATGAAGAAAAAGATTAGTAAAGGTGAATCAACTAAAAATCTTAAGCAATTTTGGTGATCCTACACTACATTGTCATTAACATAACCTAGAAAAGAAAGCGCGAACGCGGAACTACACTTAAAGCCTTCATCATGTCAATAGGACGAAAGCGTATTAAAGGTTGGTGTCTTCACCACTTCCATGACATCGTCGGCATACCTTTATTGCATACGTGGTTTAATTAATAAAAAAAACGAGTGAGCTAAAGAAATTTTACTTCAGTCCTGTGGTCTACCACACGACTGAAGTAAAATTTCTTTAACTCCATCTGTATGTATGTAAACAGGGTTATTTTTAAAACACCGGCAACCTCTCAGGACTATGTTATTAACATCAAAATCAATAACTTTTGTTCTATGACTTTAAAAATTCATCATATTTTAGTTCATCAGATTTTCATACAAAAATCGGCCACCCGTAAATAGGTCAAGTTCAAGCGCCCTCGCCACCCTAACCCCGCTTCCCTCGCTAATGTCTATCGCTATCTTTTGTTTCGCATAGACTTTTTAACATTTAGAGCTTTCAATTTAAATATTTTTATTTTTGTATGAAAATCTGATGAACTTACGTTAGCCTCGCCCGCTCATACTTTTCGTAACGCTCGTCACACATTCACCAGCTTACTCCCCTATTCAAGCGTGCGTAAAAAAGTTTTACTTCAATAAAGAAACGGGATTTTATCGTTTACCGGATTTTTAACTCTCGGTGTTGCACCGAGCACTGACAGTCAATCACAGTGCATCCTAGCGCCTCGAAAAAACACTCTTCGATTTCGAATTCTAGGCGCTAAGCAATGCGTTAATGATCCAATACACAAAAAAACCTGCTGCGATATTGTTACGCCCGTGCGTACGTGAACTTAAGTATACTTAACAATATTAGAAAAACAGAAACAAACTATCAATTGTCATTTCAGCCATACCTACAACAAAACCCTGCGGGTCGGTCGCCAAATTGTTAAAAGAAAAGGATGCGAGGGAAATTAATAAGTTATTTGAAACTTTACGTAATAGTAGTAGTTGTTCGACAAAGAGAATGAACACGCTCCGTAAAGGTAAGTCCTGTGCAATATCTACTAGAAGATCTGATACGGGTAAAGGCAAACTGAAGGGTGGGTAAAGTGCAAGTGAAGAAATGTAGGTACTTAAATACTTTTTCACACAAACGAGCATTCTGTAAGCGATAAAATGGGGAAAGTATTAAAGTATGATTCCGTAGCCGACTGCGGACGACAGTAGCTGGCGACATGGACATGTCGCCGCGACACTACCTGGTTTAATATATTTCTTATAAAATACGTGTCAGACGATGAATGTGTCTGCTTGTTTAAAAGAAATAGTCATAGAACACTGAAGTGACTGAACTGAACAGCATGGTAAAAGCACACATTTTGTTGCCTTAATGAGTCGTGTTGGTGTTGAGCTACTTTTGTTGTACAACGGCCATAAGAGAAGGTTGATCTACAGACTAATTGATAAGTGCGGAAGTTTGTTTAATTTCAAGTTCTTTTCAGCGGCTGAATTAGGGCAATTGTCGCCCTCTGTCATGGACATACTCGTCAGTGGGAAAAAGTCTGAATCTATGAAAAAGATCTGTAAGTGTTATATTAAAACATAAATATGGTACAAAAGAGATAAGGTACCACGGTAGGATTTAGTTGTAATTTAGTAAGAAATCGATGGATGTTATAAAAAATAATGTGCAGGTATATTAACCCATTTACGGCCGCTGTACCAGATTTGGCACAGTTAAACTTTTAAACATTTGTATCATGTTATGTGCAAAATATTATGAGATATATTCTTGTTCATTTTAATATTATAATCGTTTACCGTATTTATTTTTATTTTAGCTAACTTTTATGATGAATTTTACATGCGTAAACGACGTAAAAAGCAAAAACAAAAGAAGTTTTTTTTTCCCTTTTTGTATTCCTACTACTTCACTCAGTACAAAAGTAAATAATTTGGAACAGTAACGTCTTTAACTTAAGCTTGGCTATTAATGGGTTAATAACCAACAGTTCATTAAAACGATTTTTTTTTTTTGCTGAACTTGGCCCTTTTGGCGCCGCCGTGAGGTACACTATAATGCTAGTTTCTGAAATCTCACCTTACACTTTTTTATTTTATTTTTTACTCTTTCCTACTGTATAAACTGTTATGTGCCATTCAACTGTGCTAAATAAATGTATTTTCTTTCTTTCTTTCTTTTTCTTTAAATAGAATTCGAAAACATCCATCGGTTTCTTACTAAATTTCAACTATTTCTGACGACCCCAGTTACTTAATTCTTTTGATGACTGTACTAAATAATACGTAAATATGATAAAATCGTTGTTTTAGTGTAGGCCTACATAACAAAAATACTTTACACGAAAATATACAGAACATTCCTGTTTATTCACTGAGGTTTTATCCCAAAGCTGGAGATTCCAATATTACTCCACATTATCATAATTTTATGGTATAGCATAAATTGCAAAAACATATATCTTGTTACTCAGCATTTCTGGATTGTGGACGTCAATTAGGAGCTAATTCTACTTATGATACTAATATTCTGCAGACTGTTAGCCCATCTCATCATTGTTGGGAAAAGGCTATGTAGATGATATGGTGATCGTTTTCAGCTGCTCATTCTTAATTTTGCAGCCCTATCAAGCAAATCAATCTGTTCATCGCTTGCAAGCTTGCTCAAAAACAAAGATGCGAATGAAATAGATGATATACTCGAATTTTTTCGCCCCAGTGACTCGGAGGCTGCAAGGATGAAGAAAGTCCGTAAAGGTTTGTCGAATAGATTGCCCACGAATCGACCTATGGCGAAAGGATTATGTAACACTAGCTTCTGCCCGCGTCTTCGTCCACGTTAAATTTCTTGTTCCCCCGACCTTTACCGTCGCGTCGAATCGCGTACCCGTGCGATTTTTCCCGTTTTTGCAACATTTTTCTTTATTGCTCCGCTCCTCTTGGTTGCAGCGTGATGTTATATAGCCTATAGCCTTTTTCGATAAATAGGCTACCCAACGCAAAATAATTTTTCAATTCGGACTAATAGTTCTTGAGATTAGCGTGTTCAATCAAACAAACAAACAAACTCTTTAGCTTTATAATATTAGTATATATTTAATATTAAATAAATAATTAAGTATCTACCAACTATTTACATATTTTGAAGATACTAATGTTGAGCTTTGCTAAGCTTTAAAGAAAGTGTAGCTATACGTAACAGCTTCAAATTAAGCTAATCTTAATTGCTTTTACGCTATCCATATTTATTTTGGGTTTATTAGAAGTGTGTGCTGAGAGATTGTTTCGGCTCAATATTGTGATCCATGAAATGTCTCATTTCAGCTGTAAAAGCTGGCCGAGTGACGCCATCACTTTTGAAGGCATTAAGAAGAACGGATGTGTACGACATGGGAGAGCCAATTGACACATGTTATAAATCAAAGGTTCTGAAGAATATCCGCAAAGGTATATTGAGCATTAATCATAAGTATTGTGACCGATAGGCAATAGTACACAGTGGGTGCCTGATGATGGACGGTGACGCCAAAGCCGGCCCATGAAGAGTAGGCGAGATGAACTAGACGCATACTGTAAGGGTTGGATTTAGATGACCCTAGAAAAGGATGCGTGAAGGGATTTGAGGGAGGCCTTTGCTCAGAAGTGGGACAGTGTAGGCTCATTAGGATCAAAGGTTACGATCATAAATACCTCACACTTACGCAACATTCAGTAGCATATATAAACCTCCTCCATCAATCGTCGAGGCAGTTGCCCACCAGGCATGACACCCGTCTGCTCGAAGGATTCTCTCTTTTCCACGGAGGTTGAGGAACTTTACACACTGTTCCTCATATCTCTTATTCATCATGCTCCTGCCCTTGTTCCAATTTATTTTGGGTCAGCGCAACATGTCTTTTTCTTCCACACTTCTCTATAACTCGTCATCTCGGTAGCCCTTCTAACCATACCATCATTCACTGAGTCCATTTACCGTTTCTTTGGCTTCGCCCTACTTTTTATACCCATCGAAATTCTTAGTCAAAACTTCCCTCATGACATGTTCCTCATTCTTCCGTATCACATGCCTGTATCTTAGAAACCTATTTCCACACAACTGAAAAATAATTAGGTAGCCTGGTTTACAAAATACTATGTTCGTAACACCATGATCTTTCTACCGAAGTTGTAGGAGGAAATCTCTTTTGAATCTTTCGTAAATGTAAGTCAAATCGAATCAAATCAAAATATTTTATTTCTCATAAACCTACATGGGCATTTATGAAACGTCAGAAGCTAGGAGCATGGTTCCAATTGGTTGATCCTATGGATAAGCACCGACAAGACTCCATGATTACTATTTTAAGGTATTTTCACTCGTGACTGTGACGTGCTTCAACTAATATCATTTCAGCTATAAAGAAGGGCCAAATATTCCCCGAAGTCATGGATGATTTACTTGAGGATATACTTCCTGGCGATACGAAGTCTCAATTCTCAATAAAAGTTCAAAAAGGTGAGTTGTAGAACGTCCTGTACCTGGACAAAAATAGACATATTACCGAACATACATATAGGGCTTCTGGATAAGGTAGGACTTGTAGCTAAGTTATAACAGCTGCACGGGTCATTCGATCAGGTTAAGCTACGCCTGCCGTGTTTCATTCATGGATGGGTGAATATCTTGACATACCAAAACAATTGGAAGGCACGTTAAGCCGTTGGTCCCAGCTATCTTTCAAGGATCCGTGACAGTCGTTACGGGTCGTCAGAAGCGGGGAAATCTGACAAACCAGTCTTACCGAAGGGTATCGTGTCCTGGAGGTCAGATAGGCAGTCGCCCCATGTAAAATACTGTTATTTAGCTGTATTTGGCTAGACTGGAAGTCGACCCCAAGTAAATGCAGATTTATTTTTTGATATTGTTAATTTCAGCGATAGCAAAGAGACATATTATGCCGTCTACGAAAGATGAAGTATTTGGTATTATTAAAGCGGGTGATGATAAAGCCGACACCTTAAAGAAAGTCCGCAAAGGTAAGCCGAGAAATTATCAGTTTGGTTTTTTATCTTTGTCTACACTTGTCATTCTCAGGAGGCAAAAAATAATTAGAGACACTCCATACACGAGACCAAGCTCTTTTTGAATACTGTTTGTCAGAGAACATGACGAGATCCACGGGATCAGGATAACACGGGGAAGTAAAATTTATGGAAATGTTATGGAGACACTTTTAGATTTCTGTCCACGATAACGTTATAACGCGCACGCATTTCCATACTCACAATTGGGTGGATACTTGTGGAAATGGATTGTCATCATTTCCATCACCATTTCCACCTGGGTCCACTGCTGTTAGTTATATAGTCCTCTTATTTCTGCCATACCAGGTTCCGTGCGTTCCTCATCCAGGTGTTTCCCGCGACTTTGACGATATCATAATTATAACCAACTCGTTTTGGTCGGCCCCGGTTTTTTTTGCCTAACCTTGGCCACTATTCTATTCTGTTACAGATTTTTACTAAACGTACAGTGTACAGACTACAGTGTACTTGCGTACAGTATTCTCTTATGATTAATGAAAATTTAAATAAATACTAATTGAATGATTCTTATGACATATTTTAGCTGTTAAAAAAAGACAAATACCGCTGGAATGTTTGGGTGAAATACTGGACTCTATAAACGCGACGGACAAAAATTATGAAGTTGTGAATAAAATCCATAAAGGTAAATTGATATTGTTGTCGCGCTTATAAATAATAATGTTTCATAAGTTAAAAAGGATTTGTTAGTCGATTCACACGAATTTACTAGGGCAAATCGGGCAAATTGACACTTTTATGTAGTACCTATGTTATTTTCTATAGGTGCCTCGCACGAAGTAAATTTACTTGAGGGTGAATCGATAATTCCAGAACCACGTATTAGGCAATTAGCCATTCTCTCGCGTCCGGCCTGGTGCAAGCCATGGTACGGAGCGAGAGGGCATGGGAAGTCGTGACCTCCTTCTGCGAAGCAGTAATGCTCGCGATGAAGGATGCGGAGTGCCTGAGGGAGAAGCAGTCTGTGTGCCCTCACGCCCCTAGCCACCGCAGGAGGAGACGCCCCGAGCGTCGGGAGTCCATTGCGGACTCCCGGCCATCGCGAAATTTGTTCGAAAGAGTTACCGTGGCTCTGGCATAGGCAAATGAAGGAACACAGGTGGGTTTTAGTCAGTAAAACTCTAACACGCCCTCCCACTCCACCCAGAGTGGGAAACGTCATTTGATGATTCACAACACCCACCCACAAAAAAAGGCAATCGACCAAAACAACTTTTGACTTTTTATGCACTTTATGGCAGTGACCTTTTGCAAAGTCAATTGCATAAAATTCGAAACGTGCCAATTGTCAATTACGTTTTTATGTTGTCAAAAAAACTAACTTCATGTGAGTCGCCTATAGACAACAGCATATTATTTAAAACTGCTTCGCCCGATTCGGGGGAGTAAAGTGCGAATGGACTAGTAAGCCTTAAGAAGATGGTTTTTGCTTATGCTTACTCTATAGTGAGTGAAACGTACGACTGGAGCCGTGGTCTACACGCGATTCAGCGCCGAGCATACTCGATTCAGCTTAGCCAACCCGAAAGTGACGGTTCAATTTTGTTCACCGTTTAGAAATAACGCAAAGTGCACCTGGAGAAGTTTTCACTTTAAAAATGTGACTTGTTGCTATTGCGGTTTTTGACAATAAGCAGTTTTCTAATGCTATGTGAATAATGCCACTGATGCCGCTATAAACGTAGCTACTTCCCAGCTGAGTAGGGATCTACCCATGGTAGCAAGGAGACAGTCGGCAAGAATCCAGTATCCATGGGACTTTTCCACGGAAAAGGCGAAAGGAGAGCATTGATTTCTAAACTGAGTGTGTATCTATTCATTTCACTCATTTTATTTATTCATACTTTGATCATTACAGCGATAGAAAACTGGCATGTTCCGGCACATGTTTTAGAGGAAATTTTCGGTAGAAAACCACAGTCATCTAGTAGTAATTCATCAAATATGAAGAACAACACTCGGAAAGGTAAATTAATCTGTTATATTTATATAAACAGAACTAGCTGTGTCCGCGGATTCACCCGCGACGATGTCGAAAATAATACCACGTGAACTTATAACCTGTGTACTCCTTATAACATCTGCTATCTGCCAGTGAACGTCCCGTCAAAATCAGTTCAACTGTTTCGTAGATTAGCCAGAACAAACAGACAGACAAAAAAAGAGTTTATTTTATATTTATAAAGTAGCCTAGTTACTCCTCATAAAATTAGCTATCTGCGAGTAAATGAAAGAGTAAAAAAAAGAAAGATAATACTCTTTCTTTCTTTCTTTTTAACCAACTTCAAAAAAAGAAGGAGGTTTCTCAGTTCGACCGTATATATAGGGTGTCTCAGTAAAAGCGCACTTTTTCATTTTAAAATATAAACTAGTATTTTATGACAGATTTGTAATATTTTTATTGTATTGTAAAGAAGACACGTTCCGATTAAGTATGGAATAAAATATCCGGCAAATGACCCCCACGGCTCCGATGACAGGCCATTACTCTTTTCATGAAATTTTCCATGACTTTTGCACAGAGTTGTGGCTGTATCTCACCGATGACGCGTTGGATTTCCGATTTGAGCTCAGGAATTGTTTCGGGTTTATTCGCATAAACCCGAGATTTCACAAAACCCCAAAGGAAAAAAACGCACGGCGTTAAATCGCACGATCTTGGTGGCCAGTTTACATCAGAATTTCGTGAGATAATGTGTTCTGGAAATCGTTGCTGCAATAAGTCGATTGTTTCATGCGTGGTGTGGCAGGTTGCACCGTCCTGCTGAAACCACATGTTATCCAGATTCATGCCGTCCAGCTGAGGGCACAAGAAGTCCGTTATCATATTCCTGTAACGAATGCCGTTCACAGTCAATGCAATTTTGGCCTCATTTTCAAAAAAGTAAGGTCCAATCACGCCGCCTGACCAAAATCCGCACCAGACAGTTACTCTTTGTGGGTGCATTTGTTTCTTATGGATTGCATGAGGGTTTTTTGAGTCCCAAAGTCGACAATTTTGTGTATTCACGAAGCCATTGAGAAAATGACTTTTTTCGAAAAATTGGCATCGACTTCACTTTGCTCCATAACGCATTGAACGAATTGCCGGCGCTTTTCGTGGTCTGCTGGTTTGAGCTCCTGAGTTAACTGAATCTTGTACGCATGAAGGTGGAGGTCTTTAGTCAAAATTCGCTGCGTAGTGCTTCGTCAAATTTGAAGTTGTTGAGAACGATGTCGAATTAATGTTTTCGGGTTTTCGGCGACACTCTCGTTTACAGCAGCAATGTTTTCAAGAGGCCGACCGGTACGTTGACGCAAAGGATTCTTACTATCCATAATTGACCCAGTTTCTTCAAATTTTTTTACCACTCTTCGAATGGTTGACACATTAGGTGCACTTTCTCGGCTGAAAATTTGGCAAAGTTTGCGAGAGGTTTCAGCGTAACTTTCCCCATTTTGTAATGAGTTTTCACAATTATAACGCGTTGTTCTTTCGAAAAGCGCTCCATTTTTAATAATCGGAATAATAAGAGGTGACAGCTGTAAAATTTCAGAGTTGCCACTTGCAAAAAAAAAAAACCAATTTTAAAAAGTGCACTCTTACTGAGACACCCTTTATATATATTTTTTTTATGTTTGTTCACCGATAACTTAAGGAGCATTTTGCTTATGAACTCCACACTAGGTCGAGCCTGTCTCATGGAGTTCATGAGTGGGATTACCGTATGACTTTGCTTACATTACTACATGTTACAGTTGAGATTTCAAAGTAGTTAAAACATTTAAAAAACAATTGTCTCGGTTTAAAGAAGTGAAACGTAATATGAACAAAATTAAAAACAATGAAATTAAAAACAATCAAATTAAAAACAATAAAAATAGTATAGAGGAATATTTGATAGCAGTTTGCACTATGTGTAAGAGTGTGTGTAAAAGTGAGGGAGAGAGAGTGTGCTGTGTGCGTGGGCGTGTTTGTGTGAGTGAGTGTGGGTATGTATTGGAGTGTTACAAAATTACTTTTAGAAGAGATTCTGATTCACTGTACGATTGGGTTAGCAGCCATTTGCTTCCTAGTTTTTGAACCGATTTTAATGATTCTTTTTTGTTGGAAAGAAGATATTCCAAGGGTGGTCCCATGATAAGGAAACCAGGATCTGATGATGGCATCCCAGAGAAGTCGAAGGGAACCTTCGAAAATTGTAGTGGCGACTAGGGCGTTTTTTTATTTTTTTCATTAATTATCTTAAAGCACTACTATTTAATGAAGGTTTGAAGTTGCTCTGAGGATGAAGCCGAAAGGTAGGCGAGGGAACTCTTAAACGACTTTCAGCAATTACCCGGTGTTTGGACTTAATTAATTTCTATTGATGAGAACTTTGCACCCATATGGGCTATAAGTGCCATTACCATTTTTTCTTTAAATAGAATTCGAAAACATCCATCGGTGTCTTACTAAATTCCAACTATTTCTGACGACCCCAGTTACTTACTTAATTCTTTTGATGACTATACTAAATAATACGTAAATATGATAAAATCGTTGTTTTAATGTAGGCCTACATAACAAAAAAACTTTACACGAAAATATACAGAACATTCCTGTTTATTCACTGAGGTTTTATCCCAAAGCTAGAGATTCCAATATTACTCCACATTATCATAATTTTATGGTATAGCATAAATTGCAAAAACATATATCTTGTTACTCAGCATTTCTGGATTGTGGAGGTCAAATAGGCGCTAATTCTACTTATGATACTAATACATATTCAGCAACCAACATTGTTGAGAAGAGGCTATGTTGATGATATGGTGATCGTTTTCAGCTGCTCATTCTTAATTTTGCAGCCCTATCCAGCAAATCAATCTGTTCATCGCTCGCAAGCTTGCTCAAAAACAAAGATGCGAATGATATACTCGAATATTTTCGCCCCAGTGACTCGGATGCTGCAAGGATGAAGAAAGTCCGTAAAGGTATGTCGAATAGATTTCCCACAAATCGACCTATGGCAAAAGGATTGTGTAAAATTTAATCTATACTATACATACTATAATATTATAAAGCTGAAGAGTTTGTTTGATTGAACGCGGTAATCTCAGGAACTACTGGTCCAAATTGAAAAAATATTTTTGCCTATTAATCGAGTAAGGCTATATAACATAACGCTAAAACCAAAAGGAACGGAGCAGTAATGAAAAATGTTGCATAAACGGTGAAAATCGCACGGGTAGGCAATTCGACGCGACGGGAAGGGTCGGGGGAACAAGAAAATTTAACGCGGACGAAGTCGCGAGCAGAAGTTACTGTTAAATAAATAATTAATAATACGGATGGCCGATGGGGTCGGAAGGTTCTGGAGTGGCGACCGTGTACTGGAAGACGGAGCGTTGGAAGGCCTCCCACAAGATGTACCGATGACCTGAAGAAGGCATCAGGAATAGGTTGGATGCGAGAAGCACATAACAGGTCAAAGTGGCGGTGCTTGGGGGAGGCCTATGTCCAGCAGTGGACGTCTTTCGGCTGAAATGATGATGATGATGAAATAATTAAGTATCTACCAACTATTTACATATTTTGAAGATAACAATGTTGAGTTTTGCTAAGCTTTGAAGAAAGTGGAGCTATACGTAACAGCTTCAAATTAAGCAAATCTTCATTGCTTTTACGTTATCCATATTTATTTTGGGTATATTAGAAGTGTGTGCTAAGAGATTGTTTCGGCGCAATATTGTGATCCATGAAATGTCTCATTTCAGCTGTAAAAGCTGGCCGAGTGACGCCATCACTTTTGAAGGCATTAAGAAGAACGGATGTGTATGACATGGGAGAGCCAATTGACACATGTTATAAGTCAAAGGTTCTGAAGAATATCCGCAAAGGTATATTGAGCATTAATCATAAGTATTGTGACCGATAGGCAATAGTACACAGTGGGTGCCTGAGGATGGACGGTGACGCCGAAGCCGGCCCATGAAGAGTTGGCGAAATGAACTAGACGCATACTGCAAGGGTTGCATTGAAATGACCCTAGAAAAGGATGCCGGAACGGATTTGGGGAAGGCCTTTGCTCAGACGTGGGACAGTGTAGGCTCATTAGGATCAAAGGTTACGATCATAAATACCTCACACTTACGCAACATTCAGTAGCATATATAAACCTCCTCCATCAATCGTCGGGGCAGTTGCCCACCAGGTGCAACACCCGTCTGCTCGAAGGATTCTCTCTTTTCCACGGAGGTTGAGGAACTTTACACACTGTTCCTCATACCTCTTATTCATCATGCTCCTGCCCTTGTTCCAATTTATTTTGGGTCAGCGCAACATGTCTTTTTCTTCCACACTTCTCTATAACTCGTCATCTCGGTAGCCCTTCTAACCATACCATCATTCACTGAGTCCATTTACCGTTTCTTTGGCTTCGCCCTACTTTTTATACCCATCGAAATTCTTAGTCAAAACTTCCCTCATGACATGTTCCTCATTCTTCCGTATCACATGCCTATACCTTATAAACCAATTTCCACATAACTGAAAAATAATTAGGTAGCCTGGTTTCGAAAATATTATGCTCGTAACATCATGAACTTTCTATTGAAATATTAGAAGAAAATCGCTTTGACTCTTACGTAAATGTCAAATCGAATCAAATCAAAATATTTTATTTCTCATAAACCTACATGAGCATTTATGAAACGTCAGAAGCTAGGAGCACCAATTGGTTGATCCTATAGATAAGCGCCGAAAAGACTCCATGATTACTATTTTAAGGTATTTTCGCTCGTGACTGTGACATGCTTCAACTAATATCATAAGGGCCAAATATTCCCTGAAGTCATGGATGATTTACTTGAGGAAATACTTCCTGGCGATACGAAGTCTCAATTCTCAATAAAAGTTCAAAAAGGTGAGTTGTAGAACGTCCTTTACCTCGAAAAAAATAGATATATTACCGAACATACATATAGGGCTTCTGGATAAGGTAGGACTTGTAGCTAAGTTATAACAGCTGCACGGGTCATTCGATCAGGTTAAGCCACCCTTGCCGTGTTTCATCCGTGGATGGGTGTATATCTTGACATAACAAAACAATTGGAAGGCAGGATAAGCCGTTGGTCCCGGCTATTATTCATGGATCCGTGACGTGACGTGACGTTACGGGTCGTCAGAAGCCGAGAAATCTGACAAACCAGTCTTACCGAAGGGTTTCGTATCCTGGAGGTCAGATATGCAGTCGCCCCATGTAAAATACTGGTATTTAGCTGTATTTGGTTATACTGGAAGCCGACCCCAAGTAAAGGCTAAGCGGATGAATTTTTTAATATTGTTAATTTCAGCGATAGCAAAGAGACATATTATGCCGTCTACGAAGGATGAAGTATTTGGCATTATTAAAGCGTGTGATGATAAGGCCGACACCTTGAAGAAAGTCCGCAAAGGTAGGCCCAGAAATTATCAGTTTGGTTGTTCATCTTTGTCTACACTTGTCATTTTCAGGGGGCAAAAATAATTAGAGACACTCCATACACGAGACCAAGCTCTTTTTGAATACTGTTTGTTAGAGAAATCGACGAGATCCTTTTACCATGGATTAAAAAAATGACGTTTTATTCATCTTGATACCATACATTGTACCTTCGTAGGAAAAAAAGCACTGATTTTGACTACCAAATCCATGGTTAAAGGTTGTGTCAAAATCATCCTGTATACTAATTCAACTGAGTTGTGTTTTAAAATTATACTGTGCGCTTTAATAATTTCTAACGTAACGGTATATGCCGAAAGGTTCAGGAGTGGAAACCGCGTACTGGAAGACGTATCGTCGGAAGGCCACTCACAAGATGGCCGATGACCTGGTCAAGACCGCTGGAATGCACTTGATGGGAGAACCTCAGAACCGATTGAAGTGGCGGTGCTTAAGGGAGGCCTTTGTCCGGCAGTGAACGTTCTTCGGCTAAAATGATGATGGTCTTGAACGTAACGGTATCGTAGACATCCACGTGATCAGGATAACACGGGGAATTAAAATGTATGGAAATGTTATGGAGACGCTTTTAGATTTCTGTCCACGATAACGCTATAACGCGCACGCATTTCCATACTCACATAGAAAGAAAGAAAGAAAAAGTATTTATTGGGACACGCACAGAAACTACACAAAAAACAATACTTCATAAAAATAAAAATCAATTATAAACAAAAAAAAAACAAAAACAAATAAAAAACAAAATTTAAAAGAAAAAAACAGAAAGTCCTGTGCGAGGCCAAAGGGCCCCTATCTCAGCATGATGCTGCGACATTTAAAAATAAGTATCGCAGCGCTGGTATTCTGATAGGACCCAGTGTGTTGTGATGTCACGAACGAATACAGAAATAAATAAATTATAATAGGATAACGTATGTGTGTAAAGTAACATAAAATAAAATAAATAAATAAAAAATATGTCATGAATGATACATTGAGCGTGCCAGTACCTGACGTAGCATCAAGTTACTTGTCTATACCCTAGCGTGTCAAGATATGTGACACATTTGTATGGGTACTTATGGACTTGGATTGTCACCATTTCCACCCGGAATCCACTGCTGTAGGTTATATAGTCCTCTTATTTCTGCCATACCAGGTTCCGTGCGTTCCTCATCCAGGTGTTTCCCGCGACTTTGACGATATCATAATTATAACCAACTCGTTTTGGTCGGCCCCGGTTTTTTTGCCTAACCTTGGCCACTATTCTATTCTGTTACAGATTTTTACTAAACGTACAGTGTACAGACTACAGTGTACTTGCGTACAGTATTCTCTTATGATTAATGAAAATTTAAATAAATACTAATTGAATGATTCTTATGACATATTTTAGCTGTTAAAAAAAGACAAATACCGCTGGAATGTTTGGGTGAAATACTGGACTCTATAAACGCGACGGACAAAAATTATGAAGTTGTGAATAAAATCCATAAAGGTAAATTGATATTGTTGTCGCGCTTATAAATAATAATGTTTCATAAGTTAAAAAGGATTTGTTAGTCGATTCACACGAATTTACTAGGGCAAATCGGGCAAATTGACACTTTTATGTAGTACCTATGTTATTTTCTATAGGTGCCTCGCACGAAGTAAATTTACTTGAGGGTGAATCGATAATTCCAGAACCACGTATTAGGCAATTAGCCATTCTCTCGCGTCCGGCCTGGTGCAAGCCATGGTACGGAGCGAGAGGGCATGGGAAGTCGTGACCTCCTTCTGCGAAGCAGTAATGCTCGCGATGAAGGATGCGGAGTGCCTGAGGGAGAAGCAGTCTGTGTGCCCTCACGCCCCTAGCCACCGCAGGAGGAGACGCCCCGAGCGTCGGGAGTCCATTGCGGACTCCCGGCCATCGCGAAATTTGTTCGAAAGAGTTACCGTGGCTCTGGCATAGGCAAATGAAGGAACACAGGTGGGTTTTAGTCAGTAAAACTCTAACACGCCCTCCCACTCCACCCAGAGTGGGAAACGTCATTTGATGATTCACACCACCCACCCACAAAAAAAGGCAATCGACCAAAACAACTTTTGACTTTTTATGCACTTTATGGCAGTGACCTTTTGCAAAGTCAATTGCATAAAATTCGAAACGTGCCAATTGTCAATTACGTTTTTATGTTGTCAAAAAAACTAACTTCATGTGAGTCGCCTATAGACAACAGCATATTATTTAAAACTGCTTCGCCCGATTCAGGGGAGTAAAGTGCGAATGGACTAGTAAGCCTTAAGAAGAGGGTTTTTGCTTATGCTTACTCTATAGTGAGTGAAACGTACGACTGGAGCCGTGGTCTACACGCGATTCAGCGCCGAGTATACTCGATTCAGCTTAGCCAACCCCAAAGTGACGGTTCAATTTTGTTCACCGTTTAGAAATAACGCAAAGTGCACCTGGAGAAGTTTTCACTTTAAAAATGTGACTTGTTGCTATTGCGGTTTTTGACAATAAGCAGTTTTCTAATGCTATGTGAATAATGCCACTGATGCCGCTATAAACGTAGCTACTTCCCAGTTGAGTAGGGATCTACCCATGGTAGCAAGGAGTAAGTCGGCAAGAATCCAGTATCCATGGGACTTTTCCACGGAAAAGGCGAAAGGAGAGCATTGTTTTCTAAACTGGGTGTGTATCTATTTATTTCACTCATTTTATTTATTCATACTTTGATCATTACAGTGATAGAAAACTGGCATGTTCCGGCACATGTTTTAGAGGAAATTTTCGGTAGAAAACCACAGTCATCTAGTAGTAATTCATCAAATATGAAGAACAACACTCGGAAAGGTAAACTAATCTGTTATATTTATCTATTTAAAACTAGCTGTGTCCGTGGTTTCACCCGCGACGATGTCAAAAATAATACCATTTGAACTTATAACCTGTGTACTCCTTATAACATCTGCAATCTGCCAGTGAACGTCCCGTCAAAATCAGTCCAACTGTTTCGTAGATTAGTCAGAACAAACAGACAAACAAAAATTTCGTTTATTTTATATTTATAAAGTAGCCTAGTTACTCGTCATAAAATTAGCTATCTGCGAGTAAATGTATTATCTTTCTTTCTTTCTTTTTAACCAACTTCAAAAAAAGGAGGAGGTTTCTCAGTTCGACCGTATATATAGGGTGTCTCAGTAAGAGTGCACTTTTTCATTTTAAAATAAAAACTAGTAATTTTATGACAGAGTTGTAATATTTTTATTGTATTGTAAAGAAGACACGTTCCTATTAAGTATGGAATAAAATATCCGGCAAATGACCCCCACGGCTCCGATGACAGGCCATTACTCTTTTCATGAAATTTTCCATGACTTTTGCACAGAGTTGTGGCTGTATCTTACCGATGACGCGTTGGATTTCCGATTTGAGCTCAGGAATTGTTTCGGGTTTATTCGCATAAACCCGAGATTTCACAAAACCCCAAAGGAAAAAACGCACGGCGTTAAATCGCACGATCTTGGTGGCCAGTTTACATCAGAATTTCGTGAGATAATGTGTTCTGGAAATCGTTGCTGCAATAAGTCGATTGTTTCATGCGTGGTGTGGCAGGTTGCACCGTCCTGCTGAAACCACATGTTGTCCAGATTCATGCCGTCCAGCTGAGGCCACAAGAAGGCCGTTATCATATTCCTGTAACGAATGCCGTTCACAGTCAATGCAATTTTGGCCTCATTTTCAAAAAAGTAAGGTCCAATCACGCCGCCTGACCAAAATCCGCACCAGACAGTTACTCGTTGTGGGTGCATTTGTTTCTTATGGATTGCATGAGGGTTTTTTGAGTCCCAAAGTCGACAATTTTGTGTATTCACGAAGCCATTGAGAAAATGACTTTTTTCGAAAAATTGGCATCGACTTCACTTTGCTCCATAACGCATTGAACGAATTGCCGGCGCTTTTCGTGGTCTGCTGGTTTGAGCTCCTGAGTTAACTGAATCTTGTACGCATGAAGGTGGAGGTCTTTAGTCAAAATTCGCTGCGTAGTGCTTCGTCAAATTTGAAGTTGTTGAGAACGATGTCGAATTGATGTTTTCGGGTTTTCAGCGACACTCTCGTTTACAGCAGCAATGTTTTCAAGAGACCGACCGGTACGTTGATGCAAAAGATTCTTATTATCCATAATTGACCCAGTTTCTTCAAATGTTTTGACCACTCTTCGAATGGTTGACACATTAGGTGCACTTTCTCGGCTGAAAATTTGGCAAAGTTTGCGAGCGGTTTCAGCGTAACTTTCCCCATTTTGTAATGAGTTTTCACAATTATAACGCGTTGTTTTTTCGAAAAGCGCTCCATTTTTAATAATCGGAATAATAAGAGCTGACAGCTGGAAAATTTCAGAGTAGCCACTTGCATGAAAAAAAAAAATATTCCAATTTTAAAAGTGCACTCTTACTGAGACACCCTTTATATATATATTTTTTTATGTTTGTTCACCGATAACTTCCTAGTTTTTGAACCGATTTTGATGATTCTTTTTTGTTGGAAAGAATATATTCCAAGGGTGGTCCCATGATAAGGAAACCAGGATCTGATGATGGCATCCCAGTGAAGTCGAAGGGAACCTTCGAAAATTGTAGTGGCGACTAGTGCGCTTTTTATTTTTTTCATTAATTATCTTAAGGCACTACTATTTAATGAAGGTTTGAAGTTGCTCTGAGGATGAAGCCGAAAGGTAGTCGAGGGAACTTTTAAACGACTTTCAGCAATTACCCGGTGTTTGGACTTAATTAATTTCTATTGATGAGAACTTTGCACCCATATGGGCTATAAGTGCCATTACCATTTTTTCTTTAAATAGAATTCGAAAACATCCATCGGTTTCTTACTAAATTTCAACTATGTCTGATGACCCCAGTTACTTAATTCTTTTGATGACTATACTAAATAATACGTAAATATGATAAAATCGTTGTTTTAGTGTAGGCCTACATAACAAAAATACTTTACACGAAAATATACAGAACATTCCTGTTTATTCACTGAGGTTTTATCCCAAATTCAGAGATTCCAATATTACTCCACATTATCATAATTTTATGGTATAGCATAAATTGCAAAAACATATATCTTGTTACTCAGCATGTCTCGATTGTGGATGTCAAACAGGCGCTAATTCTACGTAAGATACTAATATTCTGCAGACTGTTAGCCCATCTCAACATTGTTGGGTTTTCCCGAGGCTATGTAGATGATATGGTGATCGTTTTCAGCTGCTCATTCTTAATTTTGCAGCCCTATCAAGCAAATCAATCTGTTCATCGCTCGCAAGCTTGCTCAAAAACAAAGATGCGAATGAAATAGATGATGTACTCGAATATTTTCGCCCCAGTGACTCGGATGCTGCAAGGATGAAGAAAGTCCGTAAAGGTATGTCGAATAGATTTCCCACAAATCGACCTATGGCAAAAGGATTGAGTAAAATGTAATCTATACTATACATACTATAATATTATAAAGCTGAAGAGTTTGTTTGATTGAACGCGGTAATCTCAGGAACTACTGGTCCAAATTAAAAAAAATATTTTTCCCTATTAATCGAGTAAGGCTATAAGCTATATAACATAACGCTAAAACCAAGAGGAACGGAGCAGTAATGAAAAATGTTGCATAAACGGTGAAAATCGCACGGGTAGGCAATTCGACGCGACGGGAAGGGTCGGGGGAACAAGAAAATTTAACGCGGACGAAGTCGCGGGCAGAAGTTAGTGTAAAATAAACAATTAATTATACGGATGGCCGATGGGGTCGGAAGGTTCTGGAGTGGCGACCACGTACTGGAAGACGGAGCGTTGGAAGGCCTCCCACAAGATGGACCGATGACTTGGAGAAGGCATCAGGAATAGGTTGGATGCGAGAAGCATATAACAGGTCGAAGTGGCGGTGCTTGGGGGAGGCCTATGTCCAGCAGTGGACGTCTTTCGGCTGAAATGATGATGATGATGAAATAATTAAGTATCTACCAACTATTTACATATTTTGAAGTTATCTATGTTGAGCTTTGCTAAACTTTAAAGAAAGTGGAGCTACACGTAACAGCTTCAAATTAAGCAAATCTTCATTGCTTTTACGTAATCCATATTTATTTTGGGTATATTAGAAGTGTGCTGAGTGATTGTCCCGGCGCAATATTGTGATCCATGAAATGTCTCATTTCAGCTGTAAAAGCTGGCCGAGTGACGCCATTACTTTTAAAGGCATTGAGAAGAACAGATGTGCACGACATGGGAGAGCCAATTGACACATGTTATAAGTCAAAGGTTCTGAAGAATATCCGCAAAGGTATATTGAGCATTAATCATAAGTATTGTGACCGATAGGCAATAGTACACAGTGGGTTCCTCAGGATGGACGGTGACGCCGAAGCCGGCCCATGAAGAGTTGGCGAGATGAACTAGACGCATACTGTCCGCGTAGTGCCCTCGTCTCAGAAGTAGGCAGCGACCTATCGCTGCCGGCTGTGGTCGAGTCCATGGTTGGCAGCGAGGAGACCTGGGACGCAGTGGTATCCTTCTGCGAAACAGTCATGTCGCAGAAGGAGACTGCGAAAAGGGAGCGGGAGATATCTTCCGTGCACCCAGCTCGCAGCAGGCGCACCGGGCATTGGCGGAGGGCGGATAACGCCCTCTTCCAGCCCCCCTAAATGGGTCTAGGGGTGACGGATCTGGGCACATCCGTCACCCCCTATTCCTTAGGACCTTAGATGGTGGCGCGCAGTGTTCCACGCGCGCCTCTCTGTGATGTTTGGGGGGGGGGGAGTTTAACACTTCACTCCCCCCCAACGTGAGGAGGCCCGCAAAGGTGGGCCCGGCACCAGTCGGGGATCCCCGGGGTAAAAGTCTGACAGATCCCTCCGCCCACCCCAAGGCAGAGGACATCCAAGAGGATTTCCACCTCGAGATAAAAAAAGACGCATACTGTAAGGGTTGGATTGAGATGACCCTAGAAAAGGATGCCTGAAGGGATTTCGGGGAGGCCTTTGCTCAGAAGTGGGACAGTGTAGGCTCATTAGGATCAAAGGTTACGATCATAAATACCTCACACTTACGCAACATTCAGTAGCATATATAAACCTCCTCCATCAATCGTCGAGGCAGTTGCCCACCAGGCATGACACCCGTCTGCTCGAAGGATTCTCTCTTTTCCACGGAGGTTGAGGAACTTTACACCTCATACCTCTTTTTCATCATGCTCCTGCCCTTGTTCCAATTTATTTTGGGTCAGCGCAACATGTCTTTTTCTTCCACACTTCTCTATAAGTCGTCATCTTGGTAGCCCTTCTAACCATACCATCATTCACTGAGTCCATTTACCGTTTCTTTGGCTTCGCCCTACTTTTTATACCCATCGAAATTCTTAGTCAAAACTTCCCTCATGACATGTTCCTCATTCTTCCGTATCACATGCCTGTATCTTAGAAACCTATTTCCACACAACTGAAAAATAATTAGGTAGCCTGGTTTACAAAATACTATGTTCGTAACATCATGAACTTTCTATTGAAATATTAGAAGAAAATCGCTTTGAATCTTTCGTAAATGTAAGTCAAATCGAATCAAATCAAAATATTTTATTTCTCAAAAACCTACATGGGCATTTATGAAACGTCAGAAGCTAGGAGCATGGTTCCAATTGGTTGATCCTATGGAAAAGCGCCGACAAGACTCCATGATTAAAACTCCATGATTACTCTTTTAAGGTTTTTTTGCTCGTGACTGTGACGTGCTTCAACTAATATCATTTCAGCTATAAAGAAGTGCCAAATATTCCCCGAAGTCATGGATGATTTACTTGAGGATATACTTCCTGGCGATACGAAGTCTCAATTCTCAATAAAAGTTCAAAAAGGTGAGTTGTAGAACGTCCTGTACCTCGAAAAAAATAGATATATTACCGAACATACATATAGGGCTTCTGGATAAGGTAGGACTTGTAGCTAAGTTATAACAGCTGCACGGGTCATTCGATCAGGTTAAGCTACGCTTGCCGTGTTTCATTCATGGATGGGTGAATATCTTGACATACCAAAACAATTGGAAGGCACGTTAAGCCGTTGGTCCCGCCTATCTTTCAAGGATCCGTGACAGTCGTTACGGGTCGTCAGAAGCCAGGAAATCTGACAAACCAGTCTTACCGAAGGGTATCGTATCCTGGAGGTCAGATAGGCCCATGTCACCCCATGTAAAATACTGGTATTTAGCTGTATTTGGGTAGACTGGAAGTCGACCCCAAGTAAATGCAGATTTATTTTTTGATATTGTTAATTTCAGCGATAGCAAAGAGACATATTATGCCGTCTACGAAGGATGAAGTATTTGGTATTATTAAAGCGTGTGATGATAAGGCCAACACCTTAAAGAAAGTCCGCAAAGGTAAGCCGAGAAATTATCAGTTTGGTTTTTTATCTTTGTCTACACTTGTCATTCTCAGGAGGCAAAAAATAATTAGAGACACTCAATACACGAGACCAAGCTCTTTTTGAATACTGTTTGTCAGAGAACATGACGAGATCCACGGGATCAGGATAACACGGGGAAGTAAAATTTATGGAAATGTTATGGAGACACTTTTAGATTTCTGTCCACGATAACGTCATAACGCGCACGCATTTCCATACTCAAAATTGGGTGGATACTTGTGGAAATGGATTGTCATCATTTCCATCACCATTTCCACCTGGGTCCACTGCTGTTAGTTATATAGTCCTCTTATTTCTGCCATACCAGGTTCCGTGCGTTCCGCATCCAGGTGTTTCCCGCGACTTTGACGATATCATAATTATAACCAACTCGTTTTGGTCGGCCCCGGTTTTTTTTGCCTAACCTTAGCCACTATTCTATTCTGTTACAGATTTTTACTAAACGTACAGTGTACAGACTACAGTGTACATGCGTACAGTGTTCTCTTATGATTAATAAAAATTTAAATAAATACTAATTGAATGATTCTTATGACATATTTTAGCTGTTAAAAAAAGACAAATACCGCTGGAATGTTTGGGTGAAATACTGGACTCTATAAACGCGACGGACAAAAATTATGAAGTTGTGAATAAAATCCATAAAGGTAAATTGATATTGTTGTCGCGCTTATAAATAATAATGTTTCATAAGTTAAAAAGGATTTGTTAGTCGATTCACACGAATTTACTAGGGCAAATCGGGCAAATTGACACTTTTATGTAGTACCTATGTTATTTTCTATAGGTGCCTCGCACGAAGTAAATTTACTTGAGGGTGAATCGATAATTCCAGAACCACGTATTAGGCAATTAGCCATTCTCTCGCGTCCGGCCTGGTGCAAGCCATGGTACGGAGCGAGAGGGCATGGGAAGCCGTCACCTCCTTCTGCGAAGCAGTAATGCTCGCGAAGAAGGATGCGGAGTGCCTGAGGGAGAAGCAGTCTGTGTGCCCTCACGACCCTAGCCGCCGCAGGAGGAGACGCCCCGAGCGTCGGGAGTCCATTGCGGACTCCCGGCTATCGTAAGGTCCAGGTGGTAAGGACCACGCCCGGGTCGACGGCGCGTTGTTCCACGCGCGCCTCAAAGATATGTCAGCACAAATTGAAGGGATCCGTGAGGACCCATGCCTGCCAGGGTCGCGAAATTTGTTCGAAAGAGTTACCGTGGCCCTGGCATAGGCAACTGAAGGAACACGGGTGGGTTTTAGTCAGTAAAACTCTAACATGCTCTCCCACTCCACCCAGAGTGGGAAAGGTCATTTGATGATTCACACCACCCACCCACAAAAAAAGGCAATCGACCAAAACAACTTTTGACTTTTTATGCACTTTATGGCAGTGACCTTTTGCATTACTTTATTGCATAAAATTTGAAACGTGCTAATTGTCAATTACGTTTTTATGTTGTTGTCAAAAAACAAACTTCATATGAGTCGCTTGTAGACAACAGCATATTATTTAAAACTGCTTCGCCCGATTCGGGGGAGCAAAGTGCGAATGGACTAATAAGCCTTAAGAAGAGGGTTTTTGCTTATGCCTACTCTATAGTGAGTGAAACGTACGACTGGAGCCGTAGTCTACACGCGATTCAGCGCCGAGTATACTTGATTCAGCTTAGCCAACCCAAAAGTGACGGTTCAATTTTGTTCACCGTTTAGAAATAACGCAAAGTGCACCTGGAGAAGTTTTCACTTTAAAAATGTGACTTGTTGCTATTGCGGTTTTTGACAATAAGCAGTTTTCAAATGCTATGTAAATAATGCCACTGATGCTGCTATAAACGTAGCTACTTCCATGCTGAGTAGAGATCTACCCATGGTAGCAAGGAGAAACTCGGCAAGAATCCAGTATCCATGGGACTTTTCCACGGAAAAGGCGAAAGGAGAGCATTGATTTCTAAACTGAGTGTGTATCTATTCATTTCACTCATTTTATTTATTCATACTTTGATCATTACAGCGATAGAAAACTGGCATGTTCCGGCACATGTATTAGAGGAAATTTTCGGTAGAAAACCACAGTCATCTAGTAGTAATTCATCAAATATGAAGAACAACACTCGGAAAGGTAAATTAATCTGTTATATTTATATAAACAGAACTAGCTGTGTCCGCGGTTTCACCCGCGATGATGTCGAAAATAATACCACGTGAACTTATAACCTGTGTACTCCTTATAACATCTGCTATCTGCCAGTGAACGTCCCGTCAAAATCAGTCCAACTGTTTCGTAGATTAGCCAGAACAAACAGACAGACAAAAAAAGAGTTTATTTTATATTTATAAAGTAGCCTAGTTACTCCTCATAAAATTAACTCTCTGCGAGTAAAATCCTGTCAAAATCGGCCCAGCTGTTCTAGAGATTAGCCGAAACAAACATACAGACAGAGAAACATTTTGAAAATATTTTTTTTCTTGTAAGTATTTCATATCCATTTAGTGAAAGCTGTGAATTTACAAATAGAAACTTCAATTTTATGTATTTTTATAGATATAGATGTTTTAACTATTCACGAGTCGAGTTACACAAAATTGATAAGTTTTTTGTCATTTAATTTATTTTTTGGATAACAGTTACACGTATTATTTATAATATAATATAATAATAATACCGGTTATTTATAAAAAGGAAACACTATAAAAATTAAATCATAATTTTTAATGTCTCTCTCAATATGGCAATTATATATTATAAATATATAAATTGTTACCAATTTTGTTTTTTTACGTTTAAGAAATATATTATTTTAATATATCACAATTGAGTTCGTCACGTTAGGCAAGAAAAATGTTGAAAAACTTACAGTTATAATAGATAAATAATTATTTAACTATAGGTGTACCAGAAACTGATGACAAAATAAAAGTAAAACAAATAATGATTTTGATATGGTAATCTTGTCATGTCATCTGTAACGTGAGATTACGTGTGTTTGTTGGAATTGGTTATTTTCAAGAAATCTTCAATAAAAAGTGAAATAATGTCTTAGAAACTTTACCGACGAGTGATTCACCAACTAGGTACTAGAGTTTCTCTGAGAGAATTGTTAGATATTGGTATTCTTACGATGGCATCACAATTCATCTTCGCCAACATCTTGTATATTAGGCAAAATATACACTTGTGCACTAAAATCAGTGATATTCATAATATTAATACTAGAAATAAGAACAAACTACGTGCTCCCTTTCAACGGCTTCATAAGGTTCATAATTCTTTTGTTGGTCTTGGTATTACCTTTTATAACAAGCTTCCCTCTGCTTTGCTAGATTTGCAGTTTAATGAGTTTAAAACTAAAGTAAAATCCAACCTTTGTTCAAAGGTTTCTATCAACTATTCTATCAACGACTACTTAAACGATAAGAATAGTTGGTCGCTATAATTAACTCAAGACAATGTTTATGTTCTTTCAACCAGAACCAGAATCAGCTTTCCTACTGACAGTTTACATGGGTAGTTCATATATTTTTTTTATTTAACTGCTTATGTTAATTTATTTTTCTTT
This sequence comes from Aporophyla nigra, assembly GCA_947507805.1. Classification (NCBI taxonomy): domain Eukaryota; kingdom Metazoa; phylum Arthropoda; class Insecta; order Lepidoptera; family Noctuidae; genus Aporophyla; species Aporophyla nigra. The sequence continues at coordinate 8,958,344 of OX382295.1, forward strand.
TATTTAAATTTGTTGTGGACATGTAGTTAGCTAGTGACCTCGCCAGCTGTTCATAATATTCTTGCTTGAGCAACCGGCAGCAAGTTTGTCATGCTCCCTTAGATGTCTCTGCTTGCGGTAGCGTCGGGGGTCGGGTTGCCACCTTCCCTCAAATATGGCGAGGGGGTAATGGCTGATCTTTGCGTTATACTCGTGAACGGGTGCTGCTTGTGGTGACTGGTCGTCTTGCTGACCATGGTTTTTGTTATTGTTAGTTGTTATACCTGTTAGTTTATTTTACTCCGGAGGTCCCAGTTTAACAATTGTTACTTCAATTTAGCTATATGCATCAATGTACGTATATGTAACATTTTGAATCGTTGTATATGTAAGCGGGCACGCCTTTTATGCCTGGAGGCTTTTATTTAAGTTTTAAGTTCTGTTTACGATTTTTGTTTTTTATTCGTTATTTCAGCTTGAGTTTCGTTTTCAATGTTTTGTTGGTATATTGGCGTGTGCTAGCTGATATATGGCTGATATATGACTCTCAGCCAAGTTTGAGTAAATGACTTTTGATTTTGATTTTGAATAAAGGTGTGTGACGAGAGAAATTATGTCTCATTTCAGCTGTAAAAACTGGCAGAGTGACGCCATCGCTTTTGAAGGTATTGAGAAGAACGGATATGTACGACATGGGAGAGCCAATTAACAGATGTTATAAGTCAAAGGTTCTGAAGAATATCCACAAAGGTAAATTGAGCATTAATCATAAATATTGTGACCTATGGGCAATAATCTCCACACAGTGGGTGCCTGATGATGGACGGCACTGCCGAGGCCCGTCCAAGAAGAGTTGGCGAGATGAACTAGACGCATACTGCAAACTATTTAAAAACACTATTTTTCTGTAAGTTTACAGTCACGATCATAAATACCCTTGACTTACGCAAAATAAAACTTTCCAATCAGAAATAATTATGTAGCCATAATTTTATTTTCCTGCCCTCATCCTAATTTATTTGGGGTCAGCACGACATGAGTTTTTCTTCCGCACTTCTCTATCAGTCGCTATCTAGGTAATCACTTCCTTCTAACCATATCATCATTCCCACAGTGCATTCATCGTTTCTTTGGTTACCCCTTACTTCGGCGGCGGCGACCTCTCGCGTCCAGCCTAAGTGCGAGCCATGGTACGGAGCGAGAGGGCATGGGAAGCCGTCACCTCCTTCTGCGAAGCAGTAATGCTCACGTCCCATGCCGCCGCAGGAGGAGACGCCCCGGGCGTTGGGAGTCTATAGCAGACTCCCGGCCACCGTAGGTGCGAGCTTGCGGGTGGCGAGCAATGGGTAGCTCGCCGCCCGGTAAGGACCAAGCTCGGGTCGACGGCGCGTAGTGTTCCACGCGCGCCTCAAAGCGATGTCAGCAGCACTGAAGGGGTCCTGCCAGGGTCGCGAGATTGTTCGAAAGAGATACCGTGACCCTGGCACATGGGCAACTGAAGGAACACGGGTGGGTTTTAGTCAGTAAAAGTCTGACACGCCCACCCGCTCCGCCCAGAGCGGGAGAAGTCATAAAAACCCCGTACTTTAAAAGCCATCGACATTCTTAGTCATAACATCTCTGACGACATTTACCACATTGTTCCGTATCACATACCCATACCATGTCAACAAATTTCCACACAACTCAAAAATAATATGTAGCATGGTTTCGAAAATATTATGTTCGTAACATCATGAACTTTCTATCGAAATATTAGAAGAAAATCGCTTTGACTCTTACGTAAATGTAAGTCAAATCGAATCAAATCAAAATATTTTATTTCTCAAAAACCTACATGGGCATTTATGAAACGTCAGAAGCTAGGAGCACGGTTCCAATTGGTTGATCCTATAGAGAAAAGACTGCGAGAAACTCCACCGTTATTCTTTTCAGGTATTTTCGCTTGTGATCCTATGCTTGTAATATGTTTCAGCTATAAAGAAGGGCCAAATATCCCCTGAAGTCAAGGATGATTTACTTGAGGATATACTTCCTGGCGATACGAAGTCTCAATTCTTGATAAAAGTTCAGAAAGGTGAGTTGTAGAACATCATTTACCTAGAAAGAAAACACACACATTTTCCGAACTTATTATTATAGGGCTTGTGGCTAAAGCGCGTGGTCGTGCGACAAGCGTTTGATCAGGTATAGCTTACTATACTTGCTGTGTTTGGTAAGTGAATGTGTGAACATTTTACTTACCAAGACCCTTGGAAAACACGTTAAGCCGATGGTCCAAGGTGTCATTTGTCGATCTCTGATAGTCGTTATATGACCTGTAAGACGTCAGAATCCTGAAAATCTGATAAACCAGTCTTACCGAATGATATCATAATAGTGGAGGTTAGATAGGCAATCGCTTCATATAAAATACTGTATTCAGCTGTATTTGGTTAGACTGAAAGCTGACCCCAACATAGTTGGCAAAAAGCTTGGTACATTGAGTTTTTGATATTGTTAATTTCAGCGATAGCAAAGAGACATATTATGCCGTCTACGAAGGATGAAGTATTTGGTATTATTAAAGCGTGTGATGATAAGGCTGAAACTCTAAAGAAAGTACGCAAAGGTAAGCCGAGAAATTATCACAGCTTTTTCTTCATCTTTGTTTACACTTATCATTAAAACGGGTGCAAAAAGAAATAAAGACATACGTACATACCCGAAACAACGCTGTCTTTGAATACAGGGTGACAAGGACATCGACAAGAATCTATTCAATAAGAAAGAAAAAAACAAAATGTGTTTTTGGCATTATATCATTAAAAATAAATCCTGAAAACTATAAAAAGCAGAAAACAATGATAATAATGTCAAAAGGCCCTCAGTTCAGCACATGATTCTGGACCGCACGGCATCGAAATTTATCGCGTCTATTGTATCATTAAATTAAATTTATCTCGTCGGTAATAAAAAAAATGCCGTTTCATTCATTTTGACCGCATAGGTTGTACCTTTGCAGGATTAAAACTGATTGTGACTACTTCATCAATGGTTAGAGATTGTGTGTTTGATATCCTTACCACCCTGTTTACTAATTCAACTGAGTTGTGTTTTAAAATTATACTGTGCGCTTTAACAATTTCTAACGTAACGGTATATGCGGAAAGGTTTTTGAGTGGGGACTGCGTAATACTGGAAGACGTAGCGTTGGAAGGCCTCCCACGAAGTGGATCAATGAAGACCACAGGAATCCACTCAATACGAAAAGCACAGAACCGGTCGAAGTGGTGGTGTTTGGGAGAGGCCTATGCCAGCAAGTGGAACAGATGACTTTCGGCTGAAACGACGATGATGCTGAACGTGACGGTATGATTGACATCCACGGCATCAGGATAACACGGGGAAGTAAAATGTATGGAAATGTTATAGAGACGCTTTTAGGTTTCCGTCCACAATAACGTAACGTTTACATTGCGTATGTAACGTGCATGCATTTCCATACCCATATTTGTGTGGGTAGTCGCATATAGATCGTCATCATTTCAGCCCAGAATCACCCACTCTTGGTTACAGTCCTCCACGTTTTCTGCCACATTTCCCGGTTCTTTGCATCCCTCATCCAGGTATTCCCGCGACTTCGACGATATCGTTAACCCAACGCTCTTTTGGACGGCCCTAGTTTCTTTGGCCTACTGCTTGACCACTATTCTGTTACAGCTTTCTACTAAACGTAGAGTGTACAGGCGTACAGTGTTGTCTTATGATTAATGAAAATTAAAATAAATACTAATTGCTTGATTCTTATGATATATTTTAGCTGTTAAAAAAAGACAAATACCGCTCAAATGTTTGGGTGAAATACTGGACTCTATAAACGCGACGGACAAAAATTATGAAGTTGTGAATAAGATCCACAAAGGTAAATCGATATTGTTATCGCACTTATAAATAATAATGTTTCATAAGTTAAAAAGGGTTTGTTAGTCGATTCACACGAATTTACTATAGCAAATCGGGCAAATTGACACTTTTATATAGTACCTATATTATATTCTATAGGCGACTCGCATGAAGTTAATTTACTTGAGGATGAATCGATAATTCCAGAACCACGTATTAGGCAATTGGCCATTCTCTCGCGTTCGGCCTTGCTGCAAGCCATGGTACGGAGTGAGAGGGCATGGGAAGCCATCACCTCCTTCTGCGAATCAGTAATGCTCGTGAAGAAGGAGGCGGAGCGCTTGAGGGAGAAGCAGTCTGTGCGTCCCCACGCCCCTAGCCGCCGCAGAAGGAGACGCCCCGAGCGTCGGGAGTCCATTGCAGACTCCCGGCCATCGTTAGGTCCAGGTGGTAAGGATCAGGCCTGGGTCGACAGCGCGTTGTGTTCCACGCGCGCCTCAAAGAAATGTCAGCACAAATTAAAGAGGTCCGTGAGGACCGATGCCTGCCAGGGTCGCTAGATTTGTTCGAAGAGTTACTTGGCCCTGGCATAGACAACTGAAGGAACACGGGTGGGTTTTATTCAGTAAAACTCTAACACGCCCTCCCGCTCCACCCAGAGTGGAAGACATCATTTGATGATTACCCACGCACAAAAAAGGCAACTGACCGAAACAACTTTTGACTTTTTTGCACTTTATGGCAATGACCTTTTGCATTACTTTGTTGCATAAAGTTTGAAACGTGCCAATTGCCTATTACGTTTTTATGTTGTTGTCAAATAAAGTTAATTTCATTTGAGTCGCGTATAGACAATAATATAATATTAAAAAGTATCGCTTTGCCAGCTTCGGGCGAGTAAATTAGTGCGAATAGACTAATAAACTTTGAAAAGGGAAGGTGTACTGTGACCACACGATATAAGTGAAAACTTACGACTGGAACCGAGGTGTACACGCGACTCAGCGCCGAGTATACCCGATTTAGCGTCACCAACCGACTGACGCCGAGCATACCCGATTCAGCTTAGCCAACCCGAAAGTGACGGTTCAATTTTGTTCACTGTTTAGAAATAACGCAAAGTGTACCTGGAGAAGTTTTCACTTTAAAATGTGACTTGTTGCTATTGCGGTTTTTAGGGTTCCGTTGCCAAATGGCAAAAAACGGAACCCTTATAGATTCGTCATGTCTGTCTGTCTGTCTGTCTGTCTGTCCGAGTATGTCACAGCCATTTTTTCCGAAACTATAAGAGCTATGCTGTTGAAGCTTGGTAAGTAGATGTATTCTGTGAACCGCATTAAGATTTTCACACAAAAATAGAAAAAAAAAAACAATAATATTTGGGGTTCCCCATACATAGAACTGAAACTCAAAAAAAATTTTTTCATCAAACCCATATATATGTGTGGGGTATCTATGGATAGGTCTTCAAAAATGATAATGAGGTTTTTAATATCATTTTTTTCTAAACTGAATAGTTTGCGCGAGAGACACTTCCAAAGTAGTAAAATGTGTCCCCCCCCCCCCCCGTAACTTCTAAAATAAGGGAATGATAAAACTAAAAAAAATACATGATGTACATTACCATGTAAACTACCAACGAAAGTTGGTTTGAATGAGATCTAGTAAGTAGTTTTTTTTTTATACGTCATAAATCGTAAACCATAATTTACCTTTCATTCAGTCAACGCAAATATAAAAATTAAAAAAAAAACATTTAATTTCATAAACGATGATGACGAATGATGATGATGATGACCTGCAGGTTTGTACGGAACCCTCGGTGCGCGAGTCCGACTCGCACTTGGCCGGTTTTTGACAATAAGCAGTTTTCTAATGCTATGTGAATAATGCCACTGATGCCGCTATAAACGTAGCTACTTCCCAGCTGAGTAGGGATCTACCCATGGTAGCAAGGAGAAAGTCGGCAAGAATTTAGTTTTCCACGGAAAAGGCGAATGAGAGCATTGATATCTAAACTGAGTGTGTATCTATTCATTTCTCTCATTTTATTTATTCATACTTTGATCATTACAGCTATAGAAAACTGGCATGTTCCGGCACATGTTTTAGAGGAAATTTTAGGTAGAAAACCACAGTCGTCTAGTAGTAATTCATCAAATATGACGAACAACACTCGGAAAGGTAAATTAATCTGTTATATTTATATATTTATAATAGCTGTGTACGCGATTTCACAAGCGAGGATGTCGAAAATAAAAAGGGTACGTCTACCGTCGACACGAAACGTAGAAGAAAAATGTTATGTGAGCCTCGACTGAGTAGGTCTACCCATGGTAGCAAGGGCAAAGTCGGCAGGAATCCAATATCCATGCGACTTTTGCACGGAAAAGGCGAAAGGAGAGAATTCATTTCTAAAATTGAGTGTGTATCTATTCATTTCATTCATTTTATTTATTAATACTTTGATCATTACAGCGAAAAAAAACTGGCATATTCCGGCACATGTTTTAGAAGAAATCTTCGGTAGACAACCACAGTCATCTAGTAGTAAATCATCAAATGTGGCGACCAACACTCGGAAAGGTAAATTAATGTGTTATCTTCGTTCATTTATAAATACGTATAGATATGTCCGCCTTTTCACCCGCGAGAATGTTCAAAATAATACCACGTGAACATAATACATAAACCTGTGTTACTTCTTATAACATCAGCTATCTGCTAGTGAAAGTCCCGTCAAAATCAGTCCAGCCGTTTTGGAGATTAGCCGCAACAAATAGACAAACAAAAAATTTTGAAAATTGTTTTTATAATTTTTAAAAGTAGCTTATGTATCTCCTTATAAAATGAGCTATCTGCGAGTGAAGTTCTGTCAAAATCGGTCCAGCTGTTTCAGAGATTAGAACAAGAAATATGTTGAGAACCTTACATATAGCGATTTAACTAGCTAATCCGGTAGACGTTCTCCTGTCCTAATAATAACAAAAATCCTATGCAGAAACTACACCGTTTTCCCGTATTTCCCAATTTACGGGTAATTAAAAAAAAAAAAACTTTATTTGCCAAATAAAAAAAAAACAACCTAGCACAATTTCAATAAGTATCACATAAGCAGTATAGGTAGGTAAAATTCTTGTCTGAAGTATCTCTGTAAGTACATAATAATAATATGGTTATTAGCACAGAACTGATTCACTCTGTTCCCCGTACTGGTATAAACTGTATTACGGTGGAACAGATTTCCTCTTACTCTATAATTGTACAGTTTATAGCAGACTTGTGACAAAATCAATCTTCCTAGAATCTTACTTAGTTTACTATTAACAAAGCAAAGTAGGTGCAACATAATTTGAAATAGAGGTAAATAAACAAAAAAACATGACATTATCACACAGTAAACTTAATTTTTGTAAAAAACTTGTAGGTAGATGTTAAATTTATTCCAATTTTTTTTAAATCGAATCTTCACAAACATGTCTTTTAAGTAGCCAAATCTGTCCAGCCGTTTCCAAGTGTTGCTCATACCAGCAAACAGCATTTCAATTTCATTTCATAGATAGATTGAAGTTCTAGTCGATTTCTGATATTCTTTCTCATTTCAGTGAAATCAAAGAAACACGTCGCTACCTTCATTAAGCCGGACGATGTTCTTACAAAAGTTCGAGATGGTAAGTCTAGTCTGAAATCATAAAGAAACTTTCGTAGAGTACCGAAATTACTCCACTTTTGGTTGCCATGCATACTGAAATAATTTCAATATCCTATATATCCATTGATATCATTAAGAACTAGACTGGCCTGAAGAACTAGACTGGCCTGAAGAATTAGACTGGCATGTTAGTCTCGTGGTTAGTGACCCTGACTGCTAAGACTGAGGTCGTGGGTTCGATTTCCACAAATCCTTGTGTGATGAGCACGATTATTTGAACTGTGTCTGGGTGTAATTTATCTATAATATGTATGTATTCAGAAATATACTGGATGACATTTTTTACCGTCTCGACCTTCATATGGTGTGTTGTGTAACTAGAATAGAAGGCAGGAATGCCTTCAGTTTCATTGCAGGTGACTCAAGGAGCGCGGGATGCGGGCGGACGGGGATGCGTGTGCGGCTCGTGCGCCTGCGAAAGATCAATGAGGCCGCCTATCGGCCGGCTTCAAAGGGTAGGGCCGCGCTACGAAATCATTGATACATGCCGCGCATTGAGTAGGGTGATTTGAGTTTCGATAGATTTCAATTGTTTTTTTTTTTCAAAATTCTGTTTTTTTGTTCTAGTATGAAAATGTTACTTTAAATGTGTAGTATTTATTGCTAGATCAATTTCATTACATGTTATTCAAAAATAAAAATAATAAAAATTTCTATGCCAAAGGGTTCTACTCCATTCACCTATTACACCCATTTTTTTTTTCAGGACATTAAAAAATTTCATCCGGTATCAGTTGTATGGTTGCCATAGTACAGGCTCTGCCTAGTTTGGGATGAGATAACGGTGTGTTCGTTGTCCTAAGTTATTATTTATTAAAGGAACTTTCGTTGAGTATCAAGATTACTCCACTTTTTCTTACCATGTATACTAAAATAATTTCAACATCGTCCTCAGCAGTCTCGTTCTGACCAGTGGGGACAAAGAGGTTGATTATATTATACGTATTGTTTTCTTGGTCTTACTCTTCTCATATACTGAACCATCCATATTCATAATCGTAAACATTTCCCACGACATGTTTCTAATTTTTCACATGTCCGTACCATTTTTTTTTTTGCGTGAGAAATAGTTTTGAATACATAGATAGATTGAAATTCTAGTCGATGGCTGATATTCTTTCTCATTTCAGCGAAATCAAAGAAACACGTCACTACCAACACTAAGTCGGACGATGTTCTTGCAAAAGTTCCAGAAGGTAAGTTTTGTCTGAAATTTTAAAGACAACAAATTAGCCAATTTATCTATTTTTCTAGGCACGTATACTAAAATAATTTCAACATCCTCCTCCGTCTCCGAACACTTGTGGGAAGGTAAAAGTCGAACGTAGTACAATCAACGTCAGATATAATATATAGTAGCAGACAAGGTAGTCAAATACTTCTGAACAATTTAAAATGTCAATAAAAGAAAGAAAGAAAAAAAATGCGTTTACTTGAGTTAATATGACGCAAAGAAAGATTAGACAGACATATGCGTCACATCCGCGCAAAACGGCCATCGCTCAGCATAATGCTGTGACCCTATGCGAGACAGAATCCCAGCGCTGGTTTTCCAGTGACAGCTGGCGCTGACGTGATGACGTAGAACGGTGCAGCAAACAATGAGTGAAAATAGGTACTAATACTTAATCTTAAATATAACAAACACAATATTAAAAGTGGCAAAATTTAGTTGCGACTACAACAAGACGCACGCGCCGCCTGATTTTATTTATCTATGCCACTCAGCACCAAGCTCAGGTCAATAATTTCCATATACTACAAGTTACCATTAATATCTAAACATTAGTTACTTCATTAGTATCTGAATACTTGCCAATCATTTGTATTCACACAACTAACCAAAATATTTAAATTCAACTAACGTTTGAGAATCTTCCTGAAAACGAAAGTGGTTGAAAACGGTTACAGGGCGTATTAAATGCAGAAACAGATTACACAACAAATTAATTTTGTGTAACCTCTTTTTGCAAACCTAATTATTATTAATTTTATCGATTATGTTGTCACAGATACAAAAAAAAGTACAATATTTTTTAATAGCATTACAAAACCTAATCTATTTTTTCTTAATCTTTACAAAAATATTTATTTAACTTTTATAAAAACCCAAATCTGCCCAGCCGTTTAAGTGTTACGCTTACCAATGGATAGAATTACATTTTTATTACATAGATAGATTGAAGGTATGATAAAATTTATCGTACGTACCTTTACAGTACATACGTAGGTGCAGTTCTAGTCGATTTCTGATATTCTTTCTTATTTCAGCGAAAGCGAAGAAGCACGTCACAACCTATACTAAGCCAGACGATGTTCTTACAAAAGTTCGAGATGGTGAGTTTTTCGTTGACTATCAAGATGACTCCAATTTTTTCTTGTCATCTATACTATCTATACTAATATTATAAAGCTGAAGAGTTTGTTTGTTTGTTTGGTTGAACGCGCTAATCTCAGGAACTAGTGGTCCGAATCAAAAATTTATTTTTGTGTTGAGTAGCCTATTTATTAAGGAAGGCTATAGGCTATATAACATCACTCTATAATTAAAAGGAGCGGAACAGCAACGAGAAATGGACGAAAACTGGCAGGCGGTTCGATGCGACGGGAAGGGTCAGGGGAGCCAAAATATGACGCGGACGAAGGCGCGGGCAGAAGCTAGTGTATGCTAAAATAATATCACCTTCATCCTCCTTCTTGCCATACTAGTATTAAAAAGCTGAAGAGTTTGTTAGGTTTAACGCACAAACAGAAACTACTAGTTAGGAGCGGAGCATCAATGAAAAATGTTGCAAAAACGGGGAAAACGTTTTCCTTAAAAGTTTATCCGAATTTTTTGTAGCTAGGGTTGTCACTTCAAGTTAATATTTATTATATCCGGGTCAGATTTATTTTATTCGATTTTATAATTTCGTATGTTTATGGCTATAAGGTTGAGGTGAAAAGATGTTGCATGGGTCTATGGGTGAAAGATAGCACATCACTCACCCAATCCCCCCAAAAAAATTGTCGGTTCATGCGCCAAACATCCTGTCCATCCTTCATACAATCCATCCATCGTTTTCTTGGTCTTGCTCTCCTCAGATACTGAACCATCCATATTCATAGTCTAAAACATTCCCCATGACATGTTTCTAATTCTTCCGCACCACGTTTCCATACCATCACAACGGATTATCATACTTATCTAAAACGAGCTGTGGCTGCAGCTTCACCGGTGTGGATTTTAAAATTATCCCTCGTACTTTTACGGTAGGTACACATACACAGGTACAGTTTTAGTTGACTGCTAATATTCTTTATTCTTTCAGCGAAAGCAAAGAAACACGTCACAACCTTCACTACGCCGGACGATGTTCTTGCAAAAGTTCGAGATGGTAAGCCTTGTCTGATATCATAAAGGAACTTTCGTTGACTATCAAGATGACTCCACTTTTTTTTGCCATGTCATGTCATCTAAAATAATTTCACCATAGTCCTCAGCGTATTGCAGGCTGATTATACAGGGTTATTTGTAAAACACCGGCAACCTCACAGGACTATGTTACTAACATCATAATCAACAACTTTTGTTCTATGACTTTTAAAAATTCATCATATTTTAGTTCATCAGATTTTCAAACAAAAATCGGCCGCCCGGGAATAGGTCAATTTCAAGTGCCCCCGCCGCTCTAACCCCGCTCCCCTCGCTAATATACTATCGCTTTCTTTTACTTCGCATAGACTTCGTAACATTTAGAGCGTTCAATTTAAATATTTTTTATTTTTTTATGCCGGTGTTTTACAAATAACCCTGTATAAAAATCGTTTTTTTGGCCTTGCTTTTCTCATATACTGAACCATCCATATTCATACTCAAAATCATTTCCCAGAACATGTTCCTAATTCTTCCACATCACGTGTCCATACAAACAAGCAAGCGATTTCCACACTTATCAAAAACTACTACTGTGACCGCAGCTTCACTCGCGTTGAATTTCAAATTATCCCGCGGGAACGTGCTACAGAGATAAAAAAATATCTAAGTAAGGTCCAGCCGTTTCGAAGATTAGTTGGAACAAACAGACAGACAATAGGATTATAAATTGTTTTTTGTTATAAGTTCTTTCATTTGCATGGAGTACGTAGAGTGTATGTAATAAGCTGTTTTTTTTTGACATGCAAATAGACACTTCAATGTCCTATAAGTAAATGTTGTAATGTTGAAAACCTTACAGATATCAATACATATAATTATTTAAGTAGGTTATCCGACAGACATTGTCTTGCCCAAATGACTACGAAAATCCCATAGGAAAAGCACACAGTTTTCCCGAATTTCCCAATTTCTTGAGAATATTTTTTTCTTTCTTAACTTATTCGGATCTTTATAAACTTTTTTTTTTAATGGGTTTTATTTAGACATATATTTATGCAGCTTTTACAGGTATAACGTTTACCAGTGAAGAGCATTTCATTTTCATGATATAAATAGATTGATGTTACGATAAAATTTATCGTTCGTACATTTACAGTACATTCGTAGGTTAGTTGGAGTCAATTGCTGATATTCCTTCTTATTGCAGCAAAAGCTAAAAAACATGTCACAACCTTCACTAAGCCGGACGAAGTTCTTGCAAAAGTTCGAGATGGTAAGTCTTGTCTGAAATCATAAAGGAACTTTCGTACAGTATCAATATGACTCCACTTTTGGTTTCCATGTATACTGAAATAATTTCAACATCCTCTTGCGACTTCAAACGCAAATGGAAGCTGTGAGTTGAAGTTCGTAATACGAGGCTACCTTGAAGAAATGACAACAGGGTGTAGATGTAAAGTTGTCACAAACTGTGATCGTTTCCTGCCTTCTGTACCCCAAAACAATCAACCAAAAGTAACCTCTGGGTTGCTACCAATAACGCCGTCGAAGTGGTGAAGTTCTGGGCCAAAAAAGATTAAATGACTGTCGTGCTAGCAAGAAGATGAACATCTTCCTCGCATATTTATTTAGGATCGGCATAGCATGTCTTGTTCCTTTATACATATATACCGGGTGACATTTTATAACGTCTTGAAAAAAATAGGTGTAATAGGTGAACGGAGTAGAAGCCTTTGGCATAGAAAATTTTATTATTTTTATTTTTGAATAACATGTAGTGAAATTGATCTAGCAATAAATACTACACTTTTAAAGTAACATTTTCATACTAGAACAACAAAAACAAAAATTTGGAAAAAAAGTAAAAAAAAAAACAATTAAAATCTGAAGGCCTTCCTGCCTTCTATTCTAGTTACACAATACATCATATGAAGGTCGAGACGGTAAAAAATGTCATCCGGTATATGTATCCCTATAGGCCGTCAACACAGTTGTTATCTCCTTTCCTTCCTTTCTGACCATAACATATAATTTTTCGGGCAATCCATCCATCGTTTTCTTGGTTTTTTCTCTACTCATATTCTGACCATCCATATTCATACTTTAATACATTTCTTACTATATGTTCCTAATTCTTGCATCACATGCCCGTACCATGACGACCATTTCCACACTTATCTAACACTACCTGTGGACTTCACCGGAGTGGATATTTAAATTATCGCGCGGGAACGTGCTACCGGGATAAAAAAAAATATCTAAGTAAGATCCAGCAGTTTCAAAGATTGGTCAGAACAAACAGACAGATTTTTTTTATTTTTTTAAATGCGTTGTTAGTACTTTCATTTGCCTGGAGTACGTAGAAGGGTTATTCGCAAAAATTGTACGTAACGGATGTGAAAAAGATATGAAAATAAGTTGAATGTAACAGAAAAGATATGAATTCTAAGGAATGTTGCACAGTACTAAGCTTTAAAAAATATAATAATGATTTGATTATTCATGTGTTTAATTCAGAAGGTTAATAAAACTCCTTAATTAATTGTTATTTTAAATAAAAATTTACTGATTAAAGTAATGTATAATTATAACTTTAAACAGTCAATTTTTATTTAAAATAATTAATCATAACTTAATAAAAAGAAAGTGCTTTTAATTTCATGTCAATTTAAAATTAGTTCTTGTAGTTCAGTAACGCTTTTATTAGCTTCACCGCGTCATTTGGACTTAATTTTGACCCACTTTAAACGGTCAGATTTCATTTAAACTTTGTAGACAATACAGTAATTTCATAAATTTATGCCATTATCCTTGCCAGGGTTATCGCGACAGCAAAAAAAAAATCACTCTTTTGAAGCAGAAACAAATAGAAAATAAATAACAGTTAAAAAAAAATAAAACAAAGCGTGGGTGCATGGTACCAATTATTAAAAAAAACCTCAAAGAGCACCTCACTCTTTAAAAAAAAAAATATTTTCTATTGTTTTCTTTTTCGTATTATTTTTTTGACATTGCAAACCGACAATGTATGTATAAATATAATAATAATGTTGAAAATATTACAGATTACATATATTATTTAACCTAGTTAATCCCACAGACGTTGTCCTGGCCCAATAAATACGAAAATCCCATAGGAAAAGAACACAGGTTTCCCCAATTTTCTTAGAACTTATTGCATTTTTTTTTTCTTCTTAAAAACCTTATTTCGATATTTACAAACATGCATAATCACGCTGTTGTTTGCACGCTACAGGAGTTGATGGACGCTACTGAAAGTGCTTAGGTCGTAGCCAAATTCTGGGCTAACTTCTATTTAGATTGCTATAGATACGCCAAGAAGAAGAGGAAAGAACCGTTTTAATTAAATAAATAATTAAAAAAATTAAAACCCATATTTGTGCAGCCTGTTTCAAGTGTTATTTTTACCAATGAACAGCATTTCGTTTTCATGACATAAATAGATTGAAGTGACGATCAAATTTATCGTACGTACCTTTGCTGTACATACGTAATCATAATCATAATCATTTATTTGCATCGATATATATGTACTACGCACAACTCTATGTTTATTTGCAATAAGTATTGGTACAGTTTTGGTCTTATAGTCAGTAATAAGTTCCTAATACAAAGTCAGACATTTGACATGCAAAACATTACAATATATTTAATGCTAAGTTTAATATTTCAAATTATCCAATAGCATGCTTTAAATGTTTCTATTATTAATTAACACATTAATTACATCCTATTTTGCACTACTAATTGCGGAGGTTTATGTTGCACGGAGTATCAGTCATTTCGGATTGTATTATTCAAAATTCCAAATAATCATTCCTTTATAAAATACTTGTTAATTCTTACTTTCCATTATGAATGAAAACGTCAAAATATTAGATGATATTGAGCAGCTTGCAACATCGGCATCATATCAGTGTTCCCCGGAACTAGTTGACTCATTTTTATACAACGTAAATTATGGTCTAAAGATTTTCCACGTAAACATAAGAAGCATCGGCAGCATTGCTAATTTTAACAATCTCGTTCTACTGCTGCATCGAATAAGGGTTCAATTTGACGTCATCGTTTTGTCAGAGTGCTGGTTACGCAAATGTTCTACTCTTCCCTCCATTCCGGGCTTCGTATCCACTTTTTCCGATAACTCAAACCAAAATGATGGAGTGGTCGTGTACACTAAACTAGAGTTACAACTCGCTATCGAAAAGCCAGTACTCGCTGACGCAACCTGCCTAGTAGTTAAATTACGTAATGATGTGGCTCTTATTGCAGTATACAGATCTCCTTCAACAAAAAACATCCAGCCATTTGTCACCAGTCTAGACTTAATACTCAAATCCCTAAGCACCTACAAGACTATAATTCTGGTTGGCGACATAAATATTAACATTGCCCGAGACTGTAGTGACTTAAATTCTGATTTATATTTAAATACTGTGGCGTCACACGCTATGCTACCTGGTCACCTTTTCCCCACCCGCAACGAGAGCTGTCTTGACCACGCTATTCTTAAATCGAATAAACCGGCTATTACCCTAGTACTTGACTCATTTATCACGGACCATGCCCCTATTGTAGTTTTTTGTGATTTAAAACTAGACATCCCTAAACCACCCCTCCGTCAACGTCGAGTGAATATTTCTGCTTGCATTGAGGCACTTAAGGACACCGATTTTTCTGACGTCATACGCTGCCATGATGCCGATGCTGCTGCTTCTATCATGGTTAGTTTGATCTCCTCAGTTGTAAATAAAAATTGCAGTAACCCTATCATCCCGAGTAGAAAGCGAATTATTAAGCCGTGGATCACACCTGGGCTCCTTAAGTGTATTCGAAACCGGGATAAACTGTACCTTAAGACTAAGAAAGACACTGTTAATGATATTGCGTGCGTTCCTCTTCCCGAGATTGCAAAAAAATAACCAACGATTGGCTTTGCACCCTGACTTATGAAGAGTTGGAGACTTTAGTTAAGCCATAAGGATATTGTATTAGATTCTCTTCCGTGATAGATATGCACATCACACACACTCCTCCTCACTAACACACGCTACATGCACACACACAACACACGCTACATGCACACACACACAACACACGCTACATGCGCACCACACCTCGGCACTTACTTTCCATCTACACACCATACATGCATCCACACTGCTAATACAAACTCTACATACTAACTTTTAGTTTTAATTAGTTCAGTTTTATCTTATAAATTAATGTTATTTTGTAAAACACTAAATATTTGGGACACTGTCACCTTCCACATGGAGGTGGGCGTTAATAGCTGCGACACAGTTTTTAACTAATGTGGCTATTATCGTACACAATTTTATTGTAAATGTACTGTTTTTGGTTCCAATAAAGATTATTATTATTAATTAATATCATCGTTATATTCATTTAAAATACATAGATTATTAACATTATTTATAAAATCATTTACAGAATAAAATCGTTTTTCCATTAGCCAAGATTTTAATTTTATAAAAATAATTATTCTTTCAAGTTCTTCGGTATTTTGTTATAGATAAGTCCACACATATGATAACAGTTATTTTTATACAGAGAAGTCTTTGTCGTAGGTACAGTTCTAATCGATATCTGATATTCTTTCTTCTTTCAGCGAAATCAGAAACAAGAATGAAAGAAGAACGAACAAAGAAACACGTCACTACCTGCACTAAGCCGGACGATGTTCTTGCAAAAGTTCGAGATGGTAAGTCTTGTCTGAAATCATAAAGAAACTTTTGTAGACAGTGGTAGTAGAGTATCAAGATGACTCCAGTTTTTAACCGACGAAAAAAAAACAGAGGAAGTTTTCAAGTTGACGCGTATTTTTTTTTACGTATGACCACGCATAGCTCTTTATAGAGCAGTCCGATTTTTATATAAATAAATATATATTGGAACGTATATACCCCGAAGTTGGTCCTTTATTTTGGAAAAAAACCAACCCTAAGGGTAAGAAAACAGGGGATGATTGATTTTTCACTCATTGATTGTCCGATTTTGCAAGCATATAGTAATTAGTAGATTATACCCACACAAAATTGTAAAATAAAACTTTTTAACAAAAAATTAACCCGCCGAAAAAACTGAAAAGCAAAAAATAAGAAGCCTAAGTAATTTTGAATCGGCGCCAAACAATCAATGAGCAAAGATCACTAAATTAATTTAAATTTATAGAAATAACCAAATCAAATTAATTAATTTGCTTGTTAGGCGCCGACTTAAAATTACTTAGGCTTCTTATTATTTGCTTTTCAGCTTTTTCGGTGGTTTAATTTTTTTGTTAAAAAGTTTTTATTTTTGCCATGTTCTCGTATAGTGTAATCATTTCAATATCTTCCTTCGTCCCATGTGGTGCTGGACGTAATGACCACCACCACCATCACCATCCCATATCCATTGTTCGTTTTTGTGTTAGAATGTTGTAGAAAGCTAGTCACTCGCTCGTCGGTGTTTAACCAGCACCCCTAGCCAAGTTGATAATCTGCAATCGTTAACGCTAGTCAAAAACTAATCAAATGTATGGGAATGAAATCATGTCAACGTTAAGTCACGTGGTTAGAACAAACGAATAGAAAATTCGTAGCCAAGTTCACATCGTTCAAAATGATAGAATGAATTGTTATCGTTTCTACAATTTTCAACGCTAATAATGTTTAAATGGTAGCCAAGTTACAATTTTGACAAGCGCTAACGAAATGCTGTCGAGGTTTTTGAACGATCAATAATGGCTACCCGCCTACACCGAGGCGTTACCGATTGGAGAACGGAATTCGACACGAAATGCTTGTAACTTGGCTAGGGGGCAGGTGCCTTATGGATAAAATTCATACCAGTATGCTTTTTTACAGCTATAGGCAAGAGACAACTATCTCCCGTCGTTATGGATGATATACTCGCAAATGTTAGCTCCCGTGATAGTTCATGTGAATTTCTGAAGAAAGTTCGGAAAGGTAAATTATTTAATTCGATTTATGAAATTATTTGACACATCGTGAAGTGGATACTCTTCAACTCAGTCATGAAAATCAGGTTCTCAAAAGTTCCTTGTCGAAATGTCAATGAATGCGCTTGAACTGTCAAAATGAAAGGCATTGCCACTGTAAGTGTGCTACGCCACTGCCCTCTCATCGAAATTTTTTTAGAGAGACTGTCAGATGTATGACTAACAGAGTAGATGCGCTACAAATCTAAACCCTGTCTAAAACTTAGGCATATTTTGGCTTGTTACTGAACTTAGGATGAGAGTTGTGGTGGTCCAGTGCTTTCGGCCCTGACTTACGAGTAAGTTCGTCAGGCGTTCGAGCCCCAGGAAAACACTTTACTTTGTGTATTTGACTCCACTGCTCTCGTAACGGTGATGGAAAATAACAGAACAGAACCTAAAATTCCAAAACATAATATGACATTCACGAACCCGCACCAGACCCGCATGGCCTCTCATAGAGGAGGCGTGTGTCCTAGCAGTGGGAACATTATAGGCTTCTTGAACTTAGGTATGCAAAACCTCTACAAATAGTTTTTCATAATAATTTCAGCGATAGAAAAGAAACACGTTACTTGCTGCGATATGGATGAAGTTCTGGCCAAAGTACACGGAAGTGACAATAAGTGTGATATCATAAAGGATATCCGACAAGGTAAGTTGAAGTTCCAGGCAGCATTATTTGCCATATTATCTAAACTAACACTATAAAGAGGAAAGATTTGATTTTTTGTATGTATGTTTGTAATGGATAAACTCGAAAACTACTGAACCGATTTTAAATATTCTTTCACTTATAGACAGCTACGTTATCACCAAGTAACATAGGCTATATTTTATTCCGAAAAAATGCACAGTTTCTGTGAGTCACGCCGACGAAGTCGTGGGCGAAATGCTAGTCTATTATTAACTAATGTCCAATAATTTTAGCGGTAAACAAGGGGCAGCTACCCGCTGATATTGTTAGTGAAATACTTGCCACTTTAGGACCAAAAGACACTAAAACTAAAATCATGGAGAAGGTCCGACAAGGTAAGCAAAAATATCCGTTTACTTAGCTTTTTTCTTAAAATTACGTTAATTATAATATAATAGTTACTTCACGGACTCTCGCAGAAATACAGGGTCAAATAAAACTAGCTAGTGAAACATCCCAGTATAGATATCAATATCTAAACACGATTGAACAAAAGAAAACAGATTTTCTCAACCCATAATTCATATAGGAGCCCTACCAGCGGTAGGGCTCCTTCAAAAAACATTAAATCTTCTGTTTTTTGGGGGAGCAAATTGACTGGCCTGTTAGTCTAGTGGTTAGTGACCCTGACTGCTAAGACAGAGGTCCTGGGTTCGATTCCCACCCAGGACAAATCTTTGTGTGATGAGTATAATTATTTGTTCTGTGTCTGTGTGTAATATATCTATAACGTATATGTATTTAGAATTATATAAGTATATTTATCATTTGTCTGGTTACCATAGTACAGGCTCTACCAAGTTTGGGATCAGATAACGGTGTGTTGGTTGTCCTAAGATATTTATTTAATGGTTTAAAATTATAGTGATAACAAAGAGACAAGTCCCGCCATGTGTCATGGATAAAATCTTCGGTGACCAAAAGCAGAGTAAGACAGATGTTATTAATAAAGTCCGTAAAGGTAAGTAATAGCAGGGTAATCATCTTCATCATCATTTCATCTCAAAGACGTCCACTGCTGGACTTGGGGTTAGCGATCGTAGTATGGTGGTAAAATCAAGTCAAATGCATAGAAAACGCTGCTGATATAGATATTGCAGGCTCAATATACAAATCATCATCATCATCAGCCTATAGCAGTCCACTGCTGGACATAGGCCTCCCCAATTGCACGCCATTTAGCTCGATTTTCGGCAACTCTCATCCAGCTGCTACCAGCCACCCTGCGAAGATCGTCGCTCCACCTAGCCTGAGGGCGTCCTACCTTACGTTTGCCGATTCGCGGTCTCCACTCAAGAACACGTCTACCCCAACGGTCATCGGTTCGACGGCTAATGTGGCCGGACCATTGCCACTTCAGCTTGCTAATCCTATGAGCTATGTCGGCAACTTTGGTTCTCTGCTGGATATACAAATAAACCTGCAAATTTTATTTCTAAGACCCTATTTTGGTATGTGTGTGGAAAGAGAAAAAGAAAAATTGGGTTTAAACAATTGAAAAACAAAAGTATTTGACACAAAACAGCATACTTTTCGTGTCAAATGCTTTTGTTTGTCAATTTCTTTTTTTTTTCTTGTAACTTTACGTAATTCCTGACTTGAAAAAACGCCTTCATAAAAAAATTAATTACAGCAATTAAAAAAGGACAACTGACACCTTCCGTCATGGATGAGATACTTCTCAATGTGCGCCCAAGTGACAGAGAGTTTGAAATAACGAAGAGAGCCCGTGCAGGTAGGTCGAAAAGTGCTTCAAATCATATATTTATAATGAAGATATTGTTAGTTTTTATGAATGTGACTAACACGCTCTCCGTGTATTTTGGAGAGTGTGCGAAGGAGCTCCACGATCTGATCCCACCATCGCCCTTTTACTACTGGACTACCAGATACGATACGATACAGATGTACTGCAGGGTACCTTCCGCACTTTTTTATATCATGACCAGGCGTAAGTACTCAGCGCTTCTCCACATTTATTCTACGCACAGCCAAAGTGTGGAACTCTCTGCCTAAGTCTGTGTTTCCTTCCAAATGTTACCAGTATGCCTTCAGATCAAGAGTGCATCTTCTGAGCCCACTCATTCTATAGTAGACCTCGGCCATCGCTTTTCATCAAGCGTGATCGACGTCGAGGGGTACATTTAGCAACAAAAAAGTAAACAGAACGAAAATTATTTGTCTTATATTGTTGAAACTAAGTAACATTTAATACGGGTAAAATTAGAGGGTTTGAAAAATGTGAAAGCAATGAAATATTGTGCATTTATTGTTTAGAAACAACAGAGAGGCAAATGCTGCTTAGTCTATGGTTAGGCATGAAGTGTTCCCTATGTTTAGCCTTTAATTATTTATTTCAATTTCAGCAATAGAAAAGAAGCATGTCACTCCCGCTGCCCTAGAAGATATACTTGTAAAAGTACGGGGAAGTGACACCAAATCTGATGTCATAAGAAAAGTCCGCAAAGGTACAAAGAAAGTAAATATAATACGGTTATTCGTTTTTGTATTTTTCATTTAACATTCAAACTAATTATCATAACTCCAGCGGTTGAAAATGGCCAAATACCACGTACCGTTCTGATTGAATTACTTGCTAATGTACGTCCGAAGGACAAAACAAGTGCAGTCATCACGAAAGTCCAAAAAGGTTGGTCATCTATTAATTATTTGCATTGTTATCCTGAGATATACAAGGTGTAAGGGACAGCCCTGCGCTGACTGATGTGGTGAACTCAGTGTATCATACTAAGATGATCGGTACATGAAATTATTTTAGGAACGTAATGGGAATCCTGTGAACTCGATTTGTTTTACTACCTCCTACGCACTGTATCATCACCGTAGAAAAATGTACGTAGCGAACGGCAACGCAGCGAGCTTTCAACTGCTAGAAAGAGACTGAACAGCTGATTACGCGATTCGTTTGTCAGTTAAGAGTTGTGGCGATTCTTAACACTTATCTTACACAAAACATCTATAAAAATACATACACATTAAATATACATCATTTACTATCGCGAATACTTGTATTAACGATATTTACACAAGTATAATTTGAATATTGTTTATTTCAATCCATTACCATCGTACACAACCATACCGTGCGGTGGAAGCGCGCCCCATCTATGTACATTAAGTGGTGACGTAGTTGCATCTCCCGCTTTAGTTGTCCAACAGAAATTGTCACAGACACAGAACAGTCACTTGAATCCACGCTGTTCCAATATCTAGCCGAAATACTAGGATTCAAACATTGGAAGAATACAGCCTACCACGCATGCAACTGCCTAACAGAACAATTCCACATATAACTCAAAACGTCAATAATGAGCCACGCTGGCCATAACATAAGAACCAAGACCATCCCTGCTCTTGGTTCTTGGGTGTCCAGAGCGATTTTTGAGATGGGCTTCAGACTTCTTCTACGGAATTTGCATACGGAGAGCCTTTACAGTTTCAGGGAGACTTTTTAATCCCTTTAACAGCGGCACCACTTAAGTATTGCAGTTCACCATCCATTGCTGGTTTTTTGATAATAGTTGTTTAATTTACATAAAAGGAGTGTAATTTGACAACAGGTAATGTAATTTGACATTAAAACAAAGCAAAAGTAGATAACTGAAAAAACTATTAAAATGAAAATTTTCCAGTGAAATATGATTTCAGGATCTGTACCCTGTCAGTATTTTGAAAGCTCTCCCTTACACCCTGTATATCTACGTTTCAATATCGTTATACGTTTAGTCGTTTATCTAAAAAATAAGCTCGTTAGGGCCATATAAAAGTATATAGGGACGTATTGAAGCTTTTGCTTAAGTCATCTTCAAATTCGGGACCAAGAAACGCACAAGACTTGCTTAGTATTATTAATTCTAACGTATTTATTTTTACAGCCTAATATTTTACGCGTTTATATCACCATTAATGTTGTCCAAAACCATGATTTCAGCGTTAAAAAAGAGATACGTGCCAATGCGCGTCATGAATGATATCCTCACCAGTAAGCCGATTGACAGTGAGTCAGAAGTTGTTCGGAACATCGAGAAAGGTTTGTGTTATTTAGTTTTATAAAAATTAGAGCTCGGAGAAACAGCAATTATTATGAAGAAGATGTATTGACTAACTTAAATGTTTTACTCATGTTGAGAGTTTGGAGGTATGAGGAACAGGGTTTGTAGTTCATTATTTAACCTCCATCGAAAATGGAGGATTCTCCAACCAGATGGATGTCTTGTCTAATGGGCATCTAACTGCCCCACGATCAATGCCGGGATGTTGTATATGTGTTAGTTGCGCGGTTATTTCTTTGCACGATGCTGGATTTTACGTGACTTCAATGTGATGCATAGTTTGCGGCGTACTCTCAACCAGCGTGCGTGTACGACCGTGTATGAACGTTAACAAAGCAAGAACGGGCCAGATTCTGTAATTTCTACCATGGGAAATAGGCGTGTAAAAGTATGTTAAAAATTTGATAGCAATATTACAGAAAGAAAGAAAACATTGATTATTTCATAGTACTAGTATGGTAATATCACTTTTTAACTTGTTTAGATTGTGAAATGTATTTATGGACTCAAAAACTGATTAATTACAGCCATAGGAAAGGGGAAATTGTCTCCTTGTGTTTTGGATGACATTGTCGCAGATACAAAGGTTGGTGACAGTAGAACGCAAATGCTAAAGAAAATACGTAATGGTAAGTCTTGGCAAATAATGTTTGATTACTTCAGTTAGGTTTACAGCGTATATCAGAAAAGTGTGCTCATATAAAGACCGTGTTTAAGACCAAACTGTACAAGATAAGGAGGTTCTTCACATCAGGGCAGCTTTTGGGTTTGTACAAATCTCAGGTCCGGTCTTGTATGGAGTATTGCAGCCAATTACGTGATAGATCGGTTTGTTGCACTTGACTCAATGGCACGCAGAGCAAAAAGGCTCATAAGCTCCGAGGCGTTGGGAGCTAGGCTGCACACCTGGCTCATCAGTACAATGTTGCTTGCCTGTCTGTCTTTTAGAGACTGTAGTTTGAGAGAGCTTCAAGACCTGATCTCACCATTTCCTTTTCACTATCGGACTTCCAGACCAACTGCAGGGTACCACACTTAGCCGATAAACCGAATCGTACTCAGGGCTTCTACTCTACATTTATTATGCTTATGGCCAAAGTGTGAAACTCTCTTCCAGTGTTTGTGTTCCGTTCTACGTATAACCCGTAAACCTTCAAAGCATGAGTGAGTAGGCATCTGGGGTTGCTTGTTCCGTCATAGATTTCATCCATCGCTTGTCTCTAGGCAAGACTGAAGTCAAGAGCTGCCCCTTTTTCCAATAATAAAAACGACTTTCACATTGCGACCAATATCGTAATCACGAAAAAATAATTAGCCGTCCCATGCATTTGGGCCAAGTAGGTATTGAAGTTTTGTATACAACAGTTAATAAGTTTTTTCGCAATTTGTCCGATGAAGAAAGTTGTTTAATTTTATAGTCTGTACCTCCCTCTGAAATATGATCTTACATTTCTAATACAAGCTGTATATTTAGTAGTAGTTGATCGCGTAATATTTACGACTTTTAACAAAAACCCCCACTAAACTGAAACTTCCATAAGGTTGAAACTTAAAAATTAGTCTTAAAGCAAGAATTGAACTTGATGTTGTTATGACGTACAAATAACATTCAACCTTTTGTACGGTAACCAAAAGAGATATAAGTAACGGGCAGCGTCGTCGGATTTAGTTTAAGTTTGATAAGAAACGAGTGCTAGATTTCGAATAAAATCTAATTTGTATAAGTAACAAACAGTTCAGTTATCAAATCCTTCCCTTCCCTCTGTTGGTAACTGTAACATGTGTTAATTTCAGCGGTAGGAAAGAAGCACATGACTCCCTCTGTGATGAATTATATACTAGCCGATGTAAGCGACAGTGACGATTCGTCTGAAGTCATGCGGAAAGTTCGTAAAGGTAATTAAACATTAAGCAAGGGGTAATTGAAACAATAGAAAATTACACGAGTCCTTTTATTTTATTATTATAAACAGTTTTTACGACTGAAATAACCATGAAATGTATAAAAAATTATAAAATATTCAGATTTTTCCTATAACTTACTACAAGTATTTGACGACGCGGAATCGGATTAAGCCGGTCAGAAAAAGCTTTAAGGAGATCAGTCAAATCAAATCAAAACTCATTTATTCAAAGCAGGCTGAGAATCAGCACTCTTCGAACGTCAAATTAGAATAGACAGTCCCAAAAAAGGTCCCACCAGTCTCACCCTTTACCACTTCCTAAAGCTGGGAAGAAAAAGTGGTGACACAAACTCCCCAGCAGCGTCTTTTTCGCAAGATCAGTGTTGGTCTTTTATTCAAGTTGTTCATAGTAATTAGTTCTATGACCCTGTAAGCGGTACTAAGCTATTTCAATTACACTTTGTATTTACTCATACACACCTACCCAGATTTATATATATAATTATTCAACGTTAAGAACGAAAGATAATACATTTATTTAGCACAGACTAAAAGGCATAAAATGTAATACAATAGATAAAAAAATCATCACGCTTCATTGATATCAACCGTAAACTTTAGCGGCAGACAGAGGACATATACCGCCTCCAGTGATGGATGATATACTGGCACATGTCTACCCTGACGACGATAAGTCAGATGTCCTAAAGAAAGTTCGTAAAGGTACGTACTTTCTTCAATAATAATATCACTTCTTTCAACAATCTCTTATTAATGAACAGCTTCTTCACATATAAAGTTAGTTTAAAAAACTAAAACGGGACTACTGAAATATCATGCTCCAAATAGTATGACACAAGAAAATATTCTCATCTTAAAGCTGTGATCGCAACCCATCTATTTGCTTCGCCGTAGTCGGGAAAAAATGGATTAGACTACTATTAATAAGTATTACATATTTCAGCCTTAGATAAGAGCCAAGTACCAAAAAAAGTAATAGAAGTAATAGCTGAAAAAATTCGCCCTGCAAATGAAGAAAAAGTCATGGCACAGGTCCGGAAAGGTAAATGCATTTTACCCAGAGCAAGTTTGCACTTCAGTAATCTTTGTTGTCTTTCGAAAATAAGTGCACTATTACAAAAAACTAATACAAAAACTGGTTCAAAGGTAAAGGCTCGGGCTAAACTGAAATCGTGTTTTGTAATAAGACGAAGTAAGTGTATCTGTATGGTGACTCCGTATACCGACGTTCATATTAATTAGGAAGCACGGAGATGACCGAAGTGCACACTTGTCTTTATTAACTGTTAATGCTTCTCCTAAAAATATTAAGTTACTCTATTATGTTATACTAATTGCTAATACCAATTCCATTTCAGCGGTAGTAAGGGGAAAAATGTCGTCAACATTATTGAAAATGTTACGAGGAATTAAAAAAAGTGATTCAAAAGCCGATATTGTAAATAAATCAGAAGTATTAAAAAAGATTCGTAAAGGTAGGGTTTGAATGTTGGCTATACCTAACTATTGTGAAGATTTTATTTGTGTCATTATCTATATATATAAAATTCAAAGTCCTGAGTGACTGACTGACTGACTGACTGGCTGACTGATATATCAACGCACAGCCTAAACCGCTGGTCCTAGAGACATGAAATTTGGAGGGTGTGTTCTTTGTGAAGAGCAGGTATCCACTAAGAAAGGGTTTTTTGAAATTCCATCCCTAAGAGGGTGAATTGGGGGGTTGAATTTTTACGCGGGCGAAGCCGCTGGCGGAAGCTAGTTATTTATAAAAATAGTGGATAATTGGAATTTTTTCTTAATTATATTTTAGCGGTAGCAAGAGGAAAGCTTTCGCCTGCTGTTTTAGATGATTTAATCGTAAATATTAAATCAAAAGATAAGATTCCTGAAGTTGTAAAGAAAATTCGCAAAGGTAACTCATAAAAAATTAACTTACAAGATTTTTATTAACTATATTATTGCTTCGTGCTTTTGTGTTCTGTCACCCATACTGTTTTTTACTATACTACTTAAATATATTACTTTCTTAGATTGCATTGCCAACAGTTCACAACACGACTTAAGGCGGCATAAATAGACGCGACGCGACTCTCGTAGAACAATTTCTAGGAAAACTCCATTGAAATTATTCTACAGAAATTGCGTAGCGCTGCCTGTAGCGTCGGGCCAGGTCGAGGAAGCTTAATTTGTTAGAAATTTGTAATCCTAAATTATAATTATAGCCATAGCAAAGAGACACATTTCACCATTTGTCTATGAGGATGTCCTCGCCGACGCCGCGGCTAGTCAGGATGGGCCTGAAATTGTGAACAAGATTCGAAAAGGTAACGCAAAGACAACAATTTATGCAATAAGAGTAGGTGTACAGGTAGCAATAAACGTTGGGTGTAATTCATTTTTGGGGACGTGGGTATTCTACCTGTCCCTTTATCTATACTAATATTATAAAGCTGAAGAGTTTATTGGTTTGTTTGTCTATACTAATATTACAAAGCTGAAGAGTTTGTTTGTTTCTTTGGTTGAACGCACTAATCTCAGGAACTACTGGTCTGAATTAAAAAAATATTTTTGTGTTGAATAGCCTATTTATAGAGGAAGGCTATAGGCTATATTACATCACGCTACAATTAAAAAGAGCGGAGCAGCAACGAAAAATGGACAAAAACAGGCAGGCAATTCGATCCGACGGGAAGGGTCATGGGAGCAAAAATTTGACGCGGACGTATTCGCGGGCAGAAGCTGCTAAACTTGGTGAAATAGGTGAAATAGTGATCGAACTCAACTGGTAGATAATAATAATAATATATAGTCACGCACGTTTTATACATTACAATTAGTTATACTAATGGGCTCAGTCATATAACTAATTAAACTGGTAAGGACAAAATAAACTTAAATAAACTTTTCCAAAACTTAATTATAATTATATATATATAATAAAAGTATTGCCACGTTATCTAAGGTTCGTTCACAAATGCACGATATGTGACGCCACTAGCACATATCATGAACTATACAATACTTTATGCTCCTGTCTTCAGCACACTATTATTGCTTGTATTCCTTTTATCTCTAGCGCCGTGTCACTCTTGGTGGGGACAAGAGGAATGCGTTTATTTTCCTTCCTATTGTCTAAACTGATATTGTTGGTAAAGACACCGGGAACAAAAATATTATCTTATTCAAATTCTGTTGTTCAGTACACGGCGGAGGGAACAATGATAGTACTTGTTATTATTGAATGGTTTTCTCATATTATAAGAAAAGTTAGTAACGAAAATAAACTTTACCCAATTATTTTAGCTGTAGACCACGGGATACTGCCGCACGATGTCATGCATGACATTCTCAAGAATGTACAACCGAAAGACAACAAGGAAGAAGTCATGAAGAAAGTCCGTGATGGTAAATTTGCACCCTAATAACGTAAAACACTAACAATTATAATCAGAATCATGTTTAATGATATTGCTGACAATGGAAATACCGACTGCCTCGTTGGTCTAGTGGTAGCAAGCGCTACTGTAGAGCATGAGGTACTGGGTTTGATTCCCAGGTAAGGAAAAGTGTTATTGGGTTTTTCCAGGAATTTCTCAGTAGCACCCCGGATTCTGGATTTGTGTCCGGTTGATGGCAATAGGCTCGCTCTCTATTACATGGAACTTAAACATAACACGCGTAATGTGGGTGTACTATAAGGTACATCTCTGCCCATTCCTTCGGGGAAACAAGGTGTTATGTTATGTAAATACCGCAATGAATGTTGTTGAACTGTCAATATGAAAGGCATTCGTAATATAAGTGTCTTACGCAATTACGATGCTGAACATAATTTGGAAAATATACTCTATGTATTTGATTTTGAGTATACAATTTATTATGCACAAAATATCCTTACAGCTTTTGAAAAGAAAAAAGTGTCCCCTTATGTCTTGGATGAGGTACTCGGGAATCTACTGAAAAGAGATAATAAAGATGAAGTTATTAAATACATTCGAAAAGGTATGTAGGCTTTATACAATTTTGTAATATCTGAACCACTCTGGCAGCACTACAGCAGGCTGGCAGCCTGAATGCTACAAACGTGCCCCTCTTGTGAACAAAATATTTTACTGACTAAAACCCACCCATGTTCCTTCAGTTGCCTATATGCCAAGCCCACGGTAACTCTTTCGAACAAATCTCGCGATCCTGGCAGACCGCCATCGCCACTAGGGTGGGCTACCCAATATTAAAATTTTTAAATGTATTGTTTCATTGTAGCGGTAGAATGTGGGCAACTCTCCCCGGATGTCTTGGATGATGTACTCGCTACCGTACGACCTACTGACACTCAATCTCAAGTCATGAAGAAGGTCCGCAAAGGTACTTGTTGATTTCGTATAATAGCGTTTTCAAGTTTAAAACGTTTTTTATTGAAAAGCCATTTCTCTCTATACTAGCCGGCAAATTGGAAATAATCTTGAACAACTTGTTTTAAAATACTGACCAAGGATTTGACGTGTTATAGCTTCTTAAAAGATCTTCCAACAGAAATGGACATCATTTCATTTCTTAAAAAAAAAGAAGTTAATTGCGCAAATATGGAGAGACGCCCCACATCTATTACGTTCCTGAAACGAGCTGTAGTAAAGTTCTTTGTGAATACATGTTATTTGCCAGTTATTATACCGCCGCGCCGGGTTAAAGGCAAAACCAATTTAGTCCAAAAAAGTCAATATTAAATTTTCCGTGAGCGCATTTACAAAGTTTGAATAGTTATAGAATAGTTCGTAAGTTTGAATTCTTCCTTGAAGTTGTATTATAAATAGTTGTGAAAAAAATACTCTTAATCTTTCAGCGGTAGCAAAAAAGCACGTGTCGCCATCTATCAAGGAGGACGTACTCACACATATACGCGCCAGTAAAGATAAGTCTTCAGTCATGAAGAATGTACGCAAAGGTAAGTGATTGTACAAAATCTGATAGGTTTCTTTTGTTTTTCTTCATCATTATTTTAAAGGGTGGAGTAAGTTGTTCCTTACTTTCTATGCACTCCACAATGTTGTAAAACTGGAACGAATTTAAGTCCTTCCCAGAAGCTCCAAAGATTTGGAAGTAGGGATTGTTTGTATCGCTACTTAAAGTTATTTTATATATTTTAAATAAATATCTAGTTGCCTATTTCCTACAAAAGGTATTAAAATACCTTTTAATAAAAAAAAATAATAAAAAAAAAAACAAAAACAAAAAAAAATTGTAAGGTCTATTTATTCAGTTATTTGTTTTGCTGAATTAACTAACTGCTTAATGTTTATTTCAGCTGTAGAAAGGGGAGAATTACCGCGTGACGTCTTGGGTGAAGTTATCGACAACATTAAACCTGACGATACTAAGTCTGTCATTGTGGAGGTAGTCCGTAAAGGTAAAGATAAAAAACAATCAAGGGTCCATGATAACCATTCATGCCCCATATTCACTGTTGACTAAAGTTTAAACAAACAAAAAGGCTCCCGCAGACACGCTTGTAAGACAATTTCCATGAAGTTCTCATAGAAATTGTTCTAGGAGAGTTGCTTCGTGCTTTCGAGTCGCGTCTGTTTGCGGGAGTCTAAAAGTATTTTGCCGCAGACATCATAATTGTACAATATACTTAAATGACAAAGTGCAAAGCAGTTTTTTGTCAAATGTAACACAACTTTGTATATCTTTTTTTTCTGCGAAAAGGACATGTTACAATATGTTTTTGCCACCTTTTTTTCGGTAGGCGACTCACAGGAAGTTAATGGTTTGTGGGCGAATCAACAACTTCAGAAATACCGACATATTAGGCAATCGGCACGTTTTGAATTTTATTTACTTTATTGCATGTACGTGCAGTGACCTTTATCATAACTCGAATGCATACAATTTAAAAGTGCCAATTGCTGAAGGGTCCAAGTCCTTGTAAAAGCCTCAAAATCGATCATTTTCTAAAAATATTTTTAATTTAAACTTTAACAGAACTTTATTGAACCTTTCCTGAGTACAAAAGTTTTTTTATATTTTCCTTTCAAAATGGCGGCTCAGGATAATTTTTTGTCTACTGCCTCCGACACGAGGTCCCAAACTGCTCTATTTATTACTCATCAACCATTGGATTGAATCAAAAAAATTAAAGTGTTTTCTTTTTAAGACATATTAACGGAAAGGATAAACCTCTAAAATTTGAAAAAATGTATAAAAATCAATATAAATGAGCCTTTGAAAAAAAAAGTCTGAATTTGGGGCTATTTTTTGACATTTGTGACCCCAAAAATATTTGAAATTTTAGGTTTATCCTTCCGATAATAACGTAGAGAAAGGCCTCACCAAATTTCAGATAAATCGGTCGATAACTTTTTAAGTTACAACACGAGCAGTTTAAAAAAATACAGTTTCGAGATAATCGCGTTTAGTTTTAGCACAGGAAAATGACCAGTTTTAGTTACTTACCAGTTTATTTCAAATCAGTTGTTGATAAAAAGGTTGAAAAGGTCCTGAATTTATTATTTTATCACCACATGGACACGTGACAACAATTTTAAAACTTAAATTATTTTGATGGACGGGAACCTTTTACCTGAAGCTCTCCGATTACCTGGCTCGCTACTTTACAATACGCACTACGGCCCGCTCCATTATATTAGCAATAACTTCGTAAATATTCGAGATTTTTCTTTTTCCTCTCGTCAGTACACGCTTAATATACAATATTTACAGATTATCGAAAAAAAAAAACGATTTTTTGAAAATTTTACATGGACTTGACCCCTTAATACGTATTGGGGTTAGCTTTTCGCTAGGGTTGTTGTGTTATCGCCCACAAATAAATAACTTCGTGCGAGTCGCCTATAGAATATAAGATATTATTGGAACGAAGTTCCTTATCGCGCGTTGTGAAAGGGGGCTAGACGGAAAAAATCTTACGAATAGTTGTCACGACACTTTTTAACCGACTTCAAAAAAAGGACGAGGTTTCTCAATTTGACTGTATACAGGGTTATTTGTAAAACACCGGCAACCTCTCAGGTCTATGTTACTAACATCATAATCAACAACTTTTGTTCTGTGACTTTTAAAAATTCATCATATTTTAGTTCATCAGATTTTCAAACAAAAATAAAAATATTTAAATTGAACGCTCTAAATGTTACGGAGTCTATGCGAAGCAAAAGAAAGCGATAGTATATTAGCAAGGGGAGCGGGGTTAGGGCGGCGGGGGCGCTTGAACTTGACCTATTTACAGGCAGCCGATTTTTGTATGAAAATCTGATGCACTAAAATATGATGAATTTTTAAAAGTCATAGAACAAAAGTTGTTGATTATGATGTTAGTAACATAGACCTGAGAGGTTGCCGGTGTTTTACAAATAACCCTGTATATTTCGTTGTTTGTATTTGTTTGTATATTGTTGTTTTTTTTGTGGTGAGTAGAGAGAAAGAGAGACAGGGAGAGAGGGAGAGAGAGACAGGGCGAGAGGGAGACAGGGAGCGAGAGAGAGGGAGAGAGACGGAGATAGGGAGAGAGAGAGGGAGAGAGAGGGCGAGAGAGAGGGAGAGAGGAGAGAGAGAGAGAGAGAGAGAGAGAATATTTTTGTTGAGTGTATACAGGTTTTTTGTACATAATAAATAATAAAAAAAAATATAAAAATTATGAATCCTGGAAAGGAACTTCGTTCCATCCGGGTGTCCCTTGCCACCTCTAAAGTTTTTTTAAAAGTGTCGACTCGCCTGTATCAACTTATAACGCCGAATCTTGTCTCTGAAAGAAACCTGTGCATCTTTTATTACCCAGTAAGTAAGGTCGGAGTTACTTACATTTGAATAATAATATGAATAATTATTTATTTCAGCGATGGAAAAATGGCAACTTCCGCCTCGTGTAATGGACGACATTGTCGTCAACCTAATGCCTAGAAGCGAAAACAAAGACGAACTTGTAGCAAATATACGAAAAGGTTTGTCAAACAACAAGTCTTACCAAAGGGGTATCATGTTAACTAGTAACTAGATTGTGGAGGTCAGATGGGCAATCGCTCCATGTAAAATGCTGGTATTCAGCTGCATCCGGTTAGACTGGAAGCCGACTCAAATATAGTTGGGAAAAGATTGATGATAAGTCGTGCCGTGTTTCGATTCGTGCATCGGTATTATGCCGTTTTCTCATAACACATTTGTACAATAGTATTGCACAATACTTTTAGTGTGCAAAAATATTAAAGATCCCTGGAACCTTTGTATAGTCAACAATATTTAGCCACTAAAATTAACGAACCATTCGCGGCAATATTACCGCTTGTCGATAAAAATTGTGGCTACAGCCGTACTAGTAATTTTGTTGAAAAAAGTTGTACAATGCACTCAACTAAGAGGCCCTTTCCTTGTCTTTCTATTTCCATACCCGAATCTACACTACACGTGGCTATTCGATAGCGATCGTTTTAAACAGTGAACTGAAAAATATTGCACAATATTAAGCTTATATACTGTAATGAAAAAATATAGCACAGTAAAATCTAAACTTCCTCAACGTCATTCCAATTATTGCACAACCTTTCAACACCGCTCCTATTGTATTGTGCAATCATGAGTATTGCGCAATATAATTCTAGGTTTATTCTGGCGCCAATTCTTCAACAATAATTAAGTACTTATCTTTCAGCTGTAGACAACGGCCAACTTTCGCCTGATGTCTTGGATGATGTACTACTGAATGTACGAAATTATGACAACAAGTCTCAAGTCATGAAGAAAGTCCGTAAAGGTAAGTAACTAATACTTTTACGATCCTATTTAGGTATGTGTCCTGTACCTGACATGGGTGTTTTGCCGGTCTATTCTGTAAAAACTCACTGCGAAAACCTCGGTGAAATGGGATGACATTCAATGTGTTGCTAGGGTTTGACACTACCAACTCAATTAGGCTACGGTTTCTATAAAACGTCACACGCTACCGACAGTGTGCGACATCACGACAGATGACCGACAGGCCGACGACTGGTTGTTAAAACATTCGTTGTCGCCGTCGCACCTAGCGGTTGCGGGTGGCGTGCGAGCGAGACCGCACCCGTGTTTTTACGAACACAGCATTTGGCCGTCGCGCGTCGGAAACGGTCGTCGGTCGCGGTCGGCGTGTAGTCAGATGGACCCTAAGCCTTATATAAAGCCCACTCACCTAAGATTTCACAGTAAAATATTTACTTTAGACATCGGCTATTCGGTGAATATACTTCTATTTTATAGGGACTTACTCATAACCTCTATAACTAGATAATATACATATGTATACAGTCAAGGAAAAGTGTTAAAGTTGCTTACCAATTTGTCAGTAATTTGAAATCGCAACTGTAATTTTTTGACAGTTGTAATTTTTACATGGCTATTTGCTGTAGTTAGCCAATCTGCCAAATTATTAGTTTCCCTGGTTGTACCAAATTGTTTCATAAGTAAGTTGCGGTCTTGTATTTTTAAGTCTCAAAAAAGAAGGCTTTGCTAAAAAATATTAACTAAATATTATTTGCAGCGATAGCAAAGAGGCACGTAACACCATCAGTCGCAAATGAAATGATCATCACCGCACGTGCAAGCCGCAATAAATCAGAACTTTTCAAGAACCTTCGTAAAGGTAAGAAGATAATTAAACAAACTTTAAGCCGAGATAAAAAACGCAGTCTATTTATCACTGTCTTACAACTGTTGAAAAACTAGTGTGAGATAGAGACGGGAACTTAAAAATACATATATCTAAGCTAAAGCACGAGCTTAATAACGTAACAATTACAGGATCCATTGTTTATAGTAAAAACTTTCAATTCTAGGTGTAAACAAAGGAAAGATACCACCAGATGTGATGGATAACATTCTTGCCACTGTACATCCTAGCGATGATAAGTCTGAAATCATGGAGAAAGTCCGTGCAGGTATGGAAAACTATATTAATAAATAGCGTACTACTCTCACATTTAATTCTCAACCAGATGTTGTCCGCGACTTCGTCTGCGATTAAAAAAGTGATATTTCCTTACCTAGATCATGGTTCTCATTCTTGTTTTCTCTTCAATGCTAACTATTTACGCCGCCGGTGTTCGCTTGTCGCAGCGACAAAAAAGAACTATAAAAGAGAATACTCGCCCAAAGACGCTCGCTTGGCAGGCAGAAATCTCGCTTGGTACTCACGCATACCATTGAATTAACGCTCATCGCCGTCGCGCACTCACTACACGTTGCTCGCAAACTAGTTTTTAGTTGTTAGCTCTACTCACTTATCGTAAATCATGGACAGTGGGTGCCCAAAAATTTAATTACAGTTGAATGGATCATCTTTGCTTAGATCACTCGCGATACCTACCATTTAGGTAATAGGTAGAACGGGCTGGTGTCTGCAACTCATGCGTTCGGTCATTCAATCCACCCCAGCTCCTCGAGGAAGGCCAGTAACGCCTTGGTGTTACTATCTCACGTAGAGCGATCGCCGGGCAGTTTAGTAGCACGTGCGCTACTGTCTCGTCATCCTCAATGCAGGCATTGTACAGCGGACTGTCTGTTACTCCCATGATAAAGAGATGTTTAATATAATATTTATTTATTTATTTTATTTATATATGCTTTATTGTACACCAGAAATTACATTTCAACTAAAAACATTTAACAATAAAAACATACAATGGGCGGCCTTATCGCTTTCTGCGATCTCTTCCAGGCAACCTTGGAATGGACAGTGATTGCGTGGACATAAAAATGGGGTTGTCACTGGTGCAAAATACAATTTACTTTAATAAATACATATAATAATCATATATATCCTATATAATAGATACTTATATACATAAATAAGTACTATATATATAATATACTATACTAATATATAATATAATATACTATAATAATATACTATATATATAATAACACTACATAGAAACATCGTCTGTAATACCTAAAGAATTTTGAAGAGGTGTAGGTACTTTCAGTAGACCCACTTATGTTAAATATCTATATGAGTCCTACCAGTCACTATTTCCTGTCTAATTCATTATTATTTCAGCTGTTAACCGGAGACAAGTGTCACCTTATGTAGTGGATGAAATAGTCACTGGTGAAAATAAAGATGAGATCATAAAGAACCTCCTTACAGGTACATAAATGAATATAAAATTCATTAATAATCCTTTTAAATCACTTGAACTGGCTACACACAACAGTGGAGTTATTCTATAAAATGTTACCGTGAATACTCAGCATCTCAGCACCAGGATTAATGACAAATGCGTCTTCTGACTGGACAGGTCCACTCAATCTGCATGGTTCTTTCCTCAAAGACCGTGCCAGTCAGACAAACATGACAATAACAATGTCTAGAAACAGAACGATGTTTTAGTTTGTGTAAACGTATTGAGTGATTAGTGTTCTAAGTGGACTTTAATATATAGAATGTTAAGGTAATTAAGATTTTAATGAAATATCATTATTCATAGAACATCATTAATTGTTTTAGCGGTAGATAAAGGAGAATTAGAACCAGCGGTGATACAGGAAATACTCGCCGATTTACGCCCAACTGACGATCAGTCAGATGTCATGATTAAAGTACAAAAAGGTAACTTTTTAAATCTTAATACAATACGTCTTCTACATACATTGTCAGACGAAGATTAGTAATAAACAACAAATTCAACAGCACCCCAATTTCTTAACACACTTTCATTTTAATAAATAAATATCTTAAATAAATATCTTAGGACAACCAACACACCGTTATCTGATCCCAAACTAGGCAAAGCCTGTGATATGGTAAACAGAGAACTGATAAATATACTTATATATTTCTAAATACATACAAATTATAGATAAATTACACCCAGACACAGAACAAATGATTGTGCTCATCACACAAAGATTTGTCCTGGGTGGGAATCGAACCCAAGACCTCAGTCTTTGCAGTCAGGGTCACTAACCACTAGACTAACAGGCCAGTGATTCGAAAGATATTGAAAGAAATTCCTAATCCATTACTTCATATGTATGTGTAAAATACTGTATTTATGTGTCGACTTGCCCGACGCGACCGTCTCGCGATGTCGATCGCCGTTAACTTTAGGGTGTTAAAGAAATTATAAGCCCAACTGTACTATAAAACCTCAGATAGCTTACCATTATAAAATTAACTCTTCTTATTACCGGTTTTCAGTTTGTTTAATGTGTTTTTGTAAAGGTTAGGCCCATCATCAGGCCTCCTCTCGATGAGAGGGAGTGGGCCATACTCCACCACGCGGGCCCAGTGCGGGTTGGAAGATGTCACATGTATTAGATTTTTTAATTCTAAGACGTGCCGGTTTCCTCACGATGTTTTCCTTCACCGTTTTGGGAGCAGTGGTGATGTAATAATTTACACAAAGTAAAGCGCCTGCTTGGGTTCGAACTCACGACCTACTTAATCGTAAGTCACAGCCGTTACCACTGGGCCACCATTGCAGTCAGTAAAGGCTAGGAGTAAACGTTTTTTTTTTAATTTCAGTTATTACAAAGAACTACTTGACACCATCAGCAATGAATATGGTCCTCAATGATATTCGCAACGGAGACAATAAGTCCCAGGTCTTGCAAAACGTCCGGAAAGGTAAGTCTATATTTTTCGTGAAATTGTTTTATTATTTTTTAATTTTCAAAAAACGATCAGAGGTCAGAGTCAGGTTTGATGTTAATCAAAATATGATTCGCGACTGTAACTATTTAAAATTATAATCATTAGAATTAGCAATACAAGTTCTTTTGTTAAAATTGGCCTCAAATGCCATGATTTGATTAAATAGTCATTCAATACGGAAAAATGAACTTGAGAGTTGTATTGTTGATGTTTATTTTTTAAATAAATTATGTTATACATATTTTCAAGTTCGTTTTAAGTGACATTACAATTTTGACGTTATCATGGAAATAATTTCTGTTCCAAAATTATCTGAAGTGTAAACAAACCCCGGTGAGGTTTTTACCCAATCACTCACTAAAGGAAATTTGTAGATTTAACTTTGTATATTTCACTACTTTTCCCAACAATTATTGTTTGAATACATTATTCAATTGAAATTAATAAATCATTGACAGAAATTTACATCACATCAGCAGCCTATATCAGTCCACTGTTGGACATAAGTCTCTTCAATTGTACGCCATTCAGGTCGATTCTCGGTATCTCTCATCCAGCTGCTACCAGCCGCCCTGCGAAGACCATCGCTCTACCTAGCCTGAGGGTATCCTACCTTATATTTGCCGATTCGCGGTCTGCATTCAGGAATGCCAACAGTCATCGATTCTACCGCTAATGTGGCCGCCTCATTGCCACTTCAGTTTGCTAATTCTGTGAGCTATGTCGACAACTTTGGTTCTCTACCGGATCACCTCATTCCGGATTCAATCCCTAAGAGATACTCCAAGCATAGCTCGTTCCATAGGCGACAGAAATTGAGGTTATTCAATAAATCTCAATTGGCAAATAAAACTAATATTTTCAGTTATGAAAGTACTCAATCAGCAAAATAAATTTGTATCCACACGTACGTTTTCTGATTCATTCGTTTACATTTTCACTACATACCTTTGGAACAGACTATACGTTATAGGGAAGTCCTCCCACAAGGTCGAACCTTGTGAAGGCCGCAGGAATCCTCTGGATGCAGGAAACATAAAACTGGTGGAAGTGGCGGAGCTTGAGGGAGGCCTATGTCCAGCTGTGGACGTCTTTCGGCTGAAATGATGTTAATGATGAATGATGATTATGATACGTACTAGTTATTTGGTCTAATTCGAATGTTCTAACCTGTTTCTAAAATTCCTCTATCCCAGCTTATGATGCTATTTTATTTTTTATCATTATCTAAGTAGGTACCTACCAACAAATCGTTTTTATTTTTTGCTGAATTACAGAATTTAAATATCGACTAAGGTGACGTCCACATTTACATAATAATATTGTGGCGAGAATTTTTCGCGCATTCGATTTTGAACTCAATGGATTGGACCGAGCAGTGAGAATCCAACAGAGGACATCCCAGCACGTCGAAAATACAGTGTTCGATCTTCGACACTCGGTACTAAGCAATGCTTTCAAGATCATTAGTGCGCGGAAAAATCCCGCCAAGATTATACAGGATAATTTTATAACCAGTGCGCAATTTTTTTTTGCTGGTTCAGTATCAGTAATAGAACACATTTCAACAATTTTTTCAATACGTTTTTTTAATTTTTATCCGACCTTAAATCAGTAAACTGTGGACACCCTACATATTTCGTAATACTATTTTCGATCAATTGTAATAGGTCAGTAACCGCGACGGCGTAGGTACTTCGAAATTCTTAGAATTTTGACCGATTGAACAGGTGGTCGGT
Organism: Aporophyla nigra; assembly: GCA_947507805.1. Lineage (NCBI taxonomy): Eukaryota > Metazoa > Arthropoda > Insecta > Lepidoptera > Noctuidae > Aporophyla > Aporophyla nigra. The sequence continues at coordinate 8,997,379 of OX382295.1, forward strand.
CGTTCACCTTCGCTGCCGCGCCGGCGCCGCGCGCTAGTTACCATAAAAACCAGTTTCAAAATAGACATCTTTCGTTAACGATAACTTAATTTTTTTGTACTAAGATATATCAAAATAAAAATTGCATGGTTACTCGTTTAAGTTTAATTTGTTAAAATTTGCGCACTGGATAAAAAATTACCTTGTATAGAGATAGTTCATAGATATGTGATATTTTTTTCAGCGGTAGAAAACGGACAACTAGCACCCGCTGTGTTGGATGAAATACTCGACGAAGTGCACCCTACTGACAATAGGTCTGACGTCATAAACATAGTGCGCAAAGGTAGGTCAAATAAAATTTAACATAACAACTGAACTCCTAGCAAAAATTTAATGGAAATATTTATAACAGACTAGCTTTTGCCCGCGATTTCCGCGTAAATATCAAAGTCGCGGAATATAAGGTAGCCTATGTCCTTTCATGGGGTTTAAACTTGCCCTGTCCCAAATTTCATCAAATTGGTTCAGTCATTTAGTGGCAAAGCCTAACAGACAGACGGAGTTACTTTCCCATTTGTGTATATTATTATAGTATAGAAGATTCTCTGAAAAATTATTGGGCTGCAATTGATGCACACTTTTTAAAATAAATAGCCCACTTTTTTCTTTCTCTGGCCTTTTCTCGCGGTTGGTTGGCAACTAGGGACCTCGTTTTAACGATGAAGATTAGGTAAGAATTGTGACCAACCTTGCTAGAACCCAATTGGGCGCAGTAACTAAGCTAGAACATCTAAATCAGATTCACTTGACTTGTCAAACTAAAATCTATGAACATAAGAGATGAAAACCACCAAGATATAGCTTTCCTTTAAATTGTACCTTTTTATTATGGTCATTGGGTACCTAAAATAAAATATTTCATTTCAGCGGTGGAAAAGAGAAAAATGCCAAACTATGTCATGAATGATTTAGTCGCAAAAATACAACCAACTGAAGATAAGACATATATTATGAAGAACATCCGCCGAGGTGAGTCAAATGTTGTCGTTGATTTCATGATCTTCGGGTTAGAGATATCTTTATTTCCCATAAGAAAGAAATTTCACTTACTTGAGAAATATTTACATAACCAAAAAAAAACATTATTTTTGTAACGTACAGTTTTGGCAAGAAGAAAAAAAAAATAACACAATTAAAACAAAACAGAAATAGTCAAAAAGTGTAGGGTAATCGCTAATAAGTTGAACACAACTAAAATGTAAACATACACGGAACGCGCGCAACTAGATGTGGTATGCAATGTACTAAGGTGCGCTCGCTTTATTTTTATTAAATATATATATAATTTTAAGTGTTTTTTTAAATATTGACATCGTCATTACATTTTTTATGTTATTTGGTAGTTTATTATACAATTCAGCACCTTCGTACATCACATTTTTTTTTTTTGCCATAGCTAGTTCGTGGTTAGTATAATTGTATGTCATTTGCATTTCTGAGCCTAATTTTGTGTATTTGATGTTTCTTTGTGAAATTTATTTGTGTGTGAATGCTTTTATAAGTATTTTTCTTATTAAGATGCAAGTGTTTATATATGAAAGTTTGTGATATGTTCATTAACTTCGTTTCATTGTAGATTTTTTGTGTTGGTGTACTCTTCTAGTCTTCTCTTCTATCTTAATAATCATTACATTTGTGTGGCCCTTTTAGAAAATCGATTGTTCCTATGTGAGAAATATATATATGATACTGCAGATTTTTTCGTCAATGCATTTATTTATTCTCTCTTCACAATATTGGTTTCCTTAAAAACGATTTTGACTAATGTTATATTTCACCATTAAGAGGGGTTTGTGGCTAAGTTACAACAGTCGCACGGGTCGATCGTTAAGGTTAAGCTACGCTTGCCGCGGTTGGTCCGTGGATGGGTGACCATCTTTACATACCCTTCCGTGTCTCGGAAAGCAAGTTAAGCCATTGGTTTCGGCTGTCCTTCGTCAATCTTAGACAGTCGTTACGGGTCGTCAGAAGCCCGAAAGTCTGACAACCAGTCTTACCAAGGGGTATCGTATCGTATTACCCAGTAACTGGATTGTGGAGGTCAGATCGGCAGTCGTTCCACGTTAAATACTAGTATTCAGCTGCATCCGGTTAGACTGGTAGCTGACCCTTCTTAGCTGGCTTTGTTGTTATTAGCAATATCCTTCAAAATCAATTGTGATTGAACGTGTGTTACGCAATTGGAGTGTAGGACGGATAGCGCCATCTTTTTCTCGCATCGGCACAATGATTGCTTTAACAATTCATAAAACGTTCCCTTTTCCAGCGGTTGCAAAGGGACAGCTATCACCTGGTGTCCTGGATGATATACTCGCGAATGTACGCCCGACTGATAATAAATCTAAATTCATGAAGAAAGTCCGTCAAGGTTAGTTCTGTTTATCTATATCTATACTAATATTATAAAGCTGGAGAGTTTGTTTGTTTGATTGAACGCGCTAATCTCAGGAAATACTGGTCCAAATTGAAAAATCTTTTTGTTTTGGGTAGCCTATTTATCGAGGACGGCTATGTCCGTATTTATGCAAAATGGAACCACACGACTTTAGACAAGAATTTAGTTTTTTACTTTTTTTTTGAAGAATACTCATTTATTTTTTTCAATTATATTATCATTGTTATACAAAAAAGAACCACATGATTTGTTCCTTGGAAACAAGGTATACTTTTTTTGTATAAGAATTTAAACCACTTTTAAATGAGTATTCTTCAAAACAAAGTTAAAAAAACTAAATTTGTCGTGTGGTTCCATTTTGCATAAATACGGACATATAACATCACGCTACAACTAAGAGGAGCGGAGTAGTAATGAAAAATGTTGCAAAAACGGGGAAAATCGCACGGGTAGACAATTGGACGCGACGCGACGGGAAGGGTCGGGGAAACAAGAAATTTAACGCAGACGAAAACGCGGGCAGAAGCTACTTATGAATAACTGCCGCACGGGTTGTGGAGGTCAGACAGGCAGTCGCTCCATGTAAAATACTGGTATTCAGCTGCATCCGGTTAGACTGGAAGCCGACCCCAAAACTCTTGGGAAAAGGCTAGGCAGATAATGATGAATTGCCGCATGGTTTGATTGATCAGGATTTCAGAATAAGTTTGCGCATACTCTGGGGTACTTCGTGAACGGGTAACCTTTTTTTCCGGACTTCAAAAAAAGAAGAGGTTCTATGCTCAACAGTTTACCACATACGTTTCAATATACCTCTTAAAAGCTTTTGACAGAAACTCCTACTGATTTGAAACTTCACGGGGTTGAAACTATCTAACTGCTATGTTGGTTTAAAGCTAAAATAGACGTGCCAGTGACCTTCAACCTTACATTGGAAGAGCAGTTACGAGATTGACTACACACCAGATAATAACAATAATTAGTTTACAGATTCTTACTGTCAGCTGTGAAGCTATCTATACTAATACTAATATAATAATTATACTAATCTTATATATATAAAAATCTTGTGTCACGATGTATGTTGCCAATAAACTCCAAAACTACTGAACCGATTTCAATCAAATTTCACATGCAATCGTATTTCGGTCTAACTTACTGGATAGGATAGTTATCATCTCAATTATTCGCTTATTTCGTGAATGTAAACGAATAAAATGTATCAATTAATTGTTTCTTAAGCAAGTGTTTATTTACTGTTTAGTTTTATGAAGTTCTCATAGATGGCGGTGTACTTTGATTCAGTGATAAAATTCTTCAATATTGTTTGACATCTAGGTTTTAAATACACCCAATAGATGGCGCTGTGTTCTGTTTTTTAGAATATAAAAATTCTATTACTTTATTTCACGTAATATTTATTTATGTTCACGATTTATCCGTATTATTTTAATGGTTTGTGACTGATATTTTTATAATTATACTGCGTATTATGTTACATTATTATTACCATTAATAACAAAAAAAAAATGTACTATTTTTGTTAGAGAATTATTAAAGTCTTGGCGCCAAATTTTAATCAAAGTTTCAAGATCTGGCCATCAAATTCTATCGAGTCGCCATCTCTGGTTTTAATGTCCAAAGCTTTGGTATCTCATTCCTTCTCGAGACCTCCTCTGAGCGTAAACAAAGCTCCCTCTCGAACCATCGAGATCCACTACTTCGAACAATCGATCAATCGATTCTTCTCGAAGCATGCGAACTAGAACGTTCGGGAAATTCAAAGTTCAGGAATAAATACTGGCGCCGAGTGTCACCGCAGTTCAGTTCCTTTTTAAACGAGTGAATTAATACTATCTCCCGGAAAGTGATAGTCTCAGTAAAATCTCAGTACAAGTCTTAGTACTACTCTCTTCGTCAGTCTCTACGTAAATATACCTGTGCATTTACCAAGTATATAACCTCTGCAAGTATCAATCAGTGCAGAATCATAACTTTATACACATGTAAGTATTTTTTGCTTGCATTTTATTTTATTTTCTTCATGAGTGTAAATTTCGCAGACTTAAATTCATTTGTTAATAATTAAATAAAAATAAATAAGTGAAAATAAAATAAACGCACTTATGAGTAAATGATTTAACTTTATAAACGTGCATTTTTCTTTTTTATTTATTAATATTGTAATTGTTTACTCCATCTATCGAGTTGGTAATATTTGAACTTATTAATCAACCTTTGTAAACACTAATTGGATAGTAATAAAACTACAATTGTGTTTTGATCTAGAGGAATTATATTAGAAGAGAGCTGCGAGAGCTCAACCAAATCGCGGTAACGAAACCATAGCTAGATCTATTTCGACGCTAACGCCATCTATCGAGCTTCAAAACAACTTTAACACTTTTACAATAATATTTCTATGGATTCGTCAAGAACAGTAATAATTTTCTTTTCAATCATAAAAATTAATTATTGTCAACCAGATTTTTATTTTGATTTTTTAATCTGATAATTGTTAATTAGTCTATTCATTAATTTCGATCTAATTTATTCATTTATTTCAATCTATACAAATAAATAAAATTGGAGTGTCTGTTTTTAATCAAAATCAAAATCAAAAGTCATTTATTCAAACTAGGCTGAGAGTCAGCACTTTTTGAACGTCAAAGTCACATAAGACAGTCCCCCCAAAACGCCCGCCCTTCGACACTTCCTAGTGCTTTGGCTGGGAAGAAGAAGTGGCGGAACAAACTCCCCAGCAGCACTGCTGTCTGTTAAGTTAGAAGAACTTGATTCTATACAATATTGTATAAGTTATTAATATAATAAAACAAAACATACATTATTCGCCATATGTCAGCTAGCACACGCCATTATACCAACAAAACATTGAAAACTAAACTCAAGCTGAAATGAATAATGAAACAAAAATCGTAAACAGAACTTAAAATCTTACTAAAGCCTCCAGGCATAAAGGGCGTGCCCGCTTACATATACAACGATGCAAAGGATACATAGACACAAAAAATGAAATTAAAAGAAAATAAAAATAAATTAACAAAAGCAGTTAAATAAAAAAAAATAAAAAAACAATTATATGAACTACCCATATAAACTGTCAGTGTGTGAGTTACAGTAATTACAGAATGTAAAACAGTGTCATAGAAGAAAAAATAAGTAATAATATTAAGATAACCACTTTTTACTAAGTGTATATGGATGTATACACGGTACGAGTGCATCCCATCCACCCCGGTCGTCCCGCCCCGGTAACGGGGCAGTTGGGAAAACTTGTGCCATCGACCCCGGTTAAGCCGACCCTGTCGTTTACCGGGGTGGATGGCACAGATGTAGTCGCAACTACCCCGGTGTATTTCTAACGAAGCGGACAGCACAGATTGATTAGCATACGCGCCGCATAGTAGAAAGTACTTATGTTTCAGTATTTGTTTCTTGGTGCTTACTAGTAATGAAGAACATGTTGGTCTCTAATTTTAGATGGTATAATACAATATTAATAAAAAAAAGTAATAAAAATTCCATTAAAAATAGTAACATAACATTTTCGAGAATATTAAATATTATAATTACACTTCATATTTATTTTTTATACCAATAACTAGCTGACCCAGCGAACTTCGTACCGCCTCAGAATCAATTAATTGTACTTTGAAGGCATAAAGCGTTTTCTAGCAGACATTCCTTTGTTTGGTAAGCTCCTGCCAAGTTATGATAACCTAGTACGTCGAAGGCATAAAGCGTTTCCTAGCTGACACTCCTTTGCCTGATAAACTCCAGCCAAGTTATGACTACCGGGTACTTCGAAGGCATACAGCGTTTTCTAGCTGACACTCCTATGTTTAGCAAGCTCCTACCCAGTTATGACAACCTGGTACTTCGAAGGCATTAGGCGTGTTCTAGCTGACACAACGGGTTAGGTGAGCTCCTATAGAGTTATGAGCACCTGGTACTTCAAAGACATAAAGTGTTTTCTAGCTGACATACAAAATGTGTAAGAAAATGAAAAATCTCTTTAAACACTACCGGGACGTATGCTACTCAATCTGTGCTGTCCGCTTCATTAAAAACACACCGGGGTAGATGAGACTAAATCTGTGCCATCCACCCCGTTAAACGACCGAGTCGACACTACCGGGGTCGATGCAACAATTTTTCCCAACCACCCCGTTAACGGGACGGGACGACCGGGGTGGATGGGATATACTCCACGGTACATATACCAAAACAATTTTTTTTTACAATTTGTGTCTGCCTGTCTGTTTGTTCCGGCTAATTTCTGAAATGGCTGGACCGATTTTGACAGGGCTTTCACTGGCAGATAGCTGATGTAACAAGGAGTAACTTAGGCTACTTTTATTTTAGAAAGATTCTTTTATTTTAGAAAAAAATAACTGTCTTCGAAAACTACGGTGACATACGTCATAAACTACGCTGAAATACGTCTCAAAATCGAAAATCCTACGAAATAGATCAAAATAATGTACTACAGTATTATACACCTTAAAAAGGCTTACAAAAATGTCGCAATGGTATATGTCTATCTCTTAGGGATAAACCACAATAACCATTTTTTATCTTTTACTTTTTACGAGAAATAAGGGCTTATTTACGAAGCGATTTTAAGCAATACAGCATTAATCCTTATCCAATTAAGTACCTTAAATACATTGTGTATTTAATATAGATCAATATGGCCCTTAGTAGCATGTAATTTAAATGAATATCTTAGAAGATATTAGAGATTTAAAAAGCGGCCGCAGAGTAGCTGGCGGGTCGTACGTCCATCCCGTCCATCCATTGGCAGCGGCCGGGTAGTACAGGAGAAGTAGGATTGTAATTCATATTACTTTGGCTTCATAGTAATTGCGAATGTCATGTGTGTTCATTATACTCAAAATAAACCTAATAGTATTATTCCAAGTAAGAGACCGCGAAATGGCTTAGATGTTTAAATTTTTGGATGTTTGTTTCTCAATGATACAAAGACGGCCAAACGGATTTAGATCGAATTTGGCACAAAGATATCATATTATATTATGGATACGTAACAGATAGGATACCTACTTTATCCCGGTAGTAGGTTCCCGGGTTATATTTTCCGACAGCTATACGGGCCAAGCCACTGGCAAAAGTACTATTCCTATAATTATGTTCAGTATCTGGTAAATGATTGAGTGTCTGTATAGGTAAAATAGGAGCGTTAAGAAAAACCAGGAAGACTTATATTTAACTAAACCAAGCCCTATGTCGCAGTCTTCTTACTCTGAATACTATTACTCTTATTTTAAAAACACCAACACACATGATGTTCTCATAAACTATGAATCCTAAGTAATATGAATTATAATCCTACTACTACTAATATTATAAATGTGGAAAAATGTATGATTGGGTGTTTGTTTCTCAATCACGCAAAAATGGCTGAATGGATCTGGATCGAAAATAACACACAGAGTCTATATTACCTATATAACCTGGAATAACACATTCTTATCGCGGTAGTACGTCCTCTTGCATTAATTTCCGACATCCACGCGGGCGAAGCCGCTGGCAAAAGCTAGTAATATTATAAAGCTGAAGAGTTTGTTTGTTTGGTTGAACGCGCTAATCTCAGGAACTACTGGTCCGAAAATTCTTTTTCTGTTGAGTAGCCTATTTATTCAGGAAGGCTATAGGCTATATAACATAACGCTACAATCAAAAGGAGCTGAGCAGCAACGAAAAATGGACGAAAACTGGCAGGGAATTCGATGCGACGGGAAGGGTCACGGGAGCAAAAATTTGACGCGGACGAAGTCGCGGGCAGAAGCTAGTATTTTATAAAATAAATAAATAAGACATACTTAATTTATCATACAAATAAATAATTTTCAGCAATAGCAAAGCAGCATGTTTCGCCATCCACCATGGATAAGGTCATGGCTTCTGCACGCGCAGGAGACAAGAAGAGTGACGTTTTGAGAACCATTCTCAAAGGTACGTAAATGGACAGTCTAAACAACTATGCATTTCAATGAATGTTCCGTGTGTTGCAGGACGTAAAAAATAGCAGCATCTCCTTTCTTCCTGTGGGTGTCGTAAGAGGCTACTAAAAGACTTCCTAGCGAATGGGCAGCAGCGTTCTCTATGCAATTTTACCACCATACTGTGATCGCCAACCCGCCTGCCAAGCGTGGTGATTATGGCAAAACCCCTCAAATTGTGGGAGGCCTATGTTCAACAGTGGACGTCTTTTGGCTAAAATGATGATGATGATGTACAGTCTGTGATAGCTGTTACCTGACCCTACTTCAAAACATAATAGAAATTAAGAATGAAAATAACATTGTAATCTTCTTTGACAAAATAAATGGTCTTAGTTGATACCTAATCCAAAACCGCAAACGTCAATGCGGTTTCAGTAATCTTAGAAGCATTGCGGTCAGCAATCACGCAGCACATACAAGCTTAGTACAATATTATAATAATAGAATCATAATTAAGAATCCACAAAGCTAAAATAAAACCCGGTTCTTTTGTTTTACAATTCTAGCTACGGAAAAGGGTCAGCTTCCGCCCAATTTCATGGATGATCTTTTAGACACAGTAAGATTGTCTACCACTAAGTCTGGAATCTTAGAAAATGTCCGACAAGGTAAGCCTGTTTATATAAAGAAGGTTATATACGGTAAAAGGACTATCGTATATGAGGGACAACAGCTCTATAATCAAGTACCTAAGTGATTATGGAACCAAAATCTCTCCCATCTTTTAAACGGCTTTAATAAGACTTTTAAAAGTTTCACCACGTTTTACAAATGTATAAATTTTAATAACTTAATTTTAGTTTTAACACTCGGTGATACTCTTAACTTAGTAATAAATATGTAAATCCTATCCCAATAATAAACTTAAATAACAGCATACCCAATTGCCTGGCAGCTGTGAGAAGAGCCCGTGGAGATAATACAAAATATATACTTTATTTTAAAGTTCGTAACCACTATATTTTTTATGTACAGACGCAAGCACATTGAGCTACCCGAAAATGTCAAATTTTGCCAATCAATCTTGAACCTAATGATAAAGTTGAAAACCTAGTAAAGAAATTTGATAGATTGTAGTAGCTTTATGTGTACTAGTGGTGAAGAAGAGTGTGAGTGTGTGATGAAGTGTGTCTGTACAAGTGATTGATATTGTGTTTGTTTATGTGATTTTGACAATTAAACTATTTTCTTTTCCCATATTTGGTTTTGTTAATAGAACAAAACCAAATATGGTAAAAGATTGGTAAATTATCTACAACATAGATACGGTTTCATTCATGACCGCTATCTCTAATATGTTAAGAGTATAGTTTTACGTACTGACCTATATTCTTTACGAAAAAATATTTTATTCCTTGGTTAATTTACACGTGAAAGTACTCGTCCGAACAGCTGTCATCCGGAATCGTGCCCAGAAGACTGGCAGCATTGGCACGTTACATGGCAATACCAATTCATTGGCCAAAGATCGAGCCAGCCCTCTGGTCACGTGAACACCACCTATTACTTGGTTACCCGACTTTTGGATAATTCTAAATCGGGATGGTTATTTTACTCAAGTTTTTAGTGTATTGCACGTAAGGACGTGCCGTAATATTTCAAAGAAATATAATATCATTTAATACAACAGATATTAAATTTTAGAGCTTGAAAAGAAGAAAGTGACGCCGCTTGTCGTGGATGATATTCTAGCACCTCCTTATCAGCAGCCAAGTGCCTTGCGAGTGATCCATGATGGTAAGTAATAATACAAGCTATGTAAACAACGGGGATAATAAAAACTAGCGAATAATCAGAGATTTGGCGAACGTGCGGAAGCAGGGTGCGTACGAGCATGCGTCGCTGTTGCAAGGCCGAACTAAATCGCCGCCGGCCGACCGGCACGGCGGCGCGCGGCGGCACTCGCGTCTGTCCGCATGACTTCTCCCCGCGCGCCCCCTTCATCGCACCCTGCTACTGCCGTGCCGTGGCGCCATTTATTAAAAAAAATTAAGACGTTGCTTTTTGCAGTATAAAATCCGCCAATTTAATTTTAATACTAAACGTTTTAATACCGCGTTTGATCGTTGATAGATACTTCATTTGTTTAAAACCAGCCAGCCGTTATGATGCTCACGAGGATATAAAGAATCCGACATATACAGATACATTTTGAACATTACGAGTGAAAAACCAAACCCTGTTTTTGATGAAGCATAGCCGGGTAAAAAATTCCAGCACTCGAAATCTCAGTATTACTGCAGTACTGTACTCAGTAGTACAGTAATGTAGTACACGCTAATTTTATACAGTGAAATCTTATGTCCTCTTACCTTTATAATACTAATAAACAAAATAAAAATTTCAGCGGTAGAAAGAGAACAATTATCACCCGGTGTTATGGACGACATAATTAAAAACATAAATCCCAAGGGCAGAAAGTCTCGTGTTTTAAAGCGGCTCCGCAATGGTAAGTTGAAAAGTAGCCAAACTCACTTATTTCTTTATTTTTAACCGACTTCAAAAAAAGGAGGAGGTTATCAATTCGTCTGTATTTTTTTTTTATGTTTGTTAGCTCATAACTTTTGACTGGATGAACCGATTTCGATGATTTTTTTTTTATTTGAAAGCTGGTGCTTTCCGAATGGTCCCATTTTAATTTGGTTTCATTCGGACAATGGGGTCCATATAAAGTCAAGTCTTAAATTTGCATTAAGTATTTGCGCGACAAATGAAGGAATAACGCGATTAGATTAGTGCGGGGTAGATATGGGAGCCGCGCCGGCGTGACGCCGCCGTGTGACCCCCGCACGCCGCCGCCGCCGCCGACATTCACCGCGCGGCGTGAGTGGCGTTAAGACGTGTGTTTGTTTTCGTGATTGAATCGTCCAAATGAGTGAATTATCAAAAACTACAGTGAATAAACTTTCCATAGACGTTTTTTACGATGCAAAAACTAGAACCAGCTTTTGCTGGAAATATTTTGGCCACTTAATATTGAATGAAAGTAATAAGAAAAGAATTCTCAACTCAGACCATATTTATTGTGTTGCTTGCCTGACTGATGTGAAAAAAGAGAGTGAATACTTATCGTCATTAATATAACCTATAATATATTTATATACATATTTGAATGCTCGCTTTAGTAATTAATTTTGTGCTACCTATACTTTATTCTTTCATTCATTAATACGGATTACGGTTTACCTACACGCCATGCTTTTACTTTTTTGCAGTGTAAAGATAAAAGCTACAATAAAAAAGTAAGCACTGGAAATTTAACTCACCATCTGCGAGATGATAATCAAATTCGAGATACCAGTACCGACAAGGCAAAAACTAATATTAAAGACTTTTTTGCTGTTGCACGACCAGCACGACCCGCGGGATCCGAAAATTACAAAAATATTCCAACCATCAAAACCGCAACCCCAACTCGTTGGCACAGCATTTTAGAAATGCTAGAAAGTTTAATCCACATATGCAACCGAGAACCTATAAATAATATGTTGAGGAAGATTGGCCAAGAAGAACTCAAAATAACTCAGAGTGAGTGGATCCTTTTAGAGGATCTGGTAAAAAATTTGAGAAGCTTTCGCGAAATCGTCGAAATCTTGTCGTCTCAAAAAGTATGCACGATGAATGTTGCTCTGATGTTTCTATCAGAGATTAAAGATGTATTAAGGATCAATCAAGATGATGAAGCGCTAATAATGTTACGTTTAAAACGCAACATGATGGCAAAAATAAATAAAAGATTCCCAATAACAAAGCCCATTGTCGCAGCAGCACTTTTGGATAACCGCTTCATGAGTCTGTCAGAAATAGATTCATATCTTGAAAACCGGAATATGACCAGAACGTCATTCCTTTCCTCAATCAGGGAAATCATAAATATTAATAACGAGCCAGAAGCTTTAGCCAAAAACGCAGGCAGTACAAGCACCAGCAATGTAATTGACACATCATTATTGCACAAACTGTCAAGGAAACATAGTATGAGTTCATGCCAAGGCATTCAAAGTGATCCAATAGAGCAAGAATGTTGGCGTTACATTGCTGGTGCTGATCCTACAGAGCCAAAAGATGGTGATTTATTATCCTATTGGAATAATAAAAAAGAAGCATTTCCTCATCTTGCTGCTCTTGCTAGAGCTTTACTCTGTATACCTGTCACTAGCACTCCGAGTGAGAGGGTATTCTCGGTAGCTGGGCTAAAAGTTACGGCCAGAAGATCTCGCTTGAGCTCGATTCGAGTAAATAAAATCATATTTATCCATGATAATTATAAAATATGTAAAATGTAAGATTGAAATTTTTTTACGAAGCTATTAAAGTGTCCCTTTCGAAAACTGTTTTTTTTTTGTACCTGATGACCTGATCTGGACAAGGTATTTACTGTACTGTATATGACTGTCATTTTCCTGTCGTCCACCTGAAACGATAATAACGAGCCGAACGGCTTAAAGAAGATAGAAGTATATTGCGAGTTGTAGGCAGTAGAAAACTACGCCGCCGGCGCCACGCCGCCGCCGATTGAAAATGGTCAGCGCGCCGCCGCCGAGAATTTTTAAGGCGGCGCCCACGTCTAGTGCGGGGTATATACCATCACTAAAAAGTTTAAAATAAAAACTTTTTACAAAAAAAAACAACCGACTTCCTTAAAAAAAAACACTACAAAGTCAAAAATAACTTTAATTTCGGAAGTCGGTGGCAATCCTAAGATACCGAATTCCGAAATTAAAGTTTTTTTTGACTTTGTAGTGTTTTTTTTTTTTTTTTGTAAAAAGTTTTTTCATATAGCATATATCATTGCTAATAGAACCACCAACTGGGCCCCACTAAACGCACGACGACATCGCGGCAAGCCGAGACGAAGATGGCGGGACGAGCTTGACTCCTACCGAACAGATTGACCAGCACTAGCAAAAGGCAGAATTCTGTGGAAAAGGGAGAGGGAAGCCTTTGCCCTGCAGTGGGACAATATAGGCTAGTTAGATTAGATAGATTAGATATACAGGGTGTGGCGTAAGTAGTGGTCCATCGTTCAGGATTCGATGAACCAGATAATTAACTATAACAATTAAACATTTTTACCCAAGGGTTCCGAAAATATTTCATTTTAGTCTTTTATTTACGAAATTTCTACCTTTTATTTCATATTAGTTTGTAGTTTCAACAAAAACCATTATTTTTTTTGATTTTGATTTCTGTTAATTACTGCTGAATACTAGAGCTATTATGATCAATTATGTTTTTTTATTACATAAAAAATCATAATTGATCAAAATTCAGCTCTTTTGAAGAAAAAGTTGGTCCTTCTCTAATTTTAACCCCAATTTTTAACACACCATCAAATTCAAGAGCAATTTTTGTAAAAAAAAAAATTGGGTAAAAATTGTTAAAATTTTTAATTGTTATAGTTAATTATCTGGTTCATCGAATTCTGAACGGTGGACTATTACTTACGCCACACCCTGTATATATCATTGCGACAAGTAATCTTTGTTTTGTGTTGATCCACTTAGGGGTTGCATACAATTTCCATGCACTGTTTTCACCATGAATTAAATGTCTTATAAGCATACATATTCAGCCTATAATGTTCCCACTATTGGGAACATAGACGAGCCGTCCTCCCTGTGACTGGGAGTGGGCCGTAATCCACCACATGGGCCCAGTGCGGGTTGGTAGATGTCACAAGTCTTCCAATTTTTTCTAAGTCGTCGGTTTCCTCACGATGTTTTCCTTCATCGTTTTGAGAGCAGTGGTGATGAAGTAATTTACGCATTGTAAAGCGACCGCGTACCGGTAGACGTAGAGTTGGAAGGCCTCCCAGAGGGTGGACCGATGACGTTGTGAAGGCCGCAGGGATCCGGTGGATGCGGGATACACAAAACTGGTCGAAGTGGCGGAGCTTTGTGGAGGCCTATGTCCAGCGGTGAACGTCTTTCGGCTGAAATCATGATGATGATAGCGCCTGTTAGGGTTCAAATCAGGGAACTACAACTCGTAACTCGCGGCCCCACTGTTCCATCTGATTAAAACCTAATACATTTTAATTTCAGCGGTAAAAAAGAGACATGTGACACCATCTGTAATGGATAACGTACTGATCGATTTAGCCAAAGATGATAATAAGTCTGCTATCCTGAAAAACCTTCGCAAAGGTAGATATTAAAGAATTCCTACTAAGATTTGTAGAAATCTTCATTGTGCAAAGAATTGAATAAGGTAAGTTAGCTTTAACATAAAAAATTAAATGAACCTGCGTAAATTTACGGATGTCATGAGTGTCGGAATCAAAAAGAAATATTACATTTTATGAAAATTTCAAGTAACCACGACTAATCTGCTCATAGTTTTTAAAATTGATTGCAAGATAAAATAACTCAAATTAAAAAAACAATCGTTAAGTAAACAGAGGATTATAGTGCCATATCGACCTTTGACGATGACTTTACCGTCTGGCGGTTTTAAATATTTTTATGCGCAAATGCCCTGTCGATATGGTAGCAACTTCTAACGGGTCTTTAAGGCGAGGTTGCAGTACTTTTTAACTTTTTTAAACCTCTGTAAATCTAGCAAAATGGCTAGGTTCCGTAAAAAAAAAAAATAGTAAAATTGAACATACTGTTAAGCGCTGTGTGAAGATAGAAACGTGAATTAAAACAATTGGCTCGATAAAAAATAATCATAAAATTGACACTAAATCGCCATTTAAAACTAATCAGATTCCATCATTAAACCATGTATTAAACTCATACCAAAAGATAGGTTTTATTGATTTTTAGGGCATGCTGAGAAAATATTTTATAATTTCCTTATCATTTTGTCTCCACGAAACAATTATACACAAAATCTAGCAGCTCAAGCGCTCGCAACGACCGGCCAGTGTTCACCGAGACGTCTTCAACTACAAGAGGGCGTTAAGTTCCGTAAATATGGTTGAGCGACACGATGACTGATACATACATTCGGTCTATTGGTCAGCTGAAAGCAGCAATCGTGTTTTCTTCAAAAGGCCCTTCCAAGCATGGCCGTGCATTGTAACACTCACTTAATATACATACACATACATAAAGTTACGCCTT
This sequence comes from Aporophyla nigra, assembly GCA_947507805.1. Lineage (NCBI taxonomy): Eukaryota > Metazoa > Arthropoda > Insecta > Lepidoptera > Noctuidae > Aporophyla > Aporophyla nigra. Next base: position 9,012,939 of record OX382295.1, read on the forward strand.
TTCCCCATGGGTAGGCAAAACTACAGAACGCCACCTGCTACGATGCCTACATATCGATAGTTCAATCCATGAAGACCCGCCCCACTCTTTGACAATTTTACTGAGAGCAGTTAAAAACAAAGGAAAGGAGCGCAGTAGGGCGCCCACGCGCGCCTCAAAGAGATGTCAGCAGCACTGTAGGGGTCTGCTAGGACCGTCAGTAAAAGTCTGACACGCCCTCCCGCTCCGCCCAGAGCGGGAGAAGTCATCTGATGATTTCCCATCCAAAAAAAAAAAAAAAAAAAGTGGCGCAGTGGGGCGCGTCATCGTGGATTGAACTATCTATACTTCTTTGGCCGCCTTTTAAAAATAGACGAGGCCGGTGTTTCCTGTCTGACTTCTTTGAAAAGAAATGCCGAAACAAAATCAGAGGTCACAGTCTCTTTTAAAGTCCAGACATAATCTTGGTCAGACCATATGGGTTGGTGTCTAAAATGGTATTTTTGTGGAAAAACCCACACAGATTGAGTGGATCTGTCCAATCTGTGTGGCATTATGAGTAATAATACAGCTCAACTCAGAACTTAAGGACGTTTTGACGAACAATCCCAAAGAAAGGATAATTCGTGTCGGCCTATGTGGCTTATACTCAAACTGCCAGACCACGATTGAATTATATGTGAAAAAAAAAAGAAACCGTTAACACCCACGTAGACACTTGTATGTGTAGGTATGTGAAGTTTGGCTAGAAAATAAACAAGAAAAAAAAAACTTGTATTTTAGCCGTCGGCTCGGGTCGTCTACCGCCTGATGTTCTGGATGAAGTACTCGTCGATGTGCGTCCCGATGACGATAAGTCTGAGATCTTAGCGAAAATACGCCAAGGTACGTCAATTTTTTACTGGTATAGCATTAATATGGTCCTCCTGCCGTCAATGCAATTTATTTGGGATCGAATCAACATGGTTACGTTTTTGTTTCTCATTTCTTCCGGTGGGTGTCGTAAAAAGTGACCAAGTGACTTACTAGAGAATGAGCGACAGCGTTCTCTATGCATTATACTACCATACTGCGAACGCCAACCCGCCTGCCAAGCGTGGCAACTATAGCAACTCGACCCAAATTGGGAAAGGCCAAAGTCCAGCAGTGGAGGTCTTTCGGCTGACATGATGACGATGACAGAGCAACATGGCATCTATTGTCTTCTTCTTCTACACAATATCTCTTTTATTTAAAAGTTTACTTCTTTCTCGCACAAAATCACCTTTCATACAATCCATTGTTTCTTTTCTTCTACTCCGTGCAAAATACAGTCATACTCGATACTTTCTTCAGGACATGTTCCTCATTCTTCCGCATCACATGGCTACATATTGACAACTAATTGCCACAAATTTTCCCGCAAATAAACGTATATTCTTTCTTCTTTCTTTCTTTTTTCCCAGTCGCTATTGCCGTTCGTTAGTCTCGCGAAAACTCGAAAATTGTTATACCGATTATGATAAATGATTTGGTAAATTGTTGTGTGCGCACCGGAGGTTCCAAAAAAACATGTTTAAAACAGCATCGCAATGCATGCCGAGCATTAGCTAGTTTCTATTTATGTATATTATGCTTCTGTACGTTTGTATGTCATTAAGTTCTTCCTAAACGGCTGGACCAATTTTGAAGGATTTTTTGTGTGGCTTTGAGTTGGTGGTTTGCAATGGGACCTGCACCCTAATTGCGAAACGCACAATTTATCAGAATCTGAATGGGATTGAAGATTATTTCTAAACCATTGCGTCATTTGTTCGAATAAATTGTCGGCTCAGCAACGTAAATAACGCAATGAATGTTGTTTAACTATGAATATTTAACCAATTCCTAGCGATAAAAAGTTCCGCAATTACCCCTCTGGTCGATGGCACTACGATAGAGTTCTAAGAAACAGGACAACGTCTGTCCGATCTGGTAGAGTTTAATATACATTTTCAGCATTTCAGTATACAATTATTATTTTTTTAGCCTTACTGAAGCGGCAATTATCGCCAGAAGTCATGGATGACGTAGTTGTCAGTTTAGAACCTGAAAAGAAAAGCAAGAAGGCAGAAATGAAGAAGAACATCCTTAAAGGTAAATAATTGGGCAGCTTCTTTCATATTTTTATATTCTTCTTTGTTAGTTTAGTCTGTGTCCGTAGCTGTTTTTGGTATCACAGCGGACCCTATCTGAATACAGTCAGGGAAATCTATACTAATATTATAAAGCTGAAGAGTTTGTTTGTTTGGTTGAACACGGTAATATCGAGAACTAATGGTCGGAATTGAAAAAATATTTTTGTGTTGGGTAGCCTATTTGTTGAGGAAGTCTATATAACATCACGCTACGATCAAAAGGAGCGGAGCAGCAACGAAAACTGGCAGGCAATTCGATGCGACGGGTAGGGTTAGGGTAGCAAAAATTTGACGCGGACGAAGTCGCGGGTAGAAGCTAGTCAATTATACCACTGTAACACTAAATTAATTTTCCGTGTTATATGACGTAGCGGCATCTACACCACCATATGCGAACTACGACTCATACTGACATCCCGCAAAATCCTGCATTGCGCAAGCAGAGTTTTCCACGCATCTAGCATATTTACAACGTCCCGACTACGGTCGTCGTCGGGCAGTTGCCCAACTGATCCTCACTTTTCTACGGAGGCTGAGTGAACTTAACACCCTGGCCCTGGCATATTATGGGCAACCGACGGAACACGGGTGGGTTTTCACCCACAAAAAAACCTATTTCTCATATCTCCAAAACTGTAAGAGCTCACGCTGAACATCGAGACACGACACCGCAATACGACTCTACTCGATCAAATTCCCAGACTACAAGAAGCGCTGTCCTGACTACAAGAAACGCTGGGATATATATTTTTTTTTCAATTTTGCTGCCTTATATTGCGTCAGTAGCCTTTTTGATCACGCACAAGTCTAAAGATCTTTTTTTATGATTTTAATTCATTTACCATTTCCTTTGCTTACATAACTAAAATAACAGACACCTAACAAAGATGTACTTATGTTTACTTTAGCGATACATAAGAAGAAACTGGCTCCTGGTGCATTGGATGATTTAGCCACGATGGATGTCAAATCTTGTGACAGTCTACCTACGGTTATGAAGAAGGTCCGCGATGGTAAGTTCAAAAAAACCGCTAAATATAAAAAAATAACTTTGTCAGTTAATGTACAGACGCCAGCACATCGAGCTACTACTGTCTATCTATCTGTCAAATTTCTTTAATAGATTTTCAACTTTAGCGCTAAAGCATTAGTTTCAAGGTTGATTGGGAGAATTTGACAGTTTCGGGTACCTTAATGTGCTGGCGTCTGACCTACTGTCTAGGGAAAATATATAGGGTGTAAGGGACAGGCCTCCGTTAACTGACTGGGTGCATTCAGTTCCTCATTTTGAAACATATTTCACGGGAAAATATCTTACAGTTTTTTCATACACTATTCCTTTATTTCAATGTGAAATTACAATCTCTGTACGCAGCAATCCATTTACGATCGGCGGTGACGACCTCTCGCATCCAGCCCTGGTGCAAGCCATGGTACAGAGCAGGAGGGCATGAAAAGCCATCACCTCCTTCTACGAAGCAGTAATACTCGTGAAGGAGGAAGCGGGGTGCGTGAGAGCGAGGCATTCTCTGCGCTTTCACGCCCCTAGCCACCGCAGGAGTAGACCCCCCGGGCGTCGGGAGTCGATTGCAGACTCCCAGCCACCGTAGGCGCGAGCTTGCGGGTGGCGAGCAATGGGTAGCTCGCCGCCCGGTGAAGATTAGGCCCGTGTCGACGGCGCGTAGTGTTCCACTCGCGCTTCAAAGAGATTTCAGCAACAACTGAAGTGGTCCATCCAGAGCGAGAGACACCATTTGATGTTTACCAACCCACAAAATAAAAACACTCCATTACAGTAAATAAAACAGCTATAGTAAAATAAAACAATAATTAACGTAAAATACTCGTAACGAACAACGCGCGATATCAGCTGTTCCCTTTCTGCCTAGCTCCAGAGTTCATAGGACTCATCGTAAACTTACCATCTCCATTCGTCTGATGTGTCCCTTACACCCTGTATTCATAGAGCTAAAAGGAAATTTTGGCGCCTGAAGGACATTGTCGTTGTTGGAAAACAGGGTCTCAGAAGTTGTATAGGCAAAACAAGATGGCGTCCATAGTTCCAAATTTGACCACGCGCCCCAATGACCTTGTAGCATGGAATATGTTTTCTGCATATACTATGAATTGAAATTAAGAGGTGTTTTCACCTTATATTAACACTTTTTTGTGAACTGCATTTCAACAATTACACAGATACTTGTTTTCTGGAAATTCGCTTTAAAATTTTGGTTGGGTTAGATGGATCTCCGCATGTACCTAGTATAGTAGTAGGCTAACAAATGAATCTATTTAGTTAAGTAATTGTAGTCATAATAATGAATTCTCATTTCTATCATTAGGTTTCTGTCATTAACAATAACCACACATGTGCGTCATATCCATTCTCGGTGTTTCCTGTAAACAGTTATAGCTGTATTATGAAATTGTTTCCTGTTTTATGGATCCCAACTAAAATAACAATACATCCGTGTAACGCCAGACGTAAAGAACTAGTAGTAGAACTTACTAGAGAATGGGCAGCAGCGTTCTCTAATAATTTATCACTACACTGCTATCGCTAACCCGCCTGCTAAGCGTGGCTATTAAGGAACCCCTAAAGGACTGGTTGTCAGACTTTCGGATTTCTGTCGACTCATAACGCCTTAACGTATTTTCTGAGGCACGGAAGGTACTTAGTATACAAAGATGGTCACCCATCCAAGAACCAGCTACGGCAAGCTTATCTTAACCTGACCGATCGAATTCGATCTTCGGAACTAGATCTAATTTCTATTACACAAGGAATTTATTATAACATTAAAGAGTAAACAGGAAAATGGGAGATGGGACATGAAAATCCTATAATAATATTATACATTAGAAAAGTACTTATGTCAAGAAATGTAAACATGTTTATATTAAACGTATGTTATTAACCTTTTTCTTACGCATCGGTTTCTGCCAGCATGTAATACTGTTATCTATTACCGCAGGCTGCTTAATTTTAATCTTTACGTAGTATTAAGAAAGTCGAATTTCGTATGTCGAATTTCGTAATGCTAAACTACGCTACGGATATTAATGCGGTTTTCATCAAAAGACAGAATGATTTAAGAGGAAGGTTTATATTATATCTAATACGCGGGCGAAGCCGTTGGCAGAAACTACTAAAGAAAAAACCTTTTCTTCCGCACTTCTCTAGTCTAATTTCTATTCTAATGAGTGACTTATTAAGTGGCTTGTCGCTAAATTATAACAGTACGGGTCGATCGATCAGGATAAGATACGCTTGCTGGGGTTGATCCATGGACAGGGTGACCATCTTTACCTACCAAGACCCCTCGGTGTCTCGGAAAGCACGCTAAACCGTTGGTCCCGGCTAGCATTTTTGGATCTTTGACAGTCGTTACGGGTCGTCAGAGGCCCGAAAGTATTACCACCGATGTCTTACTTAGTAACTGGGTTATGGACGTCATAAATGCAGTCCATTCATTCGTTGCTACCAACGCACCATGTGCGTTGATCGAAATAACTACGTCATGCCACCAATGTACCATATGCGTCGAGTGTACTTAAGAAAAATATTAAGTGGCACCCAGGTGATGTTTTTAAAATTTAAGTAGCAATGAATGGGTTAACCCTTTCGCGGACGGTACTCGATCACGTGGTATATGTAGGATGACACATCAATTCTTCGTACAAAATGGTTAGACGTTTATTGACGTCGAGTCGAAAAAAAAAACAGAACAATTTTGACATTTTCATGCGTTGTGGCGGAAAGACGTAGCTAGTACAATTTTGTATGGCGAGTCAACGTGAGTATACGGTCTGCTTAAAACAAGTAAATTAAAATAGACGTGGTAGTACGTTCTGTAACCACTCGTAGCTGTCTTGGAACGTATATACACGTCACCGCCCATGAAAGGGTTAATATTGTAGGAGCCAATACCTACGACCTATTTTGTAGCTTTCAGTACAGTTTCATTATCACAATTATCTTCTATTCCTGTTTAACTTAATTTTTCAGGTGTTTTTTTCTTATTCTTTCAGTTGTTTTTTGCACAATTTATTTACATAATGTGTATCTTGGTTGCAGCTTTAGCAAAGAAGCACGTCGTGTCACCGACTCTTGCGGACGAAGTACTCGCTGAAGTTCGCGCTACTGATAAGAAGTCTCAAATTATTCGGAAAGTTCGTCAAAGTAATACAATAAAAAAATTATTTATGTTATAACATTTAAGACTTATTTCTCCGAGAAATTGAGCAGAGGTGTACTTATAGTACACCTATATTTCGTCATTTATGTTAAGTGCAATAGGGGCGAGCCTTTTCGATGAAAAAACTCAATAGGTAACACTTTGACGAACCCAAGACCTGATGCTCAACAGTAGCAATTGCAACCACTAGACCAAAAAGCTGGACCATAATAGTCGTAGCAGATAAAAAAGCTGTTATGTAGTGTACTGGATAAAATTTTAACCTGTGCACAAAGTAACTGTCACCATGAATTCAGACTAATATGATTCTAGACTCCCAATAGGGTACGCAATTTTAATAGATCATTTATATTCAAACTGCTGTTTCATCCACAAGTGCGAGTTTGCAGGCCAGTGATAGACTGTATTAGTCTGTCCCTGGCCTGCAAATTGTAAAAAAAAAACGTTAGAAAAATTAAATTTCGTAAATAAATAAAGCGCATCGTGTTGCTTAGAGCGTCGTCTCGCTTTGTCATATCAAAACTTAAGTATGCGGTACTCTCTTTCTAAAACTAGAGAATACCATTTGAACGCCCCGGGTGGGTTCTGTAAATTCCGGGAAATTAGTTGATTATCTATAAAATTGACTAACAACTTAAATAACCTATACTATATTTCAATTACAAATGTCATAACATGGAAAGTTACGTTGTGTGTCAATTTGATAAAATAGTTTCCCGGATTGTGTACAAAATAAATCGTTCATTTTAGGGGTCAAAAAGGGAGATTTGCCACCAGCAGTCCTGGATGAACTGCTTGCCTGCCCTGATGATAAAAAGTCGACAATTATTAAGAAGCTTAATAAAGGTAAAACGATTAAATATTATTACAAAAAACCTGAATATTAATATTATAAAGCTAAAGAGTTTGTTTATTTGGTTGAACGCGCTAATCTCAGGAACTACTGGTCCGAATTGAAAAAATCTTTTGTGTAGGGTAGCCTATTTATTGAGGAAGGCTATTTCATATCACGCTACGTTCAAAAAGAGCGGAGCAGCAACGAAAAATGGACGAAAACTGGCAGGCAATTCGATGCCACGGAAAGGGTCAGAGGAGTAAAAATTTGACGCGGACGAAGTCATGGGCAGAAACTAGTATTTAATAAACATCATAGAGATCAAATTTCTTTCCATTTAGCAACTAAAATAATCCCTATTTCAGCTGTAAAAAAGAGGACGTTGCCAGCCAATGTCTTGAATGACTTAAAGCAGAATTTAGAGCCTACAGATTATAAGGCTGATGCTGTAAAGAAAATTCGAAAAGGTAAGACGAAAACAGGTACAACAAAGTTTTAATTGAACTCACTTTAAACATAGTCGAAAGCTTTCTGTCTTAAATAGCTATAATAGTCATAGGATTGCTTACAGAATTAATTTCCGAAAGGCTATACACATACTTGAGTATCTACAATTTACCGGCAGCCTAGCGTAGGATAGCTCTCACAAAAACCAATGTCCTAATAAACGTCATGGGAACACACAAGCGGGAATCCCGTTTCAAGCCAAAGCTTTGGTAGGCTTCTGTTCACCAGTCTTTCGGCTGTGATTATAATACGTGTGATTATATACGGCTGCAATAATTTGATCCAAAAGAGTGTTCTTGGAGCTTCTTGCCCGTTTTTCCCCGTAGCCCACTATGGAATGGCAAAATGCGACTCCTTGACAATTCAAAAGTGCCTGTAATTGGTTTAATTGAAATAAATGTTTTGAGGTTGCGATGATTATGACGTACATATCCATAAATAATTTACAAAATAATGCCTAAGTACAATTTGGAGTTTATGTTTATAACACGCGGTTAGAAATGAATAATAATCATAATATTTTTTATTTGTGTAACATAGATAGTAAAATACAGTTCTTAAATTAAAATACATAGGTGGCTATGTTATGCCAAGAGGCATGCAAAATAAAATATTGTTCAAGCGAGATTTAAATATAAATTATTTGGTAGGTATGTCAAAATTAATAGAATGATATAATATGAATATGTCATACATAAAAACTAGACAGACTACGGACTTACTAGAGAATGGGCAGCAGCGTTCTCTATGCATTTTACCTGCATACTGCGATTGCCAACCCGCCTGCCAAGCGTGGCGATTATGGCAAAGCCCCCCAAATTGGGGGAGGCCTAAGTCCAGCAGTGAACGTCTTACAGCTGAAATGATGATGATGATGATGATTATGATGTTGAGCAAATAGAATTTTGGATCGTTATGAATGATGTCTAAATTTAAAAGATAAACCTTTGTTTAATTAATAATATTCATTCTAGCGGTCGAAAATGGTCAACTAGCTCCCGCTGTCTTGGACGATATACTCGCCAACATACGTCCTACTGACAATAACTCTAAAGTCTTGAAGAAGGTTCGCAAAGGTAAAGGGAATACTTTTTCTGTTACAAATAAGAAGGGTCTTAAAAGCATAAAGCCTACCTATTAGAAATTTTCGCTCAGGAAACGTACGAAACCGATGTTCCTCTCATGGCAGTGAAAGAGATACATCTTTATATATATAACTCTACTGTACGTGTGTATGTCACTGAACTCCTCCTAAACGGCTGGACCGATTTGAATGAATTTTTTTGTATGCATTTGGATGGTTTAGATTCACAAATCAGCCCCACAGATAGCGCTGCTATCGAGTTCTAGGAAACAAGACAACGTCTGTACGGTCAGCTAGTATATTAATATACATAGTTGATAGCTGATGTTCACTGATGGACGCTGATGTTTACACAGCCCGCGAGCCCCCTCTCTCAGCAAGTGCAATCATCTCCAATGACGATGAATGGGTCACTAACCGAAAGCATTATCGTTTTACTTGCAGCTATAGCAAAAAAACACGTGTCGCCATCCATTGTGGATGAAGTGATCGCCAATGTACGCGCTGCTGAACATACTTCGACAGTCTTGAAGAATGTCCGCAAAGGTAATGAGTAGGGTAAATACTGATTATTTGATATTATATATTTAATTTTACTTCATCCTCAGATTAATAAACACCTTACAACAAAATTGGCAAAAGCAATGTTGACAGTTCAACAACATTCATTGAGTGGTTGAGCAAACGAATTTTTCAACCATATGAAGCATTGGATTAGGAATTTCATTGAAAATCCTTTTAATTCTCATTGAAAGCAAAATTGGGGTACAGGTAGTATTTGTAATAATACATTTGTGTTTTTAGCTATAAACAAGGGACAACTACCGCCAGATGTCATGGATGAAATTAAGGCTACAGTCAGCCCAGCTGACAATAGGTCGGAAGTCATAAAGAAGGTTCGAGAAGGTGAAGTAGAATGCTATTATAACACTGTACGCTGATACTGATATATAGGTAGACCGCGAAATTCAATATTACTTATTTTTTTTGCAATTCGCGACCGTAACAAATTTTATTTATTTATTTATAACTTAGGACAACCAACACAACGTTATCTGATCCCAAACTAGGCAGAGCCTGTACTATGGCAACCAGACAACTGATAAACATACTTATATATTTCTAAATACATACATATTATAGATAAATTACACCCAGACACAGAACAAATGATTGTGCTCATCACACAAAGATTAGATATGGCTTTATAGAATATACTTCGCTAAAATCACTCATACAACCCTGTAACATCATTTAATCCCATTGAATGACTGAATGAATGATCAAATTTTGCGGGCTACCTTAGCGCATATCCTTTCCAGGGAAAAAAGAACCAAGACTGGTTAGTGAAATTGTGATCTAACTTTTTCACAGTGAGAAGACAGGTAAACAGAGCAATCCTCCCTTTTGACATATTCCCTAAATCGCACGAAAAAAAAAGGAAGAACCATTACTCAATATCATCGTTTTCATTTCGTTTTTTTTTTTTCGTTTCTTTCATTTTTTTTCCTTTTTTATTGTGTTTTATGGGCCTAAGCCCTGCCGGGCCTGGGCCTAGGTCTGAAATAAAGGATTATATTGTATTGTATTATTGGAACTACACGAAACTAGATAAGGATTTGATGTAAATCTAGTATTATAAAGTTTCATCTCACGAACTTTTTTATAGAAATACGTTTTTCAACCTTATTCCATAGTGAACAAGGCACTTTACTGCAGTTGAAAAATTAAAACATTGTTGTTAATTATTATCTATAATTATAGTGATAGAAAAAAGAAAGCTGACGCATGCGGTCAAGGAAGAGGTAATGACAGTTCTTGAATCAACTGACCGTAACGAAGGAGCTATTAGGAACATCCGTAAAGGTGAGAAAGAACATAAATAAGTTATATTAATAGTAATTATATGAAATAAAAATAGATTAAAAAACCATTTAATCTATACAAATCTATACTAATATTATAAAGCTGAAGAGTTTGTTTGTTTGAACGCGCTAATCTCAGGAACTAATGGTCCGAATTGAAAAATTCTTTTTGTGTTGAGTAGCCTATTTATCGAGTAAGGTATATAAGCTATATAACATCACGTTACAACCAAGAGGAGCGGAGCAGTAATGAAAAATGTTGCAAAAACGGAGAAAATCACACGGGTAGGTGATTCGACGCAACGTCGCGACGGGATCGGGAGTCGATTGCGGACTCCCGGCCACCGTAGGCGCGAGCTTGCGGGCGTCGAGCAATGGGTAGCTCGCCGCCCGGTAAGGACCAAGCTCGGGTCGACGGCGCGTAGTGTTCCACGCGCGCCTCAAAGAGATGTCAGCAGCAGTGAAGGGGTCTGCTAGGACCGGTGCCTGCCGGGGTCGCGTGATTGTTCAAAAGAGATACCGTGGCCCCGGCACTGGGCAACTGAAGGAACACGGGTGGGTTTTAGTCAGTAAAAGTCTGACACGCCCTCCCGCTCCGCCCAGAGCGGGAGAAGTCATTTGATGATTTCCCATCCAAAAAAAAAAAAAAAAAAAAAAAAAACGTCGCGACGGGAAGGGTCGGGGAAACAAGAAATTTAAAGCGGACGAAGTCACAGGCAGAAGCTATACTCAAATATAAAGCTGAAGAATCTGTTTGTTTGTTTATATGAACGCGCTAATATCTGGAACTGTAAGTTGGATTTCAAAAGTCATTTTTGCATTCAATAGCCTATTTTATGAGAATAATTTTAGGTTACTCAACGTCAAGTTTACATGCAAATCCTACCCTTAAGGGCCGAAAGAAACAAAAAAAAAAATGTCACAAAGAACGGCAGGCAAAAATGATGTAATCGCGCTCAGGTGATGCCATTCAATGGAGTGAGTAGGGGAAAAAGAAATTTCACACGGATGAAATCGCGGGCAGAAACTAATTTGAAATGAGACTTATGCATTGTTTTCTTTTACGACTTCCGGGAAGCATAACATTTGCTCGGTCTTCTACCTGGAAATAAATAACGGAGTAAATTATATTAATTTCAGCGGTGGAAAATGGCCATCTGGCGCCCGCAGTCTTAGAAGAAATAGTAGCCAATATCCAGCCCGATAACACTAACTCAACTGTCATGAAGAAGATCCAACAAGGTAAGTTGTACAACATTTTCAAAAGGTACGAAATGTACAATTAGAATATATTCTTATATTCTAATTGTACGTTTTGTATTTTTGACGACTGAGCGATAATTTGTAAAAATACATCATTTTTTATTTTTCGTATTTTCACGACTTGCTGCCATACGAATTATGCTACGGCGTACCTCACTCGATGCTACGCCGTAGCTCGCTCTATCCTATGATTGCGTAGCACCTATAGAATGCTTTTGAAGGCTTTCATTTTGTTATATTGTATATTTCAGACTATCAATTATTACTGTTTTTTTTAAAGTAAAATTATTGATTTTGGCAAGCATTTACATTTTATTTTATTTATATTTTGTACAGAACCCAAGGGCTTCAAAAGGAGAGTAACATTTTTTTACAAACATTGTGATTATATACTATTTTTATATTTACAGCTATAGAAAAGAAGCACGTGACACCATATGCCAAGGCAGAACTACTTGGGAAATTAGACAAAAGTGACAATAAAGCAGAAGTCATTAAACTCGTTCGCCAAGGTAGATAGTCTGGATTTTTATGAGCATGTTCATTTCTTGTTGCCTTACTTTGTCAATCAGAAACTAGCCAAAGTTTTATTTTTTAACCTGTGTTGATCTACTGCCTCATAAATGTCGTTCGATATTTTTTTTTAAATTATATGTTCATTTTAGCGGTAAACGACGGAAAGCTACCGCCAGCTGTATTAGACGAAATACTCGACAATGTTCAGCCTAGTGACGATAAGGCTGCTGTCGTGAAGAAAGTTCGTAAAGGTAATGATCAAAAATTATTATTCGACAAAGCACAACAATTACAAATATACAGGGTGTCCCAAAAGGTTACGTAGCTGAGAAGGGGGTGATAGGGGTAGTCACAAGGGTTACCAGAAAAAAAAAATCTATCTTTTTTTTTTCAGTACACTTGGAGAAAGTTGAGTGAAATCGTAATTACTAAGTCCTTGACTGGACAACAACTTAATTTTCTTTAAAATCTTGGTTAGATATGAATTGTTTTTTTAATTTCAATTTGATAAAGGGTTATTGGCGATTACATAATAGATTTTTTTTAATACAGCAATATAGTTCTAAAGAAAATGCCATTTATTTTTTTTAATACCCAGAGGGGATATAATTTTTTATTTTTCTGGTTACCCTTGTGACCACCCCTATCACCCCCCTTCCCAGCTACGTAACCTTTTGGGACACCCTGTATACATCTGGTAGATGAGGTTATAGCCGTAAATAACAGGAATTTAATTCTACATGATACAGCTTATAGTTTACCCTTCGTGCCCCGGAAAACACGTTAAGCCGTTGGTCCCGGCTGTCTTTCGTAGATCTTAGACAGTCGTCACGGGTCGTCAGAAGACCGAAAGTCTGACTACCAGTCTTACCATGGGGTATTGTATTATCTAGTAACTGTGTTATGGAGGGACAAAAACTTAAAAAATCATTTGCGACTAAACTACTGCTCCTATTTAATTGATTTTTGGTTCAGGGCTTGAAAATGGTACCTAGTATAGGCAGTTTAAAGGAAAGCCCCTCTGTCGTATCAACTTTGTAGAAAAAATTATGTATATTTGTATGAATAATCATTTTAAAAACTTAATAAATGTACCAAGATTTAATTTTTTTATTCATATCGATTAATACAAATTTCAGCGCTAGAAAAGAAGGAGTTGCCGCCATACGTCATGGAAAAAATAATAGAAGATTTAAAACCAAGTGATAATAAAGAAAATGCGATGGAGAACGTGCGTAAAGGTAATTCAACAAAATAACAGAATCGGGAATAAAATAAACGACACTAACTAACGCACTTTGAGCCCCAAAAAGCTCGCGAAGTTTTCGTTGTTTTATTAATTTAGTTACAACTTTTTTTTTTCAAATTTATTAACATAATGCAAACTTACAGGCTTAAAATAATATTAACAATATAAAAACAGTGAAAAGAATCACAGGTCATTAAAAATTCTGATGGCTGTTTATTATTGTTTAAAAATAGCATAATAAGTGAAAACACATAAAAGTGAATTATTTCTTGCATACCATTTAAGACTCTATTTTAGTTGTAATTTAGTTCATTATTCAATGAATCTGCACTGCTCGAGTATTTTGTCACACTCTATGTAATAAATACAAATCCATTTGAGGCATTATGGACACATGGTAGTGTGCAGATTTTGCTATTGCAATGCTTGCTTATTTACTCCAGCGGTAAAAGAGGGGCAAATATCGCCTGAAATGATGGAAGAAATAGCCGCCACTGTACGTCCCGGTGACAACAAGTCACAAGTCAAGAAAAAGATCCGAAAAGGTAAGTGATTAACTAACGTTTAAATGTGTAAATAAATAAAATAAATGTAGATCATTTGTGCATACTCCGCCTCTGTACTTATATGAAACATGTATGTTTGTGAGGAAACATAAGGAATTATTTTGTAATGCAGATGACTTATATCCTCGTAACCGACGAGGCCCCCACAGGCTCGTACTGGATCTCCTTCCGAGACTAGCTAAATATAATAAAAGTTGTATATCTATGTGTGTACGTGTATACAGGGTGTGGCGTAAGTAATGGTCCACCGTTCAGGATTCGATGAACCAGATAATTAACTATAACAATTAAAAATTTTAACCATTTTTACCCATTTTTTTTTTTTACAAAAATTGCTCTTGAACTTGAACACACCATGTGTTAAAAATTGGGGTTAAAATTAGAGAAGAACCAACTTTTTCTTGAAAAGAGCTGAATTTACATAAAAAATCATAATTTATCATGATAGCTCTAGTATTCAGCAGTAATTAACAGAAATCAAAATGAAAAAATAATGGTTTTTGTTGAAACTACAAACAAATATGTAATAAAAGGTAGAAATTTCGTAAATAAAAGACAAAAATGAAATATTTTCGGAACCCCTGGGGAAAAAATGTTTAAAATGTTTAATTGTTATAGTTAATTATCTGGTTCATCGAATCCTGAACGGTGGACCACTACTTACGCCACACCCTGTATAATAAGATACCAAATTATCTCAAGATTATAAAAATAAACTGCACGAATGGCTGTGTAGTCATAGTTTTTACAGTGTAAAAGAATTTTTAGATTATAAATGTTAAATATGCTTGTGTAAATTTGTACGCTTATAACTGTTAAGCAAAAACATGTATGCTCTTTTTATTTATTTTTTACCATCTTTTATACCATGTTTTTTAGCAAATAAATATTATTCTATTCTATTCTACTCTTTTGACGTTGGTCGTGGCTTAGTGATAACAGCCGCACGGTTCTATCCATCAGGTTTCGCTACGCTTTCCAGGGTTGGTCCATTTTTATATTACGAGACTCTTCCGTGCCTCGGAAAGGACGTTAAGCCGTTGGTCCTGGCTGTTATTCGTGAATCTTTGACAGTCGTTACGGGTCGTCAGAAGTCCGAAAGTCTGCCCATCAGCCTTACCAAGGGGTATCATATCTCCTAGGAGTGGTGGAGATCAAATAGGCAGTCGGTCGGTTATTTGACCCAGACTCAGGCACCAAGGAGTATCATATTACCTAGTAACTGGGTTGTGGAGGTCAGATAAGCAGACGCTCCATGTAAAATACTGGTATTCAACTGTCTCGGGTTAGACTGGAAGCCGACCCCAATATAGTTGGGAAAAGGCTAAGCAGGCAGATTGATTTTTTGATAAAGTTCTAACGTATAATTTTACCATTATGGTGAAATCTCACTTGCGCGCAGGAATCAGCATTTCCCTGTAGCCGTATCTCTTCTGTCACCTCGAGGTATCATTCTCTAAGGCGAGAAGTCCGTTCGCAAGCATATTCTCTTTTTTTTGTGGGTGGGAAATCATCTAATGACGTCTCCCGCTCTTGTGCGGAGCGGGAGGGCGTGTCAGACTTTTACTGACTAAAACCCACCCGTGTTCCTTCATTTGCCCATGTGCCAGGGTCACGGTGTCTCTTTCGAACAAAAAAAAAGCATATTCTCTCATTCGCACGAAAAGCGCGTAAAAGTGAGAATGTCATTTTCAAATTTCACGTATGACGCCTCTAAATGACAGAAAAAGATACTGGTATTTTTGCAATTGTGCATCATTTCACATTAGGTTAAGGTTAATTTTGATTGACTGATTACAGCGGTGGAGAAGAGGTATGTGACGCCGTCCGTTGCCAGTCTTGTCCTCAAAGATATAGGCAAGGGAGCGAATAAGTCTGCTATCATGGAAAATGTCCGACAAGGTTTGCTAAAGCCATAGTTAGTTTAGTTAGTTCATAGCTGCTAAATAAATAGCTGGTATAGTTAACCTACCCAGGCCTACGGCTCATCAAGTTCCAGAAAAAAAAATGGCAGTCATGGCAACTGCCGACAGAAGTGAAAACTTTAACAACTGTGGAAAAAACAACTAGTTACACGAGCAGTTCGGTGATGCGGTCACATTAGCATGACGAATCCATAAGTTTTGCCCCTACCAAAAATCACTCAACACGGGTAAAGAAGTTCACGTAAAAAATCGGTTTTGCAGACAATTGTCTTTCCAAAGCCGAATTTAAGCCGGGTATTATACCTAAAAGTAAACCTTAATATACCTTTGGGACAATTTCTAATTTCATTAGTGACTTTGGCAAATATGGTAATAATAGAACAATTATTTCTATTTAAATGGTACCAGTTAGTCTTTTAATCATAAATTTGTTTATAGCTGTAGCCAAAAGGAAACTTCCACTCGAAGTTTTAGATGATGTTAATGCTGAGATTAAACTTGGCGACACTAAATCTCAGGTCATGAGGAAGGTCCGTAAAGGTAAGAAAAAGAATAAATACAACATTGATAAAAAAATCTGTGGAAACTCGTGATATTTTCAATACACACTTGTTAGGGTTGGCTTAATTCGGTATGATTCTGCTAAGCGACGCGGCAAAAGATAAGCTTCGCCCAAATTGGCTAACCCGAACATGTATAGCACCCAAAGGTCTAAACACTCAACATTTTTCTTTGCAACAGTTCAAAGACAATTAAAATATAGATGATAACAACTTCTATTATGGGACCAAAATCGAATTCGCAAATTCGACCTTCGCAAATAAAGTTAGGTACATACCCGATAATTTATAGATTGAAATTTAATTCGAAATTTGTCCAGCAGTAAAAGTCGTTTATGTTGATGGATAGAACACCACCCTTTAAATATAGTCGATTGTTTCCAATGTCATCCTGTATATATTTATTGTACAAAGTATATATTTAGTTAAGGAGTAAACCTAAAATCGATGACGTGGTGAAGGCCGCAGGAATCCGTCGGATACAAGAAGCACAGAACCGGTGGAAATGGCAGTGCTAGTGTCCAACAGTGGACGTCTTTCGGTTGAAATTATGATGAAACGTAATTATTCATTTCAGCCGTCGAAAAGAGAAAAAAAACACCGAAAGAAATAGATGAACTAGTCAACGATCTGCGACCTACTAACGAAAGGTCTGAAGTCTTGAAGGAAATCCGTAAAGGTAACTCTTGATCTAACTATAATAACGATAATCGATGCTATAGTAAAAATTATAATTTATATTTAAAATACTATAAATTTACTGTAAAGCTAATCGTCGATAATATTACAGCGGCAGGCAAGGGACAGATTTCACCCGCTGTCGTAGAAGAAGTACTTTCCGACGTACAACCCGGCGACAATAAGTCAGTTATTTTGAAGAAGGTCCAACAAGGTGGGTTAAAGAATCATAATGAGTTATAGGGATTTCTTCTTCTTTTTCTTCATTTATGGAGTGAAAAATGATATGAAATGGGACCACTAGGCCCAACCCAAACGCACGGAATAAATATAATGAGATTGTAAAATACGTAAAATTGTAAAAGCTTGTGTTGCGAGGATAATTTACTTAGTTTTATTAATGTATCTATGAGTGCTAATATACCTATGGCAAAAAAAATACACTAAAAGATAGTTGTATTTTCGATTCACAAGCAAACAATAACTATTATTAACATCAAGTATGTTATTAATTTCAGCGCTAGCTAAAAAGCACGTGACTCCGGTTAACGCGGAGGAAGTAATTGCGGATATTAGCACTGCTGATAATAAAGAAGAAATCCTTGCAAAAGTCATCAAAGGTAAGCAAAAATATGGTGATACTATACAACGTTAGTTTAAATTATTTAGCAAACCTTAAAATACATAAAACGTATTGATATAATTATATTTATATCTGAATAATCTTGGTTTTAACATTAATGTATTTATTTTAGCGATAAACAAAGGACAGCTTCCTCCCGCTGTTATGGATGATATACTTGCTGATGTTAAGCCCAGTGACAAAAAGGCAACCGTCATGAAGAAAGTAAAAAAAGGTTAGCCAAAACTTCCCACCAACAGAATTTCCAATAACAAAGTGTATGAGACAATGTCAGATTTAAGTAATATAAAAAAGAACATTTCAGCTATAGAAAAGAGGAAAATACCTGCAGGTGTTATGAAGAATGTAGTAGCCCGTGCAGAACCCGATCATGAGGCAGAAGCCTTTAAGAAATTACGTGCAGGTAAAAGAACCTAAATTCATATCCACAGTTGTGGGCTAGAAAACTCTGAACCTCCATAGAAAAGGGAGGATCCTCCAACCAGATGGAATTTGTATCTGACATATTTACTACTTGGGCGGCAAACTTAGCTTGCGTGATGCAGGAATTTCCGTGATGTCCGTCTGATGCGTAGTTCGCACTTGGTACTGTTGATGTTGACACAAGACAATGCACACTGTTTTGCTTGTCAAAGATGTCGCTGTACAAAGCCGATTGATTACGATGATGATAGTGGAGATGTAAATTTAAGTCCAACTTCGACCCACATGAAACCTAATTTTGTTATTTCAGCGGTGGATAAGGGTGAATTGTCACCTGCTGTACTTGATGATGTAATGCTTGATGTTAACCCGGGAGACACAAAATCTGTAATTATGAAAAAGATTAGTAAATGTAAGTCACTAAATTTTACATAATTATGTTCTGATATATAGTATTGCGAAAATTCCACGACGTACCTAACATATGCAGCAAAAATATCAATAACTATATGCTTAAAATGCAATATGTAAGAGATATAGATGACACAAAATTAATTTTGTATATTAAGAAAACTATATAGACTATCTGAGAGAGAGTCAACTTTGCATTTGCCGCAAAGAGCCCAATACTTGCAACAAAAAAGTGAAGAAGACGTAGACGATATATTATTTTACAATTTTTTATTCTTTGTGGCAAATGGTATGTGAAGTGTGATGGGAAGTGGTAATGATGGATTTTTTATTCCAGCAATTGCTAAAAGGCAGATATCGACGTCTGTCGCGGAAAAAATACTGACTGATGTAGACAAAAGTAAGAATAAGGAGGAAGTCATGGCCAAAGTTAGAAAAGGTAAGTAGGTAAACATAGATCTGTTCGGTGAAGAGTACTGATCGACACGATGTTTACGCTGTAAATCAGCTTCTTCATACAAAAGTTAAATACCTACTCGACCAAAATGTATGATACAGCTGATATTTTAAAGTGATAAAAAGGTGTACCCCTTGATTCATTCTGAGTGACGTAAATGATCTTGGTTTATTATAAGGAAACTATTTATTTTATAACTGCAACAAACGGTTATTATCACATCAATTTAATTTATTATACATAAATATAATTTTAGCCATTGAGAAAGGAGAACTACCACTCTCTGTCCTAGCTGAAATCGAAGACCAAGTAAAAATCAGTGACAGAAAGTCTGAAGTTCTAAGAAAGGTCCATAAAGGTAAATACTATAGCGCATCAATTGATTCTTGTTTCATTGCTATAAGGTACAAACTTCAATGAACTAAGTACGCACGTTCGTGCAGTGCAAAAACTATACACCTTCATCAACAAAGTTGAATTCCTTCTCATTTAAAGTTTGGTAGCTCTGGAACGTACTGTTAAAAAACTGCTTACCTTATCTATACTAATTATACTAATGATATTATAAAGCTGGAGAGTTTGTTTGTTTGAACGCGCTAATCTCAGAAACTACTGGTCGGAATTGAAAAATAATTTTTGTGTTGGGTAGCTTATTTATTGAAGAAGGCTATACGCTATGTAACATTACGCTACAATTAGAAGGAGCGGAGCAGCAATGAAAAATGGTCGAAAACTGGCAGGCAATTCGATGCGACGGGAAGGGCCAAAGGAGCAAAAATTTGACGCGGACCGCGGGCATAAGCTAGTTTTTTATAAACATCTGGTTGCATACAACAAGCAGTGATAAACACAAATTAAGGCTCCCACAGACCGTTGTGACGCGACAACGCCACTCGTCTCCAGTTTTAATTTCAGCTCAGTCCATTTATTCATAAATGCATGGTTATAAAACTATACACACGATTTTCTTGGAGTAAGTAACTGGAATAACCTATGCTGGATGCACCACACGCTACTATCAGTCTAGCAAATACAGGATGGTTGGGACATTGACCTGCAACCTTTTCCATGGGTTTAAAATAGTGTCCCTGGAGTTTCTCGCCCGTCATAAAGATCTACGTTTTGGAATGGGCAACTACCTTCAATTTTCCGATTAACTGATCGACTACTTGATAGTTCAAAAGTGCCTATAAATGGTTTTATTGAAATAAATACTTTGAATCGAGTTTGGATTTAGTACAAGATTCTGAACCCCCCACAGCGTAGAATTGTTTCATAGGTTATTTATTTTATTTTATTTGTTCCATATATTTTGATAGCGTAGATATTACAGTTTTCAATAATAAAAGCAGATTTTTTTTTCTCTAGTGTCATCATGTGGTGAATTGATGGTTACAGTTTGAGCATCAATGTCACCTTGTATACTATTTATGACTGCAAAGGTTCCAGGTTATTTTCATAAGCTATCAGAACTTTAAAAAAACGAATCATACGATAATTGTAATTACAGCAATAGAAAAGAAGAAAGTGTCACCAGTTGTTGTGGCTAATCTAACCGACGATATTTCAGCGAAAACTGAAAAGGCTGAAATCATGAGAAAAATCCGTTCAGGTCAGCTTTACGAACTCTTATATTGATAAAAGGGCATTTGCTTTCGCAAATTGTATTAGTTATGGCATCATCTATACACCGTGACATTTAGTTGTCTTACAAAAATTGTCCACTCAATGTGTCCGACATAATATACCTCTAGGCGTGATTAAAAATTGATAATAGGTATTAAGAAAAATAAATAATGGATAAGAATTATGAAACATCCTGTTCAGCCTTGCGCCGCTCTCATGAGGTGCGCACATTATGACACAATATTATCTCATACTAAAAGGACATACGTTGATAAAAGTTCTGCTCTTCAAATATACTAAAGTGTTATAAGAAAGCCGCAACATATTGATTTGTTGTGGCTCTAAATGTTGCTTTGACATTTGCAAGTATTGCGGCGCAAATGTTCAACTAATGGAATTTACTATGGCTTCCTGGCGTTGTGAGACGTAGTGCAAATAATATCATATTTTTATTAGACGTGATTAGACGTTGTGTTACCAATAAATTGTACAAATTTGTCGTTATAAGACGTTGTTGGTCCGAACGTGTTAATAATGTTTACGTATCATACGGTAGAGAACATACCTACCCAGCGCACGATTCGGCTAGATCATTCCATCTCCATTTTCCATGAGACAAAATATAAAATTTAAACCACGTCATGCGTCATCATAATGAATAGCATTTAATTTTTTTAGTTATTCAAATGTTCATTTTTTTCTTATGGATGTGTAGTTGTCATTGGTTACATGAAGTGGGCTGCCGTTGTAAGACGACTAAATGTCAATACCGAGACCCCTCCGTACCACGGAAGCCACGTTAAGCCGTTGGTCCCGGCTGTCATTCTTGGATCTTTGGCGGTCGTCAGTAGCCCGAAAGTCTGACAGCCAGTCTTACCAGAGGGAATCTTGTTACCCAGTAACTGGGTTATGGAGTCGGATAGGCAGTCGCTCCATGTAAAATACTGCTTCGAAGCCGACCCCAACATAGTTGGAAAAAGGCTAGATGATGATGATATATTTAAATAACTTCCATTTTCATAACCTAAAAATACTAATCGAAACGCTAATATAGGTACTGAAGGGTCGTCATTTTAAAATGTGACTAAATTGGCTTTATGCAAAGTGGTTGATCACAGTTCTTACCTAACAATCTCTATATGGTCGGAGATCCCTAACTTAGTTACTGCAACCAACTTTAACGATACAAATACTTGATTGAAACACCAGAAAGTTAAAAATAAAAAATCTGTTCATCAATAAAATATTCCCATTAATTATTGCTTGTGTTTTGTTTAACCATAGCTGTTGAAGAAGGTCATCTAGACCCCGTTGTTATGGATGAAGTTATGGCTGACGTTGAGCCTGGTGAAACTAAGTCCCAAATTATGACAAAGGTCCGCAAAGGTAAGTAACTAGCTAGTTCTTAAGAAATTCTGAAAAATAATGTAAAATTCAAGAAAATTTATAGTTCCGATTGAGTTACATTATATACGGACAATTTAGTTTCTCTCAACTTAAATTGTCCGTACATCGTTTGATCCTTTAATTAGCCACCTTTTCCTTGATTTAAAATTCATTTTATATCAAAATACACATTATGTATAGTGTAATGATTACGGTTCCTAAAATAACTGCTTCAAAAGGTAAACAATTAGCACTCTTCATATAATGAAATATTGTGAGGAAGCTGGCATGTCCTAGGACATGATCTAGATCCAAAATGAAGGCATGTGTGAAATCTTCCAACACGCACTGGGACCGCGTGGTGGATTACGATCCACTCCCACTCACAAAGAGAAGGCTTGTATCCCAGCTATGGGAAACATTAAAGGCTGATGAAGCAATTAAAGCCATCACAATCAGTGCAGTGACTGCGAATCAAATTTTATCTTATTTTCTTCAACCACATTTCATAATTTTACAGTAAAATTTCGTACCAATTTAGGGCTCACACAGGCAGGCGCGACACGACACTGGGGGATAAATTTCTATGTAAAATTACTGCACTTGTACTTCATGAATATGTTCTACCAAAGTCACGTCGTGCGTCTATGGGGGCAAAAATTTTGCTTTGAACCACGCTTGTATAAATATTGTTACGAGCTGGGGTTCGGGATAAATTAATTTAAGCCAAAATTATCGAAACACTCCACAGTTTAATTAAACAATCACAATATCGCAATAGTCAAACAGAGTCACTTGTTTCGCTTGTACTGTATCGCTTGATTCGTATCCGCTCGCTTCCGAAATCGAACTGCCTATCGGGCCGACAATCCGCTATTTATATCCCGAGCAGAACATTCGCGAACATTCAACACTTTTCCACAGTTTACAAGTAGATTCGAAACTTCGAGAACCTTCCACAGACATCTATTTACTGTTTAATCCCGCTACTCAACAATAGATGGCGGTGGCGTCTACGTACAATTGTTCGTAGTACTTGCTACTTGATAACAGATGGCGTTAGCGTGTCGTATCTAGAAGTTTCAACACTGCCCCATCCTTAGATGGAATTAGCGTGACGTTTCTAGACTTTTCGATCTACGTAATGTTGTCCCTTTCTGAGATGGAGTTAGCACGATGTTTCTAGACTTTACGATCTACGTAACACTGCCCCCTCCTTAGACATGCTCGTCCCGAGCATCATTATTCCCGTAATATCGTGCCAATCGATCTACATGAACAATTTTAGGCGCAGTTCGCAAACCCTTTTGTATTCGGTAAGTGACGTCATTGATCTTGGTCACAATCCGGTACGGCCCGTCCCATTTTGCCTGTAGTTTAGGGGACTTCCCTTTGCTGCGCACAGGGTTATGCAACCACACTAGCGAACCTTCGTCGAAGCCAGTATTGTTCATCTTTCGATCATAACGAGTTTTCATTCTCTCGGACATCTGCTGGCCTGATTCTCTGACATGCTCATATACGTCATTCATCTTGTTGCGCAGATCATTTGCATAATCTGTTATACTGCGTGGTGAATCAGGCGGAATGCCGGTTATTAGATCAGCTGGTAACCTTAACTCCCTTCCAAAGTTCGCGAAGGCTGGCGTCACAGTTGTACTCTCGTGAACTGCACTTCGGTATGACAGAAGAAACGGTTGTATGTGCTTGTCCCAATCCTTTTGTCTGCTTGCTACAACTTTTGCCAGATATCTTTCCAACGTCTGATTAAATCTCTCCACCATTCCGTCAGATTGTGGGTGGTATGAAGTGGTTCTGGTTTTGTGAGTACCCATAACCCGACATGTTTCCTGAAACACTTGAGACTCGAAATTCCTTCCTTGATCGCTGTGGATTTCCAAGGGTACCCCAAACCGACAGAAGACTTCGTGGACTAATTTATCAGCGACTGTTGAAGCTTCTTGATTAGGGATGGCGAAGACTTCCGGCCACTTGGTGAAGTAATCCATGACAACCATGAAATATTTATTTCCACTTTCACTTTCGGGAAATGGCCCAGCGACATCTAGTGCTATTCGTTCCCAGGGGGCTCCTACGTTGTACACTTTCAATGCACCCCTGCTGCGTGTGTGTGGTCCTTTTACCGCTGCACAACTGGTACATCTGCGACACCAGTCCTCCACATCCTCTCGACAATGGATCCAGTAAAATCTTTCTCGGATCTTTAACAGAGTCCTTCTTACTCCCATATGACCTCCTGAAGAACCATTGTGGTAGAGCTGTAGAACTTCTGGTACCTTTGTTTTTGGGACTACCATTTGCAAGTGACAGCTATTCCCTCGAGCATTTTCCCATTTTCGGCACAAGACACCATCCTGGATCACCAAGCTCTCCCACTGTGCCCAATAACTTTTTGTGGTGGTACTCATCGCTGCAACATCACACCATTTCGGTTTGGGAGCATTAGCTTTAATCCACTCGAAAATTGGCCTGATATCTGTGTCACTTTGCTGAGCATGCTGTAGGGTTTCCTTCCATTCGTCACTAAGGTCCGTTCTTAGCATCCTGACAGGTACTGTTTCCTTAGCTTCTTGCCTGACACAATGCTTGCAGTCTTCAGGACAAGGTCTTCTTGATAAAGCGTCCGCGTTACCGTGAGACTTCCCACTACGATGTTCAATTGCGAAGTTATACTCTTGTAGCAGTTCAATCCATCTCGCCACTTGTCCTTCTGGATTCTTAAACTGCAACAACCACTTTAATGCAGCATGATCAGTTCGCAGGTGGAATTTACGTCCAAGCAAGTATTTGCTGAAATGCTGCAATGTCTTTACTACGGCAAGAAGTTCACGTCTCGTGACACAATAATTTCTTTCTGGCTTTGATAAAGATTTGCTGAAGTAAGCTATCACAACTTCATAATCTCCTTTCCGTTGAGATAACACACCGCCAATTCCAGTATTACTTGCGTCCGTGTCAACTATAAATTTATTTTCTGTGTCAGGGTAGCCCAAAATTGGGGTATTGCACAAACGTTCCTTTAAATCTCGGAATGCTATGTCGCAATTCTCATCCCAACAGAACGGTCTCTTCTCCTCAGTAAGCTTGTGAAGAGGTTTGGCAATGTCAGCAAAATTCTTGACAAACCGTCGATAGTACGAGCACAAACCCAAAAATGCCCTGACCTGCGTCTTGTCTTTCGGGACTGGCCATTCCTTAACGGCGACGATTTTCTCAGGGTCTGTTTGGACTCCTTCCTTCGAAACCACGTGCCCCAAAAAGCTTACTTGCTGTCTGAAGAATGAGCACTTCTTTGGACTTAGCTTGAGATTGGCTCCTCGGATTTTTGATAGAACACGTTCCAAATTCTGAAGGTGGTCTTCGAATGTGCGGCCCACGATGATGATGTCATCTAAATAGACAAGGCAGGCGTCTCCAATTAGTCCCGTGAGAACTAGCTCCATTAGCCTTTCAAATGTTGCAGGAGCATTGCACAATCCGAATGGCATGACGTTAAACTGCCACAATCCCTTTCCCGTAGAAAATGCGGTTTTCTCCTTGTCTTTAGGGTCTATTTCCACTTGCCAGTAGCCACTTTTTAGGTCTAACGTGGTAAACCACTTCATTCCTGACAGCGTGTCCAGTGTGTCGTCGATCCGGGGCAGTGGATAGCTGTCTTTCTTAGTGACGTCATTCAATCGACGATAGTCTACACAAAACCGCATGCTGCCATCTTTCTTTTTCACCAGGACCACAGGAGAACACCAAGGACTAGACGAAGGCTCTATAACTCCATCCTTTACCATCCCTTTAATCATGGTATCTACCTCCTTTTCTCTTGCCACTGGTAGTCTTCTGGGTCGCTGTCGTATTGGCAACTCATTTCCGGTATTAATTCTGTGTTGAACTAATCCAGTCTTCCCTATGTCAGCATCATTTCTGGAGAATATGTCTGCATACTGAAGTAGCATCTTCCTAGCCTTCTCTCTTTCTTCTTCCGATAAATCTTTACGACAGTCTTCCAAAAGATTTAACACGTTAAATCTTGCAGATTGGGTGTTATTTTGAGAAGGCTGATATTGACATTCACGCATCCAAGCTACTTCCCCACAGGAACCCATCAACGCACCCTTCTTGATTACTTGCTCCTTTTCACTTGGGTTCAGTATGCGTACGGCTGCAACGTCAATTGCCTTTACCAAGGTCCGCGCAATTTTCCATGGAAGGTTTTCATCCAATCCTTCAATGAGAATACATCGGTTCTTCTGCCCGGAATTATGTGGGAGCCTAACTGGAACTATTGTTTCCGATCGGGGAGAAAGAACAATCTTCTTCAAGCAGTACACTTTCCCCGATGGTGCACCTTCCATGAAGACTTCTTCTGACCCACATTTTAGGACTCCTTGATTAACGTCGATCTCGCAACAGTGCTGCCGCATGAAGTCCAAACCTAAGATGCAGTCGTCCACTATGTCAGCCATGATGACCTTATGCCGGTAGATAGTGTTTCCCAGTTTTAACTCCACTTCCTTCTCACCACGGACGGTTATGTGCTGACCGGTAGCTGTTACTAATTTTACGCCGTCATGCTTACCGAAGAAGTCCCCAAGAAAACGATTCGCTAGTTGGGAACTGACAACCGTGCGAGAAGCTCCAGTATCCAATGTCAGCTTACATGGTCTTCCGTTCACTTCACCTTTTATGACTAGGGTGTTCCCATCATGGGCTTGTGAGACCGAAATTCTTGGGGCTAATTTAACACCAGCCAGCACCCGCCCCGCAGTCCTGGCTTTGACTAGTTTTCCTGCTGCTGGGCGGTGATATCTGCCGCCTTTCTTTCTTGGGTCTGGTTTTCGTTAGCTGTGTTTCGCTTCGGGCAACTTGACCGAAGGTGACCTTTTTCTCCGCAAGTGTAGCACTTAGGGCTGTACCTCGGACGGTCACGGACAGGTGATGCTGCAACCTCCCTGATGCGATGGGCTCGATGATCTTGCCTCACTGCCTCCACCTCCAATGCATGGGCCAAGGCATCCTTGAGTGTCTCGTGGTGTCCAAGTCTTACAGTAGCCCTTACTTCCAGGTCCCGTATGCCATCTATGAATGCTTGAGTCAGAGTCCCATCGATGAGTGCAGGCGCAGACTGGTACGCTTTTCGAACCAGCTTTTCTATTTCTAGGGCCCACTGCTGCAGGTTTTCACCACTGCGCTGCACACGATCCTTCAACTGCGCACGAAAAACGTGTTCCAGGTGCGCGTCACCGTATCTGGCCTCTAATGCCTCAACGAGCTGCTCGTAGGTAACATTTTTGCCGAGAGCCTCTAACACGGTTAAGGCCTGATCACGAAGGGCCAAAGTAAGCGCGGTCATGGCCTGCTCTTTTGTCCACCCATTTGCATTCATGACAGCTTCAAATTGAATTTTGTATGCCGACCAGGAAGATGTTCCGTCGAAGGGTGGCACTTTAAACCCGCGCACGGAAGGTGCAGCAACTATCGGAGCCGTAGTCCGGTCTCCAGCTTTCAGAACTCCAACCGCTTTTCTTATATCAGCGATCTGGACTTCGGCCTCGGAGATACGATTTTCATGTACCTGAACAGTCTCCTTCATGGCTTTGATGTCCTTGCCAAATGTCGCGTGTAGATCTTTCAAAAGGAGAACCTGCTCCTCTTTACCCTGCTGCAGCTGTTCCTGTAGGCGGCGGGCCTGTTCTTCCTGTCGACGGGCCTGTTCTTCCTGTCGACGAGCCTGTTCTTCCTGTCGGCGAGCATGTTCCTCCTTGTCCTGCTGCAGCTGTTCCTGTAGGCGGCGGGCCTGTTCTTCCTGTCGACGGGCCTGTTCTTCCTGTCGACGGGCCTGTTCTTCCTGTCGACGGGCCTGTTCTTCTTGTCGGCGAGCATGTTCCTCCTTGTCCTGCTGCAGCTGTTCCTGTAGGCGGCGGGCCTGTTCTTCCTGTCGGCGGGCCTGCTCCTGCAGCATCGCCATCAGAGCAGAAAGATCCATGGCTGGTGATGCTGTAGGAACACCAGACGCTTGGGAAACTGGCTCCGTCGTCGGCTGATTACCCCCAGATGTCTGTCTTGAAGGTCCTTCAAATCGCCTCTGATCCAGCTCCTGCTGGCGCTGACTCCTGGTACGAATACCCTCCGTGTCCTCCTTCGGTAAAACTGGCATAATTTATCCCTTACTTCTGACACCAAATGTTACGACCTGGGGTTCGGGATAAATTAATTTAAGCCAAAATTATCGAAACACTCCACAGTTTAATTAAACAATCACAATATCGCAATAGTCAAACAGAGTCACTTGTTTCGCTTGTACTGTATCGCTTGATTCGTATCCGCTCGCTTCCGAAATCGAACTGCCTATCGGGCCGACAATCCGCTATTTATATCCCGAGCAGAACATTCGCGAACATTCAACACTTTTCCACAGTTTACAAGTAGATTCGAAACTTCGAGAACCTTCCACAGACATCTATTTACTGTTTAATCCCGCTACTCAACAATAGATGGCGGTGGCGTCTACGTACAATTGTTCGTAGTACTTGCTACTTGATAACAGATGGCGTTAGCGTGTCGTATCTAGAAGTTTCAACACTGCCCCATCCTTAGATGGAATTAGCGTGACGTTTCTAGACTTTTCGATCTACGTAATGTTGTCCCTTTCTGAGATGGAGTTAGCACGATGTTTCTAGACTTTACGATCTACGTAACAATATCGTGGTGGGATTTTATCGCGCACTGGATTTTTAACTATCAGTGCTATCCCAAGCATTCACAATTCAATAGAGTGCATCCCAGCACGTCGATAAACACAATTGTACGATTTTTAACTCTCAGCGCTGAGCAGAACGTTTAAGATCCAGTACGCCAAAACATCCCCTCGCAATATTTTTACGTACGAGCAAACGTGGACTTAGGAAAGTAAATTGAGTAGTGTGATATTGATTTAATATTTATTATAGTTACTACCACCATATTGTTGATTTCAGCTATTGGAAAAAGGTATGTAACGCCCGGAGTTAAGGAAGAAGTACTTGCCACCATTAATAAAAGAGACGGTAACAAGAAAATTATACAGAAGATGCGTATAGGTAAATTTTGTAATACGTGTTCCATTCAAAACTTGCTAAACGGTATTTTTAACCGGCTACAAAAAAAGGAGGAGATTCTCAATTCGGTTTATTTTTTTACGTTTGTTAGCTCGGAAGTCCGTAATTTATAAACCGATTTAAAAATTATTTTGTTTGGACGAGAACTTATAATGGTTCCAAATAAATTTGGTCAAGATCTGATATGTGGTTTGTGAGTTAGCTTCAGTAATACGTATTTTTTCCACTTTTTGTTTGGTGTTGATGTTATAATAATTTCCTATCACTGTTATTTACTTAACTAAGCTTAGAGAAGCTACCACAACCAAAAAGTGAAAAATAAAAACTTTATTAAAAAACCGCCTTCCAAAACACATAGTAA
This sequence comes from Aporophyla nigra, assembly GCA_947507805.1. Classification (NCBI taxonomy): domain Eukaryota; kingdom Metazoa; phylum Arthropoda; class Insecta; order Lepidoptera; family Noctuidae; genus Aporophyla; species Aporophyla nigra. Next base: position 9,042,740 of record OX382295.1, read on the forward strand.
TTAATAACGTCAATTTTCCTTAGACACTGAAGAAATTAATTTCCACTGTTTTGTATTATTTTTTTTGGAAGTCTGTTGTTTTTTTCTTTTGTTAATAACGTTTTAGTTACATATTGAAGATTCTTAAATTAGATAAAGTCTAATTTTTCAAGCTGATGCTGATGCCTCCTATTCCATACATTATGGCATCGCTTGTCTCACCACATAGTTTTGGTATACCTTCGATGTCACATATTAAAGCTCGATTCAACAGCGAGAGTTGAAGATACGCGATATTTTTACGCCCGAACAACGTTTTCTCTGGCTACGTTTAATAGATATTTCTTTTAAATTTTAGCGGTAGAGAAAGGGCAACTACCCCAATCTGTTCTGGATGACATATTGGTCGTTGTATCGCCGAGTGACAATAGAGAACAAGTTATGACAAAGGTTCGCATTGGTAAGTAGCCTACAGTTTTATTAATAGACTAGCTGAGCCCGTGACTCTGTCCGCCAGCACATTAATCAGTTCTTTCATACAAATATGCAAAACCGATGCGATCTAAATATTTTATTTATTTGTATGTATTTCGTATTTATACAGGTATTTGTATAGAAAATGGGTCACTCAATAAATTTCGACAGATATTTAGTTTTACATTACACATACGTTCCGTGTAATGCCGGACGTAAAGGATAGCACCACCCCATTTCTTTCCGTGGGTGTCGAAGGCGACTAAGGAACTTACTAGAGAATGGGCAGCAACGTTCTCTATGCATTGTACCACCATACTGCGAACGCCAACCTGCCTGCCAAGCGTAGCGATTATGGTGAACCGTCCCAAACTGGGGAAGACAACGTCCAGCAATGGACTGTATTTCAGCTGAAATGATGAATGATGATGTGTGATTTAGATTACAGAAATGCATGGCAATTTACAAACACTTTAATTACGTACCATATTGCGTTCATATTGCGTGGATGTACCCTGTCGGGCACAGCAAAATTAGTAGAGTGGAGGATGACTTAGGAGAGAGGACTGTAAATATGAAAGTATCTACAATCCTCTCTCCTAAGTCATACATAATCTATAGTCGTCGTTTCATTTGCATTTAGTAAAAAAAACTGCTATTTTGAAATTACAAACACTTAATTTTTATATTTATTTGTATGTATTACTTATTTGTATAGAAAACAACTATCTGAAGAATTTTTCACAGATATTTAGATTACATTAGACATGATAAGTTCCGTGTGATGACAGATGTAAAAAATAGCACCACCTTTCTTCCCGTGGGTGTCGTAAAATTCGACTATGGGAGTTACTAAAGAATGGGCAGCAACGTTCTCTATGCATTGTACCACCATACTGCGAACGCCAACCTGCCTGCCAAGCGTAGCGATTATGGTGAACCTTCCCAAACTGGAGAAGACAACGTCCAGCAATGGACTGTATTTCAGCTGAAATGATGAATGATGATGTGTGATTTAGATTACAGAAATGCATGGCAATGTACAAACACTTTAATTACGTACCATATTGCGTTCATATTGCGTGGATGTACCCTGTCGAGCACAGCAAAATTAGTAGAGTGGAGGATGACTTAGGAGAGAGGACTGTAAATATTAAAGTATCTACAATCCTCTCTCCTAAGTCATACATAATCTATAGTCGTCGTTTCATTTGCATTTAGTAAAAAAAACTGCTATTTTGACATTACAAACAGACACTTAATTTTTATATTTATTTGTATGTATTACTTATTTGTATAGAAAACGACTATCTGAAGAATTTTTCACAGATATTTAGATTAAATTAGACATGATACGTTCCGTGTGATGACAGAAGTAAAAAATAGCACCACCTTTCTTCCCGTGGGTGTCGTAAAATTTGACTTTGGGAGTTACTTGAGAATGGGCAGCAGCGTTCTCTATGCATATTAACACCAGACTGCGGTTTCCCACCCGCCTGCCAAGTGTAGCGATTATTGCGAACCCTCCCAAACTGAGGAAGCCAATGTCTTGTTCAGCAATGGACTGTCTTTCGGCTGAAATGATGATGTGTGATTTAGATTACAGAAATGCATGGCAATGTACAAACACTTTAATTATAATACTGCGTTCAAACAGCGTTTATCATAAACAATAATAGTTTTAGGCAAATGACGAGGATGAGGACAGTAGTGAAATCAGTTTATTGTTGGGGAAACATAACCGGGAAAAGATAATAGGTACATATTTAAACATAAATATAGGTGTAGGCAAAAACTACAGAACGCCACCTACTACAATCTTTACATGATCCTTTTGATACGTTAACTTTTTATAAACCTGATGCCCAAATCTCGTATTTAAAAAGAAGTTCTAAGTCTCAATGTAAAACCTCAATGTCGTAAAAGTCAAACTTATAAAGAAATAAGTAAATTCGAGACCACGTTAAATAGATACGTGAATAGCCATACGCACGCCATGTGTGAGTACTACGGAAAAGAAAACATATTTTATTTTAATTATCGATAGTTTTTTTTTTTAATCCCAGAGACTAATCTGACATTTCAAGTCTTTTGTGTTTACTTTTTACCCGACTGCCAAGGAAGGGCTATATTTTTCGTGCGTATCTTGTATGCACCTCACCTAAATTTGTTTGAAAATTTCTTTATTACCTCGTATCTTCGAAACGGATTTCGACAGTCATGGTTTCGTTATATTCGTCTTAAAATACGAAGCGTCAAAAAAAAAATGGCGGGTTTTGGCGCGAAATAGGAATATGTTAACAAATTTATATGAGTTTGACATAGCAGCTGACAAATTTGTATCTGGGTTTATAAAGCCTGCGGCCTGCGCTGCGTTCCAATGCGGACGTGTTTGCATATTCTGTGTATTGACTAGCGCGGCGCAAGCTGTCGCACGTAATTTTCTCGCCATGAGTAGTGAACTAGTGGCGAATGAGCTGCTGGCGTTCCTGCAGCAGAAACTGGATGTGATGGACGAGGTGTCCGCTGTCCAAATCTGCGCAACGAATTTCAGCGAGGAGGACATAGCTGCTGCTAAGCTGTTGTTGTTCAACGTGCTAAACAAGCGCGACCAGATGGTGTCCCGCCGGCGTGACGGGACTAAGAGAAGCCTGCAAGATATTATCACGCTGTTCAAGGAGACCGACCCGGACGACGTGCCGACGTTTGTGGCGAAGGAGCTGCACAAACTTCCTCCTGTCACTTTCGACCATGTCGATGTAACGAGTCTTCTGAAGGACATTGTCTTTCTGAAATCCCGCCTCGCGGATGTTCTAGCGAAGTTAGAAGCATCCCAGAACACTGTCGCCGATTTGCGTAAAGAATTCAGCGAGTTGCGCAATGGGTTGACGGTATCTAGGTCATCAGTCGATTCGTCAAACGTAAACATGTGTCGCGGAGCTGGCCTCGATGTATCGCCGTCAAATTCCGCGTCAGCAGTTTCGTCGTTAGCGCATCCATCGTTTGCCGAGCTTGCAGAACGCCCTGCCCGCGTGCCTCGCAGCCCCGCGCCCGTCAACGCGGCTCCTCCACGCACCGCTGCCCGAGCCCCTCGCCCCGTCCCGCTGCCAGTGACTGCAGCCTTGACGAAACCCTCACAAAAGGATTTCGCTAGCGTCACTGCGAGTGCTTCAGGCGTTCCAACTAAGCCTAAGCCGGATAATGAGGGTTTCGTGACGGTGCAAAGGAGGAAGCGCCGTTCGCGAACGAACAAGAACCGCTGCGGGAAAGCTACTGCGAAGTCCGATGTCAGCTTGCGCGCTGCAAAGCCGAACACTCCGGTGTACATTTCTCGCCTACACTACACCACTAAGGCGGAAGACATCGTGGAGTACGTACGCCAGAAGACGAAGTACATGCCGAGGGTGCAGTTACTGGAGTCACACCGCAACGTCAACTTCAAGGCATTTGTGGTGCGTGTACCGGATTGTTATCTGCCCATCGTCATGGACGAAGACTTTTGGCCACAGGACGTGGTGTTCCGTCGCTTCCGCGGACAAGTGCCACAGGACAGCTCACGGACAAGCTAGTGAAGTGTTACTAACATAGTTTAAGGTACTATTTTATTAACACAAATTTTGTATAATACCTATGTATGTTAGTTTGTAAGGTATATGTCTATGGGTCTTTGGCACCTGAAAATAAATGTTTTTATTATTATTATTTTTATATGTTAATATATCTCGGGACCCTAGGATCCCGGTCTTTTGGAAGGCATACGAGGGGCCGAAGCCAACTCGCAGAGGCCCCTTAGAAATTTAGTTGACGTGAGGCACTAACCGACGATTATCCCCGTATGCACTGTGCAAGTGCACCCAAGGACAACCCCCGGCTGATGTTGGACTATTGCAGATATGGAAACCAAGATGTTGGACTATGTATATGGATGGCTAAAATGGACTGGTTACCAAGAACTATGGAAGGACTATGGCCCCTGCCGCATCAATGTTTTGTATTTACATGGATTAAATGGCAGGGGGTGACTTGCACACTCAATAATGGGCCCCCAGAAACCGTCGCTGGCACATAGTGACGCAGAGACAAGGGGGCAACACTTCCTGAGGTGCTTGAAGAGTGGAGAGGTATTCCACGGCTTTCAGAACAATCCCAGAGCCCGGAAGATGGTCAAGATCCCTACGAGCACTTACTGGAATACTTCCTTTCCCCGAGCACTTGCGAATCTCCACTCAAGCCGGCCAATAAAGGCAAGAATGAGGTGGGAGCTCTGAACCTCTTCAGTGTTCACTCCAGCCGGCCAATAAAGGCAAGCCAGATATGAGGAACAAGAATTCTCCCGGGAGATAGGGTCCGTGGGGTCGCTACTGCCCAACAGCACGCCACATGCTGCCCTGCGGGTTTATTATTATTTTTATTTATTTTTCTCCATATTTAATTACATTTTTAAATATTTTTACAAAAAATATACAAAAAACATTTAAAAATATAAAAAATAGTGTTCCGCCGGTAGCGGGAGCAGGATCCAAGCTACCGGTGGTTAGGGCTCCAGAGACAGGAACCTCCTCACGATGCGAGCCGTGTCAAGGAGTACTGCCTTCTGAATCAGGCTCTTGATCCAACCGCCTAACGATAGCCTCGACAGGTGTTGGTTGAGGCTATCGGCCATCAGCCCATTGGCTGATACGACAATCGGCACAATGACAGCCGAGTCAACATTCCACATGTCAACAACCTCGTGTGCTAAGTCGAGATATTTAATCTGTTTCTCTTTCTCAGCTTTCACGAGGTTGCCGTCATGCGGAATGGTAACGTCCACTATCATTGTGCGGCGCGCTAACCGATCGATCACCACTATATCAGGCTTATTGGCGACAATAGTCCTGTCAGTAATGATAGACCGATCCCAGTACAACGTGACATGGTCATTTTCGAGAACTGGGTCGGGCACATACTTGTAATACGGTACCTCAGAATCCACTAGTTTATACTGCAAAGCAAGTTGCTGGTGAATAATCCTGGCTACTTGGTTATGCCTGTGCAAGTACTCGCCGTTAGCCAGACGAGAACAACCAGAGATAATATGTCTGATGGACTCACCCGGATGGTGACATGCCGGACACACGTCAATCATCCCGTCCCTCATAATATGTCTCCGGTAGTTATTCGTCAAGATAACTTCGTCCATAATTGCACAGACAAAACCTTCAGTTTCCCCGAAAAGGTCACCAAAACGTAGCCAGGATACGGACGCTAAGAAATCTACACAGGGCTCATGAAGAGCCCTGTAGAAGCGCCCGTGAAGCTCCTTGTTTCGCCATATTTCCTTGCGGTCTTCGGTAGTAAGTATTACAGGTTTGCGCCAGTTCTCTTTATTATTATTATTATTATAAAGCTAAGTCTAGTAACACACGTAAAACCCACAGAACGTCATCTGCTGACCAGCAGGTGACGTTCTGTGGCTTTTGCGTTTTTATTCATAGTTTTATGGCTCGTCCGCATTTGTATTTTGATTTGAAAATACAAGCACGTGAGTTCCATATATGGGGAACGTGCTGTCCCAGCGCCAACATGGATATATTACAACACTATTACGTCACTTTTTATTTTTAATTGCACTAAACAAAATGTTTATTAATACCGTTCAGCCATAGACAAGAAGCAAGTTCCAAGAGAAGTCATGTATGACATAATACTGCCCAGTGACGGTAAAGCCCCAGTCATGGACAAAATTCGGATGGGTAAGTTGCAATTTTAACATATTTTTTCTTAGTGTAAAACTTTCATACGACGTAATAAATAAAAAAACCGGCCAAGTGCGAGTCGGACTCGCGCACCGCGGGTTCCGTACAAACCTTCAGGTATTCATGGTTTATGCATAAGGTTTATTTTTATGTTTTTTTTTTTTTAATTTTTATTTTTGAGTTGACTGAATGAAACGTAAATTGTGGTTTACGATTTAAGACGTATTAAAAAAAAACTACTTACTAGATCTCGTTCAAACTAATTTTCGGTGGAAGTTTACATGGTAATGTACATCATATATTTTTTTTAGTTTTATCATTCCCTTATTTTAGAAGTTACGGGGGGGGGCGGGGGGACACACATTTTACCACTTTAGAAGTGTGTCTCTCGCAAACTATTCAGTTTAGAAAAAAATGACATTAGAAACCTCAATATTATTTTAGAAGACCTATCCATAGATACCCCACACGTATGGGTTTGATGTTTTTTTTTTTTGAGTTTCAGTTCTATGTATGGGGACCCCAAATTTATTTTTTTCTATTTTTGTTTGAAAATCTTAATGCGGTTCACAGAATACATCTATTTAACAAGTTTCAATAGCATAGCTCTTATAGTTTCGGAAAAAAGTGGCTGTGACATACTCGGACAGACAGACAGAGAGACAGACATGACGAATCTATAAAGGTTCCGTTTCCGTTTGCCATTTGGGAACGGAACCCTAAAAATGAAGAAAGAAATACAATAAGATTATTCGACCGAGACTCAGGCACCAGAGGGTATCGTATTACCCAGTAACTGAGTTGTGGAAATCAGATAGGCAGTCGCTCCATATGAAATACTGGCACTCAGCTGCATTCGGTTAGACTGGAAGCCGACCCCAACACAGTTGAGAAAAGACTAGGAAGATGATGAGGATGAGGAATCAGGCACAATGAGGTTGGTCTTAAATGACCTAGTTACTCAACGCTGCAATGGCTCTCTCAAAGCAGCAATGGCTCTTTTTTCAAATGGCCCTTCCAGACATAGCCCTGCATTGTTAGACCCACATAACATTTGAATGAGTTCAGAGAAGACCTTTGAGTTTGTTTTGGTAATTTTTTTCAGGAAAGGACGGCACTAGCTAGTTAAAAAAAAGACCAACAAAGTATTGATGTACAAAAGTGTCATAAGTTTACTTACATACCTTTATAAACATTTCATAGTAAAAGTAGAAACATACATGGTGCTTCTAGTATTAGTAAAGCTATTCATTAAGGGGAAGAAAAGATGAATTAAACATGAAAGAAAACAGACAGCCCAAGGAATTCATGTTTTCTTATGTTTTTTCATCATCATATTTTAATAATCATAGAATCATAATTTATTCAACTTCAACATACAGCCTGACACTGACTTGAATAGCAAAAAATGTTAAATATCTGACTTTCGGGGGTTCCCCTGGAGCTTCCTCCTTACAGTTAGGGAAGTTGTTCACAAGCTTTACTCTGCCGCCAAACAACGTAGGCTTGCACCTGTTTGATGGATTAAGGCACATGCATACTTCAGACATTTCAATTCAGATTCAAGTCTGGCATGGCAATTCTTGGTAGGTATTGCAGATGTAAGGTCACCAAGAGATAACCAGTATCACCAGATTCCACCAGGGTCGTCAGATATAGTTGTAGTTTAGTAAGAAACCAATGGATTGATTTTGAAAAAATAATTGGAAAAAAAAACAGTATATTTATAAAATTTTATTCGATAACTAGGTCGAACTACCCTAGTATCTTTTTTAGGGAACTGTATAAGTGTCAATGCCATTTGACATCGGAAGGGTAATTCTTGTTATTTTGAGAACTTTCACAGCCTGATCTTAGTCTGCATCTGTCAAAAATACCTCGAGTTTCCATTTTTTTTTTTTTGACAAATTTTTGACATTTTAATTGTTGCCGAGATGAGACTGTGGCAAGATTTTCAACGTTTTTAATTATGAGAATTGACCTGCTGGTGAGCTTTATATATTATATAAGACCACTCAAACTAATTTCAGCCATAAAAGAGAAGAAACTAACACCATCTGTCATGGATGATATAGTTGTCCATGTAAGTCCTGACGAACGGACTGAAGTCATGAACAGGGTCAGAAAAGGTAAGCTATAATGAAATAATGATTCAGCTACCAGTACCTACCTAGTAAGTATTTACATTATTACTGCATACCATAATTAGCAGAACGATATATACATCATTGCGGAAAAAATAAATGTTTCCGCTTATGTTTTGCCTAATAAGGCCACACTAGTAGGAAGGAAACACTGGTTTTAGAAAAATATAATTGTTCAAAACCACGTTATACAACGTTGATTTACAGAGATGATATTTTATTATATAATTTTTGTAAATCAAAACCTTATTAGAGGTACAATATAGTATGCCACCAAATATAGCACATATTTAGCGGCAAACTATAATGTTCCAGATAAGGTTTTCGACAGGGAGTTACGGATACATAGATCTTAGGTTAGGGTCTTCAACCATTGCGTCCTGCCCGTTATAACATAGGGTGTCGAAACGTGGACACTGACAGCTGGGCTGGTCCACAAATTTAAGGTCACTCAGCACACTATAGAGCGGGCTTTGCTCGGAGTCTCTTTGATGGGTAAAATCAGAAAACGGTTATTCGGAAAAGTACTGGAGTTATCGACATACCGTGTAAGCAGGTTGAAGTGGCAGTGGGCTGGCCATGTTTGTCGAAGGACCGATGGCCGATGGAGTAGAAGAGTCCTGGAGTGTGGGACTCTTCTCAGCTAAACTGACCGACGACCTCAAAAAGGTGGCTGGACAGACTGGAGCAGAGGACAGGGTGTTGTAGCGCAGCATGTGAGAGGCCTGTGCCCAGCAGTGGACTAAGAGAGGTTGAGCTGATTGATTGAGGAAATTGCGAATAGGTAATACTATTACCAATGGATGTATTACCTGCCTATTACCAATTCCCTAGATACAATATAATATAGTTTTTAAAACGAACTATGAAAAGAGCTGTCTAAGCTCGGATTCTCTAGTAATGAACGAACTAAGTCGAAATAGTTAATACCAAAACTCGAGTATTAGTAAGTTCTAAAGACATCAACCCAGCCAGGCGTCTCGATTATAGCAAACCCCCCTAAATTGGGGGAGGGTTGTCCAGCATTGAACGTCTTTTGGCTAAAATGATGATGAATGAATGATGAAAGACAAAGGCGAACTGTTTGGAACCAACACCTTTAAGAACTAAAGGTGTATGGCGAATATCAGAAAGGATAGGTCTTCATTAGACAGGACAGATGGTGTGTTAAAATCATAGACAGCCTCAAAATATTTGCTGCGGCAAGGAGTGCTAAGAACAATAGTGCCAAAAGCAACAATACTTTCTAAAAATAACTATCGACATTTCAGCGGTCGAAAAGGGACGCTTGTCTACATCGACCATGGAGATGATACGAGACATAGATGAAACTAAAAAATCAAAAGACATGGACAGTGTACTCGATGACGTCAGTCGCAGTAAAGATAAGGCCGAAATCATTAAAAATCTCCGTAAAGGTAAGTTAAATAATTAGGCTACTAGTGATCAGTATGGAAAAACAACAATAACAAAATATCATATAGACATAGTATTTTGGTTTATATAAAACGAAAATAGTAATAAAACGACACGTAATGTTTCAGCTGTAGACAACGGCCATTTACCACAATCTGTTATGGATGACGTAGTTAAAAACGTAAAGACTACAGACAACAAAGATGAAACAATGAAGAAGGTTGAAAAAGGTTAGTTGGTTATAAATATACAACAAGCAACAAAAAAAAAATGTTATAGAATACAATTCCACGCTCTATTTAATTGACTTCAAAAGGTATTGGATATGCAGGGGTGGACCTAAACACCTAAATTTTATCAATTTTACTTGGCTAGTTTTTGCATTAACTTCGATAATAAGTATTTAATACACGTTGTGTATCTTGGTGAAGTTGTAATACTTCGTGTCACTATTGTACATACATAACAAGTAATGGTTTACGAATTGATGTGGGATAGATAATTGAAAACTAAAAAAAAATGCAAAAATGTGTTGCTACTTCTTAATAAGAATCTTCTTGTCTTATTTTTAATCACTGCACCGAGATCCGAGTTTTTTATCTGTTGTGAAAACTGTGTTTAAAACCCTTTGACTATGTTCCTTAAAGTTGATAATGCCAGTATTAACATTGAAGGATAGGTTTATTCAAATGCAGTAAAGCACATTAATCTTATTTCTAGCTATAAAAAAGCGCCAATTATTGCCAAAGATAACAAAAATTGTAAAAAGAAGAGATGGGAAAGCTAATGAGGCAATCGTCAGTCTCAGTCCTAGTGATTTAAAAATGATCGATGAAGGTAAATATAACTATATCAAAAACTAGTCCATCACAATCAGCCTATAATGTTCCCACTGCTGTCCACACAAGCCACTTTTCGGTGAGACCCCAGGTCGTAATCCAACACGCCGGCCCAGTGCGCGTTGGTAAATGTCTTCGGGTTTTCGGTTCGAAGACATGCCGGTTTTTCTCACAATGTTTTCCTTCACCATTTTGAAAGCAGTGGTGATGAAATAATTTACACGTAATAAAGCACCTGTCCTGCTAGCAATGTGCAGGCAGGGGCTCGCAGAACAGATGGCAAATGGGGCCGGATGGTTCTGGAGTGGTGACCGCGTACTGGAAGACATAGCGTTGGAAGGCCTCCCACAAGATGGACCGATGGCCTGGTAAAGGCCGCAGGAATCCGCTGGATGCCAAAGGCACGGGAATCGGTCGAGGTGGCAAATGATGATGAAAGCGCCTGTCTGGTTGGCCTACTACCTACTAGTAAGATGTAGCCGATACATCGGGGCCAACTTTCCTCTAAAAACTACTATTCGATACTAAACTACATCAATTTTCTGTCTAATTTGATCAATGATGCATTTCTTTCCTAAATATTGCCTTATTCACATTGCAGCTGGAAAATCAGGAGAAATTTCACCATCCGTCATGAAATTAATAAACGAAGTAAACTGTGATATATGTTGCAATGCAAAAAAAGAATCGCCATTGAAAAAGTTTCTGAAGAAAAGACGTGAGAAAGTCATCGTTGGCAAGACGGACATAGTCGCACATATGACCGGTGCTGAAAACGACGCTCAAGTCTTAAAGAGGGTCAGAGCTGGTAATTATCCACCTATTTCATTCCCACAACCGTGTAAAAATTGTGATAATTTAAGATTTTTCGTTACTCATAAGGAAATAATTATAATAATAGATTTTATCTATGAGCCTACATTATTTTATATTTATCATTTCTTTCAGCAATACAAAAAGGGGAAATTACGCCATCTGTCATGAAAATGCTATTAAATAAAGAGAATGCTGATATCATATTTTCCGATGAAATTCTTAGTCCACGATGTCAGTATGAGAAATGTAGCAAAGGTAAGGTAAAGAGAAGCAAAAGCTTAAAATTGACAGTACCATGCGAGAGTTCGACACTCAAAACTTGTAAAAGTGAACGTTCCGCGGATACTGTACTCAAAAACACAAAAAGAAATTCGTTTAGTCCACAATTTCCTTGCGACCGCAAAAATAACTTTATGTTCGATGGTATGCCAAAATATTCAATAATGCCTATGTGGACTGCTCAAACCTGGTCCACATGTCATGAATGTACAAAGATGCCTTGTACATGTGGAAGTAACATATGTAGTAAACAAGTAGAGAAACAAAGAGCGTCGCAGACGAAACTAACTGCCAGCGAGGCAAAGCTCATAGCTTGTGTATGTGGGAGTAATATATGCGAAAAAGAACGTAACAAGATACTTGAAGCTCTTTTAAAGGCTAAAAAAGCAAAAGCAATGAAAGCGGTGAATGCACAAATTTTCGAAAATAAGGAAGAAACAAAAAAACAAAAAACAAACCAGCAAACAATGGCTAGGTTAAAGAAAAATAAATTCAGAGAGAAAACAAAAAAAGTGCGACAGAAAATAAAAATCAAATTGAATAAACGCGCTTTGAAAGAGGTGCAGAGTAAAAAGGCATCAAACGTTGCGTCATTAGCCGATACAGTTGTAGACCTTGGCAGAATCGGCCAAAATGCAACTTCGAGAGTTAGCAGAATCTTGTTGCGTACCGGAAAAGCCCAATATTCATATAATGATGAGGAACAAATGTATGAATCAGCAGCAAGAATAAAGCATAGATTACGTTTTATAGCTCAGAAGTATTTCAGAAAAAAGAAACGGTGTGAACTTCAAAAAGCTAAATGTCCCAAAAAGGTCTATTTGAGCACGCGAAATAAAAAACCATGTTTGTGGGTAGCTTATATCTGCCCATTTTTCTACCCCAAATGTATTTCTTTGCTTACGTTTTGGAAACAGTTTTTTCATACGATTCTTTTTCTATTAGCTATAGTTATATGGAGCCCATGTTTACTTTGTACTGAACTGTGCGCGCAAGCTCTTTGCTGTCGACTGTTACTGCGGTAATGTTGTATATCAAATTTAATAATCATTTTTGTTGAAGAAAATGAAATATATGTTTGATTAAATTTGGTGTTTAATTCCTATCCTTCCTCGCTGAGTCAAAAGCAGGCAAATACAGGAGAAGCTGGGAAAAGCGTACCATCTCTATTTCCATCCTTATTTGATTAGGCTATTAGTATTCTAAATAATATGGCATTTTTTATGTAATTTGTTTTGAAATTGATGGCACGGCAAGACTATCGGTTTCCGTTGCAACCAATAACACAATAAATAAAATAATATGTAAACGCCGTTATTACAGACAGATACCTACCTAAAATATTTCAGCAGACAAGAGGACCAATAACTAATAGCAACTAGCTACAGGCATGACATTCTATTAATTCACCTTTGAATTAAGATACGTCATGAATATAGCCTTTTTTCATACACATAATTTCCTCCCGAAAAAAGACAAATGATTTTTCGAAATAGTTGTTAAAATCTTGTTAAGAGGCGACCGCAGATGAAATGGGATAAAGCTAGCCAAAGAGATAGTTGTTAAAATCTTGTTAATTATTACCTCATATCAGACTATTCAATAATTTATAAGTTGTCCTCGAACCTATGGATTTTCATCTAGGCTTACTTGCTTAAGCCGGTTTTTAGAGCAGTGGCTAACGACCGCAGTGACTGTCTGTTGCTGTCAGGAAAATGATGGCACTACTATCTTATTATAACTGAACTAGCTATTTATTCATGTGTGAGCTCACTTTACAGTATCGACCATCCTATATACATATGCAACAACCACATACAACAACCTATAAGATATACAGGGTGAAAAATGGGAAGTTGCCTAAAGTATATGCATCTCTTTCCCCCTTAACCATATCGTATAAGGATGGGCCCACGTAGGTACATTCTAGAATGTTGTCAGTTTCTACTGAGTCGCCGTAAAGAGCAATACATATACTTTAAAATGAGTGACCTTATAAACAAAGAAAAAGTGTATCTCATCGAGTGCTTTAATTTCAGGGGCAAAAAAAAATTGAGAGATGCTTTAGAAAAGAAATTTCTAGTATTTCTTTATCTAAAATTGAACAAGTTTTACATATCATCATCATCATCATCATTTCAGCCGAAAGACGTCCACTGCTGGGCATAGGCCTCCCGCAAGCTCCGCCACTTCGACCTATTCTGTGCTTCTTGCATCCAACGTATTCCTGCGGCCTTCACCAGGTCATCGGTCCATTTTGTGGGAGGCCTTCCAACGCTCCGTCTTCCAGTACAGTTTTACATATGTAGTTTCCAAAAACGGCTTAATTATTGTGCAAATTCAGATGGGAATCACTTCGAAAATATTAACCACTAGCTTCTGCCCGCGACTTCGTCCGCGTTAAATTTCTTGTTCCCCCGACCTTTCCCGTCGCGTCGAATCGCCTACCCGTGCGATTTTTCCCGTTTTTGCAACATTTTTCATTACTGCTCCGCTCCTCTTAGTTGTAGCGTGATGTTATATAGCTTATAACCTTCCTCGATAAATAGGCTACCCAATACAAAAATATATTTTCAATTCGGATCAGTAGTTCCTGAGATTAGCGCGATCAATCAAACAAACAAACAAACAAACTCTTCAGCTTTATAATTTTAGTATAGATTAACACCTAGTTATTCCCTAGCCAGGTTTTGTCATTTTTTAAAAACTTAATGTGTGTCTGTTGAAAAAGTTAGATTTAACTGAAAATTATTTCAAATAAAAATGACTACTTCAGTGATTTAATATGTATTTTTTCCCTACACTCATCATAAAATGATGAGTGATTACTTTAAGCAACTTCCTATTTGTCACCCTGTATAATATGTTCAGTAGGATGAACTTAATATTTTGTCCAGTATGTCCTGCTGTTTGCACGCTATAGGAGTTGATGGATGCCACTGAAAATACTAAGGTCGTAGCGAAATTCTGGGCTGCCTATATTTAGATTACTAACGACACGCTAAGAAGTGAGATGAACGCTATTGTAGGACCAAATGCGGTGAGGGCTAATCTTGTGATTTAAATTGCCGATGTTATGTAGTGGCCACCGCTCTTCTATGAATTCGTGGCTCAACCCAGTCGTCACGTTATACTTATGATATTATTTTCATTCGTCACACCCTAGCCAGAATACGGTCACGACAGTGGTCACGACCCACGTGGGCAGTCATACGGTAATGTGCGGTAATGTGTAGTTCGTTCTGCCAGGGTCGCGAGATTTGTTCGAAAGAGATACCGTATCCCTGGCACATGGGCAACTGACGGAACACGGGTGGGTTTTAGTCAGTAAAAGTCTGACACCTTCCGTTCCATCCAGAGCGGGAGACGTCCTTAGATAATTTCCCACACAAAAAAATAAAAAATAAATGCGTACTTCGTTAAGAGTCAGAAGCGGCGTTTGTCATGGAGTAAGTAAATACTGTTAAAGTTAGGTGATGACGATATTGAGAAACAGTTTATAAGAGAAACGGAAATCTATATTGATTCCTTGATATAAAAAAAATAATGCGAATTACCTTCATCATCAGTAAATATTGCTAGGCAACACAACTGTAAAGTACTAATAAGGAATATGCGTTCCTCAATATCCAACTCTGTTGATGATAAATCCGGCTATATTTTTCGGCAATAGAAATCTACGCCCATTTAAAGGTTTTATAAAGGTGTCAGCTACCTCTCTGGTTGCTGGCATATCGCAGATTGCCATACTTCCATCTTGTATGCATTCTAGGATATAGAAAGGATAAGATTCCTGATATATTTTGTCTTCTGGTGAGTTTGTAGGCTTTTTTGTCAGTTTTATTTCACTTACACTATCAACACTTAAAGTCGCAGGGCGGTTAACACCAATAAGAAGTAAAGCAATAAAGTATTGAGTAATAGGTAGAACGGGCTGGTGTCCGCAACTCCACGTCTGAGCGCGTATTTTGCGTACGGGTGGGAAATCGGTCATTCGATCCACCCCAGCTCCTCGAGGAAGGCCAGCAACGCTTTGACGTTGCTGACTATCTCGCGTAGGGTACCTGGGTTACCGAAGTACTTGGCCCTGTATGTGGCGATCGCCGGGCAGTTTAGAAGCACGTGCGCTGCTGTCTCGTCGTCCTCAATGCAGGCCCTGCACAGCGGACTGTCTGTAATTCCTATGACAAATAGATGTTTATTAAACGACCCATGGCCAGTTATTGCTGCTGTAACCATACGCAGCTGTCGTTTGTCTAGCCGGAGGACCTGTTTTGTGAGGCGAGCATCGATGGGTGCAGGCAGGCCAAGGAGGCGCTTCTCCTTGGCCTGCCTGCACTCACTTTGGTCCACCCATAGCTTAAAGTGTAGATCCCTGGTACGTTTCCTTACCAGAGAGCGTAGGAACCCAAAGGGGAGCGGCGCGATGGGTTCTGGTCCCACCGGTGTCATGCTCGACCCCCTTCTGGCAAGTTTATCGGCGGCATCGTTACCTAGCGAACCGCTGTGTCCTTTTATCCACTGAATGGTTATATTATTGAGGCTACCCACCTGGTTGAGGCGCTGGTGGCACTCGTATATTAGCCCAGAGTCAATCGAGTGACTGTCCAGCGCTTGCAGAACAGCCATACTATCTGAAAGTATGCGGATCGAGTGGTCTTTAACCGCCCTGGCCATAATGGCTGAAGCGGCAAGAGTGATCCCAATGCATTCCGCCTGGAACACTGTGTTGTGGACTCCCAACGGTGAAGTATTGAGTAGTATTGAGTATTGAAGTTTTAATATCTTCTGTAGCCATATCGTATCTGTGTGCGGTTTCACTCGCTACTACGATATTGCAACTGTGCTGTGTGGTTTGCTTTACCAGGAAACAGCACCTTCAGCGTATATACAGAGAATGCCTGATGAAGATCGCTCAGTTTCCATATCACCACCGTGATCTGCATCGCTATAAAATTCCAAACTATGAACATTATCTATCCCGTAACATATACTTTCGTCCGTAACTCCTTTTATGTATCGCATAATTATTTTTACTTTGATTATGTTCTTTTTTGTTATTTTCTCCTAATTTTAAAAGCACTAAGCAATATCCGGCTTTGTATTAGTCGTCCCACAGGACAAGGCACCAACAGCTTCAATGTAGGGTAATGTCTTCGTAGTTGTTTCCTCAACTTGAGCATGGTTTGCCTTTAAATTGGTGTTGTCACTAGCTTGTATTCGTCCATCCAAAAACTTTGCAGCAAGTGAGTGACGTAGGCTTTCTGATTCAGCAAAATGGAGTTTATCAGAGTAACCTTTTATCTCCATTTATAGTAAGCAAGTAGGTTGCGGGTTCATTCATTCAGAAACCAGTCAGCCATTATCTAGCTGGTCAGAATACTTTTTTCATTTTCTTGTCTTCTTACAAACAAGCAGCGGTTAGAATAACTTTGCTTGAATCCTGTCTTTTCGATGTATTCTGTGATGCATCTGTTCCAACAGAGAGGGGATTGCTTTAGTCCATACACTCTGTTCTTTAATTTGAATTTGAAGACATACTTCTCGTCAGCATAACCATAATAAAAGGAAGGCTTAAACACATCTAACTGTGATAGCGTCAGTTTCTTCGTTGCAGCTCTTCTCAGCGGTCAAGACAGCTCTCTCTTATCGTGCTACTCCATGCAACTCGACAAAAAATTTCAAGAGAATCAAAATCTTCTTCTGCGTATATTCCTTTATCACTAGCCGAGCCTTGTATTTATCATCAGAACCATCCGAAGTAGTTTTTATTTCGAAAATCTACTTGCATGAGATAGCTTTTCGAACTTTTGGTAGTTCGACAACTTTCTATCGTTAACTGTTAACGAGTTTTTTGGTGCCGATGGCCTTTTCTAAGTAGAAAAGGCCATCGGCATTCTTTGTCTTTACATGATATTGCCTGCTTATAAGTTCGAAGCTCATATAAATTATTGCCGTCAAACTGTTTGCCACTGGACAAGCCACTGTCCTAACGCCTATCTGAACATGTACAGTAATTACTAATTCCATAGTCTGAACCACTGTCTCATAATTTGACGGAGCTTGCACTTAAATCGCATAACAGTCCTACATATGCGATGGAGAAGAATAAACAATACCTTATGACCTTGACACATATTATGTCACTTTGACATATTTATTTAATACATTCGTTGCAATGTGCTAAGTCTTTAGGGAAGATACTTTGTTATTAGTATTATGTAGCTTAATGTCATCTGGAGAAATTAGTTTTGTATTTACTTGTGGATTACAGTACAGTCATATCTCCTAACCTGCAGATTAGGAGCCATCATGCATTATCTACTAATCCATACAAAGTTTTTTATCTAAACTTATTATATTGGTATGTCCACGATTATAATACATTGGTTTAAATTAAATTATGGTACTGTTTATGCAATCTTCTTGTACGAGTCCCAAAAATACTTTTATTTCCTTCTTTTTAATAAATAGGTAAAGGCAATATAATATAACAAAAGGACGTTTGTGTTTTTCAGAATTAGATACCATATTTTTGTACCAATGATTGAATTTTGAGGATAACAGGACAACACTTATGATAGAATTCATGCTAACTATAACACCGTCCTAATATTACGCCTGTATCCCCAGAGAGGGTAGGCAGAGTTGCATTGCATAGGTACATTTTCGCGATTTCATGCATTAACTGGGCAATTTTTATATAAGACGAGTTGAAATTAAATCTGGAAGTGACAGGTGCAATTCAAGTAATGGACGTCATATAAGAATATATGTCGAAACTTTGAAGCCTTTTGCTGCTCACATCAACATTTTGTTTACTTATTCCCATTTATAGTGAACACAAAAATGCCTAAAAGCCGCAGACTATTATCTACACGAGGCCAAACAGCATGTAACAATTACTATAAAGGACGTGAGCAAGAGAAACCCTTAGAAAGAAAATCTACAAGTGAATTAGGCCCTAAAAATCCCAACAAATCAAAACCTACTTCGTGTCGCCATAAGGATTTGAAATCTTTGACATATTTGACCAACTCCTTTAATGTGGGTAACAAACCTATTCCATTAAAGTCGTGTCTTTCATCACAAGGGCGCAATGAAAAAATGAAGATGAAAGTAAAATTTCATCTCAAAAAAGGAGACAATCAATTGCATGACGCAACTCATACATGTTCTGTGCATGATACAAATAAGAACAGAAGGAAAAATAAAGAATTTGTAACACCGCACCAGCAAAAAGCAATGTGTCCAAACATCAAAATAGGATTTCATAGAAGAAGTATGGTAGGTGACAATGACTGTATAAGAATTGGTGTAACATCAGAACAAAAACGACATTATAAGAAAACTAAAATCTACAGTCAAATTAACACACCAGTCCTGAAAATATCCTTTGCAAGCAAGATCAAGAACGTCATTGTGGAAATGTCTAAACAACTATCAGACACAAGTATAAGATATAGACATTTGCGAAAACCTATTAAAATAAGATCTTTCACTAGCCATTCATCTATAAATTACGATAAGTTTAAAGAAAGGTTAAACAAGCGTAACATGCAAAACCAGATTCTGGATAGTAATAAAAATATAACTAAAAACATTTCAAGTTCAAACAATTCACTCAGCGAGACATATAAAGTAGCTCCGGTAAACAATGTACGACGACCAAATATTCCTGATATGATTTATAATATTAATACACATAATAACAATGACGTAGACAATTTACCGAATAATCAAAATTATCAATGGAAAAATTACGAAGACTTGGAAACCAACTTATCTGCTATAGTTTGTCAAGATATTTGCGTTACAGAGAGACGGCTTGACCTATGGAAAAATCCAACTAAAAATAAAAAGAGACATGTATCTGCCATAAGAATTGGAAGGAAAACTTCTAGCAATAATATGAAATACTATTCTGATAAACAAAGAATTAAGATCAGTAAAAATGCGTGTAGCGAAGTGAATACGTCTAAAGCAAAATATGACTTTAAATTGAAATCGGAAGACAATAAATTAAAAAAAGAAAATAACGAAAAGGAACACAGGGTTAAGAGCGAACCAGTTTATCAAACCTCAGAACTATATAGAGAACTTTTTAAGGCTTGTGTATATAACTCTTCAAAAAAATATACGTCAACTACAATTGAACAAACTTCAAATAATGAAAACCCGAATACAGTAGAAGTAAGATTTAAAAACGCTCAGTATAATAAAATTTTAACCTGTCAAGAAGTTGCTGCTTGTACGGAAAACCGAAAAAAGAAAGAGTCTAAAGAACCGCTATTGAAGAATGATCTTTTAGAATCTTCCATTAGAAAGAAAAATGAAGAAGACTTGAAAGAAGACGTAAGACAAAAAAAAACTTGTCAAAAGGTAAGCTCGTTTATATTTAAAGAATTTACCGATCAATTATCATCTGTAGCCAAAACACAAACCAAGAGGAATAATACTGAAAAACAAGGTAAAAACGTCAGGCGGCAAATATGTACGTTTCCTAACGCTAAACGACATTCTGACTTAACAACGCAAAAAATACATAAAAGGTGTACAGATACAAATAACGACAAAATTGATGATGGCAACCAAAAGTTAAATAATGTGATATTAGAAAAACGACAATTCAAAGATAAAGAACAGCGGATTAGAAAGGATGCTAATCTGAAACAAGCAAAAGACACAAAACAAAATAGTTCTATACTGATTAAATTGTCAAATATACTAAGGAAACTATCATTTTCTTCTATAAAAAATAATGATTCACGTTTTGAGAAACAGTTATGCAAACCAAAGGTTAAAGAACTACGAAAAACAATGTCTGAAACTTCAAAACAAACTGATATTCTCGAAAGTTATACCACGATTAAAAAACGCTCGATAGATTTATTACCAAGAAAATCATGCAAAGAATCTTCAACAGATAAACTTGGTAAATCTGTGTATAAATTTATTGATTACAACCATTCCAGAAATTATTTGATTAACGAACAAAGGTTAAAAAAATTCGTGAAAAACAAACTATCCAAGGAAATAGTTAAAAACAAAATTAAAAGTTTTGATGACATACAATTAAATCGGGCTATGAAAAATAAACTGTCTGGTGAATTATGTGAATCAGCTTATAAAATCAATAGTGATGAAAAACTCAAAATTGTTGAAGAGCAGCCAAACATTAATGAAGAACTGTTAAAGAGCAGAATAAATAACCAAAAACACACTACGAGGTCAGATGAGTTATTAAACACTGCAGTGAAAAGAAGGCAATTTAAACATAAGCTATCCCTGACACGTAGCAGAACTGGAAAGGAAGAGGAGAAACATGTTGATAACCGAAGTATTCCACATGAAATCAATAAACTGCCGTCGAACTTGGTAATGAATCAAAAACAATGTAGTGAACTTGCAGAATTTCCGAGTAAAGATTTAAAAAACCATCACAAACTCGGTGTTTCTATTAAGATGACAGCGTATCCAGACAAACCACAAGAATCAAACATTCAAAATGATGACTCATTAGTTCTATCAATTAAACATGAGTCAAATAAAATACGTTCTGAACAAAAAGTGAGTAGAAAATGGTGGTCAAAGTGTATAGAGAAAATCAAATGTAATAGAGCAGAGGATCAACAACTTTATAAGGTTCTTTCGCAGAAAGACAAACATTTAAAAATACTTGTATCAGAAACAAATATATTGAATACAAACATAAATAAAATAAAACATAGTAGCAGTCGTGATAGTTTACGTAAAAACAAAAGTACTAAACTGATCGACAAAACAAAACCAATAAAGGATCAGCCCACTACTGAAAAGAAGGATTCGAAAACAAAATATGTGCCCTTGGAGAACAATCGGTCTTTAAACGAAAAAGAACATATTTTAAATGATCTAAATAGTGTAAAGACAAACAGTTTTCATAAAAAACATCCTGGACATTTATTTCTAAGTGAAAGTCATCTGAATGAAATAAAACAACAGATTATCTGCAAATGTAAAAAAACGCATTTTGAATGCAAGGCCTTCCAAGAACAACACCGAGAAATTGAATGTCCCTACTCTCCAAGTAATCAAAACCTCAATAAAAGACAACAGATAAAATTATTTGGAGAACCAAAAATGTCTAGTAATCATTCTGATCTCGACATGCTACCTCTTAAAATTCTACCAAAAAGTAGTAAAAGATACACTGAGCCGCACCTAAATACTGCAGACAAGACAAACTCAAATAGAAAATCAACAGAATATATTTTTCCGTGTAAATATGTGCTAAGTGCAAATTCTACTAGAGTTAATAGCAAACAAGTAGCTCAATACAAGTGCCCTGAAAAGCAATACTTCAAATCTGATCCTATTTCTGGAAAACGTGGTGATAGAAAATATGTATGTAACTATCCTCTATATGAAACTAAACAATGTAAAAAAATGCCATCGGAAATTGAGAAAAGTGAAAATAGTTGTTGTCTTTGTAAGAAAACAAGTTCAAAATGCGAATGTATTTTTAATCAACCTACTGACCGTGGACATATTCATAAACAACCAAATAATTGTATGTGTTGTAATGTTTACCAAATTGACCGTACTTTTTTTGGAATTCCTGCAGATGAATACACCAAATCATTAAGTGACCGTCATTTGGTAGAAAGTCAAGAAAACGTCGTTTGTGAACCTGAATCTGTTTGTGTTTTCAACCATCGGCCTAAAGGTACAAGTAACACATATCTAAATGAAAGTCAACAAAATATTAGTTCTGAATGTCAAAATCTCCCCCAACCTGCATATTATGTTATGAACCAACGGAGTAAAGGCGCATTAAACTTATATCTAAACGATAATAAAAAACGTAACATCAGTTGTGAAAGTACAAAACGATTTCTTAAATGTGTATGTGCTATCAACCGACGGACTAGAGATACAAACAACTCGCATTATAAAAATAAAAAAAACGTCAGTTGTGAATATAAATTTAAACAGCCGACTAAAACTAAATGTCCCAGTAACTTGCATATCTATAACAGTAAACTGCTTTGTGGATACAAAAATAAATGTAAGCAACGTACTACAAATAAACCATTTAGTGATTGTAAGTGTTTGCTCAAACATTCTAGTGACGATAAATTCTTAATTAACCGATATCTACGTGAATGCGAACAGCACAATGAGTGTCAATGTAAAAAATCAGGGAAGTTAAAAAAGTCATACCAAAAACCGACCTGTATGAAACATAGAAAGAGTACCGACAAAAAGAAAAAGAATGAGAAGAATAGGACAAAAAAGCGGAGCTTATGCAGAGAAATCCAATTTATTTCAGAACGTGTTGAAAGATTAAGTCCCGTTCTTGACAAAAATATAAGGTTTTACATGGACACATTCAAACGGAAGCCGCCATGTTTATTCATATACAAAATGTTCCCACGTGTCTATCCTCAATTCTTACATTTTGTCGTTTATGTCAAAGAAGCTTTTCGCTTCGGTATGCATTTTTTAGCATATATGACTTGGATTCCATGGATTATAGTACTGGCAATAGTACTGTTAATATTGAGATTTCTTATTTTCTCATAATCGAATTGTAGGCAAATGTACTCACGATAAAGATTAATTTTTGAAGATACGTTAGCAATCAGTGGGTATGAATTACGTACGTTACATAAATCCAGAAAATTTGAAGGCCCGGCATGGTGCTCAAACGCATGGACGCTGTGCATACATCCTGCCTTTGATAATTTTAATCTGGTAATTTGTCACTTTAATCTTTAGAAGAGTCATATGGTGTTATGTTAGCATCGTTTAATTAGCCGCGTTATAAACACTCAATCACGCAAAAATCGCGCGTGAATGACAGCGCGTTTAAATAAGTTGATATTGAAAAAGGCAGAAATTAACTCCCGCGCGGAATCCGCGCGATCGTGTACGCTCTTTACCCCTTACGTCTTTCCCGTACGTATAAAAGTAGCTTTGTAATATTCTCAATCACATAGAAATGTTATTAATGTTGTTGTCATCTTATCCTCACTGCATTCATGGTGTATAAATATTTTTTGCGTTAGTTTCCTACTTTTATCCACCAACCCGTACAGGGCCCGCATGTTGGATTATGACCAACTCCGACAGAGAGGAGACCTGGTAGTGGGCTGATGTGTTATTGTGACGTACTTTTATGATAATTGAAAAAGATTTTATTCTTGTCGGTCTCAACAACATTGGACTTAAATATTAGGGTCCGATCATGGACAAAACTCTGCCATCTCTGATTTGTCGCCAGCGTTAGAGAGGATTTTCTATCCGTAACCGTCCTCCGTGCACCGTCAAAAATCGGATCTAATCATCATAGGAAGCCTGCTACAACTATCTTTGGCGCTTGAATAGCACTGACAGCGGGTGTGCTTGATAAAAGTTTATTAAATTGTAAGGAATCGTATTGACAAAATGTAGGCACGCGGCGTTTTTTTCGATTTAAGCCACGCGCCAAAAAAACCATTCGTACAAGTGTTGCAATTATGTCATTCAAAATTGTGTTTATCATCCTAAGTTGACAATAAATTATAAAATTATTTAGATATTCATAAACATTGTTAATTTATGTTAGAAATTGTAATGAAATCTTCTGAATAAATTATAGTAAATATTTTTCTGTTTTATTTACATAATACTGAGGGGCAGTGGAGTTATCACAATATAAGTACAGATGTTAATAAACATAGACAATGCGTAAAACGTCTTTCATTGCCACAATTCGACAACATTCGTTATGTTATTGTCATTGTCGAGGAAACAAATTTTTAAACATATGAAGTAATGTATTACGAACGTCCTTCAAAATTGTAAAAGTAAAAGTTGTAAAAGAACGTGTGTTACGAGTCGTCAACTCGACGTTCACTACGCATACATGATGCTTTCAAGATACGATAAGATAACGACCGGAGCATCTAAGTGTACTCTGAAACATTGGAACTAGTTGGGGCTTAGTGACCTTAGGTAACACGGGCTGATGTCCGCAACTTCACGACAAAGCGCGAATTTTATGGAATCCACCTCAGGTTCTCAAGGAAGGCTAGCAACGCCTTGGTGTACTTACTGACAATCTCGCGATGGGTATTAGGATTATCGAAAGACTTAGCCTTGTATGTGGCAACCACCGAGCACTTTAGCACCACATGAGCTGCTGTGTCTTTAAATGCATTCTTTAAATATACTCCGGACTTAGGTAGGCCGGAGTAAAGAAAACCTGTACAGTTGGAGATTTATAGATGACTCAGCCCAGGAGTGTAAATGTGGTGCTGTCCCACAAACGATGAGGCACTTGATATCTTGTCCAGCTTTTCCTGTTGTTTGCACGCCACAGGAGTTGATGGACGCTACTAAAAATGCTAAGCTCGTAGCCAAATTCTGGGCTAACTCTATTAAGATTGCTATCGACACGCTAAAAAGAAGACGAAGAAGCTGCTGTCTCGTCGTTCTGAATGCAGGCCCTGCACTGCGGCCTGTCTGTTACTCCTATGACAGAGAAGTGTTTATTAAATGACCCATGGCCAATTCTAGATGCTGTAACTATACGCAGTTGTTGTTTACCTAGACGGAGCTCCTGATTGGTGTGGTGGCCGTCAATTGTAGAAAGTGCTTCATTAGCATTCCTGCACTTACCTTGGTTTACCCGTAGTTTGTCATGTTGATTCCTGAGAGTACATGGATCAAGTGACATTCACTTCCCTGTTCATGATGGCTGAAGCGGTAAAGGTACCCATGCAATCGGCCTGAAACACAGTTGAAGTCCTTCGCGAAGATTCCAACATCTGTGCCACTACCTGTGTTTGATACGACCGTGAACATGAGCAGCTCTGCGGCGTGCAAACCCTCGCTTAGTGACCTTATTGGTGATGTTATTGAGAAAGGTCAGGTGCATAGTACTCGCTACTGGGCGTCCGTAAATGATCATATAAGTTTGGATATACATATAAAAGTAAATGAAGCAAAAAGAGTATATTAGGATCGTAGAAGGTGGCCTTCTGTAGTTTCTGCCTACTCGCATTAGACCAAGGTTTCATTAGAGCAAAGTTTCTGTATGAGTATGAATGTAGTTATTAACATAATCATAGCAAACGCAGAAGTCGCGCATCCCGTATGTACGCGACGATTCGTGATTCTGTAATTCGATAATAAAAAATTCTCAAAAGCGCTGTTGTGTAGGGCGTTCTGTAGGCACGTGAGTCATAAAATAATATCAGACACAACCATGGAATTAGTACGTACTATAAGTAAGTGGCGGTGCTTGGGGGAGGCCTATGTCCAGCAGTGGACGTCTTTCGGCTGAAATGATGATGACGATAAGTAACGTAAAACAGCACATGGTTCTTTTACCGCACGGGTGAGGTCAAAACTAACGGCGTCATCTTGTTTTTTTTAATACAATTTTGCGTCAATTTCACATTATGTTTACTACCCACCTGTCAATATCACTCAGACACCAAAAAAGCCTTGTAGCGCTCTACTAGGTTGGCGCCTGTTAAAGCCAGTCTCGTAAAACCACATAAAGCACCGCTTTTTTGCTGAGTTGTCAACAATCAGAGACATCCACGGAGGTGGTCCATGAATATCTCTGATGACCAATTGGTGTCCACGGTAAAAAAAAAGCGTGTGACACCTTGATTTGACACATTATTTTTAGACATTCGCTGTAATGTGCTAAGTATATTTAGGGGGAAATAACTTATTGTTAATATTATGTATGTTTATGTGGTTTGGAAAAATTAGTTTAGTTTTCAGCTAGTTGCAGAGAGTGCGGTCGTATCATCTACCTTCAATCTAGATGCCAACATGCATCATCTTCTACTTTATATTTTTAACATAGCTTAGCTTATTGGTATGTATTTCACATCATTGTATTCCTATTTTAATTATATTAATGCACTAAATATAACAATATTCAACAGATGCTTGGTTGTTTTTTTTTTCAGGTTAACCACATTTTACACCGATGATTAAATCTAGGAACAATAAGATATTCTTCTTATTATAAAATTCATGCTTAAGTCAAGGTATTTATTTTAAAGCATATTGGAACTAAATCCTTAAGTAGCAGGTGCTGACCCAAGTAATGGACCTCATTTAAGGAAATACATACATGAACAATATCTAAATTTTGAAGCCTATTGTTGCTCACAGTAACTTTTTGTATAATCCCATTTGCATTGGCTACAAAAATGCCTAGAAACCGTAGATTCAATTCAACATGCGGCCAAACAGCATTATGTAGCAAATACAATAGATCACGAGAACAAGGGCAATCAATACCTTTAGAGAGAAAATCTACCAGTGTATTAAGCGTCAAAAACTCCACTGAATCAAAACCAACTTCGTTACGACGAAAGGATCTGAAATCTTTGACCTATTTGACCAACTCTTTTAAAGAGCGAAACAAATCTATTCCACTGAAGTCGTGCCTTTCGTCACAAAAGAATTGTGAAAAGATAAAGATCAAAGTAAATTTTTCTCGAAAAAAAGGCAACGATTCATTTCGTTATGCAACTCATGCACGTTCTACACATGATATAAAACAGAACAAGAAAATAAAAGAATTTGTAACAACGCTCCAACAAGATGCAATGTTGCATAACAACAAAATAGAAGTTCATAGAAGAGGTATGGCAGGTGACAATTACTGCACTAGTGACTGTATATACGTTGACATAAATCCAAAAGACCATCAAGACAAAATTGAACCGGTAACTCGAATTTGCACACCCGTATTAAAAATATCCTTTGCAAATAAGATAAAGAATATAATTATCGAAAAGTCTAAGCAGCTTTCAGATACAAGTTTAAGACGTAGACGAAAGGTAGTTAAATTAAGAGAATACAACAGTTATGACGGTGGCGTTATAAATTACGGAAAACGTAAACACAAGTTAAATAAGAGAGATGACGACAAAAACCAGACTCTAAATGGGCATAAAAAGGACAATACACTGAAACATAAAATCGCTCTTAGAAATTATGCAGGATGCCCGAAAATACGTAATAGATTAGATGTGACCAAAGAAAATATATATATCCCAAATCAATTACCAATGCGAACTTTTGCTAAAAATAAGAAGTCGAATGATACAGTCAATTATTTAGACAAAGAAAAATCGCATAACAGTCGAAATTGTCGACTGGACAACTCCGAAAAGACGAAAAGAACCTCATCTGCATTAGTTTATCAAGATATTTGTGTTACGGAGAGAAAGCCTAAGTTATGGAAAAATCACAATAATGGTAAAAAGAGAAGAGTATTATCCATTAGAATTGGAAGGCAAACTTCTGGCAATAATTTTGAATATTGTTCCGATACGACAACTACCAATTCCATGAAACATTATTCCAATAAACAAAGCGCTAAGACCAGCAACAGTACGTTTAGTGGAACGTTTTCTCATATCGCTAAAGATATAATAGAAGCATGCATAAGGAATCAAACGAAATTCTGGGCAAACAAAAACTTTTATGAAAATATCAAGAGAGGGAGAGAGCACAAATACAAGTGTTCAAAAGTAAATCAAACATATTCTACTGAACTAAATAGTAAGGTTTTTAAGATAGCAGATAATCCTTCAGAAAAACATAGGTCTAGTATAACTGGGCAAAGTACAAATGATGAGGTTACAATCAAAACACTAAAACTTGGCAACAACATTAATTTTAATAACACACGTACAAATGTCACTGAAAGTCAAACTGAAATTTCAAAACATATGTTAATAAGAAGTAAGCATTCACACGAACAAAATAGAAATAATGATTCAAGAATCAACCAAATTTATAATAATAAAATTGCGGTAGGTTCAAATAACGCACCTTCTCAAGACAAAGTAGTAGGCCAAGAGTTTTTGAAAAAGCAATTTATGAATAACCCATTAGAATATTCGAATAAGATGCAAAACGGAGACTCATTAAAAATACGTCATATTAGTAATATCAACAATGAACTACAGAACGTAAACTCACCGATGAACAAAAAATATCCGTCTACATATAAACTGCAGTCAGATTTGAATGTCAACAATAAATTACCTGAAAAGCTTTCTATTACTTCAAATAAGCTTAATACAAAATATCTTGATAGTAAAGAATTTGGCCACTATAAGTATGAATACACCTCAAATAGCAAACAACAAAAATGCATTTCTCAAGGTATGGCAAAGTCTGAAATTCCTCAACATCCTTTGTTCAAATTATTACAAAAACTCAAATCGAGATCAGCTGAAAAAAAAAGAGAGAAAGCAAAAAATAATAAGGAGACACATCCAATATTTAGACCAGAGCATTCGTGTACCTTAGCGTCAGCTAATCAAAATACTACAACATATGAAATTGACGAACAGCAGTGCGACTGTTCGATAAATCTAAAACCATGTCAAAAAATTACAAGTAAACAAGACAACACAGCCGGCTCAGATATGGCGCAAATTAATTCGGCAATAATGAAAAAGCTATCAGATAAAATTTGCGAATCTCGTGATAAGAAAATGTTAACGGAACGCTGTGAGTCATCCAATAAAGACAGAAATAACGTAAATTATCATTTTCAACATCAAAATTATCAATTGTATAGCCTTTCGATAGGAAATGTCTCTCATACCATACCACGTCAACAATCATGTCATAAAGAATGGCGTGTGGTAAACTTCGATGATGTATATGGACCACAAAATACGCCGAAACAAAAGGTATGTCAAATACAAAGTAACACAACAAATCAGAAAAATAACAGCAACCAAACCAGTGTCCACACGAACGACGAGCAGCAAGAAAACATTTTAAGAAATAGCAAAATTTGCAATAAAGATTTGGTCATCCAGAAAGGTGAAGATATTCCAAATGAAATAATTAAAAGAAACATTCGATTCCAAAAAACAGACACTAAAGGATGGTGGCCGAAGTCTATAAGAAAACTCAAAAGCATGAATAGACAAATAGACTATGAGCAGGCTTCACAAAACCAGAAACAAAATAATTATGTGGTTCATTTTTTTGATAAAGAAATCCAAAAAAAAGGTCAAGAAAGAGGTGAGGTCAAGAGGTGTGAAAAATGTAGTGTAGAACCTAGACGGTATCTCAATGGACATAAAATTAAACAAATCACTAATAGGAGGCCTGATAATAAAATCGTCAATAAACCATATTGTACAAACAATAAAACACGATCTACTTTTGAATATGCTTTGCACCAACATGGTAAGAAAACATCATCTCCACTATTTAAATATCCTATACAACAGCCTAGTAAGAAAACAATATCAGCACCTGAGTGTGCTTTAAATCAATGTACAGCATATTTTGGAGGCGTTCGTCAACAAATTTGTGACTGTCGAGGTTATTTATTAAATCAAATTCAACATTTTCGTCCTGGCTATTGCAGTCATTGTAAAAAAAATCGATCCAAATGTGAATGCATAAAGCAACACATTTATAGTAAATCTTTAAGGTACAGCGACATAAATAAAAGTCAACAACGACTTGCAAATGAAAATATGGAACAAAACAGTACAGAAACATTATCTACATTACATGGAAGAAGCTGTTGTCACTTAAATAAAAGTGAACAACAACTCCTAAATAAAAATCAAAACATGAAAACAAGATCTAACTTTGAATGTGGTCGTAAGCCCCTAAGTACAAGATCTCTTTTAGAATGTAGATGCTCTCTCAAAAGACATTTTACAAGAAGACGTCGGTCACGTACTGATTGTGGACCACGTTATATTCGTACAGTAAGAAAATACAATAGTTACTGTAAACCAAGCATTCGATGTAAGAAATGTCGTCCGAAAATGTCTAGAAATAGAAAATGGGCAGCCATTACGAAACCCTTTTCGAAAATTATATGTGCTGTTAAACGTGTGTCATACCGGCTTGAGGGCGATTGTAAAGTTTTCACCCGCACCTTAAAACTAAGGCCGTATTATTGTATTTACAAAATGTACCCAAGAGCCTACCCATACATTTTATCTTTTCTAACTTTTTTGAAATACACTTTCCGATTTGTTTCATATAGTTTAGCCGTTTTAGCCTGGTTGCCGTGTTTTGTAATGCTGGCTTGTTTCAGAACATGCTTTTTCTGTACTTATTTGTGATAAAATACCAATAAATCAATTCATTGTTTTTTTTTAAAGATATTTAAGTAACTAATATTTATTTGGGGCCCTTGTTTCATCGAAAAGAAATTGATCATTTTAAATCTTTATACGTAAACAAACTCACGTCTTTTTTCCATAGACGCCAACTGCTACGATCCTTACATACCTATTCTATTTACTCGTTTACGTTCATATATCGGGTCATACACGCACACAAATCACACATCTTTGTTTCATGTTTTTGCCATATTCTGTTATTATTTTAAGAAGGTATATCTGTATTGAATTAGTGATTCCTATTCACGTGTGGACACATTTATTTCTTACGTAATAAAAACCCACTTATTCAATGCAAACTATTAAAATAATATGATAACAATCTAATTTTTTGGTCATATTTATCAATACTAAATTGACAATAAAATTGATCGTAAACAAAATCAGGCAGGATAGTCCTTACCACCTGAATCATATGGATAACGAAAATGAAATACGAAATTACGTACGTGCAGACTTAGTGGGGTTGCGGAGGGTGACGCTAGCTCCTCCCACTCGCTCAAGGTTGCTGGTATTTATCGTGCTCTCCACGTTTACACGTTATATAGAATTGCTTATCTGCACTCGCTGCATTGAAAAATGTAAAAGTGTACGATGCTAGCTCCCGTGTCTTGGCCTCTGTTTAGTTTGGCTGCTGAAACCAAAACTACAAAAGACGTACACAGGAAAGTTTTTTTTAAACCTGGCTGTTATTTTAGAAAATTTTGATGACTTACGGTTTCCGCCCGAACAAAGTCGCGGACAGAAGCTAGTTAGTATATAGATAGTTGAATGTATTAACCTACATACAATAAAATCGTATTTAATTAAAATTGTACATTAAATATTGAATAAAAATTATAGCTACGAGGTCTGAGGACGATTCTAAGTCGAAGTCCATAAATAAAGATTTTCGGGTAGCCTGGTCTTTTTTTTTTTTCATTTTCCGCCAACTTTTCATAGTTTTCTGTCCGTATAAACTTGATTCGGACTATTGTGTAAAGGGAAAATTTATGAAATGTGGCTGTTATTATAACTAGTATATAGTAGTGTCTAACGACTTCCACGAGAACGAAGTCGCAGAAAGAAGCTAGTTATACCTACAGAAATAAGAAGTTATTGGGACACATCAACGCAAAAAGAAGATTTATAGTGTCAAGTTCTCGATCAGCAGCCCTTGGGATTTAAAGATGAACTTTTTGGAATAAAAAAAAAGATTAAATTCTGTAAAGTATTACATTCGGTACTGAGTACACGAACAACAGCACAAGCACCCACGACTCAGTTCACAACACAAAATACAAGGCGTCCAAACTGCAACAGCTAAGCAAAACAAACACAATTGCCATATTTTTATAAAATTTGCCCTCAAACCTAAAAATCTAGGGTAAAAGAATGGACACACGTAGTACACCCACAAACATGGTTTTTTCCTCATGGTCATTAGCAGTACATCGTGGCATCCTTCCACAGCTCTTTTTCTATTTAGAATTCGTTTCTGCCTCCTTTTGCGTTGGGCTATCAATAATCGTTTCTCCGCTTTAGTTGTACCTTTACTAGCAAATGCTGTATAAATTGTGGACTCTTTAAACTCGTCGCTCATGATCATCATCGTTCGTGAGCCTTTCATTGATCTGCTCATTCGAAACTTTTGGAGTTTCCACTTGTATGATATCCATTTCTGCACTTTTTCAAGTGTAATCTGTGGATTCCTCATACATCGTCGAACATATCTGAAACTTCTTTTTGGGTCTGTAATTATTCTAAACAGTACATAAAGGAGACACTGTACGACACCAATCCCTAGATTGTAAATTCCTATAATAAAGTCAGCAAAACAATTAGTGTCGCCTACTTCATCGTGTTTGCTCAATTCTTTTATTTCTTTCATTTGCTCCTTGACTTGTTGAACTAATAACTTGTGTTGTTTCTTACGCCGTCGTTTGCTTAACTTCTTGTTCTCGGCATCCATTTTTTTGTCTGCCGCGTCTTCTTTCTTTTTTTTTCGTTTCGCTATCTCTCTTGTTCTAATTGATTTGCCAAGTATGGTGAATGTCTTGGATTTTTTGCCTTTTATTTCGGCAGCTGGTTGCTTTAGTTTAGTAGAAAATGCACGACGAATATTTTTCAACGAAACATTCAACACGCGCCTTTTGTGATAATTTGATTTACTCAGTTTCAACGTTTTAAAGATTTTACTCGTTTGATTTTCTTCCTTTAAACCTGACAACGCACATCTCGATTGCTTACTGGCTTCTGAGCCACTCCAGATTTCGGAAGTTCTTTTGAGTCGATCACAAATAAATGAAAACATTGATTTTATTTTTGATATTTCGTTTGTATCAAAGGCACCCCTTTTCTTTTTAATTTTTGAACTATTGTCACTTGTTTTATTGATTAATTTTAACATCCAATAATACAAGAGATCAACCGGACTTTCTTCATCTACGCTTGTTGCTTCGGAACATTCTGTATTTTCAGGTTTCTTTTGCAAACATTTGCATTTGAATAACTTTCTGTTTTCACACTTTGCTAGAGCACAAGTTCCACCCGGGCAAACTTCATTAGCTTCAGCTTCTATTGCAACAATTTTCTGATTGATTTCTTCAGGATTTAACAGGCACATTTTTTTAGCGTCCAGCTGTACCTCAAACTGAGGTTCAGACATTTTTGCCGATTGAATACACCTAGTGGAGCATTTATTATGTTTTCTTTGAACAATGCTACTACCACAAGTTCTATCTGTGCATTCTCCTCCAATATCTGTGATATCAGTATCTCGGATATCAAAATCTGCCATATGCCGCCGGCATCTACAATTAAAATTTATTTTCTTATCTTTTATCATTTTTTGACAAATCTTTCCTTGACATAGATTTTTTGAAAGGTTTTGTTTTCGACGTTTTTTATGTGAAGGACAAATACAAGTTGATTTTCCTGTAGTAATTTGACTTAGATCTGTTAGTTTATGCTTTATTTCATCGGGATTTAACACACACCGCTTAATAGCATCAACTTCTATTTTGAGTAATGGTTCTCCTGTTTGATCACCATTATTTTTTGGGAGTCTAATATTACGTTCACGTGTTACTGTTTTTTTGAGTGATTTCTTGTTTTCTATTTTACCTTTGGAGCCCATCTTTTGATATTCTGGCTCATAAATATTATTATTTTTTCCCTTTATTGGTACTTTAATATCTATTTTGTAAGCATCAGGTTTGCATTCGCAGCCAATCTTTTGTTTTTCTGGCTCATATCTATTATCCCTTTTTCCCTTTATTGGTACTTGAATATATTTTTTGCAAGCATTAGATTTGCATACACAGCAAAGTTTTTGATGTTCAGGATATTTTTTGTCAGAATTAGGATCGCATTCGAAGCAAATCTCTTCATGTTCATTCATTATTGCGACATTCTTATCTTTTTTGTAAGGATCTGGTTTATGAAATATCTTCTGATTTAAAATTATTTTTTTTGAATTATAATATATGCACGATATTATACTCTTAATCTTTTTAATGTCAATCAGACTTTTCATTTGAGCTTTGTTGTTTATCTTAGGAATAGTACTAGTATTAGAACTTTCTATTCCATTTAACTCATTTTCTGTCCAAAGACATACGAAATCCCATTTATTTTTATGCTTGGAGTGTTTCTGGTATTTAATATTTTTTGAAGTGTCAATTTCCTCGGCATCATGTTTTTCTTTGGAATAAGTGTAAATATTTTTTTTCTTAAAAATTCCGGTACTTTTATTCTTTGTTTCCACCGCTCCATCAGTTTGTACTATTGTGTCAATATGAATGATTTTTCCTATACATTCACATGCCGAAAGGTTTGCTTTTTTTTTCTTTCGTTTCCTCTGTTTGCTTGTTTTGAAATCCCCCTTCATGTTAACTAAATCGTTAGGTTCTTCTGTTTTATCATTTATTCTGCCTTCAGGATGGGTGAGATAGTGGTTTCCTAATGGATATTTTCGTGAACATGCGGGATTTTGACAAAGTAAAAACTTGTGTAACTTTATTACTCCCTTTTTCCCAATAGCATGCATTAAAGTAACATCGTCTATGCAGTATGTGAAAGATTGTCTTTTGCCGCGTTTCATATTTAACGATTAACTATTTTAAAATTTATTAAGTCCCACCCAAGGCAGTTAGAATGCAATTTTTACGTATTAATTAACATTTTATACGCAAAATTTTTATCATTATTTTTATTACTTATTTTTCCTTAACTTAGTCATGTCAAATTAGACTGATGAAATATTACTTCTATCACTGATGACACATGGAGCTATAATCTATGGAATATTAATTATTAAACTACAGGGATGGGACTAGTGCGTAAGTATGAATATCTATGGTTTTAATTACCTACAGCTTATGCTATGTACACACGGACGGCGACTAATTGACGATTTCAAAATATCACAATCACACACTGACCCGCATCTATTAGGAATATATGAGATATCATTAGAAAGGAATTAAGATTTAGTCCAAGAATTCCAATGACCCTTGTTTGGGTTCTATGTCCGATCTGAATAATTCAGGGTGGAAGTTGAGACGACGCAGCAAGGGAAGCTACCTTAACCGCTATTGCTACAGAAAAACGATCTTTTAGGACTGTCTTAGAATATTGGGTAATTGCCATGTGCATTCACAGATATTGGAAAAATGATACAGTCAGCTAGAAAAACCTTAATTCTTATTTTTTTTATGTTGCCAATCGATCCAGTTTCGTAGGATTCAAATACACTTTTGGACCGACTCAGCACTCTAATTGCGAAACGCACAATTTATCAAAATCTGAATGGGATTGAAGATTATTTCTAAACCATTGCGTCATTTGTTCGAATAAATTGTCGGCTCAGCAACGTAAATAACGCAATGTATGTTGTTTAACTATGAATATTAAACCAATTCCTACCGATAAAAAGTTCCGCAATTACCCCTCTGGTTAGAGTTCAAGATCGCATATACTGTTGATCGCACATTTGTTAATTTATAAAATGATCGATTGATCATTTTATAAATAAACAATCTTTTACGACGTTTGGTATTCATTATTGAAAGATGTGAATTTACTTCAATGTATTCATTCACCATATCCCTAGCCTTTTCGTAACTAGGCATATCTCCCAATCTAACTGGATGCAGTTTATTATTCATATTTTACATGAATCGACTGCGTATCTTACCTCTACAAACCAGGCACTGGGTACAATTTGACACATTAGTAAAACTGTTTTTTTTTTTTGATGGGAAATCATCAAATGACTTCTCCCGCTCTGGGCGGAGCGGGAGGGCGTGTCAGACTTTTACTGACTAAAACCCACCCGTGTTCCTTCAGTTGCCCATGTGCCAGGGTCACGGTATCTCTTTCGAACAATCTCGCGACCCCGGCAGGAAACTGGTTAGACTTTTAGGGTAAAAAAAAAAGGGTCGATTGTCAAAAATCTACGAATGACAGCGGGTCCCAAAGGCTAAACGTACCTTCCGAGGCACGCAGGCGTCTCGATATGTTATAGGTGGTTACCCATGTATGAACCAACCGCGGTAAGAGTAGCCTTCGATCGACAGCTATGCGGCTGTTATCAATTAGCCACGAACTATAAATAAAAACTTAACGTAATAACGCAGGGAGGTCGTACGATCCATGGCCCTTTACGGGGCACCGGTGTGGCCGCCCTTATTGAGGCTGCGTCCAGACCGCCGGTTGAGTGCGTCCCAGAGGGTCATGGCCATCTGGCTAGTCCGGAGATACCGCGCGGAATTTTGATTAAATTTAATGTATACTAATGTTTGTTTGGGGAACGCGGTAATCTCAGGAACTACTGGTCCGAATTGAAAAAATATTCTTGTGTTAGGTAGGCTATTTATTGAGGAAGGTTATATTGTTATATAGCCTATGCTACTCCGCTCCTTTTAATCATAGCATGATTAAAAGGAGCGGAGCAGCAACGAAAAATGGACGAAAACTGGCAGACAATTCCATACGACGGGAAGGGTCAGGGAAAAAAAATTGTCGCGGACGAAGTCGCGGGCAGAAGCTGGTTTGATATAATTTTATTTTAATTGATGAAATTTTAATTCAAACTAGTTTGATATGATTTTATTTTAATTGAAAATTGGCAGGGGATGACTTGCACACTCATTAATACACCCCCGAAAATGGTCACTAGCACACAGGGTCGTAACGACAAAGGGACGACTTACCCTGAGATGCTTATGAAGTGTGGAGATATATTCCACGGCTGTCAGGACAATCCCGGAAGTACAGTCAAGATCCGTACGTATGAGCATATTACTGGAATGCGTCCTGCCGCCTAGCACGTTTGCTATTGTGTATCTCGACTCAAGCCGGCCAATAATGGCAAGAAAGAGGAGGAAGCTTTGTTCCTCGTCATTGTTCTCTCCAGCCGGCCAATAATGGCAAGCCGAAATAGCCCTATTTTCATACTACCCAACAGCTGTCACATGCTGTCCTGCGGGTTTCTGTATCTCTCATGGTTTGGCTCCTCACCCTAGTCCTTTCCTGGCAAAGTAAACACCATCACCGTTATATTTTACCGTGCAGTGGACATACGGTGGTAGGGGCGAGCGGGGGGGGGGGGGCGGTCTCCTGAGCGTGGGGTCCTGGGTTCGATTCCCGGGTCGGGCAAAGTGTTACTGGGTTTTTTCATTAGGAATTTCTTAGTAGCAGCTCGGAGTTTGTAAGTTGGCGGTGTTGATACCCCCGCGCCTCGGAAAGCACGCTAAGCCGTTGTTCCTACGCCTGATCTCTCTCCGGTCGTGTCGGATTGCGTTCCCATCGGACTATGAGAGTGAGGGAAGAGTGAGTGTTTCTGTGTCTGCGCACACACTTGAGCACTATAATATCTCCCGCGCCGATGGCTAGAGTCTCCGTTGAGATTGGCCAGCGTGGCCGAAATACGGTCTGAAGGACTATATATATATATTATTAATTTTACGCCCATTTCTCTATCCGACATTTCTCGGGACGTGGGGGTCCCGAGACCCGTATGAGTTGCCGAAGCTAACAGCGTTATCATTAGCCGTCCCCCGACGCGGTGACAACGCTTGGATCAAAATTTACCTACAACTTATATTAAACTTAAAAGGCAAATAGTTTTTTTTTTTTACTTTTTTGAGGTTTTGTTGTGTCTGGTGCCGGAAGTAAAGAAAAGTACCAACCCATTTCTTCCCGTGGGTGTCGTAAGAGGCAACTAAGGGATTTACTAGAGAACAGGAAGCAGCGTTCTCTATGCATTTTACCACAATACTGCGATCGCCAACCCGCCTGCCAAACGTGGCGACTATGGCAAACACCCCAAATTGTGGGAGGACTATGTACAGCAGTGGACGTCTTTCGGCTTAAATGATGATGAGGTTTTGTTTCTCCGGGGTTTTTTTTATTTTACATTTTATAAACTAAGAGATACCTACTCTTGCCGTTAAAACCCGCCCGGGAATTTCGCCGGATCTCAACAGCTGGCGTAGCATGACCAATTCTATATCTATTCTACTGTCGGATACGCAGGTTATGGAGGTTGAGACACAAGACGAGTTGAGTATGGAAAAGAATATATTTCAAAAAGTCGGCTCCTTATATATGTCGTAGGATAATTTGATACTTCGAATCTTCGCGAAAATCCTAGGGGTTTTGCGAAAACGCGGATAATTAGACATAGGCGAAAAATTATCAAATCTTACTGGACAAAGTCAGGATTTTTGCGAAAATACTCGTTACTATAGTAAGATTTGATGTGCTCAACACTGATTGGCTACAATTTTGCTGGCTGACTTCTAATTGGTTCCTAGTTTGTCGATGATTAACTTCAAGTATTGTATCATAGAGTCACGCGCTGACCGACCAATCAGCGTTCTTATTTCATAACAGCCAGCGTTTCGTTTCGCAATATTGCTATAATAACGAGTATTTTCGCAAAAATCCTGACTTTGTCCAGTAAGATTTGATAATTTTTCACCTATGTCTAATTATCCGCGTTTTCGCAAAACCCCTAGGATTTTCGCGAAGATTCGAAGTATCAAATTATCCTACGACATATACAAAATCTGTTGCAAAAATTAATACATAGTGGGTACATATAAAAGTTTGTTCGGACATAATAATTCTAAATACCCTACGTGCCGTACTTTATGTGTGAGGATGATATTCCGCTACACTACCAAGAACAAAAAAAGTTCCTTATGTATTTTTAACCGACGAAAACAAAAGGAGGAGGTTATCAATTCGACGCGTATATATATATTTTTTTTATGTTTGTTTTTTTTTTTTTTTAATTCTGTAAAAATGTTTCTATCTCATCAATAGTAAAGAGAAATAGTCATCATACTTGAAATCAACGTACTCTTGTCGACTGAAGAAAAGAAACATCTCTTTTCTTCAGTTTTACACAATTTTTCTACGATACAATCTATCATTTTGTCTTCTCTTCCGTCGACAAATTCCGTTTCTATGGCGGTCATGCTACGCGTGCTGGTCACTGTGGGAGACAAAATGTCACGTATGCATCAACATCACACTGATGATAGAAAAAACTTTAACTATAATAGGTACATTTGAAATGTAATGCCGGAAAACTGTTTAGCATATTTATGATTAATAATGGGAATTGCCGCGAGTACCATTTAAGGAAGAAATTCAGAATACAATATTGTGTATAAATAAGTTAATTATGGACACGTCACGTAGTCCGTAAGTGTCATTGGGCGATGAGCTTTAGAGCCGTAATCATGTGTCGATTTGTGGTAGCCGTTCTTTTCATTTCATTTGTTTCCTGTGGTAAGTTCATTTTTTTATATGTAATTAAATTTTCTATCGACCTATAACCATATTGTTCCCTTTTTTTCTTAATGGTGTGTTGGCGGGTTGATTTTTTCTTTACTTTTATTTAATGAAGGGAAATTATCATTGTAGTAGTAAAGGCGGATTCAATTAAAATGTAACTATAATAAGTTGGTTTAGTTACTAACCAAGTAGTTATACTCTTTGGTGGTGGTTTTGTCAGTCTACAAGAAACATTTAATAACGTTTTATAACAACAACCCCAGAACAATCCCCATTTTCTGAAATTCTTTTAATTGAAAGGTTATATTTTAGTATACCACAGGCGAATCACACCGCACTTTGTATAATGAAAAGGGATGTGTTGCGACCCGACGCGCGACGCCTACCTCAGTGCGTTTACTTTAAAAAATAACGAATACACTGTCAAATCTCATGTCAAATGATTTGATTGGCTGGTTGTGTTTTGTTGGCGAGCAAATGGTCTTATTGGCGTGGTATATTGGTCAAACAACTGAACCCACCAACCATGCAAAGATCTTAGCAAGCGTCTTACCATAGTTTCTACAGGTTTCTACCTACTACCATGGAAAAAAGGCGTGAGTTTGAGTATGTTTGCAATCAAGGCAGAAAACTCGACTTTGACATTTATTCTATGTAGTTCTACTCTGTCATTACACGCTTTATATTAGCTTCACTTGTATGTTTGTTTGTAACCGACTCCTTATAGCGCGATTTTGACCCACTTTAAACGACCAGATTTCATTCAAACTTTGCACACCTGTCAAGCACCGATGACAATGCAATAATTTCATAAATTTGTGCCATTATCCTTGCCAGGGTTACCAGGACAGCAAGAAAACTGTCTTCGAAAACTACGCTGACATACGTCACAAACTAATTTGTGTCATTATCCTTGCCAGGTTGTAACGTGTGTTGTTGTGTGTAGTGGCGTTGCTTACGCCATGAATGTTATGGAACTGTTAAAAATAAAGCGAGTCCTATTGATAATGTATTACGCAATTTTCCCTTCTGGGATACGTACCTTTGGGCCAGCGAACTTTGAAAAGAATAGGATCGTTACAAGAACTATTGTCCGTTACTTTGAATTTGAGATAAACTATAGGTCTCGAGATCTACAGGCTCTAATTAAATTAAGTAGCTCCACGGACATGACGGGTCCTCGATACATAACCTAGAAAAATTATAAAAAAAATTTTTTTTTGGATGTTAACGACCACTGCTAGTTTGGTTACTCAAAGTATGAATTAAGAAAATCTGTTTTATGGTGTGTAAACTTCAGAAACGTTCATCATCGATATCTAAATACGATAACACAAAAGAAAACTAACTAATTTCTTTTTACCCGATGTTTAAAAGTTCCCGTCTCTATATTTTCATGCACTTGTTGTTTGAGTTTTACGGTAATAAAGTTTTGGGTTCTTAACAAAACGAAGAAAAGTCACACAATAATGATTGTCCCATGGCTATCCAAATTTCGAACATTTTTGACACCAAACTAGTTGCACAAACTTAGTAATTCTTTGGAAGATGTGTGTGTCGTGTGTGTGTCTTCTGTGTTATGTGTGTGTTGTGAGGGAGGGTGTATGTGTGGGTGTGTATATTAGGTGTGATTCAATGAGTAATTAGGCTTAGGCAACTAGTTTCGTAATGTAAATCTGGCTTTAATATTCAAAATGACATATTTTAACAACGCCTGTTACTTATATCATGATGGAACTTGGAAAATGATCCTCAGGGACCGGGAATAACGCTTAAATACCTACCTACGTACTAAGTAATGTTTATAAATTATTGCCAGCTTAGTAGTAGAAGATCTTCAAAATCAAAATCAAATCTGCTTATTAAAATGTATTTTCCTGGAACCGAAATGCCAATTTTTACTGGTATCGAACTACATTAGTACTATCGGGCATAATTCTGCATGCCCACCTTCATACAATTATAATATACCTTAAAGTTATGTATAGTATAGTATAGTATAGTGTTTGTATATACTTAAGTATACTACCTATGCTTTACACAATTTTATCAGAGCTTTCTGTTTAATGCTGTCGCAACTTTTGTAACCACATTAAAAATAATTTTGTTCCATAACTAAGTGCCACTGTTATTTAACGGGAACGTCTCAAAATACGGTAGTTCAGCAATAGGACGGCTTAATGGAACGGCTTTATAATACATTCTCACGCTAACTGGTTAATATTTGTTAAAAAAAATTGTTACACACTCCATACTCTTACGAATGCTGCGTAGCCGCTGCACTTCCCCAGAACTATTTTCTAAACTAAGCACGCTTTAGTTTTGTCGTGAATACTGTAGCGTCATGTACAGACGCCAGCACATAAAGCTACTACAAGCTGTCAAATTTCTTTAATAGATTTTCAACTTTATCGCTCAAGTATTCAGTTCAAGATTGACTGGGAAAATTTGACAGTTTCGGGTATCTTGATGTGCAGGTGTCTGTACACCACGACATGCGAACTACGCATCACACTGATGTCCACCAGACATGACACCCGTTTGGTCGGGGGATCCCCTCTTTTCTACGAAGATTGAGTGAACCTCACACCCAGGTCCTCAGATCTCCAAAGTACAACATAGACA
Source organism: Aporophyla nigra (assembly GCA_947507805.1). Lineage (NCBI taxonomy): Eukaryota > Metazoa > Arthropoda > Insecta > Lepidoptera > Noctuidae > Aporophyla > Aporophyla nigra. The sequence continues at coordinate 9,085,021 of OX382295.1, forward strand.
GTTTCCTACCTAATAGTGCATTATAAAATAAAATTGCTCTCAGGTAAATTTAAACCAACAAAGTTAAACCACATTATTTGCTTAGTAATAACTTAATAAGCCATATATATGAAAATTATATTTCTATTTACCTTATAAGTGTTTCAGGGTTTAACTTGGGATTACCTTATTTGCATATTACGTATAAATTCTATTAATTATGACTAAAAATGTAATTTATATGAACCCATATTGTTGAATAGGTAATTTCATTGCGTAGGAATAGTTAGGTGGTACAACACTATTACTCATTATTACAGTGTAATAATATTTTTTTTTGTGGGTGGAAGATCATCAAATGACGTCTCCTTCTCTGGGTGGACCGGAAGGGCGTGTCAGACTTTTCCTGACTAAAAGCCATGCGTGTTCCTTCAGTTGCCTTTGCCAGGGCCACGGTAAATCTTTCGAACAATTCCGCAACCCTGGCAGGCATCGACCCTAGCGAACTCCTTCAGTATGTGCTGACATCTCTCGAGGACTCGATTCGAACGGGAGCGTATCGAATGTTCGTGATTAGCTATGCTGATGTCCTCGATGATGTCCCCTCAACAGTTGCTCCTCGTTATAATCATTCTGCCCACCACCACGTTACAGGACTCATAACTTAAATCCCATTGAATTGGGATGGTGATTACCATCATGGTCCAGACCTAAGGTATCCTTACTTATTTCGGGTTGGCACAACATGCCTTTTTTACACGCTTTATATTAGCTTCACTTGTATGTTAGTATGTTTGTATGTTAGTATGTTTGTTTGTAACCGACTCCTTATAGCGCGATTTTGACCCACTTTAAACGACCAGATTTCATTCAAACTTTTCACACCTGTCAAGGACCGATGACAATGCAATAATTTCATAAATTTGTGCCATTATGCTTGCCAGGGTTACCAGGACAGCAAATAAACTGTCTTCGAAAACTACGCTGACATACGTCACAAACTAATTTGTGCCATTATCCTTGCCAGGGTTACCAGGACAGCAAAAAAAACTGTCTTCGAAAACTACGCTGACATACGTTACAAACTACGCTGACATACGTCTCAAAATTCGAAACATCCTAAAAAATAGAAAATAAATAATAGTTTTAAAAAAACTAAAAAACACGCTTCCATTGAAACCAAACTAAAAAGTACAAAATAATGGAAAAAAAGCGTGGGGTGCCTGATATCAATAAAAAAATACCTTAAAAAGCACCCACGCTTTTAGTTTTTTTAAACTATTTTTTTTTTATTCATTTACTCCGGTGGCACCCCCCTCCTCCCCCTTTAGACGCGTATCTTGCACCCTAATTGCATAACATACGTAGGTATCCACAACAATCATGGCGTTGTTCCGGTTGCTATGCAGACAACTTTTTCAAACATGAATTATTGGATTAAAAAATAGGTAGCCTTCAAAATAACTCAGACTAATACTACTGTTAGTCTGAGTTATTTTAAGGAACAACGCCATGATTTTTGTTGACCTGTCAAAATGGAATCGATTCCTACTGATAGTATATTACGCAGTTACCCCTCTGTTACCATGGTTTTTTTGTGGGTGGGAAATCATCAAATGACGTTTCCCGCTCTAGGATGGAGCGGAAGAGCGTGTCAGACTTTTACTGACTCAAACCCACCCGTGTTCCTTCAGTTGCCCATATGCCAGGGTCACGGTATCTCTTTCAAACAAATTTCTCGACCCTGGCAGGTTACCATGGATTCGGTATCAACAAACAAAAAGTTATCGAACAAAATGGTACCTACATACTTTAGTTAAATGTAAATAAACTTTATTAAAAATGTTTTGAATTTTCTTAAAAAATGCGAAGAAACTTTTTCCCCAACCTATTATATTTCCTGGCTACTGGAGGGCGTCACATACAGTTTAAATCTTGAAATGCCAAAAAATAAAACCGGTAACGGAACGCATTCATAGTCAAATAATAGTGTATGAGGAACAGTGGTGGTCCAGTAGTAACAGCCGAGAGAGAGTTGTAGGTCGCAGGTGCAAACCTACACAGGCGCTATACTTTGAATAAATTATTTCATCACCACTGCTCTGAAACACGGTTAAGACAAACATCGCGAGGAAACCGGCATGTCCTAGGAATAAAAAGTCGAAGACATGTGACATCTACCAACCCGTATAGGAACCGCGTGGGGGATTACGGCCCAGTCCCTCTTACCGAGAGAAGACAGCAGTGAGACATTATAAGCTGAATACGTATGTAACAGTGTATCTCATGCATCAGTGTTGTTAATAATAACATGATTAAAATTCAAAATGTATGGAACAGTAGGTTTTTTTTTTGTTTCTATCATTCAGTGTTGGTCTGTTAATAAAAGTGTTCGTATGAACAGGTTCCTACCCTAGAATATATGACGCTATTGTTTTTAGATCTGATATACAGGATGGCACGGATATTAGCGCGCAAACTGTAACCATGAATAGTGTTGAAATTTCAAACAAATTACATGTTCCATACATTTTCATTCTGTATGAAAAAGCAGTTTTTTTTATACATATAACCAACGGAAAATTTCTAAGCTAGAGAATCTAACAATAAGTGCTAAATTCTGAAAGTATGAAATACAATACATTTATATTGAACAAGAAACGTTTATTCACATAATTAAAACTATTATTTATTACACTGTTTTTCCTGAATGTAATAGTATTACATAAATAATATTATAAATAATTGCCATGGATTGCTGTAAATATGTTGCTTAAGGAGGATACGCTATACAATACGCTAAAGCAAAACATTTTTTACCATTTGCAGGCGACTTTTATTTTAATCAACATACAGCCTGACGCAGATCTCTCAAAATGTCAAAAATGAAAAAAGAATTTTGCGGACTACCCCGGCTACTCCCCCTAAATATCAAAATTTAGCCCATGTTCCGTGTGGTTTCGGACGTAAAGAATAACACCATCTCATTTCTTCCCGTGGATGTCGTAGAATGCGAGTAAGGGACTTACTAGAGAAGGGGCAGCAGCGTTCTCTATGAATCTCATATCATTCTCTCTCTCACTCACACTCAAATGTTTTACTGTTTAAAATGCCTGTTACGTGACTATTATAGGGTTTTCCGTCTGCTATAGACCACGTTTCACAAAAGCGAAGAGGAAAAGAGAACACTACATCAGCAGTTTGCGATATTTCGACATCCTTCCCTTTGGTTCCAATTCAATACCTACAATAATTTACCTATAACTAGCTTTTGTCAACGGTTTCGCCCACGGAGAAGTCGGAAATTATACCAGGGTTTATATAGTCCTCCAGACCGTATTTCGGCCACGGCGGCCAATCTCAACGGAGACTACCATCGGTGCGGAAGATATTATAGTGCTCAAGTGTGTGCACAGACATAGGAGCACTCGCTCTCCCCTCACTCTCCTAGTCCGATGGGACGGCAAACCAACACGACCGGAGAGAGATCAGGCGTAGGACCAACGGCTTAACTGCCGGCTGCTACTAAGAAATTCCTAATGGAAAAGACTAAGTAATGCTTTACCCGACCCGGGAATCGAACCCAGGACCTCAGCCGTCGTGCTTGCGACCACGAGACCAACGGGGCAGTTACTATTTTTACCAGGGTAACATATTAGATACCAGGATAAAAGTACTATATTTGGTAATCCAGATTATACACTGTTTCACAAATTTCATCCAAACCCGTACAAGTGTCTTTGCGTGATTGAGCAACAAACATCCAAACATACAACCATCTAAACAACAATATGGTTTTCGCAAAAATAAGTCAACTTGTGACGCAGTTCATAATCTAACCAGCTTTGTAATCGATCATATAAATAAAAACAAAAAGGTCCTTACTATATTTCTAGATCTCGCGAAAGCGTTCGACACTGTTCCCGTCTCCACACTCTTAATCAAACTTGAGAAAATAGGCGTCAGGGGTCTACAACTGGATCTTTTCAAAAGTTACCTCTCCAATCGTTCGCAAAAAGTCAGGATCGCTGACCATAACAGCAACGAGCTTCCAATTCACTACGGTGTACCACAGGGTAGCGTTCTGGGCCCCACTCTTTTCTTGATCTTTATTAATGACCTCTGTGATCTCAATATAACTAATGCTAAGGTAATATCCTTTGCAGATGACACAGCAATTACTTTTGTCGCGGACTCCTGGTCACAACTAGAGCAGCATGCTCAGCTTGGCTTTGACGTGGCGTTAAATTAGCTTAATGCCCACACCCTAACTCTTAATACCTCCAAAACCAAATTTCTTACTTATTCTAACAGCTCGGTCTCTCAACCTCAGACTCCAATGATGATCAAAGCTCACACTTGCCGTCCACAAAAACAGGGCTCAAACTGCCAATGTCCTCTTTTAACCTCTGTTGAAAGCATCAGGTACCTAGGAATACTCTTAGACAGGAATCTCAATTTTAAATCTCATATCAGTCTGCTAACTGGACGGGTTCGCAAACTGATTTACATCTTTAAAACTCTTCGGTATGTTGCCAATCCCATTGTAATACGTAGTGTCTATTTCGCACTTTGCCTATCCATTGTTACATACTGCATTTCTTGTTGGGACGGTGCAGCTAAAACCACCCTCAAGCCGTTAGAAGTAGCACACAGGGCCATATTAAAAGTAGCCACTTTTCGTCCTATTCTGTTTTCAACCGATCAATTATACAGTGACTGCAAAGTGTTAAATGTTCGGCAACATTTCATACTACAGACAGTTATTCTGCAACACCGCAACACCCCATACCGAATAATAGAAAACAAAAAACGTAGTAAACGTCGAAAGGATACGATATGCACCCTGCCGCGTGTGCGCTCAATTTTTGTTAAGAGATTTTTTCACTTTCTCGGTCCGTTTCTATATAACAAAATAAATGAAGAGTGTCAAATCTATGGTCTACCCTATTACAAATGCAAAAAGATTGTGCAATCGTACCTCCAAAATAAGTCATATGACGAAACTGAAACGATCTTAAAATAGGTGGTAAACATGGACTAGCACACACACACACATATACCCCCACTTACACATACATCACATACACTCACACACCACACACACATACATATTTATCTTAAATTGTTTTTATTCCATTTTTATTTTATTTATTTTTTAATCATAAAACGTTAGTAAAATTTTTGTAAACTTAAATTTTTAACCTGAACTCAATTCTCCGAAATTGTACCAGTAACATCAGAAGAACTATATAACTATTACGACATTGTACCTTAGGGGACCGGACTGCTTCTCCTTAACACAGGTTTTCATAACCTAGCTAGGAGAGCAGTGCTCACCCACACGTTTGTAGAAATAGTACTTATTTTGTAAAACTGTTTTTTTTTAACGTGTACCATAATTCAATTTTTTTTAGTGAATAAATAAATAAATAAAAAATAAATAAATCTAAACATACAAACTTTCACATTTTATCGAATGTTCTTGAATTTTAAAAGATTGGCTGTTGGTTAGAGAGACGTTCTCTTACCTCCCACTTCACTCTGGAGGAACCTGGACACAGCTTTCTACCACCTTATTCATCATCATTCTCCTACCCTTATCCCAATGTATTTGGGGTCGCTTCATCATGTCTATTCTTCGTCCATACTTCTCAATTAGCCAAACTGTAACACGTTGTAGAACTGACACCGGTGACCTTTACCTACCTTTTATATTAGTTAATGTGAGACTGGGTAATATTAGTATGTAATAGCAGCTGTAATGATATTGAATTTTTGACTGTATTGAATTTGTTTAATTTATAATATTGGTGATTTTATTGTACTATGAATGTGTTAGTTTATAATCTTAATGAGTTTGTTTTTTTATTTATTGGAAGAAACACAAGATGCAATAGGCATCTTTTGCGACTTATCCAAGGCATATGATTACGTGAATCACAAAACACTGCTCTTGAAACTTGAGCATAACATCATGTTTTACAGTATTTTGCTACGGGGAGGGCTGCAGATATTGATCGCATCTTTTTCTGCAAATGACAGCTGTCAGAGCCATCTACTATCTCCACAGTCGCGAATCTCAGAGGATACTGTTTAAAAAAATTACATCATGACATCGGTACCTTGTAAAAATGTATGAAAACGTGCGTTATTGCGAGAGACACAAATACAAACATACATATTCCTTAAAGCACCAGCTGATGGCAAAAGGCTTTCCCCCTCTAATACAGAGGGGTAATTGCGGAACTTTTTAACGGTAGAAATTGGTTTAATATTCATAGTTAAACAACATTCATTGCGTTATTTACGTTGCTGAGCCGACAATTTATTCGAACAAATGACGCAATGGTTTAGAAATAATCTTCAATCCCATTCAGATTCTGATAAATTGTGTGTTACGCAATTAGGGTGCAGCTCATAACTGGTGAAATGTGGGTGTACCATGCACCTCTGCCGAACCCTTCCGCGAATACAGGCGGTATGTGATTGAATTTTAAAGAACAGAACATGAGAACAGAAGATGACATTTTGGTTTTAAGATTTTTCAGGGCACAAATCAGTAGATACCAATCCAGCGAAACATTTTAAAATTAGGTATAGATCATCTACTATGCATGATACGGATCAGTTTCCCTGTATGAAACCCACAACGAATCAGGAAAAATACCTATGCCTACACATATACATGTTCCACACAAATGACCCAATGAGCGATCATCTAACTGATACCGTGATTAACAACGTTTTTCGATTAAAACACGTATTCGTAGTCGACGTAGTTGGATTTCGTTAGGGTTAACTTATTTAAGGAAAATAGCCAATCAAAATCTTTGAATACAAAAAAAAAGTATTTTTCATATGGTATGGGTGGTTTATGGAAACACTAATATTTTTGGTCGTCTTAGCCAAAAAAATCTTTTCATTTAGTAGGCCATGTTATCAGATATTTCCATAATGTCAACAGTATTTTTGGTGCAACCCCTAACAACAAATGAGAAGAACAATGAGGATAACCTACATGAGGTGTTTCGTTTTACGTATTGAAATGCGTAAAGAAAAGGAAATAAAGTATTTTCGCATAGGTACTTTATTTTTATGCAAAAGTATAAAGTTTTGGTATCGAAATAAAATAGGATACGTTATTTATAATTTGATAGTTGGTCGCGGTCGAATCGCGGTTGAATTTTTTCGGTTCAACACCGAGCGTTAAAAATCGAACACTGCTTTTTTCGTCACGCTGAGAGTCACTCGCGCTGCTCTTCGTTGGATTCTCAATGCTCGGTTTAACATCGAGAGTTGAAAATCGAACACTTCTTTTTTCGTCACGCTGAGAGTCACTCGCGCTGCATTCTGTTGGATTCTCAACACCGAGAGTTGAAAATCGAACACTGCTTTTTTCGACACGCTGAGAGTCACTCGCGCTCCATTCTGCTGGATTCTCAATGCTCGGTTTAACACCGAGAGTTGAAAATCGAACACTCCTTTTTTCGTCACACTGAGAGTAATGCTCGGTTCAACACCGAGAGTTGAAAATCCAGTGCGGGATAAAAATCCCGCCGCGATTTTATTACGTTCGTGTGAACGTCGTAGATAAACTTACTGTATCTAACTATGCTCGAATTAATACTTTTTTTTTACTATTTCAGTGGTAGCGGATACTAAAGTGCCGGGTGCTAAGAAAAAAGAAAAACCTTTGTGCTCGAGTTTACCACCGATAAAAGTAAGTGCCTAAGTACCCACATATTTTTCGTATCTATGCCTGGTCTCTTGGGAAAAGTTGCCAACGTCAGCTTGTAATTATGATGCAGTTCTGATGGCCAGCCACTATGGCTTAAGGCTGGCGACGGCGTGTACGAAAGATGTACGAGCTATTCGCGACCTCAACCACAGGTTTACACAATTTTAAAAATTACAATCAGTAATACAACTCCTTAAATTAGATTTGGGGTCCAAATGTTAATGTTGTTCATTATTATTATTCAATAGAGTAATAATTACGAACTTAGAGAGATGTATTGATGATTTTAATTATATATATACAGGGTGTTTGGCAGAACTTTGAACATACGAAAATGGTGGATAGGTGGGGTCATCTGCTACTTACTCAGCCCTAATTTATTTGGCCTTGGCCCAGTGGATATTTAAAACAAAAATTATTTTCTTTCTTCTTGTTTCACCACTTTCTTAACTTTAAAGTGTAATTTTCAGGGTAGCAGAGAAAATTTGATGAAATGCTTGAATAATACTGTGGCCGTATACTTAGACTTACCGCGAAGCATGCCAACTGGGTAAGTTAGCAATAAAATCTTACTATTCCGCATATATACTACTTTGGGAAAAAACTGGCGAAATGTGGGTGCACTATAACTAAGCCTACATTACCACAGACGTAATGAAATCGCGCACTGGAATTTCAACTCTCTGTGTTGAACCGAGCATTGAGAATCCAACAGAGTTCATCTCAGCGCGTCAAAAAAAATCAAACAGTGTGTTTTACTGTTTGATTTTCGACTCTCGGCGATAAGCAGTGCGTTCAGAATTCAATGCACGAAAAAACCCCACCGTGATTTTACGTCTTCAAGCAGTGCGTTGCTCACGGACTGCTTAGCGCTGAGAATTGAAAGTCAAATACTGTGTATCTTCGACGCGCTCGCATGCACTCTGTTGGATTCTCAATGCTCGGTTCAACAAAGAGAGTTGAAAATCCAGTGCGCGAAAAAATCCCGTCGTGACATTTTTACGTCCGTGCGAACGTGGTTTAGTAAGTGCACCCTCTTCCTCTACTTCTTCGGGGACAATAGTTGTGATGTTATGTGTGGTTCCGTACCCAAAGGGTGCCTAATACAAAGGTTCTGCTGACCGTCCTTCCGTCTGTCACAAGACTATATCTTTTGAACCGTTATAGGTAGACACTTGAATTAAGAAGACTGAGAATATATCGAACAAAGCTCGTTCGATATTTTCTCTATTCCGTATCATCTATAGATTCTTCGTTGTTAATTAATCTATGTTCTCATGACTGTATATCTTGCTTTCAGTGAATGTGCGAATATTAATACATTTGGTGACAAGCTCGACGAACATTTAAACACGGTGAAAACAGTATGCGGCGTTAATATAACGTTTAACACAACACACATCAGAAAACTTATAGAATTCAGTTTACGAGACGAGTCTTTTAAAAGTAAGTTAGGTATTAATTATGTTTTTAAATTTAATTGCGTACCCGGAGCAGCCGTCTGCGTTATGAAATGACGTCTCTCGCTCTGGGCGGAGCGGAAGGGCGTTTCAGACTGTTACTGACTAAAACCCAACCGTGTTCCTTCATTTTCCTATATGTCAGGGCCGCAGTAACTCTTTCGAACAAATCTCGCGACCCTGGCAGGAAGGCCCCTAATAGCGCAATACATTTTCAATCACAATCTGCATCATTTCATTTCATTCGAAAAATTTGTCTGCTCAACAAGAAAGAAAGAAAAGAAAAAAACCGGCCAAGTGCGAGTCGGACTCGCGCACCGAGGGTTCCGTACAAACCTGTAGTGTTTAAACTTACTATCCCTATCCTCATGAACGCGTAGAGGTATTAAAATTATTAAAAATATTTTTATTATATGATGTAACTAAAAATTTACGGTTTTCGCAATTTTCCCTTTATCTGTGCTATAAGACGTTGCTTCGTACCAAATTTCAAAATTCTAGATCGACTGGAAGTACCCTTTAGGTTTTGATTCCCTTGCGAGTTTCGAAAATTTGCGGAAATTTGCGACATAAACGGCTATATCTTTTGATAACGTTAGCTTAGAAGTTTGATTTTTTCACAGTTCCAAAGGACAGTAGACTTGAGTATTTGATATAAATTTCAGCTTGATACCTCCACGCGTTCCTGAGAAAAAGGGTCTTGACAGACGGACGGACGGACGGACGGACAACAAAGTGATCCTATAAGGGTTCCGCTTTTTCCTTTTGAGGTGCGGAACCCTAAAAAGAAAGAAAAATATTTTATTTGTGACACGCACAGGACATAAAAAACATTAAAAAGAACATAGAAATTTAGGATTAAAACAAATAACAAAAAGATAAAAGATATAAAAATTAAAAGAGAGAAAGACCAACAACTGTAAGTAACGCAATGAATATTGTTGTGGAACTTTCAAAATGAAAGCCATTGCTACTGTTATTGTGTCTTTATTTTTATCTTATCGTTACACCACTAAAGGGATAATGCATGGTTTTATATCCATTCGATCGCAATACGAAACGTTGAAATTGTACTGCTCGAAACTGTAGAAGCGTTGTCTGGTGGCAATAATGGGAACTACTACTATTTCATTCAAAATTCAGTCACGTCAACGAACAAGTAAAAAATCTCGCATTTGGCTTAGTGTTGCAAAGGACTCGAGTCTTCGAGTCTTAATTTTACAGAGTCAATTATGCAAGCCTCAGTGTGCTCAGAAGGCTTGGAGTCTAGAGTCAAGCCGAACCCGAGTCATTCTTAAAAAGGACTTGAGTCTAAAAACGACTCGAGTCTTAAAATGAAATCGAGTGTTAAGAGCCCGTGCACATAATTCACTCGCTCGAGTTTAGGTAAATTCCTGCTATGCTATGTTTGTGTGCACCGTTTACGCACACATGCCTAAAGATCGAGCGTAGTGATCGCTTAAAAAGTTTTGATACTATAGTGGTTTTATTTTTTAAGTAATACAGGTATTGTTAAGAAATAAAAGTCTGGAATGTTTGTGTACATTTAATAGTATATTTATCACAATAAGCATAAAAATGGTACATGTAGGTACAATTAAATAGATAGATTAGATAATGTTGAGGTAAGTGTTTTACATAAATACGAGTAGTTTCCATAATTTTGTAATTAAATATATTCTTCATCGATGTCATTCCTGGAACTTAGAAACTAAAAACAAAATGGGAGAGTCTTATTGGGACTGGGCCCCATATTTCAAAAATTTTATTTGAATTTAAAAAAAAATCAATTGAATAGGCGAATTGGAATTGGATTGGGATAAAAGATAAAGTTTTAGAAAATATAAAACATTTAAATTTGAACATAAGGGCTTTACCTATAAAATTGTTATTTTATTGTACTGGCCAGAAACTGATGAATTTAGATAACGACCTAGTCAAAAAAAATAAGACTCCGTGGTATAATGAACATTTATATGTATATATTACATTATCTTGTTTCTTCACATGTATTTATCCAAAATCGACTGTTACACATAGAAAATTTCAAATAAATTTTGGATGAAAACGAATGATTTTTTTTTCACTGATTATAAATGATTTTATTTCTGTAAGTCTTTATATGTATATATACAATATCTTACAATATTTACATAATTTAAAATCTAAGTTTAAATCGAAAGAAAAAAAAATATGTACATGTGTATTTAAAAATAAATAATTACAAAGCATCAAAAAATTCTTCTGCATCGTTGTCAACAGGAAACGTGCCCAAAAGGCTGGCAGCATTGCCACGTTGTATGGCAATGCTGATTCTTTGCCCAAAAAATAGGCCAGCCCTCTGGTCACGTGAAGAGTCGACTAGCCGCTTGGCAATGTCTCGGTATATTATGCGGGCACTCGGACCCCATGGCCTTAGAGTTTCAACCCCAAACGGCTCGAACATGTAATTTCCAATTAGGTTGGAATATTTGCGCCGTTTGAGGTTTTCCGCACCTGCAGCAGCCGCTCCAGCACAGCCCGCCGTGCTAAGAAGATGGGATGGCGCAAGGGTGTCGACACATGTTGCATCCCACACCAAAGGCCGACCTAACTTCCAGGGCATTATGGTCATTCCATCTGGTCTCTTCCCATCGTCACGTGCCAAGCCATTGGGTTCTAGAACAGCTGGCACCCCGGCGACAACAAGAGCACGACGGATGATGTCATTGATGCTAGCGTGCCGTGCTATCCGCCCTGCGCTTCTACTGCAGGATAGGCCATGGTGACCGAGGCAGTCGACACCTTCACCGCATTGGCAGCGATGCAGAGCCACGCAAGGTGCACCCAGACGCAGGCTAGTAGCAAGCCGAAAGGTGGTGTCACTCAACATAGTTCCTATGTTGGGTGACGGTAGTGCCTGAAGCTGATTATAAGGTTTGATAGTTTACATCCAAATCATTATGGTTTGATACGGTTATCAATGGTCAAAAAAATATTGGAAATCGACTATTATTCGACCTTTAATAGGTATAGATGAATCTGGTGATTCCTAATACAAGATTGATGACGCTAGATAAAGGGACACTCGAATTAAATAAATTTAAAACAAAAAATAGTCCATTGTAGTGGAAAGTCCACTAGAATTGATTGAATTCTCCCAAATGTAAGCATTCCCATGATAACCGAATAAAATGATACCCTCTGGTTTGATGATAAAGGATAACGGAACTTTTGAATAGCTTTTTGTAAACCCAGCGAATGTGGGCTCATTAGATGTATCTCAACGATTCCTGTTCATTTTACCTAATGATGATGACCTAGGTTGTTCTGGAAGGTGTATAACGAAATTCATGTTTGTCATCAAATCATCGATATTAGGCAAAATAAACAGGAGTCGTTAAAACACATTTAATGAGCCCACACCCGCTGGGTTTACTAAAAGCTATTCAAAGGTTCCCCTATTCAGCGTCCAGGTAAGTCACATCGTCATTAGGTAAAATGAACAGGACTCGCAGAGATACATCTGATCACACTCAACAGGTTTACTAGTAGCTATTCAAGGGTCCGTTATGTAGCGACCAGGACCATAATTAAACCACCTCTATGATACCATTTTATTGTATTAACAATAGAATTAGTACATTTACGAATATTCAAACCAAAACCACCAGAAGTGATTAACTATTCGATTATTCCATTATCTACCGTCCAGTACCTATAGTCTACCTACTAAACATCGCCACAATATTTTCACACAGTGAATTGAAATGAGCCGACACAATATATACTTAATATATTGTGATTTATTAAAATACCTATCTGATGGCATGCGTGTGGTTATTATTGGTGTTGGCACCAGCTTCAATACATCTTTGCCGATTATTCTTTAATAGATATAAAGCAAAATCATACCCTATCTGTTTAAATTAAAAAGTCATCGTCTGGATATTAAACCCTTGATGAGTTTTCTTGAATTTTAACATTTTTTTTTGTTCTGTAATTAATCGTATATCTTATAATACAAATACGAAGTATTTTAAACCGGCAAATGGTGTTATCTTAGCTAAGAATACCTTCCAAATTTCATCAATTTAATGCCAATAGTTTCCGGGAAGCCCCCCAAATTGGGGGAGGCCTAAGTCCAGCAGTGGACGTCTTACGGCTGAAGTGAGTGAGTGTGACTCTCCGGGAACCGAAAAGAACCTTAATTACAAAGGATCCATTTTTACATTTGACCAAAGAACCAACCGCATAAATATTATAGACAGCATAATATTTTTCTTATCATGGCTTATTGTGCTTCTTCATTATTTTCCGTATTCTGAAAGTGTAAAAAGTAAAAATTATGTAGGTATATGCATTAGGCGTATTAAAAATCCGTAAATTATTCATATAAGACAACGGTGATAATTACCACTGGATCAAGTTGGTATAACGCGTCAACATTACTAGTAATTACTGTATTTTTAGAACTTCCACTATCGTCGATTTCTTAAAATTAACAACAATGAAAATTGTAGCGATGATCGAAAGTAAAAACTTACACTTTCTTGAAACGAAGCCGTAGCGAGCTGGTAAAATTTACGTACTGCAAGAATTTGCCTGATACGTGTCGATCCCACGTCTCATCCTTTGTTTTATTGATGCACTGGTAATGTGCTCCTGTCTTTCGACCCATTATCTAAAACAAATACATACATGCATTATACATTAACAAATCTATACCAGTAAGTTAATGACGCTGTTGGGCTCAACCAATAAAATGTTCACTCGATTATTTTTCCGAACTAAAAATTTGGTATAACCTTTAGGGGGTAACGGGGTCGGTGGACCCCAGTCAGGATCGAAGTTCCTAAGGTTGTTTCTTCTTTGAACGTTTTTTGTTTGGTATTTGAAACACTCAAACTTTATTTTGACTCCAATATAGGGTTCACGCGCCTTCTAAAACCGTGAAAACGACACTTTGAATTTTTGCAGCCGCCATTTTGAATTTTTATTTCGACCTCACCATTGGCTTCAGCACCCTCGGAAACTATAAAAACGACAACTCTGAAAAAAAATTTGGAAGTATTTTCAGCCGCCATCTCGGATTTTTATTTTCACCTCATCATCGGCTTCAGCACCCTTGGAAACTATAAAAAACTGGCCAAGTGTGAGTCGGACTCGCGCACCGAGGGTTCCGTACAAACCTGCAGGAATTCACGGTTTATGCATAAGGTTTATGTTTATGAAATTAAATGGTTTTTTTAAATTTTTATATTTGAGTTGACTGAATGAAAAGTAAACTGTGGTTTACGATTTATGACGTATTAAAAAAAAAACTGCTTACTAGATCTCGTTCAAACCAATTTTCGGTGGAAGTTTACATGGTAATGTACATCATATATTTTTTTTAGTTTTATCATTCCCTTATTTTAGAAGTTACGGGGGGGGGGGGGGACATTTTACCACTTTGGAAGTGTCTCTCGCGCAAACTATTCAGTTTAGGAAAAAATGATAGTAGAAACCTAATATCATTTTAAAAGACCTATCCATAGATACCCCACACGTATGGGTTTGATGAATTTTTTTTTTTTTTTTTCACCTCATCATCGGCTTCAGTACCTTCGGAAACTATATAAACGACACCTGTAACAAAAATTAAGAAATGTTTTCAGCCGCCATGTTGGATTTTTATTTTCGCTTCATCATTGGCTTCAGAACCCTCGGAAACTATAAAAACGACACCTCTGATAAAAAAATTCGAAATTTTTGCAGCGGCTATCTTGGATTTTTATTTTCACCTCACTATTGCCTTCATCACCCTCTGAAACCAGAAAAGCTATCTCTTTTTCTACTATAAAATAAAAGATTTTTTACCATTTTTTGTTACATGACAATTTCTACAAGTTTCTCTCACCGGAAGCTGCGTCAAAACACTTCGTTCCAAAAATAAATGTAGGGCGATATAAATATTTAGTTATATCTACTATCTAGCGGATTCGGTAGGCAGACGTTGTCGTGCGACAGTTCACCCAACTTCAACAAAAGCTAAGAATGATCCAGATGACGCAAAAATTATTAACATAAAATCACCAAAATCGGTCAAGCCGATAAGGATGAGAAGATTTACGGACACTCGTACACCGGTATTCTGTAAGACATTAACATTTTGCATCAAGCAAAAAAATACACAAGCTAACAACTTAAAAAAGAAATTAATACTTACCGGACCAAAATGTGGTAGTTGGCGTACAATATTTGGAATATGTTTACGTAGATCACGTGGGCTCCTGCGGTGCAAAGTGATACGTCCTCACGCTGGGAAGGCCCGGTCGTTACTGGCGGGATTGGTTTTGCGCGATCGATTATATAGTTCACTTTGACTTTTATTTAACAAATTAAGTTTATGTTAATTAATAAAATAAAATTTGGATTCTATTCAATAGTTAACTTAAATTTAATATGTAATTTTTAAAATTTCATAAAAGTGTTTCTAAGGTATAGAAAAAAATAGTTATTTGTCGAGAAGTTTCCCAAAAATTACGTTATTTCAACATTTTTTTTCTGCTATATTTCGTATTAAAATCAAAAAAGTGGTTCCGCCACGTCCAATTAGACCATTTAATGATGTTATTTATATTTTTTTAATGTAAAGAATCCTTTGCAGTTTTTCGTAAAACGAAGACAAACGTCACTCGTTCGTTACTTTTCGGAAAAGGGGTTGTGGGTATTGTTGATTTATCAGTATGCTATAAGTCTTTTGAAAAATCCCTTTCCGCCACGTACAAGATTAAGAACTCATCTCTTATAATAACAAATAAAAAAACGAATATTCTTCTTCCCTACCTCACAACAAGTGATCAAAATTGGCCAAAATGAGTTAATTATGTGCACGGAGCCTTAAAGAAAAACTCGGAGCATGACGTTGAGACTAGTAGCTCACCATTTGAAAAAAATTGAATTACGTCAGATTTTTTTGTATCATAACCACTAATTTGAACTTATCACCTTCTATTCGAGTGTTTTCGAATGATGAGCTACAAGTCTCATCCTTTTTAAGACTCGACTCCTTTTAAAGACCCCAGTGCTTAACTCTAGACTTCGAGCGTTTTGAGTACACTGAGTCTTGCATAATTGAGTCGAGTCTTTAAAATTACGACTCGAAGACTCCTCCTTTGCAACACTCATTTGGCCTACTGATTGACACTCGCGCAGACGAGAGAAGCATGGCAAAAGGCAGTTTTTTTTTTCATAATTTAAAAAGAGATTTTGAGAGAGCTTTTTCAGAAACTTTTTGAAGTAGTGTGCACGAACACCTTAGAGGAAATTCTCGAAATTTTTAGAACCCTCACAGTCCGATCTCAGACGCAATGTATCAAAACTACCTACCTCGACTTTCCATAATTTTTTGTTGTCTTTGACATTTGATTGTCTCCGAGATGAGACTGTGACTAGACTTTGAACGTTTTTAATTACGAGAATTGGCCTTCTTAGTCTGAGTTTAAGTATCTACACATATTTCAATTTTTCCAGAGTTTTATAACAACTTCTCTTGTATGGAATCACTTGAAGCTAACATAAGTAACACCTGTGTGAAAGATAATGTGGGATTCTTCAACATAACAAAAGAGAGAAAACACACTTCTTGGTATCGCAAGGCAGACCTGCGATTTAACGTAAGTCTCCCTTCTGAATGTTATTTTTGGCAACGTTTAATTTTGTATCGAAACAATCATTGCCGCACGGGACTATCTTCAAGGGTAAGCGACGCTTTCCGAGGCTGGTCCGTGGATGAGTGGCCATTCATAACAAACCCAAAACCTATCCGTGCATCGGCAAGCAGCTGTTGGTCCCGGCTGGCATTCATGAATCTTTTAGTCCTTACGGGTCGTCAGACGCCCAAAAGCCTGACAACCACAGTCACATAGGCAGTCGCTCCATTTTAAACACGGTGGTATCCTACAACATTTGGTTGGACTGGAAGCCGACCTCAACATAGTTTTTTAAAGGCGAGCCAGATTGATAAATATTTTATGTAATGCAATTGGTCAAGTTGCATTCAAGCATTTAAATTTACCCATTTACAATGTTTGAAATAATTCTACATAAGTAATAGAAAACCCTCATGTTATTGAAAATAAATTAGTTTTATTATTAAAAGCTTTAACTTCACTAGTCCTGGAATTTTGCAATCAATGTATTTCACCCACTCCCATTGAAGCTATCGGGCTGAAAGGAACACTCGTTTGGTTCTCATGACAATGCACGATTTAAATTTTCTTTTTAAATATAATTTTTAATAAAATTATTATTTTGTATTTATTAACAGCTAAACTATTATTACAGAGCCAAACATGTGAAGCAAGTAAGAATGTGAAAAATTGTGTGGACAAATTATTAAAAACTTGCAAAGATGATTCTCGTGCGTACATCGCGTCACTATTTGAATATTCGCGGGAACTCGGGGATTGCGCCCTGCTGGAAAGTCTGGCACCTACTATTCCCTCGCCTGATGGAAATGTAAGTATGAACCATTATATTAATAAAGCTAATTAATGGAAGTTACACTGGCACAATCAGAGCTAATGTGATCGAATCATCCGATCTGAGTACAACATAATATGCAATCTACTGTGAAACTGAGATTAGTAGTAACACTTGCAGTACGAAAATCGCCCTTACTGCTACGATATAAAAGCGCTGTCAATGTGAAATTGGTCCTGTTGAAGTGTTGTTCGCTGAAGCTCTCAACGCGGCAAAATCTACATATTGACTTGCAATATGGCGCCACTACATAATATAATCAGCATCGAAATATATAGTGGCGCTGAATGTACAGTGCATTTAAACTTGCATGACTTGTTTGATAATTATAAGGCCCGTTCAGCTCACCTGCGCGTGGCATAAGGTCCTTGCAAGCGAGACATGACTATACGAGTAGCGATGTACCGGATATCCGTATCCGCGGATATCCGAAGAGAAGAAATATCCATTGAATACAACTCCTGCCATAAATAACACCTAAGCCCTCGTACGTGCGTTCGAAACTTTTTCTTCGCGCTCTTTATAAGTCTTTATTTTTCTATTTCTTGTTTTTTCGTCTTTCCATTTTTAGGGTTCCGTTGCCAAATGGCAAAAAACGGAACCCTTATAGATTCGCCATGTCTGTCTGTCTGTCTGTCTGTCTGTCCGAGTATGTCGCAGCCACTTTTCTCCGAAACTATAAGAGCTGTGCTATTGAAACTTGGTAAGTAGATGTATTCAGTGAACCGCATTAAGATTTTCACACAAAAATAGAAAAAAAACAATAATATTTGGGGTTCCCCATACATAGAACTGAAACTCAAAATTTTTTTTTTCATCAAACCCTTACGTGTGGGGTATCTATGGATAGGTCTTCAAAAATGATATTGAGGTTTCTAATATAATTTTTTTTTTAAACAATAATATTTGGGGTTCCCCATACATAGAACTGAAACACAAAAAAAAAATTTCATCAAACCCTTACGTGTGGGGTATCTATGGATAGGTCTTCAAAAATGAAATTGAGGTTTCTAATATCATTTTTTTCTAAACTGAATAGTTTGCGCGAGAGACACTTCCAAAGTGGTAAAATGTGTGTCCCCCCCCCCCCCGTAACTTCTAAAATAAGGGAATGATAAAACTAAAAAAAATATATGATGTACATTACCATGAAAACTACCAACGAAAATTGGTTTGAACGAGATCTAGTTAGTAGTTTTTTTTTAATACGTCATAAATCGTAAACCACAATTTATCTTTCATTCAGTCAACACAAATATAAAAATTAAAAAAAAAAACATTTCGTTTCATAAACGATGATGACGAATGATGATGATGATGACCTGCAGGTTTGTACGGAACCCTCGGTGCGCGAGTCCGACTCGCACTTGGCCGGTTTTTTCCAATTCACATTCCATCGCGTCAAAAACTGCACTGCTGGATTTTGAACTCTCGGTGCAGACCAGTCAGTAGGAAATCCAGTTTAAAAGGAAGAATCGGTAAAATGTTGTTTTTTTTTCAGGGGGATGTGCCGACCACTGATACTTGGTTGACTACACCAGTAATAATTACTTCAAGCATTGGAGCAGTGGTTGCAGTAGTAGCAATAATCACAATTATAGTTTGGAAATGTAAGAAGTAGGGTAAACCTACACAAATGAAAAATCCGTATCGACCTCCGCCGATATCCCGTTTAGGTACAATGCTTAATCATTTTTGTCACTATTTACTCTGCATTCTATAATCCTCACTCCTTTCTAGCTATATCATCTTACACACAAACAATATATGGGTATTTTTCAATACTTATAAACTATCATAGCGGTTATTATCCTTCCTCACAACATGTACCTACAAACAGTGTGAATAACACACGAGTGAACCGGGACGAAATTTCAAAATGGATTTTAATGTTCATATTAAATTCAATTATATATATATTTTTTTTAAATTATATTATATTATTTTAATTCAATTATAGTTAGTTGCCAATTTTGCCACTTAATCTTTAACACAAAAGGGCCCTTTTCAATAAAAAAAAAAAACTATAATATTTTATATTAAAATTAAAATCCCTGAGCGTCCCAAATCGTTGAGCTTCTTAAGTTCTGTGTTGAGCTGCACGATTAGTGATTAATGCGTGAACTGACTGGACAGGTTCATTCAATCTGTGTGGTGGACAATCTTGGCCACATCATGTGAAGACCATGTAACTTGTTGTCTGTAATGGTCTTTTGAGGCTTTCCTCAAAATACCATTTCAGGCAAACAAACAAAAAACACAAATGGTCTTTTCAGACTTCTCCAAAAGACCATTTCAGACACCAATCTACATGGTCTTCACATAATGTGACCAAGATTGTATCGCTATGTCTGGACTTTTAAAGAGACTGAGAAGAAAGGTCGAAACAAACTAAGACGGAGTTTATTTCAGTCTGTCTTCTCAGAGTAGTCAGTTAGGCAACGGTGACCTCACCTAGTTTTTAAAATATGATTGACGTATAAAAGTGTTTGTACAAACCTACTTCAATCAATCAACTCAGCCTATCGCAGTCCACTGCTGGACATAGGCCTCTCCTATGTTGCGCCACAACACCCTGTCCTCCGCCTTCCGCATCCAGTTTGCCCCAGCCACTTTCTTTAAGTCGTCGTTCCACCTAGCTGGGGGCGACCCACGCTACGCTTGCCGATACGCGGTCCTACCGGTGAAACCTACTTACAGAAATAAAATCACTTATCATTTATCCCTTAGTTTTCGGCCCGATTCACCTCTACATCCCTATTAACCCCATTTCTCATACTCTTTTCTAATTATAATCATTATAAGCTATCCATTAGCTTAAACATCCCTAATCATATTAGCACTCTGCACCCTAATTGCGTAACGCACTTTCAATCAGAATCTAAATCATTTTGAAAATTAATTGTAATCCAATGCGTCATATGTTAGAAAAAATTGTCGGCTCAACTACGTAAATAACGCAATGAATGTTGTTGAACTGTAAAAAGGGGGGCAATTCAATTAGCTGCATACATTTGGCATTCATTTATCTGGTGATATAATACTTCCCACGCTGGAGGCTAGACTGCGCCGAGATTGGCCGCCATAGCCGAAATTCGGCCTGGGAGGATTATTAATATTATCTGGTGGTTCAAAATTTTGTTACTAGAGAATGGGCAGTAGCGTTCTCTATATATTTTACCACCATACTGCGATCGCCAAGCCGCCTGCCAAGCATGGCGCTTACGGCGGTAAACTTGCCCAAACTGGGGGAGGCTTATTTCCAGCAGTGGACGTTTTTCGGCTGAAATGATGAATGATGGTTCAAAATTCAGTCAAATGTAGACATGTCACAAAAACATGTATTTAAAATTATTCCTAATGTCAAATTCTAAAATAATTTCGCTCTCGTAACTTAAAATGTATTTTTGAATATGCATATCTTTATTGCTTTAGTAAATATGAGAGAAGAGCAGTGTTGGCCCAGTGTTAACGGCGGCATCTGATCATTTATAAGTTGTAGGTTCGAACCTAGGCAGGCACTTTACTCCGTATGAATTATTTCATCACCACTGCTCTCAAAACGGTGAAGGAAAACATCGTGCGGAAACCGGCAATTCCTAGAAGCAAAAATTCGAAGACATGTGACATCCAAGACGTGTCGTGAAACATCCACCAACCCGCCCTGGCCCGCGTGGTGGATGATGACGACCCACTCCTTCTTACAGAAAGGAGGGTTGTGTCCCAGTAGGGGGAAAATTATTGGCTGATTACGAAGTTTGAGATGGTATGTAAAATATATCTTATAGTTAGGCTTAATAGGTACTTAAATAGTGCGTAAGTATACTTAAGTCTTGTACTAGAATTAATCTAGAAATAAATAATTTATTATACAGGGTGTTTGGCAGAACGTTGAACATACGAAAATGGTGGATAGGTGGGGTCATCTGCTACTTACTCAGCCCTAATTTATGTGGCCCTGGCCCACTGGATATTAAAAAAAAAATTTTTTTGCTTTCTTCTACTTTCACCACTTTCTTAACTTTAAAGTGTAATCTTGATTCAAAATGGGTAAAACAGGCAATATATATTTTTTAAATTTTTAATGTTGGCAGATTTTTATAATTCTTAGAAGTTTGAGGACTCATACCTATTTTTCTAGCTAACATCTGAATAAAAGCAAAATAAATAAAAAAAAATCCAGGGGGCCAGGGCTAAATATATTAGGGCTGAGTAAGTAGGAGATGACTTCACCTATCCACCATTTTCGTATGTTCAACGTTCTGCCAAACACCCTGTATCATGGCGGACTCGGCGTGTACCTTTTGTCGGGAAACTCCTCTCTCTCTGGAGCATGGTGATGCTTCAGACAGAGGAATTTCAATTTAGTGGCATGGACCCTGAGATTGATTTATGTAATGCTATCACTGGGCATGTTATTATAAACTCTATCAACATATACATTAGACATATTTTGCATTGCATGAATAACACCAGTAACGCTTAGTTTTATGCACTCAGAATGCCATGCAAATATTAATTATTAGAAAACCGCGAGTCCGATGTGATTCACCATCGGCAAACATTATAGATTTTCATCCCTTATTCATTTAACCTCTTCAGGGATACATTTAAAAAATTCAAGCCCAGTGCTTACTTTCGTTATTGGAACTCTGGTGCAAAATTTACTGCTACTAGAGCCCGCGGTTTTCAGGCGTGTACTACTGTCAACATTGGGTAAACGTGACTGGCAACATTTTGTTTGTTTTTAGTCGTTTTTACCGGTATTCTTACTTAGCCTATGTAAATAGTTGTAAAATGATTCTTATTATTTTTCTCATTTAAACTTAATGATTAGTTACTGTTAAAATTAAGTTATTAATTAATGAAGTTATTGTAAAAGTGTAAAAGTCTTATAATGCAATTGACCCCCTTTTTTATAAACGTTGCTTAATGATTATCGACAATTTTGACGTTTTAACGAGTCTTAACACTAAGCAACGTTTATAAATAAAAGCCAACATTCAATAAAGCATAACGGGGGCTATTTCAATCCATTTTAAAATGGAATAAACCATTCCTACACATGCACTGAGTAAAAAGAGTAAGTGTTTAACAATAATAAACTGTAACAATGAAAAATCATTTACTCAAATGTAAACACTGTATTTGTACATAGCACAGAAATTGACGCGTTTTATATACATATTAAAGTTTTGGTTTACATTTCTATGATGACCTCCTCCTGTTTTGAGTTGGTATAAAATGTATTGAAAACTTTATTGGTTGGTTATTGTGATATAAAGTTGCAAACAACCATCAACTTATTAATTAATTGAGTAATAAAAGATCATGTGTTGCAACCGTACTTATTTATTCTTAATTGACTATTAAAATAAAAATTATATGATATATTTGAACAATGAGATTTTATTTACCGATGTTAGCTCAGTCTATCCTGGAGAGCTCTGGCCGATGCTTCTAACGCAGATTGTATGCCTTGCAACGTTCGGTTCATTCGCTCCTGCGCAATATGGATGCCTTGCAGGGCATTCGCACAAAATTCAGTATTGGCCTGTATGCCTTGCAAAGCTCGTGATGACCTCTCTTCCACAGCGATTCTTCTTTCCTCGATATGTCGGACCCATTCCGTCGGTGGAGCTGCTGGACGGTCTGGAATTAATATTAGACTGATTACTACGTATTCTTTACCCTGTCTTATAGTCAGTTCAGACATAACGAAAAAAACTTCGCGGTCCTTCTCCGGCCGCAATTCCAACCGCTAGCAACTGAGTGGCGAGAATGCGCGAGCCAAGTCGATATTCATACAATTTTCTACTCTAGGCTTTGATTAGAATAAAACTAGAAGATGTGTCACTAGACGATAGCGCATGGACCGCATAAATTAGGTCCCGGGCGCCTAATTGTTCTCAGTCGCAATACGACTAGCTTTCGATTGAGACGTGCGTGCGTGTATATTCCAATACGCTAGTAACGCACTAAAAAGAAAAACAATGCCTTCGTGTGCCTTCACTGGGTGCATGAACCACTCTAAAAGAAAAAATAAATCACTCGGCATCACATTTCACTCATAAGTACATTTTTCTTATTATTTTTTTAAGATTTGATTAAATAAATTTGTACCCGTTCGAATTTGTTCGCCATTTTGTAGAGCGGGATAGAAACATACAATGCGTTAGTGTGCGACACGTCCGGCTAGAACAGGGCGCCGCGTCGCCGTCGTCGGTCGGCGTGACGTGCGTTTCTCGAAGAGCGGTGATGCTCCGTCTTGGTCGCACGCCACCTTTGTGCATTATTCTGTCTCTTTCTTTGTTGGCGTGTAATAATAACGATTGTTTGTGTGAGTAAATGTGTCTGTGTACGTATAAGAGTCACTGTTTGAATACCTAACGTAAGAACGTTACATATCTATTAGTTTTATTTTAATCAAAGACTCTAGGCTATGGTTATACGGTCCAATTTTCAATGGTTCCGTCGGAGCTGACACTCAAGGAGCTCCTACCCAGGGGCGGATCTACTTAAAGGCTTTTTGGGCTGCAGCCCAGGGCCCCACGAATACAGAGGGCCCCCAACCGAACTGAAACCAATAGACGATATTGTCAATAATAAAAATTATCTAGAATTTTAAAAAATCCGATCATGAGGTTGGCAACACTGCGATCAATCAACCCGAGTGCGCATCTATCAAACGGAACGGGGAATTCCCTGTCGCTTGTTTTCAGTCGGTGTATTCCGTGCAAAGACTATATAACCACTTGACTGCGCATACAGTGCCCCGACGCTCGAAAACTATTAGTATTTTGTCGCCTATGCATAGGCTGCGGTTTAAGTAGCCATTTTAGTTGTGACCAATTGTTAGACCTCTGTGCACGCTAAATTATTGCAAATAATATAACTAAATCTGCAATTATAACGCATCAAAATACCTTCATGCGCGGTGAAGTGGTGTGAGAAACATTCCAAGACTTCTTGTTACAAAAATGATCGCATAACTTTTCATCAGTAAATAAACAGTACGAAAAATTATTGTGATTTAATCAGATTATGATCCACCGTAGGGGTCTATTTAAAATGGTGGTTGGGTAAACCAGCACACTGTGTGAGTCACGCGTTGATGTCTTTTGGAAAAGTCTCGTTCTTTCATTAGACAATTCTAATGCATCTATCCCTTACTTTCACTTTGTATTTTTATCGTAAAAATTAGTGCTGTTTCCTTTAATAGCTGAAAGTCTTTATCGAAAATTTAAATTAAAATGAATGAAAATTTTATTCAATTGAAATACTGTGGCTTCTTTAGCTTTGTCTTGACAATCCGTTTGTAAACTGGCGCCAAAACTACCGTGGCCATAGTACCTTCTGCCTTGGGGATGATATTCGACACCGTTTCTGATTGCTATTTCGTCGAATATGATAGTGGCGAAAGTTTTGTTCTTGGATTCTCTAGTTTTCATTTTTATTAGTGATT
This sequence comes from Aporophyla nigra, assembly GCA_947507805.1. Classification (NCBI taxonomy): domain Eukaryota; kingdom Metazoa; phylum Arthropoda; class Insecta; order Lepidoptera; family Noctuidae; genus Aporophyla; species Aporophyla nigra. The sequence continues at coordinate 9,110,174 of OX382295.1, forward strand.
GATTTTGATTAAATATGATTTCTTTGACTTTAATTGAGTATTTATCACAATTTTAAAATCCATTTTATCGATATCGACTATTTTCCCTTAATGAAGTAGAGCAGCCCTACGATGGGCATACCTACGCAACTTGACCTTGAATTGACCAATTGCAGCCGCACGTTCTTCCTCGTCCCCCGGCCCGCAGTGGTGAGTCGTGTGCTAAGCAGAAATCGGCCTATACGCTCTCTAGTGGTTTTATTCTCTTTGATTCCGTGTATAGTAGTGTCTATTACTGGGGACTTCCCTCCGCTTATCGCCCGACGCAATTTTGTTATTTTTCCGCACTTCTGCTATAGTCGACTATATTAACAAATTGACTTTGTTATTGTTAGAAATGTGTTTAGTGCGTGTGTTTAGTTTACTAAGTAATAGATAACTTAAAAGTTATAAGGACCGGACCTTTCTTTTAATTTACTAAAATTGAAAGTCTTCAGCATAACTAGACTTCCTGCTTTTAATAGGCAGTAGGTAAGTAAAAAGAATTATAAAACATGACTTTTTATTTCAGTTTTCAAAACTAAATGAATCAAACTCGTTCGATATTTAATTATAATTTGTGGATTGCTACACTCATTACAAAGTAGGTATTAAAATTAAAAGTTCTATCCAGTTCTTTGTTTATTTTCAGAAAAATATCTTATTTTACAATATGTCTGCTAGAAAATATAAAAGTGGAGCTGAAAAAAGAAAATTACAGTTTAGTCGAGAACAAGAAAGAAATAAATGCGCAAAAATTGAAACTTTTTTTAAATCGGAACATATAAACGCGAATGAAATAGCTATAAATCCATTAAAAAACGTAAAGGAAGGTATTTTATGCGAAGAGAATCTAACCGATGGCAGCAAAAAATCGCAAAACGAGGAAAAAAATACAAGTGATGAAAATATGCAAGATTTTGAAAACCAGAAAAAAAATACCAACGATGAAAATGTGCAATATCTTGACTTCCAGCAACCCTCTGGTTCCTCTGAAAATGAAATTGGTGTTCAGCAAAAGGGAGGTAATACCGATACCGAGGTGGAAAGAAATTTAGAAAATATTAAGTTTGAGTTTGAGAAATATGTTGACGTGGGCTTGTGGCCAGATTTGCTGAATAATGATTTTATTAATTTCGTCCTCTCACATGAAATGACTGACTTTCAAAATAAAGATCCGAAGAATATATATTCAGCTTCAATGAAGAAATATAAAGAACAAAACAGATCTTTTTCAAATAGGTATTTCACTAGAAAAATGAAAAATGGCCAATTACTGGAAAGATCTTGGTTATGTTATTCAAAAAGGGTTGGTACTGTTTTTTGTTTGACTTGCAAACTTTTTTCTAAAACTCCTTCTCAATACACAACCGGATTTTCTGATTGGAAACACATAGGATTTTGTTTAGAAAATCACGAAAATTCTAATGAACATAAGAATTCAATGTTAGTGTGGTTGACACGAAAAGAAAATAAGTCTGTTTTAGACAAGCAGCTTCAGGAGCAATTAAATAAAGAAACAGAATATTATCACAATGTCCTAAAACGGGTTATTGCAGTGCTAAAATTTCTGAGTATAAGAGGCTTAGCACTTAGAGGTTCCGAGGAAGTATTTGGTTCTCCACATAATGGTAATTTTATGGGTGCTCTAGAGCTATTGGCAGAATTCGACCCATTCATACGTGAACATATTGAACAACGAGAGCTGCGACCAAACCCTGTAATATCATATTTATCAAAAACAGTATATGAGGAAATAATTGAGATTATGGGTAAACAGATAATTAAACAAATTATAACTGAAATAAATAACGACGACACAAAGTATTATTCAATTATGATGGATTCAACCCCAGATCTGTCTCACGATGACCAACTTGCTATTGTATTACGATACTGTTTTCGGGGAAAAGTGTATGAAAGATGTGTATCTTTCATTAAAATTAGTAGTCATACTGGCTTATATTTATTTAATATTCTACAAGCCTTTTTGGAAACAAATGGACTACTACTGGATAATTGCAGGGGACAGTCATATGACAACGCTGCTAATATGGCCGGAGTCTACAATGGTGTACAAGCACTACTAAAAGAAAAAAATAAATCCGCGGATTACGTGCCACGTGCTGCGCATTCCCTTAACTTAGTTGGTCAAGAATCCGTGAAGGTTGCAACCGAAATTGTAATTTTTTTTGGAATAGTGCAACAAATATACGTTTTCTTCTCTGCTTCGACCCATAGGTGGGAACTGTTAAATCGTGAAACAAAACTAAAATTTACGTTAAAAAGTTTAAGCCAGACCAGATGGTCTTGTCACTTTGATGCTGTCAGAGCTTTGAAAAGTAATTATGATGGCATTATGAAAATTCTCAATAGTTTCGGCGAAAATGACGACGAAAAAGTTGATTTCCGAAAAGAGGCACGAAATTTATTTAATAAACTGGCGAAACTAGAAACTGCAATTTTGATTGTTTTTTGGGAAGAAATTTTGGAGAGATTTAATGTAGTTAATAAAAAAGTACAGAGCCCTGGTTTAGACATTGGTGAAGGCAATAAGTTAATTGTGTCATTAAAAGAGTTCGTGAAAAACATAAGGCAACAATCAGATCAGAAGCTAAAGGAATACGAAGAGAAAGCTAAAAAATTAAGTACTAGTGTGGGAACAGACTACAGTGACATAAATAAGAGACGCATTACTTTGAAATTTTCAGATAAATCTACAGATAAAGTCTCAGTGAACTGCGCAGAAAAATTTAAAAGAGACACGCTTAACGTTGCGTTGGATAAGATGATTATGGATTTAAATAATAGAAGCCAAGCCTATGAGACCTATAGCAAAAAATTTAAATTTTTAATGGATTTGCAAGACAAAAATCAAGAACACATAGATCTGGAAAGTGTACGTAATATTATTGATTATTATCCAAATGACGTAGACGAACATTTAGTGAATGAGTGCATTCAGTTGAAATCTTACTTACTGCAATCTAAGACAGAGTCTTACACCTCTTGCAGTGACATTTTTTGGCTAATTTATGAAAAGAAACTTGTTGATATTTTCCCAAACTGCTATACTATCTTAAAGATTTTTTTAACGATGCCGATCACTAGCTGTGAAGCGGAGCGTTCTTTCTCCAGGATGTCGTATATAGAAAACAAATACAGGACAACAATGTCGAACTATCGACTAAATCATTTATCAGTTCTTTCGATAAATTGCGATTTAACAAAGGACCTACAGTGCGATGACCAAATAAAAGAATTTGCAGCACAAAAATGCAGAAAGGTTGCTTTATAATTTATTTAACATAACCATTTATAACCCGTCAATTTATTTTGCAATAAATAATGTTTTAATAAATAAATAAAATATTTTGTTTTCCTATTTTCTTCCTGTACTTAACATATATTACATTACATATACCTACATCACTACAGAAAACAGTTTCTTGTCAAAATGGCAATTAGTTGAGTAATTAGTAGGGCATGCAAACCGGATACCCGGATAACCGAAAAAACCGGATAACCGACTGATTTGAAACCCGGTTTTCTTAAAATAAAAAACCGGAGTTTTCGGTTTTTTCGGTTAACATTATAAGTAAGCATTTTTCGACTACTAAACTGACGGCAACTACAACTCAGGAAAACTTAGACTATACAGTACCTAGTAAATGTTTCATGGAACATCAAGGACCAACTCCGACAAGAATTAAAGAAGGCTCTCAAACAACATACCTCTGGTGCAAGCCTATCTACATACTTGATTTAGAAACTAAAATCAGGGTGGAAATGGCACTTTACGACGGTGGAGGAAAAATAGGAGAGCACTTAATAAAAGTATATAAAGCTTTGGAATCTATACCTCCAACAAGTGTGGAATCAGAGAGAGCCTTTTTATCAGCAGGTCTCATCTATACTAATATTATAAAGCTGAAGAGTTTGCTTGTTTGGTTGAACGCGGTAATCTCAAGAACTACTGGTCCGAATTAAAAAAATATTTTTGTGTTGAGTAGCCCATTTATTGAGAAAGGTTATAGGTTATATAACATCACGCTACGATTAAAAGGAGCGGAGCAGTAACGAAAAGTGAACGAAAACTAACAGGCAATTCGATGCGACGGGAAAGGTCAGGGTAGAAAAAATTGACGCGGACGAAGTCGCGGGCAGAAGCTAGTCTGTTTTATCTATAACAATGACAGATTCATTTTTTTTGGTTTATTAGGGAATAAGACTTCCATTTTATGCGATATTTCAATAATTATTTTGATTTCATTTTACGTACTGTTGATTTTGTCTGTTTGTATTTTATGACAGTTCAATTGTTATTTAATATTCTGTAATTTTAAGCCTTTTTCTACCTACCAAATGTTCCAAATTGTGTATGTTAGGTTTTAAAGAATATGTTATTTTCCTAAATAATAAGCTTTATGATTATTATTCTATGTTTTGTATAAAGAAAATAAACTTTTTGTATAGCCTGTTAGTACTTTTAGCTTATTTCAGTCCGTAAAAAAATCATATTTTGATTAGACTTCAGCATTTTCATTTCTGTACAGACATATTTCTCATTTATTAAAAATCAAATAAAAAAACCCGAAAAAACCGATTTAACCGGTTTCACCGGTTTTGTAAACATAAACTCCGAAAAAACCGGTTTTTATAAACAATCCGGTTTTTGCATGCCCTAGTAATTAGGTAGGGCCCCTAAGCAGTATTAGCCCAGGGCCCCACAAATTCAAGATCCGCCTCTGCTCCTACCAAGTTGCTTTTGTTTGATCATTGGTCGCAACTGGTCGGACGAGAGTCTTGCGACTTTTGGCCGTTGCAAGTTGCAACCAAGTAGGTGATGGGTATTTGTTTTCCATAATTTAACCTACATACCTTTTCACGTGATTTCTACTGTAATTTAGAGAATTATTTTCGGAACATTTATGAATGACGAAAAATATTATAAATGAAACATTGATCAATAAGTATTCAAAAGACAGGTTTGAAAGGAGAAAAGGGAGGGCTGTGCCAGCAGTCGTACACAATGTAGGCTAAAAAAACAAGAAAGTATTTAAAAACTCAAGAGAACCAAAATAGTTTCGGTTCTGCTAACAGTGCAGTGTAAAGCTACATAGTTGCAAGTCAAGAGTAACTTACATCGTTTTTTTGCTGTGGGTCCATGGGGGGCTGAATAAACTCTTGTTGATGGAGCTGATGGTGCATAGGGAGCTAAAACAAAACACTATCATGTAGAAGCATGCCAACAAAACCGTTATTATACTAGTGATGTGATTAAATTAACCTTGTTACAAACAATAGAGTATATGTACCTATATAAAAAAAAGCTCTTATTCATCCATCATAAATATCTCAGAACAGAGCTGACAAATCTAGTCAATTGACAATGCAGTGAGCGAATTAGTTTTGGGTTCCGTGGCGAAATGGCAAAATAGTAACCAACATAAACAATTAAGCGTGGCTATCCCCAGATATGGAACCGAGGTACAAAAGAAACAATGCAAAAAACACCATGGGTGTACTATTGACACCCACAGTTAAAAATATTGTGATGAGTCTGTGTTTCTTTTTTTAGTCAACTGTTTTTTAGATATGGATCTTTTAGGTTACAACCATAGTGATAATGTTGTTTTTCATGGTTTGTTTGTGAAAAATGGTATGAAACACAAACTTATTTTTGCATATTGAGTAGTGTGACATACATTTGGCCACTTATTAAATGAGAATTAAAATAAATTAATACCTTTTCGTTTCATTGCTCGGATATAAGCAAGCTTGGCTGGTGGCGGGCACCTTTCGATAAGCGGTACAGGTGAATGTCTTGAATCTGATTCTGATTTTGCATCAGATTCTTCTTCGATTTCTATTTCAACTTTCATTTCAACTGTCTTTATTGGAGCAGTCAATTTTGGTGATTCTTCTGGAGGTGGTGATGACTCAGGCGGTGGAGACTCAGGCAGTGGTGACTCAGATAGTGGTAGATCCGGTGGTGATTCATTAGGTTGTGTTGCATACGGGTGTCTTGTACCTTGTTGGGAGTCAAGTACTCGAAACTCTGGTAATGGAATCCCCAGAAGTCTTAGCACCCTCTGCTCATTTTTTGTTAATACCAATAAGTTTATTCGTTCACCTTTCATGATTGCCTTCAACTGTTTCCGAATTGCATTAGCCTTTGTTCGGGATCTGTATTTTGCTTGATTCCAGTACTAGCAAGAAAAATTGTAAATGTTATTTGAAATATATAATTTCTCTGAATGATTTGATATATTTAGTTAGTAGAATCATTTGATTTGATTCTGATAGTTACAGTGTGTTACAGGGTATTACAGGGTAGGTACATATTCTTAAAGGTTTGCAGCTATTTGGTTTCATTAAATAAATATTACAGAATAGGTCGAAGTGGCGGTGCTTGGGGGAGGCCTAAGTCCAGCAGTGGACGTCTTTTGGCTGAAATGATGATGATGATGAAGTAAATATTAAGGTGAATGCCTAGATAGCCCTCGCCATACATTTTTCAGGTGTGGAAATCTCGGTAAATAAACAGTTTCTGCAGAATAAAAGCAAGTATAATGAGACTTTATAATGTATTATGTTCGCGTATGGCCCAAATTTTATAAAAAAAACAGTATTTCTAGGAGAATTAGACCGAATAAAAAACGAAAAATCTTTACATGTGTGAGTGACCTGAATCGCGCCATCTGACGGAAATTTATAGAACCACCGAGAAAGTTGGTTGCTGTTGTGTTACGAGTTTACGATTAGTAAACATTCATAATAGATGGCGCTGTTCGATATTCGAACGTTTTAAAAGAATTTATCTTTTAAATTCGATAATGCGACGTTGCCATTCAAGCTTAGCAGCGCTCGCACCCCGCGTTGTTGCCATACCGTCAAAGCGTGATTGCTTGAGTCTTGAAAACTTGCGAATCGTTTCCAGAATATTGTGTTTCTAGCAAGTTAGCGCCGGGCGCGCGGGTTTGCCCGCGCAGTTAACATTTTATGATTGATAAAATGTTTTTTATTATGGAATGAGAAAGAATGCTTTACATAAAGTGAAAAAAATATCTATGCGATCTGCCCTTGGTTCACACAGATACAATACTAATGTAATTATTGTATTATCTAGTTTAAATATGTAGTAAGTAGTTACTAGTACACGACTTTCCAGATTTAAAAATCTTTTTAATGTATGTAAGTAGGTACTGATAACATTCTGATACGCTTAGGTACTAATCCATTGGTTTGGGTTGAATAAAATCAGAGAATAGAAATTGATGTATAAGTAAGTTATGACTAAATCAGGCGATCAGCGAAGCTACCTACACAATGGTGAAACGTAGGTACTACGTACATCTATTGATTGAATCATATTTCATTCATGTGAAACCAGCAAGATTAGTGAATACACAGACAAACCACTTTGATTTTTCATAATTCCTTATTTTACTAGTATTATTAGCACACACAAAATGCGTCAAGCAGGGTTGCCAACTTTATTTTTTAGAAGATCGTACCATACATTTTAAAAGATCGTACTTTGCTAAGAATTCAAAAATAAAAATAGTACGCATTGAAATTTCAATAAAATAAATGGTAAACAAATGTGGTGGGTGTTACTAAAACTTCAACGCAAAATTTAACATTTTGGTATAATATTTAAGAATCTGGACACCAATTTAGCAACTAAACTTTACGACGAGGTTTTTTTTATTAAAGAAAAGGGGCTCGGAAGAGACTTTGTCATGAAATCCACACGAAACAATAAACACCAGTATCATTAGAACTTAAAACGGGATATTTACCATGTTTATTATTACTTAACAAAACTGTGCTACCTACTACTGAGAACCATTCAAATGAGTGCCATCCGTGAAACAGTTTTTATCAGGGCTTGTTAACGTTACCAAATTCACACTATAAGTATCGTTAAGTAACGTTATTTTCATAAAGTTAATATTTTAACGGTAAAACGGGTAACGATGCTTTGGTATCGAATCTATAAAATAACGTTACCAATTAACGTTACTAGTATCGATACTTTTACATACATACATACATAGAATCACGCCTTTTTCCCATGGGGGTAGGCAGAAACCACGGAACGCCACCTGCTACGATCTCTACACACTTCTTTTGCCTCGTTTAGGTTCATAAAATTGGTCATACACACACGCCGGTTGCGAGTACTACGCACCTGACCTTTCTGAAGAACATCACCAATAAGGTCCCTATATGTCCTCCTAGGGCGTCCCCTCCCGGTGTTTCCACTCACATCTGCCTTGTAAATACCTTTTGTGAGCCGACCTTCATTCATCCTCTCAACATGACCAAACCATCTAAGCATACTTTTTTCAATTTTTGTCACTACATCTTCTTTTACACCACACCGTTCTCTTATCACATCGTTACTTAATGCGTTGTTGTCAACCTGCGCAACCTAAGCGGAACGCCATGGGCGGCGGCGCTCTACGGCAACATCGCCAATCAAACGGTGCAAATGCAACTTCAATAATGTAGACGAAAGAAAGAGATGAAAGAAAATAAATAAAAAAATAACGATACTCAGTTACCGGTAAAACGTATGCCAAGTATCGTTACCAAGCATTACGTGACCTCTACTAATAACGTTATCTTCGTCCGATGAAAGTAACGATACCAAATTTTTAACGTTATTCAAAGCCCTGGTTTTTATTGAAAAGTGAAGTGTTTTTGTGTTTTATTGACGGTAATTGTTATTTTTATGTGCAATGAATGATTTTCAAGGTGATATAGAGTATTATTATAATGGTAATTAATTACCCTTAAAACTTTACAAAAGTGTAAGATTTAGAAGATGAAATACAAAATCAAACGTTAGCAACACTCGTTGATTGTCGTCACATGACATACTACAAATTTCAAATATTCTCTCTGAAAACAACAGCTTGGTGGTGGTGTTATTTCTGTTTCTTGAAACATTTCATAAATAAGATACATTTGCTGTTGTTTGTAATTATTCTTTTTGATTACAGATTGAATTGCAACTGAACTGCCTAAGATAAACCCGACTAATAAACTTGCATAAATGTATACGACATGTGTATTCAGGACCGCGAAAATCACGGAAAAAAGTGCAAGCAGTATTCAAAAGACATCATGGAAGTTCTTTTAGTGATCTATAGTGAGTAAATTAGATTCCCATAAGATTTCGAATCAGATTTACGTGAGTGGAGGTTATTTGATACTCGTTGGTTCGTGTTGTGTCTTATCTGTGTACTTTTAACTGTACCTATTTCATTTATTTATCTTTTATTTCAGTCCACATTCAACTCAAGATCATCATCAGCTGTCCAACCATTCGACAGCTGAAGATACGCCCTAAACCTATTCGCGTGGTATACCAGAAATTCGATACGAAGCCATAGCCTGCAGCTCTAGCTTCAATAAGTTGAATCTGTTACAGAGCAAGTAGAGACTGTTGATTTTGATTGGCCACAACCCGATTCAGAGACTGAAGCTTATCAACTAACTGTGGAAAGAACATCAAGTGACAACTTCTCAGGTTTGGTAGGGTACCGTATTGTTGACTTGAAGAAGGTCATATGGTCACAACTTTGATTCTTCATCTGGAATGGTAAGTCCCAACTTGATACCATATTTTTGTGTTCATTACATTAGTACGCTTTTGCTTGTTTGTAGTGATGAAGTTTTTGTTTGACAATACCAAAGTACAACATATTTTACACAATGTTCAGTGTAACAAATATCATTATTTCTTGGTATGTATGTATAAAAATAATGTATTTCTTTGATTGTTTCTTTTTAACAGCTATTATTATTTTGATTCTAGGTCCAGGGTCAATTGCGAATTACCAAAATGAATAAATGTTACTTCATTTGCTTTATATCTGTCACCCAACCATTGACTGTCATAAAAGTTAACCGGGATGAGGAAGTTATCAACGCTATGATGCCGAAGTTGGTAACATTTTTTAAAACATGTGTACTGCCGGAAATTATTTTGAGAAGAGTTGAGAAAAATGCTAAATGTCTAGACATCAAGGAATTAAAAGGTATAAAAATATAAGTCTTACTCATTTCCTAACTTATTCCGCAGGTCTCTGAGGTGTGGGTTCAGTAAGAATAGTCTAACAAAACTGTAAATTCATTTGTTGCAGCGAAAACTGCGTCTTCCAGCATTTGATTCAGATCGCACGGAAATTATATAAATGGAAGTAAAAAGTGACAAGCAGAAGACTGATACGGCGCGGCGGCGGCGGCGACTGCAAAAAGTAGCGCGTAGAAAAGAAGATATTTTATTATAATATTTATAAGTATCTTTGTATGGTGGTACGAGTCGATGGTTCGAATCCAAGCCGGCACTTTGCTTTGTGTAAATTATTTCATCACCACAGTTCAGAGGAGGCCTGAGTCTCAGCAGTGGGAACATTATAGAATAATTAATAAGCTATTTTTGCACATAGCGATGTATAGTTTGTGTTATTTTGTTAGTTCATAAGATTTTTCTGTGTAGATAAGTTTCACTCATGTATTTAGGTACCAGCCTAACAATTCAATTGTAAAAGAATATTTATTGCAGTTCAAAATTGTATCATAAGTAGGTATTCTTGAAACATAAATAAATGTTATGGTTAGCTAGCAACCACTTTGTGTTGTTGTGTAAGATACATGTGCCGTTATATATACTTACGTATGATGTTATTTATATTGTAATCTACATACATAATTCTTTCTAATACTAAATTCAAAATCATAATTGTAAATATCAAAATATTTAAAAAAGTATGTTATCTTTGTATGGTGGTATGACTCGATGGTTTGAATCCAAACGGAAACTATCTAAGTAAATGTAGTGAGAGTAAATAAAACGATTATTTTTATGAAAATATTAACCCCTTTTTACTAAATAAATATTATTAATTTATTAGTAAGGTACAATAAAAAGCTTTACAATGTAATAAATAGTCTTTTATTTATTTATTTAGTACACGTCACTATTTACACTTCCATTCCTTCTTCTTCCTTACATTTCTTCCCGTGGGTGTCGTAAAAGGCGACTAAGGGATTTACTAGAGAATGGGCAGCAGCGTTCTCTATGCATTTTACCATCATACTGCGATCGCCGACCCGCTTGCCAAGCGTAGTGATTATGGCAAAGCCCCCCAAATAGGGGGAGGCCTATATCCAGCAGTGGACGTCTTGCGGCTGAGATGATGACTATTTACACATTACAATTTAGGTTCAGTCACATTACTACAACTTATAGGGACAGTGTACCTATATTAATTTCATTATAAACTGTTTGAATAAAACGACATCTAGTGGTGTCGAAAGTTACTACTATTTACTTTGCATGTGTGTGTAAAGAGTAAAGTCAAGCGGCTAAATCTTTAGAATGTACAAATCTTTGTATGAGACCAGTTAACAAGCACAGTGACTATCTAAAAAAATCAAGTTAATGCCCTAGGTTTCGCATATAATAAAGTTATCTATTAAAGATTTCTAAGTTAGGCGTAAAAATTGAAAATGTTCCAAATTGTGGATCTAGCGCCATCTAGCGACAAAATGGCATCTGAGATAATCATCCATCCACCTTAACCCGTTTCATATGTAAGTTGTTATAGTTTTACTTATTTTACAACCGCATGCCTCATCATTAGACAACGATTATTCATGTTAAAAGTTAAATCTCACATGAGTGAACTGTATCATGTTCTTATGAGAAATACAGACTCTTTAAAACATAAACCAAACCTAGATAGATCCAATTGACCTAAGCCAATCGACTTTACATTTTATTCAAAAACGTTTATATCATTGCTTATTTTTAAGCCATTTCAACACAGTGTGTGCTTATTATTTTGTTGTTGCTTGTTTATTTTACCGTGTTTATATTCTAATGCTTTGAAATTGGTTAAAACAAATCTTCAATTTTTAAGATCCTAGAACTCATAGTATAAGAGTACTATGGTTTATATAATGTTCAAACAGTATTAAATCAATGATTTTATATATTTTTGGTTTACCACTACTTACATAATGTAATTTTAACTAGGCTAGGTACAGGCTTTATCGGTAGGAAGGTTATTGATAATCATAACAACGCTAATGATTAGAAATTACACTTACTTCTCGCCATCCTCTCTCACTCTTTTTGCAGCTAGACGGTAGAGCATTTAGTCTACACATTAAATCATGCCACTGGCTCCTACTTTCGCATCTCACTTCAAGCGTAGCGAGATTCGGGTACATACCCCTGGCAAAATTAGGGTTGGCCTCCATATGCTGAAGCAAAAGCTGCCATTGGCGGTCTGTGACACATTTTTTTGCAGGCATATCTGAAAAATATGAATGAAAAAGGACATGGTAGGTATTCCAACAGCTGATATTTTTTTAAATAAATTACGAACCGTAGGAATTCTACGCAGGATGCAGCGAAAACTTTCTAAAATAACCAAACTCCAGCAGAAAAGTAGGCTTCACATTCACAATTTCACTTTCACTCATAAAGCAACATCTTTCACTGTGAAGTGTGATGTAAACATTAGCCACAGATAAAAATGTCGGAAGTCAGATAAAAAAAACGTTTAGTTGATGCCCGTGGTTTACCCTGTCATATCATAACGTGATTTTGATTTTTTCGTTAGTTCAATCAAACATATAAGTTTTGGGTACAACAATATAACAGCATAATTAGGTAACTACAGAGTGATTGGTAATTGGGTTCATCCCTTGAAATAGATGGCAGTAGACGAGTTTACAATTTGTTTTTGGAGAGATCTTGTCTAATTTTGAAGAAATTGAAATTATTTTTTATTTTTTAATTTCCAAATCCTATAAAATTACACACAATTTCTGCTCCGCTATAAACATTAAACTAATACTTTTTCTGATAGCTTAAAAACGAATGAATCCATTGAAAATCAATTTATCAAAAAAAGTACCCAAAGTTCGTTGGTTGAGAGAGAGCTGAGGTCAGGGCCGGATTTGTGGGAGGGCAACCGGGGCTACAGCCCCGGGGCCTCCACAAGTGAGGGGCCCCCACAATGAGAATTAAAAAAAAACATGTTACCACTAACTACTAAGAGTAATATATTCTTATTATTTAATTATTTGTCTTGTAATAAATTATTGAAACACTACAATTCAAAAAATTTATTCATCAATTTGGAAAATTATTAAGGGCCTCCACTCCTTTCTTGCCTCAGGGCCTCCAGACTTCTAAATCCGGCCCTGGCTGAGGTCGTCGACGCTCACCGGCGCGCGGCGTCTGATAGCGTCTCAGCGGAAGTGTGCAGCGTAGGTATGAGATGTTACCGTGTAAATAATGGTCTCTCTTTTTCAGGTGCTTTATGCCAGCTGTCAGCATTCGGGTCGCCCAACTTAGGCAACGCTTTGCTCGTTTGCCCATGCATAAGAAATATAGGGCGCTGGTAGCGGTCCTCGATTCGCAATTGTCAACACTATTTTCATAACTGCGAAGACCGCACTTACCTATACTCATTTTATTCTGTACCTAGTGCGCAGCTATAGCGGCATGTGTAGCTCACGTCAAAACCAATGACTTTATTTAGAGCTACTCGACTGAATCCAGCCGTAGGGTAGGTATCAGCTTGTCAATGCAGAATTGAACGCTGAATTGGTGCGGTCATCGGCAAATTAATCTGCTCTAATCAAGGAGGCCAAAGGCGTGATTATATGGTCTCTGCCTAACTGGAAGTCTCCAGGATCAGACGGACTACAGAACTTCTGGATTAAATAGTTTCAAAGGTCACACGTTCGCTTGGCGGCTCAGTACCAAATTGCCTTGGAGTCTGATTCGGTACTCAAGTTCCTAACGACAGGAGCAACCCACCTGCTCCATTAATCAGGTAGCACCGCGGTATCCCAAAATTATAGGCCCATCACGTGTTTACCAACAGTCTATAAACTTCTTAAGCAGATACATCCATTTTGAGAGCTAAAATTAACAAACACCAACTTCATCGTGTCTTCCAGTCAAAATGGTTGTAAGAGCGCCTTCACACTAGCGTTTGACCGGCGTAGGCGTTCGATAAACGTATGCGCAGCGCAGACACCGTGACGCCTGCGCCACGTTGTCGCAGCGTTTCCTCTGGAGTCAATTGTAAGCTGCGCTAACGCGGCGCAGATGTCACACAATTGCATTGTCGTTTCGGAAATATCATTAACAAAATGGATTCTATTTTGTGCTTTATTGTAAACGCATTAAAAATTATTTAAAATATTTTTATCCGCAGTAACGCGGCGCATACGTCGCTCACCTGCGGCGCCAACGCAGCGTATTCATTTACCCTTGCACTGACGATGACGCCGCAACAACGCGACGCCTGCGCTGCGTAGTCGCGGCGTCTGCGCTGCGCAAACGTTTATCGAACGCCTACGTTGGACAAATGCTAGTGTGAAGGCGCTCTAAGTAGAAACGGGTGTCATGGTACTAAGGAGGTACTCCTCATTAATATGGCCATAACCCAACAGTTTCGTCGTTCTCTAAAGGACGTCATCTGACGTATCCGACTGTCATCATGTCGGATAAATTTTAACAAGGCCCATAACTCCATAGACTAATATATATAAAATGAGCATGACTCGGTGCCACATACTTGGCTCATGAGGGTGCTTGTATTAAGTAGATTCAACTCTGCCTACCTTCCTGATGTCGTGTATGGGGGCAATGGATGGCGGTCCTTCGCTATCCAGTATGTCGAAATATCCGGTCAGTGGGTCGTCTTTCCAGTGGAATAGCGAACCGATAAGGATCGAGCGGGGCATATTTCAAGGAAATAGCTTGAATGCACTTGGGTTCTGCTAAGCCTTGAATCCTCTATGCACACTGTTTGAGGATTCAGGTCTAGGCTATCAGGTGAATACAGGTTACCAGATTATTGTTACATCTCCCCTCTTCTACAGGGATGACCTAAAACTCTTTGCCCCCAACATTTTGCAACTGATGGAGCTACTAGAAAGTACCTTCAGTTCAGTAGCACCCTTCATCAGGATGGAATTTGATGTTTCTTAGGTAGTTTGGAGCCTAATCTCGATAGCGGTGGGCTACTGCTTTTCATATTTTTAAAATATATTTATTTTGTAACATTTGAAACTGTGAATTACATGTATTTAATTAAATAAAGGAGATAATGATACTCATTACCTTAATACTTTTTATTATCTTACAAATACATTTTTGAATCATTTATTTACTTATACTTACGGTTTTTATTATCTTACAAATACATTTTTGAATAATTTATTTACTTATAGTTACGGTTTATTCACGTTTATTCTTCCTAGTTTAACATTAATGCTTGTAAATTTGGAATTAATCATACCTAATTACCTACCTAATATTCTGACACTTTAAGATAGTAAATATGTTTTGAACAGTGACAATTTCTTAAAAACGAAGTTTCATAAAGCACGTTATTCTATGCACACCTATTTGTTTTCACACATAATTTCTGCGTAACAAGCTAACAAAGAACGTAACAAAGGTGTAGTGACGGTCAAAATGTTACAGTTTTTTGTTAAATAGCTCTCATTTGCCAAATGTGCAAAAGCAAATGGAACTTCGTTCTGACCGGCGTCAGCAGGGTAATTGCGTAACACACTAACAGAAGGAATGCCTTTCATTTTGACAGTTCAATCAAATTCATTGCGTTCTTTGAGTTGTCATTCTGACAGTTCAATAAAATTCATTGCATTCTTTGAGTTGTTAAGCACTCATTTCTCTAACATATGAAGCAATGGATTAAATAGTGTGTTACGCAATTAGGGTGCACGTGTCCCACGACACCACTGGACTTGTTACTAATTGCGTCTTTGCTGCAGGGCTCTCGCAGATATTTCTAACGCAGTTTGTATGCCCTGCAAGGTTTTGTTCAAACAATCTTGCGTATATTGAATTCCCTGCAGAGCGCTCACACAAAATTCTGTGTTGGCATGGATGCCCTGTAGTGCTCGTGCTGACCTTTCTTCCACAGCCATTCTTCTTTCCTCAATTTCTCGTGTCCATTCTGGCGCAGAAGGCACGGCTTGAATATCTGGAATAAAAATAGGAGTGATCAATGGCAGGTTAAGATCATCTTATTTTAAATTGAACGGCCCTCCAAAAAAAAATTGTAATCAATAAATCTAATCGTACAATTTTAAATCAGACGATCTCTACAGATTATTTTCTAATAAAAGTATGCGCTTCGGGAACCATGGTCTATATTATCTTCGGCAATACGAACACGCGACGATGAAATATTTGATACAAGTATGGAAGTAATCGCCTATTTTCTACCTCTATCCGCCAAAGTACTACAAGCATTGATTTAAATAGTAAAGATACGGTCGTCCGAACATTTGACGGACGCGGTCGCCCGACAAAAAACACTAACGTCATCTATTAGAACTAGTATGAACTACGATGTCAATCCGCGTGGTCTGCTCCTAGACGTAACCTTGTAAGAGTGGGGTGTGGTATTATTCGAGGTACAAAGAAATAAAAAAAAAACTTTTATTTTTGAAAATTTATATTTGTTGCAGTTTGTTGGTGTTATTTTGTTTTCATTGGCCTTCGAATAAAACATTTTTTTTTAATTATTTAGAGTAATATTATTAAATCTTTCCATTTCATCGGCTACCGGCTACAACGAGCGCCGCTGCAAAGTTATGTCGTACTTTTACGCGGCTTCGCTTCGTCTTTGTCATAGGTTGAGACAAATATGAAAGAAAATTGTTTTAAATAATGTTAGCAGTGGATTTAATGACATATTTTTAACTTACCGGTGATATGAAATGTTATCATTTTTTTTATTGTGCTTTTTGTCGTAGTTCACGCAACCCTTCACGGCAAAACTTGGCATTTTTGCTTGCAAAATATACGACCGTTCCGAAGACAGCCGATCGCGTTCTAGTTCACTTCGATATAGAGATGGGTAACTCAGGAGTGATAGATAAAAATGATATGTATCAATCCGTTCTGATCACTCACTCTTTATATCAGTTCAAATCCGAATGTATCACTGTATCTTTTACATCTCGTTCAATCGTCGTCCTTTTGTATCTGTGTCGCTGTCGCACAAACAAGCATGAGCGGCTGGCGACACGGTGTCTCTTCGGAAAGTCCAGACATCTCTTTCGCACCTCCCTACTTAGAATGTTCTGTCGCACTTTCTCAATACCGAGAATAAGTGTTTGACCATTATAAACTGATATACGCCAGTACAAAAATATAAGTAAATAACTCTATTACTGGTGCGTAGGACTTAAAGTCGTAAAGCGGTACGTGAACATTGCAAGTATTATACTGGTTTCCTTTTGTAAAGCACTTTGCCTAAAAGTGCCTAAAGTTTTAGTAAACAATGCAAACTAATTTCGGTTATAAAGATATTGCTATTAGGATCAAGATAGAAAAAAATGCCAGTCCTAAGCCTGGAAAAGTATGAAGGGAAATCTGTAGTCTGTTCGCTTTATTACTTCAAATAAATAAAAACAATACCTACCTAATCTACCAATGTTGTATTCGTTAGTCATTAATTTCATTGTAATATAATTATAATAAACTAAAAATTAAAGTTCATTTATTTCGGGTATCTAGTGATCAATCATAAAAATAGATACCTAAAAAGAACGAAACGAGTAGTGCAATAAAACGAAGCGATCCACGCTGAGCAGCGCATCAGTGTATCGTCGCTTCGTGTCTTGCGCGGATTCAAAAGGATATAAAGATATGAATGAGTGATACATATCCCAGTGAATCTTACTGAGTCGTTAGATTGAATTGAACGAAGCGATCCACGCTGAGCAGCGCATCAGTGTATCGTCGCTTCGTGTCGTGCGCGGATTCAAAAGGATATAAAGATATAAATGAGTGATACATATCCCAGTGATCGAAAGATACATATCAATCTTTTCATTTTAGTGATACATATTGCCCATGTCTACTTCGATAAAGGGAAGACCATTTTGGGACCAAGTTCGAGGCGTCATTGTAACATGCGGTCCGCCCTGTCCTTACGCAGTAATATAATATGTCAATGACTACAAGTGACTTATGTTCCTTTTTCGTACTGAGCGTTTTAAGAAATCATCAATTAACAATGATAATCGAACGTCACACTTGTTCTTATCTGGCGCTGGTTGACCTACCCCACTGGGTTCGATTCATAAGCATTGTAGGGAATTACAATATAAAATAGGAAATAAAAACCGGCCAAGTGCGAGTCAGACTCGCGCACCGAGGGTTCCGTACAAACCTGTAGGTATATAAGTGAAATTTCACCCATCACGACAATCGAGTCGTATTTCTGTTCTGTTTCTTGGCTTGGTTTTATTTCTGTCTGTGTTTTGTTCTGTTTATTATTTGATGTAACTAAAAAGTTACGGTTTTCGCAATTTTTCCTTTATATGTGCTATGAGACGTTGCTTCGTACCAAATTTCAAAATTCTAGATCGACTGGAAGTACCCTTTAGGTTTTGATTCCCTTGCGAGTTTCGAAAATTTGCGGAAATTTGCGGCATAAACGGCTATATCTTTTGATTGCGTTAGTTTAGAAGTTTTATTTTTTCACAGCTCCATGGGACAGTAGACCTAAGTATTTGATATAAATTTCAGCTTGATACCTCCACGCGTTCCTGAGAAAAAGGGTCTTGACAGACGGACGGACAATCAACTCAAATATAAAAAAAAAAATAAAAAATAATTTCATAAACATAAACCGTGAATACCTACAGGTTTGTACGGTACCCTCAGTGCGCGAGTCCGACTCGCACTTGGCCGGTTTTTGGGAATAGTGTAGATGAAATAATTTACCCAGAGTACAGCACCTGCCTGGGTTCAAACCTACGACCTACAACTCGTCAGTCGCGACCGTGACCACTGGACCACCACTGTTCGGCCTCTGGGCCACCACTGCTCGGATACTGGGACACCAAACTGCTAAAAGAGCTGCCAGTGTCATCTTTATTGGAAAACAATGACACAGAGCTCTAAAACACATTTAAGATGTGCCGATCGCCTACGGTTTTATTGGTGAAATCAGCCCTGAGAGTACAATCTGCACAAACATACAATGATCACTACTACAAAGTGTGGCAGTACAAATTTAGAAGCTTTTCCCTCCATGTGAGGTGACTTGGTGGCATGACGGGCTAATACGGACACAGAAGTTAATGAAACTCATACCTATTGTTGGGGTATCAGCTGTGTCGTCTAAACTAAAATCACACAATTTAAACTAACATAAGAGTTACAGTTCGTGGTCAGGTGGTGGCCTAGTGATAGACGGCCTTGACTTTTGAGTTGGTTCAAAGTTGAAACTCGAGCAGGGGAGGAATGCCATCTACTTTGTGGCAGTTCTAAGGATGGACTTCTCAAAGCTAGGGCAAAAAAACGATTTACCTTTTCGTTCCACTGGGTTCCAACGTGGTGAAGCCAATTGTGGTGAAATTGGTTCACATTTAATATGATGCGTTGGTTTATCTAGTGATGGAGGAGCTGGTGGTGAAATGTCTGACTGTGGCTGTGAGGCATACGGTGGTGATTGTGACGCATCCGGTGTTGGTGAAGCTGGTGGGGATTTTGTTTTTATCCGTTGTACTGGTACTGGTATCCCCAGACATGTAAGCACCCTCTTTTCATTTTTTGTTAACAGGTAAAACCTGTGAAGAGGTTCCCCGCTTGTTGCTCCTCTCATATGTTTCCGAATAGTACACGTTTTTTTGCGTACCTTATACTTAGTATTATTCCAATACTAGAAAGATAAAATAAAAAATAATTATTTGACAACATGGTTTCTTTAACTATATTATAAGTGGTTGTTCCTTGATTTACAAAGAATTTTGTTTCATATAAATGTAATCAGAGAGTGTAAATCTAAAGTCATTTATTCAAATTAGGCTGAGAGTCAGCACTTTTTGAACATCAAAGTTACATAAGACAGTCCCGCGAAGAGCCCGCCCTTCACCACTTCCTAGTGCTATCGCTGGGAAGAAGTAACGCAACAAAATAATAATTAATAAAAAATAAAAATAAATTAATAAAAACAATAATTAATAAAAATAATAATTTTATGAAAAGATGCAGTTTAAATCAGATTAGAACACAAAAACCAGTCAGATAAAAGTTAGACACACTAATTGTCACACACCATCAAAATAACATTTAAGTCTTACTTCATTTTAGTATTTCCCATAATTATAAGTAATCTATAGACATTTAAATTATCCCTTCAAGCATTAATACTACGTTAAGGGCTAATTAGAGTTTATTCCAGCTACAAAATACATGCTGCCATGTTCTCTTTTTAATTATAAGTTCACAACAATTATCAAGTTATAAACAATTGCCATTACACTTACGTCTCTCCATTGAGGATAATTCTTTATACAGCCAGTCCCGACGCTATTCAACCTGTGTGCTAAGCGCTTCCATAGGGCATTATTCTCTTCCTTAGCTTCCAGTCCAGTCCTAATACCGGCGATACCTTTAGCAAAAGCTGGGTGGGCCTCCATATAATCAAGCAAAATCTTCCACTGGGCGTCCGAAAGAATTTTTGGTGCAGGCATTTCTCGAAATATTTGAAAAGGAATTGGTATTCATACAGCTTGATAACTAAAGTTCGAGTACTCCATAGAATCTACGAATTAAAATAATTATTTCTATGTTTCCAAACTTTCACCTGCAGCCTCCAGTCAAGAAAGCTTTACTTGAGGCAACTTGAGTAAGTAGTTCAATGCTAAAGTTCATAGAGAGAAAATACTATCACTCGGTTTACATTTTACTGTCGTGCCATGTAAACATTGACCACAAATTGACAGATGACACACAGAATAAAAATAAAGTAACTTGCACAGATTTACGAAAAGATAACAACAGCAAGCGAGTTTGCAAAGGGAAGGTTTAGATACCGACACAAACGTGATTTATAATATTTACGCCCTTTTGCCACTTAAGCACGTAATAGATAATTCTGTATATAACTATAAGTATTATATAAATATACCAAATATAAAGCCTTGTGTATCAGAATGGTTACGGTTTATTTACTGTGTATGAAGGTTCTTATGAATACGGTTTGTTGGGAAAGGGTTTCACTAAATAAAGAACAGAAAGACAAGACTACACATATATTTCAATTAGGCTTGTCAGTATTAATCAGAAAGCTAGTCGTCCGTTCCAAAACTAGGTCTTCATGGAGAAGAAGGACAAGAAACTCCATGGAAACAGTACTGAAGTACTATATAAACCCATTTCTTACATTGCCATACATTATCATTATCTTAAATACATTAATACTATCTCTTGGACCATTGTCCAAGAGAACTCTGAATAATATTAACATAATCACCATTACAACAATGTCTAGAAAAGAATATGAATATTCCATTTATATGATTTAAAACATTAGCAATATGGCAACACTATAACCAGTACAACAACATTGTCATAATAGGCAATAATTAGGATATAATATCAATTACTTAACTTACGTGGCCTCTGGTCGATCTTTTCCACACAATCACAACACTAGAACTGACCAACTGAGTATCTGCCGAGGAACTGCCCCGATACAATCTTGGTTTTCGCGACGTCCCCGTAAGGGGGCGTGGCGAGCGGCGCCGGAGCTTAGCTCCCAGTCCGCGGATTATAGTGCGGTGGTCCGTTAATACGGACCCCTCGTTGTGTGGCCCGTTGGGCGTAGTAATATATGGGACGCGTTAGTTGACGCGTCCCTGTGTGTGGTTGCTGTTTGTGTCTCTGTGAGCGCGCCGCGGCGTTGAATTATATCAACGCCGCTTTCTTCACAACGCCTTGGCGGTCGACCGCCAGGTGAGACCCCCGGTTGCCCGGGGGAGGCCCGGCGAGAGACGACCAGCGACAAGACGCTGACTCGACGCTCCCACAGAGTAGGGTGCGCGCCCCCGCTTATCCCGTTTTCCAGAGCGAGCCGGTAGCGGTCTAAGCTAAGGGGCAGTATGTGCGTGTGGGCGGTAGTGTACTGTGTAACACCGCCCATGAATACGTGACAACGCAGGCCCGCCCGCGTGTACACGTGTGAGTCCTAGTGCCTGTGCAGAGGTGGTTGTCTGTTTTACGTTACGTGACATGCCTATATTAACTTAGAACACGCCACGCAGCGGATGTATGTTGTGAATGTAGAGTTCACTTGTTCAGGTAAGCCGCGTGTAACCTGGTTGCGGCTTACCCGGGAGTCAGTCCGGTGTGGAATCAGCGTCGTCCCTTACCAGGTCGCGGGGCAGTGGTCTCGCGTCAGGGGGCCGCGTATGCCAGGGCGCGATCTGTTTGACGTGAGGCCAATCAGACGCGCCGGCACGCGCGAACATCCCCTTCGCGAGACGCCGCACGTGGTCATCCAGGCTCTCGATCCCGAGATCCCGCTGGATGACATCGTTCCTCACGTAGCGAGGAGCGTCAACGATGGTCCGCAACGCCTGGTTCTGTTGCGTGCGGAGCAGCTTCCGGCTCGACTCGCTCGTGAGGGCGAACCAAGCGGGTGCGGCGTACGTCAGTACCGGGCGAATGTACGTTTTGTACACGCCCAGCTTGACGCGCACCGGCATTCGGGACGAGAGCACGGGCCGGAGGAGGTAGCGGGCTACCCTCCCCTTGGCCGCGACCTGACGGACGTGCTGATTCATTGTGAGCCGACGGTCAATGGTGACCCCCAGGTACTTGACCCGGGGCGACCACTCGACGTCGGCTCCTTGTAGTTTCAAGGGTGGTGGGAGAGGCACGTGGCCGGTGACCATCGCCTGCGTCTTACCCACGTTCACCGACAGCCGCCATTTGGCGAGCCACTCGGGAAGGAGCTCAAGCGCTCGCTGCATTTTGACGGCCGCGTACTTCGCATTAAGCGAAGTAGAGATGTACGCGGCGTCGTCCGCATACAGCGCGAGCATCACGTCCGGAGTGGTGGGGATGTCGTCGGTGTAACGTGAGTAACACGCCGGCGAGACGCAGCTGCCCTGCGGTACGCCCGCGAGCACCGGCCTGGCGCTGGAAAGCGCCCCATCGACCACCACCCTGAAAGTCCTGTGGGAAAGGAAAGTAGAGACCACTCTTACTACGCGACGGGGCGCGTCCGTGGTGGCCATCTTGTATACCAGGCCTTCATGCCACACACGGTCACTGCCCCGATAACATGATTACAATCCTTTTTATATCCTACCAACGTCGAATATCGTGCGGAAATGCCTCACACTACACCTACCGTCATTTTGAACAAATTACAGATCATTACACGTTTTGGCTTAATAACTTCTAACACAAATAATAATAGACCATTGTTATGTAGTGAAACACTTTTAAAACTTTTTAAGGTTATTAAGCCATTCAATAAGAACTGATTCGTAACTTCTCAGTTACGAATCAATTAAAAGAATGTCAATAAAAACTGACAGTATTGTGACAGTCATTTGAATCATCACATTAAAGTAAAATGCCAATATAAAACCTAGGATATACTACAAGTATAATTAAATACTTCTTAATTATTTATAGTTATAAAATCTTAGTTATTTTTACTAGATAAAACAATTAGTTTTTGTAAACACTTTATCTAGTCAAATTAGGTACTTCTATATTGGTTTAATGTTTCGTAAATGTGACAGATGTCACTATCCAACCAACAATTATAAAATATCAAAATGAATAATCTAACACACGCATGCCCGAGCAAAATTGTAGGACTACTAGAAAAAAAAAACATTGTTGCCCGCTTGGTTCTCCGGGTATTCTAATGATTCTCCGCTAATGTTAGGAAGTGCCTGAATGACATCACAGAGCATGTAAACATCGTGCGTCGTCAAAGTCAGCAACGTTGGTCACCGACGATTTCGAAATCCATCCACACTCAAATTTTAACAACGTAATTATTATTAATTATGAATGTCATCATTTATCTGAACATTAAGTACAGGCACTAGTTAGATGCACAAGTCTGCACAAGCTTCAAATGTAGAGAAAATTGTACAGGTAGAAAGCAAGAAGCCTGCACCGATCTATCAGTGCTCATGGGAACCGGTCTTCGCTGGCAGTTATGGCAGGCATTCGGTAGGGAGGTATTACTTAGTCTGTTGTACTGTGATTGTGAAGTCCTTCAACGAAGATATGGATCAGGCAGTAAGTAGTTGATCCGTCATGACAAATTATTTTTTTCAGAGTAGCAAATACGGTGAAGTAAAACTTTTTTTTTTTTTTTTTGTGGATGGGAAATCAAATGACTTCTCCCGCTCTGGGCGAAGCGGGAGGGCGTGTCAGACTTTTACTGACTAAAACCCACCCGTGTTCCTTCAGTTGCCTATGTGCCGGGGCCACGGTATCTCTTTCGAACAATCACGCGACCCCGGCAGGCACCGGTCCTAGCAGACCCCTTCAGTGCTGCTGACATCTCTTTGAGGCGCGCGTGGAACACTACGCGCCGTCGACCCGAGCTTGGTCCTTACCGGGCGGCGAGCTACCCTTTGCTCGCCGCCCGCAAGCTTGCGCCTACGGTAGCCGAGAGTCCGCAATCGACTCCCGACGCCCGGGGCGTCTCCTCCTGCGGCGGCTAGGGACGTGAGGGCGCAGAGACTGCCACTCCCTCACGCGCTCCGCCTCCTCCTTCACGAGCATTACTGCTTCGCAGAAGGAGGTGACGGCTTCCCACGCCCTCTCGCTCCGTACCATGGCTCGCACCAGGGCCGGACGCGAGAGGTCGCCGCCGCCGATCGCCTCCACGAGGACACGGCGGTGCTCCGCCCAGGCAGGGCACACCTCCACCGTATGCTCCGCCGTGTCCTCCGGACGATCCTCACAATGGAAACACCCGGGCGTGAAGTCAACCTTCATATCGTATTGTTTAATAACTATGAACTAGTTATGTGCCGGATATCAGTACCCGTAACCGCGGATATTTGAGGAACAAATATCAGTATCCGTTAGTTTTTTGGCGGATCTTTTACCTTATTAATTTTCATACAAACTTAGATGAAATTCTATGCATGGGTATCTAGGTAGGTAGCAATGAAAAACGGTAAAATTCTATTCAGACTATTTTTTTTTTTTTTTTTTTTTCTTAAAATCAAATGTTTAGTGACTAAACTATAAACAAAATAAAACATAGACCCGCGCAATGCAAGTCGAAACATGTCCTGTCAAGAAAAGCGGGAACGCGTGACCTCAGAACGATTTACGCCACTTAGTGGCGTCTACTATAGTTCATCGTCATACGCATATGTAGCGGTTATTTCAGCGCCTCAAAAACTAAAACACTGTGTGAGGGAATTATTTATTAAAATATACGTATGTTCATAGACATTGTTTTTTATTTGACACAACTATTCTTTGATATAAAACAAACGACAATGCAGTGTCAATCGGTACTGTATGATGGCCAGTACTCACACTCCTCTTCACGTCATGATCGTGGACATCAGGAGTTCACGAAACTCCTAAGCTGTTCCGCAATTTCAACAGCCGCGGTCCAGCTATAGCTTTTGTTAGTATATCTGCCTCCATGTCTTCGGTTCGCAGATACCTGACCTGTATCATTCCCTCCATTATGCAATTTCTGATGAAGTGCATTTTTAAGTCAATGTGTTTGGACTTGGAATTTACCATAGTGTTTTGACTTAACTTGATGGCAGCTTGGTTATCGTTAAATATTACTATGCTTTCATAGTTGGCCCCAAGATCTCTGAATACACTTTTAAGATGAATGGCCTTTTTCGCAGCTTCAGTCAGTGCTACATATTCCGCTTCGGCAGTAGATAGTGCAACGGACTTTTGTTTCTTCGATATCCAGCTTATAGCCGTTCCAGCATATTTAAAACAACAGCCGGAAAAAGACTTCCGGTCCAGCTTGCATGCGCCCCAATCTGCGTCAGCCATGCCATGTAATTCTTGGCGAGTTTTCCTGAATATAAGACCAACGCCTTTGGTTCCTTTTAAATAATGCAGCACTCTTTTTGCGCATTTGAAATGCTCTTCGCCGTAACAGTCATTAAACTGAGAGAGATAGCTAATGGCATACATTATATCAGGTCGAGTAGCAACAGCCAGATACATGAGCGTGCCAATCAAATTTTTGTAAGGCAGATGGTTCTTATCACCTCTTTCTCCTTTTTCTAGTTTAAGACCTGGTTCTATGGGCGTCGATGTAGCCTTGCAATCTTCCATTTTTTAATTTTTTAAGAGTGTCTTCTATGAACTTCTCTTGGTTCAGTTTGATTTCATCTCCCTTATAGGTAACATCTATTCCTATTATCCGTTTAGGTGTTCCTAAGTCTTTTAATTCAAATTTAGCATTTAACATGTCTTTTATTTCTTGTAGCTTTCTGGGACATGAATAGGCAATTAACAAATCGTCGACACATATTATTATTATAACTTTTACTCCTCTTTTCTCTTGTATGTATAGACATGGGTCAGCTTCCGATCCTTTGAAACCTATGTTCTTTAATTCTGTGTCGAGTTTCTTGTACCATTGCCTCCCTGCCTGTTTGAGTCCATATAAAGCTTTTATGAGATGACAAACTTTCCCTTTAGGGTTGTTTTTTATGTCTTTTAGCATACTCATTGTTTTGTTGTACAAAGTTAAATTTTCCTGTTTACTTTCTTCAACCATGATTTCAGTCAGATATTCTTCTAAATAGTCAGGATACTTCATTACTATTTTTTCTTTTAGTTCACCATTCAGGTATGCCGTTGTAACATCCATCTGGTTCAATTTCAAACCTTCTTCCATGGCTATTCCAACAACAGATCTTATCGAACTCAGTTTAGCTACAGGAGCGTATGTCTCATTGAAGTCAACGCCTGGTCGCTGCGTGAAACTCCGTGCTACTAGTCTGGCTTTCTTTGTAATACTGTTGTCAGGTCCTATTTTGTTTTTAAGAACCATTTTGTAGTCCACTTCTTTCATGTCTTTGTTCTTCTTTTCTATTTTCCAGGTTCCATTTTTAACATGTGCTCTAATTTCGGCTTTTATAGCATCATGCCAGTATTCAGAATCTTCATTCTCATCGCATATATTGGATATCTCTGAAAGTAGTTGACTTTCTTCAGTCTGGTCCAATATAAAATCTCTGGTCCACGCGGGTGGACGCCTCTCTCTTTGCGGCCTCCCATTTTCAGGTATTTCTATAACCTCTGATGCATCATCGTAAGACTCTATGTCTTCTACCGAAGAAACTTCATCTTCTTGCTCATTGAAATTTTGGAAGGTATTTTCCTTTTCATTCTCGGTTATTTCAATTTCTATGGGTTGTACTCTTTCTTTTTCCTTATCATTACCTTTAATCTTGTTTTCTTTTTCAGGTATCCGAGAGTGTTCTCTTTCGTTAATAAGTTTATCATAGTTCTGACTTTCTTCTTCGAAGTACATCTTGTCTATGACTTTTATGTCCCTGCTTATCACTACATCATCTTCTTCGGGTATGTACACTCTGTAAGCCTTTGAGGTCAGTGAGTACCCCATGAATACGCCTTCTTTGGCATTTTGGGTCAGTTTGCCTCGTTTGTTCTTTTTCAAAACAAAGGTCTTCCTGCCGTATACGTAAAGATGATGCCCACATGGTATTCGGCCAAGCCATTTCATGAATGGTGTTTTGCCATCCAGTGCTTTGGAAGGGCTACGATTTATAAGGTAGTTTGCGGTTTCTACCGCCTCCGCCCAGAGTTTTTTAGGTGCCTTGGCCTCGATTAACAGAAATCTGGCCTTATCTAATAATGATCTATTCTTTCTCTCGCTAATCCCATTTTGTTGAGGGGTATAAATTGTGGTCAACCTTCTTTGGATGCCATGCGATTTGAGAAAAGCATCGAATTCCTTGTTGCGGTATTCCGTGCCATTGTCTGTCTGCAGGTTCTTTATTTTCTTGTTGTGGAACGTCTCAACTTCATTTTTATATTCCTTGAAAACGTTGAAAACGTCACTCTTCCTTTTTATAAAATAGACGTGACAATAGCGACTAAAGTCGTCTATGAAAGTAACATAGTACTTTGATCCTGCCAGTGTATCGCATTCGAACGGTCCACAAACGTCACTATGGATTATTTCCAGGTTATCAGTTGTGTACAGATCATTGTGTCTTAGAAAAGGTAACCTGGACAATTTGCCTTTGATGCAGGTCTCACATGTTTCCATGTCTTCATCACTTAAGTTTAAGCCATGCATTAGGTTGTCCTTAGACATCTTCTTTAAGTCTCTTTCATTTATGTGGCCGAGTTTGCGATGCCATTCCATTATGTCACTGTCATTTTTTTTTTTTTTTTTTGTAATTTGCAGTCTCTTTTCGTCCAGATTCAAAGTAGTAAAGCCCATCTCTCTTTCGAGCAGTCAGTGTTATTTCACCGGTTTTGTCTACGACGTAGGCTTTCTCTTTTTCAAAAACAACCTTATTTCCTCTGTCCGTTATTTTAGCGACGGATAATAGGTTTACAGAAATATCCGGAACATACAGTGTGTCATGGAAATTGTAGCCGTGTTTAGTGGTGCTGATTGTAACTTTCCCTTTGCCTTGAATTCTACTGGTATATTTGTTTGATGCCAACTTTGAGGGTGCCAATTTCAGGGGTCATAGTAGAAAACTTTGATTCGTCACCGCACATGTGCGATGAGCAGCCGCTGTCTAGACACCAGGCATTTTCATCAGCGTCTGTATTTACGGTGCTCAGACAAACGTTAAAATTGTATTTGCTTCCGTTGTCCTTTTCGTTCGGGTTTTTCTTCTTGCCCCAACATGTCTCGATGGTGTGACCTTTCTTTTTACAGCTCTTGCAGTACAACCTTTGCCTATTTTTCTTAACGTGATAGGCTTCTGAGCTTTCAGGCTGTCCATTGCCACTCCTTGCTTGGTATTCTTCCAGAATCTTTACTTTTAGATCTTCAGGATTAGGCAGGGTATCTCGAGATTCGATGGCTATTCTAAAGTTCTCAAAAGTTGTCGGCAAACTGTAGACGAGCATTATGCTAAGCAGTTCTGGAGGTACCTTTATATCCATATCTGCGAGTTTATCCACGATGTCCATAAAGTTATTTATGTGGTCACGTATATCTTCTCCTGTGGTCATTCGCTTTAGAACCAATTGTTTTAGTAAGGTAGCTTTCCTTGCAGGCCCAGTGCTTTGGTAAGTAGCCTTTAACTTGTCCCATACAGCTTTAGATGTCGTGCAGACTTTAATTTGTTTTAATTCCGACGGTGATAACAAAAGTAGGATTTCAGCCCTTGCCTTCAAGTCCTCTTTGTTGAACGCCAATCTTGCCGCCGCATCCGCAACTGGTGGTAAAGTTTTCTCGCCGCTTACAATATCCCAAGTCATTTTTGATCAGGACCGCCTGTGCTTGCAAACACCAAGTATCGTAGTTTGACTTGGTCAAAGGTTCTATATTTCTATAACTCGTAGTTGTTGCCATTTTTTCTTATTTGCAAACAACCACGCTCTGCTACCAATTTGTGAGGGAATTATTTATTAAAATATACGTATGTTCATAGACATTGTTTTTTATTTGACACAACTATTCTTTGATATAAAACAAACGACATGCAGTGTCAATCGGTAATGTATGATGGCCAGTACTCACACACTGGTAGCCAGCTTTCTACGTTTATTCACCCTTACTGATCACCGGGCTCACTTCGAGAACACAGGAACAAATAAAGGCAAGATATATCAAAATAAGTTTAAAAAAAAAGTAAAGGCAGTACCTACTTGACAAATGACAATAAACTAAGGAAAACATATAGGTACTGACCTTAGATTATGAGTTATATAATCTAAGGTACTGACTGACTGATAAAATAATATCATCAGTTTAGATTTTGGAAGCATTAGGTATGTACTTACAGATATGGCTTTAGTAAGTGCTGTGGAAAATAAGTAATCAAATAGCCAAAAGTAGTTAAATAGCTGTTGTATGCGTGTACTTATGGATATTTTGTTACTAATTGAGTTATTAAGAAAATCACTTAAGCCATATATAGTTAAATAATATTTCTTAGGACAACCAACACAACTTTATCTGATCCCAAACTAGGCAGAACCTGTACTATGGGTAACCAGACAACAGACTGATAAACATACTTATATATGTCTAAATACATACATGTTATAGATAAATTACACCCAGACACAGAACAAATGATTGTGCTCATCACACAAAGATTTCTCCTGGGTGGGAATCGAACCCACGACCTCAGTCTTAGCAGTCAGGGTCACTAACCACTAGACTAACAGGCCAGTCAAAAAAAGTTAGAAAAAAAGTTAGAAAACTTCTAGGGGTAGTAAGTGTTACATTTTATCATAACGGATTAAACCTTAGTCTTATATGGGAAGTTCAATGTTATGTTATGTTAGAAAGAACATCTCCCGGACCGTTGGCAGTCGCAGTGTTGGTAAAGTTTTAGTGTAGCAGCTCTTTATGCTCCCTTTTTTTATGCCGGAAATCATCAAACGATGTCTCTAGCTCTCGTGTCAGATTTTTACTGATTAAAACCCATGAATGTGTGACTCTTTCGAACTAATCCACAAACCTGGCAGGTCTTTCGGAACCCATTTAAAAAAAAAAATGTCTTATATGATTTAGACTTTAGGGCCTGTGCACAACACGTTTTTTAAACGTGCTGTTGATGCGCGTTTTAGAAACGTGCGTCTACGGCGCGCTTTTATCCTACAGAGCAGTTAGTTGTCGTTTGTATCGATACACACACGCGTTTGCATCGCGTCTTTATCGCTACATACGCGCGTCTGTATCGATTCAAACGCATATTTGAATTTATACAGGCTGCGTCTTACTCGCGTGCGTATCGCATCTGTATCGTTACAAACGCGCGTCAACGGCGCGTTTAAACAAACTAAAAAGTATGTACAAAATAATGGAAAAAACAGCGTGGGGTGCTTTTTAAGGTATTTTTTTATTGATATCAGGCACCCCACGCTTGTTTTCCATTATTTTGTACTTTTTAGTGTAGTTTTCAATGGAAGCGTGTTTTTTAGTTTTTTTTAAACTATTATTTATTTTCTATTTTTTAGGGTGTTTCGAATTTTGAGACGTATGTCAGCGTAGTTTGTGACGTATGTCAGCGTAGTTTTCGAAGACAGTTTTTTTTGCTGTCCTGGTAACCCTGGCAAGGATAATGGCACAAATTAGTTTGTGACGTCTGTCAGCGTAGTTTTCGAAGACAGTTTTTTTGCTGTCCTGGTAACCCTGGCAAGGATAATGGCACAAATTTATGAAATTATTGCATTGTCATCGGTCCTTGACAGGTGTGCAAAGTTTGAATGAAATCTGGTCGTTTAAAGTGGGTCAAAATCGCGCTATAAGGAGTCGGTTACAAACAAACATACAAACATACAAGTGAAGCTAATATGTATAAAGCGTATAAAAACGTGGTATGCACAGGCCCTTAAAGGTACCGCCCACTGTTGTAATACATTATTTAGAACAGATTTCAAACACTACTTGTAGAATTGTCGGTAGTGATTTTGAAATCTTTGTGGATGTAAGATTTTGAATTCAGCAGCGAGTTGCTGGCGACTAAAGTCATTGCGTGAGTACATACCATAAGACACGTTTTCACTTGACGTGTCTTCGTTTCATTTAGCATTCAGCAGCAATTAGTCGAGTAAAGTGGGTCAGTCTGTTCAATCAGTATGGCAATCACACAACTTTATACAAGGAGGGGAATGCTCCAACCAGCCCGCGAAATTCAAAATTTCTTGCGTTTTTTGCAATTTGCAGGCCATTGCTAGGTTATATGTTGATTAAAATATTATTCGCGACTGTAAGACGTATGTAGTTACAGAATTATAATCATCAAAATCATCAATACATCGCTCTAAGTTCATAAAGCTGTTTTTTTTTTGTTCTTACGCGTTTATGAACTTGGAGAGTTGTATTGGCGATTTTGATGATTATAATTCTGTAAGTACATACGTCTTACAGTCGCGAATAATATTTTAATCATCATATAACCTAGCAATGGCCTGCAAATTGCAAAAAACGCAAGAAATTTTGAATTTCGCGGGCTGGTTTGGAGCATTCACCTTAAGTCTGGTACTTACGTACTCAGTTGGGTTCTGTCCATAAATTGTCACTGAAAAACGATTCTATTTCGTTCATTCGATTTGTTGATTGTCAATTTTGAAACAGATGTCAAACTTGTCATGACTCATTCGGTCAATAACGAATGAGCATTCATTCACTATTCCAAGAATGAATGCCTATCCCCTCCATTCCCTATCCATTGCGTGAGCAGGAGAGAGATACTGACAGACGAGAAAGAGCATTGATTGACCCATTGACTATTGGTTTTAGCTTGCGAGACGTGTGCTGTGTGAATAAATTCTCGATTATTAAAATATTATAGTGCGTGGTAACGTGAATTGAGTGACTATTCTGTTGTAAAATAAGATTATATTTTCAGATAATGGCTTGGATCTACCTCATCTTGTCCGTGTTCATAAGTAAGTACACCATTCTGCAGACAATTCATTCGGCCACATTCTTATAAAACGCCGATGTTTTTTTTAAATACCTAAATGTCAAAGAATATTAATAAGATTGTGTATTAAACAGTATCAGTATCCATGTATCTTACTCGTTTTTTTATAAGTGGTCTTTAAAACATGAGAGGGTAACTTAAACAAAACACGAAAAATATTGACTATTCAACTGATTTAATTAATTCAATTTTCAATCCAAGATTCGAGCAACCTTGTTAACTTTGTTAGCCAATCAATAGATTCTAAATTAGTGTAAGATAATAACTAATGAGATTCTGATAAGTGCTCAATCCTAAAATTATTGTTTATTTATTCATTCCTGGCGTGCATAATTAAATTTCTTGATTTCCCGCCTAAATATACGTAATTATTTTCGCAACTCTGCTGTTGTTAATGTTGTAACAGTAATTGGTAGGACATTAGCTGTTTCAATATTCGCCCTATATTACTTACTGGTATCACTATACTTACCCATAATTCATTTTATAGTTCCTATCTAGCATAGGTATCTATAAGTAGCAATAAAACTTTTGAATAAAAACATTATTACATAACAAAAGGTAATGACAGTTATATTTTCAAATACTAAGCAGCATTCTGTCAGTCATAAGAGTTTTGATAAGCCTCTGCAATCTCGAGAGCCCCATGTAATCTGGTCAAACAAAAAAAAAAAAAACACCAAACATGAAAATAGGTTGGCATATACACTAATTTGATTATTGATAAACCTATCATAAAAATAATGGATGACTACAAACAGTCAAAAATATTTTCAAAATTTGTCATTAGTGTTTTATTCATGGGGTAGGTATATGGTTGTTACCGTTTCTATTCAGCCCATGGAATTAGTATGTACCTACACTACAATTCAGTCAAATTTGATACAGTCAGCCACAAAAGCAGTTTTATACCACTAGAAGTAATAGAGATTTGTAAATGATCTACTTCCAAATTCAGTGACGATAGCCTCAATTAAATCTGATTAATTTTGTATGAACAGAACCATCAACAGATTTTGGTGTTGGTAATGAAAGTGTTGATTCCAAACCATTGACCAGTAATCAATAGGTCATGGCACAATTCTCTGCTCAGCTAGCTATGAATTCCAATCCAAATTATGATCTCTATCTCTTTCTCTCTCTTTATGAATAAATGACTTTTGATTTTGATTTTGATTATGATTTTAGTTAATATTTTAGAAACCTACACTTGATACAAGTCTGTAAACCAACAGCCAACAATAAATATTGTCTATTTCACCACACAATTAATTATCATTTCTTATAGTATGGGCCAACAATAAAAATTGTCAATTTTGTTTAGTATCGTTAGTAGAACACCTTGCCCCTTTAATTTTATCTCTGATCGAAATAAAAAAAGACAGACATAGGGTTTGGTTTAATAATATAATATGTTCCCAATTCCCAAAATAATGTCACTATGAGATCGGCATAACATAAAGCTCTTCTGAAAAGCCATGTAGTTTTCTCTAGATATTGTAAGTAGAGATTTTCTCAAAATTTCATAATGTTCTAGGTACTGCCACAGCTCAGCTCGGTGAAGATTCAGTTTTATCAAACCCTATAACATTACCACCGGAACTACAGCAGAAATTCAATGAAACTGAAGTAGAAAAGTACAAGACACAATACTTGGAACAGTTCAAGAAGAAATGCGAGCAAAATGGGCATCCTGAACTATATGAGAGTGCACAGGTAAGTTATTTTTGGCAAATTTGAAATTAATATTTTTGTTACAATAGTTATATAAAATAGCCAAATGTACAATACCATATACCAACGAATTCACAGGATCGGTATTATAATCATGCCTAATATATATAAAGTAAAAATTGTTAGTGATACCATAGTTCCCAAACTAGGTCCAGCTAGTATCTTGGGGACCATTAACTCGTAGTTGATAGCATCAGTTGAAGTTACTTGAGAATACCCTGATTCCCATAAAAATAAGACAGGTCATGTAGTCTAGTAGGCACGGCCAGCAACAAGAGTCGCCTAGCACTTCGTTTTTTTTTGACATGGTTTAGTAATTAGAACAGCCTTAAAAATATGACAGTACAACTAGGGTTTGCACCTTTTTTTCTTGCAATTAAAGTACATTGGTTATTATAGGTAAGAAAAAAAAGTATATAGTATAAAAATAAAGTATGATTTATTTTTCTTTATTATTATATTTAAAAACATATTTTTTATTGCTTTTTGCAGTTTGTATCAAATTAGTATCTCTATTACACAGTTGCACAGCATCTTTACAGTCCATTAAAATTAAAGTAAATAAGTCATTAATTTTTTATCAAATTCTGAGACGTTTTGTTTCTTTCGTCTCGCCATTTGGCGGGAATAGACAATAAAAAAAAACCCCGGCCAAGTGCGAGTCGGACTCGCGCACCGAGGGTTCCGTACAAACCTGTAGGTATAAAGTTTAAAATTTAAAAAAATATTTTTATTATATGATGTAACTTTAAATTTACGGTTTTCGCAATTTTTCCTTTATCTCTGCTATAAGACGTTGCTTCGTACCAAATTTCAAAATTCTAGATCGACTGGAAGTACCCTTTAGGTTTTGATTCCCTTGCGAGTTTCGAAAATTTGTGGAAATTTGCGGCATAAACGGCTATATCTTTTGATCGCGTTAGCTTAGAAGTTGATTTTTTCACAGCTCCAAGGGACAGCAGACTTGAGTATTTGATATAAATTTCAGCTTGATACCTCCACGCGTTCCTGAGAAAAAGGGTCTTGACAGACGGACGGACGGACGGACAACAAAGTGATACTATAAGGGTTCCGCTTTTTCCTTTTGAGGTGCGGAACCCTAAAAATGAAATTACTATAAACAAGTTTAAAAAATTGTCACTCTATTGCTGCCAATTTTGTGCACATGATAGTTTTGCAAAACCCTCTTGAGAAATAAAGTATTTTCTTGTACTTTATTGTTCTTATAAAGTACAATTATGTGAAATAACGTACAATACTTTATTATAAAGTACGGGTGGCAACCCTAAGTACAACTTCAATAATTGAAGGTATAATCTATTTAATAATACGTAAAGCAAAAACTTTATACCCCTTTTTACGAAAATTACAGTCGGAGGAGTATAAAATTCGGCACAGTTAAAGTTTATATGGAGAAGTTGTGCAGCAAGCTAATATTTTGCTATAATACTGGATTTCTGTTTAAATAAATTATGGTCCACCACTGGGCGACCACAAATTTGAATTATTCCTAAAACAGGATAATCAATACCTTCAATTATAATTATTATCGTAAATCTGTTTCCAATCTATCCTAAATCCGGGAAAACTATTAGCACTTGATAACTTGAGGAAAACTTCAGGTACGGTTATTTGAACTTATTAAACTTACTTTAATTAATTACTCCAGCCTTATGGTCACTTTTCCTGTTGAAAGCGATGTTGACGGATTTTTTGATGCTCGTTTATCCCCGCCCCCCCCCCCCCCCCCCCAACATCGCTTTTTTATTAAGGGCCTATCATCGGGCTATGACAGTTAGGAAAGCGAGAGTGCCCCTGTGTCAGCTTACACACTTTTGTCCTAAAATATCTCCTGCGCCAAATGCTAGTCTCCGGTAAGATTGGCCGTCTTGGCCGAAATTCGGCCTGGAGGATTATTATTAGGTACCTACTTCAAAAGTGCCTTTTTTGAGCCTAATTGAAATAAATGCTTTGACTTTGACTTTACTTTGGGTCATATTTTAAATTTTTCAAATGAGGTATAATAAGTTATTTACTGAGCGAAAAAAAAATGGCGGTTGTTTTATTTAGATCGTTTGTTTCACCTATGATGGGCAACATTGTAGTGCAAATTATTATCTAAAAAATAATTATGCGTCCCGTCGTATGCAGGTACTTCGTATGGTAGTACGGTCAACGACTTCAATTTTTGTTGCTCTATATTACTGTTTCGGCCATTATAATAACATTAGCTAATAAGAAAGGGATAAGATTAACCTCATTAATAATATCTACCTATATTATTTATCTTGGTGGCCGAGTTAACGTTATCATTACTATATCATATCTTGGGATAACGAGCTGGAAATATTTTATTAATGGTTGAAACACTTCGGAATGTTCTGTGTACTTATTTTCGAAAGAAAGACGCTTTTATTTTCAGATAATAGGTACAGCTATAATTAAGTTATGATAAATAAAGGTAACACAGGATATTTATTATTAAGGTGAAATGCGTTACATACACACATAAACTAACGCCTTTCTCCCATGGGGGTAGGCAGAAACTACAGAACGCCACCTGCTACAATCCTTACATACCCCTTTTGCCTCGTTTAAGTTCATACATCTGGTCATACACTTACGCCGGTTACCAGTACTACTCACCTGACCTCTCTGCAGAACATCACAAATAAGGTCACTGTTGTCCTAGGGCGTCCCCTTCCGGCGTGACCAGTCACATCTGCCTTGTAAAATACCTTTTGTTACCAGTTACCAGCACAGGCACCTACTGCAGCATCGAGTGTCGGAAAATTCATGCCTAAATTGTCAACCCCCCCCCCCCCCCCCCCGAAGTGTTAATGACAGCCTCACTTTAAACTCGACATGCATTGTCATCGCCGACTTGGGAATCTTTAAACTGACACCAAACCCAGGTTGGCCGTAGCAAAGACTATCTCCTTAGGTAAGGTTTCTCTGATGGCTCCGAATGTCAATGTATACGTGGCGAGTCCCCGCAGACCATGGCCCACCTTTCATCTTGCGCCGTGGCCTCATCATGGATCTGCCATCTGTACAAGTGAATACCTTATGTCTGCGTCAGCGAATGGTGTGAGCATTACTTAGCAGAAAAAGTACTCGTAATCAGCCTTACCCGTAAGAGGTGACTAAGAGACTTGTTAGAGAATGGGCAGCAGCGTTTTCTATGCATTTTACCACCATACTGCGATCGCCAACCCGCCTACCAAGCGTGACGATTATGACAAATTGGTGGAGGCCTATATCCAGCGGTGGACGTCTTTGGACTGATGATGATACTGGGACACGGGCATCTCTGTGAGATAGAGTGGGCCATAATCCACCACGCGGGCCCCGTGCGGTTTGGTGGATGATACATGTCTTTGAATTTTTGGTTTTAGGACATGCCGGTTTCCGCACGATGTTTTCGTTCACTGTTTTAAGAGCAGTGGTGATGAAACAATTTTCACAATATAATGTGCCTATTTGGGTAAACCCACGACATACGAATCGTAAGTCGCAGCCGTTACGAAAGGGTCATCACTGCTCTATGCTACTGCCCTGTAGGTACTGAAGAGAAATTCCATAAGATCTTTATCTTTGGTAACCTATACATAAGCTATATCCAGCGGGGTAATTTAAATTTCGACAGTTCAACATCATTCATTGCTTTGTTTACGTTGCTGAGATGACAAATTTTTCGAACATATGAAGCAATGGGTTAGCTATCCATTACTTGCATAGATTATCTGATTATATCGTTTAAAATGATTCAGTTTCTGATTGATAATGTGTTACGCAATTAGGGTTCTAATTTCAAAATTGGGAGTTCTGTGTGACCCTCGGTAGAATTAGCACAAATTTTAATAAAGGCTTTATATCAGTGTCAAGAAGACACATTGTGAGTTATTATGAACGGATGTTTATGTGTGAAGCTAATTATAAGCGACCGGTTCTCTAATGAGTGACCTTAGTTAGTTGACGAGGTCGACGTTCCAAAGATCAACATAGATTTTCTTCTATGATTCTCTGACTTTAGTTGAATAAATTCTAAATATGTATTTTTTGTTTTGGGTGTACGTACTATAGATACACTTATGCCCATCCCTTCGGGGTAACAAGGTGTGGTGTTATGTGCTATGGATTTTTGGGTCTATGTTAAATGCTTTATTAAAAGGTATTTATTTTCACACCAGTCTACGTAAATCCAGGCATCCTAGCCTTTTCCCAACTATTCTAGACTCAGCTTCTAATATTAACTGGATGCGGCTAGAAACCAGTGGTTTACATGTAGTGAATGCCTATCTGACCTTAACAACTCAGTGACTGGGTATTGCGATACCTCTTGGTAAGACTGGTTGCCGGATTTTCGGGCATCTGACGATCCATAAAGACTGTCAATGATCGACGAATGAAGGCCGGGACTGACAGTTTCGCATGCTT
The DNA here is from genome assembly GCA_947507805.1 of Aporophyla nigra. NCBI lineage: Eukaryota > Metazoa > Arthropoda > Insecta > Lepidoptera > Noctuidae > Aporophyla > Aporophyla nigra. Next base: position 9,148,883 of record OX382295.1, read on the forward strand.
TCCGAAACACGGAGGGGTTTCCGAATGTCATGGATCATTGGTCACCCATCGACGGACCAACCGCGGCAAGCGTAGATCAAACCGAAAGAAAGCACAATAATGATCAACATCGTCGTCATTGTGTCCGGTAAACATAATAAATTTAGTCGTGATTAAAATGGTTTTAACTTGTTTGTGATATTTCGCCCTCTCAGTTTCTGAAATTATTGTAATCAAGATTAATAGCACAATTCTTTTAAAAATATTATTTGCACTTTAATTTAAGTATCATCAGGATCATAATAAATGTTTTAATACATTGTTAATTACTTTGTTTCAACAGTTTCAGGTTTATACTGTTGTGCATTTGTTTTAATAATTATCTGAATCTGAAACCCGGAAAGCTAAAAATCATGCAGATTAATATGATTAAAAACAACTGTTCAACAATCTATATATATAAAATTCAAAGTCCTGAGTGACTGACTGGCTGACTGACTGATATATCAACGCACAGCCTAAACCGCTGGTCCTAGAGACATGAAATTTGGAGGGTGTATTCTTTGTGAAGAGTAGGTATCCACTAAGAAAGGGTTTTTTGAAATCCCATCCCTAAGAGGGTGAATTGGGGGGTTGAATTTTCACGCGGGCGAAGCCGTTGGCGGAAGCTAGTATGATATAATATTTATAAAGGTAGCTTGCAAATTACATTAAACATAAAAATAATTATAATACTGTGTTTCCGCAACAAAATTCAGGGCCGACAAAATAGTCATATTATATCTATACAGCGTGACATGGGACATCGACGTGCAAACTAAGTCTAGGAGAGACCATAAAAAATCTGCTATACCTACACGTTCAAAATGTATGGAACAGAAGATTTTTTTTTTTAACACCCTGATATTAGCTTTATACGTATGATAGTACTTATATGCCTATGTAACGGAAACTTTGAAAATGATTTGGACCCCCTTCAAAACGTCGGATTATCTCGAAATTTGGCATACTTATCAAGGACCGATGAAAATACAATAATTTCAATTGCCATTATCCTTGCCGGGTTTATCAGCATAGCAAACAAAAACTGTCCTCGAAAACTACGCTGACATACATCACAAAATTCGAAATACCCTAAAAAATACGAAATAAATAATACTTTAAAAACTATTGCTATTATTCTTTAATTTAACAACCGATGAATTATTTCCAACGCAGTGGGGTTCGGAACCATGGACTGAACCAAAGGTAAGGTTTGAGGTTCGACGTCCCTGTAAAGATGATAGGTTTAGTTGGTGTATAGTATAATCAGCCTTTGATGCTGCCACTGCTGGGACACTGGCCTCCTCTCGGTGAGAGAGAGTGGGCCGAAATCTATCACGCGGGCCCAGTGCGGGTTGGTAGATGTCACGTCTTTGAAATTTTGGATGAAGAACATGCCGGTTTTCCCACAATGTTTTCCTTCACCAAGTGAGAAGTAGGTATATATTTCTACATGTAGGTAGTAAAATAAAAACCAACGTCACTAAGTGCCTTTACCTATTACCATTAGTGTCTGTGTCAGCACAAAATAATCTACTTAAGTACCACCCTTTTAGATATAAAACCAACCCATTTCATGACAAGATATCGATTAATAAGTCTCTCACAGAAGGTCGAACGAAAGGTATTTTCCTCCCGCCCACGTTGTTGTCTCTATGTATCAAAATACCCGGAAAATTGGGTCGTCTGCGCAATTTCGTACGTTTGACGATAACAGCCTTGTTTTCCCTCGGCTAATAACTTTGAAGTACATCAGTTAATCTAGACGAGTATTATACAAAATTATGCAGGTATTGTTATAATACCAGCTTATTATAGTGCCACAGCTGGGCAATGGCTTTTTCTCATTCAGAGAAGACACGAACATTGATCACCTCGCCTGCTCAAGATAGGATGGCAATTTCAGATTTATATGTATTTATAATTAACCAAGTCTACGTTCCTATTCTTATATTCTAATTCCCTTTTCTTCCCGTGGGTTTAGTTAGAGGCGACTTAGAGACTTAATAGAGAATGTGCAGCAGTGTTCTCTATACATTTTACCACCATACTGCGCTCGCCAACCCGCCTGCCAAGCTTAGAGATTACGGCAAACCCCCCCAAATTGGGGAAGGCCTATGTACTGCAGTGGACGTCTTTCGGCTGAAATAAAGTCTAGGTTGCCTCACAAAGCTTTAAAAAAAATATTAATTAATTGTAATTCAGTTGTTTTAAAGCTTATTGTTAAACAGTTACAACGCCCAATCACAACATAAGAATTTTCGAGTCTTCATAAAATTCTACTAGGATTTTGGCTAAGCTTAGATTAGATTTGATAGATTTTATGAAAATAAATTATCTCGTCTTTTAAATTCAATATTTGTTGGTGTCGGAAATATCTGCAGCACATATTTATTGACACTTAATTACGATTTTATGACGTCATTTAGTTCTAAACAATGGAAAAATGGCCTTTGTTCCAAGACCTCAGGCTTCCGGGAAAACTGTATGAAAAAACTTCAGACCTTGAGGTCGAAGCAGTTACGTGACAGTAGTTATTTGCTTCAGTATGACGCTAGGTTTTTCGAATCGTGAGATTGGAGACCTATGTCATATGTATGACCTATGTAGGCTCTATAGCCTGAATACTCCTCAGTTAAAGGATGTGTCCAGCTTAACACGATTTTGCTCGATTTTGTTTTGTCGCCAACATGGTTTTTTTTTAACTTAACTTTATTGCATACAATACAAAACGTGAAAATTACCGAATATGTATTACTGGAGTCGTCGATTCGCCTACAATTAAATTAACTTCGTGCGATTCGCCTATATAAAATAATATATCATTCAAGTGTCGATTCGCCCAAATCTAGCGAGGAAATTCGAGTGAATCGATCATTTCAGCCGAAAGACGTCCACTGCTGGACAAAGGCCTACCCCAAGTACCGCCACTTCAACCGGTTCTATGGTTCTCGCATCCAGCTGATTCCTACGACCTTCACTAGGTCATCAGTCCATCTTGTGGGAGGCATTTCAATCCAACTGTACGTCTTCCAGTACGCGGTCGCCACTCCAGAACCATTCCGCCACATCGATCATCTTGGAAGTGTGCCCTGCCTGGGCGGAGCACCGCCGTGTCCTCGTGGAGGCGATCGGCGGCGGCGACCTCTCGCGTCCGGCCCTGGTGCGAGCCATGGTACGGAGCGAGAGGGCATGGGAAGCCGTCACCTCCTTCTGCGAAGCAGTAATGCTCGCGAAGGAGGAGGCGGGGCGCGTGAGGGAGTGGCAGTCTCTGCACCCTCGCGTTCCTAGCCGCCGCAGGAGGAGACGCCCCGGGCGTCGGGAGTCGATAGCTGACTCCCGGCCACCACAGGCGCGAGCTTGCGGGCGGTGAGCAATGGGTAGCTCGCCGCCCGGTAACGACCAAGCTCGGGTCGATGGCGCGTAGTGTTCCACGCGCGCCTCAAAGAGATGTCAGCAAAACTGAAGGGGTCTGCTAGGACCGATGCCTGCCAGGGTCGCGAGATTGTTCGAAAGAGATACCGTGACCCTGGCACATGGGCAACTGAAGGAACACGGGTGGGTTTTAGTCAGTAAAAGTCTGACATGCCCTCCCGCTCCGCCCAGAGCGGGAGAAGTCATTTGATGATTTCCCATCCAAAAAAAAAAAAAAACGTCGGTCATCTATTCTGCGAGCAATGTGCGCTGCCCACTGTCACTTTGGCAATTTTTCGACTAATAATGAATGTGTATCGTGAATCAACGTGCAGTGAATCGACTTGGGCACTTTAAAAGATTTCGCTTTTAGACAAGCAGCTGTCTACAATACGTCGTCTAATACTTAAGTAATTCGAAGTACAATACGCTGGGCTAGTATTTTTACTCTTATCTTAACGCAACAAACATTAGGTAAAGTACATTACTCACTTTTAACAAATATTAGTTTATGGCATTCACACGGCAACAAACAATTTTTATTTGCGTAATCCTTGGATTGTGAATCAACTCTAATCAGTAATAACCTTGATTTAACAGTCCGAGTGCTAAGATATGGCTAGCTTGTAATTGCATTTGTCAAGAGGATGTTGATATTGAATCGTTGATAACTCGCAGGTCTCGATCTATATGTTGTTATAGAAAAGTTATGAAAACAGATTAGGTCTAGGTTAAAAAGGCGTTACATTAATTTTACACTGATCCCATTTTTAAAATAATTACAATTATGCGGTCCATAATTATTAATTTATAAACCGGCCAAGTGCGAGTCGGACTCGCGCACCGAGGGTTCCGTACAAATCTGCAGGTATTCACGGTTTATGCATAAGGTTTATGTTTATGAAATTAAATGTTTTTTTTTTAAATTTTTATATTTGAGTTGAATGAATGAAAGGTAAATTGTGGTTCACGATTTATGACGTATTAAAATAAAAACTGCTTAGTAGATCTCGTTCAAACCAATTTTCGGTGGAAGTTTACATGGTAATGTACATCATATATTTTTTTTAGTTTTATCATTCCCTTATTTTAGAAGTTACGGGGAGGGGGGGGACACATTTTACCACTTTGGAAGTGTCTCTCGCGCAAACTATTCGGCTTAGAAAAAAATGATATTAGAAACCTCAATGTCATTTTTGAAGACCTATCCATAGATACCCCACACGTATGGGTTTGATGAAAAATTTTTTTTTTTAGTTTCAGTTCTATGTATGGGGAACCCCAAATATTATTGCTTTTTTTCTATTTTTGTATGAAAATCTTAATGCGGTTCACACAATACATCTACTTCCCAAGTTTCAACAGCATAGCTCTTATAGTTTCGGAAAAAAGTGGCTGTGACATACTCGGACAGACAGACAGACAGACAGACATGACGAATCTGTACGGGTTCCGTTTTTTGCCATGTGGCAACGGAACCCTAAAAAGGAAGCCGAATGCAATTTGACGTTTTTAGTCCCAGTAGTTTCGACTTGCGTTGGAACTGACTGACCTAATTGAAATCAACGCACAGTAAAAACTGGGAAGATATTGTAATAATAAAATTTTATCTACTATCTATTGTTGCCGACTGTAGGCCTGTATCGTTATAGGCTGTTATTTCATAAAATAAAGCTATTTATCCCTTGAAAGTCTTGAAATGTATAAATATTGCTAAAGCCCTTTAAACATAAACGTGGGCGTTGAAAATAGAGCGGTAGTTAAGTCTTTGGATCATGAAATTGAGACCGTGTCAACATTTCAACGCGTTTGGTTTCTTGTCCCAGAAAACAAATTGAATAAAGCCTTCAGACCTATTTCAGGCATACGAATTCTCGTTTGCGTCGCAGTCTCGTTTTCGTCTTACAACGGTTACCTACTTCATGTATCCAATGACTACTACACGTCCATAAGAAAAAAAATTAACATTTGAATAACTAAAAAAAAAAACATTATGATGACGCATGACATAGTTTGAAATGTGATATTTTGTCTCATGGAAAATGGAGATTGAATGATTTAATCGACTCGGGCATTGGGTAGAGGTATGTTCTGTACCGTCTGATACGTAAACATTATTAACAGGATGTTTCATAATTCTAATGCATTATTTCTTTTCTTAGTACCTATTATCTGAATTAATGGTAACATTTTTTAATCACGTCTAGAGGTATATTATGTCGGATACATAGAGTGGACAACCTTTGTAAGACGACTACTAAAATGTCACGGTGTATAATTTGCGGAGTTTTTAATTATTCTTTATACACCTGTATCCTGCACATGCGGGATCTGTGAATTATCCATTTTCTAGTCCCAACTTGTTCTTAGGTCTAATGAATTTATATTGAAAAATCTAGGATGAAAAATCTGGGACTAATTTTGTGAAAAGAAAATTTTTGTTTCGTGTGTATTTTTTTTTAACACGCTTTTGTTAATTTCGTCTGTATTTATCTATTTATCTATATGTGTTACGGAATCTTGGTTTTCGAATTTTACCCACTTCAAGACATCTGATTATTTTGAATCTTTGCATACTTTCTAGGACCGATGACAAAACAATAATTTCATAATTTTTTGCCATTATCCTGGCCAAGATCACCAGGATAGCATATAAATAATAGTAAAAAAAATACACTTTTGCAGTTAGCCAAACTAAAAAAAATGAAAATAAATAATAGTTTCATTTAATTTGTTTGTGTAAATTCAATACAATTTTTTGTTAATAAATGATAAATCAACTTTCATGCAGAAAGAAATGGAAAATATGCCTCAGTAAATATTACGAATGTGTTCTTGATTGAGAAGTCTGAAATGACTTTAGATAAAATGTGCTGATTTTTATTTATATATATTCCCGGGCTATGGCTAGTGGTATGTATATTTTCCAAAAGCGCTGTCTTTCTCTACCTTTCAAGCTATTATAGACTACATAAGACTTTGATATCTTCTTATATTCGTAGATTAGTAGATAACAAAAGTGCTTTAAATTACTCATAATAAAAATAGGTATAACCTGGTAACTGTATGCGTCATACCGTTCAGTAGCAAGGGTCGGTATTTGAGTCACTCCCTTCCCTACATCATGTTGACAAATGACTTGCTTTAATTGGGAAATAAAGTAATCACGGTCTGGGAACTGGGAGATTCTCATCCTGATTGGTGAATCATGTGGAAATAATATATTCTGTGTTCAATTGTGAATGAAATAAAGAAATAATTTATTTGCTGATAATGTAGGTATCCATCGCACTTTATTCAAAATCTTCTTATAGAAGATAATTTTACGTAGAAGTGCCTGAAACTGACCATGGTTCAGCCGACGACCATATACATTAAGCGAATAAGGTGCTAATTATAACTATCGAAAAGTCCAAACAAAGATTAACATTTGTCATAAGATCGCAAAATAGTATTTTTTAGTGATACTTATTTTGTTCGAACATCAAGTCTATCTTTATTAGATTCGAACTGTAAGCCCCGGAACAGAATGGGGTTTTCTCATGAAAAAAATGAAGAATTCGTAGACGCTTAGCGAATGTAGAACGGAGATTTAATATTTGTTAGTGATAACTTACTAAGTCAGCGTCAGTCTTTAAAATAGGGACATCAAAAATTCACATTGGTTGGCAATTGTCAGATGTAATGAAATTCTTGATGTTTCTGAAAATGACAAATTATTTAACCTAGTAAGTAAAGGCAATGGAGGAAGCCAATAGCTTCTTCGATACTGGAGCGGTACTTGAACCTAGCTCTGGACTTTGGTAGTCAGGGTTTCACATTTTTATATAACACCTAACATAACAGCACGCCTTGTTTTCTCGAAGGGTTGGGCAGAGGTGTACTTATAGTTCACCCCAGCTTCGACAGTCGTGTTTAACAAGTTAACTGCCATGTCGGACTATGTGTCCGACACTTTTTGTTCCATTCAGGCTATGTCGGCCTATATGACCGACAACACATACCAAATCTGAACGTGTCTTTGCTGCCTGGCGGCCATGTTTATTATTCTTTCAGCTATATTAAGTGACCCGCACGACCCAAAAATCATTGTGTCAATATAACTTTTGTTACCATTACTCTCATACAGTTTGAGGAAAGTTTCAAGACAAAATAAAAGTAAAGAATTCAATTATAAAAATAGGCTGTATATAATGTAATAAATATGATATATATATATGTATTTTTGGGATTATTTAAAGTGAAATAACACTAAGTAAAGTACAATTTTTTGACTTTTTCTTATTTTCACCATGGCACGTTTTAAATCTAATGTAAGGGGGGCGAGCCTATTGTTATCAATCAAGCAATCAATATTATGTAACCATTTAATGTCCCACTGTTCTGTGTGGTGTCGGACGTAAAGAATAGCACCATCCTGTGGGTGTCGTAAAGGGCGACTAAGGAACTTACTAGAAAATGAGCAGCAGCGTTCTCTATGCATTTTATCACCATAGTGCGACCGCCACCCTGCCTGCCAAGTGTAGCGATTATGCAACCCCCATTTTTTTGAGATACGCCTATGTCCAGCACTGGACGTGTTTCGGCATGATGATGAATGTCCCACTGTTGGGCAAAGGCCTCTTTTTCCACCTGTAGTCCAGAGCTGTAACCCTATTGCTAATAAATTAAAAATGTATAAAAACAAAAACAAAGCAGAATGGAAGTCCAAAACCAATCCAATAACTTCAAATGTGCGTGAATTAATAAAGTAAAAATCAAATACAACTCACAAAGTAATTTCAATGTTACTATGCGAGTTTATATTTCCTACTTCTATAATATAAAAAAGAAACAACAAGTTTGTGTAATACAATAGTAGGTAGTATATAACTTCGTAAACAATTTATTTTATTATATACCTACCTAATGGATGGTGTCATAGTCCGTTTTCCATATAGGCATATACATATCATTCTTACTTCGATTAATTTAGCTCTTGTTGCTAACATATAGTAAAAAGTTTTACTTACAGTTACTTTGTTTAAAATACAATAGTTATTTCCACCATAAGAAAAAAGTAAATCAAAGGACAAAAAAAAAAAAATTACGAGAAAAAATAAAAAATACATTGTCTCATACATTTTGTGTGTCAGCTACAAAACGCGTTATGCCTTTGAAGTAACAGGTTGTCATAAATTAGTAAGAGCTTACGAAACATGAGTGTCAGTTAGAAATCTTGCTTTATGCCTTGGAAGTATCAGTTGGTCATAACTCGGTAGGAGCTCACCTAACATGGGTGGGTATCTATTAGCTAAAAACGCTTTATGCCTTCGAAGTACCAGGTTGTCATAACTTGGTAGGAGACTAATAAGTTAACACATCATATATTGACTCTAAGGCAGTACAAATTTCGCTGGGTCAGTTGGTTTATTAAGATAGCATTTTTTTTTAATGTCAGTTGATTATGTTTAATTTACAAAAATAGTAATGATGTTAAATACTAATGATTATGACCGCTGCTGACGTGTCTAATTAAAATAGTGAAGTTTTTTAAAAGTACATTGTTACGTTTCGGTGGGTGATTAGGGGGTCGATAGGTGATTTAAACACTCCAGATTACTTTTTTCTAAATAGTCTTTTGTATTCTTTTTAAGGTTTAATTCTTATAGAAGGCTGCCATTGTTGAAATAAAATAAATATTATATCGTTTTATAATATATTTTTTTGTGTAGCTTCAAATTTTTTGGCTGACCGTACTTTTCCAAGACATAACATTGTTTATTTTACTTGTGGTCCCAAAATACTACCATAAATGTTAATTGTTTTAATAGGTGGAATCTGGTACCGCGGTCCCAGTCCCGAAAGCGCCACGACTAGGGTTCATGATTTCTCGAGCTTTTTAATTTCTCGGGTCTCGAGAATTCTCGAGGCTAATTTCTCGAGGCTTCTCGGGTTGTCGAGAAATTTACATTTACGTACGTTTTCTCACATTATTTGGTTCCAATAACGTCAACAAATTCAGTGGTTTTCCTCTCAAATAAAAGTATCAAATTAATTATAAAACTTTTATTGATTCCTTATTTTTTTTAAAATATTTCCTTACTTTTGATCCTTCCATCTTTACTGTTATAGTGACGTTTCGGTAAAATCTATCATAAACGCAATTCAAATTAATAATAAGCCCTTGGATTAAAATGTGATACACACACAACACAACTGGCAATATTCGTCCCACAAATTTAAAATGACACATTAATTAATTTAAAATTACTTACATAAGAAAAACATATTACAATAATTAAAAACTAAGCTTGTGTGTTGTTGTTTTACAAAAATAGGAAATATAATTAGACTAAGTAGTATGATTAATGTATCGTTAGTTATTTTATGTATTAAAGTTTGACTAAAATATAATAAAAAAGAACACATAGGTACTCATACCTAGTAAAATTTAAGATCATATTTAGATTATATTATTGATAAAAATAATATGAATAATAAAGCCATGATGTGCCAATAAAAGTGAAAAGACTTTCCTGTTTGATTTCAATTTATCACGTAATCTGTGAAACACTCACTACGTAAACTATACTTGGCTAGAGTCGAAACACGAAGGAACGTGTAAAAACGACGCCGCAGAACGCTTGCAGCGAGATCAAAGGGTGCCGCCGCTGCGCTTTGGCCCGCGCCACCACGCAACACAACAAACGGCGATTTAATTTCTATATAGGTCCATGATTTCTCGAGTTCTCGACTTTTCCCGAGCTTTATTTCCCGGGAACAAAGCCCAACGATTTCCCGGGAATTCTCGGCTCGAGAATTCCCGGGAATGAACCCTAGCCACGACCCGTCAGTTTTACCGAGAATGACAAAAACCCTTATAATATGTTTTATATTGTTAGATGCTAGAAGCGTTGGCACCTACTTAACTACATATTAGGTAAAATAATGGATGAATAATAAAACTTGAAAGCGCATGTGGTTACTGATAGAATTATTATTAAAATATGTCATAAATTCATAATAATCACACATTTTGCCTTCAATTTACCTTTTATTTTAAACCTATCTTTTTTATTTGTTTCATATTTCCTGTTATTGTGTTTGTAGTTTTGAAGTAAATGAAAGCTTTTTCATTATTTATATAAACATGATCAAATATCGACCCCGTCACGTCTGCGGAGTTTCGCTTGGTAATTTAATTTTACTCTGTGTAAACAGGGTGGCAGGGAGATTGACGCGTTACATGGATTCATTACATGATTCTGAACGCTACTAGCGTTGAAATTATTCGTAGGATTAAAAAAAAATTTCACTGCATAGGTACGTTTTGCACTTTTCTATGAAACAGCTATGTTTTTTTTGGTAACTGACAAGAGTTCATGGTTAGAGTACAGAATTGTTAGGTAAGTGCTAAATTCATGGTTACAGTTTACGCCTCGATGTTTCTTCCACTCTGCAAGTATAGGTAATTTATAATATTGTCAAATTAAAAATACCTCCAAAATTCTAAATATAAAAAAGGCACATTTCGGTAATAATAAGTTTATAGGTCACCGACCGGTTGTCCGATTTAAACGAAGAACGAATCCTTGAGTGCATTGACCCGTAGTTCCTAAACACGAGGTATCTATTGAATCATTGACTTTATTGACATACAGGGCGAAATTGTATTGACCCAAATGCGTACAAGCATACCCATGCTTGTATGTATTGAGGTCAGTATAATTTACTGTAGGTATTGTCGTTGGTCGCCACTCGTACGGGAAGACGTAGCGTTAGTAGGCGTCCCACATGATGAACCGATGACCTTGTGAAGGCCACAGGAATCCGCTGGATGCGAGAAGCAAAGGTGGTGGTGCTTGGGGGAGGTATATTTCCAGCCGTGGACGACTTTCGGCGAAATGATGATGATGATGATGATTGTCGTTTTAGCTGACTGTACCGAGTAGCTTATGACGATGACGGGACTAAATAAATTTAAAAAAAACATTGGAAAAATATGATATATAGATATAGATAAATACCCGTTCCTAGACCGTTAGGCCCGGCTGCCATTTGTAAATATTTGATACTCGTTACGGGTAGTTGGAAGCCCGAAACTTTGGTAACTAGTCTTATCAAGGGGTATCGTATTACCCAGGTTGTGAAGGTCAGATAGACAGTAGCTCCATGTAAAATACTGATATTCAGCTGTATTCGGTTAGATTGGAAGCCGACCCCAACATAGACAAAGATTAAGCAGATGATGATGATCTATTCTGGATATTAGTCAGCAACTTACATAACGTTGTTTGTTAGGTAAAGTGTACCTGCGGTCAGCAATGAAGTCGATTACCACTGAAAGAGGATGCGGTAGGGTAGTCCGAGAAATTCAAATTTATTATAATATTATAATGTTCAATATACGCCTGACCCTGACCTGAAAATTGCAAAAAAAAACGTTACAAAATTTGAGTTTGAGCTCTCAATTAAAAAAAATGTAGGTATTTGTTGAGTCTTAAAAAGGAACCACTTCTGTTGCTGACCGTACATAGAGCTCTGTCTGTGGGAAAGTATCATATTCAATGTGAACATACTTAAGCAACCGACACAATAAATTAACATCTGTTTTACTAATCGAATGAAGGTCAAGGAGGACACCTAGACATAAACAAATGATTTGCACAAAGTCCAAAATACACAGAGCATAAGTAACAAATGGCTAAGTAAATATAGTAAAGACAAAGAGGGCTTTTCTTCCTTTGTGGAACCAATAAAGTATAATTCAGTTCAGTATTTAACTCCTTGATCGTTAAACGTATGATCAAACCACTGAACAGTAGGTATTGGGTAAATTGCTAGTATAACAATTATTGTATCAGTCGAAAAAAGGTGTAAAAGGCAGCGCAAAATTTGTCTGACGAAGTTCGTCAAGAGTTTTTTTATGAATGAGTAACTTTGGTTCTGCATTTGAAATATGTTTGATTGTGACCTGTGACGTCACAACATGTCTGGCTGCTCAAAACTGATACTTGACTGAATTAAAAAACGTCTCCTATTTTGATCAAGGTAGAACGATTGGCCAGTGTGCGTTCATTGACAACAATATGTCACCTTGTATCACTTTAGGCAAAAGGTCATCCCATTAAGTCAGTCCCTTGGTCATTGTACATTAATTGTATTAAAAGTTTTTAGAGTCAAAGTTCAGTCCCTTTGCACGGTATCTAATCAGAGTCGGATGCGGTTATAAATAGGAAATAATTTATATAGTGCGGTTGTGTAGACTATGTACACACTTAGCACCTACGTATAGGGTGATGTAAACATGTGTTTAGTTAGTATGATCACTATATTTTTAAATGCTGTTTCAACGTCACGTTTTATGAGAATGAATGAATGTAGCTTTATTTATTGACTTACTAGCTTTTGCCCGCGGCTTCCTCTGCGTGGATGTCGGTAATTATCCCACAGTCATTACAATCAGCTCAGGATTTTTGCGTGATTGTGTAAAGTATATCAAAACATACAAAGTTTCACATTTCAACAACTAGTAGGACTAGTTAAATTTACTTAAGTAATAAGAATAACTAACACACACACACACTAACAGTTAAAACATTCAAACAAGCTATTTGAATGTTAAAAGTATTTGCGTTGCTATTTGAAAAATAAATACCAACAAATTGGATAACCTACGATATACAAGGTCAATTAAATTTGCTGGCGATACTAACCAAACGTGATCTTATGAGCAAAAAAATATCGTTTTTTAGCATTAAATGTCGATTATTCGGTACGGTCTGTTAAGTTGCTTAGTTGTTTTGACTCCGGGGACTGAAAAGTTGTGTGATGAGGTATCTGATGCGGGGGATGAGTAGAATGTCGTCAGGAAAGGTTCAAGAAAAACCTGTAGAAGGCTAAAGAAACGATGGTTTATTTATTTATTTATTTAGGTAACCAACAGCGATACATAAAAATATTTTACAAAATATAAGTGCTATAGATATTATGTCCAATTATAGGTTCATGTATCTATAATACATGTGATAATGGTTGGACTTTGTGAAAGATGCCATGGCTAGAAAGGTACCTAGTGACTACCGAGATGACGTCTGCACGCGTAGCATGACCACCATAGAAAGAACTTTGTCTATTCTTGGTAGAATAGAGATAGAATTGTCATGCTACGCCAGCATAAAACGGTAAAAATCTTTTCACGATCTTTAATTCTGTCTTTAATCTTTCTACAGTCTATAATTTTGTCTATTCTTCCGTCGACAAAACCTATTTCTACGGTGGTCATGCTACGCGTGCTGCTAGAGAAGTATTAATGGAAGAAAAGACATGTTGCGCCGACTCCATATAAATTGCGATACCAAAGGGCAGAAGAATTATGACGACTTTTGTTTTTGTAGTTTAACGCATTAGAATGTATGATAGTTATGGACTTCACCCTGTTATTCATCATTTTGATCGACAATATAATGTGTGCCTCGTGATTAGAACTACGGGTCAAAAGTCAGAACTTGCGTCTATCGTTACTGAGCCAGCCACGATATATTGTTAGGTAATTCATCACGGAAACTTACACGCATTGTAAATGAGTATGAGATGTAAAGTATATTTAAACATTTATTTGTTGTATTTTATGTTTAGGTGTTTTTATTTTCCTGCCCAGTGGCCAAGTCGTATCGGTCCCAAGTGTCCCAACTTACGAGTTGTAGGTCAAGCGGGTTCGAAACTAGGCAGGCAATTTACTTTGTGCATGTGTCCCGGCAGTGAAAATATTATAGGCATATTTATTTTCCTGCCCAGTGGCCAAGTCGTATCGGTCCCAAGTATCCCAACTTACGAGTTGTAGGTCAAGCGGGTTCGAAACTAGGCAGGCAATTTACTTTGTGCATGTGTCCCGGCAGTGAAAATATTATAGGCATATTTATTTTCATGCCCAGTGGCCAAGTCGTATCGGTCCCAAGTATCCCAACTTACGAGTTGTAGGTCAAGCGGGTTCGAAACTAGGCAGGCAATTTACTTTGTGCATGTGTCCCGGCAGTGAAAATATTATAGGCATATTTATTTTCCTGCCCAGTGGCCAAGTCGTATCGGTCCTAAGTATCCCAACTTACGAGTTGTAGGTCAAGCGGGTTCGAAACTAAGCAGGCAATTTACTTTGCGCATGTGTCCCGGCAGTGAAAATATTATAGGCATATGACCAGGGCCTCAAGTCTGCTATTTTTTATAAATTCGTCATTCCAACACGATCCCATTGTCATTTTGCTAAAAGTTCGTAATCTGCTAAATTCATGATGGTGGATCATTGGTCGGTCAGTGGTCTCGTAATAGAATCGTGGTATAATGACATTGTCGTATTGCCATTATTATGAAACCCGTTAGTAGAAATGATTTTCGAAAAACTACTACTAAATTTGAACATTTAATCATGCCAAATTTCATTTATATGTCGAAGCGATGGCATCACCGTGGCGCCATCTGTTATTTTGATTACGGAATTAAGAAGTTGTCGCAGCGACGGTATCACCGTGGCGCCATCTGTTATTTTGATTGCGGAATTAAGAAGTAAACAATGTAAACGTCAAACGGAAACGTCAAGTGCTACACTTGGGTACGGTCGATGCAGATGTGGTGACATTTAATTGACAGCCGTCACATGACTGACGGTAGATATCTGTCAGACACTCACAGTGACAGTAACCATAGAGGATAGTGATACGGACATTGACGGTTAGAGCGGGCGACATTATTCTGAGAGACGCAAAGGCAAACGGTCGTGTTTTCTGTTGTCACCACGTGCTGCATCGAACTTACCGCGTTTCCGATTTAATCTGTTCTGATCGGCTTGATCTTTTAACATTTTTGTAATTAGTGTGCGTGATCGAATAAATACACCGTTTCTCTAAGTTTTCGGAATATTATTTTTAATCCCCGGCCATGTGTGACCATACTGATAGTGAGGCGCCCCATCTACCCTCGTTATCAGAAGTGGGATGTAACTCTAACGACCCACATGGTGCAAGCGGTGACACGAACGGGAATTCGTGTAATAACGAAACACGTGTTTGTAATAGTGGTACAAGTGACGAAAAATGGCTTCTACTATTAGAACAGCAGAACCGCAATTTTCTGGCTGCTATACGAGCAATGCAAACACCCTCGTCAGGCACGGATCGCCTTCGCCTGCCGGATTTCGACCCGGAAAAACAGGATATTGACTCGTGTGCCTGGGTAACAACTGCAGACATGTGTGTGGCCGATCAACACTGCCAAGGCGCATCATTAATGATCGCGTTGAGTCGCGCGCTCAAAGGAGAAGCTTCCACTTGGCTCTCATCTGTGTCTTACCCTGGCATGACATGGAGTGAATTCAAGGTGCTGTTTGTAGCAAGGTACGACTGTCGTGATACTACCGCCTCTTTTCTAATCAACCTAAATAATAAAAAGCCAAAGGAAAATGAGTGCCTAGCCGCATATGCCGCTACCCTCATGACTTCTATAATGTCTCGATGGAACGGCCTTACTACGGAACAGATTGCGATCGCTACAGTTTTGGCTCATGTTGCGAAGATCGACCCGCGTGTGCAAAGACTGTCATTTACCACGGACATCAAGACCCGTAGTGAATTACAAAGGGAGTTACAGGCCGTATCGTTTCTGAAGAGACACGCTTCCTCTAGTGACGATCGTGATGTTGATGATGCGAAACGACTACGTCCAAATGGACCACCTACTATTACCAAATGTTTTAGCTGTGGGAAACTAGGCCACAAGTCGATGCATTGTCGTAGTAACAAGGATCTGAGGCCACGAGAGGATCGGTTTGGACCAAAAACCCCACACAACAACCCTAGCTCGAGTAATGAGTCCACCGGGAGGTTGGACCGGATTACCTGCTTCGAATGCCATGAACGAGGACACTATGCATCCAACTGCCCCAAACGAAGCAGCAAAGAGGTGGGCGGCAGTGCTGCAGCTGGTTCTTCTAAAGAAAAGCGAGTGGACGTATGCATCGTCGGTGCACCAGCTGGATCTCTACGTCATTCTGGTGAGCTGTATACTTTTAATTATGATTCGGGCGCCGAATGTTCATTAATTAAAGAATCTGTTTCATCTAAGTTTAGTGGTAAACGATTTTATGACAGCGTGACTATGACTGGTATTGGACAAACCTCTGTCACTTCGACTGTACAGATTTTAACTATTGTTGAAGTTGACGGGATAGTTTTCGAAGTTCTTTTGCATGTCTTGCCTGACCATTGTTTACGATATAGAATTATGATTGGACGAGAAGTTTTAGCTCTTGGTTTGGCAGTATACATGTCACCGGACAAATTAAGATTTCAGAAGCTTAAAGTGGTTGAGACTTGTGACGTGATTGATAACAATGAGACTAACTTCGACTTGATTGACACTGATGTTCCTTCTGAAAATAGAACCCAACTGTTAGACATTTTGAAATCTTTTCAACACTGTTTCATCACCGGTTTTCCTACCTCCCCTGCTAATACTGAGCCTATGAAAATACGTTTAATAGACCCCCATAAAACTGTTAATCGACGCCCTTATAGACTGAGTCCAGAAGAACGACAGGTTGTAAGACGTAAAATTAAAGAGTTGTTGAAGGCTAACATAATTCGCTGTAGCTCATCCCCTTTCGCGAGTCCCATTCTCCTTGTAAAAAAGAAAGACGGCAGCGACAGAATGTGTGTAGACTACCGTGAATTAAATGACAACACGGTACCTGACAGATTCCCTTTGCCTCTCATATCTGACCAAATAGCCAGGTTACATGGAGGACATTTCTTTTCAATTTTAGATCTAGCGTCAGGTTTTCACCAGATTCGCATTGACCCTGAATCTATTGAACGGACAGCCTTCGTTACACCCGATGGGCAATTTGAATTTTTATCGATGCCATTCGGACTTCGGAATGCTCCTTCAGTTTTCCAACGGGCACTCATTCATGCTCTTGGGGATCTGGTGAACACCTACGTTGTAGTTTACATGGATGACGTACTCATCGTGGCCACGAATGCTGAGGAGGCACTTCAACGACTTCAAGGCGTTCTTCGCGTTTTGGCTGAAAAGGGCTTTTCCTTAAATTACCAAAAATGTGCTTTTCTTAAGCAAAAGGTAGAGTATCTTGGATTCGAAGTCAGTCAGGGGCAAATACGCCCTAATCCTCGCAAGATCGACTCCTTGACTGCATTACCACCACCTCAGACGGTAACACAACTACGGCAGTTCATCGGCCTGGCATCATATTTTCGACAATTTGTGGTAAGGTTTTCCCAAATTATGGCACCTTTATATGCTTTGACTTCCGGGCACGGCAAGATAGATTGGAAGCCTGAACATGAGACTGTCAGACAGCAGGTAATTTCTATATTGACCAGTGAGCCGGTGCTTATGATTTACGATCCAGCTCTCAAAACAGAACTCCACACGGACGCGAGTGCTGTTGGATACGGTGCAGTTTTAATACAGTTGAAGGAAGGTAAGTCGCATGCAGTTGCTTATTTTAGCAAACGAACGACGGCCGCGGAGTCGAAATACCACTCTTACGAGTTGGAGACTCTCGCAGTTGTTAACGCGGTGAAACACTTCCGGCATTATTTACACGGCCGTAAATTTGATGTGGTAACAGACTGCAGCTCGTTACAGGCAACTCGGAAAAAGCTAGATCTGACGCCACGTGTACATCGGTGGTGGGCGTTCCTGCAGGCGTTCGACTTTAGTATTGTACACCGTAACGGTAAGCGAATGACACATGCCGATTTTTTTTCAAGAAATCCACTGCCAGGCGATATCAACGATGTGAACACTCTAGTTAGTAAGGTAGAACCCAAAATAATTAATCTAGCGGAACTTAGTGACAACTGGCTGATGGCGGAACAGCAGAAAGATGAGGAGCTTTCTAAGCTTATGTCAGATTTAAGACAGGGAAGGCTTTCATCTGATGTAGCTAAAACTTACGAGCTCCGATCAGGTATCTTGCATCGAAAAATTCAACGACGAGGTCGGACTCGTTGTTTGGCCATCGTACCTAGATCATTTAGATGGTCAGTCATTAATAATGTGCACGAGGGATTGCTACACTTGGGATGGGAAAAGACCTTAGAAAAAGTTTACGAACTTTATTGGTTCGATAACATGACGAAGTTCGTAAGGAAATTTGTGGATAATTGCGTGACCTGCAAAATTTCTAAGACACGTAGCGGCAAAATTCAGGCTGAAATGCACCCCATTCCAAAAGTGGCAATACCTTGGCACACGATACACATCGACGCCACTGGAAAGTTAAGCGGTAAGAACGACCGGAAAGAATACGTATTCGTGCTAATCGATGCTTTCACTAAGTATGTGTTTCTTCACCATACCCTTCATATTGACACAGCCAGTAGCATTAAAGCCTTGAAAGCCAGTGTTTCGTTTTTTGGTGCACCTAACCGCCTGATAGCTGATCAGGGCCGGTGTTTTGCAAGCAGAGATTTCAAAGATTACTGTGACTCTGTAAATGTTAAGCTTCACTTGATAGCAACAGGTTCTTCCCGAGCTAACGGCCAGGTGGAGCGTATCATGAGCACTTTAAAAAATATGCTCACAGCCGTTGAAGCTAGCGAACGTTCGTGGCAGGACGCCCTGCCCGACGTGCAACTCGCGCTCAACTGCTCCGTGAATCGAGTAACGAAGGCCAGTCCACTAGAACTACTGGTAGGTAAGGTTGCAAGGCCTTTAGATATGTTCCTCGCCGGTGATGATGAAGAAGAATGCGACATCGAGCAGGTCAGATCGCAGGCGGTGGAGAATATGGCGAAGGCTTCTGCATACGATAAGGTAAGATTTGACTCCACCAAAGCTAAATTAAAACCTTTTTCTGTAGGTGACTTTGTTTTGTTACAAAATGAAGAGCGCAATCAGACCAAGCTTGACCCTAAGTATAGAGGACCATTCAAGGTTACAGAAGTACTTGAAGGGGACCGCTATACCCTTAAAGCTCTTAACTCAAATCGCACATACAAATACGCACATGACCGATTACGAAAAATGCCTGACGCTGACAACCCTGACGACAAAGACTCTGACACTGACAAAATCGATGAGACGAACTTTGATGATGAAGGGGATGGACCTTCGAGGAATCTAATCGACGAAGGGGATGGACCTTCGAGTCATGAGTTGTGAATCAGTATGCAAGTCGCTCAGATCGCATACATGTCCATGCCATTCGTAGGCGTAGGCGTAAAATCGGGTCTAATTTCCCGTCGCAGTGCGGCCACGAAAGTGTGTGGCGTGCGTTTGGCTTGGATATGTAGGTGCTCGCTGATGATACCGCCGGATGGAGGCGATGTGTTGAAATGGGTACCGGTTGGAGGTAGCCCAGAGGAGTGGCCGGATAGAGGCTTAAGTTTTGAATTGTAGAGTATTGCATACTGGATCTCATATGAGTGCTTTTGAGCTGACTAAGTAGAATTGTGACTTTTGCTCGACTGCTTGATTATTATTTTATTTTTCCCTGGAGAGATTATTGATGATTTGAGATAAAGATGGCTAAGTTTAACATTCTGTAGTGTCCAAACGAATATTGTTAAACCCTCATGATATTTGGAATAAATTATTTTGTTTGTGTACCTAGGTGTTTAAATTGTCCTGACTCATTGGTCAGGAAGGCCGAGCTAAAAAATTGTACTGTGCAGAGGTATTTTTTTTTTATTTCAGAATCCACACACGAGGACGTGTGAGTTGTCATGATGGCCGTGTCGAAGCGATGGCATCACCGTGGCGCCATCTGTTATTTTGATTACGGAATTAAGAAGTTGTCGCAGCGACGGTATCACCGTGGCGCCATATTGCGTTATTTACGTTGCTGAGCCGACAATTTATTCTAACAAATGACGCAATGGTTTATAAATAATCCTCAATCCCATTCAGATTCTGATAAATTGTGCGTTTCGCAATTAGGGTGCAGTTAAATTCTTAATTATCAGAATGATAAATAAACCTCGGAACATTGTTACCTAGTCGATTTTTAGATGCCTAATTTATTAGATTAGTTGTTTGTTCAGAAATTTTAAAGATAATACTCAAATAAATTACCTACATAAACAAAATTAAAATAAAACTTATTTTTAATGAAATAAGTGTGTTAGTATTTAATGTTTTTCTTTTCTTAAATTATGAATAATAAAAATAGAGAGATAAGACGAGAAGATTGTAGAAGAGACTTCTTCGTGTTGATAACCTTTTAAAATAAATAAAGAGTATAGTCAATTGAAATATTTATAAACTAAGTTGTTTAGTGTTCATTTTAGTCCAACGACCTTCTCATACAATATAAAAAGTAAGCAAAAAAACTAAATACGACAGGGTAAACTTGCTTAGTTAGGTAATGTGTTTTCATAGTAATGTTTAAGTTACCTAGTTGCTAACGTCACTTACAACACAATAAGTTCAGTCACGTGCAAACGTTGTTCATATTGACAATCGTTACGATACGATGTAGTCAGAAGCCCGAAAGTCGGACAACCTGACGAAAATCAAAGTTGGAAAAGGTTGGCTTAGGTGAAGTTCAAAAGCCATTTTCATTTAAAATCTTCATGCAAATTATTAGAATTACTAGCTTATGCCCGCGACTTCGTCATTGTCAAATTTCTTGCTCCCCCGACCCATTCCGTCGCATCAAATTGCTAGCCCGTGCGAGGTCATAATTAATTGTGACTTTTTTCTTATTGCTCGACTCCTAAGGGTCCTAGCGTGATGAACTGATGATATATGGTCTATTATAGCCTTCCTCGATCAATTGGCTACCCAAAACTAAAATACTTATTCAATTCGAACCAGCAGTTCCTGAGATTAGCGCGTGCAAACAAACAAACTCTTCAGCTTTATCATATTAGTATACTCGTAGATGCGGGTACTAATAAATAGACGAAATATTTTAACTGTATTTCTCAAAGATTTATAGTATTTGATGAAATCGAAAACGTTCAAGAAAATAGTTTGAATTTCGCTCGTACATATAATAATAAATTATTCTATGCACAGATGAGGTTGTCACCTCTGCCAAGGTTCTTATCTCTACACAGTATAAACCAAAGTCGCTTCCCGCGTCTGTACGCTTAGATCTTATAAACTACGCAACGCATTTTAATGAGGTTTCATCTATAGTTAGTTAGTAGTAGTAGTTTACAGAATCCTCAATTTTTTTTCTATAAAATTTTTACTATACTTAGTTAGGACAGTGGCGGTCGTCGATTGACAAATACAAACACAACAATAAACTATTTTTTTCTGATTTCTTTAAAAACAATGCTTATAATACCTATAAATATGGTGCTATCCCACAAACAATGGGGAACTTAATGTCTTGTCCAGCGTGTCCTGTTGTCTGCACGCTACAGATGTTGATGACGTTGTTGAAAGTGCCAAGCTCGTAGCGAAATTCTGGGCTGACTGTATTTAGATTGCTATCGACACGCTATGAAGAAGATAATGCGTAATTGCGTAACAGTTTCGATAAAAATCGGAGATTTTTGAGGGATGCTACTTATCCATTGCTTAGCAGGTTTGAAAAAACCGTCTACCCAACAACGTAAATAACGCAATGTATGCGGGTGAACTGTTTAATGACACTCATTGCGAATTTTCTAGCACCTCATATTTTGAGAGCAGTGGTGGCCCAGAGGTAACGGCCGCGATTTACAAGTTGCAGGTTCGAACCCAATCAGGCGCTTTACTTTACTCTAAATTATTTCATAACCACTGCTCTCAAAACGGTGATGGAAAACATCGTGAGGAAACCTATGGATAACCTAGGAATGTTCTAGAACCAAAAGTATGACATCTACCAACCCGCACTGGGCCCGCGTGGTGGATTACGGCCCACTCTCTCTCACAGAGGAGGCCTGTGTCCCAGCAGTGCGAACATTACAGGTCGATTAAGGCATACTTTCAGATTACACTCTAAAAATATTCCTTATCCAGCATTTACAACAATCAGTTGTCAAAGAGTAATTTTATTGTCTTCTTTCATTTCAGTCAGCGGCCACCAACCTCATGACATGTTTCAACGAATTGGTGAACATGGAAGTGTTGCAGCAGGAAATCGAAGATGCCAAGCCAACTGGACAGGTCGACGAAGTGTTTAAGAAGTTAGTATTAAACATGCTAATTTGGATCTTAATTACCATAGGCTTAAATGTGGTTTTCTTTTATTTGCCACTTGGTACAAAAAGTTTGTCTCGACTCGAACTGTTCATTCCAGGTCGGGCAAAGTGTTATTGGCTTTTTTTTACACGCTTTATATTAGCTTCACTTGTATGTTTGTATGTTTGTTTGTAACCGACTCCTTATAGCGCGATTTTGACCCACTTTAAACGACCAGATTTCATTCAAACTTTGCACACCTGTCAAAGACCGATGACAATGCAATAATTTCATAAATTTGTGCCATTATCCTTGCCAGGATTGTCCTGGACAGCAAAAAAACTGTCTTCGAAAACTACGCTGACATACGTCACAAACTAATTTGTGCCGTTATCCTTGCCAGGGTTACCAGGACAGCAAAAAAAAACTGTCTTCGAAAACTACGCTGACATACGTCACAAACTACGCTGACATACGTCTCAAAATTCGAAACACCCTAAAAAATAGAAAATAAATAATAGTTTAAAAAAACTAAAAAACACGCTTCCATTGAAAACCAAACTAAAAAGTACAAAATAATGGAAAAAAAGCGTGGGGTGCCTGATATCAATAAAAAAAATACCTTAAAAAGCACCCCACGTTTTTTTCCATTATTTTGTACTTTTTAGTTTGGTTTTCAATGGAAGCGTGTTTTTTAGTTTTTTTGAACTATTATTTTACATTAGGAACTTGTCAAAAACAATATGGAGGCTATACACGGGACATAAACATAACCAGCCAGTAGATTGAGCTGTCTCAAGTCCACTAATAAGAGTAGAGTACCATCAACAATCCGTCTGACATAGATAATGATAACTTCCCTTTACAACGTTGCAGTAAATGGGCCACGAACAAACAAGACGGCCCCTAAATAGACATGACATTACATGATATTAACATATGCACATAATGGTGCACAGGTGTACCCAGATCACACAGTTTTTACCAGTGTGACCATAATAGAATATTTTCTTAACTAACTGCTTCTGGTAGTTTATAATAAAAAAAAAAACCACTAAAACCCTTATGCTAGCTATTACGATCGTTTTATAATAAATCAAAGGCAAATAGGTCAAGTTTTGCACTTACCAAGGAACAGCATTTAATATGAATTTCTATAGATTGTAGACCCTTTTTTCTTTCTTTTTTTTTGTGTGGGAAATCCCGCTCTGGGCGGAGCGGGAGGGCGTGCCGGACTTTTAACTGACTAAAACCCACTCGTGTTCCTTCAGTTGCCTGTGCCAGGGCCACGGTCACAAATTCGAAAAAATTTCGTGACCCTGGCAGGCATCGGTCCTAGCAGACCCCATCAATTATTGCTGACATCTCTTTGAGGCGCGCGTAGTACAAAAAGATTGTAGTAGACCCTGTGAATAGTACAATTTATAATACCAAGTTCCGCTCGATCCTACCCACAGACAATTTCTTGTCGAGCTAGTTCCGTCGCAGACCTCTTCCATCGCTTTGCATCAGGGGATCAGGGGACATCAAAGTCAAGAGCGGATCCATTAAATAATAAAAGAAATATCTACGACTCGTACAGCGCCAATTTGCCATACAACTATAAACCTTGACATCGAGATAACTCAGTTCATTTTTGTTCCCAGATACTGCGTCAAAACACCGGATTTTAAAGGCTGTTTCCGTAATATGACAGAGACGGTGAAGCCTTGCTTCTCAACTCCCGAACAGAAGAACTTCAAGACTTTGTACAACGTTACTGAGCAGTTGGCCGACTTTATCTGTTTTAAGGATGGCGACCGGATCGCATGTAAGTTTGTACCTAAATAAATGTTTTAATTTACACTTTGAGGGACACTAAATGCTTAAAGGCGTTATAACAATAAAACGTCGTATGTTTCGTTCAGTATCTTCGTCCGATTAAAAAAGAATAACTCTTTCTGAAACTGTCGAGTCTCGATTGTTAAAAAACTTACGCATAGTTAGTAGTAGATAGAGTTCTTAGAGAATGTGCTCTTGCGAGCAAGCATCCATAAAAATAATCGTATATTGGAAACAATAACAAAAAAATAAAGACAAAACAATGTTAAACAATGATAGCTGCAATAGTTAAAAACTGTGGCGCACCTACCAACCACCAGTGAGAGGGTTGGTTGTTCCAAGACTAATACATAAGAAAGGTGTTACAAGAATCTGAAGAAAAGGAAATTATATTATTATAATAATTTTACATAAAATAAGCATAGCCATTTTTACCGCCAAGTGACGTTTCTGTGTTTCGCTTTGATGGACAAAAATCATCTACCTAGCTACCCTTTCCCAACTATGTTGGAGTCGGGCTTCTTGTCTAACCAAATGCCGCTGAATATTACTATTTTGCATCGAGCAATTGCCTATTTGCTCCATGTGGTGCCAGACGTAAAATATAACACCACCCCATTTCTTCCCGTGGGTGGCGTAAAAGGCGACTAAGGGACTTACTAGAGAATGGGCAGCAGCGTTCTCTATGCATTTTACCACCATACTGCGATCGCCAACCCGCCTGCCAGGAGTGGCGATTATGGCAAAGTCCCCCCAAATTGGGGGAGGACTAAGTCCAGCAGTGGACGTCTTACGGCTGAAATGATGATGATGATGAACTGCCTATTTGACCTCCACAACTCAGTTACTGGATAAGACTGACTATCAGACTTTCGAGCTTCTGAATACCTGTAATGACTATCAAAGATCCACGAATGAGAACCCGACCCCGGACCAACAGCTAAACGTGCTTTACGGAGGGGTCTTTATTTTATTTTATTTATATTTTATTTATTAGGGACAAAAACAGTTACATGCTAAGAGCAATACAATAAATCCTTAACTTAGAATTACAAACATGTAACCCACACCATTGTCCACATATTATTAAAAAGTATAAGAAGAAGAGAAAGACAAAAAAATGTGTGTGATAGCTATAACATAAATTAATTTAAACTAGCCTCCATTAATATTACACCATTTTAGACAGTATATTTATAGCCTTTTTCTTGAAAAGTTGGTTGAGAGACTGAATATGTCCAATTCCATAAAGTTAATGTTGTATGCCTCTACAAGGCGACGAAGGGGCGCACGTTCCCTGGTGTTGGTTTTGCACATGTCTGTATGGAACAGTCGAGGTACGCGCAACCCCCCGTTGGATAACGGGTCTTGGAATGTAAAGATTGGTTACCCATCCACGGACCAACTGCGGTAATCATAGCTTAACCTGATCGATTGACACGTGCGGCCGTTATTACGGCAAGCCTTTATAAATGCCAGAATAATTAAAGGCACATGTCCCTAGCTACCTAGGAACCATGTGGTGCTGGAAGTAAAGAATAGCACCATCCCATTTCCTCCCGTGGGTGTCGTAAGAGGCGACTAAGGGACTTACTAGAGAATGGGCAGCAGCGTTCTCTATGCATTTTACCACCATACTGCGATCGCCAACCCGCCTGCCAAGCGTGGTGATTATGGCAAACACCCCTCTTTGAGGGAGGCCTATGTCCAGTAGTGGGCGTCTTTCGGCTGAAATGATGATGATGATGATGTCCCTAGCTTGTTCGGTCATAATCAGCCTAAAACGTTCCCACTGATGGGACACAGTGGGTCGTAATCCATAACGCAGGTCGGTAAACTAAAAATATAATACAGGAAAAAATCGTATATTTTTATAATAATATTGTTCTCTTTATTTTCAGTGTTCATCGCAGAAGGCGGCAAGGAGTGCTTCCAGGACAAAACAGAACTCATTCAGGACTGCTTCAACTCGACCTTCGACGCGGAGACGACGGAGGACCTTAAGAACATCACCGAATCTGGAATGCTGCAGCTTGAGTTCAAGGTGAGAACATTATCTAGGCATCGTCTACAATTACAACTTTAACACGTTAACTGCCATGGCTAAAATCAGAAAAAGTAAAAAAGTGTACTTAGTGTTATTTCACTTTAAATAGATTATTTATTCCATAAATACATTATTAATTCCATAAATAGATTATTTATTCCATAAATAGATTATGTATTCCATAAATAGATTATTTATTCCATAAATAGATGATTTATTCCATAAATAGATTATTTATTCCATAAATAGATTATGTATTCCATAAATACATTATTAATTCCATAAATAGATTATTTATTCCATAAATACATTATTAATTCCATAAATACATTATTAATTCCATAAATACATTATTAATTCCATAAATAGATTATTTATTCCATAAATACATTATTAATTCCATAAATACATTATTAATTCCATAAATACATTATTAATTCCATAAATACATTATTAATTCCATAAATACATTATTTATTCCAAAAACATGGCCAACAGGCAGCGACGGCATGTTCAGATTTTGTATGTGTTGTCGGCCATATAGTTCGACATAGCCTGAATGGAACAAAAAGTGTCGGACACATAGTCCGACATGGCAGTTAACGTGTTAACAGTTTGCGTCGAGGTAGTCCGCAAAATTCATATTTTCAAGATTGTATGACAATTTCATACAATCTCGATATTTCAGGTCAATCGGACGCCAGCACATCAAGCTACCCGAAACTGTCAAATTTTCCCAATCAATCGTGAACCTAATACTTTAGCGATAGAGTTGAAAACCTATTAAAGAAATTTGACAGACTGCAGTAGCTTTATGTGCTGGCGTCTATACTATAGAGAGTTACATTAATGATTTGAATTATACAAATACATATTCGTTACGGATGCAAATAGTATTTTGAATAACATATATTCTAATTCTGGACCCTAACTGCGTAGCACACTATTTATCATAATTTGAATCGTTTGTAAGGTTATGACCTGCCAGGATCGCGAGATTTGTACGAAAGAGATACCGTGGCCCTGGCACATGGGCAACTGAAGGAACACGGGCGGGTTTTAGTCAGTAAAAGTCTGACACGCCCTTGCGCTCCACCCTAGAACGGGAGACGTCATTTGATGATTTACCGCCAAAAAAAAAGGTTATGCCTAATCTATTGATACGTTCGAAAAAAATGTCTGCTCAACAACATAAATACCTCTATGAATGTTGTTGAAATGTCCCACCCCTACGACATGCAAATAAAAAAAAAAACAATCAATTCTTTGGTTACCTTAGCGCATCCCCCTTATATATAGCTATTACTTTTAGCTCTTTCTTTTATTGATAGACGCGCTTATACAAGTGAACGCTTTAAACAAACTTTGACACAAACACTCAATGCAGAGTGCAATAGGCTTGAGGTCGACCAATCAAAATCCAATGATAATATTTAAAAAGTAGCTCACTATTTGGTCAAAATTGAAATAATCTTTCAAATAGTGCTTTAAAACTTAAAGAAATACAGTATTTTAACTGTTAAAATACGTCAATAAAATCGTGTAAATCAGCAAAATCCGAAAAATTTCGTGAAGGGTCCTCTTAACCTAAAGACCACCAACGTTTCTTTAAACAGCAACATTAAGGTGAATGCCTAGATAGCCCTCGCCATACATTTTTCAGGTGTGGAAATCTCGGTAAATAAACAGTTTCTGCAGAATAAAAGCAACTTTAATGAGACTTAATAATGTATTATGTTCGCATATGGCCCAAATTTTATAAAAAAAACAGTATTTCTAGGAGAATTAGACCGAATAAAAAACGAAAAATCTTTACATGTGTGAGTGACCTGAATCGCGCCATCTGACGGAAATTTATAGAACCACCGAGAAAGTTGGTTGCTGTTGTGTTACGAGTTTACGATTAGTAAACATTCATAATAGATGGCGCTGTTCGATATTCGAACATTTAGACAAGAATTTATCTTTTAAATTCGATAATGCGACGTTGCCATTCTAGTAGCAGCGCTCGCACCCCGCGTTGTTGCCATACCGTCAAAGCGTGATTGCTTGAGTCTTGAAAACTTGCGAATCGTTTCCAGAATATTGTGTTTCTAGCAAGTTAGCGCCGGGCGCGCGGGTTTGCCCGCGCAGTTAACATTTTTTGATTGATAAAATGTTTTTTATTATGGAATGAGAAAGAATGCTTTACATAAAGTGAAAAAAATATCTCTGCGATCTGCCCTTGGTTCACACAGATACAATACTAATGTAATTATTGTATTATCTAGTTTAAATATGTAGTAAGTAGTTACTAGTACACGACTTTCCAGATTTAAAAATCTTTTTAATGTATGTAAGTAGGTACTGATAACATTCTGATACGCTTAGGTACTAATCCATTGGTTTGAGTTGAATAAAATCAGAGAATAGAATTTGATGTATAAGTAAGTTATGACTAAATCAGGCGATCAGCGAAGCTACCTACACAATGGTGAAACGTAGGTACTACGTACATCTATTGATTGAATCATATTTCATTCATGTGAAACCAGCAAGATTAGTGAATACACAGACAAACCACTTTGATTTTTCAAAATTGCTTATTTTACTAGTATTATTAGCACACACAAAATGCGTCAAGCAGGGTTGCCAACTTTATTTTTTAGAAGATCGTACCATACATTTTAAAAGATCGTACTTTGCTAAGAATTCAAAAATAAAAATAGTACGCATTGAAATTTCAATAAAATAAATGGTAAACAAATGTGGTGGGTGTTACTAAAACTTCAACGCAAAATTTAACATTTTGGTATAATATTTAAGAATCTGGACACCAATTTAGCAACTAAACTATACGACGAGGTTTTTTTTATTAAAGAAAAGGGGCTCGGAAGAGACTTTGTCATGAAATCCACACGAAACAATAAACACCAGTATCATTAGAACTTAAAACGGGATATTTACCATGTTTATTATTACTTAAAAAAACTGTGCTACCTACTACGGAGAACCATTCAAATGAGTGCCATCCGTGAAACAGTTTTTATCAGGGCTTGTTAACGTTACCAAATTCACACTATAAGTATCGTTAAGTAACGTTATTTTCATAAAGTTAATATTTTAACGGTAAAACGGGTAACGATACTTTGGTATCGAATCTATAAAATAACGTTACCAATTAACGTTACTAGTATCGATACTTTTACATACATACATACATAGAATCACGCCTTTTTCCCATGGGGGTAGGCAGAAACCACGGAACGGCACCTGCTACGATCTCTACACACTTCTTTTGCCTCGTTTAGGTTCATAAAATTGGTCATACACACACGCTGGTTGCGAGTACTACGCACCTGACCTTTCTGAAGAACATCACCAATAAGGTCCCTATATGTCCTCCTAGGGCGTCCCCTCCCGGTGTTTCCACTCACATCTGCCTTGTAAATACCTTTTGTGAGCCGACCTTCATTAATCCTCTCAACATGACCAAACCATCTAAGCATACTTTTTTCAATTTTTGTCACTACATCTTCTTTTACACCACACCGTTCTCTTATCACATCGTTACTTAATGCGTTGTTGTCAACCTGCGCAACCTAAGCGGAACGCCATGGGCGGCGGCGCTCTACGGCAACATCGCCAATCAAACGGTGCAAATGCAACTTCAATAATGTAGACGAAAGAAAGAGATGAAAGAAAATAAATAAAAAATTAACGGTACTTAGTTACCGGTAAAACGTATGCCAAGTATCGTTACCAAGCATTACGTGACCTCTACTAATAACGTTATCTTCGTCCGATGAAAGTAACGATACCAAATTTTTAACGTTATTCAAAGCCCTGGTTTTTATTGAAAAGTGAAGTGTTTTTGTGTTTTATTGACGGTAAGTGTTATTTTTATGTGCAATGAATGATTTTCAAGGTGATATAGAGTATTATTATAATGGTACAAAAGTGTAAGATTTAGAAGATGAAATACAAAATCAAACGTTAGCAACACTCGTTGATTGTCGTCACATGACATACTACAAATTTCAAATATTCTCTCTGAAAACAACAGCTTGGTGGTGGTGTTATTTCTGTTTCTTGAAACATTTCATAAATAAGATACATTTGCTGTTGTTTGTAATTATTCTTTTTGATTACAGACTGAATTGCAACTGAACTGCCTAAGATAAACCCGACTAATAAACTTGCATAAATGTATACGACATGTGTATTCAGGACCGCGAAAATCACGGAAAAAAGTGCAAGCAGTATTCAAAAGACATCATGGAAGTTCTTTTAGTGATCTATAGTGAGTAAATTAGATTCCCATAAGATTTCGAATCAGATTTACGTGAGTGGAGGTTATTTGATACTCGTTGGTTCGTGTTGTGTCTTAACTGTGTACTTTTAACTGTACCTATTTCATTTATTTATCTTTTATTTCAGTCCACATTCAACTCAAGATCATCATCAGCTGTCCAACCATTCGACAGCTGAAGATACGCCCTAAACCTATTCGCGTGGTATACCAGAAATTCGATACGAAGCCATAGCCTGCAGCTCTAGCTTCAATACAGTTGAATCTGTTACAGAGCAAGTAGAGACTGTTGATTTTGATTGGCCACAACCCGATTCAGAGACTGAAGCTTATCAACTAACTGTGGAAAGAACATCAAGTGACAACTTATCAGGTTTGGTAGGGTACCGTATTGTTGACTTGAAGAAGGTCATATGGTCACAACTTTGATTCTTCATCTGGAATGGTAAGTCCCAACTTGATACCATATTTTTGTGTTCATTACATTAGTACGCTTTTGCTTGTTTGTAGTGATGAAGTTTTTGTTTGACAATACCAAAGTACAACATATTTTACACAATGTTCAGTGTAACAAATATCATTATTTCTTGGTATGTATGTATAAAAATAATGTATTTCTTGGATTGTTTCTTTTTAACAGCTATTATTATTTTGATTCTAGGTCCAGGGTCAATTGCGAATTACCAAAATGAATAAATGTTACTTCATTTGCTTGATATCTGTCACCCAACCATTGACTGTCATAAAAGTTAACCGGGATGAGGAAGTTATCAACGCTATGATGCCGAAGTTGGTAACATTTTTTAAAACATGTGTACTGCCGGAAATTATTTTGAGAAGAGTTGAGAAAAATGCTAAATGTCTAGACATCAAGGAATTAAAAGGTATAAAAATATAAGTCTTACTCATTTCCTAACTTATTCCGCAGGTCTCTGAGGTGTCGGTTCAGTAAGAATAGTCTAACAAAACTGTGTAAATTCATTTGTTGCAGCGAAAACTGCGTCTTCCAGCATTTGATTCAGATCACACGGAAATTATATAAATGGAAGTAAAAAGTAAAAAGCAGAAGACTGATACGGCGCGGCGGCGGCGGCGACTGCAAAAAGTAGCGCGTAGAAAAGAAGATATTTTATTATAATATTTATAAGTATCTTTGTATGGTGGTACGAGTCGATGGTTCGAATCCAAGCCGGCACTTTGCTGAGTGTAAATTATTTCATCACCACAGTTCAGAGGAGGCCTGAGTCTCAGCAGTGGGAACATTATAGAATAATTAATAAGCTATTTTTGCACGTAGCGATGTATAGTTTGTGTTATTTTGTTAGTTCATAAGATTTTTCTGTGTAGATAAGTTTCACTCATGTATTTAGGTACCAGCCTAACAATTCAATTGTAAAAGAATATTTATTGCAGTTCAAAATTGTATCATAAGTAGGTATTCTTGAAACATAAATAAATGTTATGGTTAGCTAGCAACCCCTTTGTGTTGTTGTGTAAGATACATGTGCCGTTATATATACTTACGTATGATGTTATTTATATTGTAATCTACATACATAATTCTTTCTAATACTAAATTCAAAATCATAATTGTAAATATCAAAATATTTAAAAAAGTATGTTATCTTTGTATGGTGGTATGACTCGATGGTTTGAATCCAAACGGAAACTATCTAAGTAAATGTAGTGAGAGTAAATAAAACGATTATTTTTATGAAAATATTAACCCCTTTTTACTAAATAAATATTATTAATTTATAGTAAGGTACAATAAAAAGCTTTACAATGTAATAAATAGTCTTTTATTTATTTATTTAGTACACGTCACTATTTACACTTCCATTCCTTCTTCTTCCTTACATTTCTTCCCGTGGGTGTCGTAAAAGGCGACTAAGGGATTTACTAGAGAATGGGCAGCAGCGTTCTCTATGCATTTTACCATCACACTGCGATCGCCAACCCGCTTGCCAAGCGTGGTGATTATGGCAAAGCCCCCCAAATAGGGGGAGGCCTATATCCAGCAGTGGACGTCTTGCGGCTGAGATGATGACTATTTACACATTACAATTTAGGTTCAGTCACATTACTACAACTTATAGGGACAGTGTACCTATATTAATTTCATTTTAAACTGTTTGAATAAAACGACATCTAGTGGTGTCGAAAGTTACTACTATTTACTTTGTATGTGTGTGTAAAGAGTAAAGTCAAGCGGCTAAATCTTTAGAATGTACAAATCTTTGTATGAGACCAGTTAACAAGCACAGTGACTATCTAAAAAAATCAAGTTAATGCCCTAGGTTTCGCATATAATAAAGTTATCTATTAAAGATTTCTAAGTTAGGCGTAAAAATTGAAAATGTTCCAAATTGTGGATCTAGCGCCATCTAGCGACAAAATGGCATCTGAGATAATCATCCATCCACCTTAAATCAAATGAATTTCTTCATATGTTCAGGAGAAGCAGTGCTCCCAGATGACGTCACTACAGAGGTGTATCGTCAACGTGCTGGAGAAGTGCCCCAAGCCGACCTCGGCCAACATTGTGGACTCACTGTTCAACTTCATCAGGAAGGCGACGCCTTGCAAGCAGTTTGCCAAAGTAAGTTATTGCCAGAGTCTTCGTGTTTAGCGTTGACCCAGTGTAGGCGTTTATCGAACAAATAAGCACGCTGCTTAAACGCTGTACAAATGTGACGCTAGCCCAGCGTAAAAGTAGAAAAACGGATTTTGAATAGTCAAGCTCATCCTACCCTTTAATATTCTAGATATATAAATAATATGCGAAAGGGTTATAAATAGCGTCTACGCGGCGTCAACGCAACGTCAACGCTGGAAATACGCTTAGTGCGAAGACACTAAGAATTTAATGGATGTGTTTTTTTTTTTCAATTACTTGTTCTTGTATTTTTTTTCAACTAAAAACTAATTGCACAAAAAATACCTTTAACCCCTTATAACAAATAATATCTATTTATTATTTATTTAATTCAACTTATAAAAGCTAACTGACCTTAATTTGTTTTTAATAAATGATATCTATTTATAATTTAAATATAATATATTTAATTTAACACCTATTTCAGTTTGCACTTAGCACTTCCACAGTTTTGTTCACAGCAATATTGTCAAATCTAACTTACGTACTTATTGCACTAATATATTATTATCACGCATGTTTCAATAGGCGACTGACAAAACCAAGGGCAGAGGTCGGATTCCTGTAAGTTGTATATCACGAGCACAAATATCTATAACCATTAAATCATTTCGTGAACGTCTGCGCAATCGCCATTTTATTTAGCACTACACAGAAAAATTCAGGAATGTAAAGACCAATAATAGATTGGTGAAGGATATAACACACATACAGAGAGGCAGGGACTTCAACTGTCAACCTGTCACCATGGATTCAGTAAGTACATGATTCTGAAAAGCCCTGCGGTCAAAATTTTTCGTGGGTGGTCAAAAAATTTAGTCGTTTCATACAAGAGTGTAATACCTACGCGGTCAAAATATATGGAACAGCATTTTTTTTGTTTAGAATCATTTTCTGAATTTATGGTTACAGTTTTTGCGTCCATGTTCCTGCGGTGGCAAGGACATAGTCTCATAAATGGTATATACACGCACACGAGTTATACGATGGAATCTAAAAATAACTGACGAAATTTGTGTGTATTACAGGCAGCCTTGCCCACTCCTTCGGGGAACCAAGGCATTATGTTATATCTCCTGTTAAGAATATATGTATTAGGATCAGTTGGAATTAGAATGAATCATATTGCCTCCTTTCTTTGACTGCTTCACACAAAGTATAAAATTGGTAGCTGAAAAGATTTCTGATTTATGCTTTCGATTCTACATATTTTGTTGCCAAGCAGTTCAAAACCTGTGTATTTTCTTCTTTCTCTTTTATGTGTATTTTGCTCTTGTTTTGCTTTGCAATATCATTCCTCGCTTCTCCTTCACTATCAAAAACAAGAAACTACTCACCTGTGTTGTCCTTTTTGTAGTTCACCTTATTTCGGAATACCTGTGATTTTAAATCACAAAAAAATATGGGATCCATGAAACATTTTATATGTGAAAGGTCAAAAATTAAACTCCAAGTTTTGATATATTTATTTCGATTTCCAGACGGAAGAAAGGAAATCGTCCGACTCAGCCAGCGGCCTCGCTGTGACGACGGCAACGCTTATTACCGCCTTAGCTGTTACATTACTCGCTTAAACGATTCATACTAGAACAATCTAAGCACTCATACAATTTTAACTTTAAATACGACAACGCTATGCGAATACAATCATAAACAAACATAAAGAGGTACAAAAATACAGGTCGAATGCAATCTCCACCGCTGGTGCTGCCATCTATAGTAAATTAGAAACAAATATGTTGCAAGGATAAAAAATCAATTTGACAGTTATAATTATAAAATATTTTAGAGGCATTTTTAGATACATTTTAAAGACGAAGTCGCATATTTCTTTTTTAATTTTTATATGTGTTTTTGGGAAGGCGTGGGACGGAACAAAGTACGTATTTATAAAGTCTATAAGATTGTTGTCAAACGACATTATGAAGGTAAAAGTCTAAGGCTCGGAGTAGTAAGTGTGGAGTGATACCACATCAAATAAAAATTACCCCTTTAAACAACCGTGAGTTGAAATGAACATGAGTCATTGGAGAATCACTAGCATCGCGTCATATAGTTCATTTCCTATTGGCCAATACACATTTGATCGCGACGCGGCGTTCGATTCAAAATGCTTTCTCTATTCTTACTACTCCAGAACAAATCAGGGTTGAGTGATAAAATAAAAATGTTGTAAGTACCTAAATGGGCTCGAGTTTGTAAACACAAGTATAAGTCTCGACTTGATTTTTAGGTAAAATCGCCCAATTATATTATCAGAAAATTATCATTATTATTACTATATTTACATTCCATTATTTTGAAACATTTTGTACAATTTTATTATGAAAAATTATTATATGAAATCGAAACAAATACTGTGTTAAGAGAATTGTGCACTTTTGATATTTTTATAAATTATATTTACATTATTTAGCACTTAATTTTACAGGTGATTTGCGTTCCTTTAAGTATAATCTGAATTAGCATAGTGTTGCTAATGCTTAAAGACTGTGATTACAAAACTTATGATTTTATTTCAATTGTAATCATCCATAATTTTACAAAAAGTGAGACATTTATCGCAAAGTTACATATCGTTACATATTTTCATAATATATTTGCCAAATAAATGTGGCCAACCAAATCATAATGCTTAGCTTGGTAGCTTAAGAAAAATATAGAAAAATGGTCCTTTACGACAGATAGATAAATATAAAAAAACTACTATAGCATCTATAATTAGGAAGGAATCTAGATTTAGCCAAAATTAAATATTAAAATACTGTTTTTGCTTTTAATTTTGTAAACGACAGCCGTCCGGAAGATGTACCCGTCATTAAGAACACATCTTACAAAATCAGAATGTCCTAAATGCGAAAGAAACCGGCTACACTGTAATATGAACTTTAGCTTGTAAGTTATAAAGTCGATAATAGCAAGTAAAAATGACAAGTCTCGCTTACTAATTATATTTGATTACTGCTTGTGTCCAATATATTGTTTTTAGGAGTAAATGAAGTTTGGTGTTAGGGTTGGTGTTTTAGTGAATAGTTTTAGCTATGATCGTAGATCATCATAATACAAAAATAGACCATAATCTTAGAATGAGACGCCTCACTTTTGTATGTTTTCAATATTACGAATAACTGAACATTTTATAGTCAATATGTATGATTTAATGGGACTAAAAAGTCCGTTACTTTAGTCATTGAAAGAAACATTTAAACTAAAGGTAGGCTTGATTTGTATGTATTTAAAAAAAAAAACATGACTTCTGCATTTCCATATGTAAAATCAGTTTGTGTACTATGTGGTGAATATATTGTATGTATTGTATTAAATAAATATTTGTTCATTCATCCTTATTATTTTGTAGGTTTTGTTTTCATATATCGTGTTATGGTGCTTCACAGATCGAAGACATATTTATGAGACATTTATTCATAGAATTTACATTTAATTAATTATGCATTGTAAAGCCTAGGCCACATTATAGCTGCAATGGGTCGCAGCGCAACGCATTTTCACACAAAAAAGATTACCTTTACATAGTATAAAACAAAGTCCTGTCAAGCTTCTGTTCGCTTAGATCTTTTAAACTAAGCAACGGATTTGAATGTAGTTTTCATTATTAGACAGAGTGATTCAAGAAGAGGGTTTATATGTATGGGCGAACCCGCTGACAAAATCTAGTTTTAAATAAAACGACCGACTTTTCAAAATAAAAACAACAAAGTGAAAAATTTTAATTTCGGAATTCGGTATCACTGATTTTGTTTTTAAATCGTTTTATTATTGATGTGAATTCTTAGGCAACAAACAATAAAAAAAATACAAATGAATTGAGAACCTCCTCCTGTTTTTGAAATCGGTGAAGATGAGCGGGGTATCCTTTAGTGTGCGATTCATAGAAAATGTACAAAACTGAAGAAGGAGAAGTTTTGCAATGCGTTACGTTGCGGCCCGCCCCAATCTGCATAAGCCTTTACTGTATCACGCAACTGTTTGGTCTATGATGCGCCTTAACTGGGTTTTAGTTTAAATTATACAAGCTGGTTATCTATCATCCGTTAAGACTATCTATCCATTTGAACAGAGGTCATAGGAAGTGTCCCTCTCCAGTGAAGCATGAATGAAGACTTGTTAGTGGCATTCTGTTGGTTCATGATTTCCTGCGTTATAATCGTGTATGCAGACTGGCGCGACGCATCATGGAAATTGTTCTAGTAGTGTCATTTCTGCCCTTGACAAAATTGCTATTATTAATATTAATTGCGATATTTGCGTTACTTAGCAGACAATGTTTAAAATACAGAAAACAAAGATGTTAAAAATTTCTTGTCAATATGGCTGATTGAAAGTCAGGTGCAGGCTTTGTACTTTCCCGCTCAAATGGATAGACAGACTTATTTTATTGATGTGACAAAATACTTTTTTTTAATTTTAATATATTATAGCTTTTTTATTTCGTTTTAACAAATAGAGATGGTTAAATAAAATGTAATTTATTTTTGACAAGAACATATTTAAATTATAGTTTATACATGTCGTTCATTTATCTCTAACAAGTCTTAAATTTGTATTTCTTGAAACTGTAGAAAATGTTTTACTTCTATAAACGAAATTAGATGCAGAAATAAACTATTGCTTGGTGGACTGTTTAATGAATAGGAGCCATATTATTGTCTATGTCAAAGGTAAGTAGGTTCGATGTCCGGTAGGCAACTAGGGATTTGTATATGTTGCTACGTGGTTTCTAACCATTTTACAATATTTGCAAATAAATTATGAAAGCAGAAAAATATTTGTTTTTGTTGATTTTAATCCTAATGCTTTTTTCCAACCCAATTATTTGATACATCTTCTATACATAAAAATAAATAAAACTGAAATGTCTGTTTGTAATGTCAAAATAAGCTTTGTATAATGTACTGAATGCATATTAAATATATAAAATACTCAGCAAAATAAAAAAAAATTGGCCTTATTTTTTGTTCCGGCTAATCCGAAAAGGCTAGACCGATTCCAACGGGATTATCCCTGGCATACAGGATAAGTTTTTAACCAGTGCGAAAATTTAAACAAATTAAACTTAAACGAGTTACAATAACCATGCAATTTTCATTTTGATATATCTTAGTACAAAAAAATTAAGTTATCGTTAACGAAAGATGTTTATTTTGAAACTGGTTTTTAGCTGGCGCGGATTTAGGATAGCTACAAATACCTAGCTGTTCGATCGGTCAAAATTCTAAGAAGTTCGAAGTACCTACACCGGCGCGCGGTTACTGACCTATTCCTATATTGTCGATATCATATTACGAAATATGTTGGGTGTCCACAGTTTGCTGATTTAAAGTCGGATAAAAATTTAAAAAAAGGTATGGAAAAAATAGTTGAAATGTGTTCTATTACTGATACTGAACCACAAACAAAAAAATATGTGCACTGGTTAAAAAAAATCCTGTATAGCTGATGTTATAAAAAATAACATTTGTCCCGGTAGCGCGTTCTCGTGGTATAATTGGCCTGTTAGTATAGTGGTTAGTGACCCTGACTGCAAAGACTGAGGTCGTGGGTTTGATTCCCACCCAGGACAAATCTTTGTGTGATGAGCACAATAATTTGTTCTGTGTCTGGGTGTAATTTATCTACAATATGTATGTATTTAGAAATATATAAGTATATTTATCAGTAAGTTGTCTGGTTACTATAGTACAGGCTCTGCCTAGTTTGGGATCAGATAACGATGTGTTGGTTGTCCTAAGATATTTATTTATTAATTTCCGACAACCACGCGGGCAGCAGCTATAGTTCCTACTAAATTCGGGGTGATAATACACATGTTCTGGTCGGCCTGAAGCGGTGGTAGATGTGCCGTACCGAATAGAATGTACTCACATTGTGAACGGCTACTTTGTCGTGAATACTCTCATAGGCACTCTCACATAATTAGTCACACTACGAATCACACTCTTTTAAGATTATACTGAACTATGGCAGAGCGGAGTCTCCTAACACAGGCATTGTTTGCTTAAATGGAGGGTCCAAACACGAAACCCTTTTTTGTAAACTGAAGCATAAATTAAAAACATTTGTTTTTTTTTTTTTATAACGCGAACTACACTACGCGACCTGTCTCTCGCACACCGCTCGACCTCTCGCTGTACAACAGAGAGCGCGCGAAGTGTTGTTGGCGTTATCGCGACAATGTGTGTGTGTGTGTGTGTGTGTGTGTGTGTGTGTTATGTTTTACCTTTTTTTAGTGAAAAGGTAATTAAAAAACTGTATTGACTAGATAAGTGGTGATTATTTCTTTGTTGTATATTTCGTGATTATAGCTTCAGGGGGAAGGATAATTAGTAAATAACACACATATTAGTCTTATGTTTATGTATTGAAAGTTACAGCTCTTGCACAGTAATTTAACATTACAAATTTATTATTGGCACTTAATGATCACACCCAACTCTTGGACTATTAGCGATGAATCAGTTCTTCTATAACAGAAAACAAATTAATCTGTTAAAAATTGAATGAGTACAAATATTTAAAATGTGGTAATGGTGGAAATACAGGGTCAAAATAAATTTGGTGGCAATACTTTACTAACGTTTTGGGATCTATATATCGAAAACGTAGGAACTAAACCTGCATTTCCAAGGACCAAAATAGTACCACTGATGCCGCGATTGGCGTGGCCACCAACTGGGCCTTAAACTCATCTAACATATACCTCATTATTTCAGCCGTAAGACGTCCACTGCTGGACATAGGCCTCCCCCCTATTTGGCCAGCTTTGCCATAATCGCCACGCTTGGCAGGCGGATTCGCGATCGCAGTGTACTGGTAAAATGCATAGAGAACGCTGCTGCCCATTCTCTAGTAAGTCCCTTAGTCGCCTCTTACGACATCCACGGGAAGAAATACGATAATGATATTCAACATATCTAATAGAATACTTTTACCATTGCCCAT
Source organism: Aporophyla nigra (assembly GCA_947507805.1). Lineage (NCBI taxonomy): Eukaryota > Metazoa > Arthropoda > Insecta > Lepidoptera > Noctuidae > Aporophyla > Aporophyla nigra. The sequence goes on from OX382295.1 coordinate 9,189,221, forward strand.
TGACTCGAAAACAAAAAGCATAGTACTTGTCTATGACAGTCTGAACTTCATCGAAAAGTATACTTACTGCAATGCAAATAAGAACGAAAATAAATTGTAATCAATACTTACCAGAAATCATTCTTTGTTTTCTTTGTTGCACGGCGATCCTTTGCGTACAAATTTGAAGAGTGATTCAGCCATGTTGCTCGGGGTGGGTGTCTCACAGCCTTCTAACTTTGTGACAATACAAGCAGACAGCTCGTCGAACGTCGCACACTTTTGCTGGGGATCGAAATACATTGAATTAGTCTTATTTATTTCAAGTGTAGATATATAAAAAGCCATAACTTCAAATGTTTTGCTGCAGCAAATCCTCACCTAAGACAGCCCACTCCTAAGACAGTCCAAATATAATCATTCTTTCAAAAATCTCATTGAAAAATAACGTTAAATATTTCCCGATTTTAAATATTTTCCGGGAAACGTTTATAATTTTTCGTTTCATAAAATCTAATTCGAACTACATAATACGAAAAAACAAACCGACAGCCAGCTCTTCTCAAGTGATGCGCTCACCAACGAACAGCATTTCATTATATTTCTTAATATAGGTACTGACGCAGCGTGGATCTGTTAACCATTGGAATACCAAATTTCCAAAATACAAATCAGAACTTACGTCAAGGCTCAGGGCCTTAGCAGCTTCGATGCTGGAGAACTTGTCCTTGATCTTGTTGGCGCACTCCCTGACTTCATTGGCTTTGCTCGTGAAGCACTGGGGTCCACCTTCGGCGATGAACACTGTCAAACAAATGAACAAGATTAATACAAGTAAGTAGGTACCTAAAGCTGTTTCATCAATGTTATAAATGGGTGGGTTGAAGTAGTGAGTGTACTACGTGAGCTCGACAAATGGATGTGCGAATAACACTTGTGCGACAAAACTATACTGCGACTCACTATAGTCCGAATGGACGCTTGTGCGACACTGAATCTAGGGCGATTATCACACGGCACCGCGCACCGCCGCGGAGGGCGGTGGCGGTAAAGCGAATTGTCCGCGCGGTCGGTCGGTGTACGTGTGTAAGGCATCAATGGATTTAGTAGAGGGCAATGCGACATGAGATCCGCTTCACCGCCTTCCGCGGCGGTGCGCGGTGCCATGTGTTAATCGCCTAGTCGTTTCTGGCACTCGCCGGCCGCTGCTGCGGCACCGCTTGCTTCACTCGCTCGTTTCGGTCGTAAGAGTTTACAGTTTTAACCTAACCTAACCGAGTGTACCTACTACGTGAGCTCGAGTGTGTCGCATAAGCGTGCATTCGAACTATGGTGAGTCGCAGTACAGGTTTGTCGCACAAGCGTTATTCGCACATACATTTGTTGAGCTCACGTAGTACACCCTTAAGTCAAAAGTCACTCCATCAATCGCGTAGGGGTCGGCTTTCAGTCTAATCGGATGCAGCTGAGTACCAGTATTTAACATAAAACAATTGCCTATCTGAGCTCCATAACTCAAGCCGTAACGACTGAAAGATCGACGAATAAAAACCGGGACCAAAAGCTTAACGTGCTTTCCGAGGCATGAAGGAGTCTGGGTATCTAAAGATCACTCATCCACGGACCAACTCCGGTAACCGTAGCTGTACCGAATGGATCGATCCGTGCGGCTATTATTACTTAGCCACAAGTTAAAAGTGTACCTAATAAAATACTGCAATAAGACACCTGGATAGGTGTCTGAGGAATTAGATAGCAAATTAATGAAGTTCTAAATTACTACTGACGAAATGAAAGAAAGATCTGAACGCAGAAATTTCGTTTGTTCTATACCTATCGTATTGTTCGTTTTGTCCATAATTTCTAGGGGATTCGGTTACCAATATTTTGCGTACACATTTCGATCAGAAGTGTTTTTTAAAAGGCAATACCTACAGATACTTATATTTTTAGTCATGAAATTATATCGCACTATGAAGTTGACTTGCCATGCTCAAGGCAAACTACAATAGATCAACGTAACACAACGGATATTGTGTGGATTTTAGAATCCAGAATAAGTCATTTTTGAACTGAAACTTCTTGGATGACGTTTCGATACTTAATTGGGCGAGAATTGAGAGTTAAATTTCCCGGAAATTTAGGCATACTTTATTACAAGAGAGAGAAGAAATATATAATTCTCTGTATCAGAACTAAATATCTCTTATTCGTAATATTTAAGATGTGCACGGTGCTGTACGTGAAATTTTTAAAACGTTAATCTTTAAAAGTACTTACGGGCAATCCTGTCACCGTCCTTGTAGCAGATGAAGTCGATGAACTGGTTGGTGCCGTTCTTGAACGAGGACATCTGATCGCGCGCGTTGGTGTCTATGCAGGGAGACACGCCATCCAACAAGTTGTAGATGCAGGTCTTTAGTTCAGGAGTCTTGGCGCAGTACCTGGATTAGAGCGGTCAATTAGTCATAAGTCTTTTTAGCGAGAATTATACTTATTTGCATTTATCTTAGCACAAATACGCGCTTAGACGTAGAGTTGCGGATACCAGTCCGTTAAGGCTCTCACATACAAGTGCGACCCGACTATGCGACGCGATTCTGATAGAACAATTTCCATAAACTTCTATTAGAAATTGTCCCACAAGAGTCGCGTCGCGCCTCTACGTTTATACAATGCCAAACATAATTTCGTTATTTTCTGTCGTTCAAAAAATATTGCCCACAACTAGATCTTTGCAGTCCCATACCTACGGTAGTGCATCTATTTAATAGATATGAAAACACTGTCTTACACACACAAGTGTCAGGTAGCTGTCACAAATGTCAACCGTCAATCACCAAGAATGGCGGGAGAACAGAGACACATACCTAATCTTAATTTTCATTTTTATGATAACTCTGTAAAAACCAGCAGGTTGAAAAAAACTTTACTCCGTTCATCATCGACAGTCTGTATTTTAATACTATACATTTTGAGGATAAGTACCTACTGCATAACCAACAGTCTGTCACTTAAATTTCTAGATAAAAGGTGCAGAAAATAAAGCTATGGATCGTTAAGACTCACTTCTTGAAGACCTCATCAAGGGCACCGTTGGGCTTGGCTTCCTCGATCTCTCTCTGCAGCGTCGGCACGTCAATGAGTCCCTTTACGCAGTCCACGAAGGCCTTGCCAACATTCTACAAATAATAAATGGTACACTTTTTTGAAAATGAAGATAGTCTTGAGATTTTATCGGCAAATCTTAGCGGCAAGTGACGTCGTTTTTGGCAAAAATCATCTCACTTATTTTTTACCTATTTAGGTAGGTAGGTAGGTATAGATGAGTTGTATAAATTATAAAGTGGCCTTTTTTTAAGCCCATTTTCAAGTTCTAGGAGAGACATCGGCTGCTGGGCTTTGTTAATAAATTCGCAATGCAGATGAGAAGGTGGATTTGACTTCTTATCTCCACAGCCAAAGTTAATAGGAATCGCGCGTTCCGCAAATTTAAAAGGGATCGTACTGACGAGAACTGGACATTGTTCAAGGCTGCAAGGAACAGATGTAACCAGATGATACGCAATGCAAAACGCCGCCATATTCTCGATACTATCAATTCTTCGTCTTCTGCCGATATTTGGAAATTCCTTGGAACTCTGGGTATCGGCAAATCGCGACATTTAGATCTTCCTAGTTCAATTGACTTAGACGATCTCAACCGGCATTTCTCTACTGTTTCTATCATGGATCGTCTAACCAAGCAGCAAACTCTTTCTCTAATCTCAGGTCTAATGCGTCCTCATATTAATCCTTTCAGTTTCATTCCAGTTGAACCGGGAGAGATCAGAAAAATCATTCACTCTATTAAATCGAAAGCGGTAGGATGTGACAATATCACCCGTGGTATGATCATAACCATTCTAGATCATCTCCTACCCACGATTACCCATATCATAAATTTTTCCTTGTTCACCGGAGTATTCCCTTCCCTGTGGCGCAAAGCCTATGTTCGCCCACTACCTAAGGTTCCTAATCCCTCTCTTCTCACCGACTTCCGTCCGATTTCTATCCTTCCCTTCTTATCCAAAGTGCTTGAGGCTTGTGTCCACAAACAGTTTTCCAACTTTGTTCATCATAATTCTGTCATTAGTCCTCTTCAATCTGGGTTTAGGCCTGGGCACAGCACTGTCTCCGCCCTCCTTAAAGTGACTGGCGATATAAGGGCAGGACTGGAAGACACCAAAGTTACTACTCTAGTATTAGTTGATTTCTCGAATGCCTTTAATACCGTCAGTCACGACATCCTGTTAGCCATTCTGTCATCTATTATGGTCTCTCCCAAAGCACTGGAATGGTTCTCTTCTTACCTTCAGGAGCGTCAGCAATCAGTTCATGTTGGAGATTCTTCTTCATGCTGGTGTGATTTGAAAGCTGGCGTTCCTCAAGGCGGTATACTTTCTCCACTCCTGTTTTCTATTTTCATTAATCTTATAACTTCCGAACTTCAGTGTGCGTATCATCTGTATGCAGATGACTTGCAGTTATACTCTCAAGGAAAGGTTGATGAATTACCTGACGCTATCGAAAAACTAAACAGGGACTTGTTAGCCATAAAAACCTGGGCTGATAGATTTGGTGTGGCTGTAAACCCTACGAAGTGTCAGGCGATTATCATTGGCAGTCCCCGCAGTATTAGCAAGGTGGCTGGTACAATCTTGCCACCAGTTCTCTTCAATGGTACGATCGATCCTTTTAGCACTGACGTGAAGGACCTTGGTTTGCATATTGATAGTTCCGTCGCTAGGGTTAGCCAAAAGGTTACTGGAACGCTGCGGGCCCTGTACCGATTAAAAAATGTATTACCATCGAGTACGAAGACAATGCTTGTGCAGTCCTTAATTTTCCCTATCATCGATTATGGTGATGTGTGCTACTATGACCTGAATGCAGATCTTCTCGACAAACTTGACCGTCTTCTAAATAACTGCATTCGATTCGTTTTCAATCTGCGTAAATATGATCATGTCTCTGCGCATCGGTCACTTTTTAAGTGGTTGCCCATACGCCAGCGCAGAGAGCAAAGAGCGCTGACTACCTTGTTTTCATTTCTTGATTCTCCCTCTTTCCCCGTGTATCTTGCCTCCCACTTTCAGTACATTTGCGCTAACCATCATAAAAATCTACGCTCATCGCAGAATCGTCTTCTTCAATGTCCCAGTCATCGCACAGACTTCATTCACTCTTCCTTCTTTGTCCAGTCTATCTCTCTGTGGAATGCGCTCCCCCAAGAAATCAGGATGGCACCCAACCGATTGACTTTCAAAGTTAAAGTTCGCGAGCACATTCGCAAAAAGTTGGCAGTTTCATCACAACGGTAATGTTTCTTCATTGTTTATCTTACTTGATTTTAGTAAGTTCATTTATTTATATATATTTATGTGTGTATATATTTATATATAGTTAGGTATGTATATTGTATTTATGGTTTAAATAGGTTTATGCGTTTATATTTTTAATATTTGTTCCCCAAATTTATTGCACCTACCACTGTTTGTCTCTACACCACCCAAAGGTTGACTGGTAGAAAATGCCTATGGCATTAAGTCCGCCTCTGTACATTTGTGTGCGTGAAGTATTAAATAAATAAATAAATTGCAATCCTATTATACTCTTCTGGACACCTAAATTGAGCCAATCTGCACTTTTTGTACCTATAGAAGTCTATAATACCTATGAAACTTTTTAAATGGTAGTGAATTCAGGTTCGGAACAATGACGACACCAAATGATGGCCAGTGTTTTCAAACTGCTTTAAAAACAGTTTTCTTTGACTCATCATGGAACTGCACTCGATTTAGGAGTCCGGGAGTGCGTCTCTTTAGTTCGTATATTCTTTGTAATAGAGTCAGGCATTTTGGCATGTTTTCCTGCCTAGACAGGCCAGGCTACATAGGGTAGTATGACGTACCCGTCATTCATCATCATCATTCCAGACAAGGAACGTCCACTGCTGGACAAAGGCCTGCCCCAATTTGGGGCGGTTTGCTATAATCGCCACGCTTGGCAGGCGAGTTGGTGATCGCTGTATTGTGGTAAAATGCATAGAGAACGCTGCTACCCATTCTCTAGTAAGTCCCTTAGTCTTTAGCAAATAGATAGGTAGGTACCGTTTCTCTTACAAAACATGAGATCGTCAGCTGTTCCGCGTTTGGCGCAAAGAAGTCCGAATATGGGCTAACAACCTCTTTAGCATTCCAATTGCCTTAGTTTGCAAGTATTTGTTGTTAATTAATACAGATAGCGTCAAAAATTCTATGAACAGATGTTTCTTCTCATTGTCATGTTAATGGACGGTGTGCCAATTTTTGGGTTTTAACATTTATTTGCACTTTGATTCACTATTAATGCTGTGAAAAATAAATTATAATATAGGGTACAGTCACCAAAAGAAATATATATGCAGGGTCGTCGGATATAGTTCAAGTTTAGTAAGAAAACTATGGATGTTTTCGAATGGAATTGAATTTGATAAATGAACTGTTTGTTTTCTATTTATTTTTTCGGCTGTATCCGACGTCCCTTGTGGTGCCGGACGTAATGAATAACATCATATCATTCCTTTCCGTGGCTGTCTTAAGAGGCGACTAAGGGACTTACTGGAGAACGGGCAGCAGCGTTCTCTATGCATTTTACCATCATACTGCGATCGCCAATCTGCCTGCCAGGCGGTGCGATATGGCAAACCCCCGCTTTTCATGGGGGAGGCCTATTTCCAGCAGAGGGCATATTACCGATGAAATGATGACGATGATGATGATCCGACGTCCCTGGTTACTTATCTCTTTTGGTCACCTTTTGGTTATCTATCAAACTCCCCTACTCTAGCATGAATTAGCATGGAATCCAGCCTTATTTAATTCCAGTACTAAGTAGGTCTTACCTCAACTTGTTCTACTTTGTCTTCGGCGTTGTTCTTTTGGCATTGTGCTCTGAGCATCTCACGCAGCTGAGCGCGCTTGTCATCGGGAATCTGGTAGTCGTCCGCCAACACAGCTGGAACAAACAAATTCATAAATTCCCACGTCAATCAAACTGCCTAGCCGTTTCCAGATGCAGCTAAATACCCTCGACATCCAGAACCCGGTAACTGGGTTATACGATACCCCTTGATAAGACTCATTGTCAGACTTTCGGGCTTCTGACGACGTAACGACTGTCGAAGATCCATGGTCGATTGTCGACTGGAGGAGTCTCGATATGTTATGAATGGTAACCCATCCACGAACCTTGGATCAACTCATGCGAACGTAAAAGGAGCCTACTACTTTGCGCTTTTCTTGTTTTCAGAGAGAAAAGTAGTATGTAAGGGTCGTAGATTTGCCAGGGTCGCGAGATTTGTTTGAAAGAGATACCGTGACCCTGGCACATGGGCAACTGAAGGAACACGGGTGGGTTTTAGTCAGTAAAAGCGTGACCAGACGGGTGACATCATTTGATGATTTCCCACCCACAAGAAAAAGGTCGTAGATCGTAGTAGGGAGCGTAGTTTATGTATGCATGTCTTTAAAAAAAGAATGTGTTAATGTTTGGATAATAAGTACCCAGATGTTCTATATTTCATGATTTTCAGGAGTCCTTGGTCATCCGTTTTTTTTTTTTTTTTGTGGGTGGGATATCGTCAAATGACCTCTCCCGCTCTAGGGTGAAGCAGAAGGGCGTGTCAGACGTTTACTGACTAAAACCCACCCTTGTTCCTTCAGCTGCTCATATGCCAGGGCCACGGTATCTCTTTCGAACAAATCTCGTTACCCTGGCAGGTCATCGGTAACATTTCATTCACGAGTTATTTACAACGAGAGATAGTTTCGCTTGTACTACGTTTTTACTACGATACCTGTCACTTTGTGTTCGGTATGTGAATTAGTTTTAAATGAAACATAATATGCCATTAAATTAAAAACAAAACAAAAATGCGTTCTGGTCAATCTATAGATTAAATGATTAAAGGCATTATCAGCTGTTTTAAACCGATGTATTCTCAACTTTATTAAATCTGTTAGATACCTAACCAAAGAATTACCTACCTACCAATTACATTACCGGGACAAAGAGCAGCAAAAACTCCATGTCAATCAAAGAATTACCTACCTACTAACTTCATTACCGGGACAAAGAGCAGCAAATGATAATAATTTAATAATACAAATGAATAATGTTTAATAAAAGATAAATACCCAATTAACAACAACTGTTACTTAGAACAAACTTATCAAATGACACCGATTTAACCTCTTTATGCTGTGTAGGTTAAATAATATCGATATTAACAAAATATTTATCCGCACAAAGATGAAAACTCGATTTATTTCATTGAAAAGAAATGTATTAAACCGACTTATTTCTTTTGCTTTTGGTAACCTAATTAAGTGCATGTCTACCGATATACCTATTCTTTGGAAATCTTTCCGTGAAAATGTTGGATAATTGAGTTTGGAGTGAGTTGTCCAAAGTGTCAATCCCTAGTGTCATGTAGAATCATTTCACCTAAATGTTCTCGGTGAATAGATCGGTCGATCTTTAAAGCAGGCTCTATTGTCCTTCTCCGAATCTCCGTAACTTGACCTTTGCTATCCCTTCATTGACTGTAAAACAGTAAGATAGGTAGTAAGTGTGTTCTTTTCCAATATGGAATATGTATGTAATTCAAAACTCTTTAATTATTTAATATACATTGTATAGGAGTCGAGAAAAAATTGCTATATTTTTTAATTCTTTGCCTTTTTTTTCTTATTTTATGTTATGTTTTTCTGGTAGAACGAAACGTAAACTCTTAACGGCAAATGTCAGAAATGACCTGAAAAACCATGTGAATATGTTTTGTAATATCTTTTCTTAGCAAACTGCTTAAATTCTCACCAAGGTACGTTAGTAAGTATAATTTCTGCACAAAAAAATGTAATTCACATTATTTGGGGTTAAAACAGAGATGTAAGCCAAGCAGTATCGTGGTAACAGACGTTTGAACTGTAGTAGAAAATTGTATAATTTTAATAATATTTTTGAGCAACAAACCATAGTAAAATTTGACTTTAAATACTTTTCCTGACTTTATATAAACGTGTTCCTAGAATATGAGAAAAAATTATACATACGTATGCCCTATTCTGTTTTGCATTAACTTTAAGTTTCCTAAGTAATTTCCCAGTAGATGCTAATCAAATTAAGCTATTACACGCCACTAATAAATATATTTTTGGGTTTTAAAGGGCAAAAAAAATAATTAAAATCAAGGCCACCAAGCAAAATATGCACTATTTTGCTTGGCGACCTTGATTTTAATTTGTTTAATTATGACTTTTGCAATACCAAACCTACTACGAAGACATACTTCTTCTTTCCCTTTAAACAGGAATCATAGTATACCTGTTAGTAGTACCTACAATGTAAAATGGAGTCACCTTATGACCTAAAATTATGTTTCCTAAAACAATTTGCTAGCCTGAACCTTGCCCAGTGCACCGATGCATCGTCTCTCAAACTACACAGCGGTGACACGGCGAGCAGAGTTCAAAGGATAATCTTGATCGAGTTAATTGGTAAATGGGCTGATGTAGCTCGCAGGAAGTGGGGGACGAGTTGAGTGGCCAACTGTGGCACATATACACGTATCTTAGTACATACGACCTCACAATGTACTCGTGGATGAAGAAAGTCATATGCTGAGTCCTTTGTGAATGGACGACCGTATGGTATGGTTCTATTGTTGGCTCATTATACGAAATGCATTTGATGGTGCACGGGTTTAGCAACGTGTTGGTTTGGTGATCATTATTTTATCTTCACTGGGTTTGTTAAAGTGGAGGGAACTTTTGAAACTACATACCTCTGGATTTACGGCTTTATTTTTCTAAAGGAAAGTTTAAAAACCATAGAAAACCTAAACAAACTTTAACAAAATGATCATGCTCCATGAGTTGGGTCTTAAGGTCACCTAACCATACATTCGTAAACAATAAACAAATTGTCAGGATCAAATTAAAACACAGTATTTTGATTGAGTATATCTCAAGGGTTGCAGTCGATTTACTGATAGTTTAAATACTAATGAGGCTCATTAACTAACTGCATATTTTTATATCTTTGTTTATTTAAAGATCGCCATCCGTTATCTAAGCATGTGTACGAATACTTACTTAATTGACGTAAAAACTGTTGTTGTTTTTAACCCAAACTAGATATTTGACATAACAACAATTGTTATGATTCAAATTGTCAACAATTTTGTTGTTATTCTTCGATTTATTAGCTTTAATTTGACTGTCAACGACATACGTAATAATTATTATAAACTGAACCAAGAAACAAAATCAATTCGTAATTACTTATCAAAACTGCACATCATATCAATAAATAATTATCTAATTAAATGTTGTTTAAGTTAATTTACTAAACACATTTACGAATGTTAAATAATTAATTGTAAATTGCCAAAGTTCATAGGCCTTTTGACAGATAAGATGGCGGAAGGGAGCGAACGCCAATCAAGCCGTTAAAGACATTATTGCACAGTTTATTGTTTCCCGGGAATCGCACATGGCGACACTTGATTGGGCTAATTTTTTAACGACCGACGTCAACTGCCTGTCTAGATAGACACATAGCTACGATACCTAGTCGTTTGAGTATGTTGTTCCGGAAAATATAACTGCCAATCAATGAATTAACTTACTACCATAAAAAAAAATAGGTTAACAAATATTGTTCGCGAATCAGAAAAAAACATGTCATGGGGACTGCCTGCAGACGATTTTTTTTTAACTATAACATAATGATGCACAGTCTGTCATGTAACAGATAAACTGCTATTACATCATGTCGGTGACGCGAATCCATAAGATTTTCGTGACTATACAAGTTTTCCATAAAAACAGATGATATGGTATTTATACCATATGATTAGTTATTACAAATTATGTTCACAGACACATTTTTCCTGGCTGGAGACTAGGATAATCAAAGCTCTTAAATAACATTTTAATATAACTACACTAACGATTGCCAACTTGGACCTAGGCTACCTGTGTTAAGCCGTCCAGCACAAAATAAACTGAAAGAAAATAAGCATAGAAACTAAATTTTTAGCCTTCCGCACCTAAAGGGAACCTTACACCCTTACTAGAGAATGGGCAGCAGCGTTCTCTACGCATTTTACCACCATACTGCGATCGCCAACCCACCTGCCAAGCTTGGCGATTATGGCAAAGCCCCCCAAATTGGGGGAGGCCTAAGTCCAGCAGTGGACGTCTTACGGCTGAAATGATGATGATGATGATGACCCAAAGGGTGCCAACGGGACCCTATTACTAAGCCTCCGTTGTCCGTCCGTCTGTCTGTCACAAGGCTGTATCTCATGAACCGTTATAGGTAGACAGTCGAAATTTTCACAGAGTGAGTATTTTTATTGCCGCTATAGCAACAAGAAACTTATTTTTTACCTTTTGGGACGGAATCCTTTATGTGCGAGTCCGACTTGCACTTGATCGGTTTTTCTTTATATATTTACGCAGAAAATGTGACGCATACATATATATATAGAAAAAAACTACAGATTTATTCAGATGGTTCATGTAGTATTAATTGACATACCGTCAGACTACTTAATATACTACAGGTGATAGGAAAGGAAGTCAGTTTGAGATCGCAAGCAGTTCACAGTTGCAACATGAAAATACCGTGATCTCCAACAGTTTCTCATCAGGAAGTCATAAACCACTAACCAACTGAAGGGAAAATCATTATCTTTATCTGAGTTCCTACACGCAAGTTATAAGTCATCTAAGGAAAACGGGCGAAAATGGATCTCTAGGTCAATGCGTTAGCAACAAACACTACTTTGCGCTCTATTGCAATCTTCCAATTGTCTTTGTCTGTATAGACATCTGGCAACACAAGTATAATTGTTTCCTAGTATCATGGGCTCTATGTTCCGTGTGGTACGGGACGTAAAAAATAGCAATACCCTATTTCTTCCCGTGGGTGTCGTAAGAGGCAACTAAGGGACTTATTAGAGAATGGGCAGCAGCGTTCTATATGTATTTTAGCACCATACTGCGATCGCCAACCCGCCTGCCAAGCGTGACGATTATGGCAAATCCCCCAAATTGGTTGAGGCCTGCGTTCAACAGTGGACGTTTTTCGACAGAAATGATGATGTTGATGATGATCATGGGCACTACTGCAAGGGTAGAAGAAGTCTCTAAGAACTGGAAGACGAGATGTCGGTCGTTCGGCGGCGAGATGGGCGGATGACATTGTAGTTAACGCAGGCAAAACCTCAATAAAGCTGGCATAGGAGCATGGGGAACGGCACAAAAAAAGAGAGGCCTATGCCCAACCGTGGGCGAAGTCGGGCTGTGAATGATAACTGCAAGGGGTGTTATGAATGGCTGTTGCAATTCCAGTCCTCCACAAATTAAGTACAAAATTGTATCTGTAGTCTAATTTAACTTTAAGCTGTAATTTGTAGAAATGTATTAAAAAATCTATGCTATTGATCGTGCTTGTAATTCCATGACTGCCTCCTGTGTTTAGTGGTCGCAAGTGCTGCTGCTGAGCATGCGATCTTGGGCTCGATTCTCAGGTCAGGCTTAATAGGTTTCCTCATCAGGAATCTCTCAGTAGCAGCCCGGAGTATGCATTTGTGCCTGTTTGATGACAATAGGCTTGCTGTCTATCCTATTAATATTATAAACGTGAAAGTTTGTATGTATGGATATATGGATGTATGGATGTCTGTTCCTCTTTCACGCAAAAAGTACTGACCCGATTTGGATGAAATTTGGCACACAGATAGATTATAACCTGGATTAACACATAGGGTACTTTTTATCCCGGTAGTAAGTTCCTGCGAGATATTTTCCGACCTCCACGCGAGCGAAGCCGCTGGCAAAAGCTAGTTACACATAAAAAGCGTATTGTAGGTGTACTACAAGTACAAATCTACCTAAACCTTCTGGGATGACAGGTTTGTGTTATTCCATTGATCTGATGCAGTGAAATTTATTATTATTAGCTTAATACCTAGGCGTCATATTCAGAACATTGCATAGTCCACCAGGATAGCTCCTTTAGCAGGAGGTTGCATTTCACGATACCTCAGATATAAGTGATCTCTAATTAGTATTACCTATTGCAAGTTTACCAGCTTACGGAACTTCGAATTTCGATGTACGGAACTTCGAAAAAATGCTATAGCAAGTTTTCGAATTTCCGTACATCGCCATTATAAACATTCTCAATTGAATAATTCGCCATAGTGAACTTTATAAATACAGTACATCGATATTTTAAACTTCGAAGTTCAGTATGACTGTCTAAAATTGTTGGTGGACATGCCGGTTTCCTCACGACGTTTTGAGAGCAGTGGAGATGAAATAATGTATAGTAAAGTGCCTGCTTGGGTTTGTACCCACGACCTACAACCCGTCAGTCACGGTCGTTACCACTGGGCCACCAGCGCCACCACAACGCCACCACCGCTTTAAATATCCAAGGTCAGTAATTAGTCAATCTTTAAATGCAATCATATTTCAACGGGTAGAATTGATACGTTCTAGTTTCTGAGGGCAAAAATGATGTAACAAACATACATACATGCAAACAAAACAAACACTGCATCTTTGTTAGCTAATATTGGCATCATAACTAATGTGTCATCAGTATTATCATAAAAGAGGCAGGTACCTTGTTATCATTGTATAGGTTACATCAATATTACAACAATATATGTGGTCATAGCTAACAAGCATGGATACAGACATCACTATTTGATGACCCCTCATTAAAAAAAAAATACAATGTCAATCAATCTGTCTCGCCTTTTCCCAGTTATGTTGAGGTCGGCTTCCAGTCTTATCAGATGCAATTAGACACTAATATTTTACATGGAGTGAGTGCCTATCTAGTGTCTAGAGTGTACCGTGTGGTGCCGGACGTAAAGAATAGCATCACCCCATTTCTTCCCGTGGGTATCGTAAGAGGCGACTACGGGACTTACTAGAGAATGGGCAGCAGCGTTCTCTATGCATTTTACCACCATACTGCGATCGCCAATCCGCCTGCCAAGCGTGACGATTATGGCAAAGCCCTCCAAAATGGGGTAGGCCTATGTCCAGCAGTGGACGTATTACGGCTGAAATGATGATGATGATGATGAGTGCCTATCTGACCTCTACAACCCAGTTATAAATGGGTAATACGCTACCTCTGCCCGCCTGGTTGACAGACTTTCGGGCTTGTGACAACCCGTAACGACTGTCAAAGATCTATGATATACATTTCTGAGATTACTTTCAGACTATCTAGATGATAGTCTAAATGAGCAATATGGTGTCACCAAACCACCGAAATTCGATACCGTAGACCCACGTTACACCATTTATGTTTATGTCCCTTGTAATAGCGGCGAACCTATTGTCATCAACCGAGCAAAAATGCAGACTCCGGGCTGCTACTCAGAAATTCTAGGTAGAAAAACCGAATAACACTTTGCTCGACCTGGGAATCAAACACAGAACCTCATGTTCAGCAGTAAAGCTTGCGACCACTACCCTAAGTAATTCCAATCCAAATGACGTTAAACCAATTACTTCCCTAACGGATACTAAGCATCTAGGTCGTCACGAGCATAAATACCTTACATTACGAAAACTATAAAGTTTTAATGTGAATTATAAAAATAATAATTTAAAAAAATATATACATTTAATTAAATTATAAAAATAATAATTAAAAGAAATCTACATTTCATTAAATTATAAAAATTATTATTTAAAAAAATGAACATTTAATTAAATTATATGATTACAATGTGTTCATAATATCATACAATTCCTAATAAAACTTTAGAAGAATACCAATTTAGAATCTTGCTAAAATGGAAGTGGTCATGAATACATTTACATTATATATTGAACTAGCTTTTGCACATGGCGTATGTAGGTAAAAAAGTACCACGGGAACGTACTACCGGGATTAAAAGCATTCTATGTACTAAGGCAATTCATGGTTTACCCATGTATCAAATTTTATCCAAATCGGATCGGTTCGGATCGTTTTTTTCGGTTCTAGCGTGAAAGCGTAACATTTAAAGAAACAAACAAACCAGCTTTCATATTTATGATATTTAACCCGGCGAGCATGATCCAGGGTATCTCATACCCTGTTAAAATTTAAAAGTACTGTATATTTTAAAATCCTCGTCTGGCGACACTAGATCGGTCAGTAGCTAAAGGTAGGGGCGTGCGGGACGGGGTAGTGGCGTGATCGCAGTGTGGCGCGAGGCATCGGCGAAGTTATACGTGCACAAACTTGTCTCGGGTCTATTATACCCTGCCTCATTTTTGACGTATTTATTTTACGTAATGATTTAATAATGAATTTTAACTGTTTTATTAGTTTTTTTTTTTTCAATTAATTTCAGATTTTGTTGCTTTTGTTTGTTGTTTTTAGATTTTTGTTATTTCTTTATTATTTTACCATATGAATTTGTTATTCGTTCATTTATTGAACATTTTTTTAAATTATTTTTTTTTAGTTTTTGACCAAAATGGATATTGAAAGTCAAGAGGAACAGATTCGTGCTATGTTGGAAGAGGCAGCAACTGATTCTTCTGGAGAATCCAGTTCAGAACAAGAAACGATTCAGTTGATGTTTCATCCAACTCCAGGGAGGAAGAAGCTGTAGTATTTACTACAGCTCAATCAGGTAACGACCTCGAGGACGATTTACCATTGTCACTACTAAGGCAGAGAGTATCAGCTTCTAGGCAAATAAGTGGACCTTTTTATGAGTCTAAAGATGGTAACAAGTGGTATAAAAATTGCCAGCGTCCAAACGTGACGTCGGTTGGAACTGTAAGAAAGAACAAGAGACAGATTCCTGAATTTTTCATTAGAACTAACAGGCAACCTAACAGCTCACTCTTTGGATTTCAGAAAGATATTACACTTGTTTCCTATGCGCCAAAGAAAAACAAGGTGGTTCTTGTTATGTCCACCATGCATCATGATAATTCAATAGATGAATCTACAGGTGAGAAACAAAAACCTGAAATGATAACATTTTATAATTCAACCAAAGCTGGCGTTGACGTGGTTGACGAATTGAGCGCTAATTACAACGTTAGTCGCAACAGTAAACGATGGCCTATGACTTTGTTCTATGGTATTTTGAACATGGCAGCTATCAATGCTTGCATTATATATCGAGCAAACAAAAACGTTACGACCAAAAGAACAGAAGTCATTCGTAATTTGGGCTTATCAATGATTTACGAACACCTACATTCACGAAAAACTAAAAAAAATATTCCAAGGTACATCCACCAGCGAATCGAAGAGCAGCTCGGTGAGCCCTCACCTAGACCTACAATTGCACCGGGACGATATGTCAGATGCCAGGATTGTCCATATAAGATGGACAGAAAAACTAAACATTCCTGCAATGCTTGTGGCAAGCCCATATGTTTGGAACATGCAAAATTTATTTGCGAAAATTGTGCTGATCTCAACAGTGCTAATTAATCCTATTTCAATAAAAAAAAATACTTAATTAGTTTTTTTACGAGGTGGATCTCATTATCTTTTAGTTTTAAGTTGATTTACATTCCAAAGAATAATAATTTTGTTGAATTCTTAATTTTTGTAAAACCTTATACTTTGTTCCTAAAATTACATAGTATAAAATAAATATGAATAAATAAATCATTATTATTTTATAAAGAACTTCTTTCATTTAACTCTATTAAATAATTCATTATTTTACAAAATAAAATCAACAAAATAAAAATAATAGTAAAAATAACTATATTACGGTACATTAAGATAAGGGTATGTCACACCCTGCCACATTCTTGAAGTAACTTTTTTTCACCTCATGCTCGCCGGGTTAAAAGTTAGGATAATTCCAGTCTAGAAACATAGATAATACCCCCGACAGACTGGGTTATGATCGAAAAAAATTACCCAAAGTGACCCTTCGTGCTGATTCCAAATCAATTATATTAGGAAGAATATCTTTATTATCTTCTTAATAGCCATTTGTCAAATTACAAGCATAACCTTTATATGTACCACTTATATGAACAAGAAGTAGGTACCTATATTTCAATAATTCACGAGAAAAAAAAAAAGAGATCCTTTAATTAATGCCGTTAATTTTTAACTTAGCTCTAATTTATTTATTTACCACTAAAACTTAAAAAAAAATAACTCCTCTATTTAGTACTGATAAACCCATTACAAATATAACAATTATAAAGATTCCTTTGTTTTTACATGATCAATTAAAATAGCACAGTTTAATTTTTTCATTTTAATTACGCAAAAAATGAGCCTAGTAAATCACTTAATTCTTTTTTTAAATCCTTGACATGAACTTACCCACAGCCAGTACGGCGAAAACAAAAGTTTTCAGCATCATTTTGCAGCACTGTTTAATACTTTGTCGTCACAGAACCAATGCCGAACGCGGACTGAAGCTCCAATCGCTTTATATCGCGTTTTATACACACGTTGTTAGGATGATAACTCACTGATGCGACGAGGATGAGTGTCGCGAGCATTGGTTCTTTAGGTACTGTAGTGTTATTCTGTAAAAATCTCACCGTGGTATCTGGGCTGAAGTGAGCTTAAAGTGTGCTGTCATTAGTGATAATTCCTAGCATCAAAAGAAATTACAGTTCTCTCACTTTTAGGGCCCTGCACCTAAGTTCTCAGGCTGAGATTTTTTACTTAATTATTTAGGATAACTGCTATATCTAACTTCTTAGAACATTGCCTGTGTAGAAAATACTTCTTAATTCAATGTTGATGAGGAATACCATAATAAAGTTCAGTACGAGCAAAAATAATATCATAAGTGGATCAAAATCTGTTTATTTCATTTCATAGAATCATAACAATACGAATTAAATTCTGGAAATAATTATAGTACGTTACTGAAACCAAACGAAGGCGTCTTAAGGTATTTGCGATACGCCTCGTTGCTAAATTTGTGGAGAAATAATACGTTCTACGAATTCGTAGTGTAACTTTGCATAGTGAATGTGTTAAACTGTTTTCTAGCTTTCGACGGTCGGACATCATTCTACGGGAACTTACTACCGGGATAAAAAGTATGTGTTAATCCAGGTCATAAACTTCATCTGGTGCAAAATTTCATCGAAATCCGTTCTTCTGTTTTTGCGAGATAACAAACATCCAAACATACAAACTTTCAAATTTACAATTTTACTAGCTTTTGCCAGCGGCTTCACTCGTGTAGGCTACGGAAATAATCCCACGGGGATTTACTACCGGGATAAAAATTATTCAATGAGTTAAGTCAATTTATAAACTGTGTGGCCATTCGGCCATTTTTGCATGACTGAGTAACAAACTTCTAAACATGCAAATTTTCACACTTACAATATGATATACACATAGTAGGATTAATATTTACCTACCTTAAGCGTTCATAACATTTAGATAAAAAAAATAATGTTTTATTATAAAAATGGTCTAATAACACAGTCTTGTCGTCTCGATACGCCACAGGCAGAACTTCTGCGTGTGGTGTAATGTATTCGTATTGTTTGTGTGTATTGTATGTGTATTCTGCCCCAAAACAAATCTAAAAGAACCGCACGCGTTTGTTACACCATAGTCAGTAGCTGCTCTTAGCATGACAATAGTCGTCTTCATATTAACCGGTACGATATCTGTGTGTCGACGACAAATGGTGGACAATATGTGGATGAGCATGATTTTTACCATTTTTTAAGTTTTTTATTTTATTTCGGGTTATGGGGTAAGTCTGGGGTGCACACAGTACACACACGTTTAACAGGTTTGACAGTTAAAAAAGACATTTCGTTACAGAATCATTGCCATACAGGAAAAGATTTCCTAATACACTGGCAGTATGATGACAATGGTTAAGATTGACAATAGTCAAAATAGATATTGGATAACATTTAATCCGCGTAATTTTCGTAAAAAGGGTATCAAGTTTTTATTCAAGTATAGGTAAATTTAATATGTGACACTTCCTGTAAATAAAATATTTATTAGAACTACTTATTTTAACTTAAATACAATCCACAAAATAACACTAAAATAAATATATTATATACAATTAAATAAAGGTAAAGAAAAAAAAATAAGGGAGGGGGGAAGAGCTCACTGGGCATCAAAGAATTCGTCCGCATCACTGTCGGTGGGAAAAGTGCCCAGAAGGCTGGCAGCGTTGCCACGTTGGATGGCAATGCTGATTCTTTGACTTAAAAATAGGCCAGCCCTCTGGTCACATGAAGAGTCAGCCAACCGCTTGGCGATGTCCCGAAATACTCGATGAGCACTCGGACCCCACGGCCCTAGTGTTTCAACCCCAAACGGCTCAAAAATATAGCTCCCAATAAGGTTGTTATATTTGCGCCGTTTGAGATTTTTTGCACCTGCAGCAGCCGCCCCAGCACAGCCTGCCGTGCTCAGATTATGGAAGTATAGGTAAATATATTATCATCATCATTTCAGCCCAAAAACATCCACTGCTGGAAATAGGCCTGCTGGAAATCACCACGCTTGGCAGGCGGGTTGGCGATCGCAGTATGGTGGAAAAATGCATAGAGAACGCTGCTGCCCATTCTCCAGTGAGTCCCTTTAGTCGCCTACACACGACAACCGACACCCTTAATATATGGATAAAAAGAATTCTTCCACGTTACAAATATTTGATGATTAACTTAAGTAATAGTTAGTACCTAATAAGGATGATGTAGTAAGAATATGCAACATCCAGTGGTCACAATGTCCTTTGTGCTGTCACAACTAGACGCATTTTTTTCCTTAACTAGAATCGCCATAAAGCAATACCTGTCTGATTGATTGTATTCTATTGATTTATTCATTACTACCTTCTACCCGCGACTTCATCCGTGTGAAATTACTTGTTATAACATAAACTCCAATAACATCGCATCGCCCGTCCGATATTAGGTAATTCGGTTTAGTCTCAGTTTTCTTTCAGACTTTTTTTATTTTTACTTGGCTCTTTAAGGCCGAAGCGTGATGTTGAATGTTCCTCAAGAACTGCACCCTAATTGCGAAAAGCACAATTTATCAGAATCTGAATGGGATTGAAGATTATTTCTAAACCATTGCGTCATTTGTTCGAATAAATTGTCGGCTCAGCAACGTAAATAACGCAATGAATGTTGTTTAACTATGAATATTAAACCAATTCCTACTGATAAAAAATTCCGCAATTACCCCTCTGGGCTATCAATGGCAAACTGCAATTTTGAAGATTTTTACAAATTCGACTGATAGTTCTAAAGATTACCACCTACAAACAAACTTATAAACATTTTTCTTGAACCTTTCAGTCTATTGGAGAAAATGCAATAAAATCCGTTGCGTAGTTTAAAAGATCTAAGCGTACAAACACGAAATGCGACTTTATTTTGTATAATGTAAAGAATAGTAAAGATTGCAGAATGTGACAGAAAAAGGTTACTAAAATGGGGGACACACTGTGTGGTAATTTGAGTAGAGGAAATAAGGAGATTGCTTAGTAGTATTAAATATTGCGTTAGCAGGTAGCTGACTGTCTCGTTGGTCTAGTGCGCTTGCGGCGCTACTACTGAGCACCTGAGGTCCTGGATTAGCTAGACACGTTGGGCAAAGCGTTATTAAATTTGTCTAACAGGAATTTCTCATTTCTGCCTGAAGTCTGCATTTGTGGCTGGTTGATGGCAATAGGCTCGTCACGCATTACATGTGACTTAACCATTAGTTATGTTTTAATATAACATATAGGTTTTTTGTGGATGGGAAATCATCAAATGACGTCTTCCGCTCTGGGCGGAGCGGGAGGGCGTGTCAGACTTTTACTGAGTAAAATCCACCCGTGTTCCTTGAGTTGCCTATATGCCAGGGCCACGGTAACTCTTTCGAACAAATCTCGCGACCCTGGCAGGCATCGGTCCTAGCGGGCCCCTTCAGTTATGTAGGAATACTTCATTTTATGAAACATTTGCGACTGTCAATTTCCGGCCCGCTTCTTAGCAATTATAATTAAACTAGCTTTAGTCCACGGCTTTGCCCGAGGGGATGTTGGAAATTTTATAGCGTTTATTTCCAACTATTTGCTTAAATAATAAATTTAATGGTGTTTACTTTGAAAATGAAGGACTTTCCACACAACAAAGTCCCCTTTATCAGCTCTTCGGGAGTAGGATTTTCAAAAACGCTGCAATACTTATACTTAAACATTTTTAATCGTCAGCCTAATTACAAAATTTGAATAACCTAGCTTTAAAACTGACGAACTTTCATACAAATTTCCACCCCCTATTTCACCCCTTTATGGGGAGAGTTTTCTAAAATCTTTTCTTAGCTGACGTCTCCTACTCATAATTTATCTCTGTACCAAGTTTCATCTTCGTAGGTTTAGTAGTTTTTGAGATTTCGTGAGTAATCAGTGAGTGAATGTATGAATGAGTGATCTTTCGCTTTTATACATAAAGGTAGAAGATATCCGCAGTTTTTATTCTTTGGGTATTTTTTTGTAATCATTTTTTAAATTTATTTCCCTGTTTGGTTTCCTTCCATACCTAAATGTAGGCAAAAATTTTGTTTTTATGTTAAAATTGGGAATACCGTTCCAAGATAAGACTCTATGAATTACATATTTACCAAATACGTATCTACCTAACTTTAGGGTCAGTCAACAATATTTTTCCAAGTAATATCAATAGAAAAATCATATTACTTATGTAGGTATCTATATATGTTTTATACACTGATTTAAATATTCCAAGATGTTAAGTTACTTACTAGAACCAGTTTGACTTAAATAGACTTCGTCTTTATCGGTAGGAATAGTTCTAAAGTATTTTTATTGATTAGTACTTAAAGAACGATAATAATAGTGAGCATTAGCATTTTATGTCGAATTGTAATTATATGAGTTAGTATTTAAATAGTTAAATAGGTACATCCTACTACACTACTAATATCAGAAATATGTACGTTTGTATGTTTGGATGTTGGCTACTTAATAGGGAAGATGCAAATATAATATTTATGAAAATTTTATGATTAAAATGTTAAAAAAATATAAAAGAATGGCCACTGCAATGTTTTTATATTACATAATGTTCATTTTTAACAATAATTACGAATTAAAAATTACTTAAAACAAAACGTATTTCAAAACACCAATCAGCGTTTAGTGACGTCACTCCTGTTATGACAACTTATTTTATTGAGGCTATGGATGTAAAAGTGAATATATTTTATGGGTATATTAATTGCATTTTTTTTTTGTAAAAATGGAAGTTGGGTTTATAAAAGCAGACTCCGGGAATTTACCAAGAGTTAGTGTTGACATTACATCTTTTTTCAGAAAAAGTTTTCCTCCATACATTTTAAACTTTATCCAATTTTCGACGTCATTCTCCAAATGTAAATACATGTTATAGACAAGTTTGTAAGTATTAGGTAGGTTATTAACGTGTTTTCACGTTCAAGCAGATTTACTAAACATTTATCAAGTATATTCGCTGACTTACGTCAAAGTGATCTTCACAGTTCACAGTCACAGCATCGAATAATACAAAAAAGAAAGAAATAATAATAAATAAATAATAAATATCTTAGGACAACCAACACACCGTTATCTGATCCCAAACTAGGCAGAGCCTGTACTATGGTAACCAGACAACTGACAAACATACTTATATATTTCTAAATACATACATATTATAGATAAATTACACCCAGACACAGATCAAATAATCGTGCTCATCACACGAAGATTTGTCCTGGGTGGGAATCGAACCCACGACCTCAGTCTTAGCAGTCAGGGTCACTAACCACTAGACTAACAGGCCAGTCATAAGTAGAAAGCAATGCAATGAAGAATTCAATTCTCAATTCTTTATTGCGTACCATAATGTTAAAGCATAGTTGGAAGGGAAATCATTATTTAAGTCACAATTATGGACCCTGTCGGGCACAGCAAGATCAAGTAGGAGAGAGGAGGAAGAACACTGGGTGCTTAATTAGAAGTTATATTTTTAGTTAATAATATTATACCTACTATTTTTTATAACAATGTATAGATTTTAAGAATTATAATTATTGTTTTATACACTTGTTCAATTAGTAACTGTTAACTGTTAAAAACAAAAAAAAAAAAAAACGATTTATTATATATATATTTTTAAATGATTAATTATTGTTTAATTCACTATTATAATTTATTGCGTATTTAATCATTATTTATTATTCATGGTAAGTTTAATTAATTGGAAAGCTCCACATATGCACTATAAGTTGGTAGGCGTATGTTAATTATAATTTATCATTTAAGTATTCGCCTATACTATAGTAACATTTACTTACAAGGAAAAGTTTCAATTTATTGATAAAGATGTTATGTTTATTTAGATTCTTTATTATTTCGGGTAATGAAGATGAAAGATGAATGAGAATGAATGATGCATGATGATGATGTGATTTATTGTGAATTGCAATAAAGTATTGAGTATTGTAATGGTGTTTGGAGAAAATTGAAATTTCTTTTCGCTGCTTGAAACCAACTTTTTTCTAAGTTTTGGGTCAGAAGGTCCAGTCAAAAATAATTTATTTCGAAACTTTGTTGAAGTAGACACGGACTCATTGGCACAAAACATGAATAAACGCGGCTTTTTTCGGATTATTAGTGATATAGTTATGATCACCTGATGTTGATGGATAGACCATTTTAAATTTTTACAAAAAAATATCTCGAAAGTCGAAAAAAATATGCAAAAAAAAAAACAACCGACTTCCTTAAAAACACTACAAAGTGAAAAATAACTTTAATTTCGGAAGTCGGTGTCTTAGGATCTGTATTTATGGTTTTTTTGCCACCGACTTCCGAAATTAAAGTTATTTTTCACTTTGTAGTGTTTTTAAGGAAGTCGGTTGTTTTTTTTTTGTAAAAAAGTTTTTATTTTTAAATTTTTAGTTGTGGTATTCACCCTGCACTAATTCCAAACAAACAAGCATATTTATGCGATAGCAGAAATCGCGGTTGATTTCCTGTCATTTTTTAAAGAGTTCCGGTGTCTGTCTCCGGAACTCATCATCAGATCTATATGAAAATTATATGGGACCATTTCCGAATAAACCCCTTTCGAACAAAAAAAAAGAATTTTGCAAATCCATCTATATATGTCGATAAGGAGTTGTACCTTCCATCATCAGCTCAACGGAATATAAGAATACAAGTAACGGTCTAAACGTGCCTATAATATTCAAAGAATTATCCCCTAACCTTCTAACCTTTCACTGTAAGTTCCTATATGTACTGTTCACCGATGAGGAGTTCCATGCGGTATCTTCGAAGACTATAATTAGTTCACCACGGATGGATAGATAGAACCAGCAATTATTTTTGATCTTTAGTACAATATCCAAATCACATTACGTGTACTGTTTGTTTTTGAGGAGTTCCTTCGTTTATCTCCCAAAGTATACATCAAATCTTCACAAAATTAATATGGGACCACCTCAGGAGTATACCCTTACGAATAAAAAAAGAATTTTCAAAATCGGTTGACAATTGGCGGAGAAATCGGTGAACATACATAAAAAAAAAAAAAAATACATACAGTCGAACATATAACCTCCTCCTTTTTTTGAAGTCGGTTAAAAACTTTTAACAAAAAATTAAACCGCCTAAAATACAGAAAAGCAAAAAATAATAAATCTTAAAATTATGAGTCGGCGCTTTGAGTGATCTTTGTTCATTGATTTTTCAGCGCCGACTCAAAATTTTAAGGTTTATTATTTTTTTCTTTTCTGTTTTTTTAGGCGGTTTAATTTTTTGTTAAAAAGTTTTTATTTTTTCATTTTTTGTGGCTTTAATGTACTAATAATACTTGGCAAGGTATACCCTATCCAATGAAGAAAAGAATTATCAAAATCGGACTACTCTGTACAAAGTTATGCGTGGTTATACATTACAATCAATGAGTGAACAATCAATCATCCACTGTTTTCCGACCCTTAGGGTTCGATTTTGTTTTCCAAATTTATATGGGACCACCCTCGAAGTATACCCTTTTCAATAAAAAAAGAATTATCACAATCGGACTACTATGTAAGAAGTTATGCGTAGTCATACATAAAAAATAAAAATAAAACAAAAAAAAAATTATACGCGTCGAATTGATAACCTCCTCCGTTTTTTTCGTCGGTTAAAAAGTATGAAAGCCCACAAACAAATACCACCAGTGACAGACAGGAATGACGTCATCAGAACTATAGGTCCGTTTTCGCGGGAAAATTTACACTGTCGATTTAAAACCGCATTTTTTCCGATAAATTACAATGTTTTAATTTTTAATATATTTGTGGTCTATTCTACATGGAATTCTTTAAAGTGAAAACAAAAATAAAAATATTGCATGTTGCCTATTATGCAAAAATTGTTGAACAGATTTAGATGAAATTTGGCACACAGTTATTTCATAACCTAGATTAACACATATGATACTTTTGCCTTAGAGAGTTTTGTATACAACTGCCTCCTTAGTCCAGTCGTCGCAAGCGCTACTTTTGTGCATGAGGTCCTGGGTTCGATTCCAGATTCGGAAGAAGTGTTATTGATTTTTCCATCTAGAATTTCCCAGTGGCAGCCCGAAGTCTGAATTTGTGCCCGGTTGATGACAATAAGCTCGCCCGTATTACATGGGACTTAAACATAATTGATGAAATGTGGGTTTACGGTTGGGGAAAAAGTACTTCGCATTTTTTAAGAAAATTCAAAACATTTTTTAATAAAGTTTATTTACATTTAACTAAAGTATGTAGGTACCATTTTGTTCGATAACTTTTTGCCATCTTGTAGGTAAGTGCCAAAATTTCTATAGGTAGGGACATGATCCCATTGCTATAGAAATTTTGGAACCTCTGGTCAAAATACCGCGACAAGTGGTTTTGGCAGTCCTCTCGTGATGTTAACCTGACACTGCCTAAAGAATTCTGAAGAGACCGAAACAGGTGGAAATCTGAAGGTGCAAGGTCAGGACTATACGGCGGATGCATTAACACCTCCCAGCCAAACTCTCTTAATTTTTGTTGGGTGGCTAAAGATGTGTGAGGTCTAGCGTTATCATGATGAAAAACCACACCCCTTCTGTTGATTAATTCCGGCCGCTTTCTCTCAACTTCTTGCTTTAATCTCATCAGTTGTTCGCAGTAGAGTTCAGAATCGATGGTCCTGCCTGGTGGTAACAGCTCATAATGAATAATGCCCTTCCAATCCCACCACACACACAGCATCACCTTGTTGCGAGTTAACCCGGGTTTCGCCACAGTCTGTGAAGCCTGACCGGCCTTTGACCACGACCTTTTTCGCACGTTCTTGTCATACGTGATCCACTTATCATCACCAGTTATCAGCTTCTTCAAAAATGGTTCGGTTTCATTACGTCGTAATAAAGAATCACAAATGAGTACACGGTTCATTAGGTTTCTTTCAGTGAGCTCGTGAGGTACCCAAATGTCGAGCTTTTTTGTGTACCCAGTTTTTTTCAAATGCGCCAAAACTGTTTTGTGGTCAATTTCCAGTTCTTCAGCTACGTCGTAAATACTGGTATGCCGATCTTGCTCCACTTTTTCAAAAATGGCATCCATTTTATCCGTAATAGGGCGACCAGAGCGACGTGCATCTTTGACATCAAAATTTCCGGATTGAAAACGCTTAAGGTGTATAGTATCCTCGTTAACCTTGAGCATATGGGCGGAGCTAAGCTCCATACCCCCGCACACACGTAACGAGTGGCGGCGGCGCGCTAAACTAAAACGACGACCAAAGATTATGCAGAGACGGACGAAGGTCGGTATTTTTGCCTACGACTGTAAAAGGTACCGAATGGTGGATCAATGGCTGATACTTTAGAAAGACGCAACTATTTGATGTTTATACTGGACATATTTCTTTAAACATGCAGGTATGTGATTGATTAAAGAAAGACAACTTTTCGGGTTAGAGATATCTTTATTTCCCATAAAAAACAAATTTCACTTACATGAGAAATATTAACATAATTTTTAAAAAAAGATTGGTTTTGTAACGCACAGTTTTGGTAAGGAAACACTAAAAATTAAAAATTACAACAAAACAGAAATAGTCAATAACTGTAGGATAATCGCTAATAAATTAAACACTTTCTTTGCCTGGGCATTTTTATTTAAATACAAACTATGTTACAGTTCACACAATAAGATATATTAACAAAAAAGTATTTAGAAATGCCACCACTAATAAAGCGTCCACGCGCACAAACAAATCGACTCCTCTGCAAGGAGCTAGTCTATAAACACACACTGTTACAATACGTTCGTAAGTATTTACACTAACACACACGTCGCGCGTAGTCGGTCGATAGCCGGAGCGGAGCAGCGAGCGACACAGCCCTCCCGTCTGAATGCTAATGCACGACTGCAGCCCGCGCCTGCGCAGAGCCCCTCTACCCTTGACGGCTTAAAAGGGGGGTATTTCTTTGCAAAATTTTGATTAATTTACAATATTTTATTGTAAAATCGTAGTGCCTATAACCGTTTATTTTTATGTGTAAAAATATTTCCAAATAACAAAGCTGTTTAGTAGGAGTATGAAATATAAGCCAAAAAATTGGGTTGTCGTAAATATTTTTTTACAGCAAAGATTTTAACCCTACGAAAAAAGTGCTCTTGTAAAAATTATGTACATGAATCTATAGCAAAAATATATTTTTTTCAAATCTTCAAACCAAGTTGTTAATGAGAAGATAGGTTCATAAAGTGACCGTTTTACGGCACTAAACCGGACCAACGCCCTTAAACCAAATTTGTGCTACTCTCACAGACACTACACTAGGTCCATAAACATCGCAAAATTTTTTCGCGGCTTGCGTTGCATTTTTACCTTTTTTGTAGTAAAATTTTAAAATGTATCGAATTTCTTCATTAGATTCACTCATCTTGACGGTACGAAAAACAAATGAAAATCACACATTTTCCTAGTTTGAATTTGGAATTATGTTCTTTAAAATTTAAACTTTCAATGATACCAAAACCAGCCAGATACAAATAGTATAGCCAAAGAGATTTTATTACAAGTTCATACATACTATAATGCGAAAAGACTTTTTCCCCAACCTAATATAAGTACGGCTCAGCTTTCGCCATCGGGGAACACAGTCGTGATGTTGTTTTACGTTACCATGTCTATAATAACATACACACCTGTCTAGCATCTCTTGGCCTGAGCCCTGAGGCTTTAAACGTCGGAGTTGTATGCCGAGTCGGAGATTTTTCGCTACGGTGAGCTGATTGCAACATTATTCTACTTAGTGGTTCATATTCCACGCCCACCCTTCCGCGATCAGTAAATGCCTGTAAGTATTCCTCAGACATTATTTAAAAGGACTCGTGAATAGTCCACCCACATTTCACGTGTTAGAAACTTAGTATGTATCAAAGCCCTAGCTACAAGTGGCGAATCTAATGAGTCTTGTCTGCCGTCGATCGGCTACAAATCCAGACACCAGATTGGAGTCTAGATCCCATACTAAAGTATTATAAAATTCAAATTGTATCTACTTCTCAGACAATCTTTAGCTGACCTGAGAATCAAACCCAGAGATCATGGGATCATGGTTAAATGTACCTGCTGAGCAAGAGCTCAGTATGTGCATTTAACATACTAAACTTACAAGGGTTGATTAAATCGTAATAATATTGAGTTTAACCTACTGTTCGAGGACAAGACTACAAGAGAATACGAGCACAAGACACGTGCAAAATTATAAATTGGGGATGCCCGACAAGTTTCAAACTTGACCCTGGTGTTCACGCGGCGAGGTCAGAAAGGCTTGCAAGTCAGTCATACGCAAATAATTACTTTAGTCGTAAACCACATTAAGAATAAAGGTTAACGCACACGTGTATACACTGCACGGGATCAGCATCGCTTCAACTCTAGCCGTTAAGGATTATTTCTATGAAACAAAACTGCAACGCACACTTATGTGCAACGTAACGGCATTACCTCGGATCGGGATCAGTGCGCGGGGTGGAGTTGTGGAGGCTAAGTGAGCGTAGTGGAGGGTGCATGACGGTACTGAGGGGTGCGTGAGTGTTGAGATAAAGATTGAAAAGCGCCTCTCATTAACGTTCTGAACGCCACGAAAAGAGACGAAATAAGACACAGAGGCATCTGAAAACCAAAAAGAGTTATGAGTACGAGTCTACTGCCGAGTAGTGTTGGGTCAGGAGTTCTCTGATTAATTAAATTACAAAACACTGAGTTTGACCCTCAATCACTCTTATATATTCATCTATTACCAACTACCCTGCGGAGATGTTTTCTCCACCTAACAAAAGATAGTTTCATTGAAGATTTCGTACTCCCAATAAATACTTACAAATACTGGCAGTTGCGGTTCCTGCAACGCATTTTCTCTCCTTCTTCGAGAAGTAATCAACTCGTTTGTTCAAGGCGGATTGGCAATTACAGACTAATACAGGGTGGCTATGCGGTCACTGAGAGTGACGGGATCCGCATGAATTCAAACGGGCCAATACCTGACCGGGGTAACATGACAAAATGGACAAGCACTCCAGCGCCCCGCCTAATGCAGCAGAATACCGCGTGGTGTTTTAGTCAGCAAGAGTCTGAAAGACCCCTCTACCAACCTCAGGGTGGAGGACATCCATGAGGATTCCCAAAACGAACGATAAAAATGGACGCCGACGCGCAACCTATTACCATGGATTCTGTACATGATCCTGCGTTGAAATCCTTTGTCGGCTTTTTTTTTTAATTATCTCATCCATATATTTTGAACGTAGGTGTGGGCACTTATTAATCAAACAGCAGATTTTTTTTTTGACCAGTGATGAAAAAGTTTTATACTCTAGAACAGCCTTTCCAAAAGTGGGCGATAACGTCCCCCTTGTGGGCGCTGCAGGGCTAAAGGAGGGTGGTAAGAGACCCAGATAAAAATGGCATGGCCAATGGCCATTTTTTATCGCCCTCTTTGGGTAAGGCTGCTCTAGAATCATGAGCGGAATTCGTGAATACAGTTTGAACGCCGATGTCCCTGCCTATATTTACCATAAGTCTTGGTTTCCTCAAGATATTTTCCTTACTGTTCCGTGCCGGATGTAAAGTCCCACCCCATTTGTTTCAGTGGGCGTCGTAAGAGGCGCTTAAGGGACTTACTAGAGAATGGATAGCAGCGTTCTCTATGCTTTCTTTCCACCATACTGCGACTGCCAACCCTCCTGCCAAGCGTGGCTATTATGGCAAAGCCCCTCAAATTAGGAGAGGCTTATGCCCACAAGTGGACGTCAATTGGCTAAAATGATGATGATGATTTTCCTTATCTTACCCGTCAGTGATGTCTAAGATAAACCGAGATAGTAGGTATGAAAAAAGCCACATTGGTACTTGCCCGCATTTGAACCCACAACTTGTGCTTGGACCTGCCTACTATCAAACTAATATGCACTACTTCTAAGAAAGGCCTATTAGAAGATATTAAAAAGTCTCATGTTCACATTCATCAATGGAGATGTCATATGAGAAAGCATTAATTACAATATCGCGTGATATTATATGCAGGAAGTCATTGGATACCCCACACAATTGGTCTATCTTCCTGGAACTGGAGATAGCAGAATTATTGCTATACCTAGCTACATACAAAATGACCTAACAATCTTCCAGATCTATATCTGATCTTTGTTCAGCCTATAGTATCTCCACTGCTAGACAACCCTAACACAAGTATGATTAATTACGTACTGGGGCTGTTTCATTTATATTTGTAAATGTTTGAGACACAATAAACAATTTATTTATTTACTGCTGAGACCTTGTTTCTGTGAGACGGAGTGGCCATAATCCTCGCATGTAGGATGCCACGTGTCTTCGTATTTCTGGTTAAGGAAATGCCGATTTCTTCACGATATTCTCATTTACCGTTATGTTAAATCTATACTTATTATAATCTTGCTTATTATAAAGCTGAAGAGTTTGTTTGTTTGTTTGATTGATCGCGCTAATCTCAGAAACTACTGGTCCGAATTGAAAAAATATTTTTGTGTTGGGTAGCCTATTTATCGAGGAAAGCTATAGGCTATATAATATCACGCTATAACCAAAAGGAGCGGAGCAGTAATGAAAAATGTTGCAAAATCGGGGAAAATCTCACGGGTAGGCGATTCGACGCTATGGGAAGGGTCGGGGGAACAAGAAATTTTACGCGGACGAAGTCGCGGTCAGAAGCTAGTATTGAATAAGCTTCAGATTATTTAATTCATATAAGTAATTAATGATCAATGCTTCAGATCATTTTGAATTTAGGATAATACCTATTTCTCAAGTTAATCGAAGCAAGCAGAAAAATCCTTCCCTGAAATGTTATTACCCCTTTTCATCCATTTAAGGGTTGAATTTTGTACAATCCAAAGATACGTTATTGATTTTTTTTATAACGATTATAAAACTCATTCGCGATTGTAAACAACAAATCTTCAGTCAGGTACGCATTTTATTTAGTTTTCGTTAAAAAGTAACCTAACAATCTATAGGGTAATTTTTATCTGCAAAAAAATCCCAGTTTATTTCGATAATAATAATTTATCATTAACTTCTTAAAATATTCCCGACAGGTTAAAATAATTTGATCGATTTTAAATTAACTTTAATAATCTTCCAGCGGCAGCTGCCGCTATACCGAGGCTGAAATATGATTAAAAATGTTCTTGCCAGTATGAACATAATACTACACATATTACGACATAATACTACACATATTACGACATATTATAACACATGCCCGACATATTATGCGAACGGACATATTTTTTTCATCACGTCACGAAAATTGATATCTACGAAAAGCCAGAATCTCTGTAATCGGGTGACTAGTTTCGGAGATTACCTCTTACATCTAACGGTACCTCTTGATGGTATTAGTGAAGATGTAATACCACTACACACCCAGTTCATAACCTATTACACTGGCGATGTGGGAGAACTATATCCTCTTGCCTACTCCTCCGAGGACAACAGGTGTGCCTTTTTATTCGTTACCGGACACTGAACCTCTTAAATAGATTGTTACCAAATATTTGGATTTGTTTCAACTTTTGATTCCCATGATAGTATTCCTCAAAGGGTTTCAGTGGGTCCATCATATCTATATTGGGAACTCTTGGAAATAAATCATAATCTATTCGCATTTTTATTACGAACCGAATTCACTTTGTAGATGACATTAACCACTTATATTTTCAGGATGCCACAAGGCAGTGTACTTGGACCATGCGTTCTTACTAATGGCATTACTTGAAAATTATCTGCTAGTACTCCATGGACTACCTATAAACTCAATTAAGCCTATATT
This sequence comes from Aporophyla nigra, assembly GCA_947507805.1. Classification (NCBI taxonomy): domain Eukaryota; kingdom Metazoa; phylum Arthropoda; class Insecta; order Lepidoptera; family Noctuidae; genus Aporophyla; species Aporophyla nigra. Next base: position 9,221,683 of record OX382295.1, read on the forward strand.
CTTTATTATTGATTCTTGGGAACCTGTGTGTGGTAATCCACTTTGTTGTGGATGATTGATGAAGGTTTGTGATAGAGACTCGTCTTAACTACTCGTCAAAAAACTGTTGTTCATCTGGCGTGTTTTTACTGGTTATCGAAGACTGTACCTCTGCTGGACAAAGACTTCCACCATACTTTCCAAGTTTCCCTTTCTTGCACTATCTTGAATCTGTACTTGCGGTTAGAGTCTGATGTCATATTACTAAAGTCTGTTATAATTTCAATTGGCTTGCAGCTTAACCCTGAACTCGTTATCTTCCTTGTATACAGTAAATATGATTATGTATTGTTTTTAAGTATCATATGAATAGAAGATTTGCTAACTTCGGACAATCGATTTCTTTAAGGATATTAATTGTGCTAGTAGTGCTTTTGTTTTGATGCTACAGTAATCTTAAAGCGCGTATTGCTCATAAGATTTTTAATTCTTCGAAAGAACTTCATTTTTCCTGTTCTTATCTATTGTTGTTCTTGTTTTTATTAAAAAAAACGGCTAAGTGCGAGTCAGACTCGCGCACCGAGCTTTCCGTACAAACCTGTAGGTATAAAGTTTAAAATTAAAAAAAATATTTTTATTATATGATGTAACTAAAAATTAACGGTTTTCGCAATTTTTTCCTTTATCTGTGCTATAAGACGTTGCTTCGTACCAAATTACAAAATTCTTGATCGACTGGAAGTACCCTTTAGGTTTTGATTCCCTTGCGAGTTTCGAAAATTTGCGGCATAAACGGCTATATCTTTTGATTGCGTTAGCTTAGAAGTTTGGTTTTTTCACATCTCTAAGGGACAGTAAACTTGAGTATTTGATATAAATTTCAGCTTGATACCTCCACGCATTCGTGGTAAAAAGGGTCTTGACGGACGGACGGACGGACAACAAAGTGATCCTATAAGGGTTCCGCTTTTTCCTTATTTGTAACATCAGCAAACATGACCTCCAATATCTTCTTTTCTTCTGTTGCAGTTTTTGTTCAGTGTTCGTGGTTCACCCGAACCGACGCAGGATGTTGTTTTGTAACCTTCGCAATATTCAGCCTTCCTTGTTTTCACTAATTCAAAACTATTTTGTACCATTTCTTAACTTCTTTCATAAATAAAATCTTTATCACCATTATCTTCAGTTTTAGAACTCTATTTTTCGTTTGGGTTAGTAATAGTGCACTCTGATATCGTATGTTATGTTGGTTTATTGGTTACCTGCTCCTCATTAATCTTCTATTTTGGTTTATTTGTGAAGATTTGTAATTGGCACATGACAATTTATATTTTCGCAAACAAGTCAAGATTGTTAAAATTTGTCTTTCAATCCCACTTTCTTACTTAAAAGTGTTGTAGTTATTACCGGTTCACAAGCAGTTCATAATTTTATTCATATTCCACGATAAGAAAGTTATTTAAAGGTCGAGCTCGAAGTTAAGATAAAAAATTAAAATCATTAAATAATTCGTTCAATGACCTTTATTAAAAAGATACATCGAATGGTTATTGTATAGATAGGTAGGGTGCCAATTAAATATTCCAATCGTAAAAGTATTCCAATGGTTTCATCGCATATTGCACTTCGATTGGGAGCTCATGAAAGTGAACCACGCTGTTATTTTTTTCTTATTACGAAACGAGTTTGCTTTGTAGGAGAAAATCAACATTTATAGTATCGAGATGCCAAAATTATTTATCATTTATCATTGAAGGTTGCAATAGACAGTCTTCGTTCATTTGCTTAGTATCAACATAACTTTAAACAATAACAGGAAACTCCACTTGACAGTTCGTATTAACTCACCTTCCCTTATTTATTTAATGAGTTGGAAAAATATTATTGCAAAAAGTCCGATCCGTCGATTATGTGTAATTTTATCCATGAGTGCCAAGATAACGTATATACTCAACTGTTTCAATATTTGTGATTTGTTTAGAAGGTGTGACTAACAACTCTATATCATTGAAATATTGATTAACTACAACGAACAGACGGCTCATATAATTTTATTTATTTATTTATTTAGGTTGGCCAACAATTGTTTACACAATACATTATATATAATTTCGATAACAGTACATTCTTAAGTGCAACAATTAATTATAGGCTAACACAGCATGCACCATTTATGGTTTTACACATTATTACAAAAACAATAAGGATATTTACGTTTAAAATCATGCAACATTTTTTGGTAAATCATGCGTAACAATAATACAATAACAAATAATTTAATAATAAATAATTGAACGAATCACACAATGATAAAATTAACAAATTGAAATAATTTAAGTCACATTATTAAATTCAAATGCATAGGATTAAAGTAAATTGATATAAAATTGAATATTAAAATTAAAATAATCATTCGGTAGCGAGGTTATTGGTTGAGAGTAAAGTGTTCAACCACATTTTTATAATATTTTCCGATGCTGTCATGGTGTACGTCAGTGCGGTCACTGCAGCTGTTCAGGTTTTTACAGAGACGTGAAATCGGTGAGTTTGCACCCAGAACCGTTCTGCGCAATGGTAGGTACAGTGGTGTTATGGGTTTTCGCGGATAGCGGGCTGGGGCACGGAACTTTAGGAGACTCAGTAGGTTTGGACAGTCTATTTTATTTCTAAGTAATTTATAGATAAATAAGGCATCAGTAACTTCTCTTCGAGTACTTATCGATTGCATTTTAAAATATTTGAGACGAGAATGATATGAGAGTAGCTGTTTACTTTTACCCCTAGAAAATGCGAGGTGCCACAGAAATCGTTTCTGAACTCTTTCTAAGAGTAATTTATGTGTGGCGTAATGTGGTCTCCATACAACACTGCAATACTCCAATACGCTTCGTACGAGGCTATAGTATAGCATTATTTTAGTACTGACCTGTTTAAAGCCCCTGGTGTTTCTCAGCACAAAGCCTAACATCTTCGATGCTTTCTTAGTAACATTCTCGATGTGGGGGACAAAAGTAACTTTTTTATCAAACAGTACTCCCAGATCTCTGATTGCATCCACTTCTTGAATTTTCTCGCTACCTATGAGGTACTCTGAGTGTATGGGGTGAGACTTTCTTGAAAATGACAGATGGTAACATTTTCTTAAATTAAGTTCCATTTTGTTAGTCTCACACCATTCAACAACTCTGTTTAGATCATCTTGAAGAAGTGCAATATCGGCCGGAGATTCGATTCTCCGCGCAAACTTTAGGTCATCAGCGTACAGAAAACACTCGGAAAAGTAAAAGCAGTGGGGAAGGTCATTTATAAATAGAATAAATAATATAGGAGCCAGATGAGATCCCTGTGGGGCACCGGAAGTCATACATTAATTTTTGGCAGATCGAAAACCGTTAACAACATCATAAAATTCTCGCTTTGACAGGTATGATGCTAGCCATTTCAATAAGGGTCCAGTGATACCATACATGGCCAGTTTATCAATTAGTAAGGCATGAGGAATTTTATCGAAGGCTTTGCTGAAATCAGTGTACAACACATCATATTGTTTGTTAGAGTCAATAGATTCTACTAGAGACTCCGAAAAAGACACTAAATGATAAGCTACAGCTCTCAAATCACCTGCACTCATTTGAAGCACGAAAAAATTTGATGAACTATACAAATAAAATTGAAAGAAAAAGTCTGATTTCCGCAGCACAATAACAGGTGCAAAGAAGTTTAAGCAAGCTCGAGAGTCACTGGTAGTCCCTGTCATTATGTTTTTTTTTTATTGGACCATACTTAGGAACCTTCCGCTAACGGTTACGTATTATAATACCTAAGTTTATTCCAACTATTTTCAAGATAACTACCGTCAACAGACCTACAGTTTAAAATATCTATTGATCGTTTCACCGATTTTTGTAATAACGAATGAACGAAATCCCTAAAGGAGAATTCGACTACGGTTTATTCAACTACTATTAATTAAACTAAGGTTGATTAAACTAATGGTCGATTCACCTACTGTTGATTTATCTGTGGTCTTGTGTTTGATTTACTGGTGATTTTGTATAGGTCGATTGGATTATTTGCTCATTCGAATTTTCGCGAAAACCCTAGGGATATTGCGAAAACACGGATAATTATACAATGGTAAAAACATTTCTGCGAGCATCTTGGAAGTAGCACGGTTGGTCACAATTTGAACCTAACCTGACCTATTTAACTCAGTTTAAAATGACGAATCATATAATTTGCCTGTGAGTAGATAATTAGACAATGGTAAAACCATTTCTGCGGCAGATTGTATGTTTCGTCATTTTGAAATGAGTGAAATAGGTTAGGTTAGGTTAAAACTGTGAACAACCGCGCGCGAGCCGAGCGAGCGTAGCGAGCGGTGCCGCGGCAGCGGGCGGCGAGCACTACTTCTAAGTTGCTTGCAGAAATGTTATCACCATTGTCTAATTATCCGTTAAAAAGAAAATTAAGAAAACACAAAAAAATTTGAATCATAGTTTATTTACATTAAGTACTGAGTTTAACACAAAATGTGTACACGTAACGTGTAAAGAGATTGACATTGTAACTACCCACCACTTTAGAAATCATTCCAGCGCACAGTATTAATAAATTGTTGGCGAGTCGTCCTTTAGGTATTTCATACATAGTTGAAATATCAAATATCTTAAAAAATCATTCGGTTATTCGTTATTGCGATTAATTTTAGTTTAATCAACATTAAAGTTAAACAATAGTAGAGTCGACCAATTCAATTTTATAATTTAACTTTAAATACCCCTACAACTTCTGATGCTTGCGCCGAAAAGCACTTCTGCGTGGTTGCGCGCTGCTACACCCAAATAAGTAGTTTCCCAGCAATAAAGTTAAGCTCTATGTTTCCTAGTTTGATGTACAGAATGCGTAGATAACGGCTATGCGATGGGTTTTTTCCTTTAAAATCAAAACCCAATAATTCCATAGGGCTGATGGATATAGGTTTAAGTTTCCTAATAAAACCTATCTCATGTAGCATATTCATTATTCATTAATTATCGTGAACTTATCCCAATTTATTTGGGGTCGGCACAACATGTCTTTTTCTTCCATACTTCTCTATTAGTCGTCATCTCAGTAGGTAAGGGGGTGACCCTTTCTATCCATATCATAATTCACACAGTCCATCCATCGTTTCTTTGGTCTCCCTCTACTCTTATAGCCATCGACATTCATACTCAATACTTTCCTCACGACATTTTCCTCATGAAGCATAATCATTACTTCATTATTAAATAACAAAAGGTAATCAAGAGGTCCAACCGTCGACATCTTCGGCGCATCGTCCGATACGGTTTGTTTGTGTCTTGACCTTAGCCCACACTCGTGCAGATAGTGAGGGGTTATCAACACATCTGAGTCACACGTAATAACGCGACGGACCTAGGAAAATTTTATTGCACCACAGTTTTAACACGTATTAATGGGAATTATGTGCTAACTGATAATTCAGTGTAGAGCGTTTTGTAGATTATGAAATTGAATAACATTTCAATGGTATAAGTCAAAGGTTCGTATATAACGAGTACCTCTGTTATATTTTGCACTGATGGATGTTGGGGATATAACAATCTTGATTTGAGTTCACAGCAAATTGTTCCTCAATTTGGCTATCGATCATTGATTACCAGTAAAGTAATTAGAATAGCCCAAAGCTTTTATCGGCATGTAGGAAATTTTAAAGCGCGATGTATGCACAGTGGTCTAGGTAAACTTGCTTTAGCTAAATCTTATTTGAATGATATACAGCAAATGGTTCTAATTAATTGGTGTCAATTTACGATTTAAAAGTAAAAATGGGTGTTCCACAAGGTTCGATATTAGGTCCTTTGCTCTTTTTAATATACATTAATGATCAACCCCATTTATAAAAAAAATCTACCACAAATGGTATTATTTGGTGACGACATGCGATACTTCCTTAAATTTTAAGATAAATAAACCGGCATCAAATCTAGACGACGTAAATAAAACCCTGCAGCAGGTATAAAATTGGTTCACTGCTAATAATTTAGTATTAAATGGAAAAAAAAATGCATAAGATTTGCCTTACCGAATGTTAAAAGTACTGATTGTGCCGTAGTATTGAATACAGAATAGAATTCAACAATAAAACTCTTTTCCAGGGAATCACGCTCTAATCAAGGCTACAATGGGGTGCTCATTAAAAAAAAAACTGCTGGAAAACAGTTTCCCAGGAGATCCAGGAGATCCAGGAGGATTCACAGGAGATCCTGCAGGACGGCTAAGTTCGCTGTAAGAAAAATCCGTAAATTTAGTAATGTTTCTTTCCTCTGATACAATATCTCAGTTGCCCTAACACATACGGGATATCCCTTTTACTTTTTTTATAGGGAAGAAGGTACTAGATTGTGTGGTGTATAAAAGTACCTACGGTAGAAATCATCCTAGTGTTATTTGCTCAATAATTATATTTAGCGGGTAAAAAATAACAACGCATAATTTGGTTCTATATTTTATTTTAAACATTATAATGAATATTAGTGGCAATTTGTGGAACTACTGACTGAGTATGATTATAATATAATGCACTGCAGATCGTCAGAATCCAAACTGCGCAGACAGACAATGCTTATTAATTTTAAATTAGCTGAAATGGCTTTTCGTGCTTGGCTATCATATTTAGGCGGGAAAAGTCGGGACATTAACTTAAGAAACAAGTTATAATTGGTACAAATAGCTAACTGTCATTTTAAACATTGATATGATATCCATTTTTGTCATATATAATTGTATACACTGAACGTCTTATATAATATATTGCAAAGCAATAATTAGGTATTAAAATTGCTTGCCATCTCGACAAGCGAAGGCAGAATGTTGATTAGAGCTTGGCAACATTAGAAGAGAAATGTCAAGTGTAATTTCGTTTTGTTTTAGTATGGTATCATCGACTACTTCATATAAATTTCCTAAAAAAGCTCTTCTAAGTACTCTGATAAAGATAGGTAGGTAAGAACATTTCTCCTAGAATGTCACATGCTCTAAATCAACACCCTGCATCTAAACATCATAATTATCTTTGTATTAATATAACGTTATATAGACATTACTTAGGTTTACCATAAACCATGTATCAAGTCTCATCCATTTCAATAATATTGTTCAAAACAACACGGAATACAAATTAATTTTGTTCAACGGAAAATCGTCAACTAACATCTACCACAACGATGAGTAAAAACTTTCGAGTTCTTGTCACACAAGAGTATGTTTGTTACAATAAAATCACAGGTAAGTATTTTATCACTAAATATATTATTATGTATTTAACAGCTATAATTCTCTTTAAGAGAACGAAAGGTTCAGCCCGCTAGGGACGTGAATATTTCTAACACATATGAGATCGAGTATATTACACAATCACAAACATATAAAGGGAATAAATAAATATATAAAGCAAAAAATAAGGATCACCACATAAATAAAGTCTTAGGCGGTAAGTTATACATAAACTCGTTTTTGTCACACCAATTTTAACGTCATCGTCGTCAATCCAAAAGTCCAAAACGTCAGCTTCGTCCACATCGAGGTTTTATTCTACTTTTTTCAGGTCGCGTAGTTATACACATATAGTAGTAATATAACTACTTTTAGAAGTAGCTTTAACATTAATAATATTTAATATATAGGAGTACCTATATGATCGAAAATGTCTTAGAGTACCCCTACAGTTTGCACATAATTTGATTGCCACTTATTAGCCACAGTTTCTACAGAATACACAAAAATCGTCACACCAGTTACATTTGAAAATCCGTCAAACAAACCAATTGAGTCCATTTTCTCCACGAAAGTGTGGTATACTTTTCCATCCCTATTTATATACAAGTATACTCAGTTGCAAAACTATGAATCATCTACAAGAACTGTACACTCAGCTACGAATATTCAAGTAAATAGCTTTTGCAACTAAGTGTACTAAACAGCAATAGTATTATTATATTGTTTAATATTAAGTTTATTAAAAAATTTAACGTGTTTATTATGTATATATGAAACTAATAACTATGTAGATTAAATACTGCTTGTACTTTGCTTAAGAACCCGTTCTTATTATAATGGTAGAGTGTATTGAAAATCAGTGTTTTTTACATTGTTTTAGTTACGAGTCAAAAGTCAAGTGTAGGGCAGTGAACGGTCAAAGATTTACAAGTTTCTCATATTTTGTAGCATATTTAATATTAATATTTCTAACGTGTACCAGTAGCTAGTATATCACTGTCTATTAAATAATATTATGTACAATATGACATTGGGGTAGTTGCAATGTTATTCAGAGGATTAATTTAACACTTGAGTTCTGAATAATACTTGCGCAAAACTATTGTAATCAGTTTAAAAAGAGTTCTTCCCGTAATATAAATTAGGATTTAGATAAATTTTCCCTTTATTATCTGCCAATAATGCAAATTGAAATTCGAACACCGCCATAGTTTTTTATTTGCAATTTTTTTACTATGTACAATTACAAAATTGTATGAATGACAATATTTGGCACTATACAATTTCACAAATAGGTAACCAAAAGCAAATTCAACCCCGTAAATTAACCTCGTAAAATCTTGTAAAGACATCGGGGGCATAAGTACTGAAATATATCAATTAAACAATTTTTTATACATCAATTATATTGAAATATTCGGAAGCACTAGATTTTGATGACGTCATTTTCGATTATACAAAAATGGTTGTAGTCACATCGAATTATTAAGAAATTAATTTATTTGTAACAAACAAAATGTTTAAATAATTTAACACCGTTAACTACTCTGTACACTATATTATTTAGTATATGAGAAAGTAACATCAATCCATCGATATAGCAGTGTATTAATATTTTGTTGTACTTATTCAATAATCATCATTTTATTTATAACATGGTGAGCACCCTAACCAGAACCTTTTCCACAGAGTAAGAAAATATAGAAGCGACACTGCGACTCACAAAAGCATTATTTATGCATATAGTGACGTTGACGTGGCGTTACACGTTCAACGCAGTGATTCATGTATCGTCGCTTGTGACATTGACAATGCCGAACTAATTTTGGCATATCGCAGCCCGGGTCGCAGTATGGTGGCGAATTATTTTGGTAGCAATTGAGCGAACACCTCCTACTTGACTCTCGCTTCTATACAGTTTCTAACTCAATACCTTTTACAAAATAGGGCTGTCACAAATCTGAAGTACTTACAAGCAAGAAGAGATTAATTGAAGCTCATTTGTTTTGACCCTATTAATCTTTGGATTGTTTTGGAGTTGGAGTGTTAGTTTGTGTTTTTTGTTTGTTGATTAGTGCGTTAATAAGTTTGATCCTGGCCTTGACAGCTTTGTATCTGAAATATTCGTCTTCGTGGCCTTTCTTATCATCTCTCTGCACCTTCCTGCTATTCTGGAGCTCGAAGCTGACCTCGTACTCTTTTATGGTGCGGCGTAAGATCTGGAAACGAAAAATAAATGGTCAGTACTGAAGTAGCAGTCTGGTAGCACAATTTCTAACGCTTACTGTACAAAAATCCTGAACTCTCTGATCCGTGAACTACACCTGTTAATTTGACAAGAGATTGGACAAATGGTCATGACAGTTTCAAGTCTAACACGGTGCCCAATACTGTTGATAGGAACTGTTCAGCTTAAGAAGAAAACTGACCCAGATAACAAACATTTTTTTTTTGGATGGGACCAAATGACCTCCCGGTCTGGGCGGAGTGGGAGGGCGTGTCAGACTTTTTCTGACTAAAACCCACCCGTGTTCCTTCAGTTGCCCATGTGCCAGGGTCACGGTATTTCTTGCGAACAATCTCGCGACCCTGGCAGAGATAACAAACCTAGAACCGAAAACTTAAAAATCAAACTCACAGATTTCTGCATCTTAGCTTCAGTGAGAGCTTTGTTCAACTCTTCAAGGCCGAGACAGTGTAGGCCTTCGTTAGAAGGAGTAGCCTCCTCGCTGGGGGCAGACTGAGCTGATGACGTAGAGGAAGGAACCTCCTCTGCTACTGCGGCGCTGTCACGTGTGGGGGGTGACTGGAGGGGCGTCTCGGCTGTCTCCTAGAAAATGAAAGAAAAATAGGAGTTATTTTTGGGATTGTGTGTGGGTTTTTGTTTCTTACGCACGAGTATAGATCGACGATTCTCTGAGGAAAAAAGTGCTTGTTTATCATAATATGATAATTAAGGAAAATATAACAAGACATATTCAGCATAAGGATAATCAGAATATGAAAATGTCTTCATGTTCCTTAACCTTAAGTTTGATATAATTTATTCTCAAGAACATAATTTGCTGAAATATTCTAAGAAAACTTTATATTTTTGTTAATTGAGGTAAAAAGAATACGCAAACATTTCATTATACTCAAGGCATATTATCTGGTACGAGGACAATAACAACATTTACTTATTTCATCTACATTGATTAATATTTTTTATATCATTAATTATATTTACCTGGGATGAGTCCGAAGGTTTCTCCTGGGAGTCACTGGAGCTATCGACGCTTGTGTTGAACAGCATAGTTTCATGTTCATGGATCGTCGCCAGTTCACCGTTGGTGCCGCCTATTATCTAATTTGGAAAAATATTGCAAAAATGGTTAAAAGAGTAATTATTTTGGATCTCACGCCTGCCTTTCAAGAAAACCTAATACCGAGGAAAATGAGTGACTTAGCAAGATTTCATCTGTTGCAAAATGTTAAGACTTCTTAGAGCGTGCCAGACAAACTTATGTAGTTTATATTATAGCAAATAGTGATAATAGTGCCAATATAATTGTGGAAATATATTAATTGGTTCATTACTTTCAATGGAGTGCAATTATTACAATCCAAAAGTGCACAAAACTTACAGCATCAGGCCTAGAAGATGCAAGCACCCTCTTGACAGCCCTATACCGCTCGTACAAGTGACGTGCTGCACCACGCTCAGCTGAGTGCGCCGGTGGGCGTCCCCGAGCCGCTTCCAGTCGTAGCAATACTCGTTGGACACACAGCTTCTCAGCAGCCAGCTGAGAAGATGTCCAGGTCGCCTCGGTTGATGATGGCCTTCCTGACGCCTGACGACATCCCTCTAACCACTGGAGAAAAGATCACAATAAATATGTGCAGACGATTTTCAGACTACTCCAAAGACGTGGTAAACATTTTGGGTGAATTAATGTGATGTATCAATAAGCTAATTGTTTCTAAATATATAGTGAATTTGAAGCAAGTTCTTAAAGAAAAAAACGAATTGTGGCAAAAATGTTTTGGTGAATTACTACCGTGATTTTTTTTATAAAAAAAAAATATAAAACAATAAATCATTTATTTTGATCAAACAAGTGTTACATTTAATAAGCCTGCCAAACTGCGTAACAGTTTGTCGGCAGGATTAGCGCTCTTTTTAACATTAAATCAATCAGTGGTAGTAAACATACGTAACTCATTACAATAATTGACTATGAGGTTCATCACCAAGTGTAACGAAATTACCGCTACATGCCACAACAATTAAGCATTCATCGTGAGCTACTTGATATTAAATTAAACTATTTACTAAAATACCGCAAGTGTCCCATTTGTGAGTTCATGTTATAATAAACTAATCTAGTTATAAGTGGAATATTAACATTTCCCAAAATCACCTCTTCAATGTCCTTAACAATTTCAGTCATAGGCTTGTCGCTCTTCAGCGATTCTTCGAGCTTGTCGTCCCGTTCCTTCTGCTGCTTGGCTGCTTGCACCTTCAGGGCATACTCCACAGGGTCAGTCTTGATGAGGCGTTTCTCTGCCTGCAGTCTGCGCAACGCATCATTCATTCGTGTCAGGGCTACATCTGTGATTCTATCACTCTGCGTCAAGGCATGACCGTTCTTGGCTTCAAACTCGCTTTCGTACTTGGAAATGTTCTTCTTGAGTGCGGAGATCTGGAAAATGTAAAGAATTTTGTCTTACCGCACTTCGCAGAAACCTGATTTTGTGCAATAGTATATTCATAAAATGAGCTTCTAAGAGGCGGTTTGATAGATAAGCAATGAAGCAAACAGGTGTACCAAAGTAGACTAAAGGTTATTACTTCGTTAGATACCTTCTTGTTGATCTTCTCGAGCCGTCGATCAGGGACGGGCTGCTCACGTCGTATCACGTTGAGTGGGGCGGCGCTCCGCTCGTCGCTGCGGGCTCGTTCGGCCTCCGCGCACAGGGCTGCGCCCTCCTCGCCGACGCTTTCCGTGCGGCCCACTACCCTGTGCAGCGCTCCAGCGTCCAGAGTCTCCGGTTCCTCGCATACTGCAAAAATCTTCCAACTATACCATCTACGTGACGTGCGTTGACTGTTGGCATAAGTTGTTTGTATGGGAGCATGAATTATACAGTCTCTTTGGTCGTTTATCTTACCTATTTCACACCTTGCGTGTAACTGATAAGTTTTTGAGGGCTTTACAAAATATGATGGCTTGCGTATGCTTACTTAAAGCTGAAGACATGCATATGTAGATGCAGCTTTTTAATTATTTGGTCAAGGGAAGTAGCTATCTAGTTTTTTTCCCCCACACCTTTATTTTCCAATACCTACGTTGTGGTTTTTGCACGACGACGTAATCGAAGTGTGGCGGTGTGCTGCATCTGATCTCTTCGGAAGTTGTGAAGCATTCGTTCTCCTTCGGGTTCTTGGGAGTCCGGGGCTGGGCGCGACGGCGCTTGCCGCCGAACTGCGGACGACGAGCGCGGGACAGCCGCTCGGCACGACGTTCCGACTGTAAGTGAGTAAGAGGAATGGTTTTGTCTGGATTGAACAGATGACTGTAGAGAGCTAGAAGGTGTTGCAATGACTTCACGGTTAGATCTGAAGTATTTTCTAGAAAACACTTAATGGCATGTCTTGCAATTGTGTCACCCTTTTTTTTTTTTCTTTTTTTTTTTTGGATGGGAAATCATCAAATGACTTCTCCCGCTCTGGGCGGAGCGGGAGGGCGTGTCAGACTTTTACTGACTAAAACCCACCCGTGTTCCTTCAGTTGCCCATGTGCCAGGGTCACGGTATCTCTTTAGAACAATCACGTGACCCCGGCAGGCATCGGTCCTAGCAGACCCCTTCAGTACTGCTGACATCTCTTTGAGGCGCGCGTGGAACACTACGCGCCGTCGACCCGAGCTTGGTCCTTACCGGGCGGCGAGCTACCCATTGCTCGCCACCCGCAAGCTCGCGCCTACGGTGGCCGGGAGTCCGCAATCGACTCCCGGATTGTGTCACCCTTATCTAAGATTTGAGTAATTAAGCACTAGACTAATCTGCAATGTTGCGTCAGATTTTTGAATTTGTGATTTCTGCCAGTGTGATCAGATGTATTTCAGACATTTTGATCGTGAACTTTATAATAATAATAACCAGCCTATAATGTTGCACTGCTTCCCACAAGTGGGAACATTTTTTTTAACAATTACAGGCCTTCTATCTGTTTGAGAGAGAGTGGGCCATAATCCACCAGTGTGGGTTGGCGGATATGACATGTCGTGGAATATTTGGTTTTAGGGCATGCCGGTTTCCTTACGATGTTTTCCTTAAGCATTTTGACAACAGTGGTGATGAAATCATTTACACAAAGTAAAGTGCCCACTTGGGTTAGAACCTACATCTCGTAAGTCACTGAGCCACCACTGCTCAAAAATAACATTAATATTTTATAAATCTGTATCTTACCTCAATTCGGTTATGGTCGTGTAGCGGGGGCGGCGGCGGGGGCGGGGGAGGTCGCTCCTCGCTGTGCGGGCGTCGCTCTTTGCGGTCGTGCGCGCACCCCGAGTCGCGGCGCTCGCGGCGCTTCCTTGCCTCTCGCTCGCACTCGGGCGCCGCCATATCTTCCGTCCTCTCGCGCTCGCGTTCGGAGCACTGCGCACGCCACCCGAGCCCAGATATTACTACCCGATGCTCGCTCGAGCGCTCACTTTCCTGTCCGTACCCCTAACGTATCCAGGATGAGTCAATGTCAGTGTAATGTGCGAAGAAATGTAAATTTTCAGTGTCAAGAAACAAAGTTGAATTTGGAGTGGGTGGGGTAAGCTGATGTTTGCGATTCGTATCGAATAGTGAGGAGAATGATTAGTGTTGATCATGTATGATACAGTAAATTGTATAGATATATACGTAGGTACATATTAAGTAAGGATATCTTTGCTTAAAGCTATATTTCTAAATCTATCAAGGGACACGGGTTATTGAAAGCGTTGGTTTTCTACTAAACGGCTGTTACCTACTAAATTTATACAGGTTTGTTGGGCAAGCAACTCAAATACTTGTAGGCAACTACTACTTAGTTGTTAGTTATCTAACCGTTAAGAATGGCATATAATATACATACAATTTCCCAGTATACCCATGTATTTACGTATATATTGCAAAGCGTATATGTATAGGTATAAGCTAATTTTATATTTATAAAACGAGAAACTATTAATTGTTAAAGTTACTAAAATGATATGTGAAGCCCCAGTATCTAATTTTTCAAAATACCTGTAAAATTTCCAATTGTACCATTTTCGCTAACTCGGAAAATAATTTCCAATTTCCAAAAGTTTTCAGCCGTTAATGGGACGATTCTGAAATTAAATCATGTTTTGGACTAACGCAACTCAACGCATCTAAAAAAAAGCTTCATTGTCTATGGCTCAAATAAAAACCTTCATAGATGCGACCTAACGGGCTTCCCTTGTTACAAGTTTAAAATTAGAACTTTACTTTTAGTTAGTAATAAGGCATACTTACAATGCAGTATCTAGCAGCACCAACTATGGAATCCAAGATTCTGGATATGTTTTCTCTGGTACGGCTGGCCAGGGTCGCACTGGGGCCCGCTCGTGGGCAAAACCCCAACCAATGATCCACAACCAAACACTAAACCACCGGGCTATTGCTTATCCTTTAATATAAAACAAATTGAAAGAAACAAAACGAAACGGCACTGCGGAAACGCGCGCCGTTTTGACTGAAACTTGACACTTGATAATAGACACGTCTGTCTTTACGTCCGATATAAAAACTTTATTTGATGATATCACTTCTTTGCACCGACATGTCCCGATCACGGCACATATTGATACGGCACAAACAGTCAATGAGAAGTTAGTCTTTTACCAATTTACGGCTGCTTCAAAAAATGCGTTGAAACCAGTCTGTAATTTAGCATTGATGGTCCGAATACGATTAGTAGAGCTTTGGAGCCCTAAATCGGTGTTAATGCGACGTACTCATTATCAGAATTGTCGAAGTATTTGTCAAGATTGTGAAGAGTTTCACTGTAGCGCCGACACTGTGTCGTCAATTGTCTTCTATCATTTTGATGTCCATGTTTGAACACTTCACAATGGATTTTGAGTTTGAATGACTTGGTTAGTCCGTCTACGGCAGTTTGAATCTGAAAAAGAAAGAAAAAAATTGTTAATAAGTTGGAAGCACGCCAAGAACTGAAACCAACAGGCTATAATCCAAAAGTGCTGGTAACAATCTGAATAAGTGTTTCAAATTCAACGCTCGTATTGCGTTGAAATTCGAAACAAGCTGAAAGCCGCTGCTTACCTACCTACATTAACACTTTCATAAATATTAATGAGCTTCAGGAATTTCACATACATACAGCCTAAATGGCTGAACCTATTTAATTGCCTGAGCAATTTAATTTACAGTAATGTGTTCGTAGTTCAAACGACGACAGGTGTTTACACCTGACTTTAGCCATAAAGTTTTACTTCAATATAATAAATTACAATCACATTGACCTTGCTTACACCATCATGGTCCCATAAGTGACATAACTTTCACTGTCTGACATAATTACGAGTCTGGGAACAATTAACTAATTGATGTACATAGTCTGCGTCCATGACCGTTGAAAGTCAACTGACAACCGATACACCGTCGATCACGCCACAGCTTAAATAAATGTTTATGTATTTCATGATCACACTGTCACTTTCAGAGTAATTGACTTTTAAATTTTGTTTACTCGCAGGCTTGGTGAATTCGTAATTTACTCTGTGCTGTGATATCGGTTTACTGTTCGCTCGATAGTAAAGTTTCGTGGTAATTTATGCGTGAAAGTTATGTTCGTTGATATGATCGACATTGTATTAATATTAAGTGTAACCTTGTGGATGTAGTCGTGTTTACTCATTTTGAAGGTTATAATGTATTTGGTATTATTATTATATCCATTACATAATATGAACACAAATACATAAATAATGTCGCCTTTTCTAGGGGTAGTCAGAAACTACAGAATGCCTCCTGCTACGTTCCTTAAATACTCCTTTGCCTCGTTACGTACATGTCTGATGTTTCTAAAGTATATGATAGCAAGAAAGTCACTACATGGCATTTCCTCCCGGTGTTTCCAGTCACATCTACCGTGGTAAATACCTTTTCTTAGTCACCTTTTATGCATCCTCTTAACATGACCAAACCATATAAGCAAAATGTCTTAAATTTTTGACACTACATCTTCTTTTAAACCGCTCCGTCGCCTTATAACATAATTCCTTTACCTTTATTCAAGTAAACATTTATCTCAACCTTTTTATTTTGTTCTTTTTTTTAATTTGTTGTCTATTTTTACTAGTTAAAAGATGCATAGGCACTTAAACTAATATCGCGATTTATCGTCGACAAAAACGTACCTTATAAGTAACATCGTTCAACAATTGTAACAAAGTATATCATCCCTCAACGGCGGCCTGGTTACACCCTAAACCACGTCCTATCATAAACCTAAGTCTAAGGCTTTTTGTACACGGCATGGTTTTACTGCGGTACGGCGTATAAACCACACCGTAGAAAAAACGTGTCTACATGCAAGCTTCTATACTGATCCATACAACACTGACGTCCGTGCCTACACACGGCGAATAAACCGTAGTTCTTCACAGCTAGAAAAACGTGTGTATACAAGGGCTTATCACAACACAAACCAAAACCCAATTTTAATTACTAAAACAGTATACCTTCTACACCTAGGCACCGTAAAACCCCAAACAAAATTAATTATTCATATTCTAGTTAGCTCAACGTTATTTCGGTTCAGATTCTAGGAGTTCTCTTATTGATTATTCAGCCGGCCAATCCTATTACCGGGTTCAGTCGCCCACGTGGTAGATATGGCTCAAATTTTGTACAATACGCCCACGGAGCGGCCCGGAGATCGGGGAGTCGGAAGAGAATTTTAATAGAGTGATTTGGAGGAATTGTTACGTGTTGCCTCTGTAAGCAGAGCTCTTGAACTATAAAGATCTTACAAGAAATTTTTGTGTGCATTTGAATGGTGCATCAGATTCTAGGATATTTTTTTATTGGTTAGTGGTCCACAATGAAATAGTTATACAAAAGGTTACATAGTGTTGTTACCAGCGTAAATGCAGCAATTTTGGACAAGATATAAAAGTTATTTTTTTACAAAATATAAATACATACAAAAATTTACCCCCATTTTGTGAAAATTATGCGGACGCATGAAATGAGATTTGGCAAAGTTTGTATAGAGAACGAAACGAACGTGTTAGAAATCCAATAAGTTTTAAATGAATTATTGTCGAATTTTGCCTACTATTTTGACCACTAGTAATGCTAATTGCATCTAACCCAAATTATTATCTTCAAATATTTACATTAAAAAAACGGGGAATTAAAACTAAGCTATTTATAATGAAATTAAAGTTAATAATTCCAATGGAAGTTTCAATACCCACACAAAAGGCTTCGATATTTCGCCAGCATGTTTATTTACGTTTCAAACAGGGTTGGTTACCCTGTTTCACCGGCCACCGCGGGGAGCCTAGCGTGACGTCATCGTATATTCTTTACAGAATACTCTGGTAATGACACGTTTATGTTGATGTCATTCTTTTAGGGTTAATGGTTTGTGTGACCGGGTTGTGTATAGGTGCCAAAATATGAGGAGCAAAGATAAACTATAACATTATTGGGCTGTTGAGCATTCTGTTATAGTTAACCCGAATTTTGGGACTAACGAAGCCCAGACAGGCTGGCAGAAACTTTAACATAAATTGATCACACTCGTTACGCCATGTATGTCATTTATCGAGGTGAAAAGTATCCTATGTGTTGATCCAGGTTATAAATAACCTGTCTGCCAGATTTCATCCAAGTACGTTCAGCTGTTTCAGCGTGATTGAGTAACAAACATTCAAAGTTTCACACTTAAAATATTAGTAGGTGAACCGTCTAAAATACTATCTTAACCTTTCAGCTATAGGTTACCTGAATTTTGGGTAGTTCACAGAAATCTATTAATATATATAATGGACCGTGCCGTATTGAGATTGGCATGTCGCTTTCGAACGTGATCAGACATAGCTCCTATTAAGCGTGGTAACACAATATTGATTAATTAAAAGATTGTTCCGAATAGTCTACAATATTATAGTTGTCTGTAGCTCACACAATGACAGTAGCACACAACTTAAATTGTGTACACAACTTAAATCTTATGACCGGATGATAAAATAGGATTTCGCAGAGAGGACCGATTTTGTCACTATATGGCCCCCTAGGGCGTAACCTCCTGGCGTTTCCACTCACATCTGCCTTGTAAATAACTTTTGTTACCTTCATTCATCCTCTCAACATAACCAAGCACACTCTTATACTCTCAGCATAGTACCCTTATTGGTGATGTTCTTCAGAAAAGTCAGATACGTAGTACTCGCAACTGGCATGCGTGTATGACCGTAGCAGGTGGCGTTCCGTAGTTTCTGCCTAACCCAATGGGTAAAAGATGTGGGTTTATGTTTGTATGTGAACGTTTCCGTAAGTCGCGCATATAGTACACGATTTCTCAAAACAAAATGCGGGCTCAAGGCCCCTTTTCCTAACAGATGTTAGGATGTTTGTGGAGAGATCTCCAAAACGAAAAAAAAAACATTGTTACTTTTTCATCATACCGAATGCAGTCGTGGGTCGGCCACCCACGACTACATTCTGTTAACTGCATCTACAAAGCACATGTTACCACCGCCGCTCTCCGAAACCATGACCTTCTAAGACTAACGTAAATCAATGCGATTATTAATCGACAAAAATCTGACACGCGCAGCGGGGAGTCCACTACGCCTCAATGTATATGCGGAGGCATTTAATTAACAATGCAAACTCCAAGCAACTTAAGTAACTGGCAACTAGTCCATAAACTGTCAATTAGAACTAAGCACAGCAGTATTATAATTAATGCTTTATGCACCTATTTGCACGCGCGTGTATATAACATGTCTTTTTCTTCCACACTTCTCTCTTAGTCGTCATCTCGGTTTTCACCCCTTTCTACCCATATAATCATTCACACTGTCCATCCATCTTTTTTTTGTTCTCCCCCTACTCTAAAAGCCATCGACATCAATACTCAAAACTTTTCTCACGACATTTTCCTCATTTCTCGTAGCACGTGTAAATACCATGACAACCGATTTCCACACATATTTATAAATCAAATGCCGTGAGTTAGTCCCGAAAATGGCTCAATCAATTGTGATGAAACTTGTGTAAGTTGTTGTGTGCGCGATGGAGAATGTTTCTCCCTAAAACATAATCAAGGATTGAATGTCCTGAACTTCTTTCTAAGCTGTTTCAGAATGTTCTGCCTCGACATTCTCGTTTGAGAAATCTTCTCCATGCTCCATATGCTCGCACACAATTTACCGCAGTAATTCCTATATCATTCGCACAGTCAAGGCAAATAATAGAACTAATCACCTACGTACTCCATTGCATACTTTATAACTCGTACAGCAACACTCTTTTGCCATCTGTGGAGGCTTGGCTTATCGGGAACCACCTCACTACTAATTTTGTATTGTTAGCTGTTAGCCACCCCAACGAATTAAAATGAAACAAACAATGGAAAAACTTTTTTACAAAAAAAAAATAACCGACTTCCTTAAAAACACTACAAAGTGAAAAATAACTTTAATTTCGGAAGTCGGTGTCTTAGGATCTGTATTTATGGTTTTTTTGCCACCGACTTCCGAAGTTAAAGTTATTTTTCACTTTGTAGTGTTTTTAAGGAAGTCGGTTATTTTTTTTTTTGTAAAAAAGTTTTTATTTTTAAATTTTTAGTTGTGGTATCCACCCCGCACTAATTCCAAACAAACAATGCATATTTATGCGATTGCAGAAATCGCGGTTGATTTGCTGTCATTTTTTAAAGAGTTCCGTGTCTATCTCTGGAATTCATCATCAGATCTATATGAAATTTATATGGGACCATTTTGGAATAAACCCCTTTCAAACAAAAAAAGAATTTTTCAAATCCGTCTATATATGAAGGAGTTATGGCCGAACATACATAAAAATAAAAAATAAAAAAAATATAAACATCCGAATTGAGAACCTCCTCCTTTTTGAAGTCGGTTAAAAAGGCGTTGCAACGCATTAGCTAGTATTCAATGGAATATTGTTTAGAATGAAATTCGAGTAAGTATAGATGAATGGCGCGGTTGCTAAGGTAATGTCTGAAATTAAATAACAAATTTTCTAATAAACACCAAATTGTCTAAGTAGAACTATGTAGCCATCTGACCTAGAATTATATAGCCATCTACCCTGTTAATTGGCCAAAACTATTCCAGTTTTAATACATCACGTTCCGCTTAGCTCTATTGTTTTCGTCTCTAAAATGTGTCTTGTTTCATTGGAACGCAAGCTCATTTTTAGACAGTGTAAATAATGCGACATACATATAAATATCAAAGTAATACAAGACTACATTTTAGTACACCAAAAACATGGTAAATAACGTCTACAGAATTCAGAAAAATCATACATCCCAATTCAATACGAGCACTACGCACTGAATGCCAATAAGAATAGTCCAATTCAGTTCCATATATCCTTTTAGTCACGCAAAGTATCGGAACGAAAACCATTTCAGCTGAGATAAATTTAACGTTTACAAAAATGTTACATAACTTTCGTAGCTCGTAGGGGGTGAGCTACGCCGTAGCGGGTGAACTACGCCGTAGCCCGGCGAAGTACCACGGCGTAGCGGTTACGGACGACGAGTCGAAAATGTGTGAGAGCCTCACATTTGTAGAAAATGTTTTCATTACAGCTATATTGACGGTGTAAATTTCAAATGACGTAAGAGACGTTGAGTCCCTGTCCGTTTAAGTCATTACATCAATGGAGATATTGCTAACAAAAAAATGATAGGCCCTCAAATATTTTTGAAAATGGAAAGAACGGGAGATGTGAACTGATAATTATAATCATATAATACTGAAAAATCTTTAGCAAAAAATATATATTTCAAAAATACAAAACAAATTTCTGTTGTAATGTAACGCCTTAAGCTGGACGAATAAGTGTATCGCTATTGCTTTCATAATTTATGTTCATTGCGAATATTTGCTAATATAAAATATTCGCTCACATAGCAAAACCGAAGTGTATTGATTAAAATATCGTATCCTAAAAAACACACACACAAAAAAAAACCATCTTAACATACCGAGAAAACATTCGTAGCGAGGGATGAGAGCAACTGCGTAGTAAGCTACGGCGTAGTACGATACGGCGTAGTAGGCTACGGCGTAGTACGGTATGGCGTAGTTAACCCTTCCCACTGCGCAGCGGTTGCGTATTATGGACGTCGAGATAATTTTCGTGAAGCAGCGTGTATTTTATAGGGTCTAAAGTTGACTGAAGATAATTCATTGATATATAACAAACTGGATAGGGTTCTTTGAAAGATGGACAATGATACCAATGCTGTTAATGCAAAAATCTTGTCTGAAGACTAATGATGTAACATTTTATATTGAAGTAAAATAAATACGCCTTGGGGTTTACCAAAAGCAATGGAGCGCAGCTTTTAGGCTTTGAACGAACTGATAGAATACGGAACACTACGAAAACGGCGATCAAGGATAGTAGGCAAGAAATATGCCAAGCTGAAATGTGATTGGGCGGGTCACGTCAATGTACACATGGTGGGTGCCTGAAGATAGACGGCGCCGCCGATGCTAACCTAGAAATAAGTGACGGGAAGACCTAGACGCGTACCGCAAGGGTTGGAGAGAGGAGGTCTCAGCAGGGACGTTTCAGGACAACTTAAAAAAAGAGGATGTAAAAAGTCGTTGAATAAAGCGTAGAGTCACTTGCAAACGGTGATATTTTCACCCAAAAAAAAAAATATTTCACATAATTTTTTTTTGTACAATGTTGCTTAAATTGATGAGATCGAGGCTTTGTGATGGGTTTCTTTTTATATACATATACACCCTCATTAGTTTGTCGCATTTTTTTTTTTCATCAAATGACTTCTTCCTGAGATTTTTATTAGGAAGAAGCTGCGGGAATACTGCTGTGTTTTAAGATGTATAACTTACTTACTAATATTTATTTGGTACACTACAAGGTTGAGGACGAAGCCCAGGTTGACGTTAGGATATAGAGACTATTAGTGTTTATAAAACTATGGTTTAGAACGCTAGTTTGGCTGTGGTATTAGTTAAGTTCGGGAGTGCATGGCACCACGACAGAACATCACACCAGAGAATGGTTCGGGGCGGAATTAATTGCAGACACATGAAACATTCCAGCTTTGTTTCTTAGATAGCAACGCAAGCAAGTGTCTCAGAAGGCCAAATCTTCATACTCAAAATGTTTTTTTTTTTTTATTGACCGAAATGTACATAAATTAATAGTTACATATATATTATAGACAGATTGAGACTGACATTAGAATATGGACGTTCTCAGGGTAATTACATGCCGAAGATGCCTCACTAAGATAACTCGCGATCGCAGTTTAGCTCGCTACCTCGATGTCACCGCCATGAAAAAGCAAATGCATGCTCTCAATAGACACACACGCACATGCCGAAAGATACCTCACGCGATACATCGTTGGCTGCTTGGGAGTCTCGATGCATAAGTGACAACAACATAATTATTTTGTTTTTACATCGCGGTTGACGGCTAGCATTGACGTGATATTGATGTTGCTCGTGATTGGTCAAATTGGCTTTTCTTGATCGTCTGGAGTAGTTAGGAGTACAAAGACTGAGCTACTGAACTATCAGGTGCGACTATACTGACTTTTCATGTAGAACTTGTGAGTATCGACATAAAGGTATCGATATAGCGATCGCGGTATCGAGATTAGCGATCGCGATCGCTAACAATTTCGACATGTATTTACCCTTAGGAATACGATACTTGCCTCTAATGCATTTCAAATCGGATGCAACGTTTTAAAAGAAAAATAGAAGCCCAGTTATTACGAGGTAAGACAACCAGTTACTGATTCCATTTTATGTTCACTTGATTATTTCAAAACTGAAAAGCGTAAACCGTGTAACTTGTAATTATATTCCCATCTTCTCTACTTAAATAAAATTTTAAATTCAGCAACTGACAGCCAACAGCCTACAGCACCGGGTCCAGAAACAAGTAATTCTTCATATTTTTAATGGAAAGATATTTGAATGATCAAAGTCTGTATAGAAACCTTTTTGCCAATGGAAAACACCATCAGGCTCATGGCTTGTTAAACATAATTTATTAATGGGTAACAAAGTGGATGGACATTATTGATAGATGTTGACGCATATCCATTACAGTCTGTTATTTTTACTATCCATACACAAAAACACGTTGACCCAATTTCTATTCTTTGCTTGCGAATGCGAGATATTTTGCGACGCCAATATGTATCGGTTGATCTTAAAATACGACGGATTGCATGTTCTGAGGTGCCTACCCAAACAGCATCAATAAAGCTAGTCAGTTTGTTACACCTGAATATTGTTATGATTTCCATAAAATATGTATTCTTTTAAACGCTGTTTGACAAGCATAATAAAGCAGTGAAGGGAATAAAATAAATATTATAAATTTATTTTATGATTTGGAACACGCTAACATTATAACCATCACTTATATCACTGGTTTTGTTATTGTTATAAGTTTTTTTTTTATTGATTTATTTTAAACATGATTATGCTTTTGATGATTATTAGGTGTTTCAGAGCAGTGGTGGCCCAGTGGTAACGGCCGCGACTTACGAGTAGTAGGTCGTGAGTTCAAACCCAAGCAGGCGCATTACTTTGTGTAAATTATTTCATTGCCACTGCTCTTAAAACGGTGAAGGAAAATATCGTGAGGAAACCGGCATGTCTTAGAACCAAAAATTCGATGACATGTGACATCTACCAACCCGTACTGGGCCCGCGTGGTGGATTATGGCCCACTCCCTCTCACCGAGAGGAGGCCTGTGTCCCAGCAGTGAGAACATTATAGGCTGATGATGGAGGTGTTTCATACATTTTGACTGCATAGGTATTGCACTTTTCTATAGAACAGCATATTTTTAGTGGTAACAAGCGAAAAATTTCTACGCTAGGATGCTAAATTCATGGTTTCAGTTTACGCGTAGAAATCCCTGCCATCTTGTTTAGAGTGATACAATGAGCCGATAGTATCGGTAAAAGCGATCAGGTAAGACCAGGAACACCAGGAAACTCTAGCCGAGGGCTAGAACTAAAAAAACTTATTTGTTAAAACCTGTTGGTTATGAAATAAATAAACTTAAACTTAAATGGATGGACGGCGCAACTGAGGCCAGCTCAAGAAGAGGTGGCGAGACGACCTAGATGCGTACTGCAAGGGTTGGATCAAGGTGGCCCTGGAAAAGGATGCCTGGAAGGATTTGGGGAGGCCATTGCTCAGCAGTGAGACAGCGTAGGCTAATAATAAAAATAAAGAAGCTTAAAACTTCTACCTATCCTTTAAAGGTTAGGTAGAAGTTTTAAGTTTCTTTATTTTTACTACAGAGACATAGTCAAGTAAATTGTGTAAAGTTTAAACATTACACAATTTACTTGACTATGTCTCTGTAGTAACAAGTCGCTAACATACCATTTTGTTATGAAAGAGGCCAAACGTGGGAGTAACCAAGCTTGTTATTCTATAAATTGTTAGACAGAATGGGCACGTGCCTAAATTATCTTATACGCTTTGTTATTATATTGCTGAAAAACAGGCAATAAACTTGTTCTTCTTCCACTAACTATGAACTCTAACTCGAAGCATTTATTTCAATTTACGTCCGACTCCCATAATTTACGGACTGTTTTTAGTTAAAATTAAGAGTCTTGTATCTTTACCAATAATGAAACAAGGACCTCATAGGCGGAGCGCGAGGGCGTGTCAGACTTTTACTGACTAAAACCCACCCGTTTTCCTGCAGTTGCCTGTGCCAAGGCCACGGTATCTCTTTCGACCAAATCTGCGACCCCAGTGCATAGTACACCCTTACCAAGTAGTTTTCACAGGTAAAATTTTCTAATTATATTTATATGACCAGTTTGGCAACCAAAAATACTGCCAATGGTAAGCATAACGATTCAATTTTGTTTTTAGGATAAAGCATAAACTATTTACAGGCACTTTTGAATTGTTAAAGGAATCGGTTTTTTCAGGAAGATGAAGCAAGATGCCCATTCCAAAACGTAGTTGTTAGAATATGGGGCAACAAACACCATGGATTCTTTTAAATTATATTTTTAGGAAATATGCGTTACAGAATTAAATAAATTGTCTACAATACATCTTCAATTTCAAATTGAGAAGGCCTTTTCAACGGGAGAATTGTAACTACGAACTACATAATATTTCAGAGGCAAAGCACCGCTACAATTTATTCCATAGCCCTACTGAATAATTGCTCAATGCGTTCAATTTACAAGAGGCAACTAAATGAACCGAGCTATTTATAAAACAACAATAATTTTGCACTACTGCAAGCACTAAACAGAATTGCTCGAATAGTTTATTTAATTGCAGCCTGGATGCGGGATGCGGCGAACAGAATGTTTGTGGAGTAATTTAGGTCAGAATGGATATCCTGCAATGACGAGTAATAAACTAATTCCTGGGGTCTACAGACGAATAAGTTTTGTTTGAGAATTCTAGTATTATGCGCAGTTATTAGAGCTTGTGGTTTATTATGAACAGCCGCACGGGTCGACCCATCAAGTTAAACTACGTATGCCGCGCTTGGTCCGTGGATAAAGGACCATCTTTTCGTACTATGTGCCTCCCCTCCACCCCACGCCACGCCACCCCTCCGTGCCTCCGAAAACACGTGCCCCGGCTATCATTCGTTTATCTTTGGCAGTCGTTACGGGTCTTCCGAAGCCCGAAAGTTTAACAACAAGTCTTATCAAGGGATATCGTATGGCTCCGCCCAGACAGTGCACACCTCCACCGTATGCTCCAACGTGTCCTCCAGACGATCCTCGCAATGGAAACACCCAGGCGTTTCCTCCCGCTTTATCCTGAACAGGAACCCACCAAAGCATCCATGCCCGGTGAGGACCTGCGTCAGGTGGAAGGTGAGGACGTCGTGGCGGCTCTCTATCGATTTCTCAAAGAGGGGACTTACCGCCGCAATTGTGGCGTGCCCAGCACTGGGTTGCGACAATCGTACCCGTCATGTCGCCATGAGATCACACCGGAGCTCTGTCAGCCGTGCCGCGATTTGTCGCGGCAGCGGAGTTTCGCCCCGGCCGGCGTTTCACCACCTCGCGCCACTCCCACATGTGCGCGAGGAGCTTTGCTTCCAGATCCCATGGCGGCACTCCGGCAAGGAGGCTCGCCGCCTCGCCGGAGACTGTGCGGTATCCCCGGACTAGCCGGATGGCCATGTCCTTCTGGGCCGCACTCAACCAGCGCGCTGGGCGCAGCCTCAACACGGGTGGGTTTTAGTTAAGAAAAGTCTGACACGCCCTTCCGCTCCGCCCAGAGCGGGAGAAGTCATTTGATGATTTCACATCCAAAAAAAGGGATATTGTATTTCCCAGTAACTGGTTTGTGGAGGTCATATAGGCAGTCACATGTAAACACTGGTATTCAGCTGCATCCGGTTAGACTGGACGCCGACCCAACATAGTTGGGAAAAGGTAGGCAGGTGATTTTATGAGCCTTTAATAACAAATCTACGAGCTTTATTATGTACACTATGTTACTTAGAAATATGTAAGTATGCGCAACCGATCAAACTAAGTGTCTGCCGATCATACTGGCTGACTGAACATATTGGACCGCGTGAGCAATTTCTTTTTTATAAAAGGAGCAAAACAGTCTAAATTATTTGTGAAAGGGACTCAGAAAGCGCACTAAACGTTTTTAAGATATAATAACCCTGCTTTGCCAACTATAAAAATAATACACAATATTTTGGTGAGAAGCCTTACTTTAAGATTTATCTAATCATTGTCTGTAAATCCACTACCCACATAAACGTTAGCTTAGTGGCTTAGATAAACTGCGGCAAATCGACACCAGACGCAGAAAATGATAAATGAAATGTCGATAAATAAATAAATGTTGAAATGTTCTTGCATTTGGCAGCGTAAGCAACAATTTTTACAAACTCAAGTAAATGAACAGCCTAATTTATTTTTCAGAAGAACTCTGCAAAGTTTTTTTAATAAACGTTTCTAAGATATAAAAAATCTGCTTTGCCAGTTATAAAAATAACATATAATATTTTGGTGAGAAGTCGAACTTTAAGATTTATCCAATTGTTGTCGCTAAATCCCAAGACTCGGGCCTAAGCAAACATACACACTAACCATATGGCCTAGTTAGACCGCAGCAGAACCACAGCATCTGCAAAACACGGTAAATGGAGTGTCGGTAAATAAATAAATGTTGGAATGTTCTGTGTTTGGCTAGGCTGAAAGGAAATGCTGCCAGCCGGGCACTCTGCCAAGTACCCGTAGACGCGTAGCCTTGAGAAAAGTTTGTCATAGTATAGGACACTCTGGAATAAAATCTGGACTTACTTGCCAAAAAGCTAATCAAATTCCACAGCTTTTATGAGGGTTTGTTTTTCCCATGTCATCAGGCTGATACTTATTTATTTATATTTGTTTAAAACACATACAACAATCATCACAGGCTTAACTAATACAATAGTTGTTGTTGTTGTGTGTAGTACTTGCAATTTAGATATGTAAGGGCAGAGATTTAGAGCTCGCCGCCCGGTAAGGACCAGGCCCGTGTCGACGGCGCGTAGTGTTCCACGCGCGCCTCAAAGAGATGTCACCAGTACTGAAGGGGTCTGCTAGGACCGATGCCTGCCAGGGTCGCGAGATTTGTTCGAAAGAGACACCATGGCCCTGGCACATGGGCAACTGAAGGAACACGG
This sequence comes from Aporophyla nigra, assembly GCA_947507805.1. Lineage (NCBI taxonomy): Eukaryota > Metazoa > Arthropoda > Insecta > Lepidoptera > Noctuidae > Aporophyla > Aporophyla nigra. The sequence continues at coordinate 9,249,924 of OX382295.1, forward strand.
GTTGATTTTGGTCAGTAAAAATCTGACATGCCCGCCCAAGAGCGGGAGACATCATTTGATGATTTCCCACCCACAAAGAAAAAAAAGGGTAGATATTATTACTTGTTTAATGCACTGTTGACCTTGTGAAGGCCGCAGGCTAGGAATCTGCTAGTTACAGGAAGCACAGAATCGGTCGAAATGGCGGAGCTTGGGGGAGGCCTAAGCCCAGTTGTGGACATCTTTCGGCTGAAATCTCTATGATGATGATGATAAATGCATAGTGGCCTTTATTAACTGGGCTATATCGAATATACTCCAGTAAGACAATTTCGAAATGAATGTATGTCCTTTCTCTTTTTTTTTAATTCTATTTCTGTGACATACGAAGGAAATTAGTTAAGCTGAGTTCTGTGATTTTCGAAGAGATAAGAAAATAGGAAATTGTATTGATGACATGTCGGTCTACGCGTGGGTATATACATATATGTCAATGCCTCCTGTCCATTTTTATGCCTTAATATAGAAAAATTGTTTAATAAAACAATGCCTTAGTTCTTTCAAGTTCAAGTTTTGTCCAAGAAAAGTCTATTAAGATAATGAGATTCTTATTACGAACGTATTTTGTCAAGGTTTTTCAACTTTCAGCTTTGTTTGCCATAACGCCCACAAAGCGGCGTACGGAGTCGGTAATCTAAGATAATAAAATTACAACAAAAGTGAACAAATATTGTATGTACCACTAAAAAAGTATCATTTTTTTAGTGGTACAAATTCCGTTTATGTAACTTACAGAAGGTAATTTATTCGTATAAATGACCCTTTTTCCGTTACATAAATGAAACTTGAAGAATATGTAGAATACTCCTGACAAACTAGCTTTTGTACGCGGCTTCGCCCGCGCGGATTTCGGCACTAATCCTACGGGAAAGTATTACCGGGATTAAAGTATTCTATGTGTTATTCTAGGTTATGTACTATCTGTGTGCCGTATTTCATCCAAATCGGTATAGATGTATTTGCATGATTGAGCAGCAAACATTCACTTGAATAAGAGGATTCATTTATTTAAACTTCTCGCTCACAAATAGGGTACAAAAGCGGCCTTAATGCCTTAGGCAGTCTCTACCAGTTAATCAAGGGTGGTGAAGACATTAGATTTTAGAACTTTTTTTCAAAAGTCCATTAGGTTGATTTCATAAATGTAAAGGTAACAATCAGGGCTTAATTCCTCACGCCATGCTAGCTATAAAATCAAACTAAGAAATCCCATAAACCTTGCTTAATTTCGAAGCATTTCATAGCCGCGATATTGATCATTAACCATAGAAACCTTTTAAAGTGTATTTTTTTTTTTTTTTTGGATGGGAAATCATCAAATGACTTCTCCCGCTCTGGGCGGAGTGGGAGGGCGTGTCAGACTTTTACTGACTAAAACCCACCCGTGTTCCTTCAGTTGCCCATGTGCCAGAGTCACGGTATCTCTTTCGAACAATCTCGTGACCCTGGCAGGCATCGGTCCTAGCAGACCCCTACATTGCTGCTGACATCTCTTTGAGGCGCGCGTGGAACACTACGCGCCGTCGACCCGAGCCTGATCCTTACCGGGCGGCGAGCTACCCATTGCTCGCCACCCGCAAGCTCGCGCCTACGGTGGCCGGGAGTCCGCTATCGACTCCCGACGCCCGGGGCGTCTCCTCCTGCGGCGGCTAGGGACGTGAGGGTGCAGAGGCTGCCACTCCCTCACGCGCCCCGCCTCCTCCTTCGCGAGCATTACTGCTTCGCAGAAGGAGGTGACGGCTTCCCATGCCCTCTCGCTCCGTACCATGGCTCGCACCAGGGCCGGACGCGAGAGGTCGCCGCCGCCGATCGCCTCCACGAGAACACGGCGGTGCTCCGCCCAGGCAGGGCACACCTCCACTGTATGCTCCACCGTGTCCTCCAGACGATCCTCACAATGGAAACACCCGGACGTTTCCTCCCGCTTTATCCTGAACAGGAACCCACCGAAGCACCCATGCCCGGTGAGAACCTGCGTCAGGCGGAAGGTGAGGACGCCGTGGCGCCTCTCAATCCACTCCTCAAAGAGGGGAATTACCGCCGCAATTGTGGCGTGCCCATTTTAAAGTGTATTCCATTAACTTTTAGTTCAAACGATTTCGTTGTCAGATAAAATGAGTTATAGCTTCAGCGATCGACAGTAAAATTACTTGTCATGTACGAAACTACCAGCTAAACACTATAAATAGGCTAGCGTACATTAAACCGCACGATAGTAATTGGCGCCTTTATGTCGTAGCCGTAAGGGTGATTTTCGTTCCGCTAGCATTACCCCTGTTGAACGGTTGACTGTACGTACTAAACTACGTTTTATTGATACGTTTATGTGGTTTTTGTGAGAAATATTATGTGAAAATACATGTATATACGGGTAGGGAAATCGGGACGCAACCGGTTATCATGGACATGATTCTGAAAACCGCAGCGATGAAATTCCTCTAAAAAATACCTACAGCGGCGTTGAAATCTCTCACGGTTATTACAAAAAAATTGGCTGTTCCATATATTATAACCGCATAGGTAGTGCACTTTTCTGTGAAACAGCAGATTGTTTTTTTAATATCCGATGAAAAATTTCTACACCAGGGAGTCTCGGGCTGAATTCATGGTTTCAATTTGTGCATATGTATTGCCACCCTGTATAATATTTATGAATTTCTCATAAAAATTATCTGTCTAGCATTTTCCCAACTATATTGGGTTCGGCTTTCAGTCTAACCGGATGCAGCCGAGTATCAATATTTTACATGGAGTGACTGTATATACGAAGTGAAAAAGGATCACAATGTTAAAGAGTAAAGGTCCATGTAAGATTTACTAATGAAACCTATACCAGTATACCTACCATAATACACACGTATACCTAATGACCATATTGTTGTATAGGTGCCTAATGTAGTGAAAACGTTTACACAGACGAAATCACAGGATCACAAGATTGTGTAACTATTTCAATGAATTCAGCAAGCAAATACGGGCTTTCTATAATATAACCTAGCTGCAAAGCCTGCAAAAATATTTATGTCGGTACATTGTAGGTACATATTAACGTGTTTTTGGTACAAAAAATATTTTTATTTGAAAATAAATATGTAGATAATACTTTGTGTCTTTAACAAAACTCAAGTTAATTACTAGATATTTCTAGTCCGCAATAAAATGGTCTATTATGTGGAAACTATAAAATTCCACCATTTACTGTTTGACGTGACTCACATACTTTATGCGGCACTCAAAGCAATTTATTCTCTATTGCAACCCGAATGGCTCTATGTTCTACAAGAATGCACCAAGAATAATAAAGCTATATTAATTTCTTTGTTGGTGGAGCTGTCTTCTATCTGAAGTATGGGAGTCGGTTATTCTAGGAATTTAAAAGGCTAAGATCAAACCCAGAACAAAAGATTCGAGGTTTTACAGGATATTGGAATTACTTTTACACGTCACATTATTATAGAAGAAATAAGCTAAATGGAGTCGACATTTCTTGTCTGGCTACCCATGAGAGAAAATAGAAAAGCAAACTCAAGGATCATAGTCTCTTTTACATTCCAAACATAATCTTGGTGAGATCATGTGAAGACAATGTAATTAGTGCCAGAAATGTTATTTTGAGGAAAGAACCACGCAGATTTGGGTGGACCAGTCCAGTCCAAGGAGATAGATGGTATCCTGGGGAAGAACATAGGCTTGTTTAACCGGTAGCACGGTCCCGTGAGATAATTTCCGAGAGGGCGAGGCCGCGGGCTGAAGCTTATATGTGGTAAACGGAATACTCTGTATTGAACACAAGTAAATGTTTAATTTAGTAAATGTTTGACGTTGAGGCGGCGCTTGCTCGTAAGACTAAACTTTATCTGACTTATTATAAAACACGATCTACCTTTAAACACGAGCCCAAACCTTCTGGACAGTTTTTATTTTTCGAACTTTATGCTGAGTTTGGTAAAGTTAGTTTTTTAAAAGGAACTGTATTTGGTTTTCCTTTAGGTTCTTATTTCAAAAATAGGCTCGATATAAATATATCTTTGGATAACCAACACAACGTTATCTGACTAGGCAGAGCCTGTACTATGGTAACCAGATAACTGATAAACATACTTATATATTTCTAAATACATACATATTATAGATAAATTGCACCCAGACACAGAACAAATGATTGTGCTCATTACACAAAGATTTGTCCTGGGTGGGAATCAAACCCACGACCTCAGTCTTTGCAGTCAGGGTTACTAACCACTAGACTAACAGGCCTGTCAAAATGATATGATATACATGCCGTACACTTATCAATACTAATATTAAAAAGCTGAAGAGTTTGTTTGTTTGTATGTTTGTTTGATTGAACGCGCTAATCTCAGGAACTACTAGTCCGAATTGAAAAAATCTTTTTGTGTTGAGTAGCCTATTTATTGAGGAAGGCTATAGAATATATAATATTACGCTACAATTAAGAGGAGCGGAGCAATAATGAAAAATGTTATAAAACGGGAAAAATCGCACGGGTAGGCGATTCGACGCGACGGGAAGGGTCGGGGCAACAAGAAATTTAACGCGGACGAAGGCGCGGGCAGAAACTAGTTTTGTAATATGACCGTTTCTGTTTTAAGAAAATACAGAAAGAAATTGTCCTTTACAATGTTACTATGTATTTTACGTTTATAATGTAACTACCGTTTTTTAAAAGACCGGAGGCCGACATACTATAAGCCAGTATTTGACATTAAGGAGTCAATAACGTTGTGTATTTGGATCCGCGTTATTGTGTGAACATTTACTTCTTTCTTAAGAAACCATAGCAAAACGAAAGATAGAAAATATCTTATTTTTATATAACAAAAAATTACTAACAGCGGATCGAAGGACCAATAAACAATGGAAACAATTGATAGCGTCATTAAAAGTTTTATCGTAATTTGTTCAGTGATTTAGGCGTGAAAAGGTAACACCCAGAGTTTACAGACAGAGTAACTTTCAAATGTATTATATTTGTATATACATATGTAGAAAATGTGTATAACTGAACACGAATAGCTTACAGTAGCTTATTAGCATTAGAATCGCATTGACTAAGCCAATTGGATGTTGCACGGCAGGGGATTATGTTAACACGAGTGCACTAGCCGCATAGCTAATCTAATATGGTTCGTAGATAATACGTATCTATTTATAGTTATATTGGCGACCCATCCCTATGGGTAAATTGGTGACATGTTCAAACATCGAGGTTTTTGTGCAATGAGTCTAAGTTATTTGTTATCATTAACTAGCTTCTGCCCGCGACTTCGTCCGCGTCAAATTTTTGCTCCCGTGATCCTTCCCGTCGCATCGAATTGCCTGCCAATTTTGATTGTAGCGTGATGCGTGTGTACCGTGTGGTGCCGGACGTAAAGAATAACACCACCCTATTTCTTCCCGTGGGTGTCATAAAAGGCGACTAAGGGACCTACTAAAGAATGGGCAGCAGCATTCTCTATGCATTTTACCACCATACTGCGATCACCAACCCGCTTGCCAAGCGTGGCGATTATGGCAAAGCTACCCAAATTGGGGGAGGCCTAAGTCCAGCAGTGGACGTCTTACGGCTGAAATGATGATGATGAATGATGTGATGCATGTGTGTGTGTTCCTCAATAAATAGGCTACCCAACCCAAAAAGATTTTTTCAATTCGGACCAGTAGTTCCTGAGATTAGCGCGTTCAACCAATCAAACAAACAAACAAACTCTTCAGCTTTATAAAATTAGTATAGATTTTAATTATATTTATAACACCTTGGAAGAACCCCATTAATATTATAAATCTAAAGGTTTATATGTTTGCATGTTTATTACCTACTCAATCACGAGAAAACGCCCAAACCGTTTTGAATGAAATTTGACAAATAGATAGTTTATAACATGGGATACTTGTTATCCCGATAGTACGTTCCCGTTGCATAAACGGGACCCGACCTCCACGTTGGCGAAGCTGCTGGCAAAAGCTAGTTTTACAAATAAACCTTCCGAAATAAATTCAAATCGACAATCTTACTCAAACCTTTACGCACGACATTTCCCTCATTCGTTTGCATCACTTGCCCACACACTGACAAATTATGAAGACACTATAAAGTGTAAGAGTAGGGAAAAACAAAGGAACCATGGGGGCAAATACAATAGCCCCTTATGCAATGTAATAAGTCAGGGAAATTAAGTGTTGAGCTTATTGACTACTAACGCACGAACGTCAGGCTAGACTCTGACGAAGCACGCCAACTTCACGGTTACGTTTCGTTGTCAATTGACATCTGACAGCCAGCTGAAATGACACTGATAATTATTGTAGGGTGTCAATTTTCTTGAAATATTTCCCTGACTGTACCGAGCAAACTCCACTCCTCGGCCCGCAAGCCACGCTCATATCCTGCAATAAGGCTGTAATTTAACGACTGCACGGCAAGATCTAGATAGTCTTTGGTAATAGCTAGTATTTTTTGTTTGTGGTGTTCGTTTCCATTGGCTACTAACTGACCTGACGCTAAAGTTAGCTATTAGAATATCCTTGCATACCTTTTAGCCAACTTTGGGCACCTGTATAGGGTGGGAGAGCAATCGCCGCGCTACTTGTTACGATGGATTATTACTACATAATTCTGAACGAGCTGAGATTTTTCGTCGGTCATAGAAAAATGACTTTTTTTTTTTTTTGTTGGACATCTCGTAGTTAATCTGAAAAAGATTCTGACTACTTAAACGGATTTTTGCCCGGCGATTTCTAAAAAGTAAACTTTTTAGACCTCCAGCCGGGCAAATGACTGACTGACGGTTGACTGCCTCGTTGGTCTAGTGTTAGCAAGCGCTACTGCTGAGCATGAGGTCCTGGGTTCGATTCCCAGGTCGGGCAAAGTGTTATTGTGTTTTTCCATCTGGAATTTCTCAGTAGCAGCCCGGAGTCTGGATTTGTACCCGGTTGATGGCAATAGGCTCGCCCCCTATTACATCGGACTTTAACATAACAGGCGAAATGTGGGTGTACTGTAGGTACACCTCTGCCCAACCCTTCGGCGAAACAAGGCGTGATGTTATGTGTTATATTATGTACTAGCTATGCCCGCGGCTTCACCCGCATGGTGTTCACAAATTATCACACAGGGAGGTGCTACTCAGATAAAAAGCCTATGTTACACCTTATAACATCAGCTATCTGCCAGTGAAAGTCTCGTCAAAATCGGTCCAGCCATTTCAGCGATTATCCGGAACAAACAGACAGACAAATAGACAGACAGACAAAATTTAAAAACAATGATTTTTTGATGTAAGTACCATATATACTTTCATATGCATTTAGTGAAAAACTATTAATTCGAAATTACAAACAGATACTTCAAATTTATTTATTTGTATGTATAGATAAAAAAATCAGCTGTGCCATATATTTTGACCGCAATGTTCTTACACTTGTCTATGAGTCAGCATATTCTGAGTTCTCATGGACTATATACCTTTTGCAATTTTTCCCTGTATCTATAGTAAAAGCTATTGTGAAAAAGAATAATTCATCGTCAACCGTAAGTGCTTTTAAATATTTGTAATACATTTCTAATGCCACATCAAATACTCATTAAATGAACTGTATACAATAGATAGTTTGGAACTCAGTCGTTACAATGTTAAAACATGACAGTCTATTGTATTTGGAAAACAATAATAGGTACTTTTCAGTACCGAAGGGCGTTTTATTTGTCAATAATAATGTCTATTGAAGATATTATTATTGACAAATAAAAGGCCCTTCGGCCTTTAGCTAAGAAACCAATGAAATCAAACCGAAAAATGGTTTATTATCTTAACACGTAAAACATAACGACTAGTAAATGTAGCCTCCTTTTTACACGCTTTATATTATCTTCACTTGTAGGTTTGTTTGTAACCGACTCCTTATAGCGCGATTTTGACCCACTTTAAACGACCAGATTTCATTTAAACTCTGTAGACTTATCGAGGACCGATGACAATACTATAATTTCATAAATTTGTGCCATTATCCTTGCCAGGGTCCCCAGGACAGCAAAAAAACTGTCTTCGAAAACTACGCTGACATACGTCACAAACTACGTTGACATACGGCTCAAAATTCGAAACAACATCGTTCATCATCATTTGGAACAAACAGACAGACAAATAGACAGACAGACAAAATTTAAAAACAATGATTTTTTGATGTAAGTACCATATATACTTTCATATGCATTTAGTGAAAAACTATTAATTCGAAATTACAAACAGATACTTCAAATTTATTTATTTGTATGTATAGATAAAAAAATCAGCTGTGCCATATATTTTGACCGCAATGTTCTTACACTTGTCTATGAGTCAGCATATTCTGAGTTCTCATGGACTATATACCTTTTGCAATTTTTCCCTGTATCTATAGTAAAAGCTATTGTGAAAAAGAATAATTCATCGTCAACCGTAAGTGCTTTTAAATATTTGTAATACATTTCTAATGCCACATCAAATACTCATTAAATGAACTGTATACAATAGATACTTTGGAACTCAGTCGTTACAATGTTAAAACATGACAGTCTATTGTATTTGGAAAACAATAATAGGTACTTTTCAGTACCGAAGGGCGTTTTATTTGTCAATAATAATGTCTATTGAAGATATTATTATTGACAAATAAAAGGCCCTTCGGCCTTTAGCTAAGAAACCAATGAAATCAAACCGAAAAATGGTTTATTATCTTAACACGTAAAACATAACGACTAGTAAATGTAGCCTCCTTTTTACACGCTTTATATTAGCTTCACTTGTATGTTTGTTTGTAACCGACTCCTTATAGCGCGATTTTGACCCACTTTAAACGACCAGATTTCATTTAAACTCTGTAGACTTATCGAGGACCGATGACAATACTATAATTTCATAAATTTGTGCCATTATCCTTGCCAGGGTAAGCAAAAAAACTGTCTTCGAAAACTACGCTGACATACGTCACAAACTACGCTGACATACGTCTCAAAATTCGAAACACCCTAAAAAATAGAAAACAATAATAGTTTAAAAAAACTATTATGTATTTTCTATTATAAACCAAACTAAAAAGTAAAAAATAATGGAAAAAAAGCGTGGGGTGCTTTTTAAGGTATTTTTTTATTGATATCGGGCACCCCACGCTTTTTTCCCATTATTTTCTACTTTTTAGTTTGGTTTCGTGCCGGACGTAAAGAATAACACCACCCCATTTCTTCCCGTGGGTGTCGTAAAAGGCGACTAAGGGACTTACTGGAGAATGGGCAGCAGCGTTCTCTATGCATTTTACCACCATACTGCGATCGCCAACCCGCCTGCCAAGCGTGGCGATTATGGCAAAGCCCCCCAAATTGGGGGAGGCCTAAGTCCAACAGTGGACGTCTTACGGCTGAAATGATGATGATGATGAGTTTGGTTTTCTATGGTAGCGTGTTTTTAGTTTTTTTTTTTTAACTATTATTTATTAAGCAGATATTTTATTTATGGAAGAGCCGAATCTCCTAACATAGGGTGTTAGGAGACTCCGCTCTTACATAACTTAAATAAAGATATTTTACTAACCAACTAATCATCAATCTGCCTAGCCTTTTCCCAGCTTTATTGGGGTCATTGGGGTGTTATTAAAAGTAACACGTCTAAAAAAGTTATATTAAAAATGAACGGAAAAATAAGTAGTAAACTAGTTTCAGTGTTTCAAAATGTACTATAAATCGATGCCCGTTGCCTTTACTATGTCTTACTTGATCATGAACTTTAAAAATGGAACGCGTTATCAACTAACAGTTTGCACATTTTGAAACTAGCTTTTGACCACGGCTTCGCCCGCGTGGAGGTCAGAAATTATCCCGTGGGAACGTACTACCGAGATAAAAAGAACCCTATATGTTAATTGAGGTTTTAAACTATCTGTATGCCAAAATTTATCCAAATCCGTTTAGTTGTTTTTGCGTTAAAGAGTAATAAACATCCATACTTACAAACTTTCACATTTATAATATTAGTAGGATGGGAACGTACAGTAGCTGGTTATATGTTATTATTATGATTATGTACCTAATAATGGTCATGAACTTCAGAGATATTCTACCGAACTCCGTAATGACGAATTGAATTTATAGAGCAGATATTCCAAGTATAGTCCAAATATTTATACCTCTCCGGAGTAAGTAAATCTTTTAAGTAAATAAAAACCGGTCAATTTAAAAATTCACACCAATTAAGCCGTCAGCGTATCCCGAAGCACTCTAGCGAGTGACCCTATTTCCCGGGGGTCAATGCACTGGATGTACTAGTAAAATAAAAAATAAGCAAAGACAGGTAAAAAAATGTGCTCAAAATATTGGTCGTGGAAATGGGAACGCTCGTTCTGATAACGATTGGGGCTAAATACGGGTAAAATGGAAACTGACTTTTAAATTAAGGGTTGAAGCTGATTGATGGGGGTGAGGACATAACGACGTATTAAATATTTTTGTAAAAAATATTGCAAATGCGAAACGTTCCTTACTTGTACTGTTGATCTTTTGTGCGTAGGATTGTTTCTCTATCAAGATTTAAAACTCTGTTTAAAATTCGTTTAAGAATTACAATGGTAAACTTTTTGTTTTTGGATAATTTTACGAACGTCTGGCATTTAATACTTTGTACAAAAATACCATCATCCTACTTCCTACTAATAGGTGTTATAATAGCAAAAGTTTGTGAGGGTGTATCAATGTATGGATGTTTGATTCTTTTACGCAAAAATTTGACTTAAGTACTAGACTTTTTGTAAAAAGCAATCCTACAAATATTATAAATGTGAATGTTCGTTACTCAATCACGCAAAAACGGCTTTTCGGATTAGGATGAAATTTGGCACACAGCTAGTTTATAACCTGTATTAACGCATAGGGTACTTTTTATCCTGGTAGTACGTTCCCGCGGGTTAATTTCTTACCTCAACGCGTGCGAAACTGCTGGCAAAAGCTAGTGGAAAATAGGTTTACTTACTCACGGTGTCCAAATACGTGAAATATCCTGTCAAGTTTTCCTCCAATCTCCTGAAAGTCGACTAGTCCTGCCTATAAATAAATATAAATCTAAAAGTACTGCCTCATGGTAGCAATGGACCGTAACGACGTTACACATTAGAGAAATTAGGCCAAGGAGACTACATAATATACAAACAGACTACTTTTTCTACGGAAACATAATGAGAGACTACTTGCGCAAAAAAGTGTCGTTAATCTCTTGGGATTGAGTCCTTGAGATGGTTACTCATTTTATGTGACGTCATTAGTATGCCCAGAGTTTATTTCCTAACTTGTTTTATGTTTAAGTATTTGAATTTTATCCTAGAATGGCTATAAAATAGCCTCCATAAGTTGCAATACTGCAGAGTACCTAATGTTACTTCCACCTTGCTGACTCATTATTTCTTCAACTTGCTTCTGCCGGTGGCTTGGCCCGCGTGTTTTGTTGATAAATCCATACAAAATTTCACGAAAATCGGTCCAGCCCTTTCAGAGAACCAGACAGATTTAAAAAAAAACCGGCCAAGTGCGAGTCGGACTCGCGCACCGAGGGCTCCGTACAAACCTGTAGGTATATAAAAGTTCACCCATCACGACAATCGAGTCGTAGTTCTGTTCTGTTTCTTGGCTTGGTTTTATTTTTGTCTGTGTTTTGTTCTGTTTATTATATGATGTAACTAAAAATTTATGGTTTTTGCAATTTTTCCTTTATCTGTGCTATAAGACGTTGCTTCGTACCCAATTTTAAAATTCTAGATCGACTGGAAGTACCCTTTAGGTTTTGATTCCCTTGCGAGTTTCGAAAATTTCCGGAAATTTGCGTCATAAACGGCTATATCTTTAGATTGCGTTAGCTTTGAAGTTTGATTTTTTCACAGCTCTAAGGGACAGTAAACTTGAATATTTGATATGAATTTCAGCTTGATACCTCCACGCGTTCCTGAGAAAAAAGGTCTTGACAGACGGACGGACGGACGGACGGACGGACAACAAAGTGATCCTATAAGGGTTCCGCTTTTTCCTTTTGAGGTGCGGAACCCTAAAAACGTATTTTTATAATCATTTATCCTTTTATTCGCACTCAGTAAAAAGCTTTTACATTGACATTACAAACAGACACTTCAATTTTATTAATTTGTATGGAAAAGGCAAGAGCTAATTCAGTCCCTAAGTATACTATGTCAGTAGCCATAAAACTTGTAAACCGTTTGAGATTTATTATTTAAATTGATTTTAGATTTCTATAATATTATATTAAAAAATCACCGAAATATTTCGTCTTAGTACAAAGCACACAAACCGAATTGCCTAATGTCAGTTTATGGTAATTAGATGGCATTAATTTCCAAATCTATACAATAAAAAATGAACAATTAACGATTTAAGCCCGAAAAATAGATCGATTATAAATATTAAAGAGCTCGTAGACTTGGGCATTAATGCAGATAAAGACACATTTGTGGCTCTCGTCATAAAAAGAGAGGCCGTTAAATAACTTAGTACTGACTACAGTCGCCTGGAATTATGCTTGAAGATAGTAACAACTAATCTGGAGTAGAAGAAAAAGGGGAGCAGCTTAAAAAGGTTAGTTGAAAAAGTTAGATGAAAAATATATTTCAAGAGCCCCAACATACATGAAAACAGAAATTAATTGAAATATAGATATCAAAAGCATAAGCAATAACAGATATTTTATGCCATGAAACAATAACACATAGGACTCATTTATTTATTCAACCATTTATGCACACATATACCCAAACAGAGAAAAAAAAGGAACAGAAATATATGTACAAAGGTAATGCTTATTTCTATAGAAATCTGTTCCAGCATACCGTAGCATGCCATAGGAAAGAAAATAAAAAGAGACGTAGATAACGTGCGTAATAGTAGAAGGGAAAACATAAAATAAAAAAATTATACGCTTATTTTAAACCTACACATACAATATGAAAAAAACGAACACTCAAACATTATACCTACTTACATACTTCTAAAATTAATATATATGAGCAATCATTAAATCATAACAAAGTGGAAAGATAGTGTTCTTTCACTCTTTTAAAAACTGCAAAGTTTTGACAGTTCTTTGTCAGGCAGAAGTGAATTCCACAATCAAATCGCGTGCACGTGAAGGAATAAGAGTAGAAGTGGGTTGAGTGGGGAGGGGACTTGAGGAGATTTCTAAGATACCACCTCCAAGGTACATCAAAAGGACGGGCGTTTCCGCAGATAGGATGGGGTTCTAGGTAATATCCGGGAGTTCTATTTCACTTTCCGTCAATATCCTATTATACTATGTTATGCAAGCTTAGTCATTAAGATAAGATAAAGGAACACAAAAAACCTCGGAAGCATCTACACACAAGACACAATGTTATCTGAATATTTACAAGTCTATCTAAATGATGACATTCATTATGTCTACTTCCTTACCCGACAATGGCGCATTTAAGACCAGAGGGGTGATTGCGGAACTTTTTATCGGTAGAAATTGGTTTAATATTCATAGTTAAACAAGATTCATTGCGTTATTTACGTTGCTGAGCCGACAATTTATTCGAACAAATGACGCAATGGTTTAGAAATAATCTTCAATCCCATTCAGATTCTGATAAATTGTGCGTTTCGCAATTAGGGTGCAGGCCTTCATCTAGTAAAATAGTGCTAGGATAAAGTAGACAATTCCGAGTTTTATCTAGTACTAGCGACCAAACCCCGCTTGGCACTGTTTTAACAACTTGAGAATACATCGAAACTTCTGTGCCATTTCTAAGTTGAATATTTTGTAATGTATTAAACTCATGAACTTCCCATGCATAAATGCTTTTAATTACGATAAAAACTACTTTAAAATCCAATACTTACACAGTTATCGGTTATCCAGCCTTCAGTTATACGGATTCACGATCATCCGGAGTACCAACCCTGATCAAATAACTATATAGGTACCTTCAAATCAACCGTGTCATGTTCAATCAATCAATCATTTATATTGTTAAATATAAGTATAGTAACAGATAGTACATGTCAAAAATATGTGCACTATGTTTTGCCAATAAATGGCGTACAAAATTAAAACAAACAAACAAGCAATTAAATGTTGGAACTTGCATTACTAGAAAATATGTCATCACTTATTAATTTCTTAGTAAACATTGATTTTTGTTATTTTCAATAAATACCTTATGTATTATGCAATCATATGTCCAAAAACCGCTTTTCTTCACACTCAATTATGCGGATTTTCGATTATCCGAATGCCTAACAACAACAATTAGTCCGGTTACTCAAGTCTCTACATATAATTTAGAACATCTTAGCAGTCACACAAACAGACACGGAAATCTACTAAGTTTTATATAATGTGGGGATAAAGAGTTGGTATTAGGGACATTATATATTTCTAACGTGTGTAATCTGGGTAAAGTGAAATAATCAGAATTAAGTAGTTATTTTGAACTTTTTTACTGGTCTGGTAAACCATAACAATGTACCCATAGGAGAGATAAGTTAATTCAAATTCAAAGCATTTATCTTAAATAGGCACTTTTGAATGTCAACGTTAAAATAGAATTGATTCTAGTGGTTCCAAAAGGTATATTCGTATGTTAAAGAATGGACAAGAAACTCCACTGTTAATCTTTTAAAATGTTTATCTTAGTATACAATGTTTATATTATGTATTATTATAGGTGAAGACGATTATCGATACTACTGAGTATTAATACGACTGAAATACTACCTAAACTCATACCTACATTACAACGTTGTTCATTTCAATTTTGTTCACTTTATCCTTCAGCATAAAAAAAATACTCGTGAGGTTCTAAATCCGGAGGTTGAAGCCGTCGTTCTATAAACAAAACCAATGCCCACCTCCACATCTCAACAAGTCCCCCACACTGGCAATCGTCAGCATAAGGTCAGACCATTTGTCAGGCTTCTGACAATTGCCAGCTTCTATAAATATAACGAAAAACAGCAGTGTTTGGAGCCTTTTATAAACGCAGGGGGAAACCTCTGAAGTTTTTGTCCAAGTCATTACGTATGGTTCCCCGAAAAACTTTATTATATTGACATTTCAACATTTTTATTGTGAAGTTTTATTGTGAAAAATTGTCTTTTACGGACCAGAATGTTCGACCACTAAAGGGATGAATGAAAGGCCAATACATACAGGAAACGTCGTGAGAACATATGAGGATGGCTATAGGAGTAGGAGAAGAAGAAAGAAATTTTGAATAAATGTGAGATTATATGGCTAGAAAGGGGGTGAATACCGAGATGACGACTAATAGAGAAGGATGGAAGAAAAAGACATGTTCAGGCAACCTCAAATAAATTGAGATAAGGACAAGAGAATGACGATGTTGTTAAAAGTATTTACAAGTTTTTATTTTTTGTTATAATTAATTTACGTGTATGTTTACGGATCGACAATATAGCTATGTAAAAGAAACAGGTCGTCCCTCCCGTCCATACCCAAATACGAATACGTAGATGTGGAGTTGCGGACACCAGCCCGTTTTACCTAAGTAGTCGTCACTAGACACATGCCCCAATAAAAGGTTGCAAAGGAACTGTCGACCTTGAAAACAAAATCTTAAAGCAAAATTTCCCGTGCCTGTTATTTCATACCAGATGCCCTTCGAACCTCAGCACAGCAATGCTGGCTGGTCAACAATAGTTGGTATGTTAAAGTTACAATAATTTTCTAAAGGAACTTTTCATAATAGCTCAACCGCTCCTGCTACAGTCAAAAATTCATTGACTTGATTTAATACCAACCTTAATTGTGCGTGACTAATTCCTGAGCTCTTTAAATCAAGTACACTTCCTTCCTTGGGTGTAGACATAAATAACCATAGTCAATAGTCACTTCTTGTTTATGACAGTCATGTCGTAATAAAAAAATTAGCATAACAAATATCTTTTACGATGCCGCTGTAATTTTATTTTCATAAAAAAGTAAATTGTGGAACAGTCTCTTATTTCAAATTGGTGGCTATAAAGCTTCGGATTTCAGGGTTAACGAAGCGAGCATTTTATTTTTGAAACTTTATAGTAGGTACTCCTTTAGGAGTTAATACGAAAAGCTTTTAGTACATAGGCAGCCGCCACGCCCGTTTTCCTCTTGGGAACGAAAAGTTTATTATTGTTGTGCACAGTACACTCACCCTTATTCATGAAAGTTGATATGAGTAAGCCCGTACGTACCGGTCTTTTAAATCTTTATAGACAGTTCAAAGCATCCATCCTCCTTCAGCGGACTATGTTGAGCCCACAGAAAGGCTTCCAGGGGGCCAGCAACTGCCAAAGCACACCTTTTTTTTGTGGGTGGAAATCATCAAATGATTTCTCCCGCTCCGCTCTGAGTGGAGCGGGAGGGCATGTCAGACTTTTGCTGACTAAAACCCGCCCGTGTTTCTACAGTTGCCTTTATGCCAGGGCCACGGTAACCCTTTCCAACAAATCTCGCGACCCTGGGAAGTCTCTTAATCGAGTAAGAAGCCTGAGGGATAATTACGCAATTGCACACACTATCAGTAGGAACCGCTTTTATTTTGACGGTTTAACAACATTCATTGCGTTATTTACGTTGTTGAGCAGACAAATTTTTCGAACAATGAAGCAATGTGCAATGGTTAACAAATAATCTTCAAAATTATTCAGATTTTGACTGATAGCGTGTTACACAATTAGAGTGCAGGTGAACCGCTGCCGTCACAAATTGTTCAAATCCGCAGTGCGACTATGAAGCCACATCAAAAACTATGCCTCACCTCGAGTGATGCTCTCCGTGTACTGATACCTGCACTATAAAGAGCCTTTGCGACGCCAACTAAAACGCTGTCGAATGGGCTGAATTCTGGATGAAGGTAATTTAAAATCAACAAATATAATTATCAATACGACGGAGAAGAAGAGCGCCATAACACTCATTTATAAGAGCCTAATAAGTTTACGTATAAGGACTGACAGTTTCCCAATATCAGTATTGGATCCCATATGACAGGAGCAGCGTCATTTATTATGACCGAAACTACGAGCTACTTCGGGCTACGAATGAATAATTTACCAGAAAAATCCAATAAGGACCAAACTCACAACGTCATAAATTTCCAGAACTGCACGCGGCTGTAAGCCCGCAGCGACCGTGTTTTTTTTTTATGTTTTGCTCAATCAGCTTTTTTCTGGGTCTTTCTATTGTCCTGATAGAGAGAATAAACCATGGCAGTGTATAAAAGTAAAAGTAAAAGTGTAATAAATGTAAAAATGAGGTCATTCGTTCTTATTCTTTGTTTATTGTGCGCGAAACGCTAAAACGCCTGTAGGGATTTGTGTGAAATTTTGTATACGAGAAAACAGCTGAGCGGATTTTGCGTGAATAAAATAAGATTTTAAAAACTGTGATTGTTATGAAAGCTTTAAAAAGATCTAGTAAATGACTTCGACGAGCTTTATTTGCTTTACTGCAATAGGACTTATTGCGTAGGCAGCTACACTAGATACCAAAAAAGCTATTTTACAAACTAGAACCGCAATAATATTCAAAGATAAAGTGCAGATAGCTGTGCGTGTCTGATATTAAAGACGATAAGGGTTAGGTAATTTATGAAGGTGTTGATGACCAAGCAGACATTATATTAAAACCCTGTCTAGCAAGCTAACGAAAGATTCCATCCATTTTTTACACGCTTTATATTAGCTTCACTTGTATGTTTGTATATTTGTATGTTTGTATATTTGTATGTTTGTATATTTGTATGTTTGTTTGTAACCGACTCCTTATAGTGCGATTTTGACCCACTTTAAACGACCAGATATCATTCAAACTTTGCACACCTGTCAAGGACTGATGACAATGCAATAATTTCATAAATTTGTGCCATTATCCTTGCCAGGGTTACCAGGACAGCAAAAAAACTGTCACAAACTACGCTGACATACGTCTGAAAATTCGAAATACCCTAAAAAATAGAAAATAAATAATAGTTTAAAAAAACTAAAAAACACGCTTCCATGGAAAACCAAACTAAAAACTACAAAATAATGGAAAAAAAGCGTGGGGTGCTTTTAAGGTATTTTTTTATTGATATCAGGCACCCCCGGAAGCGTGTTTTTTAGTTTTTATAAACTATTATTTATTTTTATAAAAAACTTGCTTTTATTAGCTTCGCCTGTATCTATCTATGTGTGTTACAAAATATTTGAACTCGAATTTCACTCACTTCAAGACATCAGATTAATTTGACATCTTGTACACTTATCAGAGGCCGATATCAATAAAATCCATCCACACTTCCATTCTTCCACACTATCCACACTAACTATATAATACTATATATTACTATATTACTATATATACTATATATTGCTATATATACTATATATTACTATATATACTATATAATATTATAAATGCAAAAGTAACTCTGTCTATCTGTCTGTCTCGCTTTCCTGCTAAAACAACGAACCGATTTAAATGAAATTTGATACACAGATAGTTTAGAACCTGAGAAAGGACATAGGTTACTTTTTATCCCGGTAGTACGTTCCCGCGGGATATTTTCCGACCTCCACGCGGGCGAAGCCGCTGGCAAAAGCTAGTATTATATAATATTATAAATGTGAAAGTGTGTGTGTCTGTTTGTCCGTCTTTCACGGCAATACGGAGCGACGTATAGACGTGATTTTTTAAGTGGAGATAATTGAAGGGATGGAGAGTGACATAGGCTACTTTTTGTCTCTTTATAATCCCCCACTTCCCTAAAATGGGGGGGTGGAATTTTAACGCGAGCGAAGTCGCGGGCCAAAGCTAGTAATTTCATAAATTTGTGCCAATTTTCTGGCAAAGATCACTTGAAAAAAAAAATATTATAAAGATTTAGACCAAACGAGCGACAGTCCATCCCCACACTACGAAATTCATTTTGTGTAAACAGGGACTGTACATTCCTTCTTGTCTCTCTCTACTAGAACGTCAAGAATATCGAGAAAACAATGCTCTAGCTATTGTTACGGGTCTATGCTCTATAATTAAACACCAAGAGAAGGAGTAGGCGGTTATCGATAAATCCACTACGCGGGTTCAATGTGAGTTGGCAGATGTCACACATCTTCTGTAGTCTTGGCTATAGGATATGCCGGTTTCCTCACAATATGTCCTTCATCATTTTGAGAGCAGTGGTGATGAAATAATTTGCAAAAAGCGAAATTGCGCCTGTCTAAGCTCGAACCTACAATACCGGATGACATTTTTTACCGTCTCGACCTTCATATGGTGTGTTGTGTAACTAGAATAGAAGGCAGGAAGGCCTTCAGATTCATCGTAGGTGACTAAAGGAGCGCGGGACGCGGGTGGACAGGGATGCGTGTGCGGCTCGTGCGCCTGCGAAAGATCAATGAGGCCGCCTATCAGCCGGCTTCAAAGGGTAGGACCGCGCTCCGAAATCAATGATACATGCCGTGCATTGAGTAGGGTGCGTATGATTTGAGTTTCGATAGATTTAAATATATTTTTTTTGTTTTTTTTTTCCAAATTTCTGTTTTTGTTGTTCTAGTATGAAAATGTTACTTTAAATGTGTAGTATTTATTGCTAGATCAATTTAATTACATGTTATTCAAAAATAAAAATAATAAAAATTTCTATGCCAAAAGCTTCTACTCCGTTCACCTATTACCCCCATTTTTTTTCAAGACGCTAAAAAAAGTCACCCAGTATACAACTCGGTATGTTGGGGCCGTTACCACTTTTCTATGCTTGTTTAGTCTAAACCCACGTTAAGACACATGGCAACATGTGAAATAATGATTATACATTTTTATAGGCTTACGGTCGAGCCTGAGGGGCTTTTCTATCGGCAAACATGAGGAATTTCCATACGTTTAGTTACATGAACTATTTTACAGCTTCAGGCATTGAATTTTCAAAAATTCTTCCTTACTACTGACCATCGATAATAAGGATCTCTCGGGTAAAATTTAATGTTTTTAGGCCCAGCGGTTAGGTTGCCAGTAAATCATTTTTTTTTTTTTTAAGTAGATACAGTTACCAAAAGAGATAAGTAGTAGCCATGGTTGTTGGATATAGTTGAAGTAAGTGACCGATGGATGTTTTCGAATGAAGTTTTAGTTAATTAAATAAAACCAAATAGTTAATTTAAGTACCAAATTCAATTTTCTACAAAAACCCATTCATTGGTATCTTACTAAATTGCAAAGTAACTATGTATATCCGAGGACCTTAGTTACTTTTCTGTTTTTTCTTTTCCAGTCTTATACCAAACACAGTTTTGTTTTTCTCTTAATTTGTAAGCTATGCATATACTTTAATACTTTATTACTATTTTAAACTTTTGTCTTAGATTATCTTGATTCTATTTTGTAAATTAACAAGTCCTTTTTAAGAGTCGGGTGATCTGTGACACTTTTCTCTATTTAAAATAGTGCATTCTATTAACCCATAATTATGATATTTTTGGTACCGTGTGGTGCCGGACGTAAAGAATAACACCAACCCATTTCTTCCCGTGGGTGTCGTAAAAGGCGACTAAGGGACTTACTAGAGAATGGGCAGCAGCGTTCTCAATGCATTTTATGACTGCGATCGCCAACCCGCCTGCCAAGCGTGGCGATTATGGCAAAGCCCCCCAAATTGGGGGAGGCCTAAGTCCAGCAGTGGACGTCTTACGGCTGAAATGATGATGATATTTTGGTGAACTAAACTAAATTGTTTCACTAATATCTAAAAACTTTTTTACAAAAAAAAAACAACCGACTTCCTTAAAAACACTACAAAGTGTAAAATAACTTTAATTTCGGTAGTCGGTGTCTTAGGATCTGTATTTATGGTTTTTTTGCCACCGACTTCCGAAATTAAAGTTATTTTTCACTTTGTAGTGTTTTTAAGGAAGTCGGTTGTTTTTTTTTTGTAAAAAAGTTTTTATTTTTAAATTTTTAGTTGTGGTATTCACCCTGCACTAATTCCAAACAAACAATGCATATTTATGCGATAGCAGAAATCGTGGTTGATTTCCTGTCATTTTTTAAAGAGTTCCGATGTCTGTCTCCCGAACTCATCATCAGTAGTCCATCTCTAGTGTCTGCTGAGGAATCAATTCTCGATGTCAACGAGTATGTCTATCTAGGACAAGATATCTTCTAACTCCTGATCGATAAGGAGTTGTACCTTCCATCATCAGCTCAACGGAATATAAGAATACAAGGAACGGTCTAAACGTGCCTATAATATTCAAAGAATTATCCCCTAACCTTCTAACCTTTCACTGTAAGTTCCTATATGTACTGTTCACCGATGAGGAGTTCCATGCGGTATCTTCGAAGACTATAATTAGTTCACCACGGATGGATAGATAGAACCAGCAATTATTTTTGATCTTTAGTACAATATCCAAATCACATTACGTGTACTGTTTGTTTTTGAGGAGTTCCTTCGTTTATCTCCCAAAGTATACATCAAATCTTCACAAAATTAATATGGGACCACCTCAGGAGTATACCCTTACGAATAAAAAAAGAATTTTCAAAATCGGTTGACAATTGGCGGAGAAATCGGTGAACATACATAATAAAAAAAATACATACAGTCGAACATATAACCTCCTCCTTTTTTTGAAGTCGGTTAAAAAGTAGATCGTATGGTGTGACGCACGTATTATTTTATGGGCGGTCAGTTACAAACTAAAACATTACAAAGGCTGTCAGAAACAAAGTAATGATCAATAAGTCTGACGTGAAATAAAAGGAACATTACTGTTATTAGGAAGTCAGACCAGGCGATGGTATCACTGTTAGCACATGTCTGAAAAGATGAATGAATATTAAAAGACTAAATAAAATAATTATGTACTAATGAAAGATAGTATGAAAAATATAGTAAATTTATGTAAATCTTAAACCGAATAATGTACAAACGCCAGCACTTAAAGCTACTACAATCTGTCAAATTTCTTTAGTCGATTTTCAACTTTATTGCTAGAGTATTAGGTTCAAGATTGATTGGGAGAATATGACAGTTTCGGGTACCTTGATGTGCTGGCGTCTGTACCTTAAGATCATATCCAGTTTTGTCTTTCTTAAAGCGAATCAAAACATCAATAACTATAACAGAATATCACGTCTTGCTTCTCTGAAGGGTTAAATTGGGCTGAGGTGTACCTATAGTACACCCACATTTCGCCTGTTATGTTTAAGTCCCATGTAATAACGGGCGAGGGTATTGTCATCAACCGGACCAAATCCAGACTCTGGGCTGCTACTGAGAAATTCCAGAAATAGAAATATGTACCCAATAAGACTGCCTGACCTGGGAAAAGACCACTACACCAACGAGACAGGCATACTACCCTGGTAATCGAGAGGGCAGTAAGTCGAAGGTGGATTTGGAATGTACGTCAAACGAGCTTTCTTCCTATCTAGGTTTTATATTTCTACGTACTTCCTATCTAGGTTTTATGTTTTACAATAACCCTGATGAAGATGTTAAAACAATAAAGAACATAAACATCGAGTGTATAGTTTTATCACAAACGCTAAAATTGTAACCAAAATATTTGCGCGCCGTTTTCTCGAAACCGCCTTTTTTGACTTACTGCTATATCGATTACTAGGGCAGCATAATTATTTCGCTTTACTATTGGAGCTGAACAATGGCTGCATCGATATTTCTCGATTAGTATGAATTTATCAGCGCCTAATCATTAGTATACTTAATGCGTGTCTTGGAACTGCCAGGAAAACAGTAAAAATATCTCATGGTTTAGATAGATTTGTTAATAAAGTGCAACACCATTTTGTCAAGAAGGTTTAACGTTTACCGACAACATAGAGAACGAAAACGTGAGAGATCTCCAATCTGGTCAGTATATTCAGTATGTGTGTAAGCACTAGCTTACATTCTGATAAGATTAGAGTATAATAGAACGTTAGGAATCGTTGCAGGCGTGCCCTAATCTCTGCACTGCGGGTTATTAATAAATCTGCATTATATCCGACATTATACATCTAAATAACGGTACGTGAACGAAAAAAAATGATCTGCACGATATAAGGGGGCGTCCATTAATTACGTGAGGCATTTTTATGAATTTTTCGACCCCCGCTCCCCCCTTGGTGAGATATCATAAGATTTTCCTCAACTCCCTCCCCCTCCCCCCACGCGAGATTCTTCAAAACTTCTATTTGGGCTGTAAACGTGTTGGATTATTGAGAAAAAAAAAACAAATACAAGAAAATTTTCTTAGACGAAGAATAATTTCTTAACTCAAGAATTTATTCTCTTGACTCAAGAAAATCATTTTGTTCAAAATGGTATTCTTGGTTCAAGATTTTGGCTCTTGAGTCAAGTTAATTTTTTTATCAGTGTACTATTGTCTCATATTTGGCCATATTTTATTGTAGAAATAATTTTTCACGCAATTTTATACCGTTTTCTGCGAGAAAAATAATAACGTGATATTTGCCAAGACCACCCCTCCCCCCTAAGTGAGATTTGGAAAGATTTAGCTTTATCCCCTCCCCCCCTAGAACATCTCACATAATTAATGGACGCCCCCTAACCTAGCTAACAATTTAATTTGATAACGATTAATCCTATATAGTCAGTAACCAATTCTTTGTTTTTTTTTGTTGTGCAATAATAGTTTATTTTACAGTTGCAAACCGCTATATTGGTCCTGCAAAATATAGATCACTATATAAAAAAATCTTTAGGAACCTAGCAGATAAAGGGAGAATTGTAATTTATTGTAACATTTGAGCCATATCCTTAAGTCCGCTAAACCCTAAAGAAAGTTCTTTTAAACGATACCGAACACGATATTTTAACTAAAACTTATTTTTTAGTTGAGTTCGTACTGACACACCAGATAAATCTATAAAATATTTTTCAGTTTTTGACTGGTGAACTGCGCGCGTCATCGATACTTTATGCCAAAATCCAAATTCCTTTGCATAGGTTTCGATAAAAACTTCTATGATAAATGGACAAAATAGTGATGTTATGAAGATTCATTTATTTTCGTTTTTACCTTAAAAAGAAGAAAAAAAATAGAACAGAAACAAGATTCAAACAGCGTTTTAATGAAAAAAATGGGTTTAGCTCATGTTCTTATACAATCTGAACCAAAAACGAAAGCCGGTTCCAGTGCAAACGAAAAAGGGCCTTTGGTACCACTTGGATCAATCTCATCATCATCACCATCCGTCTAGCCTTTTCACAACTATATTGGGATCGGGTCCAGTCTAACCAGTTGCAGCTGAATACCAGTATTTTACACGGAGCGACTGCCTATCTGACCTCCAAAACCCAGTTACTGAGATATACGATACCCCTTTTTTTTTCTTTTTTTTTGGATGGGAAATCATCAAATGACTTCTCCCGCTCTGGGCGGAGCGGGAGGGCATGTCAGACTTTTACTGACTAAAACCCACCCGTGTTCCTTCAGTTGCCCATGTGCCAGGGTTACGGTATCTCTTTCGAACAATCTCGCGACCCTGGCAGGATACGATACCCCTTGGTTAGACTGGATGTCAGACTTTCGGGCTTCTGACGAAGTATAACGACTGTCTAAGATCCACAAGTAACAGCCGGGATCAACGGTATTACGTGCTTTCCGAGGCACGGAGGAGTCTTAGTATATAAAGATGGTCACCCATCCACGAACCAATCGCGGCAAGCGTAGGTTAACCTGATCGATCGATCCGTGCGGCTGTTATTCATCATTTCAGCCGTAAGAAGTCCACTGCTGGAAATGAGCCTCCTCCATGCACCGCCAATTTAACCGGTACATTTTTTGAGGGGATTTGCCATAATCGCCACGCTTGGCAGGCGGGTTAGCGACCGCAGTATGGTGGTAAAATGCATAGAGAACGCTGCTGCCCATTCCCTAGTAAGTCCTTTAGTCGCCTCTTAGGACACCCACGGGAAGAAATGGGGCTGCGGCTGTTACTACTTAGCTACAAGCCCCTCAATCTATAAATATAAAATTGGCCGTTCGATAGTCTCAAAAATTAGAAAATGGCTCGACCGGTTGTATATTAAACTTTGTTGAAGGGTGTGCGCCGGAAAAAGTTCCTAACAACAAAAATGAAAAAGGCTTTATAATGCATTCATTAGGTATTTTAAAATAAAATCTGCACGATACCTACTGTGCAGTGTGTTATGGCCTATTTTATTTATTCTATAGATAGAATTTTTCCTATTTACGATCAATTAATTTATGAATCTGTTTCCTATTTTAGTGCACAGTCCAAGCCTCAGGCTCCCGACCCAAACAAATCCAGCAGACGAAACCCCATGTTTATAAATGCAAATACGAAAACGCTAATTGTTTGAATTCCAAGGTGTTATTAAACGAATGCTTACATAAGTTAGCATCGGAACTGGTTGGTGGTTGACCCGATTACCGCGGGTTCGTTGTTCGCGAGTGGGCGTGTCGTTCGTTCATATTGACTAACATTTAGTAAGGAACAGGTCTACTGATGTAACGCTTCTTGTTGGAACGTGGTTCAAACTTTGTGTATTTTTGGTGCAGGCGTGAAGCGAATGAAAATTTGACGCGTAGTAAACTCAAATTGAAATTGCATGTTCCTGCTTAAAATAGAAATTTTAGGCAGAAAATTTCCAAAAACTTCCGTATAAATACTAAAAAAATAAAAATAAAAACTACTCCAAAGTTTTTTTTTTTTACTTAGGAAAATGTTTTTAAATAATTAAGCTCAGCAGCTCTAAGCAAATATTGATTTCACGAACAACGCGGCTTCTATAAAACTAAACCCTATGCATCTACAATGTAGGTACCGCCTCCTTCACCTAGGTCAGGTCTCAATCGTAAAATCCTAATGTCATCATTACTCCGCTGATTTATATTTATTTACATTTACCGAAACATCAACAAAACATGTGACCAAATATCCGAAGTACGTGCCTTACAATCCTCGAATATTCAAGAATGAATGTCACCTAGGTAGATATGCACCTATATGCAGCGACTGAACAAAAACGTCCTTGCGAGGCCATCCCAATGTAGGCGTCTTAAAATAAACAACATCTGTGTTTACTAGAAAACTGATTAAAAAATAAACTTACCGTTTATAAACTGCTCGTTCACACGGTACTTCCTTGTTTAAAATTCGAATGATGAATGAGTAGGAAGTGTTTAGTGCACGGAATGGCGGCGCGGTTAAAGATGGCGGAGGGGACGTGCGTTCGCCAGCGCCTTGCGGACTCAACTGAAGCCTGAAGGGAGGTTGGGCGGAGCCGCGGCCTGATCAAGCGAATATTTTATCGATACTTTTGCTCTAAGATAGGAAATGAGAGACAATTACGTTTGACTGGCAACTGCGAAGTTCAACTATTCTATTAAAAGGTTAGGAAATGCAGCGTTTTACTGCATTGCATCATGCTATGTTGTTAGTGGAGTAATGGTTTCTGCGTAATAGTTTCGGTGCATCAATAAAATTTTCACGAGTTTTTCATTCACAGAGTTTTTCTAAGTAGTTAGATAATATATTTTATATAAACCAAAATTGGAACAAAAATCAATCCTACCTTATCAACAATACGTGCGTACTAAAAATTCAATAAGCAATGACCGTAACCTTAAAAACTTCAAAGAGATACAGATAATTCATCGACATGAAATTTTGCGCCATATCAATGCAATGTAAACATGTCGAAGCGCACGCTGGCCGGCCGGCGACGTAGCGCGTCCTAGAACCTATAAAATTCAACTTTTTATCTTCAAAACGAAATATTACATTATCTAAGAATGCAACGTCCATTACGGCCCACGTTCGATAGGCTTATCAAAGCTTTACTGATAACAAAGCAATGCACAACGCAAAAACGAAAGTCTCGTAGCAGAGACCACTACGCCGTAGCACTTTCTACGGCGTAGAGGACTCAGCTACGCAAGCGAACACGCCCGCAGTATTTCATCGACAAGAATCTACATAATACAGTCAAGTTCAATAAAACGGAAAATTGAAAATTCTCAGTAAAATGGGACTCCTAATCGTCACCTAAGAGGGGTTGAATTGATTTTCATTTTCAGGACCATTTTCTTTTGTCTTTGCGGAGAATATTCAAAAAATGAGAATGTTAATGAGGCAGGTTTCTTAAAAAGGTGGTTTACCGAGAATCGTGAGACAAGAGAAGGGTGGGACAGAGAAGTGGAAGCTCGCAAATTATGTATTGCTTTAACGAACTATGTGCTTTCGTACATAATTTAGAAAGACTGTCTGTCTAATCAAATCACAGAGTAACTATCTACTCAGACTGCGGTTTGATTATTCAGAGTATTTGTTGAAGAAGTTTGCGAATTCAATTCAATGGATGGAGGTATCTTAGAGCTGGTCTTTGTGGTGATACTTAGGGCGAAGGCAACAGTGGACGTCTTCCGAATGATATGATGGTAAACTTATACGATTATAATTTATATTTTAAGATTTATTAATGTGATTATTTTTAGTTCAAACTTCGATAACTTTGTTGCAATTTAATTGCGTTGCAACGAAATAGTACATAATATATGAAGAAAGTTCTGGTGATAACTTACTCCAAAAGCTTTCTACGAAAAAACTGAATACATCCTTTGTAAATGCGTTACCAAAACAAATAGAAAAAACATGTTTTTAGAAGAAACATCACAAAGGCTTACCTGTTATTGCATATTGCATCTCACCTTACCTTACCCGAGACGACACACCCGAAACTTTTTGTGCGTCATAATGCATCGTTGCATAAAACCGAACTGAATCAAAACCCCGAGCTTAAACAACTGTTATCAGGACCGTCCTCTATTTCTTTGTTTACCAACAGTCTGCCCACCGATTCCCATCCGACATTTTTCCGAGGGACAGAGATAAATAATGCAACAGCTAGCCGCGTCCCTTTCTCGAAATGCGTCGATCGATGTGACCTTGGCAGTGGGGGATATTTAAACCCTAATAGATGGGCATCCCGCAGGGAATATTAAGGAGTATTATGGAAATATGGTAATACCTTTATGTCGATAACGGTAGATTATTTTGGCAAAACGTTATCGTCTAAGTACACAATTTTGACACGAATATCTAATTTGATTCCGAGTTTGAGATTATACTTCTGTCTCAACATCTTGCGTGTGTTGTGTCTCGAAATTGCATTTACATTAAGTGCCAATAAAATACGAAACCACCGTCATAAACAATTGACTCATCTGTATAAAAATAGGTCATTTCATACGGGACATGAATGTGTAGTCATGGTGTCATTTTCCACAATCCATATTATATTAAATGTGCAAATAAACTTATGAATGTTCGATCAATAGTACTAAACATTTATTAACTGTTTATATCGTAGACATACGAGCAATCAAACCAGGCCTTGAAATGGTGCAAATTTATTCTTACGGGAGAAAGTTTATAGCACGGAACATTTTGTCTTTTAAAAGCAATATTTTCTCCGATATTCACGAACACATTTAACACAAATAAATGATAATATACATAAGCATCTGGTGGTACTCACGTGTGTAATTTAATTGTCTTTAATCTTGTCGTTGTTGTTTCATTTTAACGAGTCATGCAAAGCAGTTACAATTTCAATTCCAATCTTGCCAATCTGAAGAAGTTAGTAACCTATTTTCATATTCAGATGGATCCTTCGTCTAGCCTTGTACGCTTCAAAGATTCCCTTTATATAGCAACTACATAACATTCTACTTAACCCAAACTCCGAAGCAATTGGAAACTAATACAATCAACACAAAGCGAATGTATTGAGTAAACACAATCGATCATCTTGGAGCAATAGCTTGGGCTCGTCTTCCTGAACTTGTCGGCACAGAAACGTTCGTGCGCCGAACGAACTGTTGTGTTGTGCGTATTTACGGTTTGTTGTCGGCCGTGGATAAGTTCACGTTTATGACACGACGAGAAACGTCAGAATGTATTTATTTGTCAACAAGCAGGTGTGTGACTACGATATGCGCTGCGTTGATTAATTTGGTGGCTGGTTTTTGCTACAGAAACAAAACCGGCAAACAAATATTTGATGAAATACATGTTTATGTATTTCATCAAAGGGGTTTATCGTCAGTGTTATTTCTTTAAACTATTCGCACATAAAAAGAGGTACAATGGCGGACTTAATGGCTTAGGCGTATTAGATGGCAGCTGATTTGGTTGAAATAAACAATGATAAAAAACTTTTGAAAATGTAATAATTATCACAAATAGGTACACTAGAACATAAATAGGTTATAAACTTATTATACACGTGCATATTTACATTTGTTTTGAAAATTACAGCGATATTCGCTTAAATGTATGATTCTCTAAAATACAGAACTACCTTTAATTAAAATACACAGTATTTTAAGGCTCTTGAGACCTACCTCCATAAAAAGGCATGAATTTATTCATGTATTTCTGGTCAAATTCCAAAAGTCACACTTGCAGTAAATATAGTAAACCGCTATTTATATTCGACGCATGACGACAAGGTAAGAGAACTGTCCCGTATATATTTAGATTTCATATAAATGCCTACCACGTTGAACCTGAATCTGTGGCTACCACGCCTACATAATTCATAAAATAATAACCCTAAGAAACACGAATCACTACAACGAATATCAACCTTGAAATCCAACTCAGCATCTAAACTTCACGACAGAGTAACGTGCAATATTTATAACCTTCTCCCCGGATAAATTAATACAACAATGTCCGTCACAAACTCAAAATTATATTGATGAAAACCTTATCGAATCCCGGAGAGAGAGAGGTTAGAAATAGAACCGGTGCAGTGCAATGTCGTCGTTAGTACAGGCGCCAGCACAAAAATCTACTACAATTTCTCAAATTTCTTTAATAGCTTTTCAACTCTATTGCTTATATTTAAGGTTCAGGATTGATTGGTTAAACTTGGCAGTTTCGGATAGCTTGATGTACTGGCGTCTGTACATAGGTATACCGTATTGGATGCGGTATTAAATTTCTTGCGCTCTGAGATATGATAGGTAGCTGTAGCCAAATTAAAGTCTAAGATTACATTTTTATTAGATTTAGTAAGTTAAGTTGTCCCCATTCGATACGGTTTTGAGGACTTTATTGAAACCTACTCTCTACTATTACTATTTTTTTATTTTTCATTTCTTTATTATAATTTTTTACTATTACGTATTTTATTACTATTTTTAAAAATTATGATTTGGTTACCTTTTTTCTAGTATCATGTTTTTTTTGTTTGTTTAAGTAGTTTATTTTCAATACCTTATTTTCAGTCTACGACCTGCACATTCTTTTCAATGTCATGAATGACAGAAAAAAATCTCAGTTACAATTAAAAAAACAGAAATACTGGTAACGAATTAAAATATAGTACAATGAAAGTAGGTTTCTATACAATTGATACCGCTTCAATAAACA
The DNA here is from genome assembly GCA_947507805.1 of Aporophyla nigra. Classification (NCBI taxonomy): domain Eukaryota; kingdom Metazoa; phylum Arthropoda; class Insecta; order Lepidoptera; family Noctuidae; genus Aporophyla; species Aporophyla nigra. The sequence continues at coordinate 9,280,451 of OX382295.1, forward strand.
TAAACAACATTCATGGAGCTTCGATTACCAAAAGATGTATTAGAGCGAGATCGTGTTTAGTTAACAAAGGGAATGAGTTTTTATTTTGTTAGTAGCGATATTTATGCGCTCGTAGCGTTTGTCGTGACTTTTGATGCGCGTAGCGAAAAGAAATAAATTTCGCTCGTAGCGCTTGGCGTAGCAATCTATCACCAGTTACATAAAGCTATTGTATAAGTACTAAGGTATATGACAAAACCTGATAGAATCTTAGATGTGTAACGTAACTTAATCCTTATTTTTAGAAATACATAATAACATAATATCACTACTTCGTCCCATGGGGGTAGGCAGAAACGATAGAACTCCACCTGCTAAGATCCTTACACACGTCTTTTGTTTCATGTATGTATATACATGGTGGTCATACAATCTGGCCGATTCCCACGGTCAATTTTAGTTTGCATAAATTAGACAACCAATATTTTGTTACGTCTTTCAAACAACCTCGTAACTCCTCTACGATTTTATATTTCGAACAAAAACGTTCGTAAATATAAATTTTACTAGACCCACAAAGTGAAAAACAAAAGCAGTCAAATAAGTACCACTAATAACCTTTAAAACTCACAACATTTCCATTGTACGACGAAAAATTACGGCTTCTTATTGAATTACAGCCAAAAAAATAAATTGGAAACTTCTACTGTCTACTGTTACGAAACTCAGTCAAACAGCCATCGCAATAATACTTTTTAGGAAAGTTTTTAAACCTACTCGTGAAAGGAAGAAATCAATCTACTTTTAGCGTAATGGTTGACCGTAATAAGTCCTAAGTTTCTTTCTCTTTGTACTTAGGTCCGTCAAAATATTTCAAGTCGTATTTCAGAAGCAGCGTGACATTCATATCTATCTATCCTTTGTTTGGGTCCTGTGAGCACTACATTCAGCTTTTAGAGGAGAGGGGAAAGGGGGAGAGTCAATACCTTCACGCCTGCGCACTTTATCTTCCTAATTTAATTTGAGTTCGAAATAGAACCTTCTGTCGATGGAGTAAGGTATTTATAACATACAAGCTTATCAATTGGACGACAAAGGTGTCTGGCTGCTAGGATAACAAAGAAAATTGCAGGAAATTGCTTCTTATTTTCAGTTTAGGGTCTGTAAAAATACTTATCGTGTTGGATTGAGTAGGTACATATTACAAAACAGTAATCAATGCATTTTTGTTAAAAAGGCATATTTTTTTTAAATATTTTAACAAAAATGTTTTTAGTGTTACTTCACTTTAAATAGATCGTTTATTCCATAAATACATATTTATTACATTATATACAGCCTATTTTTATCATTTATTTCCTTACTTTTATTTTGACTTCATACTTTCCACAAAGTGTACGAGAGTAAATGTAAACAAAAGTTATATTGGCACAGTGGTTTTTGTGCTCTACGGGACACTTAATATAGCATAGAAAGAGTAATAAGCATGGCCGCCAGGCAGCAACGACACGTTCACATTTGGTATGTGTTGTCGGTCATATAGTCCGACATGGCCTGAATGGAACAAAAAGTGTCGGACACATAGTCCGACATGGCAGTTAACGTGTTAAAGGTTTGGTATGGAGAAATCACTTACGTGGGCCCCTTCAATTATCATCAACAGTCTAGGCTTTTACCAACTATGTTGCGGTCGGCTTCCAGTCTAACCGAATGCGTCTGAATACCAGTTTTTCACATGATCCTTCACGAATTGCGCGATGTTTTAGAACATTTGGGGTTAATAATTAAATAAAATAAATAAATAAATAGTGTTTTATTTCAGGCATTGTACCCATATACAAAAATTAATATTGAAGACTGCAATGATTGAATAAAACTTTGAACGAGTTTAATTTTTATTGTACCATAATCATTTTAATTGCACCGTGTAGGATTAGGACTTACCAGTAGTACTCGTAGCTCGTTAGTTCGAACCGAAGCAGGCGCTTTACTTTGTGTAAATTATTTCATCACCACTACTCTCAAAACGGTGAAGGAAAACATCGTGAGGAAACCGGCATGTCTTAGAACCAAAAATTCAAAGACATGTGACATCTACCAACCCGCACTGGGCCCGCGTGGTGGATTATGGCCCACTCCCTTTCACCGAGACGAGGCTATGTCCCAGCAGTGGGGATATAATAGGCTGCGCAGGGCTTGCTCATGCAAAAACATTGAAGGTAATAGGCCGTCAATGTTATTGCGTGAAATATGAGCAAAAAAAAATTCTTCATTTGCCAAATAAAAAGTACAATTTCAATAAGTATAACAAAAGCAGTATAGATAGGTAAAATTCTTGTCTGAAGTATCTGTAAGTACGTATTATGGTTGTTAGCACAGAACTGATTAGCTCTGTTCCCCGTACTAGTATAAACTGTATCACGGCAAGAGTTGATTAAATCATATTGTGCAATATGAATATTGCATATAGGTACTTATTCTATATATGCTTTACGCTTTTTTTTTGTAAATATTTTATTTGCCTTTATACCGCATGGGATCATGACTTTTATTGAAGCTTAGAACTTTCTGTTTACCTACATCCTTTCATCGACATCATCATTTCAGCCGTAAGAGGTCCACTACTGGACGAACATAGGGTTCCCCAAGCATTTTGAGGGGTTTGTCAGAATCGCCACGCTTGGCAGGGTGGTTGGCGATCGCAAAATGGTGGTAAAATGCATAGAGAACGTTGCTGCCAATTCTCCAGTAAACCCCTTAGTAGCCATTTCCGACACCCACGGGAAGAAATAGGGTGGGAGGATGAGAAGGCTACCAAGGTTCTTTAGGCTCTACCACACACCAACCATGTCCAAAAAATAAATAAGTATTTACTGGGAACATACCAACTGACTATTACCACATAAACACTACGAACGTGAAACAATAACATAAAAATATGCTGAAGACTGAAAGTTGAAGACTGAAAGTAAATAAGTGACTTAAAACTTTTGTAAGATTGAGGAAATTATACATATAAGGTAGCAGGGCCATCGACACACAACCTGTTATAATAGAATCAGTAAGTACATAATTCTGAACCCCGCTGCGCTCAAATGTTTCGTAGGTTATTTTTTGACCAAGTAGGTAGGTATTGCAGTTTTCTATGAAACAACTGTTTTTTTTTTAGCAACTATTAAGGACATTCATTTCATACCCAAAAGTTTAAGCGCAGGGTAGAAAACAAAACTGTTTTTTTATGGGAGACGAAGTTTTTTTTATTTTTTTAACATTACAACGAAAAACTACAAATAACCCTCTGGCTACTATTTGAGATTTACCAGCAATATTTAAACATTCGTTTAAAGACGCAAACAGTCATGCTTCTTAAAGGGTTAATTATGTACCTACTCTCACTGCAATGGTAAAAAATGTTGAGACTGTTATTTATTTCCCATAAGAAAACCAATTCTTTTTCTGCTTTAGTTTTGGAGTACAAAATGTCTGAAACCTGAGTGATGATCTTTCTACGCTTGGATCTACAATCATGTCCTGTATTTAGATAAAGTTATAAGGCCTTACAAAACACTGCCAGGGTCGCGAGATTGTTCGAAAGAGATACCGTGACTCTGGCACATGGGCAACTGAAGGAACACGGGTGGGTTCTAGTCAGAAAAAGTCGGTCTTGCCCTCCAGAAGAAGTCATTTGATGACATACGATCCAAAAAAAACGCCTTACAAAACAACGCAATTGTTAAAGCTCCTGCAGACAGATGCGATGCGAAAGCGCGAAGCGACTCCAATAGAATAATCTCTTTGAAATATCTTTAAAAAAATCACAAGTGTATTCCAGCTGCCAGTAAAAAAAATTCGGCTGTACGATTTTGTATCTGTAATTATACGAAATCAGATCGCATTATACATAACCATTATATATATCGATATTTTTTATATTACGTTTCATTTCACAGATGCGTGATGAAAAACTGATTTATCTTAATAATTTAATACGACAAACTCTGGTATGATACACAGTTACTTTTTAGTACCGGTCACGTTCACGTTACAGTGGTGGCAAAATTTAAATTTGTAAATAAATACAATCAAAATTAAGCATTCTTATTATTAGTACGTCATTAATTCATCAATCAAGATTTATTTTTCTAGTAAGTAGTGTTTAATTGGCGCCAAGACAGAAGACACGAGAAAAAAACAATGTGACAATGACAACTTTGAGAAACATAATTTCCACAGACTACCGAAACCAAAGAGATACTAAAGCATCACTAAAGTCACACAACACGACACTATCTCCATCGCTGTTCATCGTATTCGTATACACAGCAGCCAATCTCGAAAAAACTAGAGACTTTTGTATCCAATTATACGGAATGATTAAGGATACAATACACCGTCCGATTATACATATTTTGTATCCAATTATACGATCTGGCAGCCCCATCTCCTTCCCTAACTTCCCTATCCTTGTAAATGACATCACCATCTACCTATCCTTTTCCCAACTATGTTGGAGTCGGCTTCTAGTCTAACGGGACGCAGTTAAATAGCAGTATTTTACATGGAGCGACTGCCTACCTGATCTCCACAACCAAGTTACAAGGTAACATGATACCCCTTGGTTCCAGACTTTCGGGCTTCTGACGACCAGTAACGACTGTTAAAGATCCACAAATGGCTGCCGGGACCAACGGCTTAACTCGCTTACCGAGGCAAGGAGTGGTCTTCGTATATAAAGATGGTCACCCATCCGCGGACTGAAAGCGTCAAACCTATCTTAACCTGAACAGTCGACCAGAAGGAAGGTCGAGGTATTTTTGTCAGATTGATACTGAGATCAGCCTGTGAACGTTCTTAAAATTACGAGAATTGGTCCTCATATTTATGATATTTCATCATCATCATCATCATCATCATTTCAGCTGAAAGACGTCCACTGCTGGACATAGGCCTCCCCCAAGCTCCGCCACTTCGACCGGTTTTGTGCTTCCCGCATCCAGCGGATTCATATTAAAACGTAATTCCTAAAAAAGAACACTTCATTTCTATTTTCCAACAGCTTTTAACAACAGAATATAGGCGCTTACATTCGTGTAAGTAATCATATTAACTATATGAAATTAATTTCCGCTGCGAACTGTACGAAAGGCAATTCATAACCTGATTTCTTTTTACCGATGTACCATACGAAGTAATGGAGTCACTCTCCCGAATAAAGTAGAATAGTACGTTCGCTTTGGTTCAGCATGTAATAAATTAAATAACAGTAATACAATAAAACAGATTCCAAGGAATTCTGCAAAGGATACGTTTGAATAAGAAAACAAGTGAATGAATATACTGCGATAGAAGATTTCATAAAACGGCTATGAATCTTCTGAGAATACCCTATACACCAGTTTCGTCCTCTCGATCTGAGGAACTCTTAAAACTATTCACTGTCAAAGGTAGATAGATCTTCCCAGAAGTGGTTTCCAAAGGTAGATAGATTATCACAGAAATAGTTTTCGACCAAGATTTCAATTTTTAGAATACTTAAATAAACTACGTAGGTATACTGTTCATAGAATGGATACCATGTAATCCATATATACGTATACACTTAATCCCTGTTAACTTAAGTTAAGATAGACAGGACTATAGAAATATTAAATTTCTATATTGCTCATGTAATCGGAGCTTAGGATTACGCGTGTATCATATGGCTTATTGCCTCCCAAACAAACCTAGAGGTAGAGTGTATGGAACCTACCTAAGAATGTTAAAACTTAAACCCCTCTGGCTATATTTACTTAACAACATTTAAGCAAGGTGTCTGAGACGATTGATGTTATTGTTCCGTGTAGTGTCAGATGCAAAGAATAGCACTATCCCATTTCTTCGCGTGGGTATCGTAAAAGGCGACTAAGGGACTTACTAGCGAATGTGCAGCAGCGTTCCCTATGGGTTTTATCACCATACTACGATCATCAATTCGCCTGCTAAGCGTGGCGATTCTGGCAAACTTCTCCAAAATGCTTGGGGAGTCCTATGTCCAGCAGTGAACGTCTTTCGGAGGTGATGATGATGATGATTAGACGTTTCGTAGACATAAAGTCTAGCTAAGATATACCCAAAGCGTACCGAACAGAACGATACGTAATTCTGAAATAATTGCGTTCGTTTGTTCCCTTGCTACATCGTTGTGGGTTAACCTTTAGTTATTTTATTAAATTAATTTGTAAGATATTTAAGGAATCACTTTATAAATCAAACAGTTAAGTAACACGATTACTTGTAGTTTCTTCGATAGAAAAAACAAAACAAAATAATCTCTAAAATAATAATTAAACCCGTAGTAGGAACGGCGTAAATACTTCACTGAAAGTCATCAGTTTTATATTTCCTAATAACAAAACGATATATTTTCTATAACTTATAGATTTTTTTAATGTATTAGTAAGTCTCCACGCTTCAATTAGCGACAGAATCGGTTTGTACGCATTGACAAGTGGCATGCTTAACACTTAGAGCCTAGTGACTTAACTAGGCGACTTGCGAAGGCGCCAAGCGCGCAGTGCAGCCGGTTTCGAAAATTCTACAACGTTCGTTTAAATTCGCTACTCATAAGGTTTTCTTAGAGCTTAGTGACTTAACATCGTGTTTGTTTACTTGGATATACGCTAGACAGCTAGCGAAGGCGCCAACCGCGTAGTACGGCCGATTGCTAGAATTCTAGAACGTTTGTTTGAATTTTCTACACATAAGTTTTGCTCATCGCTTAGAGCCTAGTGACTTGACATCGTGTTTATTTACTTTAAATTTACTGTAGGCGACTAGCGAAGGCGAAAAGCGCACAGTGCGGCTAGTCGCGAGAATTCTAGAACGCTCGTTTGACTTCGCTACTCACAAGGTGACTCGCTCTAGGCGCTTAGTAAACAACCCGCCAGTGCATTTGTAGCCTATGGCTATGAAGAAGCATAAACATCGTTAGTGCCATAATAATGCTCGTCTCAATTTACTCTCGATAGTCAAAACAAAAACACATCGCCCTTAGGGTAGGAGATAGTATTACCTATTCAATGTCGCACTAATGCGTTGTTATTTGTATCACGTACCTATATTGACGACGTTGACAGGCCTGTTGGTCTAGTGGTTAGTGACCCTGACTGCTATGCCGGAGGTCGTGGGTTCGATTCCCACCCAGGACAAATGTTTGTGTGATGAGCACGATCATTTGTTCTGTGTCTGGGTGTAATTTATCTATAATATGTATGTATTTAGAAATATATAAGTATGTTTATCCGTTGTCTAGTACCCATAACACAAGCTCTGCTTAGCTTGGGACTAGATGGCGTTGTGTGATAGTTGTGGAATATTATTATTATTATTATATCAGAAAACAACATAGGTACCTACGCAGATTTATTTACAGTTTTTGTGCTTCTCGCATCCAGCGAATTCCTGCAGCTTTCACCAGGTCATCGGTCCATCTTGTGGGAGGCCTTCCAACGCTACGTCTTCCAGTACGCGGTCTCCACTCCAGAACTATCCGACCCCATCTGCGAGCAATGTGCCCTGCCCACTGCCACTTAAGTTTGGTAATTCGATCACGTAGGGTAACTCCAAGCATAGCCCTCTCTATTGCCCTTTTTGACAAAGGGCAATTTTCGATTCCGTGATAATGAAAAGTTGAAAATGTATGGTAAACCGCGTAACGCTCGCTCCTAGTTCGCAGTTGACAACACTGTCTCTACCACCATACGCAAACGGCGTGAGTTAATGTTCTGATGAGGATGAGGATAAAGTATCGACAACTGTCATGCTTCCAAAAAGACAGAAACGCAAATAAAATCATATCAAATCCTAGCTGTGCCCGTGACTTCGGAAAACAAATTGGATTTCATGGGTTTTAATTTTCGTTGCGACAAACCTTATATTTATTTGTTCTCGTAGCATAAGTTACTCCATAAAACATCACCTATCTGCCAGTGAAAATCCAGTCGAAATTAGTCCAGCCGTTTTGGAGATTGGCCATAACAAACAGACAGACAGACAAAAATATTTAAAATATTTTTTTTTCACGAGTACCGTACCTTTATGCTTTCATATGCTTTAAGTTAAAAGCTGTCATTTTGACATAACAAAGACACATAAATTTTATTTATTTCTACCCATTGATATCAAAATGCCGTAAAGTAGGTAGGTGGGCAATAAAATTAGCGTCACGTAGGTAGGCAGGGCAATGTTACTTACTAAAATGAATTTAGTTTTCTACGAAGTCTATTTTTCGGTCTTTGGTCTTTTAGTGGCATTAAGTCCGCCTCTGCACATTTTTGTACGTAAAATATTAAATAATAAAGAGTCCAGCAGTGGTCGTCATTCGGCTGAAATGATGATGATGATAATCATCTTCTATGTAACAACATCCTCAACATCCTTATCCTCGATGTTGTTATATGGATAAGGAAGTTCTCTTTGTGAAAAAGAACGAAACTGCAGAAAACTTTTCTGAGAATCTTTTTAAAAGAATTCTCAATATCTACCCTTACATGTACCCTACCAACTATCTCCTAGGGACCCTGGGTGCAACTCGTTGGAGGTAAGAAGAGACCTTGATCAGCTCACGGTAACTTGTAAGACCCTTAACGGTCGTATCGACTGCCCTGAGCTCAAAGGCCTTTTTTGCGACTATTTGTGCCCGACAAATAGATCGGCCACCGCCAAAGTCGCCGACACAATCTGTTTGCGCAACTGTTTTGCAAAACGATCGCCAGAGCTGAATCACATCATGAAGGTAGGTTGGTACAGATACAATTGGCAGTGACAGATCTTTATGGTATTAGCGATTCACCGTCGTCTGTGACACTAATGTCGTTATGAGTTGCCAACTATTAATCCTATTTAACATGCTAAGCCGTATGCCCGTGCTGAGTCGTATGTAAGCGGATCACTTTTGAGGGGAATCGAATTGGTTCAGAGTTATAAACCTTCTTCGGTAGCTTAACAAGAAAGAGAGCCATGCATTTGCAGTCTGAGTTTTGTCACCCATGTAGGATATCTCGCATTATTCGCAATGCCAACTTGCGACCGACTGATAATTACAGACCTAGGTACCCCGAATTATTATAATCGGTATAATAAGAACTGGCCAAGTGCGAGTCGGACTCGCGCACCGAGGGTTCCGTACAAACCTGCAGGTATTCACGGTTTATGCATAAGGTTTATGTTTGTGAAATTAAATGTTTTTTTTTTTAATTTTTATATTTGAGTTGAATGAATGAAAGGTAAATTGTGGTTTACGATTTATGACGTATTAAAAAAAAACTACTTACTAGATCTCGTTCAAACCAATTTTCGGTGGAAGTTTACAATGTTAATGTACATCATATATTTTTTTTAGTTTTATCATTCCCTTATTTTAGAAGTTACGGGGGGGGGGGGACACATTTTACCACTTTGGAAGTGTCTCTCGCGCAAACTATTCAGTTTAGAAAAAAATGATATTAGAAACCTCAATATCATTTTTGAAGACCTATTCATAGATACCCCACACGTACGGGTTTGATGAAAAAAAAATTTTTGAGTTTCAGTTGCACATATGGGGAACCCCAAATGTTATTGTTTTTTTTTCTATTTTTGTGTGAAAATCTTAATGCGGTTCACAGAATACATCTACTTACCAAGTTTCAACAGCATAGCTCTTATAGTTTCGGAAAAAAATGGCTGTGACATACTCGGACAGACAGACAGACATGACGAATCTATAAAGGTTCCGTTTTTTTCCATTTGGCAACGGAACCCTAAAAAGGTGGGCAAGTTCTCGCGATTGAAAGAATAAATTATTTTATTTATGCAAGGAGGTTTGTATCAAACACTTAGGTACCGTCCATCATATTTTTAAACTCTTTGAGTACGGCGTAATTCCTGTGGGACTTCTCTGAGAAGAAAGGATGACTTCAGACTTAAATTCCAGACCAGAACCAAGATCATTCTTGGTTCTGAATAAGAATATGTCTGGACTTTAAAAAATACTGATCTCTTGGTCACAGTATCTTTTAAAGTCCATATGGTTCTCATAGTCTTCACATGACAGATCATGTGTAGACCGTGTGGATTGATGTCTATTATGGTCTTTTGAGGATCAGATTACGCAGATTACGTGCACTTGTCCAATTAGTGTACGCATTAATCATGTAGCTTAGACCTGACCTGACGAACAATACCAAAGAAAGGAAATTTGGGTAGGCCACATAAAGTAAGTATCTACTGAAACTGCCAGATTATCAGTAAAACTGAGATAGAGAAAAAAAACCATAACCCACATAGTTCTTACATTCACAATACATAATTAAAATATTAATACTAATCGAATGTAAAACTGTAAATAGGTAAGTAAAATTTAAAAAAAAATCGAAAATAAATACACCATTCATTACTTACCTATGAAAAAATTGGAGCAGGTCAGCCCCTAAGCCTTTTTACACAACTTACGTTTAAGTCATGATTTGTATTTATTAAGGTTTAAATCTTGAACGTAGCTTGGAAGTTTATTATTCAAGCGTATACAATGACATTTTAATGAGCCGCCTATTTTCTTGAGCTTTGTTAAAGATGCAACAAACTTAGTATTTAGGTATAAGTATTATGGACAACATATCACTGAATTTCTTAAACAATTTTTTTTTTTTTACTGACCTTTCCAGGTGGGCTGCCAGGGGCGCAGACTTTACGGGGGTGCACTTAGTAGACCCACAGCCTGGCCCTATTTCTGTTTAGGTAAATGGCCAAAACCAAAACCAAATTTATCCGAGAAGGTGCAATAATATGTTTTTCAAACTTACTTCCCTCTTGCATTATTCGTTCTCATTCTTTCAAGTTTTTCTGCGTTACTCAATAAAATAAACGATTTATGTTTGAATGATCAATATTCAATTGGCAAGCTAAACCAGTCGAAAGGGTGCAAACAACGAGTTCGATTTGCCGTTGTTTTATTTATAATTCTTGAGCTTTCCTGCTTGACTCGATAAAAATCTCCTGTTTCGGTATGAATGGCAAAAGATAATCTAATCTAGACCCGAGATAGTAGGTACAAGTCTTTTCTTATTTGCTACGCTCGATCTTGCACTGTGTTCTCATAATTCTTGAGTTTTTACGCATAACTCACAAAAACAACTCCGATTTCTTTTCGAACGATCAATCAATAAGTTAAACTAGGTATGCTTAGATAAATATTTTCACGTGATCTGACCAAGATTATATCTGGACTTAAAAAGAGTCTGTGACCTCTGAGTTTGTTTCGGCCTTTCTTTTCAGAGTAGTCAGATAGGAAACTCCGACCTCATCTAGTTTTAAAAATATGATTGACGTGTAAAAGTGTTTGTAAACAAACCTACTTGCAGAAATAAAGTCATTTATCATTTACACGCACAAACATTCCATCAAAATAGATCCTACCATTTAGGAGGAGTTCAGTGACATATCGTACAGAAGAATTATGTTAACACTAGGTTTTGGCAGCGGTTTCGCGTACCTAGACATCTAGACAAATAAATAAAATTGAAGTGTCTGTTTTTAATATTAAAATAACCGCTTTTTACTAAGTGTATATGGATGTATACACGGTACATATACCAAACGAACATTTTTTTTTAAATTTTTGTCTGTCTGTTTGTTCCGGCTAATCTCTGAAATGGCTGGACCGATTTTGACGGGACTTTCACTGGCAGATAGCTGATGTAAGGAGTAACTAAGGCTACTTTTATTTTAGAAAAAAATAAAATTAGAATATCACGAAAAAAAACGAACGAAAAACTTTTTTGTTAGTCACGGCTAATTACCTATATAACTTGGATTAATGCATTCTTAATACATTAACCGCGGTAGTACGTCCCCTTGCGATAATTTCCGACATCCACGCGGGCGAAGCCGCGGGCAAAAGCTAGTTATACATATAAACCTTCCTTTTGAATCACTCTGTCTATTTATGAAAATCGCATTAAAATCCGTAGCGTAGTTTAAAAAATTTAAGCGCACAGACTTATAAAAGATAAGATAATTAGGATTGGTAAGTAGGTGGTTTTCAGGAGAAAGCTTTCCTTTCTTGATCCTAGAGCACGTACACGTAGGTACCTACGCTTAAATCCACGGAAAAATTTAATAAACGAAAAATAAAATAAACAGTATTATCTACCTACTTTACTATGCGGAGTTATATTTGTTTAGTTATTGCGTAGCTCGACTAGTATTCCCAGGGCTCGGTACGAATAAGATGCAGCGGTGCATCGATCGAACACGACCTACTTGCAGGTCAAACGGGCAAAGGGGGGCACCTGCCTCCCAGCCTGACCCTGCCCGCTCCACCCACATTCATTTGTTTAATCTGGATGCGCTGGCAAGCATGCGGGGCAAATATATGCAATTTTTGTATGCTATGTGAGTTTCAGGGTTAATAGGGTAGAGGGGAATGCTTGGTGGTAGGTATCTACCTAGAGGAAATCTGAGTGGGAATCTAATTGTTAAATAAACGACCTAAATAGCACACTGGCGGTTTCAAAGAGCATTAGATACTACTAGCAATGGATATCTAGATACTTCTAGTGACTACACTACTGCCTATGTCATCATCATCATCATTTCAGCCGCAAGACATCCACTGCTGGACTTAGGCCTCTCCCAATTTGGGGGGCTTTGCCATAATCGCCACGCTTGGCAGGCGGGTTGGCGATCGCAGTATGGTGGTAAAATGCATAGAGAACGCTGCTGCCCATTCTCTAGTAAGTCCCTTAGTCGCCTTTTACGACACCCACGGGAAGAAATGGGGTGGTGTTATTCTTTACGTCTGGCACCACACGGTACTGCCTATGTAATCCTTTTGAAGTGATTACTTACTAGCGTGTGTCCCATGACTTGCCAGATGACATTTAGTTTTAAATACCCGGTGGTTACAACTAAAGGATAGGAGGAAATAAAGGAAGGAGAGAGAACAGTGTAGGGTATAGAACTTATATGTAGATTGTGTTTCTGAATTAATGCGCAATAAGAAAGTAGTTCGTTCATTCGCTTTTACTGAAATGATTTCTGTTATTTTTAAAATACTTATGTAATTTTTGCCAATCACAACAAAACTACGTTAATTACAGTCAAAGTTCCGCTGAAGACAAAACCAACCAAAATGGTCGAATTGCCTACTACGTTAGACCCATATACGTGTGCGTGCGTAGATTTGTAATGTGACCACAATTCTATCACTATCAGTACCTAATTTAATTGATTTAAAACAATATTTTATACATAACAGTAAAAAATCAGTGTAGGTATATATTATGATTACAACATAATAATATAATTGGGAGATGGTGTGCGTTAATTCCAAGACGTGTTATTTAAGAGTTTACGTGTACGAAGTTGGCGTTTTCGGTTACTGTATCGACGCGCTTAAAGGACTCGCATTTATTTTTGTGTTCACTTGAACGTTGTATTTAAACTAGCCATAGCACACACATCAATTCGGAAACGGATCGTAACCGTATCAACTCGAGCCAAATAGTATTCTTAGTATGAAACTCCCTACTAAAAAGCACACTAATTAATCGGAATCGTAACGTAAACGATTCGCCTCGAGTCAAGCTCACGAACCGTTGGAGACTCGTGGTCAAACAGCGGTCCCCGCGCGAGTTCGTCCATCATTGCCCCTCTCACCCCTCCCGGGTCCTGCCAAGAGCACACTATTCTTGATAGTGCCACACCGCACATGTGTCGATTTAAACTGATCTGGTGCCAGCGAGGTCACCCAGCAGTCGGCGAGCGGCGATGTGTCGGAGCTGCTGGTACCCTTTGGTTACGTGCTTACGTTAGGTTGACGCCTGTTTGACGGCAAGGCGAAAGGCGATACGGTGACGATCCGTTTCCGAGTTGATATGTGTGCTATGGCTAGTTTATATACAACGTTCAAGTGAACACAAAAATAAAACGTACCAGCCAAAACTTGCCAAATGACTGTACTTATTAATAAATAAAAGATACATAGGTACTTACCCCGGCAGAATCTTGTAATTTTTAATGGTTTCTAGGATCGGCTTAGTTTAGCATTATCATTGACGTCAGACATCAATAGGTATTAATAAATAGCTTTTTACAGTGCGGGTGAAGAATGATTGTGTTGAAATTTTTGACATGACAGACTGTGTCTTTGTTGAACTGACAGGAAATGCCACAGTGTCCAGGTATCTAAAGAGGTATGCCATGGGTAGCAAAGAAGTAGGTTTCATTAAACTGTAGTCATCAAATAGGTTGACCATCAAAGAATGGAGGCCGTCCTATAAAAACGTCGTTTAGGTACATGTGGGGAAGTACCTACTTACTATTATATGCTTCCACAAGCTGTACTCGTCTGGTACTCATGACACGGGGAGGGGGGTACCTGCGTCCTAGAAATAGTCCTTCGATTTTAATGTAGGTCATGGCTTTCATATGCGCGAACTGCGCGGTTGTAATAGATAGGTCACAATGATTATAACTAAAAATAAAAAATAAAACACCTTACCTTGTCAAAAAGCGAATTTAAAAATTGAACTACAAAAATATTAAAATCAAGGTCGGGGGACGGTTCCTTGGAAACAGTTCTTTACAGGGCCCCCGAAGTTCAATCTTTAAATTAACTTTTCGACAAGTAAGGAGTGTTTTTTAATTTTTGCAACTATTATTTTTGGTGTCATACCTTTTAGTGGTAGGTATAACGTTTTTTTTTTCTTATTACCTTTTTTAGGGTTCCGTACTAAAACTGTTATATAAAAGTGCTTTGTTTTACATATAGGAAAACAAATTCTTAAAAAGTAAGTTAGTTGGTTATTGTGTGTATTGTTATATATTTTCGTTATGCACTTACTAAGCAAGCTCTAGACTACGGTAGTATATATGTAGTCAAATTTTTATGAAAAACAAAAATATTCCGTTTTTTTCATGAACTATTGCTTCCCCATTAGTTTTCACCAGCTTGTTTCCCGAGATATAACTTAAAGCTTCTAGCGATACCACAAAACTTGATATCGGTTAAGCCGTTTAGAAGTTATGGTGGAATAAAGAAACTCACAAGCATACAAACATGAAAACATAATACTACTTTTTTGGCAAATCGAGTAAAAATAGCGATTTATCGTTATTTTACATGATATGAAAAAATTTTAAAATTAATAAAGCGTTTTGACTGCCTTTTACTTTGAATAAGTAACACTTAAAAACTTGGGTAAAAGATGGTAAGTTAAAATAAAACAAAATAATGTAATTTATATACTCGTATATTTCTGCAACCAGCCTAAGCAGTATTGTTTAAGGAATACATGAACAATTTGACATTCACTGTTTTTCAACTTCAACTGTTTTACTGAAAGCTTGGCTTTTCATTCCGTTTCTGCTACGGTTTCTGAACCTCATCCCCATACAGTTTTAACTTTTCAAACTTAAAGACTTTTCTCTTTAACATTAAATACTATGAATACACATGGATTACAATAAGTAAAGTTTTGTTATTTCTTTAATATTTATTACAATTTGCAGGACCGAAATATCTTTCTGCTTACACTTTTAGCAACTAATTCGGCAATATAATAAAAAATGTTTCAGGCTATAAAATATTCTTATTTATCGATACCTTTTAATATTAATATAATGTATTTTCTGCTACATTCAGTAAACTGTTGTTTCAAATCAGCGGCGCTCAACCTTTCTACCAGACTAGGCGTAAGCAAAGATACGAGTTACTGATATATAGTCCTCTAGATCGAATTTGGCCAAAGCTACCAATCTCAGCGGAGACCAACCTCTCTCTTCGCTCACTCTCATAGTCCTATGGCTTCATGATGCATTGTCCATATCATGATAATGTATCTAACAACATTGTTTATACGCACCACAAGAAACACATACGTAACGTAAAGTAATATTGACATGAGTAACCTAATTACTAATATAATATATACCGGATGACATTTTTTACCGTCTCGACCTTCATCTAGTGTGTTGTGTAACTAGAATAGAAAGCAGGAAGGCCTTCACATTTATCGCAGGTGAGTAAAGGAGCGCGGGACGCGGGCGGACAGGGATACGTGTGCGGCTCGTGCGCCTGCGAAAGATCAATGAGGCCAACTATTGGCCGGCTTCAAAGCGTAGGACCGCACTAAGAAATCATTGATACATGCCGCGCATTGAGTAGGGTGCGTATGGTTTGAGTTTCGATAGATTTTAATTGATTTGTTTTATTTATTTTTTTCCAAATTTCTGTTTTTGTTGTTCTAGTATGAAAATATTATTTTAAATGTGTAGTATTTATTGCTAGATCAATTTCATTACATGTTATTCAAAAATAAAAATTATAAAAATTTCTATGCCAAAGGCTTCTACTCCGTTCACCTATTACACCCATATTTTTTTTCAAGACGTTAAAAAATGTCACCCAGTATAAATAAAATAAATATATAATATAAATACTAATAAATAATAAATACACCACAATAAAGAAAATAAAAATCTATCGCACGACCAAAAGTTGAGTAACGCTGTTTGGATCAAATCTTCATAAAAGCAATAATATGTAAAGATTATATTTAACAACGCCTAAGTGACTTTCTAGATTAACAAAATAATTATTCGTAGTCTTGATTATTTAACAATACAAATCAAGATTTTTACTGTCTACTACACTGTAAATTTAATGCTATATCAGATGCATATTAACAATAGTAACTTTTAATACAATGTAGGTATACTCTCTTTAAAAAAACTATTATTATGTAATTGGTAAAAACTTATACCAATTCTGCTATTTTCACATCGATTATATTTTTTTAATGATCTCTATGTAAATATTTTACAGTAGCTACTTATGCAAGGTATAACTTAAATTTACAAAAGCAAGATATTTTATTGGCAACAAAATACACTCATCCATACGAGAATAACTGCCCATATACTAAACGAATACCAAAAAAATCCGTAAACACTCCAATATTTTTATTAATAAAATTGTCCCATCTGCACTTTTTAAATTGTCACATTTCACAACCTATCCATTGTCTATGGTTATAATGTTTCCACCTTTGTTTACTAAATTGGACACTTATTTTAGTATAGATTATAGTCGGTATGTTCTAAGAAGTTATTTATCATAATTTGTATGCTTCTAATGGTTGGAAACCACATTTTTCTTCACGCGCATTTATCAAGAGAGTTAGTAAAATCTTAACTGTTACATACAGGAGTATAATTATGTATATTCTAAATTTAATTCAGTTGACCTAACATGCTATGGCATATAAACTACTTTTTTACAAAACAATTGTTTTTAATGAATTATCTATAAAGTCTTTTATTTCTGAACCGATCTAGCAAACAAAAGCATAAAAAGCAAGCGAGCCAAAAGCATATTATGAACCTATTTTTATACTTATCATAATATTGAAAGGTCTCAGTTTAGGCGTATACTTAGTTGCCAATAAAACAGCTTAATTATCATTTTCACTGTACATAAAATTGTATTTGCACTAAAAACAGTTTTTAACACTGCACAACCTAACCCTTTTTATTTTCACTGCCCTGTTCACACATCATGGATTACATGGAGATGGTGGTGGAGATGTTGAAGTGAATATTATACCTTATCATTATTTCTTTATAACTTAGAATGTATTGACTATTCTGCCAGTCATTATGACGCAAATTTTCGGACTTTTAGTTACCACATTGGAAACATAAAAGTTCGAGAAATGGCCCATAGTCAGGATAAAGTGTTTATCAGCGAATCTGCTGTCAATTTATTGGTTCTTCAAAATAATAAAAATAAAAACCAAAAGCGATTTTCCTTTTTTTTTGTGAATTGAGTTTTGGCGATTTATTTACTTGCTTGAAGAATACCAGTCTAATTTCATATTGGTTGGCTGCGATAAAAATGTGTATGTAACATCATAAATTAAATGACAGTCGCTTAAGTCGTTTTGCACGCTAAAGTGAATATAACCTTAAAACCAATTTTTCCCCTATTAGCATAGTTATTAGACTTATTTTTAAAAACGCATTACACATCGAACCCGGAAACAAACACTACAACATCAAATCAATACACAACAGAAAAATAAAACATAAAAACAAAAATATACATAAATTAATCCATATAGTTCTGATAAACTTAAAGCATAGCATCTACAATTAAGGTTTACGTAATATGCTTTCTGAACGCGGTGCAGTTTGCTGCGCGAGGGGTCCGAACCATAGATAAATAAATATGTTTCTGTCCATTACAGCTGATTATGTACACTGTCTTTTCCGGTGACGTAAACAAACTTTTATGTTGCTCTATTTGTCTCTGTCAACATTATTGGCAAATTATACATATTAGAACAGACTATTATCAATCCCATTTACATAAACATCGCATCGCAATGCCAACCTTAAAAAAAAGTATTTTTTTCCTACAGGATATTGTATTCACTTCGCCAGCTCCTTTATGAGTCTTCAGTAGTATGTGGTGCATGGGCACGGAGCGCGTGGGAGTGGGCTGCGTGGCCGGAGCTAGGCCGAGCTGCCGGGCGGATTCCGGCGTATGATTACTAGCTAGTAACGGTGACGGTTCGGATATATATTGGGGTTCTGCTGCACGTTGCTGGACTGCTGCACCGGATACCCCTGAGTTATGCTGCCCGGTTTCGCCGTCTAAACAAAAAGTTTGATTAATCGAACGTCCGGAACTACATTTTGACCAACATTCATTTAAATCCAATCGCTTCTAAAATAGAACAACAAAATAAAGCTACATTCAAGTACGAGAAGATTCTTTGAAGTTACTAAATTATTAGAGGAGCATGCAACCAAAAGCAATGTTGAATATTTGATTAAATTTGACAAAGATATCGTGCCGTGGGCAGTCAAAAGACTGAAATAAAAATACACACAATTATTTGTTTAATTCTAATGTCTGGGGCATAATTACTATTTTTTGCCAAAATCACTGGAGAAATTAAATTGTGCTTTGATTAGTTTTTTCTACAGATGTACATATTTATAAAATAGCTTCACGATAATGTTTTTCGTAGATAAAGAAGTCCAAGGGGAGTTTTTCATAACCCTTGGACTTCACTTGGGTTTTAAAATCACAATTATGATCAAGGATTACATTGACGGCAAGTCTTTAAAAGGACAACCCAATAGCTCGTTGTCCTTATTGTGACCTTTCACTTCGAGATGAGCGACTACCACTAAGTTCTACTGATGAAGATATTTACACAAACTTGTGATCAATAAATCCAACAATTGTTAATTTATCCATTCGCTAAATCTTAATCTGTTCACCCCGTAAAGGACAACGAGCGTAAAGATAAATAAAAACGAAAACACAAAAAAGAATGAATTGAACTCTTTTTTATTAATTTGTATTAATTATTTACTCTCTATGAATTCAGAATTACTCTGTAGAAAAATTGCCAACCCTAAGCGTAGGTAACAAAATAAAGCAAACCAAATAAAATATATTAGTACGTACGACTCGGAGTTTACTCCTTACGACCGTTTGTAAAATATAATAAAGTAAACATAACATAACGCATTACGTAACGTAACGCATAACGTAACGGAGAAAGTACAATTTTACTCCTCAAAAATTTTCATACCTCTGGCTTATATTTGAAAATGGATTCTTAAGGTGAATGCCTAGATAGCCCTCGCCATACATTTTTCAGGTGTGGAAATCTCGGTAAATAAACAGTTTCTGCAGAATAAAAGCAACTGTAATGAGACTTTATAATGTATTATGTTCGCGTATAGCCCAAATTTTATAAAAAAAACAGTATTTCTAGGAGAATTAGACCGAATAAAAAACGAAAAATCTTTACATGTGTGAGTGACCTGAATCGCGCCATCTGACAGAAATTTATAGAACCACTGAGAAAGTTGGTTGCTGTTGTGTTACGAGTTTACGATTAGTAAACATTCATAATAGATGGCGCTGTTTGATATTCGAACATTTTATCTTTTAAATTCGATAATGCGACGTTGCCATTCTAGAGGCAGCGCGCGCACACCGCGTTGTTGCCATACCGTCAATGCGTGATTACTTGAGTCTTGAAAACTTGCGAATCGTTTCCAGAATATTGTGTTTCTAGCAAGTTAGCGCCGGGCGCGCGGGTTTGCCCGCGGAGTTAACATTTTATGATTGATAAAATGTTTTTTATTATGGAATGAGAAAGAATGCTTTACATAAAGTGAAAAAAATATCTCTGCGATCTGCCCTTGGTTCACACAGATACAATACTAATGTAATTATTGTATTATCTAGTTTAAATATGTAGTAAGTAGTTACTAGTACACGACTTTCCAGATTTAAAAATCTTTTTAATGTATGTAAGTAGGTACTGATAACATTCTGATACGCTTAGGTACTAATCCATTGGTTTGGGTTGAATAAAATCAGAGAATAGAATTTGATGTATAAGTAAGTTATAACTAAATCAGGCGATCAGCGAAGCTACCTACACAATGGTGAAACGTAGGTACTACGTACATCTATTGATTGAATCATATTTATTCTTCTATTCTTTTATAATTCATGTGAAACCAGCAAGATTAGTGAATACACAGACAAACCACTTTGATTTTTCATAATTGCTTATTTTACTAGTATTATTAGCACACACAAAATGCGTCAAGCAGGGTTGCCAACTTTATTTTTTAGAAGATCGTACCATACATTTTAAAAGATCGTACTTTGCTAAGAATTCAAAAATAAAAATAGTACGCATTGAAATTTCAATAAAATAAATGGTAAACAAATGTGGTGGGTGTTACTATAACTTCAACGCAAAATTTAACATTTTGGTATAATATTTAAGAATCTGGACACCAATTTAGCAACTAAACTTTACGACGAGGTTTTTTTATTAAAGAAAAGGGGCTCGGAAGAGACTTTGTCATGAAATCCACACGAAACAATAAACACCAGTATCATTAGAACTTAATACGAGATATTTACCATGTTTATTATTACTTAAAAAAAACTGTGCTACCTACTACTGAGAACCATTCAAATGAGTGCCATCCGTGAAACAGTTTTCATCAGGGCTTGTTAACGTTACCAAATTCACACTATAAGTATCGTTAAGTAACGTTATTTTCATAAAGTTAATATTTTAACGGTAAAACGGGTAACGATACTTTGGTATCGAATCTATAAAATAACGTTACCAATTAACGTTACTAGTATCGATACTTTTACATACATACATACATAGAATCACGCCTTTTTCCCATGGGGGTAGGCAGAAACCACGGAACGCCACCTGCTACGATCTCTACACACTTCTTTTGCCTCGTTTAGGTTCATAAAATTGGTCATACACACACGCCGGTTGCGAGTACTACGCACCTGACCTTTCTGAAGAATATCACTAATAAGGTCCCTATATGTCCTCCTAGGGCGTCCCCTCCCGGTGTTTCCACTCACATCTGCTTTGTAAATACCTTTTGTGAGCCGACCTTCATTCATCCTCTCAACATGACCAAACCATCTAAGCATACTTTTTTCAATTTTTGTCACTACATCTTCTTTTACACCACACCGTTCTCTTATCACATCGTTACCTAATGCGTTGTTGTCAACCTGCGCAACCTAAGCGGCACGCCATGGGCGGCGGCGCTCTACGGCAACATCGCCAATCAAACGGTGCAAATGCAACTTCAATAATGTAGACGAAAGAAAGAGATGAAAGAAAATAAATAAAAAATTAACGGTACTCAGTTACCGGTAAAACGTATGCCAAGTATCGTTACCAAGCATTACGTGACCTCTACTAATAACGTTATCTTCGTCCGATGAAAGTAACGATACCAAATTTTTAACGTTATTCAAAGCCCTGGTTTTTATTCAAAAGTGAAGCGTTTTTGTGTTTTATTGACGGTAAGTGTTATTTTTATGTGCAATGAATGATTTTCAAGGTGATATAGAGTATTATTATAATGGTAATTAATTACCCTTAAAACTTTACAAAAGTGTAAGATTTAGAAGATGAAATACAAAATCAAACGTTAGCAACACTCGTTGATTGTCGTCACATGACATACTACAAATTTCAGATATTCTCTCTGAAAACAACAGCTTGATGGTGGTGTTATTTCTGTTTCTTGAAACATTTCATAAATAAGATACATTTGCTGTTGTTTGTAATTATTCTTTTTGATTTCAGATTGAATTGCAACTGAACTGCCTAAGATGAACCCGACTAATAAACTTGCATAAATGTATACGACATGTGTATTCAGGACCGCGAAAATCACGGAAAAAAGTGCAAGCTGTATTGAAAAGACATCATGGAAGTTCTTTTAGTGATCTATAGTGAGTAAATTAGATTCCCATAAGATTTCGAATCAGATTTACGTGAGTGGAGGTTATTTGATACTCGTTGGTTCGTGTTGTAGTCTTCGTTTACAGCCATTTTTCCTTGCAGCCGAAAGCAAGCGAAGGAACAACAAGCATGCAAGCATGGCGTAACAAGAAACAGAAGGTAGTGGAAGAAACCGCGGTTTGCCCTGTTGTATTTAGGTACCTACAGACCTATCAATATTTTTCTGTCTCTCAACACTGTTTTTTTAACATATCTTTTATTTCAGTCCACATTCAACTCAAGATCGTCATCAGCTGTCCAACCTTTCGACAGCTTAAGATACGCCCTAAACCTATTCGCGTGGTATACCAGAAATTCGATACGAAGCCATAGCCTGCAGCTCTAGCTTCAATACAGTTGAATCTGTTACAGAGCAAGTAGAGACTGTTGATTTTGATTGGCCACAACCCGATTCAGAGATTGAAGCTTATCAACTAACTGTGGAAAGAACATCAAGTGACAACTTATCAGGTTTGGTAGGGTACCGTATTGTTGACTTGAAGAAGGTCATATGGTCACAACTTTGATTCTTCATCTGGAATGGTAAGTCCCAACTTGATACCATATTTTTGTGTTCATTACATTAGTACGCTTTTGCTTGTTTGTTGTGATGAAGTTTATGTTTGACAATACCAAAGTACAACATATTTTACACAATGTTCAGTGTAACAAATATCATTATTTCTTGGTATGTATGTATAAAAATAATGTATTTCTTGGATTGTTTCTTTTTAACAGCTATTATTATTTTGATTCTAGGTCCAGGGTCAATTGCGAATTACCAAAATGAATAAATGTTACTTCATTTGCTTTATATCTGTCACCCAACCATTGACTGTCATAGAAGTTAACCGGGATGAGGAAGTTATCAACGCTATGATGCCGAAGTTGGTAACATTTTTTAAAACGTGTACTGCCAGAAATTATATTGAGAAGAGTTGAGAAAAATGCTAAATGTCTAGACATCAAGGAATTAAAAGGTATAAAAATATAAGTCTTACTCATTTCCTAACTTATTCCGCAGGTCTCTGAGGTGTGGGTTCAGTAAGAATAGTCTAACAAAACTGTGTAAATTCATTTGTTGCAGCGAAAACTGCGTCTTCCAGCATTTGATTCAGATCGCACGGAAATTATATAAATGGAAGTAAAAAGTGACAAGCAGAAGACTGATACGGCGCGGCGGCGGCGGCGACTGCAAAAAGTAGCGCGTAGAAAAGAAGATATTTTATTATAATATTTATAAGTATCTTTGTATGGTGGTACGAGTCGATGGTTCGAATCCAAGCCGGCACTTTGCTGAGTGTAAATTATTTCATCACCACAGTTCAGAGGAGGCCTGAGTCTCAGCAGTGGGAACATTATAGAATAATTAATAAGCTATTTTTGCACGTAGCGATGTATAGTTTGTGTTATTTTGTTAGTTCATAAGATTTTTCTGTGTAGATAAGTTTCACTCATGTATTTAGGTACCAGCCTAACAATTCAATTGTAAAAGAATATTTATTGCAGTTCAAAATTGTATCATAAGTAGGTATTCTTGAAACATTAATAAATGTTATGGTTAGCTAGCAACCCCTTTGTGTTGTTATGTAAGATACATGTGCCGTTATATATAGTTACGTATGATGTTATTTATATTGTAATCTACATACATAATTCTTTCTAATACTAAATTCAAAATCATAATTGTAAATATCAAAATATTTAAAAAAGTATGTTATCTTTGTATGGTGGTATGACTCGATGGTTTGAATCCAAACGGAAACTATCTAAGTAAATGTAGTGAGAGTAAATAAAACATTATTTTTATGAAAATATTAACCCCTTTTTACTAAATAAATATTATTAATTTATAGTAGGGTACAATAAAAAGCTTTACAATGTAATAAATAGTCTTTTATTTATTTAGTACACGTCACTATTTACACTTCCATTCCTTCTTCTGCCTTACATTTCTTCCCGTGGGTGTCGTAAAAGGCGACTAAGGGATTTACTAGAGAATGGGCAGCAGCGTTCTCTATGCATTTTACCATCACACTGCGATCGCCAACCCGCTTGCCAAGCGTGGTGATTATGGCAAAGCCCCCCAAATAGGGGGAGGCCTATATCCAGCAGTGGACGTCTTGCGGCTGAGATGATGACTATTTACACATTACAATTTAGGTTCAGTCACATTACTACAACTTATAGGGACAGTGTACCTATATTAATTTCATTTTAAACTGTTTGAATAAAACGACATCTAGTGGTGTCGAAAGTTACTACTATTTACTTTGCATGTGTGTGTAAAGAGTAAAGTCAAGCGGCTAAATCTTTAGAATGTACAAATCTTTGTATGAGACCAGTTAACAAGCACAGTGACTATCTAAAAAAATCAAGTTAATGCCCTAGGTTTCGCATATAATAAAGTTATCTATTAAAGATTTCTAAGTTAGGCGTAAAAATTGAAAATGTTCCAAATTGTGGATCTAGCGCCATCTAGCGACAAAATGGCATCTGAGATAATCATCCATCCACCTTAAGGAGTAAACTCTAAGAAATAAAAATCTGTACAGAAAATTCCAGCTAAATGGTATTTGTAGTCCAGCCAGGGTCGCGCGATTTGTTTGAAAGAGATACCGTGGCCTGAATGAACACGGGTGGGTTTTATTCAGTAAAGGCGCCCTTCCGCTCCACCCTAGAGCGGGAGACGTCATTTGTTGATATCCCATCCAGAAAAATAAAATGGTATTTGTAGTAAAAGCAGAGCGGTACTTACTTGCATAGTGGTGTGCTGCGGCGGCGCGTGGATGGCCAGGTGGCGCGACACGGGCGGCGCGTACGACACGCCCGCGCTCACCGACGGGTGGTGCGCCTCGCTCAGCCCGATCAGCACTTGTGGCTGACGACAAGCAGTGCCGGGTTTTTTGTTAATTATGAGAATTCTCGCAATTATGACACGTACAGTGGAAACTCGGTTATCCATCCATCAGTTATACGGATTATCCGGACTATCAACCGCGACCCAATAACTTTATGAAAAAATATTATTATTCGCGCCTGTAAGACGTATGTAGTTACAGAATTAAAATCATCAAAATCATCAATACAACCAAGTTCATAAAGGCTTAGGAACAAAAAAAAAACAGAAAAAGTCATTTCTACAGTTTTATGAACTTAGAGCGTTGTATTGATGATTTTGATTATTATAATTCTGTAACTACATACGTTTTACAGGCGCGAATAATATTTTAATCAACATACAACCTAACACTGGCCTGCAAATTGCAAAAAACGTAAGAAAATGCATTCACCTTAAGGAGCGCATACTGCGTGCCACTTCCTTGAACCCAACTGCTCGAGTTATGTTAGCATACCAAATCGAATTGTAAATCCGCTGGGGAGCCTGCTGGGGACTTTGTTGCTTATTGCCAGTTATAGCACTAGGAAGTGGTGAAGGGTGGGCGTTTTTGAGGACTATCTTATGTTATTATCACGAAGTAAAACTGCTGAGTTCATCCTAGTTTGAAAAATAACTTTTGATTTTGCGGTCAGAAGCACGATTCTTCGCAAAATCTATAACAAATTTACAGGCTACGCACCTGAGCCTCCTTCTTCTGCTCCTGATGCTGCTGTCCATCTCTGTTCTTCAGCATGTCGAGGTAGAGCTGCTGTGGCTGCGGCGCGGGAGCGTACATGAGGTTAGCGTGGTGCGGCGTGTGCGGCGTATGTGGCGTGTGCGCGTGGTGCGCGTACAGTAGCGGCGGGGGACGCTCGCCCACCACGCCTACCACGCCCGACGTAGGCATCGCGTAGTACGCGGTCGATGACACCGAAGAGCCGCCCGACCCGTATTGAGCTGGCTCTAAGGATTTGTGTTAAGTGTGTATATTAACTGAATTTAAATAAATATATAATTATATGTTTTGCTAAAATTTCTTGTTTGTTCGAAAATTGTTCTAAACTCAACTGAACGTCAGTATCAAGGAATAGTTTGAGATTGGAAGTGTTTTGATTCCGGGGCAATAAGTGCTACTACTGACGTGCGGATGACTGTACTATACGTAGTTAGTAACGCATGAAGACATATCAAATCAACCGATACATTTCCAGTGTAAACTGACTTCTCATTGTACATTAAACCTCTACAATGCGAGGTCAGCTAAAACTGGAAACTTGATATATCGCCGTGTTTATTGTACAGTTTTGTGAGTCGCACAGCAATTGATAAAAATTAAAAAGGTATTTATTAAAAACCATGACCATGGAAGTGTTAGAGTTAGATATAACACAAATGATAAAACAAAATACAGTTATTGAAGGTCTGATTAATGTAATTGATAAAATTATGGATAAACAGAACAAGATTAGGGGAAGACGAAAACTACTATAGTTAATACATAGTTGGTGATGCGAAAGTTGACATCGAGTAGTGATTGATGAATTTTAAGATGAAGGCTAATATGGAAGTAGTCGAGCTGTGCGACCCCAAACAAATCGTGATAATGGCAGGACTATGAATAATAAAGAGAGAGGACACATATGCATGAAGACGACAAGCGGGAGATATTACAGTGACACCTAGTAAAAACAACTCACTGTTCCAAAGCACTGCACGGGCCATCTGACGGTTCATCCGGCTATCTTGTTCAACCTCTGCAAAAGAATGATATAATACATATTTTACTAAATACATTTATAAGATTAAAGAAGAGTCTCAATGTATCTTAGTAAATAAGTGTTTTATTATAGTAAAAAAATGTGTATATGGTAGATCATACTATATTTAATGCTTTTACTTTCTATTCTTGTCTTACAACACCTCTTTGAAAATAAAAAAGAATGAAACGAAATTTATAAAAAACGGCGTTTTATCATTTTATTGTTTATTGCTGAATGGGCCCGCTTCTGACCTCAATCAAGCCTGGTGCAAAGCGATGGAGGTCTATGATGGAACCAGCATGCTCTGAAGATGCCTGCTCACTCTTCATTTGGTCGTTTAAATGTGGAAGGGAACACATATGCTAGCAGAGAGTTCTACACTTTGCCTTTGTGCATAATAAATGTGGAGGATCAGTACTGAGTATCATGTTTTCTGTAAACAGTTTCACCATGACATTTATTTGTCAGATCAAAGATAATGGTAAAAACAGGCCCTTACATGTAGTATTTTAATTTGCTAGGCTTTTTCTCATAAATTCATCAACCGGGGATAATAACTCACTATGATCCGGGTAAACTTGCTGATGCTTCATCGGAGGCTGGTGCAGCCGATGCGCGTAGAGTGCATAAGTCGGTGAAGGACTTCTTGGTCTTTTCACACCACCAGATTGTATAGGACCACGCACAATCGTCTGCTGTTGTGGGAACAACATGTGGTTTGAATGCTTATGCTTAAACAAAGGAGAATAAACACGGTAATACAAAAAGGTGCAACTAGTGGAGTGGTTTTGTGATGGATGATGGACTAGCTACGTGGATGTTAGCGGGGGTAAACGGAAAGATGTGATATAAGATATGAAAAGTAATCATGCAGTCAAAAGTGCTTAAATAGGTTTTATAAAATTTTAAATATTATTTACACTGTAGTGCTAATGTGAAATTTTGCAACATTCTCACTGTTTTTTTTTTATTTTTTATTGGACTGAATAATTAGGCATTACATGCCTAATTGTTGGCTTAGTGATCGCGTTAACGCTACGGCCGCACATGAGGTCCTGGGTCCTATCCCCGGATCGGGCAAAGTGTTATTGAGTATTTCAGTCAGAATCTGGATATGTGCGCGGTTGATGGCAATAGGTTCGCCCCATATTACATGGGCTTAAACATATCTGGCAAATTGTGAGTGTAATAATAAGTACAACTATGCCCAACCATAAATAAGAGGAAATAAAGCGTGAATTTGTGTAATTTTTCAAAGATTTGTTCCAGGGAGAATGCATCAAAATAGAAACTCAACATAACTGGAACATGCAACTCGCAAATGGTTTTAAAAATATGAACTGAAATGTAATGTGCAAAGTCAAATCAATGAACTATATTTTCATACAAAGTGTTTCTATAATTTCATGCTAAAAAAGCTAAAAAAAGCAGTGATGATGATAAAAACTCCATACTCATAAACTACTTATACCTTGGTCATCATATGAGATGAAAGCGGTGGAGGACGTCCTTGATTCTGTTGCTGTTCTTGGCCAGTAGAAGTAGGCATCGGGAACATGGGGATCTGAATATTGCCCATCGGCTGCATCTTCATTGATTGCATCTCACTGGAAAAGTCGCTGTTTTGTTTTTTTTGCCGATCATTAGTTTGTCTACAGAGTGGTAGTGGTTAGTAAGTTTTTGGTTAGTAGGTTGTTAGTTTTACCTTGAAACTTGTTGTTAGATACAGGTTTCGTAGAAGATAATTAGACAGTGATTCCTGGAGCATTAACAAATTGAAGGATACTGAACAAGACACAATTGGGATGTTGGGTGCTGAGTTGAGCCACACAATTAGGGCTCATTCACACGGGTTCCGTCATTGACGATTCGTCATAACGGATGGGCGTTCACATTGCATACGGAATCGTCTTTTATCACGATTCGGCAAAATATCCGAATTGATGTTTAGGCAAAAACCAAGATTTGGAGCATTTCCATACTTTTTTTTGCGAACGTGTTTTTTAAAAGACGATACGTGATTTAAGCGTGAAAAAGACGATTCGTCAATAAAAACGAATAGTCTTCGTGTGAACGAGCTCTTACTAAGAAAAACTAGCACTGACCGGACAGGTCCACTGAAATCTGTCTAATTTGTTCCTTTAAAGACCATTTTGGGTACTAATCTACATTATCTATACATAATCTGACCATGATTATGTCTGTCAGTCTTAAAATAGACTTTGACCCTTGAGTTTGTTTGCTATTTCTTCTCAGGGGTATTCAGATAGAAAATTTCGATTCGATAAAGTAATTTTGATATCTTATTTATAGAATAAACAATTTATTTCCATTACATTTTAACTGAAGTATAGTTTTTATATCTGGGGGTATTGTCTCCCAAAATACTACTAGAAAACTGCCGACCCTGCTCTTCTTCTTGACATGGATTAGTTTTGCTTTTTCATACAACATAACAACAGAGCTTAATCTTTTTTTAACTTACTGCCCCAAAAAGAGGGTTATATTTTTTTGAAGACAAGTTGTGTTGAGTGCTTTAGGTATAACATCCACAAAAATAATGTCATGTTTCAAATAAGTCACATCTGCTATTATATGAATATAGTGACAGGTTTACTAATCTATTGCTAGACACTGAACAAGACACAACAGAAACTTTATTGTTATTATGGTTATCGGGCTTTACTGTCTTGGAAATAGTTTTTTTTCTTCTTCAACAAACCCTTCAATTTCACCAATTTTAATATCCACTTCTCACTCACTACAAAAAGGCCATACCAAAACTAAATGGCTAGAAAAAAATAATGTAAAACAAGAATTGCTTTTAGAACAATCATACAGGTTTCCCATACTCACTTAGTTTCCTTTTGTTGCTGTCTCTTTCTGATTTCATCTTCATTTAGTACTTTCTTGAGTTGCATGAACAGTTGCTGCTTCTCTTTCTCAAGTTGTTTCAGTTTCTGTTCCAGCTGTTCTATTTGCTCCTTTGTTTCCTCTGAAATGGTATTTAAAAGAACAAATTGCAAATCTTTGTTATTTTCTGTGGTGGAGACTAAGTATGTTCATTTGAAAAAGGACCGGATGATCTTAGTTTTACGGCTGTTTTACGTTACCCAATTTTGGCCATCAGGGTAAGCATTTTAGAATATCTGTAAAGCAATAACTTTGTAACACGTTTTACCAAAAGTTGTGGTCAAAATTAGACCATAAATAATTTAAAAGAAAAATATATAAATAAATATATTAGCTGTCTGCAGTCGTTCTCCATATAAACTTAAGTTTTTGTTTCATGCATTAATTTATATAAATGATGTAGATGGAGGAGTATGAAATATAGCACAGTTTATATAGAGAAGGAGTACAGTAAGCTAATATTTTAATATAATCAATAATTAGAAATATTTTAAGTTTTAAATAAATTATGGTTGAACTTCATCCATGGGCGACCACAAATTAAAATAGAAGCTCAATAAATAAGAAATATTACCAAGTGTCATGACATCCTGTCTCTCTCTTGCTTCCTTTTCTTTTCGGAGTCTTTCTTCTTCAACCTCTGCTTCATATTCTGAATAAAAAAGAATAATTACCTTTTTAAACATCTTTATACAGAGACCTGCAGAATAGTAGACACAGTTGGGTTACGGTTAACTATCAAACTTGTTGCCAACAGACTAGGTTTAAACTTTCATTACTGTAGACAACACTCGTAGACGGTAGATCATTTTTTTCTATTCGTACTTGTTGACAGACCTACACTGTTCTCCCATACCTACTACCACCATAATTTGAAACCATTGTAAAAGCCAATTATGTTTTAAAAGAGTAACCATGGAGTTTCTTGCCAGCTCTTCTCCATAGGAATCAACTATTTGGAACTGTGCACCTAGCATCTAACGCTCCATAAGTGCCCATGTAGGTTTAGGAGAATTTTCTTTTTTCATTTGATTTGATTGACCACTGTACTTTTATGGAAAACAATTATGGCTAATTATGTGACATGAAAAAAGAGAGGATTACCTTCTTTCTTCCTTTGCCTTTCACGTACGATATAGTGCTTTAGAGCGTTCCACATCTTCTGATCTGCCTCATTTTGCTCCTCTGTAGTTGCAGTTACAGCAGGCATTTTGTTAGGATTTCAACACGACACCTCCATTAAAGTTAAGATTGATTGTTGCACCTTCCTGTTTTATTTATGGCTCCGAATAGAGCATTCTAGCGTAGAAAATAATGTATATTTTCGGTTTATGAGTAGTATTTGTATTGTATTAAATGAAGAGAGAAGATTTCTTGAAGATTATTTGCGTTGTGTACGTATTTGACAGAGTACAGCGTACAGACCACAGAACAATATTACTCCGTCCGTACAGACATTTTCAGACAATAGATTAGATAGACATAAAATATTATGTCTGTGGCCGATGAATGAAAAATATTATTTATTGCTGACCATAGATATGTATTTCAAGTTTCAGTTACGGAAGAGGTGATTAGACTGGTTAGTGTCACTAACCACCTCTTCCGTAACTCCGAAGTACGTGTGTGATAAGTATGTTATTACTACCAACGAGCAAGATATTTACTTTTGGCTTCCACAACCTGGATGCAACTATGTGGATAAGTGTCTTATCGTATTTGTAACATTATGTTGCGCCGGCTAGCAGATAAAAAATCACAGAATAATTGTTTAGACATTCGTTCAGGTAGTGAGAGTATTTTAACGACAAGGATGACGAAGATACAGAAGTTCAGCTAAATCTGCTGGTGTTATGTGATTTGATTGGAAAAATTCGAGTAACTGATTTTAATAACTTTGATTCCGATGATGACCTCCGTTTGTCTAGCATAATACGCCGAAAAAATACTGCACATGTAGCAATATACTATCTCCAGTGCCTACCGTATGGCAGAGCAAAAAATGTAAAGTGCTCCTTTGCTTACGCAAAGAAAAAACCTGTTTTTAGATTTTCACAAAAAGTAATTTTT
Source organism: Aporophyla nigra (assembly GCA_947507805.1). Lineage (NCBI taxonomy): Eukaryota > Metazoa > Arthropoda > Insecta > Lepidoptera > Noctuidae > Aporophyla > Aporophyla nigra. The sequence goes on from OX382295.1 coordinate 9,312,451, forward strand.
TCATCATAGTTTTCTTTGTATCAATACTCACGGTGATTAGTGTCTCTAACCACCAATGAGGTGGTTAGAGACTCGAAAGCCTTAACAGCTAGATTTTCTTCCTACTTTCTGTAATATTTAAAACTAAATTTAAAAAATCCAATTATTCTTAATGTGAAAGCGTGACTGAATGAGTTAAAAATCGTACTCTGCCTCAGTCGTTAAAGCGATTATTACATTACACGATTTCTAGTACCCTATTTATCATGTGCCCTGCCTCCCAGTTAAGACGCTACTTATTCGTGTGAGCGCTGCGCTTGCGGCCACGGAGCGCCCTGTATCATCGACGTAGTGTCTGTCGATCGACAGCGCGATAAGGAGTTGGGGACACTGGGACCACTTGACCTGTTTAGAAAACCTAATTTGCTATATTTATCTACACTATCCTATCCTCCGATTCCTAATTTATTTATAAGTTCCTAACTACATTTGCCTTGTTTCACAAAACAAGCAACTAGAATATTACTGAACTATTAGAGTTTGCATGTCAAACTGTTTTAAGGTGAAGCTATGGAACCTTCATGGAATAAACAGAATACCATATAATATAGTTTAAAATTAAGAAAATGTTGGTGTCACTTCTTGACATACAATTTTTCCTCAGAAATTGTTCTAATTATTATTAAATTTTATTTTACGGATTTATGCCTTTAATTCTATCACTTTAACATGGTAGCAGAGCGTTGAGTTGCCTGAGGCGAATTTCTATGGGTGGATAACAAAAAAAAGTAAGAAAATTTACTTTTTTACATGAAAGTCGAATTGTACCTACGATAAGTAAAATTTACGATCGTCATCATGCAGTCTGTAGCTGGGGCAAAGATCGAAATAAACAAGTTGGATGGACAAAATTGGCAAACATGGAAATTCCTGATAACTCGATTAATGAAAAGTTATCCAGGTACAACGGATGTTATAAAGGGAACAATTAAAATGCCTAAACATCCAGGAGAAATGGCCACACCCGAAATAATGGACTTTGAAAAGGAGTCAACAAAATTTGAATCGCTAGATAACACTGCACAGCTAGTACTTTCAGCAAATATGACAGAGGATATGCTGCACAAGGTGATGCGATCATTGATATATATGTTACACTAGATTAGCAATTACCGCGTCAAAGCGTTGCCACTGGACATAAGGCCACGGCCTTATGCGTAGCTGATGTCAGTTCAGTGCTCTATGTGACGCCAACCGAGTGACACGTGACAGAAAATATCCCCAAAATGGTTAAATGCGTTGTGAAAGAGTGTGATTCAAGATCTCAAAAACATAATAAATTAACCGGAATTACTTTCCACACGTAAGTTTATTGTTTCAGTGTTTGCATCAAAGTAAAAACGCAATAAAATGTAAAATTTTGTAAATTAGGTTCAGTGTTACCACTAAAAACTTAGTTTTAGTTTCCCACATTTGTGGGAGTTTTTAATTGATTGAATAAAGGATTTTAAATATTTTTTTAAATAATAAAATCGTTGCAATAATAAAATCGTCTAATAAAGCTAATTATTCACTTACAAAAAAAGAGTCTAAAAGGCAATAATATACAAAACTAATGTTACATGGCGGAGTATGATTTCACTATTATTTAATAAATAAAACTAAATCCAATAAGAAAATGTCTTAATTATTTTCATTAGAGATAAACTTCTGACGCACATTCAATAAGAAATACATAATTCGAATATTTAAAAATTAATTTTAGGAATAACGTTTCACTAAACGTTTTTATGGCTTAAAAGTTGGGTAAAATTTCGTATGGGTAGGCAGCCCCATCCCGCCATTGCATGTTTATATTGCGATCTTTTTCTAATCTAAGCGCCAGTATTATTCTTGCGACTTGTGTGAGTGAGACAGATATATGTTTACGTTTAAATGTTTAGAGAGTGTCAAAGCTACGTCATCGCGTTTAAATAGTGGTAACAGTTTTTTGACACATTTTATTGAGGTTTGCATCTCTAGTTATTTAACTCAATGGATGCGATTCAGCACTGCAAAGGGCATGTGGGATGAACTTGCCAGGCTGTATGATGGAGCTACAGAAGATAAGAGCTACGACTTATGCATGAAGTTCTTCAGCTACCAAAAAGATCCTGAGCATGATATGACCACTCATATATCTGCAGTAAAATCTTTGTTCTACGACCTGAATACTGAATTAGAAGGAAATGATTTACCAGTAATCCTAGTAATTTGCAAGATACTGGATACACTTCCGGAACAGTTTTTTACATTTAAGTCAAGTTGGCTTTTGATGGCAAAACAGGATAGAAACATTGAGAATCTGACGATACAGTTATGTGCCTATGAAAGAGCGCTAATAAATAAAGCAGAGTGTAGTACTAATATGAAAGCTCTTGTAGTAAAATCTGAGAAAAGTAAGAACAACTTTAAGAAAAGGGAATTAAAGGCATAAATCCGTAAAATAAAATTTAATAATAATTAGAACAATTTCTGAGGAAAAATTGTATGTCAAGAAGTGACACCAACATTTTCTTAATTTTAAACTATATTATATGGTATTCTGTTTATTCCATGAAGGTTCCATAGCTTCACCTTAAAACAGTTTGACATGCAAACTCTAATATCTTCTCTTGAAGCTAGGGAACATAACTCTTTAAATTATTACACCAATCTGACGACAAAGCATAGCCAGTCTTGGCTTATATAGTGCCTTCGTAAACATATCAGCAATTTGGTTTTCTGTACTAATCTTTACAATCGTCATAGTCCCATCAGCTATGGCTTCTCGAATAAAGAAGTGTCGCAGCTTGATATGCTTGGTTCTGTTGTGGAACTCATATGGCGGATTCAGTGCAAGCTTTATGGCAGACTCGTTATCCACATGGAGAACAGGAGTTATCGTTGATTGCTCAATGTTTTCAATCAATCGTTTAAGCCATATTATTTCTCTTGCAGCTTCACTAGCAGCTACAATTTCGGCTTCAGTGCTAGAGATCGCGACTGACGTCTGTAATTGACTTCTCCATGATATTGGACCACCGTAAACACATACAAGTCCTGAAGTTGATCTTCCCGTGTCAGAATCACCACCATGATCTGCATCGCTGTAACAGATCAGTTCTTTCTGCATGCCTTTTCTGTACGTAATGCAGTAATCTCGAGTACCGTTTAAATACCGAAATATTCTTTTCACTTTTGTGATATCCCTTTTTGTGGGAGCTTCTAAGTGTCTAGATGCAACACTAAGAGCATAAGCTATATCAGGCCTTGTACCCACCATCAGATATGTAAGGGCTCCGACCGCTTCTCTATAAGGAAACGAATTGTCTCCTTCAGCATGTTCTTCTCTCAATTCGGAGTCTTTAACTATAGGTGTAGCGGCAGCCTTACTATTTTGCATACAAAATTTTTCAAGTACCTTCTTGGTGTAGGCACCTTGATTTATTTTAATACAATCTTCCTCTTTTTTTATTTCAAGTCCTAGGAAGTAATAGGAATGTTTGTTACTTTGGGCCTTTATTTTAAATCGCTGCTTTAAATTCTCGAGAAAAACATCGATTAGAGCTTGTGACGTGGCAGCAATCATGCCATCGTCAACATATAGAGCTAGAAGTAGTCTGCCTTCTCCCTTTTTCATAGAGAATATACAAGGATCTTCTCCAGGTTTGAAACCTTGTTCTAGAAGAAAGCCTTTGATGCAATTGTTCCAACACAACGGTGCTTGCTTAAGTCCGTATAAACTCCGTTTCAATTTGCATACTTTGCTAGTTCCATCGTTATATCCTTCTGGCTGTTTGACGTAAATTTCTTCATTTACATTTCCATAAAGAAATGCAGTAGATATGTCAAATTGCGCAAGGATCATACTATCTCGAGCAGCAATACTTAGTAGCGTCCTGATTGAGCTCATTTTTGCGACTGGACTAAATGTTTTCTCATAGTCAACGCCTTTCTTTTGAGAATAACCAACAGCTACTAGTCTGGCTTTATACTTCTCGATATTTCCATTTGAGTTTCGTTTCAACTTATAAACCCATTTAGTTGAAATAGCTTTGCGTCCTTTGGGCAATGGCATTAAGTCCCATGTTTCGTTATCTTTTAGGGAACTTATTTCATCATCCATAGCTTTGCGCCATTTGTTTTTATCAACAGACTTCATTGCATCTTTGAACGTCTTTGGTTCTTCTTCATGACCATAAACCTTTTCAACACAATTAAGAACAAATTCATCAAATCTAACAGGCGGTTTGATTGTTGAACGATCTCTTAAAGTCATTCTATGTGAAACTTGTTCTTGATGTTGATTAGAATGATCATCTTCTTGAGTTGCTTCTTGAGTTTGAACATCTTCTCTTAATATGTCATCTCTAGACACAGTTGATAAAGTGTCATCGACATCAGAGTCGGACTCAGCAGTATCAAAATTAACAGAGTCACTAATTGGATCCATCGGTACCATTGATTCAACAGTATCTTGGTCGTGTGCCATCTGTGAATCTTCTTCTGGTATGATAGGGTGAGTATCTGGTTCAATAGAGGGTAATGGTATATCAAAACTATTTTTGTCTACCTTAGGTGCCTCCACTGCTGTTTGATTTATAGGTTTTTCTATGAGAGTGCGTTCATCAAAAATCACGTCTCTCGATCTAATAAGCCTATAATTTTCTTGACAATGTGACCGATCTGTCCGCAATATTTGCACTTTAATTCCCTTTTCTACTATCTTTTTTACATGTTTTTTGTTCTGATGTCCTAAACGTTCATGATACAATTGTAACGATTGTGAATTTGCGACAAGATTGACTTCTTGCTTTGGTGTGACAATTTTAACATTAAGTGTATAAAGCCCACCGAGCTTTCTTCGCTTCCCGTTCACTATGTCTTTACCGTTTACCTTCAATGTACATGATTCTGTGCGAGATTCAAATGTACTATTCTGTAGTTTGTCTTGAGCAGCAAGAACTGAAAATAAATTTCTTTGTAATGCTGGAATATACCATACATCCTTTAAAAGAAGCGGTTCAACTCGTCCATTTACATCAGCATCGAGGCGTATAGTTCCTTTGCCAATTGCATTGATTGTCTGTCCAGATGCTGTTGTTACAGTGTGATTATTTTGAAAATATTCGAAGCTTTCAAATAAGTCTGACCTATTCGTAACATGACTAGTTGCGCCATTGTCTACGTACCAACTATTTTTATCTGCTTCTTTTGTATCTTCAACTAACAGAATTTTTAAATTGGTGTTGTTCACACTATTGGTCGAATTCTTCGGTGGTCTCCCATCGGAAATCCATTTATATTTATATTTATCTACACTATCCTATCCTCCGATTCCTAATTTATTTATAAGTTCCTAACTACATTTGCCTTGTTTCACAAAACAAGCAACTAGAATATTACTGAACGACTTATTTGCTGTCAGTGTCAACGTCACCCATCCCCTCTTCACCCCCTTTACCCTAACCCCTCTTCATTGAATCTCCCCCGCGACCCCCGCTGTTTCTGATAATCCGGAAACACTGATACCATTCAAGAATTCAATGCATGAAAAAATATGCAGTTTTTATAAATAACTAAGCAAAACTTCTCGTTTCTAACATAAAAGTTCTTTAGTGACGCTCTGTGATCCTCAGAAATCACACGAAATGGACGGACCATCGGGGCCAAAGAAAAAACTCAAAACTGTAAGTGTAATTTAATATTTTATTTACTTTACTAGGTACTGTAGTACGACGCTATCGTGTAGTTAAATCAGTTTTCGTTATCGATGCTAATCGAGTCTTGTGTGTTTGGAATCTCGAAGATATTTTGTGATGCTACGAAATGCCTATCAGATAGAAATTCGGTCAAGCGGATATTATAATCGGTGTCTTCTTGTAAGACGATGTTACGACGAAAATCGTGTAAACAATCCACAGTACAGATCTTGAATCAGACTACAGTCATAACATAGTGATATGATTGCAGTTATCATTCAACATTGCCTTGTTACTATGAGAATCTTAGTTCTGTTAGTGCTAAGAAGTAGTTCAAACATATTGCTTATTAGAACTTATCGTCATATAATGATAACCGGTTGAATGTACCAAGTGACGGTCAGTGGGTCGTCTGTGACCTTTGTAAGTTTTTCGTATTTTTCGTATTTTATATTGTATTTCTCTACAATGCATAAGAATCGAACCCAGTGGGGTAGGTCAACCAGCGCCAGATGAGAATAAGCATGACGTTCCATTCCCGTTGTTATATTGATGACTAGCTTCTGCCCGCGACTTCGTCTGCGTTAAATTTCTTGCTCCCCTGACCTTTCCCGTCGCGTCGAATCGCCTACCCGTGCGATTTTTCCCGTTTTTGCAACATTTTTCATTACTGCTCCGCTCCTCTTGGTTGTAGCGTGATGTTATATAGCCTATAGCCTTCCTCGATAAATAGGCTACTCAACACAAAAAGAATTTTTCATTTCGGACCAGTAGTTCCTGAGATTAGCGCGTTCAATCAAACAAACAAACTCTTCAGCTTTCAGCTCTTCAGATTTGTTAAAACGCTCAATACGAAAAAGGGACAAAAGTCAAACATTTTTTTTTCCTGTTTTGTGGAAAATAGGGTATGAGCATGTAATCAAATCTGATATATTGTATTGACTACTTATTCATTTCTGTATTATTGTAATAAGACAGAGAAAAAGAGGCCTAAAAATAATAGATTTTATTTCACAACAGTCATACTAATTCTCCTGCATCAAGACTTATAGCTCAGTAACATGTTGGTAAATATGTAATGTACAATTAATTGTACACCATAGTACATTGGCAAACGTAAGGTAGGACACCCTCATGCTAGGCAGAGCGACAATCTGGGCAGTGTTGCTGCTAGCAGCTGGAAGAGAGGTGCAGAGAATTGAGGTGAACGGACTGCAATTGGAGAGGCCTATGTCCAGCAGTGAACTGCTTTAGGCTGATGATGCTGATGATAGTGGACTCTGAAGTACTATATTCTATGTATGTATTTAATAGGTCACCTGCCTGACTTTTTAAATATAAACTATTAAGGTTTACTTCAAACCTATTTTTTCGCTACTGCAAAATACTACTGCAACCCAACCACTTGTCACCTAGTTTTAGGTAGGAGATTTTTATGTAAAAACAATGAGTCTTTCAAAACCTCCTGAGAATATAAAGTTCAATATCACATTTAATACTTCTGTTAGAATGCCGTATTGGGTGTTCTTGAAAATTTCATCTTTGTTCCCTTTTTCTACTTTATGTAAAGTACAAAAAAATAACAAAGATGGAATTTGTCATTTATTTTATTGTTGACCAGCTGTTACCCGCGAATTCGTCTGTGTGGTATTTAACAAAAAAAATTTTCATTCATTTTTTTTTCGTGAGATTCTATTTTTTTTTTAAATTCAAAAGTAGCCTAAGTTACTCCTTGTTACATCAGCTATCTGCCAGTGAAAGTCCCGTCAAAATCGGTCCAACGATTTCAGAGATTAGCCGGAACAAACGCAGACAGACAACAACATTTTTTTACAAATTTACAAAAAAATCTAAAAAAAATTGTTTTGGTATATGCACCGTATATACATCCATATACACTTAGTAAAAGTGGTTATCTTAATATTACAAACAGACACTCCAATTTTATTTATTTGTCTAGATGGGAACCATTATCATTCCCTCGAAGTATCTTGTTTTTGTTCAAACTGTTTTTATCATTGAAGTAGCTAACTAATTAAAAATATTCTTGATGATCATTTCATATCTTCTACCATAATTAAACCATGTTTGCATATCAAGCAAGTATTCAAGTAAGCAAGCAAGTATTTGTTTCTCAGTCTGAAAATTATCCAGCAACCAACATATCATCTAAAACTGACACACAGTAAGTACTAGAAACAGTCACTGTTCTGTTTCTTTTAAAATGAATTATATACTTAATTTTATTATATGTAATTTCAAAAACCTAAGTTTTATTTACTTAATCCACATTCATTGCTGACCTAATAGATATAATCCATAGGCCAAAAATGTGTTAAAAAAATCAACTGTAACTTACTTAGTTTAATATTTTTGGGCACTTAAAAGAAACTAAAGATTTTTTAAATATTTTAATGAGCCAATGAAAAAGCTAAATTAATTTATAAACAATACTCCATAGAACTAATCAACACCTATGCTTCATTTTACTTGATGCATGTACAAAAGTTGTGTTATTTCTGATCCACCAGAAGCGTCTAATGAATCTTATTTATTCACTGCTCTTGACCTACTTATGGCCAAAAAAAATCTGCTATATGACATGGTTTAGTGTATGTTTATCGGCACATAGGAATCTATCAATTTCACCTGTACATATACATTACTATCAGCAACTGATAAGTGCTAGCAACTGTAGTTTTATGATAAGCAGTGGTATTGGTATATTATGGGATATTTTTTTTACCAATATTTGAACGATTCTTTCGACATATAAATTATTACGCCCTAAAATATAGCTCTTATGTGTATTACGCTAAATTCGCGCTAGACGTGGAGTTGCGCACAGGAGGCAGTCATACCCTTGCTCTTCTGCTTCAGCACAATTACAGTTATTCAAACCGCGCATGAATAAATAATGTTAATTTTCAGTTGAAGCCAACAAGCATGAAAGAATGCTAGTCTTTCACTAGCAGTCTTCAGGTAGATTGAAACTAAATGCGGTGTCTACAAGCAATGACTAACAAAATGTTCCAACTTATCTATAATATGTTTGGGATCATCATTAATACACAAAAGCAAGGTGTTTTTAAGATATTAATTCAAATCTTTATATGATTTCCCCGCGACTTCGTTAGTATTGTATGGTTTGGCCCTCAACTTGCCAAAGGTTGCCCACCCCTGCTCTAAAACCTTCAATGTCGATACGGGGTCGTCCGAAAGTAGTTTGATACTTCGGATTCGGAATGAACCCTACTCCCGACTTGTAAACTTTTTCGGACAGGTAAAGTACATCAGGAGTAACGAAAGCTGGCAAATCGTGTTCTCTGTCATTCTTAGTTCGGGCCCCGAATCATCATATGTCAGAAAGTGATTTGGAGTAGGAAGCGCTCGTAACTTTGGCCGAAAATACGCCATAGCCACTACTACACACATTTTGTAACCCCTATTCTCCAAGTACTGCGTTCATTCTCTTTGTTCAGATCTGGTTCAGGACCAATTTTTATTAAATAAAGCCGGCTTATCCCGCCATCTCCTCCTGGGGCGTCGGATCCTACCGCGAAGCGCATGGTCATGAGTTTGGTACCTTGATTGTCTAATAAACACTACACTAACTAAAACCTTTCTACCGTATGTTTCATTACGTGTTAAAAAACTGATTACGATACTAACAAACACTCACTATATCCTAATCTTTTAATTAATAACGTAACGAGTGAGTCATTGTTTAATCGTTTCATCAAAAGGTTTCTAGGAACGCTAACCCTAAAACTTCAGGGCGAAAATATGTTACTCTGAATCATTGGAAATGTATCGGCTATCTGCACCCTAATTGCGAAACGCACAATTTATCAGAATCTGAATGGGATTGAAGATTATTTCTAAACCATTGCGTCATTTGTTCGAATAAATTGTCGGCTCAGCAACGTAAATAACGCAATGAATGTTGTTTAACTATGAATATTAAACCAATTCCTACCGACAAAAAGTTCCGCAATTACCCCTCCGATCACATTGGTTTTCGTGACCAGTCAGCCCATCGCGCCTAACCCAGCTGTGCTTTACTTTTTGAGATAGAGTTCTTCTTCAAAGCAGCGTTCGATCAGAGAGCGAGGTTATTTATTCCTAATCCATGGCTTTTTATGCTCCAAACATTTGTCTGCTCATCAACGTCAATATCGCAATGAATGTTGTTGATCTCAAAATTAAAGCCGATCCTATTAGTATGTTACGCAATTACCCCGCTCATCTTTCATTTTTTTTTTTGGGTATGGAGTGTTAAAAGCTATGTTTTAAATTACCATTCCAATTTCAGAGTAGGAATGACTACCGCTCTCGAATTTACTTGTTACGTCAGTTACGTTGCATAAAAGGAAGATATTGGGTCCATGCTAGAACTATGACCTGTAGTGACGTAGCATACTGAAGATTGTCATGTCTACAATGCAACGCATGCAACATATTTTCTATTTCTGTGGTTAACCACAACACCGCAAAGTCAAAAAAGTTTGCGTGAGCCAAAATAACTGAACATAATTATACCCCCTGTTTTTGCGAGCAAGGAATGGAGGTGGCAGGATTTCATTCTTCTCAGACCCTGTTTGAGAGAAGTTCGTATTAATTTATTTTAAAGAAAAAAAATACCACTAGAGAAAACAATGTATGAGCTGTTGTTAAATGGGATCCAAACAACTCGAAGAATCAGATTATTTTTTCCGGATGTCATTTGGTATTATAGCACTAGCTTTACTTTAAATTGATATTTCTACAATGGATAAACTGTAAGAACTTGGTAAATTGTTTCAGATTAAAAGTACTTACTGTTGTACCTACGTCGTTTAAATTATTTTCATAAGATGACCTACATTATACAGCGACTACCGTTTGCTGAAGTAGGTACTCGGGCTATACTTGGCTCTAGGCATTTTTGTTCTATTTTATTTTCAGCCTGCAAACTTGAACAAAGCGACGCGCGACGTCAAGTTGGCAGCCAACTAAATAAAAAATCTTAATAGGCGCGAATTTATATTCCCCTAAAGTAACAGGCCTGACCAGTAATGCGAAAAATAGGTACAAAAAATTATTATTTTCCGTATATACTACAATCATTTTCTAACAAGGCTAAAATGCAGTGCACCGTTTCTGTTGCCCATTATACTACTACCATTATTTACTAGCAATTTAAAATACAGTATCATACAGCGAACGCGCCAGTGTTGTGTGAGACGGCGGGCGTGAGAGACGTGCGTGCTGCTGCGTTCGTTGACTTACCGGATTTTTTCGGACGTACCCGTTCACGATTGGCGGGAAAGTTTTATTTAAAATTTGTTTTTTCTAATTGCAACTATGAGTTTGGAGCAAAGGAACAAGAAGGTGACGGACGTCTTCGAAAAATATAATATTGCGGAATGGGGCAATGGCAACGGTCCTAAAAGAGCGGTTAGTGATTTTGTTTTATAGCTTCTGAAACAATAATATTTATCTTTTACAATAATTCTAAATACGAAAATTATCGGGAAAATTTTGTAACTTTATTTTGTATTTTTAACCATTTACCGAGGTATAATAAGAATACCGATAAAAAGATAAATGTTGTTTACTTCCTCAAATATGTGAAATGATAAATCGCAGATACTATATACCTATAATATTTTATTTAAAAACGCCACTAATTATTTAAACTCTACAATACTAGGGAACATTAATTAATACTTTTCCGCAACTGATTTTTACATGACATGTGGGTTTAATGCTTTCTCTGTTTACGTTGTTTCTTTAAAAGTTTTAGTTTGAATGCTTTCTATCCGGTCTTAAATATTTTACGCGACTTTCGCTTACAAAATTAACGATTTGGATCATAAAAGTGTACTTATGAAAATGAACCACTTCCCCCTACCTAAATTCCGCGTATGTTGGTAATGTTCAATGCTCTCGTACTCTCCAGAAGATTGAACTTATTTGCTAATGAATTGAAGATTAAAATGTAACTTAAGAGGCCGTACACGAAATTTTGTCAATTTCGCTGATTTACTTAATTTTACAATTAAAATACTGCAGTCCCTTAACTTTTTATGCACAACAAAAAACATTGTTTCAGTTATTATCTAATGAATGAGCTCTATTATTTTATTTTTGTTGAGAATTATTATGCGAGATTAAGGTTATTTTGAAAGATTATTTACTACCAGTTCTTTTAAACATTTTTTTTTTAGTAAATTGATCTTGAACTGAAGTTTATTTCTGTTATTTTAATTTTATGAACGGGAGTTCTGAGTAGCCGAAATCAAATCCAGTTTATTGCCCATTTTCTCTAAAATTTTACTAAGTTAAATATTTTTGTACTATGTTTTTAATACAAAAGTCGTAAAAAGTGATTCATACATTGTATAGACTTTCAGAAAAATACATTGTTATTTAATATACCGTGCAGACGTTAAATAAAATAAAATTCGTTTATTTCAAGTAATATAACCCATATTATAAAACAACTTTAACATAATCAAATAATAAATACAAAGTCACACAAAAATAAATACAAACAAATAAATAAAATATTAATACCTACAACATCAAGACATCAACACACAAATGACATAAATCAAATTCCAAATTCGTAATCCAAAACACATTACTTATCAGTAATGATCAACTCATATTACAGTAGTCTCTTACGTTTGACACTATATGTAACTCGTCTGTCACAGCAGTATCGCACATAAGAACAGTCCAACCTATTTGGTATCATTCTCAGTACGGCATTGGAGCTGGCCTGCACTCTGCGCACTATTGACGCGCAGCGCTTCCGCATGGTCGCATGGAAACAATCCGTGCGTGCCCAGCACTGCAGTAGGCAGACCCAAAACCGCTCTGAAAGCGTTGTTAAAATGAATGCCCAGGGTGCTGTAGCTTTTCTGTGTGTAATTTGCCCACAGGTGTACAGGGACGTGCAATATGCTCGGGAAACAGTTATTTTCGCGTTATCCGAGCAACGCGCCAACCTGCAAGCCAGCATATCAGCTCTTTTGAATAAAGCCCTTCGCTCCCGTTCTATGTCAGCATGATCCCTGAGGTCAGCTGTGACTATGCCCTAGGTATTTAAACTGATTTACCCTGTCTGAGGGTACACTATTTAGACATATAGGTGGTACATATTCGGGGCATAAAGCAACACCAGCCTCAAAGACCATGCACTGAATTTTCCTAATATTATAAACAAGTCCATGTTTAACAGCTTAATTCTCACATGTCGCTATCAACCTCCTCAGGCCACAAATCGACGCGCTCAGCAAAACCATATCGTCCGCATAGCTAAAATTGTTGACACATACGTCATCTACATGACAGCCGACGTCCTGACTGCTGAGCGCGACGATCAGCGCGTTCATATAAAGGTTGAATAACGAGGGTGAGGTCAGTCTGCTCTGCCTCACACCGCATTGTAATCGATATGGCTCCGATATTGCCCCCGACCATCTAACGCTGTTGTTCTGGTGCTAATACCAATACTTGAAGATGGTTACAAGTTCTGGTGGTAGATTGACATTCTTACGTTTTTCCCACAAGAGGTCACACGCCACCAAATCAAAGGCCCAGCACCCTAATTGCGAAACGCACAATTTATCAGAATCTGATTGGGATTGAAGATTATTTCTAAACCATTGCGTTATTTGTTCTAACAAATTGTCGGCTCAGCAACGTAAATAATGCAATGAATGTTGTTTAACTATGAATATTAAACCAATTCCTACCGATAAAAAGTTCCGCAATTACCCCTCTGGACAACTCCAGAAAACACGCGTATACGGGGTTTTACGGTCATTATAGTATTTGACGGTCTGCTTTAGACACAGTATGGCACTTTCCGTAGACAATTGTGATCTAAATCCAAACTGATTATCGTGCAGAGATATATATTTATTTAACTGTGTATTAAGCAAACTGTCAGACACTTTTGCTATAACTGTAGCTAGAGAGATAGGCCTATAGTTACTCTTACCTGCTAAGTCACCAGTTTTATCTTTAACTATTAAAACGATTCGTAAATATGTGATGTTCTAAACCTCTAACTGCAAAATTTACAAAACATTCGCCGGTTTGAAGTCGACTTATCAAAATAAAATGATAAATATAAAAAAGTAGCTCATGGTGTGATTCAACTTATAGAAATATAGTATTTTAAGGGTCTAAACACACTATGCCGAAGGTACGCGACCGAAGTTTCGCGGCTGATTTTACGTTCCGACGTATTCGGCTGATATGACACATCATAAGTGCCGAACTTATACAGTAGAAATTCAGTTGCGGAACTTTGTGTGTATTGTCTCGAGCGCTCTTGTGGCATCGTGTCGTGTTATATAAAAAGCCGGACAGACAGACGCAATTGAACCGAACTTCGGTCGCGTATAATGTGTGCTCTACAGAATACGTTGCCGCCGAATTGCGGCTGAACTTACGCCGGACCGAAGTTCGGTTGTATGCTATGACGCAACGTAATTTCTGCATAATGTGTGTCAGTAATTTAGTTAGCATTGCAGGCGTAATCATGCCGAACTTCGGTCGCGTACCTTCGGCATAGTGTGTTTAGACAGTAACTGTCAAATCACGTAAATCAGCAAAATCCGACTAATTTCGTATGCGACCTCTTAATTTAGCCCTTTTAGTTAATCGCTTAACTAAGTGTATATTACTTGATTAGAAAACTAACATCAAGCCTGTATTTCGCGGCGGGTTTTTTTTTTGGATGGGAAATTATCAAATGACTTCTCCTGTTCTGGGCGGAGCGGGAGGGCGTGTCAGAGTTTTACTGACTAAAACCCACCCGTGTTCCTTCAGTTACCCATATGCCGGGGCCACGATATCTCGTTTGAACAATCTCGCGACCCTGGCAGGAGGGGTTAGGCAAAGTACACTCACATTTCCCAAGTTATATTGAATAAATAACTAAATACCAATTACAATCCAAATAGGCGTAGTTAATCATTCATCAACATCGCGGGTGTTTTCATTGTTTTGTTGGTTGGGAGTTAATGTCTAATCGGATTTAATTAAAGCGTTTACCAAACAAAAAAATATTCGTTTGGTTCCATAATATTTTTATTTTCATTTTTTCTTTCTTTCATGGTCTGAATTTAGTCATATATGTGGCAGAAGTTAGTGATAAGTCTGAAAGTAATTACCTATCTGTGGTTGTAATTAGTCATATGTGTCTGAAGGTAATCATATGTGGCTGAACGCAATCATACGTTGCTGAAATTAGTCATATGTAGCTGACCGTAATCATTATGTCGCTGAAATTAGTCATATGTGGCTGACGGTAATCTTATGTGGCTGAAATTAGCAAGTGTCGCTGTCGGTAATGATATGTGACTGTAATTAGTCATATATGGCTGACCATAACCGTATGTGGCTGACCGTAATCTTATGTGGTAGAAAATAGTCATATGTGTCTGAAAGCAATTATACGTGGATAAAATTAATCATATGTGGCTGACCGTAATCATATGTGGCTGACATTAGTCGTATGTGGTTGACCGTAATTATGTCTCTGCAATTAGTCATATGTGGCTGAAATTAGTCGTATGTGGCTGAAAGTTATCATATGCTGAACGTAATTAAATATGGACTCAAATTAGTCATATGTGGCTGAACATAATTAGATGCTGCTAAAATTAGTGTAGTAGTAGTATGTGTGCCTGAAGGTAATCATAATATGTGGCTGAAGTTAATTACATGTAGCTGAAATTAGTCATACGTGCTTGAAATTTGTAAAAAATTTGCTAAAGTTAGTCAAATGGGCCCCAAAAACTTCCTTTTATGATTTTGTTCCATTTCATGTGATTGCATTCTCAATCGGCTTCAAGAATGGCATCACACATTTCGTCTACAAAATAAGTTTTTTTTTTAAGTACCTACCACTAGTATCTCCAAACCTACTTTATCATTCAAGTATCTGATACCAACAAACAAAAGCGATGTTTTTTATTGTTCAACCATAAAACAACATTTTGTATTTTACACGTAAGTAATTGGACTGTATCATAATATTCAAAATCTTGATATGCTAAACTAGTCCTTGACGTACTGATAACTCTCATACAATCTCTTTTTATTGAAGTATTTGTACTTTCCTACTTAGAATGTTCAAAGAGCATATCTTATATTTTGACATTGACTTTTCAAACTGACATAACAAGTACTCTGGTGAAGCGCAATTTTGATGGATTAAGATAATAATATTTTTATTACTTATCGATTCTTTTATCAACGTATCTGAGTTGAATGAGATAATATGGACGTGTGGGGTTATTACCGAATTAATTGCCAAGTCAGTGTGGCTTAGATATTTTTGTTGTTGAGTGAACTTAATACTGAGCACTGGGCAGTAAATAAAGCGCAGTAAAATGTAACATTGTTAAAATGGAAACTCTTGGTGTAACTAGATCTACATTCATCTAATTTAATGTAAATGCATTTTCGTAAAATACTGTCCTGCTCTTTAAATGCTGGTCCAGCTCCACAGCCACTTACCTAACTAATTAGGATTTTTTTCCTTGAAATTTCGGGCACGTTCTTCTCCATAGAGATTTACATTTCGGCATGTACTTTTTGACGCGTCAAAAGTGCCTGTAAATAATAATTGCATTGACTTGGTGATGGCGGACGCAAAGCTCGGAGAAAGATCCTTTCTTTTTTGCAGCTGCGCCAGTTTGATGTCCGAGCTTGCAAGCGAAAGCCCTGATGACGATTACGAAACAAGTTTCCTTATCTTTTATAATGTACTTTTATTAAGTTTTTACTGCTGGTACTTTCGCTCGTAATGACGTCTGTGAATCGTACAGTCTCCGACGTTACATCGAGCTTTAAGAAATTCTAACAGCGACAATACTTTTTCTTTTCTGTTTATTTGCCGTTGATGTTCTACGGCTGGGCGAAGGCTTCCTTACTCTTTTTCCACGTCTCTCTGTCCAGAGCTGCCGAGGACCAATCTTTATTAAAAGAGACCAGCACATCGCGACATCTCCGTTTGGACCTGAGACAATATATCTTACCTAATAGTTTTAGCTAGTCAAGAATTTGCAAAGCCCGTAGGAAGACCGTTACGACTGTTTAGTTTGTTTGAAAAAATCTAATTTTTTATTCCGATGTTAGTAGTTTTAAAAGACTCGTATGCCAGCATTTTCATTAATTGTGATTTGTCGTCTCCACATGGCATTTAGATATAGAAAGAGACGCGTGCTGGTTATGAAGTTGTGATTGTCTTTGTCATTAAATCCAATCAGTTTAGAACGCGGAAGACCACAACAAGGCACATCCGCTTGTGGTAACTGGTTTCTCAAGTAACATGCACAATTCATCTGCTCTGCGAAAATCCAACTAACAACTACCTCTACTGAGCTGGAATAAAGTTGGAAAAAAAAACCCGTTATCAACACCCTATAGATAAGTCCATTGGGGAAATAAGGATGCAGTTTTGAACTGTTTTTTTTTAAGTACAAAAAAAATATCCTGCTATGGACTTGTGTTGTGTGCAGATATGGCCGAATCGCGAAAAATAAAACAGCTGCTCCATACATTTATGTTCGCATAAATCGACAAAAAGGGTACAGCTGTTTTTTTTTTTTCACAATTTCAGGTTTGGTGCGATAGTATAAGTTGTCCATAATGATTTGAATAACACCTTGTTTATAGGCAAATTACCGAGTCACTCAATGATTCAAAGAATGGTATGCAATTATTTACTACTGGGGAAATGAAAGTGTGCTTACTCGTCGCAGTCACCACTTCTACTGCTCCTCTACTATTCTGAGTGAGAATAATGGATAAATAAACATGGGCATCGGTTTCCTATTATGCATAATTGCACTAGGTACTTAAATAATGCATCGTTGCTCATTTATCCCGCTTTATGCAGGTGCAACTGGCAGTGTTCTTGCATTTGAACTCTGCATATTGGATATAATCATAATTATAAAGCATACGAGAACAAATTAAACTGGCAATTGATTTCTGCACTACAATGATTCTTTGGTTTTTGGAGGTCCTAATGCAGAAATTCTAATATGTAATACAGATCTGATATTCGTAAAAGATTTGGACCCAACCATCATATTCTTAAACTTTCCAAAATTATATCAATCGTTGAACTTCATGAAAGGTGAATTGGAAAATGACAAGGAGCGGGTCTAAAAAAAATAAAAAAAATATCAAATATACCTAGTGTCTTCCCTTTCCTTGTTTTCGCTGAGATGCACTTTATTTGATTCTCAATGGTCGGTTAAAACCCGAAAGCTGAAAATCCGGAGCGTGATGAAATCCGGCTGCGATATTTTTACGTCCGTGTAAAGTCGATCCATTGTTCACCACTTTCGAAAATCGACCATTTTTCCTAAACATGTTTATTCTAAAGGCGACGATGCTTCTTTACCTTTACGTAGTATAAACCAAAGTCGCTTTCCGCGTTCGTACGCTTAGATATTTTTATCTACGGTAAGAATTTTAATGAAATTTTCATCAATAGGCAGAGTGATTCCAGAAGAAGGTTTATATGTATAATACGCGGGCTAAGCCGCTGGCAAAACCTAGTTAGTTTGCTGGGTGTTGCCTGTTTACAACGTTTCCTTCGTACACCTAGTGTAAGGTTGCGTTCGGGGAAGCGGTAGTACAAACTATAAACAATGCTGTCTATTCAAAAGTGATGTAATGATGCTCTTCTTCCACATGTGGAGGGTATTAGCTTAATCTTCGTTTGATATGATACTGCCCGACAACGTACACTAACTACGCTTGCAGCATTAGCCAGCAACATGACATCATCCCTTGCGTCTCCGAAGGGTTGGGCAGAGGTGTAATTTAGTCCTATGTATAATAATAGGGGCGAGCCTGTTACCATGAACTGGAAGTAAATCCAGACTCCGGGCTGCTACAAAAAAATCATATGAAGAAACCACTTTGTCCAACATGGGAATCGAACCAAGGACTTCATGTTCAGCAACCAAAAAACCAATACATTCCTAAAAATCTACCGTTTTATGTTTATCTCCTAATACGTAAGTTATAAGGGCTGCTAATAAGTTATCGGTGAAATTGGTAGACCAGTTTTCATCCTTATGATTTATGCAATAAAGTTGAAAAGTGGTCGACCGCCAGTGTCTGCGATGGCACATATAAATAGATACCTTTATTACCTGCATCCAAGGACCTTAATGGTCAAGCTATGTTAGTGCAATAGAATGTTATTTTGGTGTCCATAATAATAGAAATAGTTCTAACGAAATTAGAATTGATTTAATTGACAACCTCACTTCTCCTTCTTACCTGACTTCCCAGTTCCAATACTTGTGCTCTGCGCATACTAAAAATCTCCGTTCCACTAATAATCGTCTTCTACGATGTCCTCACCGATCTGGTTTCATTAAATCTTCTTTCTTTGTCCAGGCGGTCTTTCTATGGAATGCGCTTCCTCTGAATATCAGGTTGGCAACCAGTCGGTTCGTTTAAAGTGAAGGCACGTGAGCATATTTATAAGAAGTTGTCAGAATCATGCCAGCGCTGATTTGCTGGATTCGTTTTTTCCTCTACCTATCGTTATTTCTCCAGACAATGTTTATTTTCGTGATACATATATATATGTATGTATGTATGTATTATTTTCCGAATAATTTATCCCTATGTCGCACCTGCCATGTTTTATCTCTGAGTCACTCTAAGGTTGACTGGTAGAAAATGCCTCAGGTATTAAGTCCGCCTTTGTACAGTATTTTTTACTTGTGCATAGTTTTAATTAATAAATAACTTGATTCTATCTAGAGTCTAGACGAGGCCTTACGCCTAAATCTAACTATTGTTAGCATATTGCTATGCATAGGTGCTGATGCAATATCTGTAATACCATCTTTTCAATACATATGGAATGCCATAAATAATTGAGTATCTTATCTTGCAATAGACTCAAAAACATGCCATAGTTACGATTCAAAGATTACGATAACATTAGATTTTTACTTATGGTAGGTAATAGGGTTCCCTTTTCTTTGTTTAATTTTTAAGTTGAGCCGTAGCTCAACTCAAAAGTCACGTAATATTTCTGACAAATGCGTGCAACTTACTGGACAGGGTGCTTACTCTCGAATATAATTCCAATAGATAGACATTGGTCATACGTCAGTTGGTTGAGTTAAACGCCAGGGATTGGCTAGACTCAGTGAGTCCAGCCAATCACTGACGTTTGACTGACAATTCCAATGTCGATCTATGGGAATTATATTCGAGAGTAAGCACCCAGGTCCACTCAAACCTGCATGGTTTTTTTCTTTAAAATATCATTTCAGTAATTAATCTACATGGTCCATATGATCATATGGTCTGACCAATACTATATCTGGACTTTAATAGAGACGATGACTTAGGAGTTTGTTTCGTTGTTTCTTCACAGAGTAGTCAGATAGTTAAAACCGAACTCATCTAGTTTGATAAAAAATTAAATTAAAAATTTAAAAAACCCCCGACACAAAAACCTAAGATCCCTTTAAAAAGTAAAAAATAATAAAAAAACTCAATCTTAAAGTACCTAAGTATGTATTAATAATTAAAAAAAAAATACGTCGCGTTGGGGGACCGCTCCAAACCTAACAATTTAATTACAAATAGTCTATTACCTAACTGAAGAAAACTTTTATAAAATTATTTCTAAATATTGCATTTAGGATACGATCGTCAACGACGTCTGCCCTTGCAGAGCGGTCCCCCAACGCGACGTATTTTTTTTTTAATTATTAATACATACTTAGGTACTTTAAGATTGAGTTTTTTTTATTATTTTTTACTTTTTAAAGGGATCTTAGGTTTTTGTGTCGGGGGTTTTTTAAATTTTTAATTTAATTTTTTATTTTATACTTTTTATAGGTATACTTATTATAATGTAGATTTTGTTAAGTTGTAAATACATAGAACTTCGCCGTGGCCAACAGGAAGATGGGAAGCTTCCAAAAACAATATCAATTCAATTTGATGATGCCACTATCGGCCGGAGTTGTGTTGACGAGAATGGATGGATTCTGATAAGGCCACATAATGTAACTTTTCAAGGTCTTAGAGGAGGATATGGAAATATTGAAAGAACAATGTTTCTTATCATTTTATGTTGGGCGATTACGGCATATATGCCGTAATCGCCGCAACTTATAAGTTGCAAGGGACGACAGTTGAAAAAGCTGTGGTTTACTTAGGTAAAAGTACTTTCGCAAAAGGCCAAGCCTATGTAGCCTTAAGTAGAGAATTTTTACTATGCTTAAGGCTACATAGGCTTGGCCTTTTCCTTGGATGGTGTAGCAATTTGTGAGCTCGACCAAACAAAACTATTTAATAACCCACATGACAAATCATCTTTAGCAGAATTGCAAAGACTGAGATGTAGTCATTGATACTCTCACGTGACAATCGGATTTCCATGTCCCAATTTTCCCACCACCAATTTACTCATCAAGCGAAGTTAAGAACATCATTCTCTTTCAGTGCGCTTTCATTTGAGACCCCACTCGAGTATATTTGTAGACATTCGGTTATTCTTCCCCACTTTCACCCCCCACAACTTTTAAACGGCTCAACCGATTTTCATCAAACATGTCTAAGAACACTCGCGCATAAGTCACCTTTAATACAAAAAAATAATAATTGAAATCGCTTCATCCGTTCGGGAGCTATGATGCCACAGACAGACAGACACACAGACAGACACACACACAGACAGACAGACAGACAGACAGACACGTCAAACTTATAACACCCCTCTTTTTCCGTCGGGGGTTAAAAACAAGTTATTTCATGTCATGTGAAAGTGTTTTATTTAGCCAATTTACAGAAATTCGTATATTACGATTTGTATTATCTGTTTTTACTTCAGCTATCAGTTTCAAAGCCTATAATGTTCCGACTGCTGGGACACAGGTCACACAGGCCTGTGAGAGGGACTGGGCCGTAATACACCACACAAACCCAGTGCGGGTTCGTAAAAGTCACATGCCTTCGAATTTTTGGCTCTGGAAATGCCTGTTATCCTTGACAATTTTTGAGAGCAGTGGTGATGACACAAAATAGAGTGCCTGTCTGGGTTCGAATCCACGACGTACAACTCGTTAGATGCAGCCGTTTCCACTGGCCACCCCTGTGCTCATCAATTTCATATTGCTGTTTCAATAATTTAATACATCGATCGGCGCCCTTTTGCGACGAGCTCGTATTAATGAAAATTCAATTAAAACCGATCAGTGAACGTGTTGTAAGCGCATAATAACAATTGTTTAATTTAGCTGTTTTATTACACTGTCCAATTTTTGTTTCTGCTCGTGTAAAGGCTATGTTAGGTAAACGGTGGACATCGGATTGTTTTGCGATTATCGTTTTGCAATTGATGTAAATGTGTTCGTATAATACTTTTTTTCTAGTTGAGAAATTTCCATTTCCATTTTTGTACCGTGTGGTGCCGGACGTAAAGAATAACACCACCCCATTTCTTCCCGTGGGTGTCGTAAAAGGCGATTAAGGGACTTACTAGAGAATGGGCAGCAGCGTTCTCTATGCATTTTACCACCATACTGCGATCGCCAACCCGCCTGCCAGGCGTGGCGATTATGGCAAAGCCCCCCAAATTGGGGGAGGCCTAAGTCCAGCAGTGGACGTCATACGGCTGAAATGATGATGATGATGATGATGAGAAATTTCCAATTGACTTCTACAGCTCTGGGTGGAGCGGGAGGGCGTGTCAGAATTTTACTGGGTAAAACCCACCCGTCTTCCTGCAGTTGCCTGTGCCAGGGCCATGGTAACTCTTTCGAACAAATCCGTATCCCTGGCAGTTTGTGTAATACCTGGAGTGTGAAACATTATGCCAAGCTATTAGTAGCAAAAAAAGTGGCCAATGGTACCGATTCCCTTGTTCACAAACTAAACTAAATTTAAGTTCAGTGCATCTTTTTCTTTGTATTTCATTAAGAAGAGGACAAAAGAAAAATTTTAGTTTAGTCCTGTCAAATTAATCAGCAACTGTCACTACTCCATACAAGTTTAGACGTGATTAAAAACTTGCCTACTAAAATTACGTCAATTGACGTCAAGCGCTGATTAATTTGACAAGACTAAACTAAAATTTATCTTCTGTCCTTTCCTTAATGAAATAGAAAGAAAAAGATGCACTGAACTTAAATTTAGTTTAGTTTGTGAATAAGGGAATCGGCACCAGTGTCAGCCATTTTAGAACTTTGATGGCTTACTATACCTTTCGATTAGCAAAATAACTATATCCCTGATACCAGGGAACTGAACTACACACTTATATCAACAAATTTAGGAAAACCGAAAATTTTATAAGCCTAGGGTTAATTCAGGAACAGTCACATGTGATTATTATTGGTCGCATGATGTAATATAGTCCTAATAACCAAGAAGTCTGGATATTTGCGTATGGGGTGCCTCAGGGATCTGTTCTATGACTCGTGCTAGCCCCATGTTGTTACTTGGTCCATTGCCACTTCTAAACCTTTGTTATTGGAATGCTATAGCTTTATAGTTCATATACAACATTATAGCATACAGGTGTGTAGCATTATGTCACAGTTACGCTACTGGCATTCGATTTACGTAAACATTCGACTTTCTCCACATTTCTCGTGCTGATTCATACGAATCAGAGGGGCTTGCTACTAGCCACTCACGCAGTACATAGATGCAATTGGTTTTAATGACAATATTCTTCATTGTCAGCAGAAGCTATACGAGAATATCTACCTAGGAATGGTAGCCAGATGTTCTTTAGTATCAAGACTAACTTACTCCGTTGTCTTCCAAGAAGATATCGTAAATCTAATGAAACTAAACTAAATACTAAAATTAAATTAATCTTCGACACACGTGTTATTTGCGTTGACTTCCGTTTTCCAGTTTCCCCACATGTACTTAAATAGCCACACAATACAAATGCCAGTATGTTATTTCTGTTTTATTTCCCCGTATTGTAATGAGCATAATGTTGTTTTACTACAATGCATAATGAACCCTGGCAACAACCAAATATTTATTTAGCTATGTAAAGCCATTGGAACAATTGCTGTCTGAATTATCATGACTTATTTATTTAACATTATTACAGCATGGATAAATAGAGAGATAAGAAAACAGGTGTGCAAATAGTTACTGACATCGTTAGGTAAAACACATTCGCTTCGGCGCTTTTCCTACTAATTTCGTCACATTGAAAAATTCACACTACTGTCAAAGTCGCCCCACTGTCAAATTCTCCCTAATAATAAATTAGTTCTAGTGAAAAGCTTCTTTGCCATTCTTTTTCAATAGGCAAATTCGTTTTTCGGTCAAAGCCACGCTGCAAAATTTGGACCACTGAAAAGTTCGGCCCGGTACAAATTCGCACTATTATTACCATAGTCACAAATGACCCTTTATAGATTAGGAGTGTAAAAAAGGGGAAAGATACATTGATTCCATTTGTTTCATAAACAAATCGACTTCGATCGGCTATGATCATATCAATGAAAATGATTGGGTTCATCTACTACAATTTATGTAATGGCTTTATGATTAACAATATGAGCGCCGAAATTGTTCATAATACCATACAATGCTCTTGTGACCAATTTGCCACAAAAAGTATATTAAACAAAACAAACAGACAATAATTAATCAATGTCAAACCAGAATAGCGAGTGTCAAAATATGGTAAGTAAATATTAAATTTTGGCATTATTCCTGAAGAAACGAGTTATGTTCTTTTATACTGTTAATTAATTCATTATTCATAGATTTAGATACGTATTATTGATTTAAATTACAAGTTCTCAAGGCTATTATTTAATCCAGTTTGTTGCTTGACTTTAAAAAGCCCTTTAAAATATGCCAATGCTCAAGTAAAGTCCTATAAAAGAAAAAGATACAAATAAATAGTTTTGCAAGAAAACTAGTTTATTTCATTGACATTCATTTTCGAATGCAATGCTTAAGTACTGCACTTAATGTCCAAGGTTGTACTATAGTACCCTTCACCATTGAAATTGCATATTTATCCAATTTGCATTTCAGAACTGAATTACGACTAATACTGGATCTCGAGTAATTATTATGGTATTTAGGCGAATGAGTTTTATTCATATATTAACAGTAACAAGTTTGACGGAAATAGTCGATTAGTGCTGTGTGGAATATTTACAAATAACAAAGTAGACTAACGATTCAATAACTAATAGATTCTATATGAATCATATACTGTAGACTAACCTAGAGTTCAAATAATTACTTTAATATTTAGTTATTGATTAGAAGATCAACCATAACAAACTTATCTGATAAAACATGACGAAAAAATTGATTTGGTTCTATTTTTATTCGGGTGGCTCATCTATTGTCTGATTAGAAATGACAAAATTTGAATGTGACTCATTCACCTGTTACCTACTTCCATGAATCTATTACTTTATTAGTCATTTACTAAATAAAATAATTTCAAATGTGTGATATACGAACAGAGGGAAGTGTGGTTAGTAAAAATATAAAAAGTTTTAAAGCAAGGATATCCCCTACTAGCAGGTTTTCTGGGGACCTGCTTTTTAAGTCCGTCAACGAAGATACGGGCCGGTTCGAAAGCAGTACGAAATTTCGGACTGAGCCCTTTTTTACATTAGGCGTTGATGTCCCACTGCTAGATAAGGCCTCCCTACTCTCTTTCCACGTATATCTGTCCAGAGCTGCCAAGGACCACTCTTTATTAATTGACTCCAGCTCATCACGCCATCTCCGTTTGGGCCTACCGCAATTTCCGATGCTATTAAGCGGGACCCATTGGGTCGTAAGTTTGGCCCTTTGATCGTCTGCCATACTCGTAATTTATCGGGTGTAGGGTAAAGCCGATAAATTAGAGTCAACAACACTCAAATAGGATTGTCATTAATTCCTAGGTCGCGCCCCAAACTAATCTTATGTCCTTAGGTGATATAGAGAAGCTCTCGTCTGTGACTTCGGCATAGACTATGGATTTCATGCTGAGAGCGTAGGTATACCTCCTGATCCTAAGGACTTAGTTGCAAAATTGGTCTTATTTAGAAAGTGTTAAGTACTTACATAATGGCGAGCTGTGTCTTTTTGCAAGAAGACATTCTGGGATACGGAGTTGTGTGTGGTCCAAGTTTGAAGAATGCACGTTCATGTCTTTGAGTTAAGGAGAACGTGCAGCCATGCACATGCACGGAATTCAAAAGTAGGTGCTTAAATCGTGAACATTGCTACAGGTGACGACTTTTGAAAATACAGTATTGAAATGTAGATACATACATGGTACTTGATTACCTATGTTAGCGGTCGGTAATGTGTGCGATGAAGGCTTGCACGAAGGTTTACGTAACGGGTCATTGGTTTTGTTAATCATAGCAGAGTACCATGATAAAAGATTGTAAGTATTCGCTTCTGTGAACTCGGTTGCAGATTGGTGTTTGAATGTAAAATATAAAGGTACCACCCATATTGCAAAATTGGTTCTTTTAATTCGAATAAATGCAAAAGGTTCGGTTTTTGGGAAAGTTATAGAAAGGTCACATTCCACTAGACATTTTAATTTTGGCTTAGCAATAACAGCCGCGTGGGTCGATCGATCTGGTGCAGCTACTCTTGCCGCGTTTTGTCCATGGATGGGTGACCATCTTTACGTACCAAGACCGTGCCTCGGAAAGCACGTTAAGTCGTGGTTCCTGTGCCCCGGAAAGCACGTTTTGTCCCAGGTGTTATTCGTGGATCTTTGACTGTTTTTACGGATCATCAGAAGCTGTAAAACTCTACCGCTCTACGCTAAAAAACTACCAATCTGACCTAGAGGTATTGTTTTACCCGGTAACTGGGTTGTGGAGGTCAGATAGAGTGTCGCTTAATATAAGTTGCTGATATTTTGCTGCATCGGGTAAGACTGGAAGTAGACCCCAACATAGTTAGGAAAAGGCTAGGCAGTTGATGATGATCTTTTAAGTTATAAAATGCTTTCACTTCTAAATAATTAAATAATTTCAATAATAGACGCCATCTATTATTTTTAATCAAAATCTACATAGTCTAAGGAAGAGGAAGTTAAGTGGCCAATCATTGAAACATTTTTAAGTTATTAAAAAAAAAACGTGTTTATAGCACATGTCTGACCTTTATCGAGGCCGAGATACTAAGTAATTTGATTGTGTTCATAGTTTCCGATCAAATCACTCTCGATGACCATCAGGCACCTCGATATAAAATGCTTACATAGTTTCCTTATTGCTATTTTTGGATGCAATTAACTAAAATAGACATTGATTGCTATTTTTAACTGTACCGTAAAAATATACCTGGTATTTCCATATTCTGAACAAAAGTTTATATAATATAATCAGCCTGTATTGTCCCACTGCAGGGCAAAGACCTCCCTTTCCTTTTTCCACTCAACTCTATCCTGAGCCGATAAGGACCAATCCCTTATTTAGGCGTCGAGCTCGTCCCGCGATCTACGCCTAGGTCCTCAGCAATGCCGTTTGACGTTTTTGGGGACCTATGTTGATGAACAAAAGTATGTTATAAATAAGGTAGTATTTAATGAGTCTGGTCTTGAGCTCGATCGCTCCTGGTGAAAAACGATTGAAGAGGACTTCTTCCATAAGACCTAGCAAGATTTTCTCTCAAGAGGGTGAAATTAATACGTGTACCTTATTTTAGAGAAGAGAGCAGTGGTATCAGCCCCAACTTACGAGTTGTAGGTCGTGGGTTCGCACCCAGGCAGGCGCTTTACTTTTGTGTAAAGGTTTTCATCACCACTGCTCTCAAAACGGTGAGGAAACCGGCATGTCTTAGAACCAAAAAAATCGAAGATATGTAACATCTGCCAACCCGCACTGGGCCCACGTGGTAGATTACGGCCCACTCCGTGAGTGAGTCTGTGTCCCAGCAGTGGGAACAATATTGGCCTGTTGGTCTAGTGGTTAGTGACCCTGACTGCTATGCCGGAGGTCGTGGGTTCGATTCCCACCCAGGACAAATGTTTGTGTGATGAGCACGATTATTTGTTCTGTGTCTGGGTGTAATTTATCTATAATATGTATGTATTTAGAAATATATAAGTATGTTTATCAGTTGTCTAGTACCCATAACACAAGCTCTGCTTAGCTTGGGACTAGATGGCGTTGTGTGATAGTTGTGGATTATTATTATTATTTTATTATTATTAATATGATGACTTTATTTTATATCGGCTGAAAATAAACTGTCGACAGTCGTATCGTTAGTTTCAAAAACGTTTTTAAACGTCCGAATGACACATAGCAGCTTCTAACACAAATGTTATCATAATTAAATTCAACCTAATTAACATGCAGAAAAACACTTTCTATTTCCATTATTCTTAAAAAACATATATTTTGTTTCAGTGCGCACAAGTGGCGACAAATGTAGTGGAGCAGAAGCACCAGGTGTCCAGAGCGAAGAGAAGTCGTGCCCTTGGAAGCAGGGCTTTCAGAGGCAGCACAGTATGGTTCACAGGCCTTAGTGGGGCTGGCAAGACCAGCATAGCGTTCGCGCTTGAAGCTTACCTGGTTTCTAAAGGTTTGTACCTATATTTGAAGTACAATTAATGTAAGTAGATTAAATGTGCAAATTGTAGAGACCAGTGTTTCTGAAATCTCAGCCGAATGCTTTCGTTGCTGCCGTTGAGTCGTTCATGGGTAAACGTGCTGTACATAGTGGTGATGCTTCGTCAGCATTGCGTCCTCACTATAAATTTGACACTTTTTTTTTAATTCAAAATTAGATCGAATTTATATGGGACCACTCGATATTCCTTTTCAAACGAAAGAAGATTTTTCAAATCTATACTAATATTATAAAGCTGAAGAGTTTGTTTGTTTGATTGAACGCGCTAATCTCAGAAACTTCTGGTCCGAATTGAAAAATTCTTTTTGTGTTGAGTAGCTTATTTATCGAGGAAGGCTATAGGCTATATAACATCACGCTATAACCAAGAGGAGCGGAGCAGTAATGAAAAATGTTGCAAAAACGGGAAAAATCGCACGGGTAGGCGATTCGACGCGACGGGAAGGGCCCGGAACAAAAAAAATTTACGCAGACGAAGTCGCGGGCAGAAGCTAGTCTATTTATAAATGATGGGGTGTGAAGTAACAAATATAAAAAAGAACTTTGGAATTGAGAACCATCTCCTATTTTTGAAGTCGCTTCCAAGCCATAAGGAGCTCCTTAAAGCTAGGAAGTGATCAAAGACGTTTGTTTAGAACTAATCTTCTGTCCGAGAGCTGCTCGCACGTCATACATATATTTACAAATTAATTTTAATTATTCGATAATTCGTCTAACTAATAAATCTTTAATTTGTTTCTACATAACATAATATCACGCCTTGTTTCCACGAAGGGATGGGCAGAAGTGTACCTATAGTACACCCATATTTGGCCAGTTGTGTGTGTTGTTGTGTGCAGAGGGGTAATTGCGGAACTTTTTATCGGTAGGAATTGGTTTAATATTCATAGTTAAACAACATTCATTGCGTTATTTACGTTGCTGAGCCGACAATTTATTCTAACAAATGACGCAATGGTTTATAAATAATCCTCAATCCCATTCAAATTCTGATAAATTGTGCGTTTCGCAATTAAGGTGCAGTTATGTTTTAAGTTGTAATTTTTTTGCCGATTGTGTTGTTTTACTTATCTGTTATGTAAAACTTATGTCTTAAAACAATTAAGCGGAAAACTAGCGTTCACTTTCGCTTATCTTGAGTTGTGTCTACAAACACTTTAACAAATAGGTATTTAGAACAAATAAACTAAACTTAGATGCATTTGAGTGGTTCTTACCGGTATCGTTCAGTGAACCCGATTAGGAACGGAAAATGTATTTGAAACATTTCTTTTTAATTATTTTATTTGCGAATAACGATATTACATTACATAATTATAATATATAAAAAAAAGTTGTAAAAAAAACATATTATAACCACAACATTTTCCACGTACCTATTTAAAGTTAATTTTGTAAGGATTAACGTTGTTATTCCTTACAAACTTACCGGTTAGTTACCTAATTAAATATTTTGATTTTATATACACGTTTTTTATATACGATTACATGTTTATAAAATATAGAGATAAACAACACGTTTTTCTCTCATAACTTAGGATCAATAAAACGGCTTTTTTTTACTCAGCCATTTCCATAAGTAGGTCGATTTCTTCTCTAGTTATATCTTTCACAAAGTCTATTGTTTGTCTGGTCTTCTCCTACACTTATAGCCATCCATGTACAGAGTGGCAGGGATATTGTGGTAGGGACACAAAGGGACGATTTTTTTTAAATACTCTGCTGTTTCATAGACAAGTGCAGTGCCTACGCGGTCAAAAAGAACCTATACCAGAATGTTTTTTATTTTATTAACTGACGTATAATTTGACGTAGTGGTGTTCAGAATCATGTACTGAATCCATGGTAATACATGTAGTGCGTCGATTTCTCTCTCACCCTTTATTTGTTACTCAAAACTTTCTTCACGACATCTAACATGACCACGACTTCCACACTTCTTAGTTAGGTATGGCTAACTAAGAAGTAGTGTGGAAATCGTGGTAATGATATGGTGGGTGGTGGTACCACCGGCACCACACACCCAACGGGCCTAATTATAATATTAATTACTAATTTAAAATAACTCTCAAATATATTACGTAATAAACATTTCCATTATACATTATGTAATAACATTTTCTTAGAACCTTAGTAAGAAGGTAGATACGTCATGTACACATGGCTACATATCAAACTATACATAAATCTCCAGTTTTAGCTGACCTCACATTGTATAGATTTTTCGTACGATGAGAAGTCAGCTTATATTGGAAATGCATACTTTGATTTGTCGCCGTGCGTACAGTCAGCGTCAAAAATATCGGGACGAACAGATTGTTCAAAATGAACTCAACATCTAAGAAAATGAAACTTAATCTCAATTGGATAAAGTTCTTGTCTTCTGGTTGAATGACTGTTGTCGTGGACTGTTTTTATTCTGAAACATTTCTTGCGTCATTGAATTAATGTTTAATTTTCATAGTGACTATTAGAAATAACTATACTGTTTAGATCATTTCGGATAGTCTTTTCGTCACGATATTATTGACGCTAACTGTACGTTTAAAATTTAAATGAACGAAGTAGTTAAACAGCATTATTAGAACAAACGAACCTCATTATATAAAGTAGCTAATTAATGAACCATGTGTAGAATAGTGACCCACATTTGGTAATTTAAAACTGTAATTGGATATTGTGTATTACGTATTTGCGTAAATACACACGCCTTATTATGCATAATATCAATTATTAGTAATTACCTAAATATACTCTTAGCATAATTATGACTTCTTTATCTTTACATAGTATACAACAAAGCCGCTTCTCATCTCTGTTCGCTTAGATCTTTTAAACTACACTACGGATTTTAATACGGTTTTAATCAATGGTCAGAGTAATTAAGGAGGAAGCGAAGCCGCTGGGAAAATCTAGTAGGTATATTATATTATGGTGAAAAATAATTATGTAAATATATTTATTAAGCTTGATTACGGTTACAATCAATTTATGTCTAGTTCTTACCAAACTTCTTGGCCGCCCTGAAGTTGGCTACAATGGCTGCGCAGTAGTAAATCGAATGAAAAACAGCACCGATCCGTGCCTTGCGCTTCGGAAAGCCAACTTCAGGGCGGCCTAGAAGTTTGGCGAGAGCTATAACTGTAGTTTATTACATCGCATTCCCAGGAAATCTTAGTGTGTGATGTATTGGCTTACCTACCTCACTATTTAGCCCTTTCCCAACTATTACCGGCTAACCGGATGCAGCTGAGTACCAGTATTTTAGATAGAGCTAGGTACTTCTTTTATGATCTTCACAACCCAGTTGCTGGATAATACGATACACTTTGGTAAGACCGGCTGTCAGACTTTCGGGCTTATGACGACCTGTAGCGACAGTCTAAAACCCACAAATGTCAGCCAGGACCAACGGCTTTACGTGGTTGCCAAACAAGGAGGGGTCTTGGTATGTAAAGATGGTCATCCATCCACGAATCAACCGCAGCAAGCGTAACTTAACTTGATCGTGCGGTTGTTTTTACTTAGCCACAAGCAGAACTTACATACCGTACATTGAATAAACATGTTTATGCATATTTTTTAACTTAAAAAAAAAAAAAATTACAAAAAAATAACAACCGACTTCCTCAAAAAATCACTAAAAAGTCAAAAATAACTTTAATTTTGGAAGTCGGTGTCTTAGAATCTGTATTTAAGGTTTTTTGCCACCGACTTCCGAAATTAAAGTTATTTTAGACTTTGTAGTGTTTTTTTTTAAGGAAGTCGTTTGTTATTTGGTAAGACACCGAATTCCAAAATTAAAGTTATTTTTGACTTTGTAGTGTTATTTTTAAGGAAGTCGGTTGTTATTTTTTTGTAAAATTTTTTTTTGAAGTCTCTTAAAAAGGGAATCCGTGTATCATTTCCCTCATCACCTTCATCATTGGATTCTTCGCCATTTACACGACGCGGACGCCAATATGGTATACCTTATCCTATTCAGTATCCATACAAACCTTAACCGAAGTTTTCCATTCGTAACCTCCATTTCGGGACGTAACTATTCCATTATAATGCTTTATATATGCAAGTATGGTAATATGGTCTCGTTATACCAGTTTTTTTATCAAGCCAGAAAGTAAAGAAGGCCCAGTCCTAACAATTTAACAAGAAGACTAAAACACTCAGTCTACTGCTGAAAATATGCCTCTCGCAAGCTGCACCACAACACTCGGTCCTCTGCCTTCCGCATCTAGTATGTCCTAGCTACCTTTTAAGTCCGACCTAGTTACGTCAAATAGCCTATTTATATTACAATACAATCAGCACAAATGTCCTCAACCTTTTTGTTGCACAAACCTTAAATTGGTAGTCTAACATTTTACAAGCTTTTATTTAACTTGCGATATTTGTATGAATGTATGATCGGCACGAATCTTGGAAGCTAAATGAGAACCTATCCCCGATTTCCAATTGGGCTCAAATTTTTTGTTCATATGTATCTTCGGTGACATTACAATGATATAGTACCTAATATTAAGCTGTTCTGACGATGGAGCTGGAAGACGGCCATAGGAACTCCTTAACTAAACAAAATAAACCCATCGAGTTGTTGTGTGTTATTTGTTTTGTTTTGGTAAAAGCTGGTTCTAAATGTTCTTTTTTTTTTTTACAATTAATGTATTAAAAATCCTATAAGTTTTTAAAGACTGTTATTAAAATTAAATTCATGCGATTCGTGAACAGGTCATTGAAAATCAAATTCCAGTTTTCGATATGGTACAATAACGAACCTTCTGTATCTATGTATAGCCTGGAAATTGCCATAAAAATGCGTACGCGCTGATCAGTCAGTTGTTTTGTCCTTGCGTGTAATAAGTGTTACAATTCTTGCTCATTAGAATCTAGAATCAGGTAGTTATGGGGGTCGTGACTTTGAATGTGTTAATATTAATTAGGTACATTAATATTGTATTATTCGATGTCCTCGTTTAAAAAGAGAACGATTTTTCTGACTAGAGCTTACTGGGTGTAGTGCTTAGTGCATTATTTAAATACATAACGCCTTTTTCCCCTATGGGTTGAGCAGAGGTGTAACCTTTAGTACACCCACATTTCGCCAGTTATAAATAAGTAAATAAATATCTTAGGATAACCAACACACCGTTATCTGATCCTAAACTAGGCAGAGCCTGTACTATGGCAACCAGACAACTGATAAACATACTTATATATTTCTTAATACATACATATTATAGATAAATTACACCTAGACACAGAACAAATAATTGTGCTCATTACACAAGATTTGTCCTGGGTGGGAATAGAACCCACGACCTCCGTCTTCGCAGTCAGGGTCACTAACCACTAGACTAACAAGCAAGTAGTTATGTTTAAATCCCATGTATTTTTTTTTGTGGGAAGGAAATCGTCATGTGACGTCTTCCGGGCAGGCGTGTCAGATTTTTACCGACTTTTAACCCACCCGTGCTTCTTCAGTTGCCTATGCCAGGGCCACGGTAACTCTTTTGAAAAATTCCGCGAGCCTGTCAGGCATCGGTCCAAGCGAACCTCTTCAATACGTGCTGACATCTCTTTGCCCGACCTGGGAATCGAGCCCAGGACCTCATACCCCCTGCCAATCGCGAGATTTTTTCGAAAGTGTTACCTTGGCCCTGGCATATAGGCAACTGAAAGAACACGGGTGGGTTTTAGTCAGTAAAAGTCTGACACGCCCTCCCGCTCCGCCCAGAGCGGGAGACGTCATTTGATGATTTCCCACCCACAAAAAAGGACCTCATGCCCAGCAGAAGCGCTTGCGACCACTAGATCATTTAAATATAAATTTAAATTAACAGGAGAATACAGAATCGATCAACCATATCAATTATAGTGACAATACGACAATATTTCCAGATACTAACGTCACATAAGTCTTGTAGGTTAAGGACGGTTAAAACTCTCGGTTTCTCAGAACCATTGTATCTGTTTATTTGTATATGCGAAGTCAATGTAAATAACATAAATCGAAGGCAGCCTTAGTATTGTTATTTTACTGATAAGATTTTATTAGTAGGCAGGATGTGTAGCTTCTATCGCTCTGATAGAAAACATTAGTTGTCAGTAATCATCATCATCGTCTTATCAGCCGAAAGACGTCCACTGCTAGACATAGGCCTCCTCCAATTTGGGGGGTATCCCATTATCGCCACGCTTCGCAGGCGGATTAGCGATCGCAGTATGGCGGTAAAACGCTTAGAGAACGCTGCTGCTCATTCTCTTGTAAGTCCCTTAGTCGCCTCTTACGACACCCACGGGAATAAATGAGGTGATGTTATTTGTTACGTCTGGCACCCCACGTACCAGTTGTCTTGTCATTAATGCAAACTTAATTCAAACCTTATTCCACCACACTTCGAATTTGGAACACACAAACTTTCCCATTCGTCTTGGCAAAAACTAAAACTTTTTTTTCTCTCTCAGGTATCCCAGCATACGGCCTCGACGGTGACAACATAAGGACGGGTCTGAACAAGAACCTGGGTTTCAGTAAGGAGGATCGTGAGGAGAATATTAGAAGAGTTGCTGAGGTCGCAAAACTCTTTGCTGACAGTGGTGTCGTATGCCTCTGCAGTTTCGTCTCCCCCTTCGCTGAGGTAAATACAATAACAACAATAACAATTTAAAATACAGTAATGAGCGTAAATCTATACTTCTTTACCTAGTATAAAATGAAGTCGCTTCCGCTGTCTGTCCCTATGTATGCTTAGATCTTTAAAACTATTATATTCAACGGATTTTAATGCAGTTTTCAGCAATAGATGGAGTGATTCAAGAAGAAGGTTATAAAAAAAAAAACAAAAAAAATATATATACGCGTCGAATTGATAAACTCCTCCGTTTTTTTTCGTCAGTTAAAAATGAGGTTCATTTGGGCATTGAGGGCCGTAAGTTACAACTTGCTTGGTCTTTTTTCTGGCAAATATCCTATCAACTTTTTGTACATTTATCTTATAACATCTTGAGCAGTATTTCCGAATTTTCTTCACAGCCCCTTCTTTTCTTGCTAACATATGCTTCTTCCTTGTATTTCTTGTAAATAACAGCTCTGGTTAAATGCAGAAGGAAGCGCGCTCGTATTCGTGAATTTTTACCTACGTGCCGGACAAAATTTTCATTTGGGCCACGTCAGTCACGGGTGACTGACAGATATTGTTTTTTATTTTTTTTATTGAAATAAAGAAAAGGGAACAATTTTTTATACATAATTATTCAATTTAAACCATTTGGAATCAATTCGTAAGAAACTAAAGACGGATTTCAAAATATGGCTTGGCAGTTAACGTGTTAAAGGGTTTTTCAAAGTTGGAATAGTTCAGTGTAAGTGAAAACATATTATTGCTCGTGACTGGACCTACTTATTTTTTCTGTCGAAACCGCGTGGGTAAAACTCCCACAGACAGACGCGACGATCAATTTCTATGGAGTTTTCATAGATATTGTTCTACTTAAGTCGCAAAGCGCCTGTATGCGAGGGCATTTAGTAAATTGCCGAGATAAACATCAAGTTGCTGATCAGTCATTGAATGTGTGACCTTTGTTGTATTATTGAGAACCTGCCTTGACTTCAAAAGTAGATTTATATTTATTATTTTAATTTTAAAATAATGTTGATATTTATCTTCAGTTCACTGACATTTCGGACGGGCTGGATTCGCCCGAGAATGGATCAAAAATAATATAAACAATGTTGTTTTGTTGTTTTTTGATTGAAATGTTTGTTTTGTTTGCTAATTACGAGTAATCTTTTCTTAACATGATATACTTATGCGTGGACCCACAGTCAAATACTGACCGATAGATTACCTAATTGCGTAATTCACTAACAATAAAAATGTCTTTTATTTTGACAGTTCAACAACATTCATTGCCTTATTTACGTTGCTGAGCAGACAAATTTTTCAATCAAATGAAGCAATGGATTAGCATTATCCTTCAAAATGATTCAGTTTCTGATTGCTAGTGTGATATGCAATGAGGGTACCGGTCATCAAGAGTGGTTAGAGAATAAACTAACCTATTCACTTGTGGACATTATCGTCATTTTTCCGTCTGTAAAAGACCCTGAATAGTTCTGTTAATTTAATGGTAGCGGTTTTGATTTTTTTGGTTGAAATAATAATACCCATTTGATTCAAGTCACTTGACATGAGATTTCACAATAGATTCATTTGAATAACCTCTTAGATTCCGGGAATTTTAGTTAGGTATAGCCTATACAATTAGCAAGTCATTGCAATGTAATTCTAAACTCATTCTTAACAAACTTTAAATTAGTATATTTTCAAACAAATTTCTACCTAACTTTACTGAGATAAGAGTTACATTGGTATGATGTTGCCCTATACCATATAGGGAGACATACATATAGGGTGGCAGACACATCGGTAAGGAACCTATTAGATACCATGCATTCAGTAGGTACATGATTCTGGACACCCAGTTGAAATATATCGTCGATTATTTAAAACACCAGCTGTTTCATCCAAAACTGCAATAACAACGTGGTCAGAAATGAAAGGAACAGCATTAAAAAAAAAAGAAACAACGAAAATTTTTAGGGCTTGGGGATTCAGAATCAGGACACACATACGGCGAAACATACGGGGCATACGTATACATGCCATGCTCCGTAGACTCTGACCTAGATTTTTGTCTTCTTGGCGTTCACAGTTAGCATAGTTTTGTCACATAAAAAATGGCCATTTCTAGCATATGATTGTAATACAGTTTATACTTATATTGACAGAAAATTAAACACAATAGTTCTATTAAATAAACAACTCGATTCAATTTGTCTCAGTGTTCACTATAAAAATCAACAATACACATTTTAATTAAAACATCAGCGTTTGCTATTTAACGATCGACATTTTGATAAAAACTACTGATTGTGTAGAACTCTCTAATTTATTATAATGAATATAATTTTTAGCTTTTGTGGTGATAAATGTGGGAAGTATTTAAGTACATGATGTTGAATGACGCAAATGTACCTTTTGTTTAAATTAATAACGAATGAATTTAATGTTTCTGAATTTACAATGCAAGTAAAAAATTCAATTTTGGTAATTAAGTTGTTTTTACCTACCTTTTATTTACGTAAAACCCATCTGTCTGTGCCAGGGAAACAGCTGGTTTGTCTTGAGACCGCAGATACATTCTGAAATAATGTTAATTCCTTCTTACTTTGGAAGGTAATGTCTTTGTTATCATCTGCGTGGATTATGTGATAGTGTGGCTCAAAATATAAAAAATAAATGTAAGCAAGAAGAAGACGGACGACACCGCTGGTTTAGGCACACAAAGAAGTGGTGAGACAACCAAAACGCGTACCGCAAGGTTTTGATCCAGGTGGATCTGGTAAAGAATGCCTTGAAGGATTTAGGGGAGGTCTTTGCTTAGCAGTGTGAAAAAAGACACTGACAATTAATATGTGCCTTTTCTCTTTGAATTAAAGCGCAGAACATAAGAAAATACAAAGCTTGTGATACCGTAACTATCACGCATTATTCGATGTAATGAGATCAAATGTCAGTGTGACATGTCACTACAAACACTTACTGTTCGTTCCCGTTTTGATTATAGTACAATGACATGATTTGTAGATTACTGGATGTAAAATTTCTTTGTGGACAAGACCGCGGTTACGAGTTTTAGGTCGGTTGTTCGAACCCGAGCAGACACTTTGCTTTGTATTCATTATTTCATCACTACAATACAGGAAGCTACAAACATTCTAAATCTAGTCGCAGTCTCATCTCGGCGATAACCAAATGTCAAAAACGAATGGAAACTCGATGTTATTTTGACAGATTGAGACTGTGATCAGACTGCGAACGTTCTTAAAATAACGAGAATTGCCCCTCTGATCTCAAAACTGTGAAGGAAAACATTGTGAGAAAAACGGGATATACTAGAACAAAAAAAAAACAACCGACTTCCTTAAAAACACTACAAAGTGAAAAATAACTTTAATTTCGGAAGTCGGTGTCTTAGGATCTGTATTTATGGTTTTTTTGCCACCGACTTCCGAAATTAAAATTATTTTTCACTTTGTAGTGTTTTTAAGGAAGTCGGTTGTTTTTTTTTTTTTTTTGTAAAAAAGTTTTTATTTTTAAATTTTTAGTTGTGGTATCCACCCCGCACTAATTCCAAACAAACAATGCATATTTATGCGATAGCAGAAATCGCGGTTGATTTGCTGTCATTTTTTAAAGAGTTCCGGTGTCTATCTCTGGAACTCATCATCAGATCTATATGAAATTTATATGGGACCATTTCGGATTAAACTCCTTTCAAACAAAAAAATAATTTTGTAAATCCGTCTATATATTATATGACGGAGTTATGACCGAACATAAATAAAAAAATAAAAAATATAAACATCCGAATTGAGAACCTCCTCCTTTTTGAAGTTGGTTAAAAAGTAGAAGACTTTATGGAGAAATTCGAAGACATACACCAACCGTCATTTGGCCACTCACACTCCTCTCACAGAGTGGAGACCTGTGTCCCGGCAATGGGTATATCACCATAGGTTCATTATGCTTTGCGATCACGGCACGCTTTTGGTTCATTGGCTTCCTCTCTACAAGCCGTTGTCCAGGGATACGTCACTCCGACTAGGGCATGCAAAAACCGGGTTGTTTATAAAAAACGATTTTTTCGGGGTTTATGTTTACAAAACCGGTGAAACCGGTTAAATCGGTTTTTTCGGGTTTTTTTATTTGATTTTTAATCAATGAGAAATATGTCTGTACAGAAATGTAAATGCTGAATTCTAATCAAAATATGATTTTTTTACGGACTGAAATAAGGTACAAGTACTAACGAGCTATACAAAAAGTTTCTTTACTTTATACAAAACATAGAATAATAATCATAAAGCTTATTATTTAGGAAAATAACATATTCTTTAAAACCAAACATACACAATTTGGAACATTTGGTAGGTAGACAAAGGCTTAAAATTACAGGATATTAAATAACAATTGAACTGTCATAAAATACAAACAGGCAAAATCAACAGTACGTAAAATGAAATCAAAATAATTATTGAAATATCGCATAAAATGGAAGTCTTATTCCATAATAAACCAAAACAAAATAAATCTGTCATTGTTGTAGATAAAACGGACTAGTTTCTGCCCGCGACTTCGTCCGCGTCAATTTTTTCTACCCTGACCTTTCCCGTCGCATCGAATAGCCTGCTAGTTTTCGTTCATTTATCGTTACTGCTCCGCTCCTTTTAATCGTAGCGTGATGTTATATAACCTATAACCTTTCTCAATAAATGGGCTACTCATCACAAAAATAATTTTTCAATTCGGACCAGTAGCTCCTGAGATTACCGCGTTCAACCAAACAAACAAACTCTTCAGCTTTATAATATTAGTATAGATGAGACCTGCTGATAAAAAGGCTCTCTCTGATTCCACACTTGTTGGAGGTATAGATTCCAAAGCTTTATATACTTTTATTAAGTGCTCTCCCATTTTTCCTCCACCGTCGTAAAGTGCCATTTCCACCCTGATTTTAGTTTCTAAATCAAGTTCTGTAGATAGGCTTGCACCACAGGTATGTTGTTTGAGAGCCTTCTTTATTTCTTGTCGGAGTTGGTCCTTGATGTTCCATGAAACATTTACTAGGTACTGTATAGTCTAAGTTTTCCTGAGTTGTAGTTGCCGTCAGTTTAGTAGTCGAAAAATGCTCACTTATAATGTTAACCGAAAAAACCGAAAAGTCCGGTTTTGTTATCCTAAAAAAACCGGGTTTCAAATCAGTCGGTTATCCGGTTTTTTCGGTTATCCGGGTATCCGGTTTGCATGCCCTAACTCCGACGCAGGAGGGTGAATCTACATAATAATTATCACATTTGTGTCAGTTATAATATAATAGCATTCATGATTCAATAAGAAATTACAACTATGTATGGGGCAAGTTTAGAAAAAGATAAGAAATAGAAGTTAATAGCCTAGCAGTATTTGGCACTTTCATTAGTAAACTTATCAGTAGCTAACACGGTTATTGTTCTACTTTAAAGAAATGACGCATTCTATGAATATTTGTTATACATTATGGCTAACTACTATCTGTCTATGAATTCTTCCAATATCTTGCATTTTTTTTTTGTGCCACATAACAAATAATGGCCATAAGTGTTGGTTTTTAACCGACTTCAAAAAGGAGGAGGTTCTCAATTCGGATGTTTATGTTTTTTTTTATGTATGTTCGGCCATAACTCCGTCATATATAGACGGATTTGCAAAATTATTTTTTTGTTCGAAAGGGGTTTATTCCGAAATGGTCCCATATAATTTTCATATAGATCTGATGATGAGTTCGGGAGACAGACACCGGAACTTTTTAAAAAATGACAGCAAATCAACCGCGATTTCTGCTATCGCATAAATATGCATTGTTTGTTTGGAATTAGTGCAGGGTGAATACCACAACTAAAAATTTAAAAATAAAAACTTTTTTACAAAAAAAAAAACAACCGACTTCCTTAAAAACACTACAAAATGAAAAATAACTTTAATTTCGGAAGTCGGTGCCAAAAAAACCATAAATACAGATCCTAAGACACCGACTTCCGAAATTAAAGTTATTTTTCATTTTGTAGTGTTTTAAGGAAGTTTGTTGTTTTATTTTTGTAAAAAAGTTTTTATTACATACAGGATGCGTATCTGTTTACCATGGTTTCAGCACATGATTCTGAATCTGCAACGCAGGGCGCGTTGAATTTGCACTTTTCTATGAAACAGTAGTTTTGTTTTGGACACACGATTCTGACCAGGGGATCTATGATGATTATTGTTTACGCGTCAATGTCCTTACCACTTGTATGTTTTTACCTACTAAATAAGAATCTTCAAATATTCTGCGAATAGTAGTCAAAATATGAATCGACGTTTATGATAAAGTAACAACAACCCTATTAACATAACTCACTGTTAGTCGCTTTCATCAGTGTATAACCGTGTGTGGTTCCTGAAACAACCGTCTTGCTGATTCCTTTTAAAGAATATCATTCACTTTACTGCACATTCTTTACCCGGCTACGGGAAAGCCAAGGCACGGTTATGATTTAACAGGCTGTGTTGTTTGTTTCGTCATAACTCCTAAACTACTCCTCGTATTTTGACAAACGAGGTATTGATGGAAGTGGTTTATATGTTATATGACTTCGGCCATTTGAAAACCAAATTTATTTTGTAAAGATGTCTTTAAATTGCGTGTTTATCGAAATTGAGTTTTAAATATTAACTTTCGTGTTATTGCCAACAGGACCGTGAAGTAGCTCGTCGCATCCATACAGACTCAGACTTGCCTTTCTTCGAAGTCTTCATTGACACTCCACTAGAAGTGTGTGAGAAGAGAGACACCAAGGGACTCTACAAGAAAGCTAGAGAAGGATCTATTAAGGTTTGTAATGGCTTCGTCGTTGATGTTTTGAATTCGAGTTAACTTACCTACCTGAATTACATGAATTTTGTGATTCGATGCGTGAAAACAGGCAGTCGACTGACTGCTAGTTGGGAGCTAAATTAGTCAATCGCATTGTTCGAGACAGTATATATTTACATACAGGCAGGAGGGACATCGACGTGCATATTGTAACCATGAATTCAGTACATGACATGATTCTAGAATCCCATAATAAATAAATTTTTCGTCGGTCATCAAAAAAGCTGTAAAAGTACAGTACCTACGTGGTCAAAATGTATGGAACTATTTTTATTTTAAATACCGCCGAATCATTTCAACTCAGGCTGTTTGAGAATCCTGTACTAAATGTAATCCTGTATATTAGTCACATACCTAGATGTTCAGCATCTAGTAATTTAATCATTTTGTTGAAAACTAGATACATTCATAATTATTTCTTTAGTTTATTTATAAAAAATTATGCGTCATTCATAAAATTACGTCTTCTTCATTTTAATAAATTGAACATTTACTTTAACACTATTGCTTATCATTAA
This sequence comes from Aporophyla nigra, assembly GCA_947507805.1. Classification (NCBI taxonomy): domain Eukaryota; kingdom Metazoa; phylum Arthropoda; class Insecta; order Lepidoptera; family Noctuidae; genus Aporophyla; species Aporophyla nigra. Next base: position 9,354,842 of record OX382295.1, read on the forward strand.
AATAAATACATGGTTTTCCTTGTTTATAAGAAATTTGTGTAGTCAGTAATTAAGTAAAAGCCAATATAATTATATTGACGGAGCGTGTGTCATAACATAAATTATGATATTTGATATAACTTATTACTTCGTAGCTAAAGGCCTTCAAGACCATCTTGTATATTTGGTGTTGCAAATAACAACTAAGGGCTTATTTCGTCGTGATGGGTTATGTTCTTAACGCAAAAGTTTGATCTAAGAAAAGCACTCAATATTACAGAGAGTTAGAGAGAGAGAGAGAGAGAGAGAGTTAGAAAGAGACAGAGAGAGAGAGAGTTATGTTTTATTATTACTTTACTCTAGTTTAAACACCTTTGTTATGACAGCTGGCAAAAATACTTCAATGAAAGGAACCGCCATAAAGGTATTTAGAATGCCACTATACAAACTGGTACTCAGTGATGGCCCTGTGGTATCGGCCGCGATTAACAAGTTGTAGGTCTATGACGTACGAAGACTTCTAACCTAGACGTAGACAGGTCCTTTAGTTCATCATCTTCATCATCATCAGCCTTTAATGTTCCCACTGCTGGGACACAGGCCTCCTCTCGGTGAGAGGGAGTGGGCCATAATCCACCACGCGGGCCCAGTGCGGGTTGGTAGATGTCACATGTCTTCGAATATTTGGTTCAAAGACATGCCGGTTTCCTCACGATGTTTTCCTTCACCGTTTTGAGAGGAGTGGCGATGAAATAATTTACACAAAGTAATGCGCCTGCTTGGGTTCGAACTCACGACCTACCACCCGTAAGTCGCGGCCGTTACCATTGGGCCACCACTGCTCTCCTGGTCCTCTCACAGGTCCTTTAGTTAGTGTAAATTATTTCATCAACACTGCTCTCAAAACGGTGAAGGAAAACATCGTGAGGAATACAGCATGTTCTAGAACCAATAATTCGCAGACATATGACATCTACTAACCTCCACACTGGGCCCATGGTGGATTGGCCCACTCCCTCTCACCGAGAGGAGGCCTGTGTCCCAGCAGTGGGAACAATATAGGCTGATTATGATGATATGCGTGTGGCTATATTAAGTAAACAATATAGAAACAGTACACCAATCTCCGTAGCCTTCGCCCAACGATGTTGGGGTCAGCTTCCAGTCTGACCGGAAGCAGCTGACTACCAGTAATTTACACGTAGCAACTACCTATTTGACGTCTACGACCTTGTTAGTTGGTAGCACGACACCCCTTATACAATAAATACATATTAATACGACTGTTTTAGTGTGCAGATAAGCACAACACAAGACACAGAATCAATATGAGATTATCAGCTGACAGATAAGTTAACCGTGTGGTGCCGGACATGTACCGTGTGGTGCCGGACGTAAAGAATAACACCACCCCATTTCTTCCCGTGGGTGTCGTAAAAGGCAACTAAGTGACTTACTAGAGAATTTGCAGCAGCGTTCTCTATGCGTTTTACCACCATACTGCGATCGCCAACCCGCCTGCCAAGCGTGGCGATTATGGCAAAGCCCCCCAAATTGGGGGAGGCCTAAGTCCAGCAGTGGACGTCTTACGGCTGAAATGATGAGATAAGTTAATCGACTAATACACATTACGCCTCATTTCCACGAAGGGTTGGGCAGAGGTGTATCACAAACATCCAGGCTGCTACTGACGTATTCCGGATAGAAAACCCCAATAATACTTTTCCCGACCTCGGAATCGAACCCATGACCTCGCGCTCAGCAGTAACGCTTACGATAACTAGACTAACGAGGCAGTCACTGATGTATTAGAAACTTGTAAAACAGGCTACATACAAGCTTTCTAATCGTATTCCACAATAGTAATTACTTACCAGTCAATAATTTAGTACGTATAATGATGTAATGTATATTTAAATATGTTTATTTCTTTCGCAGGGCTTCACAGGCATCACACAGGAATATGAACGCCCCGAAGCGCCGGAGCTCGTCGTGCAGACTGTGGAAGACTCCATCGAGGAATCGACCATGCATGTTGTACGGTTACTCGAATCACAGGTATTATCTTATTTATTATGTAGGATATGAAAGAAAAAATTACGCCGAGAATGAAAATATACGTCACATTCACGTAGCGTCGTAGCTCAATAATTCGTGAGTTTTTCTACACAACTCAACAAAATAACCTTTTTTTATATTTGAACGATCAAACAAAAATCTAACTTATCTGAAAAAGGGGTTGACGTGATGACGTTAACCTGTGATGTTTGAACTAAGATGAATGCTTGATAATCAGTCTAATGAAAGAGGTCTTATTTGATAGTACTTATTATTTTGAACCTGAAATATTGACAGGCGAAGTAGAAAAAGTGATCATTAGTCAAAAGATGGACAAAGCACCATGCCCTGACAAAATCTCACACGAGGCAATGAAAGGAACTTTGAAGGAAATTGTTCTCATACTCACACACATTTTTAACAAAGTTTTAACATCCGGATATATCCCAGAACAATGGGTAACATATCACATAATACTACTTCACAAGACAGGCCCAAAAGAAAATATAGGCAATTACAGACCAATAAGCTTGATGTCTAACTTCTATAAAGTTTTCTCCAAGATTATCCTTGACCGAATAAGCCCCTTACTGGATGAAACCAGCCAAAACTTTTCTACTGTGGACCGCATTCACACAATAAAACAGGTTATGAAGAAGTACAATGAGTACAACAAGCATGTGTATATGGTCTTCATAGATTACTCGAAAGCTTTTGACAACATAAGCCATGACGCTATATGGGAGAGTCTAGAAAATCAGGGGGTACCCGCAACATACATTGATTTTATCAAAATCATACTTATTCAAAATCACTCGGGCAGTAAAGCAAAAATACAACTAGAAATACCAGGCGAAACTCTCAAAATAGGAAGAGGTGTCGGGCAGGGTGAACTATTGTCCCCTACGCTGTTCTCTGCGGTTCTGGGTTCTGGCATCGTTTAACCCATCACATCAGCATCTTTCTAGTTTCACCAGTAAATCAAGAAAGAGAGAAGAGGCCTTTTAGATCAAAGACTGGTTCAGATCCTTTGTACATTTTGCTTGAATTCGAGCCTCGCCTGTTTGTTTTTGTTTCGTTATAAGCTAGTATTTTCTTGATGAACCAGGAAATACTCCTTACCATTCAGACAGAAAATAAAATACACATGAAGTTGTAGATATGAGTAAAATATTTGACATTTAAAACATTGCGTACTTGGTCACAAATCTGTAATATTCTACTTTAAGTATCTCGTAAATGAGTCTCTTTTCATTAAGCCTTTTGAAAAGTGCCTAGACTTGCTTTTAAGAATACCAGAAATCCACGATAAAATAATTAATTTCTATAGATTACGTGCAGTTGAAAATAAAAAATAAAAATGTACCCATTTACACGTTAAACAGTCTATTGTTGTTTTATTTTAGTACATTCACATCATTCAATTTTATTATTCACAATACTTAACCTTGATAATATATACGTATATGTTTCCTGCCTTTCTCCAGACCTTGGTACATGATGTAGATGGATTATTTTTCTCACTAATATTATATACTCACACAATTCCCAACAAACCAAAACTTTTTTTGTACTTTTGTGTTTGTTTTTACAATAGCCATTCCCTTTTCAGGGCCAGTATTGAATCTATGACTAGGCAATAAAAATAAAATGATGAAATAAAACCTAATAACAGTGATTACTTCCTGCAATGATTTTTAAATGAATTGCAGTTTTATTGACAGTAAATTTTAATTAAATAGTTCGTGGTACTGCAGTTAACTGTATTGTAAACGCAACTAGTTCTTTAATTGGCAATGAAATAGTGTATTCTGAAATAGATACATACGTAAATGAACTTACCTTTCCCATGGGGTTAGGCCGAACCTTAAGAAAGCCATCTGCTATGATCCTTACATACACCTTTTGCCTCGTTAAAGTTCATACATCTGGTCATACATGCACGCCGGATGCGACTACTGCGCCTCTGGCCTTTCTGTAGAGCATCACGAATAAGGTCACTATATTCCTAGGTCCTGTCCTCTGAGATTGATGTTTCATTATAAACTGAATTTATTTATCTACCAGCTTTTGCCAGCGGCTTCGCCCGCTTAGAGGTTGAAAATTATTGCACGGGAAATTACTACCAAGATATTGTACCTACTATTGCTTAGAATCAAGTTTATCTAACTCATCAGATAGCTGTGCTGCTTAGGGAATTTGTTGCGTCACTTCTTCATCCCAGCTACAGCACTAGGAAATAGTGAAGGGTTTTTTGGGGGACTGTCTTATGTTATTCTGCCGATCGGATACTGCTGCCTCTCAGCCTAATTCGAATAAGGTCGAGGTCAACTGGACGTAGTTAAGCAAATAGCATCCAATATAATACCAACTGTAAATGAGTATTTGAATGAAAGCTTGATATGAAAGTATAGATACGACGGCAAGCAATTATATATCAATATCTTTTCACAGGGCATCATCCCCTGTATGGAGAACAGCCGCAAGGGTGTGGAGGAACTGTTCATATATGGCAACAGACTGACCAGTGCTATTGAAGAGGCAGCCAGACTACCGCAGATTGAAATCAGCACCTTGGACTTGCAGTGGGTTCAGGTAACGACATTTTTGTGCTTTTGGCCGCGACTTCACCCGCGTGGAACTCGGAAATCATCCCACGAATTGGAATAAACATAAGAGTACCACGATGGATATTTTTTCCCCCATTTTCTGAAAAATATCTTAAGTCATTGGTTTTCTAAATGTATGTCATACTTTTTGTCTTTGATTGGTGTATAAGATGATCACAACAGCCTTCAGGAAAGAACAATGGTCATTTTGGACTTACAAAATTAGTTACCAAGATGTGACTATTACCTAACTAAAAATCAAAGTATTTATTAGTGTGACTTTTGGTGATACAGTAGGTTCTTTTGTTAGGTTATGTGAACTCAAAAAAGTACCCACTGTACTCTATTTAACAATATAAGAATTTAAAATCGATATTACATAGAAATTAACAGAAATTATAATATTTAGCATACATCCAATTTTTATAGTAAATATTTAGAATACAATTAATTATCATAACACAGTAGAATCCGGTTATAACGACGGTGAAGGGACCGGTGATATTACGTCGTACTAACCGGAAGTCGCACTAAACGAAAAGACATATTTTTTTTAATTCAAATCACATTCATATATACAAATACATACATTATGTATTTAATCATATTTACGTGACCAAGAGAAAAAATAAAATTGAATCAAAATATTTATTTATTTCACATAATGTACATATAATCTATAATAATAATGACACTTTTTTCTTCAACTGAGAAACTTTTTCGTTTTGTAGAAGCCATTCTTGTACGCAAAATCACGCATCACCCGCAAATTAACGCCGTAAACTAAACAGTCGCATTCGAATCAGCGATGTGCAGGCAAGGGGGAAGCGCGGGGCGGAGATAGTTTCTTACCTACGATTTATTTGTAAACACGTCGACGGTCGTCGTCGTTGTAACCGGACAATTTTGTGAGAAATTCCGTCGTTAAAAGCGGTCGGTCGCTGTAAGCGGAGTCGTACTAAACGGATGTACTTTCATAGTGGCTTATATTAAAACCAAACACGCGCCTATACTTACGTCGCTAAAAGCGGTTGGTCGTTACATGCGAAGTCGTACTAAACGGACTCTACTGTAAATATTCAGAACACAATTATTAAGTCACGTTATTGGATTTTTAAGCATAAATACATAATTATATTTCTTCGCTTCATTCTTCAGATATATTATAACCAGGTAGTCCTTTTAATCTACAAGATAACATGCACACTTTAAGAGATTTATAAAATCGATATAAGTATCGACTTTTTACAACTAAGTCGATTCTATACTGACCATAACCACACCACTAGTCAAGCTATCATTCTTTTTTCGTGCACGATAGCAAGCACACGCGCGCTCTCTAGTTATTATAAATGCCGAAAAAACGGGAATATTCTCAAGAAATTGAAGACCATCGATGTAAAATCAAGAAGTTGGAAGTTGAACGAAGACGTAAACGTTGTAGAATTATATATAATTGAATCTTCATCTGATTCTGGTATGTATCGTACTTACAACTACCCTCAATTGTAAATAATTATATGGCGCCACCTAATCCCGCCAGGATTATGGGCGCATTGTTTTATGGTGATACCTATTATGATGCTTATGTGCTATTAATTTTTTGCCCGGCGGTTAACCGTGAGTTAACACGAAGGTCCTGATTTTTCAAATACACATGATATTGTCTCGCCTAGCGGTTAACCGAGCGTTAACACGAAGGTTCTGATTTTTCAAATACACATGATATTGTCTCGCCTAGCGGTTAACCGAGCGTTAACACGATGGCTATACTATGAGCTAATATATACATATATAATTATTACAACCTAAATAATGACCCGCAATTATGAAACCTAGCGGTTTTATCCACGATTCTAGCGGTTAACCGTGAGTTAACACAAAGAACAAAAAGGTGGAATTCAAAGTTACGTCTTATGTATTTCAGACGATAACGAATCTTTACGTTCCGCCCCCGACGCCAACATAGATCGGCGATCAGGCGGTGATTGACGATGCACCTATTTATATCCCTGATGATGCTCCCATGTCGACCGTGGAAGCATCAGCTCCTATTCAGGAAGATAGTACCTGCCCAGAGCTCGATCCAGAGCTCTTGATAGCACTTGGAGACGAAATAGACAGTACTCCAAAGTTCGGTGATAAAATTCATCATAGCTTAGCTCAGCGATGGGAACCTATCCTCAAGAAAGGATTACCAAAGGAAATAGAAGATAAGTTACTCAAAGATTATCTTGTGCCTGAAAACTGCACTCTGCTTCAAGCACCCAAACTGAGTAACGAAGTTTCGGTGGCCATTTCTTAGGCGTCTCGTCATAGAGATAAGAGGAAGGAAGCTGAGCAACAGCAATTGGGTGTTGGCGTCTCAGCCATCAGTAAAGCTCTGGCCGTCATGCTTACGAGCGACAATAAAATTGAAGCAATAAAGATTCTGAGCGATGGATATCGTATCCTGAGTGATCTTCATTATCAGGAAACACAATTGCGAATAAGTGTCATTAATTACGCTATAGCTAAACCCTTTCTGAATGTAGTTCAGGATCCGAAAGCGACGAAACTTTATATGGTAATAAATTAGGAGAAAAAAAAAAAAAGCTCCAAAATGTCAAAAAGGTACCTCGGTGATGGAACCAACAACATCTTATTTACGTCCCCAGTATCAATACCGACAACCAGGCCTACCAGGGAAACTGATCAGGCCCCTCGCGGTTCCTACAGAACAGGGGGGGGGGGGGGGGCGGAGAGGTCTGAACAGGGCGAACAGCACCATGGGCCGTTGGCCTCCACCTCATCAGTAGTCGAACTTTGTCTCTGCGAACAAGTCGAGGGCAGCTGCGACGCGCCTATAGCACAACAATTTCTCATTTTTATGATCGTTCGCTCACCATAACATCTAATTCTGTAATTTTAAATTGGTTACGCAATGGTTTTCCTATACCGTTGGATTCTAACGTGACACAAACTCATGTACCTTACGTTTCAATGTCAGTGACGGAAAAAGTCGACACGTTATTACCTATACACATAAATTTAGGTGCGGTAAGCCCTTGCACACCTACTAAGGATCAGGTTATTTCAACAACATTTTTAAAAGTTTTCCTAAAAGTCTAATGGTGATAAAAGATTTATTTTAAACTTAAAATCATCATGTTTCAAAATGGAAGACTACTGAACGGCATCTAAATTATTGCCTATTCAGGGCTCTATGGCCACTATCGATTTAAAAGAAGCATATTTCCTCATCATCAGCAGCGTTTAATGTTCCCACTGCTGGGACACAGGCCTCCTCTCATACCAATTTGTAAATCCCTATCGCAAATTTTCGAGATTCCATTTCGAAAATATGAACGCTAACATCAATACTTACGAGTTCAATCGTATGCCATATGGCCTTTCAGTAGCACCCATTTATGCTATCAAGGCTTTAAAAATGTTGTTTTTCTCGACGATATCCTTTGATGGTGATGATTATCAAGAAAGCCTAAAAAATATTAAAGCTACTTTAAACCTTTTAGAATGTCTCGGGTTCGTAGTTACCTATGAAAAGAGTTCTCTTGTGCCAAAACAAACCTGTAAATTCCCGGGACTTATATTTGATTCAGAAAATCAATCAGTTTCTTTGCCATACGATTAAAAAAAAAAAAAAAATTAAATCTTGTTGGCAAATTCTCAGAATCTTCTCAGTTCTCAATTAGAGAATCTGCTCAGCTAATAGGAGTTTTGATAGCCGCGTGTCCCGCGGTCAAATATGGTTGGCTATATATAAAAAAATTTAAAAAACAAAAATTTCTAGCCTTACAAAAATATCCTAGTTTTGATACAGTTTATACCTCACCCTATAATACTAGACGATTTAAATTGGTGGCAAAGGAACGTGGTAAATTCTAAAAATACTTTGAAAACACCTAACTTCGAATTAGAGGTTTATTCGGACGCTTCACGTACCGGGTGGGGAGCTGTGTCTAATAACGAACGAGCTCATGGAACTTGGAAAGTAGTGAACTTAAACAACACATCAACTACTTAGAGTTGTTAGCTGTTTTCTTAGCCTTGAAGTATTTCGCAAGCAATAAATCCGAGTGTTCAGTTTTACTGCGTGTTGATAACACCACAGCCATCAGCTACGTGAATCGGATGGGTGGGATCCAATTCCCCCACTTGAATAATCTTGCTAGACAAATTTGGCAAGGGTCTGAACAGAGAAATACCTGGTTATTTGCGTCGTACATAAACACCAAGGCAAATTACGAAGCAGACGAAGAATCTCGAAGACTAAATCTCGATACTGAATGTGAACTATACGATTCAGCCTTCGAACGAATATCAAAAAATCTCGGTAAACCCGAAATTGACCTATTTGCCTCTCGGGCCAATACCAAATGCCAAGATTATATATCATGGAGAAAGGATCCTGACGCTGTTTCCATCGATGCCTTTACAGCAAACTGGAACAATAAGTTCTTTTATGCTTTTCCCCCTTCTCCACTTATTCTTAAGTGTCTTCACAAAATCATACAGGTAGGTGCCACTGGTATTCTAGTCTTCCCATTTTGGCCATGCCAATCCACAATTAATGAAAAAAATCGTCTCCGAAATAATTTGGATATACCCTAACGAACATCATGTCGTGTACCATGTTACAGAAATCCCCTTATTCTGGGTGTCACAGTACTCTCAGGCAGGCGTTCACGCGACGTAGCGTCCCCGAATCAGCCCTGGACCTGATGCTGGCGACTTTATCAAAGAACACGCTGCAGCAATATAACGTGTCGTTCAAATTGTGGTGGCAATATTGTGTAAATATTAATTATCACTTTTTGTTATTGCTCTGTCCCCATAGTATTACACTTTTTAAGCGAGCAGTTTAATAAAGGAAGTTCTTACGGAACTCTAAATAGTCACAGATCCGTGTTATCCCTTTCATTAGGCGTTAATATCGGATCTGATGACCGAATTAAACGGCTCCTCAAAGGAACGTTTAAATTGAAACCTAGCTTCCCCAAGTACTGCAGTACATGGGACCCACAGATCGTTTTATATTATTTTTATAATTTGTTCCCCAATAGAAACCTTAGTAGAGAAAAAATAACGGAAAATGTGGTAATTTTATTAGCGTTAAGTACTGCCCCACGCGTTCAAACATTATCGTTGATAAAACTTGAAAATATAACAGTCGGAGCTAACGATATCAATATAGCCACCAGAGATATTATAAAAACATCCGCGGCAGGTCGTGATCAGCCGACCTTATCCCTGCTGTACTTTAGAGAAAACCTTAGCATTTGTCCCGCGACCGCTCTCGAAGATTATCTCCACGTCACAGACAAAAATCGACCTGCTAACGTATCCAATCTCTTAATTTCGGTGAAGCGCCCCTACAAGGGCGCGACAGCACAGTCAATAAGTAGATTGATTAAGCAGATATTGGCCGAGAGCGGCATGGACGTGGCGGCGTTCAGCGCGCATAGCACGCGCCACGCTGCCACGTCCGCTGCCGCGCAGTCGGGGTTTCTGTTGACACTATAAGAAAAGCCGCGAGATGGACTAATCTGTCTAAGGTTTTTGCCCAATATTATCCTCAAGCGATCTTCCATGATCACGTTAACTAGTAACTAATATACTATTATACTACTTAGGTATTTACCTACGTATTATTATGGAGTGTGTATTTATTAAAAATAAATACTTGTTTAGTTAATTCTGAACTATTCTGTTAATATTGATTAAAACCATCGTATTCTTTCAAAATATTTGGTTTTAATTATCAAACACAAAACTTTGCTCTAAACATCTACCTGGTTATAATATATCTGAAGAATGAAGCGAAGAAATATAATATATGATCAAACGAACTTCACAAGCGAAGTTCGATCATTATTATATGAGTCGCTTCATTCGAAGATATAGGTTCCCTCCCAACCCAGTCCCGGTGATTAAGTTTTGCATTTGTTTTAATTATCTCTAAAATAATGATAGCTTGACTAGTGGTGTGGTTATGGTCAGTATAGAATCGACTTAGTTGTAAAAAGTCGATACTTATATCGATTTTATAAATCTCTTAAAGTGTGCATGTTATCTTGTAGATTAAAAGGACTACCTGGTTATAATATATCTTCGAATGAAGCGACTCATATAATAATGATCGAACTTCGCTTGTGAAGTTCGTTTGATCATATATTATCATTTAGTTTATTAAATTTTGTCAAGAAAGACTTCGTCAATGGTTTGTTTGTTTAGTCTCCGTTTAAATTGTGTCAAGTTTAAATCTTTAATGTCATTTGGTATTTTATTGAATATTTACAGAGCCATGCAGAAGATGCTTTAAATTATTATAGTATAGTACATATACTACTTTTCATTTCTTACAATAAATATACATAGTTAACACATACAATACGCAAAACATAGAACAATAAAGTCATAATGTAAAAATATTATGTCTTTCATTTCCTTTTAAAAGAAAAGGAAAAATAAAGAAACGTCTTCAAAAATATATGTTTTGACAACAGACCCCAGATACAATCAGAGCCCAGCCCAGGATGTAATGTGTATCTTATTTTTTATCATATTTGTATCTTTACGTTCTTAGAGATGTCCATACTTTTTAAAAGTCTAAATCGGTTTTGTTCTTAAATCGAAATTAAATCCCAGAAAATATTAACCAATAAATTCATCATCATCTTGCTGTCCTTGTCCGATATTACTTTGGGTTGGCGTACCACGTTCAACCGTATAAATTCAAGTTAATTATTCAAGAATTTGATTAAAGGGAATTTATTATTTATTTATTCAAGTTATTTGTATATTAATAGACAATTTAAATGACAAAACATTATGTATAATCATGTTGTATGAGATTTTTCTAGTCCAAACATTTTAGGAGAGTAACCATTGTTCTTTATTTATTTAAAATTCTCGCACACAAAAAGGTACAAAGGTGGACATTAAGTCCACCTTTGTACCTTTTATTAAACCTTAGGCATTCTCTACCAGTCAACCAAGGGTGGTGAAGAGATTAGATGGCAGGTGCTTTGGTTGACAGGAACAACAATAAAAAATATATAATAATGAATTATAAATAAGAGAGATACAGTGGAACATAAATAGGTTATAAACGTATAATACACATACATACTTGCTATAATATATTTTTATACACGTTCTTTATAGCTGATATTGATTTACTATGACTTTTTACTTCGATTGGTACCTAATGCTTAATGCCCAAGTCCAAGGCCACATTTACAGGCCATTAAAGATAGTCAAGATAGTCGTTATATAAAAGCTGTTTACTCTCTTTATGAGAAGATAAAAATATTGGCAAAATATCAGATTAGATATTACAATGATTGCAATGAAGTATGACTTGCGTACTAAGAATATTTATGACCGGTATATACATAACATATTACCATATACCTTACCTTATTATTAACATATACCGTGCTTATAACATCACCTTGGTAAGCTGTTATGGTGTTATAAATGTCATTAAAATAAATTAATAATAATAAATAAATAATTATGTTTGTTTCAGGTTCTGTCCGAAGGTTGGGCGTACCCTCTCAAAGGATTTATGAGGGAACATGAATATCTACAAGTAAGCTTCAAATACTAAGTTCATATAATAATTGAACAGAAGAAGAATGAATGAACTTAAAAAAGGCGGTTCAGTATACTTCGTCATTTCGAATTGTCACACGCGCCACAGAGTCACCCCCGCAGAGACATGTTTTGTATTTTCTCTCTATCGAGTTACGTGCTCTAGTCGTCCTCTGACCCTCAAAATGTAGGGTCCTAGTGACCTAGTAAGACAAGTTGTTTCTCATTTCTAAAGAATATCCCCAATAAGTTCGCCAAATGTGAGTGTACTATAGGCATAAATAACTCTGTTCATTCCTTTGGGGAAACCAGGCGTAATTTTATGTTTTCACCAATAATGTCACTATATGTCCCAGCACTCCAGAATCTTCCGGCCTCATCCGCCATCTGTTATGTGAGCAATGTGACTTGCCCACTGCCACTTAACTTTGGCAATTCTTCGGGCTATGTCGGTTACCTAGTATGCGAGAAGCACAGAACTGGCGGTGCTTGTGGGAGGCCTATTTTCAGCAATGGACGTCTTTCAGCTGAAATGATGATGTCCTCTTAGGGCGTCTCCAATCACATCTGCCTTGTTAATACCCTCTACTTCTCTCTTAAAATGGTGGATTCGTGGTCGTCTTAGACTAAGCCACAAACAATGAGAATAAATGACATATTTTTTTACAAACTTATATAAAATTACTAGCTGACCGTACAGACCTGTCATGTTTCCTAGAACTCTACAGCAGCGCCATCTATCGGGCTGATTTGTGAATCTAAACCATCCAGGGTGCCACCCAAACGCATACAAAAAAATTCATTCAAATCGGTCCAGCCGTTTAGGAGGAGTTCAGTGACATACACACTTACAGTAGAATTATATACCGGGTGACATTTTTTAACGTCTTGAAAAAAAATGGGGGTAATAGGTAAACGGAGTAGAAGCCTTTGGCATAGACATTTTTGATATTTTTTATTTTTGAATAACATGTATTGAAATTGATCTAGCAATAAATACTACACATTTAAAGAAACATTTTCATACTAGAACAACAAAAACAGAAATTTGGAAAAAAAAAAACAAAAAACAATTAAAAACCTATCGAAACTCAAATCACACGCACCCTACTCAATGCGCGGCATGTATCAATGATTTCGTAGCGCGGTCCTACCCTTTGAAGCCGGCCAATAGTTGGCCTCATTGATCTTTCGCAGGCGCACGAGCCGCACACGCATCCCCGTCTGCCCGCGTCCCGCGCTCCTTTAGTCACCTACGATGAATCTGAAGGCCTTCCTGCCTTCTATTCTAGTTACACAACACACCATATGAAGGTTGAGACGGTAAAAAATGTCATCCGGTATAAAGATAATAAAATTTTCTACTTTCAGGCACTCCACTCAAACTGTCTCACCCTTGCCGACGGCTCTATAGTCAACCAATCAGTGCCCGTCGTTCTGCCCGTAGCAACAGAGGTCAAGGACCGTTTGACAGGAGCTAATGCCATCGCTCTTACATACAACGGCAAAGCTGTGGCGGTACTCAGGTCGCCTGAGTTCTACCCTCATAGGAAGGAGGAGAGGTGTTCCAGACAGTTCGGGATCTACCATCCTGAACATCCTTATATCAAGGTACGTGTTTTTTCTTAGCAAGTCGATGGCTATTTATGACCCCTTTGCACCACAAGGCGTTTGGAACTAAACATGTGTAAAGCCTCATCCTGTCTCTGTCATCTTTTAATTGACAGAAACAACGATGTTTTAAATTCGTGTGACGCTGAATTTAGACGTATAGCTGTGCACCCTAATTACACACTAGTAATGTTAATCTAAATCCTTTTTGTTCCGTTCCTTCATAAGATCGAAAGATTTGTCTGCTCAAAAACGTAAATAGCGGAATGAATATTGTTGAACGGTCGAAATTAAAGCCATTCCTACTGTTAGTGAGTTAACAAAATTACCTAGCTAGTTTTACCCAATTTAGGCAAAACTGTGAGACCAGAACAAAGCTAGATTTTGTATTATCTTTAGTATCCAATAGTTCCTGTAAAGTTCAGTAATCAGGACATGCACTACTTGATGATTGATGATTAAATTTCCCATCGTTTGAGGACCAGCGCATGTAGACCATGTTCGCAAATCATATTGACATCGTCGATAAAACTTCACCTGACCAGGTTTTTATAAATTCGACCAACCTGGGTAAGAAGTCTGTTTAATGACTTAAAGGAGTTGTACTTTCATATGTTTAAGACATCATGGTTCCGTTGTAAAAAAGTGATAATGCTATTCGTCCTGTATGTCCATCTCTCTCTCCCACTGGCACCATAATGGCTTTTAATACGTCATAGTACGTTCCTGGGTCAGCCGAGATAACCCGTACTGAGGTAGCATATTTTTAACATTAAAAGATATTTATGGTGCCTCTAAAACCTTTAATGTATTTCGCCTTCCTCAGATGATTAAAGAAGCCGGTGAATGGTTGGTGGGCGGTAACCTGGAAGTATTCGAACGTATTCGTTGGAATGATGGCTTGGACTCGTACAGACTGACGCCCAACGAGCTCAGACAGAAGTTCAAGGAGCTTGAAGCTGATGCTGTGTTCGCTTTCCAGGTTTGAACTTATTTTTAAATATATGCTAAATCATACTGTAAATTAATAAAAATCAAATTTAAAAATATTTCACTTAACACAAATCTTGACTGCCTCGTTGATCTAGTGGTCGCATGCGCTACCGCTGACCTTGAGGTCGTGGGTTCGATTCCCAGGTCGCGCAGTGTTATTGAGTTTTTCTATCTGGAATTTTTCAGGGGTAGCCCGGAGTCTGAATTTGTGCCCGGTTGATGGCAAAAAAGTCGCCCCCTATTACATGGGACTTAAACATAACTGATGAAATGTGGATGTACTATAAGTACGCCTCTGCCCAACCCTTCGGGGAACAAGGCGTGATGTTATGTCAAAAAATTTTATGGGTAGAAGCAACGTCACATAGGTGTATGGTTCTAATTGGTTGTTTCCTATAGAGAAGAGCCGGCAAGAAACTTAATGGTTACTCCTTTGAAAATAATTAGATTTTGCAACATTTTCATATTACTGTATTTTTAATAGATATAGGGCAATCGATAGTAGGCCTGTCAATAATGTAGGGAAACAAAAAATATAAAGTATAGAACACAATAGGAATTTAGTTTTTAACCGACTTCAAAAAAAGGAGGAGGTTATCAATTGGACTGTATTTTTTTTTAATGTTTTTACCGCAGAACTTTTGACTGGGTGAACCGATTTTGATGATTCTTTTTTATTTGAAAGCTGGTGCTTCCCGTGTGGTCCCATTTTAATTTGGTTCCATGCTGATAATGGGATCCATGTGAAAACCATATAAGTCTTAAATTTGCATTAAGTATTTGCGCGACAAACGAACGAATAACGCGATTAGATTAGTGCGGGGTATCTACCATAACTAAAAAGTTAAAAATAAAAACTTTTTACAAAAAAAAAAATACCAACCGACTTCCTTAAAAAAAACACTACAAAGTGAAAAATTACTTTAATTTCGGAAGTCAGTGGCAAAAAATCCTTAAATACAGATCCTAAGACACTGACTTCCGAAATTAAAGTTATTTTTGACTTTCTAGTGTTTTTTTTAAGGAAGTCGGTTGTTGTTTTTTTTTGTAATAAGTTTTTTAGAACAGATGCATGGTTAACCACTGACATAGCAGTGTTCTTTGAGAAACATAATATTATACATCATCAGCACCTAACCTGTAATATTCCCACTGCTGGGTCACAGGCTTTCTCTCGGTGAGAGGGGCCATAATCTACCACGCAGGCCCAGTGCGGGTTGGTAGATGTCACATGTCTTCGAATTCTTGGTTCTAAGACTTGCCGGTTTCCTTACGATGTTTTCCTTCACCGTTTTGAGAGCAGTGGTGATGAAATAATTTACACAAAGTAAACCGCCTGCTTGGGTTCGAGCTCACGACCGACTACTCTTAAGTCGCGGCTACTACCACTGGGCCACCCTTGCTCCACTAGTATACGTGGTGCGCGAATGGTTCAGAAACAACGAGGTTAGGTTTGTATTCATATCCCAACAGTCAATATCCGGAGATTATGATAAGATTCATAGATATCGACTAAAGTGTTTGTTTCCATGTACCGATACTACCAATTTCATGCATCATACTGGTATTATCGCTAAAGTTTCACATACATCACGCTTGTCATCAAGGGTTAGGCAGAGCTGTACCTGTAGTACACCCACATTCACTGGCACATTTGACTGGCCTGTTAGTCTAGTGGTTAGTGACCCTGACTGCTAACACTGAGGTTGTGGGTTCGATTCCCACCCAGGACAAATGTTTGTGTGATTTGTTCTGTGTCTGGGTATAATTTATCTATAATATGTAGGTATTCAGAAATATATAAGTATATTTATCAGTTATCTGGTTACCATAGTACAGGCTTTGCCTAGTTTGGGATCAGATAACAGTGTGTTGGTTGTCTTAAGATATTATTATTATTCGTTCTGTTGAAATGAAATGAAAATTTTATTCATGTAAGTAGATCTTCTAAGACATATTTACACGTCCTTATTTTGTTCAGTAATATCTTTGAAACTAGGCGGGGCCGTCATTTCCTAGCTGACATTTCCCTTAGTCCACTGCTGGACATAGGCCTCTCTAATTGCACGCCATTCAGCCCGATTCTCGGCAACTCTCATCCAGCTGCTACCAGCAACCCTGCGAAGATCGTCGCTGCACCTAGCCTGGGCATCCTACCTTACGTTTGCCGATTCGCGGTCTCCACTCAAGAACACGTCTTTTTTTTTTTTGGATGGGAAATCATCAAATGCCTCCTCGGCTGAGCGGGAGGGCGTGTCAGAATTTTACTGACTAAAGCCCACCCGTGTTCATTCAGTTGCCCATGTGCCAGGGTCACGGTATCTCTTTTGAACAATCACGCGACCCCGGCAGGCATCGGTCCTAGCAGACCCCTTCAGTACTGCTGACATCTCTTTGAGGCGCGCGTGGAGCATTACTGCTTCGCAGAAGGAGGTGACGGCTTCCCATGCCCTCTCGCTCCGTACCATGGCTCGCACCAGGGCCGGACGCGAGAGGTCGCCGCCGCCGATCGCCTCCACGAGGACACGGCGGTGCTCCGCCCAGGCAGGGACCACTTCCACCGTATGCTCCACCGTGTCCTCTAGACGATCCTCACAATGGAAACACCCGGGCGTTTCCTCCCGCTTTATCCTGAACAGGAACCCACCGAAGCACCCATGCCCGGTGAGAACCTGCGTCAGGCGGAAGGTGAGGACGCCGTGGCGCCTCTCTATCCACTCCTCAAAGAGGGGACTTACCGCCGCAATTGTGGCGTGCCCTACGCTGGGTTGCGACAATCGTACCCGCCATGTCGCCATGAGATCCTGCCGGAGCTCTGTCCGACCCCCACGGTCATCGGTTCTACGGCTAATGTGGCCGGCCCATTGCCACTTCAGGTTGCTAATTCTGTGAGCTATGTCGATAACTTTGGTTCTCTGCCGGATCACCTCATTCCGGACATCATTTACTCATCAGTCTCATTCTTAGCAGTGGACTGGTATAGGCAGATGATGATGATGATTTCCCATAGAAGAAATGCCGGGGAAACTCAGAGGAGGTAGGGGAGGTAATTTTCATTTTAAAGTCCACACATTATATTGTTTGAATTTTATGTGAGTCTAACAATGCAGGGCCATGTCTGGAAATACCTTTTGAAGAAAGAGCCATTGCAGCTATGAGGTAACCAGCACCCTAATTGCGAAACGCACTATTTATCAGAATCTGAATGGGATTGAAGATTATTTCTAAACCATTGCGTCATTTGTTCGAAAAAATTGTAAGCAGCAACGTAAATAACGCAATGAATGTTGTTTAACTATCAATATGAAACCAATTCCTACTTATAGCAAGTTACACAATTACCCCTCTGTCCTAACAGACGGCATGTATGTATGAGTCATCGTGTAGCTCATCCCTATTTTGTTTCTGAGCCATCTAATAGGGGGTGCGCCAATTAATATAGAATAGAATAGAATAACGTTTATTATCTAGCCACAAACTACACCTTAAAGTTAAATCAGTCTACAGGTACAGTTTTGTAATTAATTTGTGGAAGACTGGTGCCTAAAATAGGTTTTTTTCAAAACCTGTAAGTCAGGATATATATAGGATAACGTGAGGAATATGATTGTAATAAACCAAGATTGAGAAATAACAGTACCACAGACCACAAAAAGTCTTACTAAGCAGGCTGAAACAGAAATAATGATCACTAAACATGTCTGTTGCGAAAAGACTCATCTGTACTTGTAAATAAAAATCAATTTTCTTTGTTTCAGCTTCGTAACCCTATCCACAACGGCCACGCGTTGCTGATGCAAGACACACATCGTCAGCTAGTCGAAAGAGGATTCCAGAAACCAGTGCTTCTATTGCATCCGCTTGGTAAATATTTATTATTACTCATATTGTCTCTTAAGAAGAAAAACTCCGGTACCTTATTAGGATTTTTCACTCATTATCGTGACGATATACGATAAATAATAGCGAGCAAAGTTGGTAGGCAACAATTTAATATGGTCTGGCCTGTGTGAACTTATTAGAGCGGTAGGGACCTCTTTATGGAGGCGATCGGCGGCGGCGACCTCTCGCGTCCGGCACTGGTGCGAGCCATGGTACGGAGCGAGAGGGAAGCCGTCACCTCCTTCTGCGAAGCAGTAATGCTCGCGAAGGAGGAGGCGGGGCGCGTGAGGGAGTGGCAGTCTCTGCGCCCTCGCGTCCCTAGCCGCCGCAGGAGGAGACGCCCCGGGCGTCGGGAGTCGATAGCAGACTCCCGGCCACCGTAGGCGCGAGCTTGCGGGCGGCGAGCAATGGGTAGCTCGCCGCCCGGTAAGGACCAGGCTCGGGTCGACGGCGCGTAGTGTTCCACGCGCGCCTCAAAAAGATGTCAGCAGCACTGAAAGGGTCTGCTAGGACCGATGCCTGTCAGGGTCACGAGATTGTTCGAAAGAGATACCGTGACCCTGGCACATGGGCAACTGAAGAAACACGGGTGGGTTTTAGTTAGTAAAAGTCTGACACGCCCTCCCGCTCCGCCCAGAGCGGGAGAAGTTATTTGATGATTTCCCACCCAGAAAAAAAAGGGAGCTAGCTCTTTTGTCTAATAAACAGCTTGGGAGACAATTGGGGACTAGTGCTGAGCTTCAAGAGCCTGCTTATTTATTTAAATAGAGAGGGAACTGACTATAGCCTGTCCAGTCCCGGCCCAGGCCGTCGTTACCGTAGTACATCACTTGCCTAGACTCTAGCAATTAGGTTGGAGTCGACTTCCAATTTACTATTTAACTATATCTATATAAAAAAACCAGTATTTTACATGGTGCGACTGCATATTTGACTTTCACAGCCTAACCTCTGGGTAATACGATACCCTACGAGCTTTTGAAGACCTGTTACGACTGCCAAAAATCCCCCAATGACAGCCGAGACCAACAGTTTAACGTATATACTTTCCAGATCACGTGGGATCTTAATATGTAAAGATGGTAGCCGAGAGTAGCTTAACCTGTTCGATTGCTCCCTAGTCGTACTACACAAACACTGTGATGTAAACAAAAAATATGACAATAGTAATAATATGCTGCTAAGTGCAAGGGCAAAAAATACATAGCTGTTTGTTCGCGACAATATTTATTAATAATCTGTTCTGTGTTCCTACAGGTGGATGGACAAAAGACGACGATGTGCCTCTAGAAGTGAGGATCAACCAACACAAGGCAGTTCTCAACGAAGGAGTGTTGGACCCACAGTCCACCGTGCTGGCTATCTTCCCTTCACCTATGATGTATGCTGGACCTACTGAGGTATGTATTTTAGATTATACAGGGTAAACAAAAAGGCTTATTCCGTTTGGCCATCCTAAAACCATCACCCTAGTGATAATCGAAACTCGTATATAAATTTTCTTCCTCTTTTCTTCCTAAGCTATTATCAGTCATTTAGAGAAACGTGATGGAAACTGGCCCAAAATACCTATTCCTGTCACTCAAGGCTGGCTGGTTTAAAGTGGCCAAACAAGATTTTACTAATACCAATTATATAACTGTAATTTCATTGGTCTTGTAGGCTTGTATGCATTCTAAATATCAAGATATGTAACGTTCCGCAACAAAATATTGCTAGGAAATTATTTTGAAGTATTAATGGGGCATGTAACGGTGTAGGAGTTGTGTGTTAAAAATTAAGTTATAGCATTTAAAACTTTTCGGGAAAAAAGTTGGAACTTCTTTTCTCGATTGATCTACGTATACAGAAAGTACCTAGAAATTGGTCCGTTACAAAAAAAAAACCACAATAATGGGGGAGTACAAGTGACTCTTGGCCCTTGTGACTCTTCGGGCGTCCTCCAGCATGCATGCGTAGGCTAGTATGTACTTTATGACACTGAAAATAAAGTTTATTAATCAGAAAAATCGTTTGCCACCTTTTGGCCTACTTTGAGCCTTACCTTGAAACTACCATGTACATATTTCCAAACACTAATAAGGTCAAGGGCAAAAGAAATCGAGGTAAACAGCCTACCCGCTGGGAGGAAGAAATAAAGCTGACAGCAGGTCCAAACTGGCGGAGAGTACTTCACGACAGACGTCAATGGAAATTGTTAGAGGAGGCCTATGCCACGAGGCACACCGAAATTCGAGACATTCTGTGATTTTTGTTTTAACCATTTATTGTTAGTGTAATTGTCTGGTTTCGGAATAAAAGGCTTTATTATTATTATAATAAGGTCTTTACCTCCAGGTACAATGGCACGCCAAATGCCGCATGAACGCAGGAGCCAACCACTACATAGTGGGCCGCGACCCGGCCGGCCTGCCGCACCCGGCGGGCGGCGGCGACCTGTTCGACCCGCGCCACGGCGCCATGCTGCTCAAGCTCGCGCCGGGGCTCAACGAGCTGGAGGTAACATCTTAAATTCATTCATTCACTGACAGACAACGCAGTCCTAACTGTTATGTCTAGAAGCATAACATTTTACTCAAAAGTGTGCACTATACACAAAGGGTTTTTTTTTTTAATTTACCACTTAAAAAGAGGTTATTGTTTGTATGGAAGTTTGTCATTTTTACTAATGGGAAATACCACAGGTGGCAAAGTTTATCCTGTACAAATCTGCAGCATGGTGTCAAAGGGGCATCGGGAAAACAACGCAAAAAAAAAAAACAAGTAGCAGTGTTGCTTAAACCAAAATTGTCGAATATGTCGACTTTAAAGAGTATTTTAACAGTAAAGGTATAATTCCAACGGCAATGCTATAGTTGCACAAATTTTCTATTTCATAATCATCGCTATACCTTGTTAATTTCCTCCATACTGATCTATGTTATTGATTAGTCTACTAGCTTCAACTTGCTGACTAGCTGACCACCTGACCACCTCCTTGACTGTTCAAAAGTGCATGTAAATGGTTTAATTGGAAAAAAGTATGAGTGTGTGTATGTGATATAGTATTCTATTCCATTCATTATTTGGTTTATTAAAATTCTCAACAGAGAGCAAACGGGTATTCATTCAAGTAGGCCATAGCATAATACAGTTGGTAACAGCGAAGGTAATGGGAAATAAAAATTACCATATAAGCACTACAAATGGCAAATTTTTCTTGCAGATCATTCCGTTCCGTGTTGCTGCTTACGACACGTCTGACGGCAAGATGGCGTTCTTCGACCCCACGCGCAAGGAAGACTTCGACTTTATATCCGGAACAAGGATGAGAGGTAACTCACAAACGTTAACAATTGAAACTCAACTTTAACAACGTTTAAATAGAGTTGACTTTAGTCACAATACAGTTTGATGCCGCATGAACCATTCCATTCCATTCTGACCAACAGGCCTGTTGGTCTAGTGGTTAGCGACCCTGACTGCTATGCCGGAGGTCGTGGGTTCGATTCCCACCCAGGACAAATGTTTGTGTGATGAGCACGATCATTTGTTCTGTGTCTGGTTGTAATTTATCTATAATATGTATGTATTTAGAAATATATAAGTATGTTTATCAGTTGTCTAGTACCCATAACACAAGCTCTGCTTAGCTTGGGACTAGATGGCGTTGTGTGATAGTTGTGGAATATTATTATTATTATTAGTTTGACGGTTGTTCGATTCTAACGGTATTTTGAGACATGTACTTTTAGTACCAGCACCCTAAACGCGTAATGCAGTATCAATCAAAATCTGAATCGTTTTGAAGATTATTTCTATTCCATTGCGTCATATTTTCGAAAAAATTGTCGGGTCAGCAACGTAAATAACGCAATGAATGTGGTGGAACTGTTAAAATGAAAGCGATTCCTACTGATAGTACGCAATTACCCCTCTTAATAGGCAAGAAACAGATACATGTTTAACTTTGGCTTATCCATATATATTATATCAAATACTAGCTTTTTGTCAACGGCTTTGCCCGCGTATTATACGTATAAACCTTCCTCTTGAATCACTCTATCTATTAAAAAACCGCATGGAAATCCGTTGCGTAGTTTTAAAGATCTAAGCATACATAGGGACAGACAGAGGGAAACGACTTTGTTTTATACTATGTAGTGATGACGAACGAAGTATTTGCGTAGCCCATCTTCTGATGATATTACTACTGGTATATGAAGGTAGGCTTACAACCACCAGTTTTTTGAACGAATACTAAAAAAATGAATCTTTCAGGTCTTGCCAAATCCGGCAAAGAGCCACCGAAAGGGTTCATGGCACCATCAGCATGGAAGGTTCTCTCCGAATACTACCAGTCTCTGAAATCCAAGATGGACACCAACTAAACTATCGAACTTAGCAGCTATACTAAATCTAAGTATTATTTAAAATTGTCACAAAGTAACGGCCTAATGCGTAATACTTGATTTCATCAGCAAAGGGAAAATAAGCTTTATTTTAATCGACAATTGATTGCTTTTTGATGCTTCGACTTTAACTGTGGTAAGTGAATTTTTAAGACTTTTCAGAACAGATTCTGCACAATACAATTTTCTTCTAAAAGCAACACTTTTTTTGTTACTGACAATATTTTCTAAATTATTTCGTTTACACATTTCGATGAAATCAGTCTATTTAAGGTAGAATATAATTATACTCTTTATAAAAGTGAGATTTAATACTATATTTAGTAGATCATATGGGGCGAATGGTAGATAATTTTTTTAATTACCTTGAAAATAGAAGTTTATTTATTTCTTTTTAGTACTTAAATTGTTTACTGGCTTGTGCAAAGATATAATATGCTGTGCAATATTTTTGTGATTAAATTATGTTTCTTTTTATATTTTATTTGTGATATATTACACATTCCTTGGAACGTGACTTTATTGTGTATAGGGATACACATGTCCTTTATTTATGTACGTATTTTACTTCTGAAGTAGTGTACGTGAAATTATGAGACAATAAATTGGATAATTTATTCTTAAAATGGAACTTCTGTAATATCTATGTAGGTTTGTTTTAAAATTGATTTTATTATGAACGTTAATCTGAATATTCAACCTTTTTGCTACCAAGGTTTTAGGTACCACACAAAATACTAAGTTCTCTATTATTTATCGATTTAATATTTATTATTGGTATATTTACAGTGACTATAAATTACGTGCAGGTTCACTGCGGTGTTTTAAAGGTTAAAATCACATAATTTATTTGTAATATACATTATAATATTATTGTATTGTATGTATAATAATAATTACTATTCATTATAATATTAGTTAAAAATATCCTACATTTCGAAGTTATACTTATCTATGTGACTATTATGATTATTAAAAGATCAGTTAATGAAATACAATATGTGAGTGTAATATGAGATTGTATTATTAATTTGTATTATTTTATAATTACGTAATCAATACATTTATAATGTGAAGGGACGTATTGTTAATTTATAAGAGGTTTAAATATAAATTGTTGTAATATTAGTGAATAAAGGTGCTTTTAAAGTTAATTTAAAATAAATATAAAAGTGATATTGACTCCGTGTTTTATTCATAGAATAAAATTATTAAAATATATTTTTTAAGAATTTTCATTTAATTCTGAAGTCTGCAGAATGACTTGAATCATTTGTTATTGTTTTAGCACAGAATATATATTAGTACCTTACGGTACAGAAGTTTCACTCCCGAGTTTACGGAAGCAATTGAAAAGGTACAAATCGCTCTAAATAAAGTTCATGATTGGGCACAAAAATGGAGAATCAAATTGAATGAATCAAAGTCGCTTCATATTGATTTCACCAACAGAAATTGTGACTACCACCCAGTCTTCATAAATGGTCAACGAGTGCCATACGCAAATACAGCCAAATACCTTGGCATAACGCTTGACGCGAAACTGCGCTGGAAAGCGCACGTCAAAAAGAAAAGGCAGGAACTAGACATGCGCTTTAAAAACATGTATTGGTTGATTGGACGGGATTCCTGTCTATCAATACACAACAAAATACTATTATATAAGCATGTTCTTATGCCAATATGGACATATGGCATCCAACTGTGGGGATGTACTAAACCAACCAACATCAAAATCATCCAAACATTCCAGAACAAGGTACTCAGGAGTATAGTTAATGCTCCCTAGTATATAAGAAATGACGACCTCCATCGTGACCTGAACATGGAACCCGTCACCAAGATAATACAAAAATATGCTGAAGCCCATGAACAACGACTCCATCATCATGTGAACATCGAGGCGATTCAGCTGTTAGACCAAACGAATATAGTGCGAAGACTAAAACGAACAAAACCTTTTGATTTAGTGTAGTGTAAAAAGTGCAGAAATAACAGTGACAGTGACACACATAATAACACATGAACAAAGTGTTTATAATATCATCATACCAGACTCTAAGAAAGTGGAACGGACTTGTGTAAAGTACAAAGGACACTATTCTAAGTTTTAAAATAATCATCATGTATAAAATTAAGTTAGATTTAAATTGCTTATTAGTCTTATAGACTAGATTGTAATTAATTATTAAGAACGGAGTTCTTTATAATAAAGGATAAAAAAAAAAAAAAAAAAAAAATATCCTACATTTCGAAGTTATACTTATCTATGTGACTATTATGATTATTAAAAGATCAGTTAATGAAATACAATATGTGAGTGTAATATGAGATTGTATTATTAATTTGTATTATTTTATAATTACGTAATCAATACATTTATAATGTGAAGGGACGTATTGTTAATTTATAAGAGGTTTAAATATAAATTGTTGTAATATTAGTGAATAAAGGTGCTTTTAAAGTTAATTTAAAATAAATATAAAAGTGATATTGACTCCGTGTTTTATTCATAGAATAAAATTATTAAAATATATTTTTTAAGAATTTTCATTTAATTCTGAAGTCTGCAGAATGACTTGAATCATTTGTTATTGTTTTAGCACAGAATATATATTAGTACCTTACGGTACAGAAGTTTCACTCCCGAGTTTAGGGTATGATAAACGCAAGCGTCCGGCCACCGTACTAGTCTCAATAGGCTTGCACTCGCTCGACTTGTCGCACACGCAGCGCACGCACCCGCGGATCAAAAGTAAACTGTTAATACCGTAAAGTACCTACTATTGTATATTCTACCTCTCTGACAGCCCTAGCAGATTGAAGCGAGACGGCAGACAGTTATTGTACTATGAACGCTATACGCAATGCAAAAGGTTGAAATTAGGTTGTTTTCCAGAATAGTAGGTAAATATCTCAGGGATTTTGCGCCGCTTGTATGGAAGTGAGACAGGCCTGGTTTTAGCAAAATTTTACACTTTACGTAGCTACTGTGATTTTTATATCTTCTAACTTATCCCAATGATTAGATTATCTTCCATTAATTTGACATCTACTTAGTTAAAACAACGCCTAGCGAGGGATTGAAAAATTATCTTAGCTAGATAAACTTTCAATTAATAGATTATATACAAGAACGAAAGTATATTCAACCTCGTAATTGCGTTATCGCCCTTTTTTTGGTTAGGAAATCATCAAATGTGGTGTCGGGCTTTTACTGACTAAAACCCACCGGTGTCCCTTCAGTTGCCTGTGCCCTAGGGCTACGGTAACTCTTTCGAATTAGTCTACGTCCCTGGCAGGTGCATAATCACCCTAAGGTAGAATGTCACTCGTATGGCTCAAAACAACAAGGCATGTTGGTCTATGTAACAGTTAGATACTTTCAACTTTCATGAAGTGCCTATTGGGAATTGTTGTTGTCGATAATACAGAGCGACAGAGAGCATCCCTTCGATTATGTTCACACTTTAATTCCCTGCCCTTTCTGCGGTGCGTACCTATAAATATTCTAAACAACATTTACATTCTGTTAATCATAAATTTCATTAAATTACTGGCTATGACCCTGACTTTTAGATTTGAACACAAAATTACGACCTTCATTCTTTTAGAAACAAAAATAACATATTTTATTCTTATAACGTTAATTGTTATCAAAACTCAAACGTTATCACAGAATGATTAATTATATCATAATCCTTCACGTTATCTTGTTTGTCAAGCGAATTGCGTCATTATAGTCACTACGTAGGGTATATTTTGAATGTTTCACTTCGTTAGATAGTGGTTTCGTTTATTTGCTTGGCAGTACAGTGTTAACTTTATGCAAGGAAGGTCGCGTCACTATGGCAGTACGTTTAGGTCGTGTAACAAGTATTTTACGTAAGTGTACGAGTAAAACCGGTACTCGATGCATGTCTCACTATCCGATTGACGAACATGTTTTTGGACTTTCGAGTGAACAGCAACAGGTAAGTAATTTTAACTAATTTTGTTAGCAATTAAACAAGAGTTGAATAACATAAATAATGATCGTTCAATAATACAGCTGTGTATAAGTTTTTGTGCTTAAATATTGAAACAAGTTTATCAATATCGATGTTTCTACAAAAGTGGATCGTTCTGTCAATAATGGTTTGAGTTATGACCCCGGTTGACCTGGAATGAACAACGCAACTTGTCATGAATATTGTATTATTGTTATTGTAGCGAATTCATTCATGATATTACCCTAGTGGTGGATCATTGGAATTGGCCGCGACTTAAAAGTTGTAGCTCGTAGGTTCAAACCCTGACAGGCGCATTACTTTGTGTAAATAATTTCATCGCCACTACTCAAAACCGTGAAGGAAAACATCGTGAGGAAACCGGTCGGTACCAAACCGCACTGGACCCGCGTGGTGGATTATGGCCCACTTCCTCTCACAGAGAGGACGCCTGTGTTCCAGCATTGGGAACATTATAGGCTGCTTATATTAGTATGTTGATGTGATGAGGTATCTCTAGGTGCTGATAACAATAAATAATTATAGTACATGATAATACTGTTTGTTTGTAAAAGAGAAATCGAAGATAAACTCTACAAATGGCGTTGACTTGCAAAAAACGCCTTGAGTTTTAATCATTGGTAGCGATATTGTATGCATAAATTGGTACCTTTTGAACAGGAATCATATATAAGCAACTAGTTCATTCTATAGTACTTACCTATTACTTGCACTACGAAAATCGCCCTTACTATTACGACTTAAAAGCGCTGTAAATGTAATAGTACTACCAATGATTTGCTAGTGACTGGGTCTACTCTTAAAAAAGTGTGCAGTTGACCACTTTTCACTGTAAGGTTTTAAAGTGGTAGGGTACCAAGAATATTTGCGACTGTACCTTATGGATTGTGGCAACAGCCCTAAAAGTGGCTATGGTGAGCGATCGCGAATGAAAGGTCATCTTCTTCGTGTAGCTTCGACCAACATAGTGATAGGTCGTGTGTTCAAACCAGTGTTGACGTTCAAAATTGTTGTTCCTTTATCTCGTGCTATTTCATACGACTTATCAATGTTTACCGCCCTTATTTACGCAGCTGATATCAACACTAAAGTGCATATTTTCGATTCACAGCTCCGCCAGTCAGTGTTTGACTTCGCACAAAAAGAGCTGGCACCAAAAGCGAATCAGATAGATAAAGAGAATAATTTCGCAGAACTAAGAGAATTCTGGAAGAAATGTGGCGAAATGGGACTTTTGGGTGAGTTTTTGATTTATTTGCGAGTATCTAAATATGTCGCATAAACAGCCGTATTACTTGTTGCATTGACTTACATTAGAGACCGTAGAGCTTCGTCCATTTATATTAATTTAAACGTGATACTTCCACGCGTTCCTGAGTCAAACGGTCTAGGCAGATGAACAACGAAATCACCCTATAGGGGTTTTTCCCTTTGAGGTACAGAACCTTAAAATCGAAGGGAAGGAAGGTCATCTTCACAGCAATTTCTGTTTGATTTTTTGACAGAGCAAAGTTCATAGGGTATTCACCTCAGACCAAAAATACATTTGCGCAAAGTTACATACGAATTAATTTGAATAATTTTTACTTTTAACATATTATGTTACTTACTTACTTATTTGTGAATTAACATACATTTCGGAATGTTTCAGGTATAACAGCGAATCCAGATTATGGCGGCACCGGAGGAAAGTACTCCGACCACTGCGTCATCATGGAAGAATTATCAAGGTACCTATAGTTATTATTCTACTTTCCAGAGCTTTGTACCTAGGGTGCCAACGGGACCCCATTACTAAGGCTGCGCCTGTCACAAGGCTGTATTTTTAAGACCATACCTTATTAGGTATGGTCAAAAAAATACAGCCTATACCTATTGGGAGACTTGAAATGTTCTCTGCGTACCACTATGGTCGTCATAACAACAAATAAAAATGTTAAAAGTGAAAGGGGATCCGTTACGGCGGTAGATAATTTAGTAAAGTCTAGCTAGACTAGTGGTTACAAATATTTATACCACCGAATCAACTAATTGAATTGCAAAAAAATACAAAACAATGATAATTTCAGGGCTAGCGGTGGAGTAGCTCTATCGTACGGGGCACACTCCAATTTGTGCGTCAACCAAATCAACAGAAACGGCACTGAGGAACAAAAGGGAAAATATTTACCAAAAGTAAGTATGTAGCCCAGCAACTAAATCTATCCTGTTGTTGACCTAAGAACTCGAAATAAAAGTCGTATTGTAAGAATCTAGCTGTTTGTCTATATGGTAGGTAAAGGACTCCTACATGAACTCTGAAACTGAAACTTACAGAAGCAGAGCAAATTAAACTTTAATGATTTTGGAGATTATCAAAAGTATTTTTTTTGTAGGTTTTCCAAAAAAGCTCCAACCTATGCCTATACATATTATTAGAAAATGGAGAAATGTGTCATGCTGTGATAATTAAGACATTTATAACAAATAATAAAAATTGAAGTGTTTCTTTGTGTTTGTTTGAAATGTCAAATAAACTTTTTTCTAAACTTTTGTCGTCCGTTTGTTCTGACTAATCTTCGAAATGACTGGACCGATTTTGACTTCATTTTCACTGGTCTACCAGTGAAAATGAAGTCAAAATCAGCAAAACAAAACGAAAAAAAAAACAAAACAAAAACACAAACAACAGCAGCAAACAACAAAACTCAACAAAAAACAAACAAACAAACACAGCAAACAACAGCAACAGGACGGCACCAGCTATCTATAGCTGATGTTTAAGGAGTAACTTATGCTTTTTGTCTGGGTAACATATTTCCGTGGTATAATTTCCGAAATCCACGCGGCCACAGCCACGGGCACAGCTCAGCCAGTTAATACTCATAATCATTATTTTTATTTCACAGTTATGTTCAGGAGAACACATAGGCGCTCTAGCCATGTCAGAGCCTGGCGCAGGCAGCGATGTCGTGTCTATGAAGACGCGCGCTGAGAAAAAGGGAGACTACTACGTGCTTAATGGAAACAAATTCTGGATCACTAATGGACCTGATGCTGATGTTTTAGTGGTACGATGTGAACGCTGACATCATTTTCCATTTATAGGAGATCGGAGCTTTGTCAGTTTTTGCGAAGGCCTATTAGGATTTCTATAAAATGTTGCACCCAGGTGAATATGTCTTTGAACAACATACAGGATACTATTGACGAAGAATAAGGTATTAACCGTACCGTGTTGTACCGTGTGGTGCCGGACGTAAAGAATAACACCACCCCATTTCTTCCCGTGGGTGTCGTAAAAGGCGACTAAGGGACTTACTAGAGAATGGGCAGCAGCGTTCTCTATGCATTTTACCACTATACTGCGATCGCCAACCCGCCTGCCAAGCGTGGCGATTATGGCAAAGCCCTCCAAATTGGGGGACGCCTAAGTCCAGCAGTGGACGTCTTACGGCTGAAATGATGATGATGATGAAGGTATTAACAATGGTTCAAAGGGAACTGTTGAACCTAAAGCGGTTCAGTGGCAGTGTATGAGGGTATTTAGTATAGTAAATGGATGATTAACTACTGTTTTTATAGTAATATTAATTTAGCAATAAAAATTCATTCGGATCGTTGTACACGACGCAACTGTTGCTCATGCTAGAAGAATCCTAAATCATCAGCTAAGTAATTTACCAATTGTGTCGGGGTCGGCTTCCAGTCTAACCAATGCAGCTGATGAACCAGTCATACTCAACGGTCTCTTCCACATTCATTATCCGCACAGCCAAAGTCTGCCACCGTCTGTATTCCCATCCACATTTAACCAATCTGCTTTCAAAATAAGAGTGAACCATCTGGGCACGCTCGTTCCAGCTTGGATATCATCAAAAGCTTTTTATCAGGCGTAATTGAGGTCAAGAACGGCCATACAGGAATAAAAGTAAAATAGAAACATCTGAGACGAGCTGGACGGATTCCGTGAAAACTGGACAGGAATTTGCCCAGGAGTGGGACAGTGGAGGCTAAAGAAAAAAAAACATATGACTAATAGTTCAATATTTTTCCTCTTTACAGGTATACGCCAAAACAGACACTACAGCCAAACCACAGCACGGCATATCAGCGTTCCTCATTGAGAAGGGCTTCCCAGGGTTTAGTACCGCACAGAAACTGGACAAACTTGGCATGAGGGGCTCCAACACTTGCGAATTAGTGTTCGAAGACTGTAAGGTACTGATTTACTTAACATATCATCACGGTTGCGTTCCTCGAAGGGTGCGGCAAAGTTGTACTTATAGAACACCCAAATTTCGCCAGTATTTTCTCCCACGTAATAGTGGGCAAGCACAAATCTAGACTTCGGGCTGCTGGAAGACATTTCAACACTTTTCCCGACCCGGAAATATATCCCGGGACCTAATGCTCAGCAGTAGCCCTAGCGACCACAAATTAACTAAATTCTTTTGCACTCTTCTCTTCTTTTTTCTTTTCACTCCCACTCTTGACAAAGACTTCTCTTTTAGATTCCTACATTGATCTTACATCAGACCTTTTTAGTAACATGTACACGTAATTTTATTGGTCAATATTTTAAAAACTAAATGGTGCAAATCCTAGCTAGTTGATCCCTGAGAAGAAATGCCGAAAAAAACTCAGGTGTCATGGTTTCTTTCAAAGTCCAAACATTATGTTTTTAAGATCTTACGTGGTCAATGCAGGGTCATGTCTGAAAGGGCTTTTTATTGAAAGAGTCATAGCAGCTCTGTGCTGGCCTGTCCCAACAGACGGCATGCATGCATGAGTTATCTTGTAGCTCAACCCTATTTTAGGGAGCTCAACGTCTCGTTGCAATACGCTACCAGAAACTTATTGACGGTGTATAATAGGGCTTCTACCCACCTCTTTGGGGGCCGTCTTACACTCGTTTACCATATCGTTATCAGGTTTCCAGCACCGTTGTGCCTCTTTGTGTGTGTAGTTCAAATGTTGAGCTTTGAAGCATCACAATAAGCTTTGAGGTATCAGGACTATTGTGACTTTGAACGATTTGTTGCACGGTTTGATTTAGTGCAGGGGTCTTGATAACAATAGAGCTCGAAAGCTAAGCATAACTTACCTACACACTCTTAGTAACCAGTTTTATTTTCCATATCTAGGTACCGGCAAAAAATCTTCTGGGAGCAGAAAACAAAGGAGTCTACGTACTTATGTCAGGTTTAGACCTGGAACGACTGGTACTAGCAGCCGGACCCGTCGGTCTGATGCAGGCGGCGGTAGATACTGCCTTCAACTACGCACACACTAGGAAACAGTTCGGAAAGAATATTGGAGAGTTCCAGTTGTTACAGGTGAGATAAGTAAGGTATTATTTCATTGGAAAAGCCTTTTAAAAAGCCTTCTTCCTATATCTGGTTGTATAAATCTCTCGTACGCTCACAACTAGAGTATGACGTGTCCGTCTGGAGTCCATACTACAAAAAGTACACTGAAATGATTGAGCGTGTTCAATACAAATTCTTGCGTGCCATGCATTATAGATGCTATGGATATTATTTGCCATACCTAGATCTGCGTGCAAAGTATAAGCTCACAACACTTGAAAATAGGCGTAAGTACTTAGAAGCCATGAATTTATACAATATTGTTAGCAATAAATTTGACTGTATTGAATTGTCCAATATGTTATGTTATGTGGTTCCTAGGACAGTCCACAAGAGAAAGGTACGAGCTGGTAGATTGTTTTCTGAGGGCACCTGCAAGTCCAACTCTAGCTTGCGTTCGCCTGTTCGCAGAATGGTCGATTCCTACAATAAGACTTTTGAACATATAGACATTTTTGCATGTACTCCCAATACATTCAAGTCTTATACTTAGGGAACTTTCCTAATTATTATATCCATATGAAAATCATTTTACATGGTAGTTAATTTATAGTTAGTTTAAGTACTAAAAAAAAAATGTATTTGTAATCCTAGCGATTATTATTAGTATTTTCACTGTTATGTATTTTAGTTAATCTGTGAACAGCGTTGTGGGCTGCAATATTGTCTAGTTTTGTATTTACCTTATATCTATGTTTTATATTGTAGCTGTTTGTTGTTCCTTTTTAATAAAATAAAATGAATAAAATTGGCTTCAACAAAGACCTCAAAAACGTTAGATACCTTCTCCGGAATGTGCTAACATCCTCCTGAAATTGTCATTCCCTCTTGGATCCTTCCACGTATAATTAACTAACGCAATCAATCATTTCAGTGTAGGTATAACTTTCTAGCTGACATGACAATCATTGTCCTGTCCAAAGTTCAATAATTCATACAAAATTCCCATAGGAAATGCACATTCATATTCCCGAATTTTCCAATATTCTCAGCAACTTTTCAAACGTTTCTTGTTCTGTATAAACATGTTTTTTTTAATGCTCCTAGTTGTTGGACTATTAAAAATGTTGCAAAACCGGTCAAGCCGTTCTGAAGTGATGCGATTACCAACGAAAATTTTATTTTTATTATAGGTAAAGATAACTGCAACAATAACAAAGCACCCACCTACCGGGTTAAAAACCTACAATTTCCCTTTTCTCTGTTTCTTGAATTGCATTGTGACATTTGAACTTCGTTATCTAGAATATTTGTTTATCAATTGCACAAATAAGGTGTAGTTATTGCACAAAGGATATTATTCCAAACACTCTGTTTAAAACTTGAATTTGTTAATTATTACCAACTATGTTATATATCTATATGAAATTTCAGGGTAAAATGGCTGACATGTACACAACGCTAAGCGCTTGCCGAAGCTACCTCTACAATGTAGCGAAAGCATGCGACGAAGGACACGTGAACAGTAAGGACTGCGCCGGAGTCATTCTGTACTGCGCTGAGAAAGCTACACAAGTCGCTTTAGACGCTTTACAAATACTTGGTAAGTACTGTAAGCGATAGTGCCAGATGTTATCTTCTAAGTACGTATTAGAAAACATAAATTCTATCATTGCTAATCTATCTAAACTGCTGGACCTTCTATAAAGAAAATTAGCACTTAAAAAGGATTTTCGAAAATTCGAAGGGCGACGCGAAATTAGAAGAACAATTTCGATGAAGTTTTCATAGAAATTGTTCTATGAGAGTCGCGTCGCGCCTGTTTGTGGGAGCCTTAAATTAGACATGAAAGTTTTTATGGAATTTTATCATATTTTGCTGATACGTTGAAAATATAATAGCGCAGGTGCGCAGTTTTATAAAAAATAACTAAAAATAATTAACTAAGTTCAACTACAGTCATTGCATTATTTACCTTATTAATCATATCAACTTTCCAAACATATTAAGCAATGAATTACCAATATCATTCAAAATTATTTAGATTGCGACTGAAAGTGTGTTACACAATCAGGTAAAGAATGCTCTGAAGGGTCTGAACTAAGTCTGAAAAGAGTAACTATGCTGCTAGGACTTAACTAGATAGTAACATGATCATTAAAAAATACTTTTTAACAAAAAATTAAACCGCCGAAAAACACAGAAAAGCAAAAAATAATAAACCTTAAAACATTGATTTTTCATCGCCGACTCAAAATTTTAAGGTTTATTATTTTTTGCTTTTCTGTTTTTCGGCGGTTTAATTTTTTGTTAAAAAGTTTTTATTTTGTAACTTTTTGTGGCTTTAATGTACTAATTATACTTGGCAAGGTATACCCTATCCAATGAAAAAAGAATTAGAGAATTATTAAAATCGGACTACTCTGTACAAAGTTATGCGTGGTTATACATTACAATCAATGAGTGAACAATCAATCATCCCCTGTTTTCCGACCCTTAGGGTTCGATTTTGTTCTCCAAATTTATATGGGACCACCCTCGGAGTATACTCTTTCCAATCAAAAAAGAATTATTATAATCGGACTACTATGTAAAAAGTTATGCGTGGTCATACATAAAAAAAAAAACAAAAAAAAAATATACGCGTCGAATTGATAACCTCTTCCGTTTTTTTCGTCGGTTAAAAAATTAAACCGCCGAAAAAACTGAAAAGCAAAAAATAATAAACCTTAAAATTATGAGTCGGCGCTTTGAGTGATCTTTGTTCATTGATTTTTCAGCGCTGACTCAAAATTTTAAGGTTTATTATTTTTTAACCGACTTCAAAAAGGAGGAGATTCTCAATTCGGATGTTTATATATTTTTTTTTTTTATGTATGTTCGGCCATAACTCCGTCATATATAGACGGATTTGCAAAATTCTTTTTTTGTTTGAAAGAGGTTTATTCCGAAATGGTCCCATATAAATTTCATATAGATCTGATGAAGAGTTCCGGAGATAGACACCGGAACTCTTTAAAAAATGACAGCAAATCAACCGCGATTTCTGCTATCGCATAAATATGCATTGTTTGTTTGGAATTAGTGCGGGGTGGATACCACAAATAAAAATTTAAAAATAAAAACTTTTTTACAAAAAAAAAAACAATCGACTTCCTTAAAAACACTACAAAGTGAGAAATAAATTTAATTTCGGAAGTCGGTGGCAAAAAAACATAAATACAGATCCTAAGACACCGACTTCCGAAATTAAATTTATTTCTCACTTTGTAGTGTTTTTAAGGAAGTCGGTTGTTTTTTTTTTGTAAAAAAGTTTTTATTGCTTTTAAGTTTTTTCGGCGGTTTAATTATTTGTTAAAAAGTTTTTATTTTATAATTTTTTTGTGGCTTTAATGTATTAATAATACTTGGCAAGGTATACCCTATCCAATGAAAAAAGAATTATCAAAATCAGACTACTCTGTACAAAGTTATTCGTGGTTATACATTACAATCAGTGAGTGAACAATCAATCATCCCCTGTTTTCTGACTCTTAGGGTTTGATTTTGTTTTCCAAATTTATATGGGACCACCCTCGGAGTATACCCTTTCCAATAAAATATATATAATATACGCGTCGAATTGATGTCCTCCTCCGTATTTTTCCTCGGTTAAAAAGGGTATGTTGCAACTGCCTATTTCTTTGGAATTTTAAATATCAATGGTTTTTTTTCCAGGTGGCAATGGCTACATTAATGACTACCCAACAGGCAGGATACTCAGAGATGCTAAGCTTTATGAAATCGGCGCCGGAACCTCAGAAGTCAGAAGGATGCTAATCGGAAGGGCACTGAATAGTGAATACAAATAAATAAATAGCCGATATGATATAAACTTTGTAATTATTTATTAAAGTTTTTAAAAAACTTAAGTATATTTTATTTGTGTTATTGATAAGTATAATAATGCACAAAGGGTTATCCGTAATTGCTATTTCATTAGCTGCCGAAATTCCTTTATAAATGGAAGACTTGTCACCTTAGCACTAATTATATTCTAAAGTGACTAAAAATACAAATGACTAATTAATAACTGGCTAGAAATGTTCACTGGTGTTGAGGTCAACAATCTTTCAAAATAGTTTCTCTTGTCATGAAAAATCTGGCCTTGTAGCCAAATTAGCAACACACCTGAATCATCAAAGACATCATTCCCACCAAAAGCTTACTGAAAAACTAATGGACAGTGACTCAACAAAATGCCACCATTTTGGTGGAATATAAAGCATTTGTCCAGGTTTTAGAATGCAGTAGTATGGAGTAGCATTCTTATATTTAGGATATTTTTCTGGATCTGGCTGTCTAGGATCCACTTGAGCTGTATTATCCAGTAGTTCATGATCATGAGGATAGAGGTACTGCGAGTCTGAAGGTGAAAATAAAAATAGTTGTTTTTCTCCTACAACTTGAGTAAGTAAATTTCTTTTTGGATCATGATGGAGTGGTGAAACTGTGCCCTTAGGACCATACCATGCCATGACATCTACAGGGTCAGTGCTGTCAGCAAAACAACAGTATTCAGGCTCTGTGATATCATTCTTCAGTTCAGGGATTTGGTCAAACAGCTGGTACTGGGCAAGGTAACCAGTTGGGCCTTTGGTCTGGTAAATATACTCTTTGATAAACTCTTCTATTGTTATAAGTCTTTGTGTCCAATCAGAATCTGTGTACTTGCTTCCAATTTCAATTGATACTGTACGCCGTCCAGCTAGATTTAAGAAATAGTTTTGGTCCTTCCATTTTTGTAAAGCCGGCCAGTGATTTATACAGTTATCTAAAATAACAGGCTTCTCCATAAGAATGTAATTTTTGAGAAAGTTTTCCATACTTGGACAATCAATGATTTCTATTGGGGTTGCATTGTATCTACAAGCTTCTGTAGTAGAATTACTGGGTGCACTATCTTTATTTGATAAGTCCTTGAAAATCTGTGTACTTTGTTGAACATTTACAGAACTTAATATTGTTGCACAGTTTTGCAATAGCTTAGGTTCTTTTTCCAATGGGCATCCAAAGAGTATCCCGAAGTCTATTATTTTGAAAGCCTGCTTTATCACTGTGTCCGTATCTTCATTCGTAAATCTCACATGAGCTAATAACTTTAAATATGTGGCAATAGTTATTGCTTTTCTTATGAATAGTTTTACCTCTTTCCAGTTGCCGATATTGATTTTTTCATACATGTAATCGAGGATAGCTTGAATTCTTATAAGAGATGAGGGATCTGTTGACTCAACGCTGTTTATATACCTCTGTAATAACGATTTGGAAGCTGCATCTAACTCGTCAATTTCTGGTAATGAAGTAGCGACACTGGCTTTATATTCTTCTAATTTAATACAAATATCGCGTAACGCCAACATTGTGAATTTATTCAATAATTTTCAGATTGTTATTAAACGGGTCTTTATTTATTGTTTACAATTTTATAACCTACAAATCACAGAAAAGATCAATGACATGACATCATTCACTTTCCCAGTGTGTTTCGGTTCGGTTTACGCATTCGTTTTGAATTCCCATTGGATGAAAAAAGATTGTCCGGACCAAGGAATTTATTGGACACATCAAAAATATTTCAGATGAAATAAATGTCACCCAGACTATAAAATTGTTCATTATTTATCATCATTTCAGCCGAAAGACGTCCACTGCTGGACATAGGCCTCCCCCAAGCACCGCCACTTCGACCTATTCTGTGCTTCTCGCATCCAACGTATTCCTGCGGCCTTCACCAGGTCATCGGTCCATCTTGTGGGAGGCCTTCCAACGCTCCGTCTTCCAGTACGCGGTCGCCACTCCAGAACCTTCCGACCCCATCGGCCATCCGTTCTGCGAGCAATGTGCCCTGCCCACTGCCACTTAAGTTTGGCAATTCTTCGGGCTATATCGGTTACCTTGGTTTTCCTACGGATCTCTTCATTTCTGATTCGATCGCGTAGGGAAACTCCAAGCATAGCCCTCTCCATTGCTCTTTGAGTAACTTTGAGCCTTCTTATGAGGCCCATTGTGAGCGACCACGTCTCAGTGCCATATGTCATCACTGGCAACACACACTGGTCAAAGACTTTTGTCTTGAGACACTGCGGTATTTGGGACGAGAAGATATTGCGTAGCTTCCCGAACGCTGCCCAGCCGAGTCGGATTCGACGATTGACCTCTTTCTCGAAGTTGGATCTACCTAACTGGACAGTCTGTCCTAGGTACACGTATTCGTCCACAACTTCGAGTGTAGCGCCTCCGATCTTCATTGGAGTGGGTATCACACGAGCATTGGACATGACCTTTGTCTTGTCCATGTTCATCCTAAGACCCACTCTTTCGGAAGCTCTACTGAGGTCATCGAGCATTGTACTGAGGTCCTCCATAGTCTCAGCCATGACTACTATATCGTCGGCAAATCGAAGGTGAGTGATGTACTCGCCATTGATGTTGATGCCAGCCCCTTTCCAGTCCAGAACCTTGAAGACATCCTCCAGTGCAGCGGTGAACAGTTTCGGAGAGATTACGTCTCCCTGTCTCACCCCTCGCTGCAGAAGGATAGGTTTCGAGGCTTTGTCCTGGAGCCGGACTGACATAGTGGCGTTTTCATACAAACACTTCAGCACCTCGATGTACCGATAGTCAATCTGGCACCGTTGAAGAGACTGCAGTACAGCCCAGGTCTCGATCGAATCGAAGGCTTTTTCGTAGTCCACAAACGCTAAGCAGAGAGGCAGGTTATACTCTTCGGTCTTCTGTATAACCTGCCGCAGCGTATGTATGTGGTCTACGGTGCTAAAGCCTTTACGGAATCCAGCTTGTTCGGGAGGCTGGAAGTCGTCAAACCTGCGCGCGAGACGATTCGTGATGACTCTTGAAAACAGCTTGTAGACATGGCTCAGAAGTGAGATGGGCCTATAATTCTTAAGCAGGGTATTGTCACCCTTCTTAAAGAAAAGTACCACCACACCTCTGTTCCATGCCTGTGGCGTTTTGCCCTCGAGTATGACGGAATCAAACAGCTTCTGAAGGGCCTTTAGAACGGGTTTTCCGCCGGCCTTCAAGAGCTCGGCTGTAATTCCGTCATCACCCGGCGCCTTGTTGTTTTTGAGCTGCTTCAGAGCCATCCTAATCTCGTACAAGCTGACGTCCGGGATATCTTCAGTGTAGTGTCGAGTCAACCTAGCTCTCGGGTCGTTAGCTAGATTCATAACGGGGTTTCTGGTGGACGTGTATAACTGTCCGTAGAACCTCTCAATCTCCTTAAACAGCTCAGGTTTGGCGGTCACGATTCTGCCATCGTCGGTCTTCAGTTTTGCAAGCTGACTCTGCCCAATAGACAGATCTCTTGCAAATACTTTGGAGCCCTTGTTTCGCTCTATCGCGTCTTTAATACGTTCCGTATTAGAGAGGCGAAGGTCGCTTTTCAAGGACTTAGAGATCCGTCTATTGAGTTGCCGGTACTCGAGTGCAGCTTCTGAAGACTGCAGGATCATTCCGCGCCTCTGTTCCATGAGCTGTAATGTTGGATCTGAGAGTTTCTTTTTTCTATTTGTACGGCGGGTCTTGAAGAACTTAGACCCGACCGTATGGACAGTTTCCACAAACCCATCGTTATAATCGTCCACGGAGCTCCCTAGGCACTCAAAACGATTCTGGAGTTCGAGCTGAAAGCTCTCGGGGTTCTGAAGCTGGATCGGTGCTGGTCGGAGCGTTGACTTCATCAGCCGAGATCTTTCCAGCTTGATATTGATATTCAATGTGCCTCTTACCATGCGGTGATCACTCCCGGTTTTCACCGCGTTGATCACAGAGACATCATTGAATATTTGCTTCTTCGTCGACATAATGAAGTCAATCTCATTCTTAGTTGCACCGTCAGGACTCTGCCAGGTCCACTTCCTGTGCTCACGTTTTCTGAAGAAGGAATTCATCATAAAGAGGCCTTCCTTCTCCATAAAACTAGCCAGTAGGTGACCCCGGTGGTTCCGACGTCCAACTCCAAATTGCCCCACTCTCAACTCATCATCGCTTCGCTTGCCCAGTTTCGCGTTGAAGTCCCCCATAACAACGGTGAAGTGAGTTTTGGAACCATGCATGGCTCTAGAAATATCCTCATACATGGTCTCCACCTCATCGTCGGGGTGTGTCGAGGTCGGGGCGTACACCTGTATGACCTTCAGCGAATACCTTGCGGATATTCTGAGTATAAGGAACGCCACCCTGGTCGACACACTCTCGATCTTCACAACGTTGCTCACAAGGGACTTGTGGACGATGAACCCGACACCACCTTGGGACTGCTGGTCGCCCTCCCGGAAATAGAGCAGGTTTCCGGAATTCAGGATTATCGAGTCCTCCCCCTCTCTTCGGACTTCAGATAAGCCTACAATACTCCATCGTAACCTGCTCAATTCTTCCTCGAGCTCGGCGATCTTCTCGTCGGTCCGGAGTGTACGCGTGTTGAATGTTGCCAGGTCCAGTTGTCGGTAATTGTGGTAGCTGGATCTCTTCCGGGGATTCTTAGCACCCCTTGCCTCACCGTGACCTTGACCGCTACCATAGCCAAGGGTAGGTGGGCCGCCGGGAACTAGGGGCCGTTTTTTGTTTGTGCTTGTCATTATTTGGGGGGGGGTTTGCCATAATCGCCACGCTTGGCAGGCGGGTTGGCGATCGCAGTATGGTACTCTACAATGCATAGAGAACGCTGCTGCCCATTCTCTAGTATGTCCCTTATTCGCCTCTTACGACACCCACGGGAAGAAATGGGGTGATGCTATTCTTTACGTCCGGCACCTACACGGACTTCATTATTTATCTGTAAATATAAAAATGGCAAAAAACGTAAAAAAAATCTAAACATTTACCTTATGATGAACCTACGTGTAAAGAGTTAGTAACATGTTGTCTATGGTCGAAGGTTTCTGTACTTTCTTGCGTAATAAAATTAAAGGAATTATGAGTACAAAATTAATTATTTTTCTTTCTGTCTACATTAACTATAAACATGTCAGTACATTAATGTGACAAAAATAGAGAGGATTTCATTGACCTTGACCTTTCAGTAAAAGTAAAAACTTCTTGTCTATGCCAAATCATATGACTTTTGCACGTGATCTGACATATTATTTACATTATAACAAAGTGTTTCAAAAAGTTTTTTACAACAATCTTTTCCAAATTAGAATGACGATTAGATGTTAAGAAAATCCCGCAATGAAAATGTCGTGAAATGTTACGTGTGACGCAATGGCCCTTTTCGACAAATTGTTTTCTCTCAAGAGAAAACTTGATGATCGCGAACTACGAAACCGCGACAGGTACGTCATGATGAAACGCTTTTCATTCATTTTATTCTATTTTTATGAGTGGTGAGGTATGCGCTGGTGGGGTTGACGCACGAAGTGTTCACCCGTGCCGGGAGACAGGTCTTCACGAGGGCACTATGTGGACCTTCACGTAGAAGTGGTGACGCACGCCAGTCTGGCAGTGCAGTGAGACGAGCGCCGAGCATGTGATGAGTGCGAGGGGCGCGGGCCGCGGGCGTAGGCGAGCGGCGAGCACGATCACGTCACTCGCAAGAGGGGCGGGTCGCGCTCTATGTTTACTTATTATTTACATGAGATGTAAGCTAGTACACCAGCACATTCCACTGCAAACGGACGCTCGTCCGCGGATTCTCGCCTATCGATGTGCATTTAGTGTTAATCATTATCAGTGGTTGCATTTCTTTGATCAGTGAGTGCATATGACACAGTTTTGTCTTTGCAAACTTTGCAACTTTGATATTTTGGTGAGCAGCTGTGGACAGCTGATGTGACTATGAAATAAAATGAAATTTAGGTAACAACTGTTTACTTTGTGTATTTGTTAGACTTAGGCAAGAGTGCTGGTTGTGTCTAGAATTATTATGAAGTCAGTTGGTCCATTTATTAAAGTTTGTATCACGTTTAGTTTGAAGCAGTGCGGACTTGTTTGAGACAAGCAATCATAGTCACATTCTAATGGAGCATATAGTCTGAATGAGAATGGACATGATCAGTTGATTTAGTGTTTGCTGGTATTCTGATACATCAACATGTTTGCTGGTAGATATCAACATACTTATACTTGAAATTATCAATAACACTCAAATGTAATAATGCAGGGATTGCAACACAAGAGAAGAGAAAGTTTTTAACATTGTTTACTTTGTATTGAATACATAG
Organism: Aporophyla nigra; assembly: GCA_947507805.1. NCBI lineage: Eukaryota > Metazoa > Arthropoda > Insecta > Lepidoptera > Noctuidae > Aporophyla > Aporophyla nigra. Next base: position 9,397,497 of record OX382295.1, read on the forward strand.
TACTTGCTCGCATGCAGATTGTTGACTAATAAGATTACAAATATCTTTAGAATTTAAATGAATACAAATTATTTCAACTGTGTTTATGATTTTTTTTAAATCCTTATGGCAGAAAAACTTTTTGTTTACATTTTTTTTATCATAAACATTCTGCTGTTACTAACCCATTTATGTTGTCTGTTTGGTACATTAGGCCAATGATTTCCAATTAGAATTTTCTTATCAAATCATATCATTTTCATCGATTAGTCCCATCTTATCTTAAATACTTGAAGCTTTATTGTTACTTGTTTTTCAATCATTGTGTCTGATTACTTCAATGTGAGTGTAATGCTAATGGCAATAGTAAAATTGCTTATTTGAATCATTCTGGAAAAAATTGAATACAAATACAATGTAAGTTCTTTCTTCAAAGAAGTGCATAATTACAAAGGACAATTCAATATTTACTTTGTCTTTATCATAATTTAAAGTGTATCTTCTTCAAGCCTACATTCTTTGTATTGTGATTATGTTATCAATAACATCAAATATGGTGGAAAATATAATAAAATTAATTTTCCAATAACTTTTATTACCACTTTGTACATAAAAACTTTGACTTTCCTTAAGCTTAAACAAATAATTATTAGATGAAGTAGGTGTTTTTTTTTTAAATATTTTTATTTAATGAAATTAAAGTACAGTTTTGTAATTTAATTCTAAACTCGCCAAACTTTTACGTTTGATGGTGAGAGGCGCTGTGTGTCTTATCATGTGATATGTTCACTTATTTCTAGTCAGATCAAAGTCATTTGTGCTATTTTTGGCATTAACACTTCTTGTTTTTGCATTTGTCCAATTTCACTGAGGGTTGGCACAACACATTTTATTTTGCCTATCTTCCCTGTTAGCCTTCACTGTAGCATTTAATCCTTTTTCTTTCACATCGTCTCTCTCAATCCATCCATCTATTCTTTTGTCTTTCTCTCTCGCTTGCCGTTCGTAAAATTTATATTCACATGGCCATACTATGACAAAAGATTCCCTTTCATTTTTTCTGTAAGTGGCGCCACTTCTAAACTTTGTCTTCTAATGTACTCATTTCTTACTTTATCAAGTTGTTGGCACACATCCATCTCAATTCAATATTCATTTCGGCATAAATACTTCCTGAATAAATAGTCCTCTTCATTTCTTAAACTATAGGTTTAAGTGTGGTATGCAGCATAGCATACACTGTCAATATGCAAATATAATATTTACGAAAATTTTATGATTTAAATGTTAAAAATGTATAAAAGAAGGGCTACTGCAATGTTTTTATTTTACATAATGTTGATTTTTAACAATAATTACGTATTAAAATTGACTTGAAACGAAACGTATTTTAAAACACCAATCAACGTTTAGTGACGTCACTCCTGTTACGACGAGTTGTTGAGGTTATGGTTGTAGAAGTGAATATTATTTTATGGGAATATTAATTGCGTTTTTTAAATAAAATGGTAGTTGGGATTATCAAAGCAGACTCCAGGAATTTACCAAGAGTTATTTTTTCAGAAAAAGGTTTCCTCCAAACATTTTAAACTTTTACCAATTATCGACGTCGATCTCAAACTGTCAAATTAAAAATCCACTATAGACAAGTTTTGTAAGTATTAGGTAGGTAACTAACGTCTTTTTACGTACAAACAGATTAACTAAGCATACTCGTAAAACAAGAACATTCGCCTATGACGTATAACACACACGAAATATAACAAGTATATTCGCCTTATGACTTACGTCAAAGTGTTCTTCACAGCATCGAATAGTGGTCTTTGGAGAATAATTGTCATTTCTTTTTGCAGCTTGATATCACTTTTTGCTCAATTTTGGGTCAGAACTTCTAGTCAAAAACAATTTATTTGGAAACTTTGTTGAAGTAAGACACGGATACATTGGCACAAAAGATGAGTCAACACGGCTTTTTTCGGAATATTAGTGGTATTGTTATGATCACCTGATGTTGATGGATAGTCTATTTTAATTTTTTACAAAAAATATTTCGAAAAAATATGCAAAAGTATGAAAGCCAGCGACGAACAAGTACGACCAGTGACAGGAATGACGTCATTGGAACTATACGCCCGTTTTCGCGCGAAAATTTAAACTGTCAATTGAAAAACCGCATTTTTTCCGATAAATTACAATGTTTTAATTTTTTAATATATTTGTGGTCTATTCTACATGGAATTCTTTCAAGTGAAAACAAAAATTAAAATATTGCATGTTCCCTATTATAAATAATTCAAATTATGTTATAATCTATTTGGCGCATTTTGCCCTATCAGGTCCTGTCAGATAAATCCGGAGCAAGTGCGGCTGCTTCTATTCAAGGAGTGTGACTGGAGGGGCAGAAAACTATTGTTTGACTCTGCTGCAATACAGAAGATCCCAGCAAACAAAAATGACAAGCCAAATGTCAGACAGTCAGATGAAGTGCCATGCATTCTGGAGGTGTCTGAGGGGTTCACATACCTGGTAATTATAGCAAATGATGTCTGTATCTATATATATAAAATTCAAAGTCCTGAGTGACTGACTGACTGACTGACTGACTGATATATCAACGCACAGCCTAAACCGCTGGTCCTAGAGACATGAAATTTGGAGGGTGTATTCTTTGTGAAGAGTAGGTATCCACTAAGAAAGGGTTTTTTGAAATTCCATCCCTAAGAGGGTGAATTGGGGGGTTGAATTTTCACGCGGGCGAAGCCGCTGGCGGAAGCTAGTCTTAGATATTAAAGTAATAATATTTCGTGCGGAAACGAAACAAGTGTATGTACGCCCTATTTCGCTTAAACTCGTTAGTTAAAAGCACTGTTTTGCATGATTTCAAAACGCGAGTGTCGTTTTTATACGTTTTAATATTTTTTCTACGACATTTCTTTTGATTGTGGCTGTAGTTGTTAGCCATAAGTTTTACTGAAGGGAACTGAGTAGGTAGGTCGATTACCTAGCAGCCAATTTATTATATTGATTTCGCCAAACTTTTCGTAGGAGCACCAATCAACCAGCACAAACTTCCGAAAAGATGCAAGACATTTCTATCACATACAAAGCTTGAATCCACATAAAATTATAAACAAGCAAAGACTACGACTTCCTGTTATTTAAATCATCTCTTCCATTTCCTGATAATTTTCTATCCAAAATCTTCGAAGCCCATTGACGTAATATCCTCTTTACGTTAACGGGAAAAGTGAACAGGGAAAGTCTTGATAAAAAATAAGTACTAGAAGTCAAGTTTACTTATCGATAAAATTAAAAGCACTACGATAGTTGAGTGCATGAATGAGTAGGATAAAAATAAACCTGACGTAGTAATGCATAAAGCCACAGATACACATGCCTGAAACTTGCCCAAAAGTACAATTATAGTAGCTTGAATGCAACTTCTGATCGATTACTGTCCAATCCAGCCTGTCTCTAGTTACCCTCCCCCAGCGACGCCCCAAGCTGAAGTCCGAACCCAACAGGTGATGCCCGTAGCGTGCAGTCGCTTTGTTTATAAGTTTTATACCCTGGCTGGAGGTCTGATTTTCTTGAGGCATACATAGAATATCCCGGTTAAGTAGAACAAGCGAGCAAGTAGAACTTCCTCTCTTGCAAGTTACACGAATGTGTACGTGCTTTAGCAGATATAATGGTGTTCCATTCTCTAAATTAGTTCTTTGTTTTAAGGACACCGTCAAATAGCTATTATACGGACTATTGTTTTTTTTCACTTGTCTGTATCAACGACGTGAAAGAACAATGTTGAAAGTTAGTGACGAAATATTCGTGTGGTGCTAATTGGTCTAGAATGTGATCTAATACAATTAACACCCGTATTATATTGTATATCTATCTATCTACTCATAGACGATATTTCCTGTACAAGTCATCATTTCAGCAAACCATACGCTCTCTTGGAATCGGAATTGCTAGATATATCGAAATTTCAATTTAATGTTACAGATTAAGACATGTTCTGTCTCTTTTGCTTTCTAAAATAGTACACTAAACGTCAGATCTGTCTTCATTGAAACTTTAATTTTACCCCTTGATAAGTGTTTCACAATTTGTTTTACTTCATAAAAATCCGTGTCGTATTAAAATGAATTAATATAATGATTATTTACATCTTTATAATATTTCCGAGAGTCTCAAATGCGCGTATGTAGGCCGTTTACCTTAGCGTGTGATAATAATAATACGGCCACGAACACTGAAGCACGTGACTAGCCAGCTGCTTACGTTCATACCGGCAACACGATGACGCGACATCGAAACCGTGCAATATTAATCAAAGAATAACAGAAACTTATCTCAATTTGTAAACTCTTCGGTTTTTGGTACGGGGCCAAGGGCAGGACCTTTAGGGAACCCAAGTCGAAATAATTTATTTTTAAACTTTATCTATGTTTTATCGATAAGATAGTATGTCAATGTACTTGAATACTGTGTGTGTATAGGTGACGTCATAAACTGGATTATCTCAAGTATTTGTTGCTACTTATGAAAGCTGAGTACATCGACTGATAACGCCAATCGAAAGCTTTAATAACAACATTAAACAATTATGGATATAAGTTAATGCTGTTTTTGTTCTGTTTAAATATTATTTAGGTATTTACTTTATTTCTTTGATTCAAGTCTTGCGCACAACGAAAAGCCAAGAGCTCATTGTAACGATAAGCCGGAGATGCTTTAGTTTGGTTCATCGTTTAAGTCTGTATTAGTTTTAACAACTGAAACAATTTACTCAAACGGTATATCCTTGAAACTCAGCATCTAGAGACGGCCTAGTTAAGAATCCCTCTTATTTATAAAACTTGCCTTGTCATCATGAGATCGTCTATAAATCTTTTGCCTCATTATCATGTTCTTGGCAATGTACAGCGGTAGTAGCAACATGCAGTGAGAATGGAATCAATATGATGGACACGTAACGTATCATGCTTTCTAAATCCATACAGTTCAATGCAGTAACAGTTGTCTAAAATATGGTTTGCTTTTTCCAAAAATTCGTAATTGTGTCGTCGTGGTGGAGTTCCAACGTGAACTTTCTTTTTCGCGCAATAATTTTATCGGAATCACGTCCTGCACTGACATGAGTGTGAGCGAACCTCCCATCACGATAAATGTTTAAAAATAACACAACAATCGACACACGGAGCGGTCACAAGACCGACAATTTACTCTAACATTATCACTGGAGCATTCTATATTTAGACCACTTAAGATGTTAGCCTTTTCGATTATAAAGTGTACCGTAAGTGGGACTTATGTGCACGGCTGGACCGTAATTTTAGCTGGATTCTAATTAATAGACATCACATGTCCCATTATAGTTGTGACAATTGTCTGTCTCATCTATATTTACTATGGGAATCCACTTTGTCATGTGATAATTCATTGCTTTAACACTCCAGGCCGTCGCTAGAAATGGCTGGTCTAACTAACGATTGTTTATTTATAGACATCATTATCTTAATATGGAATCTAAATTGTTATGATTCGTGTGGGAATTGTTTGAAAGGGTTGCCCAAGGGTGTTCTTTAAAATGACGGTTATTTTGAATGATTAGTTCGAACTTTTAGTTTCTTTTCCCTTGTTTTATAAATGAGACTCGGATTCTTATTTGTCTTATTTGAGCATTAAAGGTGTGTGCTGCTTTTATTAGGGCAATAATTAAGGTCTCTTCTACAAAATGGTATAGTTTGCTCACATCTGTATTCACATTGTTTATTTAATTAGTAAACCAAGTCCTTTGCAGAACAAGGATTTATCAAGTATCATTTAAGGTGCGACTCGATGTTAATTTTTGTATCAACAACAGGCATTGAACCGTAAAAGTTTTCGGAGATATTTTTGGAAAATATTTCTCTAAAAAATATTTATCACTTGCCGTGTTACGTTGACGTGGGCGTAGCTGTGAATAAATATATTATTTTTGGCTTCCATTGACGTATTTGGTCGTACGACGTTTGTAACCCACCTGTCATGTAAATCATCGCCTTGATGAATGAGTGGGCTTTGTTTCGAACTATCTTGGAAGGTCGAATGGTACACGATGCCCTTTTCCACCGTCGTTGCAGATTTGGAAGGTTATGAGACTGACGTTTTTGAACGTTAAAGTCGGACTAGTTTCGTACTTAAAATGAACGTACTATAAATTAACGTTTAGAAGATAAAAGCACAAATATGTAAATTGATTGATGGTGACCAATTCAACGACGTAGAAAATGTTTAGGGTCGTCCGAATCGTAAGACCAACAAATAAACCGACTAACTTCCAAAGATCCCATGTACGCTAACTATGGCATGAAATTATTACAGAGTTTGATTTTGATTTTGCCTATGTCCAGCAGTGGACTGCAATAGGCTAAGTTGATTGAAGCTTGAACCAGTACCTATCTTGCAAGACATTTACTAATCCCAACTTTTCAAGTCCCTAGTCTTAATGGGTACCTTGCACAGAATTGTACTGGCTATTTCACAGAGCATGGAATAACAGCATCCCAAATTATTTGTTGGTATTTTAAAATAATATAATAATAATAAATTGTTTATTAATAAAAATGTATATTATTTATTTTTGTTCATGTAAGTAAACGAATTATTTTGTCCTGTACAGTACAAGGGACCAGCGGCCGACGCGAATGTACTCGGTGAGATGATATTCGGCGCAGTCGCAATGAACTACAAGAGTGTATCATTGAAAATCCACATCATGGATGAACCAAGAAGGTAATAGAATAGAATACTCAATATACCCATTGATTGTCTTCCACAATGTGAACGTAGGTGGTAGGTTTTACGAAGCCATAATCATTGTGGACCCTGTCCGGTACGGAGTATCGCGAAGTAGGAGAGAAGAAGAGGCCTTTAATTTACCTAATTAACCAGGTTTTTTGCATATGTAGGTAAGGTCGACTCGGGGAAGACCATCGGACGGATAGGACCGTACATTAAGCAATACGACGAATTCTGAATAGCTACAACAAAGCCAACCCAAGATACAAAAACTTTAAACTGGTTCGATTCCCACACAGGACAAATGTTTGTGTGATGAGCACGATCATTTGTTCTGTGTCTGGGTGTAATTTATCTATAATATGTATGTATTTAGAAATATATAAGTATGTTTATCAGTTGTCTAGTACCCATAACACAAGCTCTGCTTAGCTTGGGACTAGATGGCGTTGTGTGATAGTTGTGGAATATTATTATTATTATTATTATTAATCTTGGGTTGGCTTTGTTGTAGCTATTCAGAATTCGTCGTATTGCTTAATGTACGGTCCTATCCGCCCGACGGTCTTCCCCGAGTTGACCTTACTAATAATAAAGTTGAACAATTCGTTCGTTTGAATGCGCTAAACTTTGAAAATGCCAGTTGCCATTATAAAAATTGTTCTTGTAATTGGTAGCTCAATTTATGCGGCTTAAAGCCACGCTAAGACCCATAAAAGCCGAGCAAAAACAACAAATGTCACAAAGAGTGCTTATCGGAAACAAAATAATAGCCCGGGTAGGCGATATGATTGCGATGGGGAGAATCGCCGGTCACGCGGATGAAGTTGCGGGCAGGAGGTTAGTACATGGTAATCAGCCTGTAACATTTTTACTGCTCAATTCAGACCGGGATTTCATCTGCACGCGAGTTGTTGGATGTGGTCTTCGAATTTTTCGTTGTAAGGCACTACGGCTTCTTTACGATTTTACTTCACAGATTTTGGAGGAGCGGTAGTGTGATACTTAATATGAATTGCACAAAGTAAAGCGCACGCCTGCATTCAGGTTTTAAATTTCGAACCGATGACTTCAGCTTTATAATAGAGTCTGCCATTTTTGTTATACTGCAACTTTTATTGTCTTTGTTTACTGGCTGCATAGAAAAGCCAGCTCATTGTTTTAGAAGAGTTTTTTATTGGTTTATGTTCAAATGAGCTTTTATGTGCCTGCAAACATTATGGCGTAAAAATAACGTTTCGCATTATTTTCTAAAATTTTATGACTTTAATTTTATGCTACACAATAAGTCATGATAAACGTAACAGATATTTAAAGCTCTTCTTTTATAACAATGTTTACTTTTTCACAAACAATCTAGATCGTGATCTATCAATCATGACAGCACATTATCAAAACATCGAAATATTTGTTATTTGACTATTTAATCCTCTAACAAACAGATTACGGTCGATTTGCACTTGTTTGAATCATGAAAGTCGCGAATTGGACCATTCGTGATACACGCGACTTAAAGGACCATTATTTACAACTGCGAAATCAATTATAGTTAGTAATAAGTGCTTCATCATAATCATCATTCCAATTAATTTGGGCTCGAATCAAAATGATTTTCCTACCATTTTTCTTTATTATGTCTTTGGGTTGGGGCTTGTGGCTTAGTTATTAACCGACGAAAAAAACGGAGGAGGTTATTAATTCGACGCGTATATTTTTTTTTTGTTTTTTTTTTTTTTATGTATGACCACGCATAACTTTTTACATAGTAGTCCGATTGTGATAATTTCTTTTTTTATCGGAAAGGGTCTACTCCGAGGGTGGTCCCATATAAATTTGGAAAACAAAATCGAACCCTAAGGGTCGGAAAACAGGGGATGATTGATTGTTCACTCATTGATTGTAATGTATAACCACGCATAACTTTGTACAGAGTAGTTCGATTTTGATAATTCTTTTTTCATTGGATAGGGTATACCTTGCCAAGTAGTATTAGTACATTAAAGCCACAAAAAAAAAATCTAACAAAAAATTAAACCGCCGAAAAAAACAAAGGTTTATTATTTTTTGCTTTTCTGTTTTTTTCGTCGGTTTAATTTTTTGTTAAAAAGTTTTAACAGCATGAGTCGATCTATCAGCTTAAGCTACGCTTGCCGCTGTTCGTCTTTTAATGGGTGACCGGTGACCATCTATACATACCAAAACCACTTCATACCGCGGATAGCACGTTAAGTCGTTGGTCCGGCTGCGATTCGTCGCTCTTAACAGCTGTTACAGGTCGTCAGAAGCCCGAAAGTCTGACAACCAGTCTCACTAAGGGGTATTGTATTACCCAGTACTTAACTGGGTTGTGGAGGTCAGGTAGGCAGTCGCTCCATGTAAAATACTGGCATTCAGTTGCATCCGGTTAGACTGGAAGCCAACCCCAAAATAGTTGGGAAAAGACTAGGTAGATGGTGACTTCTCTATTAGTCCTCATCTCGGTAGTCATCTCCTTTCTAGCCATATCACCCTTAACACAGTCTATCCATGATTTCCACAGTCTTCCCCTTCTTATAGCCATTCTAATTCATACTCAAAACTTTTTTAAGTGCTTATTTATCAATGTCATTCGTAGGTTGATGTGCTCAAAAGTATTTTGTGTGCCATCGCGACGGATCAGCCGAGTGGACCGTAACACTGAACGGAGAGAAGCAAGCGGTTGCGGCGACAACGGCGACCGGTCCAAACCGCTAAGTGTTCCCCTTGTGAGGGAAGAAGGAGTGTCGTTGAGCTTCTCGCTCGATAGGGGAGACTCGGGTGAGTTAGACTTCATATAAGTAAAAGACACATAATTTGCATGTTAAAAATATTTGAAAAGACCAGTTTAACCATCTAAGTGATATCATACAAGGTTTTTTCTTCGTCCTTCAAGTCGAACCTAGCGATGATGATATTCTGCATAATAAACCGATGTAGATTTTATTTGTTAAAGCATGTATCTCAGGTGTTTCCAACGACAAGATATTGTTTGGTCCTTTGAATCGCACGATATTCTTTGTTATTCATCATAATAATTTAGATTTCTAGATTAGACGACTTGGTAATATTGTTTTAATGATATCGTATTCAAAATAAGCTGCTATACTTACTAATTATTTTTTAGAAAGAAACCCTAAGTATGTATAGGCACCTAAAGTATGGCCTCGGTGTAACTAATTGCGCCTAATTATTTGAGTAGCATCAATATTTAAACGATTCACAGAAGTGACCTTAATAGCTTATCGATGTATCCGTCCACTTATTGTCCTCTTTTCTGTTTAATTAATTCATATTATGTACATAGAGACTAAGAATAATTAATAAAGAGATATTTAAGATATTAATTTCCAAAATATCTAATCAATGATTACCAATTCAATGCTCTTCGGGACCCTTGTTGAGATGGCATCTTAGACCAGCATGGAAAACATTGGTTTCCGTCGAGGCGATTGACTCCAAAAAAGAGCAAAACTACGTCTTAACCTCTTCGAAATCATTCCTAAACTATTTTATTTACACGTTTAGTATTTTTCAGGTTACTACGGAGATCATTCGCCTTACAGCAGTGTGGGTTCCACGCACGATTACTTCTCAATGTGCGATATCTGGGATAGCAACAACCAAGACGATTTCTGCTCTTTCCATCGTAAGTATACATAACTTCGGACTCCCGGCCACCGTAGGCGCGAGCTTGCTGGCGGCGAGAAATGAGGCTCGGGTCGACGGCGCGTAGTGTTCCACGCGCGCCTCAAAGAGATGTCAGCAGAACTGAAGGGGTCTGCTAGGATTAGGACCGATGCCTGCCGGGGTCGCGAGATTGTTCGAAAGAGCTACCGTGGCCCTGGCACATGGGCAACTGAAGGAACACGGGTGGGTTTTAATCAGTAAAAGTCTGACACGCCCTCCTACTCCGCCCAGAGCGAGAGTCATTTGATGATTTCCCATCCAGAAAAAAAAAGTATACATAACTTAACATTACGACCGCATTCCCCGAAGATTTTGGAAGAAATGTACTTCCAGAGTACACTCTCATATCGCCAGTTATGCTTTAAGTTCCATCTAATAGGGGCGAGCCTATTGCCATCAACTGGGCACAGACTCCGAGCTGCTACTGAGAAATTCCTGTTGAAAAACTAAAAACACTACCCGAACGTGAAATCGACCCAAGATTAAGACCTCATCCTCACTAAGGGGCCATCCATAAATTACGTCACACAAATTTCATGATTTTTTGACCTCCCCGTCCATGTCACAGCTGGTCACATTTGTGAGACCTCCCTAATGTGACGTAACATATTTTGCATCTAGACATAGTTTTTTTTTTACATTATTCTTTCATAGGTCATTTTTCGTGTTTTAATAGTACTTTAAATATGTATATTCAATTTTGAAATGTGACGTCACAAAATTTAGGGCCCCTCCCACCCCCTTGTCACACAATGTCACAATTCGTGGACCCCCTCCCCTCCTTAACGTGTGACGTAATTTATGGATGGCCCCTAATAAGACCTTCATTACGTTGTTTTTAACGTTTTCCAACTTGGGTTTTCACCTGACGTTTTTCTTTACTCCCGCCCTAAGACGTTCGAATGTGAAAAAAGGTTCGAATCCCCTGTATTATTGATTCATCCCAAACCTCGATTTTAATATAATTACATCACGTACGTTAAGCCGTTGATCCCGGCTGTCAGTCGTAGATCTTTGTCAGGCGTTATGGATAAAAGCCTAAAAGCCAGTCTTGTCAAGGGGTATCATCATCAAGACACGAGTTCTTAACAAGAACTGAGAGTTTTAATATTAAAGATATCCCTTAGTCGCCTCTTATGACACCCACGGGTAGAAATGGGATGGTGCAATTTTTTACGTCCGGCACCACACGGCACACGGCAAATTACAAATGCACTCTACAAATTCGGATTAAAAATTGCTACACGGAATACGTATCTTTAAACTAACAATATAATTTTAAAAATATTCTACTTCTATAAGTCTAAATAATTTTTTGGTATACCAAACAAAACAAATTAAAGGTACTTGGTAGTTTTATACCAGAAACTGAGAATTTAGTGATTACATATGATCGCTGGCTACTCTAATCCTTGCAAAGATCGTGGCCCCATCTAGCCCGAGGGCGTCCTACCCAACGTTTGCCGATTTCCGACCTTCAGCCAAATATTTTTTTTCTCTATCAGTACCACCAGGCAGAAAGCTGAGTACCTCAAGCAACGGCAGTTGGCAGCGGAGAACGTTCCAGAACATGGCGACCAAGTTTGACGTCGGACATCAAAGTAGCAACAATTTGCTAGGAGTTCCAACCAAGACTAGTAATGCTGCCAGTTCCGATTCACAGGTTAGTTGTTCGATATTCAAAATGTTTCCGTTATTTTTTCTTTTATTTTTTTTAAAGGACTGCATGTTTAGTTTACTCTTGACCTTTTTGCCTTTACCTCATTTGTGGGACATAGAAGAAATGAAATAAAAGTGTGTGCCATTTTGTAATACACCTTTTATTACGTAGCAGTAGGGCTGTTTTTGATATTTTAAGAAGTAAGTGACGTCCATATTCTATTTTAAAAATCCCTTTTGCATAAATTTACACGTGTTTTCCACTGCACGTTCTAGACATCAACATTGGCAATATAATCTATTGAATAATATCAATTCCACAATCTATTTTCCAAATAGACACGTCATGTTAAATATTGAAACGGTGCTATAACAATATAACTGTCTGTCAGTCAAATGATTTGATGACGTCAGAGCTCTCGTGAGGAGACGCTTCCTGTTTGATGTAAATTACATGTGATAGACAGTTGCATAGATAAATGATGGAGTGGATCCGATACCTATTATAATGTGTGTCAGAATTGAAAGGAAACTTCGACTTGATCTTCTTTTAGAAGCTCGTTATAGAGATGATTACTTAGGTAACCGAAGGAACACGGGTGGGTTTTAGTCAGTAAAAGTCTGACATGCCCGCTCCGCCCAGAGCGGGAGAAGTGATTTGATGATTTCCCATCGAAAAAAAAATAGGGGTAATTGTAATTGCAGATCCATGAAATATTTTCCCGTTGACTTTGAGATAGTAACGAAATCCGATGCGTATAGCATTGGGGATGACCATAGGCGTCGATGATTAGTTACAATCAGTTGGTCCAACAACTTTTTAGCAACCCAGTAACAACACAAAATACGCGTTGACGTGGAGTTGCGGAGACCAGCCCGTTATACAAAGCAACCGTAACAAAATAACAGTACCACAAGAAAGTGTTACCACCGTTCTCATGGCAATGAAAACTGTCACACCCAAATTACATTAAAAATAAAAATACGTACAAAATACAGACTCAACTATAAAAAAGTCAGGCGACTAAAAAGGTTAATTTCAAATCAACATTGGTCAAAGGTGTAGCTAAAGGTGTATGCGAATTTGATCTTCGTTATAAAGTAATTAAGTACAATTTTCTGTGCAATAGTCTGCTCAGTGCCAAGTGTTCAAAATGCATCCTGATGGAACTGACGAAGATACACCATGACTTTACTGTACTGACCATCGAACAAATACAAATACTATCGAAAGCTCTAAAATAGGGCTAAAGATTCACTAGGGGCCATTCAATAATTGTTTACAAACAACATTATCAGCATTATCTCCACCGCGTGATACCGGTCACATGATGTCCAGGCTATCGTTCAGTCATGTGAGCCGTTATCAGGGTAATGACAGAACGCTGAAGGTAGTCTGTAGCTGCACCCGCGTTTGTTATGTTTGATTGTGGTGGGTGATGCAATTAGTTAGGTGTTTCGATTGTAGGGCCGTTGTTTGAGTAGGTGTTATGTGAGGTGGAAATATTCCTCAACATATTGTTAAGTATACAGGTCGCTCACAATGGGCGTTAATAGAAGGCTAAAAGTCACCCAAGGGTGAGCTATGCTTGGAGTTTCCCTATGTGATCGAATCGGGAATGAAGAGATCTGCAGGAGAAACAAGGTAACCGACTTAACCCGAAGAATTTCCGCTTTAGTGGCCATGGGCAGGGCACATTGCTTGCAGAACAGATGGCTGATGGGGCTGAAAAGTTCTGGAGTGGCGACCGCGTAACGGCAGACGTAGAGTTGGAAGGCCTTTCACAAGGTGTAACGAACCTTACCTTCCGTAGGCTGCAGGCGTCCGCTGGATGCGGGAAGCCCACATCCGGTTGAAGTGGCGAAGCTTGCGGAGGCCTATGTCCAGTGGTGGACGTCATTCCGCTGAAATGATGATACAGGATGGCAGTGAAAGCACTTACCATGGATTCAGTACCTACATGATTCTGAACTCCCGTGTTGTAGAAATTTTTTGACGGAAATTAAAATAAAATCTGTTCCATCCATTTTGATATCTATCGGCGAAGCATCGATCACCTTCTTTGAGTAACTAATTCTATTGGCGGCAGTAACCACTTTCCATCATCTGAGCCGCGTCGGTTTGTTTGCCAATCTCCCACAATCGTCAAATGCCCTATGAGGAGAAAATTCTAGACGCGCTTACGTGGTTAACATTTAAAATTTTAATTCAAATAAATAATTTCTTTGGAGTAATACTATGTCAGTCAGTCTTTGTTCGGTTGGCACGAGCGTAAAAGGTTGATTAATGACATACCTGTTTTAATAAAGTGTAATCTAGAACGGCTAATAAGTATGAGATATTAAATTACTAAGGCCATTCACTTCAGGCTATCTTTAATTCAGTGAAAATAGTTTCAATGTCGTTTTATAATGGTATTTCTTCGGAAGGTAGGTGATATGATACCGTCAATGAAAACACAATTGAGTTTCTCTGTAATAAAAGGTTTATATTTGTTATTTACATGTTTGTTCTACATCAGTTACCAGATATAATATTAAATTAAGTACAAAAACCTTACCTGTAATAACAGAAACGACATTTAATGCTTTTAATTCCAATATCAATTTCTATTTCCTAACAAACCATTACTTAGCGTTAATAGTTTTTCACAGATGTTCTAATACGACCACAGATACATTAAAGGCGGGTGACATTGCGTCTGCTACCGTAATGACGATGGCGGTAGTAGCGCGGCCTTAATTCTTATTAAAGAAAGTATATTTTCTTTACATATAGAACTTAGTAATTGACATTGAGTAAAACTATACTATTATTTTTGTTATTGTTTAACACTTTCATTGGTCTAGTACCAATAAAAGTATAAAACCGACGATAACACCAATAACATTATAGTTTACAAGTTAAACTACGGTTATCTACTCAATGAGTGAGTAAAACTAGTTATTTCTGACGTAGGCGTAAATCTGTATCAACTCTGTATGTGTGTATACACCGTGACATTTTAGTCGTCTTACAAAGGTTGTCCACTCAATGTATCCGACATAATATACCTCTAGGCGTGATAAAAAAATTGTTACCATTAATTAAGATAATAGTTACTAAGAAAAATAAATAATGCATTAGAATGATGAAACATCATGTTAATAATGTTTACGTATCAGACGGTAAAGAACATACCTACCCAGCGCATGAGTCGACTAGATCATTCCATCTCCATTTTCAATTAGACAAAATATCAATTTAAAACTACATGCTGCGTCATCATAATTAATAATATTTTTATTTTTTAGTTATTCTAATTTTCATTTTTTTCTTATGGATCATTGGATACATGAAGTGGGCTGCCGTTGTAAGCAATAAAAATGTCAAGGTGAATAGTGTGGTGCCGGACATAAGAATAGCACCATCCCATTTTCTTCTCGTAGAAGGTGGCTAAAGCCGTTACTAGAGAATGGGCTACAGCGTTTTCTATACTCGTGGGAAGACCCACCATATTACGATCGCAAACCCGCCTGCCATGCGTGTCGATTATGGCAAAGCCCTCTTGTGGGAGGCTTATGTCTAGCCGTGGACGTCTTCCGGCTGAAATGATGTTTTTGATTTTAGAATTTGAAGTTCTGTTGATAACTGTTAAACTCTACATTAGCAAGGTATTAAAATTTCTTTGTAAAAAACGTTAGAAATTTCAATTCACCTTGAATATTTACAGTGATTCTACTGTAAATATTTATTTTGTTCCTTGTCGTATGTGTCAAAATCGGAAGTCACACTAGGGTACAGATCACATTGAAATGAGTATCTTCAGATCTTGACATACGACAAGAAATAAAAAATGGCCAAGTTACAGTTGTTGCTATAAATCACTATAACTCGCTTTGGTTTTTCTAATTTACACTTTTGGTACATAAAACATAGCAAACACAATGAAATGCTTGTTTTAATGAATCTGTCAAAACATGTCTATAAATTTCCTCCTACCATCATGTCATGAGATACCCATCTTCAATTTATGTTTCTACGTAAGTTCTATAAATATCTACCCCAATAGTCGAAAATTCGAAACCCTACCGAATTGTGAGCTGTAAGCCGAAGGTACAGACGCAGCGCATAAAGCTACTACAATCTGTCAAACAAATTTATTTAAAAGGTTTTCAACTTTATCGCTTAATCATTAGGTTCAAAATGAATTGGAAAAATTTGACAGTTTCGGTTACCTTGATGTGCTGGCGTCTGTACGGAAAATGAATTTATTTCCTTAACCCGCGAAATTAAAATTGACTTAATTTTGTTTTTGCAGTTTGCAGGTCAGTGTCAGTCTGTATGTTTAACAAAATAATCATCAATAAAACCCTCTAAGTTCATAAATCTCATGGAGAGACATTTCATGAAAAAGTCATTCAATATGAGACATGAACTTGAGGGTTGTATAAATGATTTTAATGATTATAATTCTTTAAACCCATATGCAGCAGTGGTGGCCCAGTAGTATAAGCTGCGAATTACGAGGTCATGGGTTCAAACCCAGACAGGCGCTTTACTTTCTCTCAAAACGGTGAAGGAAAACATCGTGAGGAAGCCGGCATGTCCAAGAACCAAAATAATCAACCCGCACTGGGTCCGCGTGGTAGATTACGGCCCAAACCCTCTCACCGAGAGGAGGCCTGTGTCCCAGCATTGGGAACAATATAGATTGATCAAGATGAAAGCCATATTGTTTACAGTTGCAAATTATATTTTAATCAACACATTTGAAATTGAATTGCAAATATCGAAAAAGTATGAACATTTGAATTTTGCGGGCTACCTTATTGCATCTTCCATAAATTAATTTAATTCAAGACTCGAAGGGTCATAAACCGGTCCCAAACAAAAAATATGGAGGTTCGGTCAGTGTCTCGCATCTCGTGAGGACAGGACAAAGCCATTGCACCCTCGATTTTAAACGATAAAGGTCAAATGGCATAGGCAAAATTAGACTATATGATATGCCATATAAAACTGATTTTAATTCTAGAATGTTACAACCACTTGAAAATGTATTAGGCATAAATCCTTTAAAGTTGCAGACTCAGTAGAAGAGTTCGTTATCTTTAAGATATAGCATATGAACAGATGCGAGTGATCGTCATCCATTATTACGTGCGGTAAATGATAGAAGGAAATATAGATTTCCGTTCTACTGCACATGAAAAAGGTTCATTTAAGCGAGTTTTAAAGCCCTATTTAAAAGTTAGGTCCTCCAAAACAAAAAAAAAAAAAAAACTTCACATCGACTGAACACACCTTAAAAAAAAAGTTTGGTCCTAGATAAAATCGGGTAGGTAAAGTACTGGAAGTTGGTCTGCAGGAGTTACCGATAGCACAATTCAGCATAAGGTAAAATATTTGTGTATTCTCGTCATGTGAAACCCAAATGCAGTTTGTATTTTTAGAACGCAAACATGTCAGCATTTCATGGTTTGTTTATGTATTGTCCTTTTTGGTATTGATACGTATTTGCATGTCGTCATACGAAGGTAACTCAGCTAAAAATAAACTTGTGGATACAATAAAATACCTGTATTAGGTACCTACCAATCCACTTGAAAATAAGCCACGTCGGATTTTACAACACTTAAAACTCAAGTATTTTTCGCGACATCCATTGAATAAGAAGTACCTAAGAAACATTATTGCCGACGTTGACATTTATGTTTAACTATACCGTCAAAAATCAAGATCTAATGAGGGTAGCTGAAAAATCCCTCACGTCACGAAAGTAAAGGCTTCAGCGAACAAGCGCGACGCGACATTCGTAGAACATTTTCAATGAAAACTTCGAGAAAGAATTTTACAAAAGTCGCGCCGTGTTCTTGCATCGCGAGTGTCTAAAGAAGCCACTGCCAGTCTACTTGTGAAGTGGTGAATCTCGTGACTACCGGCCAGTGCAACTCAAATGAAACATCAGTAATGTAACGTATTAGCAGTTTTCATAGCGAAATAGACATGAATTTAAGTCAGATGCGCGAACAAACATAGAACTCCCACAATCTAAATGTTGAAAATACGCAGTATCGACTTTTGTACCAACACACTATCAGTTCGTCGCATAGTGACTGATACAATAAATCTAAACAGATAAACTAGAAAAAAAAAACATTTGCCTAGATGTACCTTGTCTAGTAGATAATCTTTCTCATGTGTTACTCCAACAATTAGAACGACTGAACAATCGAGTGATCAATTACTCGAACGGAAACGTTGGCAATGCATCACGTGCTTCTTGCATTTGCCTACAGCGTGTTACTAGATGAATAGTCAAATGCGTGTTGACTTTCTTTTTTTGGCTATAACTCGTGAATGTAGGACGATTGTGTGATCCTGAGCGACATTTGTTTACCTTACATATAAACAATGATAATTTATTGAATCAAATATTGAAATTCTTGCAGCATATCAGTGACATCGTAAATACATTGTATATTTTGTTTCCATTATCAGCTCTGCAGCATTTTGTATGGTGTAATTATTGCAATCATCTTAGGTGGTCTAATTTTGGCGTCGTTTCTGTTATCTGGATACCTTGATCCAAATTCTAATACTCACAAAAACAGAGGATAATCTAAGATTGCCTTACCACATAATGAATATTCGCATTAGTCCTTTGCTTTTAAACATTGGACGTCATGATCACGCTATTCTTTACTGTTAGTTCGTATCATATACTAATACTGGGAAATGTTTTTCTCAATTGTGCATATCGCTTATATCAGCAGTCAAACTAACCTGTGAATGAAACTGATAAGGCAGGTCGGATTTTAACAAAACTTTTTGCTATCATTACCTCCGATTATATTGGTAACGTGACCCTTTAGACTACCTTATACCGGAACATTTTTTGTTTGTTCAAATGTCTTCCACCCATGTAAGCATCCAGCACCTTGATTACATTACACAATTTCAATCACTACCTGAAGGATCTAATCTAGCACGATCAGCCTCTAATGTTCCCACTATTGGGACACATGCTCTGTGAGAGGGAGTGGGCCATAAACCACCTCGCGGGTCTAGTGCGGGTTGGTGGATTCGTAATCTCTGCTTTATATCTTTGCTTGACAGCGTACATAACGCAATTAATGTGGTTTTATTGTCATAAAGAATAGGATTGGCATTGCAAGCGTGTTCCGCAAACACCTCGTTGTTTCACTACGCGTCCCAACTTTAATAAAAATCAAAATATCTATGGTGTGACTAGGCTACTTATATTCTACCATCTTACTGAAGTACCTTCTTACTGACTTACCAAACTCCATCGACGATTTCCTATTTCTTCAACTTTGCTATATTCACCATTTTGTTTTGTTAACAGCTTTATAGCAACAGCACGACGAGCGGTACAAGCGATAGCATTGCCAGCACAGGGTCAGCTATGGTGCACAGGAAGAACAAACTCGGCCTAGCGCTGTTGATCAGCGTCAATGACTCCACGCAAATGTGAGTACGACTTTTTGTTTTATAGTTTTTAGGTTTTGGTCCTTTGTCCGTACATTAGGACCAATTTTAGTGTAGGTCTTATAGATACTTTGCAATTCCAGCAACAGTCCCAACTTCTAGACGTTTAAAGTTTTTTTTTTAACCTATCAGAATCTTGGTCTACATGATTTAAAACACAGTTGTAGCTTTTGGTTTTTGTTAGTTCTTCGAAATTGTATGATGGATTTTTACCTTTTTTTTTAGTGAATTTATTCCGGAAGGCTACTGTGTATAATTCACTAGCTTCCACCCGCAACCTCGTTCGCGTGAAACCGATCCGATCCGATCCGTCCCGTCGCATCGCATCGCCTGTCTGCGGTATTACATCTTTTTCGCTTCGCGTTCTTCTTTCTTTTTGCTCACTCTTAAGAGTTCTATTATGTTAAATAACCTTCCTCAAGAATTGGGCTATCAAATGCAACAAGAATTTTTCGAATTCGTCTGGTGGCTCCAGAGATTATTGCGTTCAAACAAACTCTTCAGCTTTATTATTAGGCCATAGATTGATATATAACTTAGATATGACTGACCTGTTAGTCTAGTGGTAAGTGACCCTGACTGCTAAGACTGAGGTCGTGGGTTCGATTCCCACCCAGGACAAATGTTGTGTGATGAGCACGATCATTTGTTCTGTGTCTGGGTGTAATTTATCTATAATATGTATATATTTAGAAATATATAAGTACATTCATCAGTTGTCTAGTTACCATAGTACAGGCTTTGCCTAGTTTGGGATCAGATAACGGTGTGTTGGTTGTCCTAACATATTATTATTAATATATAGCACCGAAAGTTCAATGTTTTGACATGTCGCTGTTGCACCCGTGCGAACCAGGGGTGCTGTCCCCTAAGCACCAATTCCGTAGTTTCGGCTGAAGTTACGGGCGTTCGTTATCGCTAACGAATATAAGGTTATTTCGGGGCCCGAAGTGAAAATTAACTACATGATTTGACAGGTGCCCCTAATCCCGGTGTTTTGCGTGTCGGAAAAATTTAAATTGTCACTGGTTTCGGCGGATCAAATACTTTCGGGCAAGCCTTTAATTTCGTTGAGGGACTTAGAGGGTAAAGCCACAAGGGCGGGTCGGCTAGGAGGAAATAACGACTGGTGATGATTTTGATTACTGCTATAACAACTTTTGTACTGGTAAATAGGTCTTTGTGTTCATATGCTTCATCATTATTAGGCATATTCTAGGCCATAGTTAGATCCAAGGCGCGACTAGCTTATCTTTCAGATATGAATATGAGTTTATGGCATTTATTTGCCGGATATTATTAAGTAGACGTAGTGATTAAAAATATGTTTGTCTCTTATTCGCATAATTAAAAATTTAGTAAAAAATAAATTACCTACGTTCTTTTGATGAATCATTATCATAAGTTACAAGCATGATTTATTTATCTTAGTAATTTATCGATTTTATAGTTTTTATACTTATGTGCTTGTGGCTCAGTAATAACAGCCGCACCAGTCGATCGGTCAGGTTAAGCTATGCTTGCTGTGGTTGGTTTGTGGATGGGTAGCCATCTGTACTTACTAAGACCCCTCCGGGCCTCGGGAAGCACGTTAGTTCCGGCTGTCATTCCTCGCTCTTTTACTTAGTCTTATAAAAGGAATTACCCAGTAAATGGGTCACGTAGGTTGTCGCTCTATGTAAGATTCTGGTATTTAGCCTCATCTGGTTAGACTGGAAGCTGACCCCAACATAGTTGGGAAATACAAGACAGATGATGATAATGAACGTTTTTGTAAAGGCCGAGTTAGCTGAAGTGCCCGGAATTATCCCACTTTTTACTTACACCATTAAAAACAACAAACACCATTCAAAAGAGTTCTCGATATAAATGGAGGTGTAATTTGTGCTAGCTCTAAAATATTATAAATATATGCTAACCTTGTCACGGGAAAGGATTGTATTTATGTTTACGAAGCTCTTAACTTGACGAGATGAGTTGGAAGGTCATATGAGTGTATGTACCGTTCTATAGCTGATTTGGTTTTTGCTCGGAATAGTGTAATCATCATTATGTAGTTAGAGTAAGCGGTAAGACCAAATTATACGTTTTAGTTTTGCTCCAATATTGCGGTTCAATTGTTACGAGTTTGGCCAATGTTCGCCACTTTTAAATGTTATGTCTAACATCACAATCGTTTTAAATTTATTGATTGTAATAATTCCGTCTAGCTTGTTATGAATATTGCATTCTGTTGCATTTTTTAACTTTTGTTTTAGTTATTAGCGGGCAATGGCTATTTGCTTTCTTTTGTGGGTGGGAAATCATCAAATGGCGTGTCAGACTTTTACTGACTAAAACCCACCCGTGTTCCTTCAGTTACCTATGCCACGGCCACAGTAACTCTTTTGAACAATTCCGTGGCCCTGGCAGGATGGATATTTGTCTGTGAACGTGAACATATATTGACGTGCATTTTCCGGTGTGTGTAAAATGTGAACAAAACTTTAGTCCTTTCGTCTGCAAAATTATTTCAACACAGTTGCAACGCATTCTGAGCTTAAAATTGTGATATTTAGGTGTACTTGTTACTTTACTCAACACGCTTATTTGAACTTCCTCAAAATGTTACGAACTATTTTTAAAAGACCAAAGCTTTGTCTTTATAACTGTGCTTATCGTAATCTTCCAATATTTTGTTCAGTGACGTAGTGAGGCGATGTCTGGAACACTCGCCGCAGTTACAAGCCCTGGTGTGTCGGTTGCGACTGGCGACGTTAGCGGCCGGCGCTACCGGCGGCCGCGTGTCTACGTTGTACCGCGCGGCCGAACATGCGGCCAGCTGGTGAGTGACATATTAAGTGTGACGTAGTGACATGTCTGGAACACTCGCCGCAGCTACAAGGACTGGTGTATCGGTTGCGACTGGCGACGTTAGCGGCCGCGTGTCAACGTTCTACCGCGCGGCCGAACATGCGGCCAGCTGGTGATTGACATATTATGTGTGACGTAGTGACATGTCTGGAACACTCGCCGCAGCTACAAACATTAGTGTGACGGTTGCGACTGGCGACGTTAGCGGCCGGCGCTACCGGTGGCCGCGTGTCTACGTTGTACCGCGCGGCCGAACATGCGGCCAGCTGGTGAGTGACATATTAAGTGTGACGTAGTGACATGTCTGGAACACTCGCCGCAGCTACAAGCACTGGTGTGTCGGTTGCGACTGGTGACTTTAGCGGCCGGCGCCACCGGCGGCCGCGTGTCTACGTTGTACCGCGCGGCCGAACACGCGGCCAGCTGGTGAGTGACATATTATGTGACGTAGTGACATATCCGGAACACTCGCCGCAGCTACATGCATTAGTGTGTCGGTTGCGACTGGCAACGTTAGCGGCCGGCGCCATCGGCGGCCGGGTGTCTAAATTGTACCGTGCGGCCGAACATGCGGCCAGCAGGTGAGTGACATATTATGAGTGACGTAGTGATGTCTGGAACACTCGCAGCAGCTGACCGAAGACCTAAAAGTTAATGAGTTATTGATAAAAAAGAACTACTTACCCAATATTGGTCTGTACTCTAGACAATAACTCGACTAGGTATTCGACCGGTCTATTCTGTAAACATCTCACCGTAAATACACAAATAAGGTGAGCTGTCTTCCTCCTGATGCCAGGGATTGACATTATTGAGTCATCATCATCAGCCGACAGCTATCCACTACTGGAAACATGGTTCCCCAAATGCACGCTACTCAGCTCGATTCTCGGCAACTCTCATCCAACTGCTACCAGCCACCCTGCGAAGATCGTCGCTCCACCTAGTTTAAGGTCGTCCTACCTTACGTTTACGGATCGTTGTCTCCTCACTCAAGAACACGTCTACCCCAGCAATCATGGGTTCTACGGCTGATAAGGGTGGCCGGCATTATTACACTATTGACTGCTCACTTCAAATTCACTTTACTGTGAGATTTTTACAGGTGGTCTTTAGCCTTCAAAATACAGTACACTAACCCAAAACTACAACTATACTAAATAACGCCTATTTCCTTAGGTTATCAGACCTGGTGTACGGGCCGCGCCTCCAACCGGTGTGGTTGAATCTAGTCACGGGCGACTCGCGGGCGTCCAACAAACTCGCCGAAACACTACTGTCTGATCTCTGCTCCGTACTGTCTGTGGGAGACACTAAGACCACTAACTTGTAAGTATTATTATAAATTGTTTTTCAGTTTTGAGTTGGTGCTTTTTACACTACCAGATTTACCAAGGGGTATCGTACCTATAACCCAGTGACTATTCAACTGCATCAAATTGGACTAGATGTGACCCCAACTTAGTTGGGAAAAGTCTAGGCTAGATGCTAGCTGATGATGACTTGGTTCCTTTCATACAATTCTCTGGCTTCACCTTTAGAAGCTGCAGATCATTCGGCCAATTTATTTCTAGCTACCACGATTTTGATTTTGAAACAAAACATTCAGCCAAAATGACGGCTGCGTTGTCGCTGATATCGACGTGGTAGTGGCGAATTTGTGGGCAACAATGTTTGAATAACTATCGTGGCAGCGACACGAAGAAAGACATTTTTTTTAAACCAAAGAATTCTAACTAATCCGGGGAAGCATTACCACCAAACCCCAAGTACTACTGTTGTGTCCTGGATTGATACAAGTATTTGAGACGCCCATAACCGGCTGAAACCATTTTTGAATCACAAAGGCCTGCTTGTCTACCAACAGCATAAAATATTCACCTAAAAACTTAAGTTTTTTTTTTTTCTGGGTGGGATCATCATCAAATGACGTCTCCCACTCTGGGTGGAGCGGACGGGCGTGTTAGACTTTTACTGATTAAAACCCACCCGTGTTCCTTCATCCACGGTATCTCTTCCGAACAAATCTCGCGACTCTGGCAGGAAAAAACCTAGGCTTTTGACATATACAAAATACATGAGTCAGATGCTAAAAATATAGAAAACGTAAAAAGTCTATGATTCGTGGACTATTCCTGTCTAGGTTGTTAGCCCCATTATCCACTATTTTCAACTAGACATTATATATTCCCACGATAAAGTCCAATCTAAATAAATTGTAGTATTCTTATGCCCACGCAAAACTGAAATGAATGAAATAATGAATAGAAATTCTGTTTGCTGTCTCAAGCGTAAAATTGTTACGATCGATTGAGGTAATCGGGTTACTATGATCGTAAGTACCCCAGAATGTACATACTATTTCAATAAAATGCTATTTTAAATGTTACTCTATTTAAATAAATATCAATACTATTTACAATGTTCTTACTACAAAGCTACCATTTACTCGGTACGTCTTTTATTGACTTGAACATGCCCTCGCAGCTGAGAGTTTGTCATGCTCACTCAAATGTGTCGCTGGTGGTGGCGTGTGTGTTGATCATTAAGTTCTCTTCAAAATGGTTGAGCTAAGTGGAGCTGATCCATACGTCATGTTCGTGAACGGGCGCCATCATTAGGGACTGGTCATCTCTTGGCTGCTACGGCTTATTTTAATTTCTGATTGTTATTTTATTTTTGTTTTAATTGCAGATACTTTTAATGTGTACGTATTTTTATATCGTTCTCACATTGATAATTTCAACATAAATGATGTCTATATGTAACAAAATTTTTGATTCAAAGGAGTGTCCATGGAATTCCTGGCCCGTTCTTCTCCATAGGTACCTACTACACTTTGGATTGGGCATTTAGCTTCATTTTTCTGAATCACCGCCACTTGATAATTCAAAGGTGCCTGTAATTGGTTTATTTGAAATAAATGCTTTAGAGTTTTGAGTTCAGTTTTGAATGTAAGTTGTGGAGCTCAGATAGGCAGTCACTCCACGTAAAATACTGGTATTCAGCTGTATTTGGTTAGACTGGCCGCTGACCCTAACCTAAATATTAATAATAACCAGCCTGTATTGCCCCTCTGCAGGGCAAAGGCCTCCCTTTCCTTTTCCACTCAACTCTAGCCTGAGCCAATAAGGACCAGTCCCACACGCAGGCGTCGAGTTCGTCCCGCAATCTACGCCTGGGTCTTACGTGATGCCGTTTGATGTTTTCGGGGACCTATGTTATGGTGGTCTTAGCCGGACATGCAAATGTTTCCGGACCAGTTCCATTGGAAAAACGCTAGGCAGATGATGATGACTATTTACAACGTATTTCTAATTTACAATATAAATAGATTCGCTAGAGTAGTATCAGAGAAGTGATTGTTTGACGTGAGAAAGGTGAATAATGGTTGGCGTCATTTGTGTATGTAATTCCCAATTGTCAGGAAATCACACGTAATTACCTAATTTATGACTTCAATTATAAAATGCTAAGCTAAAAGGTGGATTTCTTAGGAAAATTATACAAAATTCAATCGATTTAATCAATTCTTTTATTTAAGCAATGGATGCAGGAGTCCGGCACGTGTCTGCTAATCTATTCAGATCCGCTGATAAAAATAGAAAAAAAAAAACTTTAGAGGTGTCAAGGGACACCCGGATGGGGCTTCTCTTCCTTTCCAGGATTCATAATAGTTATAATATTTTAATTATTTATTATGTACAAAAAACCTGTATACACTCAACAAAAATATTCTCTCTCTCTCCCTATCTCCTTCTCTCTCCCTCTCTCTATCTCCCTCTCTCTCTACCTCTCTCTCCCACTACCTCTCTCTCCCTCTCTCTCTCTACCTCGCTCTCTCTCCCTCGCTCTTTCTCTCCCTCTCTCTCTCTCCCCCTCTCTCCCTCTGCCCCTCTCTCCCTCTGCCCCTCTCTCCCTCTGCCCCTCTCTCGCTCTCCCCCTCTCCCGCTATCTCCCTCTCTACTCACAACAAAAAAACAACAACATACAAAATATATACGGTCGAATTGAGAAACCTCGTCCTTTTTTTGAAGTCGGTTAAAGCATGTCGTGACAACTTTTCGTAAGAATTTTTTCCGTCTAGCCCACTTTCACAACGCGCGATAAGGAAATTCGTTCCAAAACACGAATAAGTTCTATTATGAAACTTTAGGAATGTAACAAGAAAAGTAAGGGTATTTTAAACGAGATATTTGTTCAAATAATTTAAAACGACATCATCTAATTAATCTAACCCACGAATATGTCTAGTTTCAACGTCCCATCACTTTCTACGCCCAAATAGCTGCCTAGTGACTGTCTTCAACTATTATTTTTATCTTGATTTAGTGGCCCGATCACATGATGTTAGGACTCACACAATGAAAGAGATTAGTACGACAGGCGCAGAAATGTATGCTGTATTGTAAATCACGTAGTAGACAGATAATAAAAATCTTAAGGGAAAAACATGTTGTTGACTGCAAACTATTTAAACAATAAAAGTTAAAATGAATGTCTTTTACTTGGTCGAGTCGCTGACACGTGTATTTCAAAATTGGAAGTTCTTGAAGAATTTCTAATAGTAACTCGTATGGACATCTGCCACCAAGCATCTTTGCTGAGAGTAGTGTATCTATCTAATAGATATTTAAACATTGTCTCATGTACTCAAGTGGAGGCAACTGCTGTCACTAATGTCATCTGTCAGTTACGAGAAATGGCGGGAAACAGAATTAAGTGAGGCAGGTCTAAAAATGGCAGGCAGGTCGGCACGGCGGTCGAATGGCATGGTCGGTGGTGGATGGTGGCGGGTGGTGAGGCAGGTCTGCACGGTAGCGCTTCGTGTGGTAATGAGCCAGTGAAGAGATATATTTAACTATGATAAAGAATCGACAGGATTCTACGCTGAGGATCATACCAGTTTATAGGTAGTGCTGTTTATCAGCCAGATTAGCTATTTCGCCTTTGTGTCTGGGCTGGAAATGCAAATGCGTAATGCAGATATTCCTATATAGGTGCTGGTGACTGCTTACGATCGTTAGCTTTTTCACCAGGGATGAAATTCTATCAGAAAATCAGTGAAGGATTACGTATAATATTAAATGGTCGCGAATTAAGAGTAGATAAAAGATATATAAATGTTTATTACACATTAAATTTTATACAAAATATGCGCCACACCCGCGATAGAAATGATGGTAGAAAGGACCAAGCTTATTACCAGACACACATAAGAAGCATATTTTTGATCCTACCGCCCACAATTTTCTTAATGTTTTGATCCTTTTATCTGAATTTTCATTCGAAATTTTGGCGAGTTTCGGTCCCTTAATTTTTTGATAGAAGGACCAAAGTTAAGAAGCATGCTAATGAAAGGACCAACGTTGATGACGCTTGCGGATGTCAAGACTATATACAAAATTTGCGGATACAAGCAATAAACTAAAAGGACCGATTTCCCTATCGTCAGACAATTCTTATCTGAAAATTAAATCTGGCGGTTATGCATATCTTCTACACAAAATCGCGATCTTCATTCCTTAGATAGAATTTATCTATAGGTTGTGAAATCGATCCAAAGTCAGCTAAATTGTAAATTTTAGAAGCAAACCCACATTTGAATACACAATGAAATAATTAATCTACGTCGGGTGTAGGGAAAAGGAATTTTATCGTTTTGTTTGTAAAATGTCTCGATTTGATCTTAAATCGTGATGACAAGTGACACCCACCCACCAGGAAATTCCTAGAGATTCAAACGTGTATCGTTTAGTAAATGCTATGTTTTTTAATACGCAGGTGTTTTTGGCAGGTCACACAGAAAATGTCCAGTTATTTTAGGATTAATGTTTATGAATATCTAAACAGATCTATCATTGTCAAAATGATACAAGTTTTATTAGGTAAATGGCCGAGATGGTTTTTCTCAAATAATTTGGCTCGAGTTCCTAAATTAGTGTGGAATGTATTAAAGTCAATTGACGTAAAGAGAAGGATACATTAGCGATAAATTACCGACTTCCTTCCTGTACAAATTCGTACACTTTGGTCTTGAGCATACTTCAAATATTACAACAAATCAAACACTTGAAGATTTCATATCAAGAAGTTGATGACCACTGTGTGAGGTTATGGACCTCTGGTGACGAAACGCGTTGCAGCAAAAAGACACCGGCCAACCATTCCTTAGATTGAGTATAAACAAATACGGTCTTGTCAATTAGTGCAAAAATGTTGGTACTGCATGGTTTTTGTAATAGCTCTCATGTATCTATACAAGCTAGTGGTCACCTCGTGATCGAAATACGACCATAATTTGTCGCGAAGTGGTCGAATGTCGACCATGTCATTTAGCACTTAATGTACTTCTAATTAGGGAATGCAATCTCGTCTCGCCGAGATCCCGATCTCGCGAGATCCCGGCCATATTTTACGAGATTGTATCTCGTCAAATTTCGTACGAGATCTCGCGAGATAACGAGATCGACAAATGCAGCGTGACGACGTGTATTTCATAGCGCGGCTGCGCGCGAACTGAATCCTGGCCGGCCGTGCGGCAAAAAAAGAAATGAATTTGTACGGAGCTGGTGGACTTTTAAACTTCGTACATAACTGCCTCTCAACTGTGGTTCCCACAAGTGTTGAGGCAGAACGAGCATTTTCAGCAGCAGGGTATTTGGCATGCAAAATCAGAAGTCGTCTGTCAGATGATACTCTCGACATGATGTGTTTTTTGAGAAGCCATTTTCAGACAAACTAACTTGCCTTTCCGTACCTTGATAACTTCATCTGACTTCTACTTTAAACTTCTTTTATTTGATTAATACGATCTCACAACATTTATTTAAGAACTTGTGAAGTTAAGTTTTTGTTTTGTTGTATTTATTTACCATAAGTAATGTTCCTATTACTCTTAATTATTGAAACTAAAGTAATAATTTACAAAAGACTAAATATAGATAATTATTGTTTTGTTAGCAATATTGTAAGAATTTGAACTGATTAGCTACAGTAGGTATAATAATTATAGATATAAACAAATATTATTAGAGTTAGAGACAAAATAATAAGTACTCTGTTGATTTTTAAAATAAAATTTACATTATTTTTATAACTAAGCAACGCAGTTTCTATTTAATTACATATCATGTCAATTACTAGTTCTTAAAACAAGCATTTGCATATGTTTTAATTGCGATTCTCCCAATCTCGCGAGATCCCGTAATTTGCGAGATCTCGCGAGACTGGGTTTTGAGTCTCGCGAGATCTCGTTAGGCGGAAATCTCGTACGAGATTGCATTCCCTACTTCTAATGTATTATTATATAATAATAATTTAAAAATTTCCTCCCGCTATGATTATACTTAGAGAGGGTTACTGTAGATGAATATTATAATTAGATAAAGCTGGAGAGTTTGAGTGTATTTTTGTTTGAACGCGATAATATCCGGAACTACCAGTAGATTTAAAAAAAACTTTTTGTATTTAACATTACACTACTCTTAAGGATTCGAGCAGAAATAAAAAAGTCAGAAAGAAGAAAGAACGCTTAGCAAAAACGCGGGCAGAAGCTAGTTTCAAATAAAGTTCCGCATCTAACTGCCAAAGTGCCAACCGTCCTTCTACGGATTCCTAACATCTTGAAATTCTTGTGTTAATATTTTATTATTTCCTATAAAATTCACGTGATGTGTGTAGGCGATAGAGAGATATTTTACAGTCGTTAAAGATATATGTCGGTACTTCGCGGCGTTGATTATACGGCTCATCAGATAACTGGGCATAAACATAATCACATGATTTTGTTAAAGCTCCCGCGCAATCTGTTAGCTGTTATATAATGTTCTACAAACGTAATAAAGGTAACGTATTAAACAATAATTACAAATACAATTGTAACATAAGCACCCGCTTTAATATCCAATGCAAACAGCATTGGATATTAAAGCGGGTGCTTATGTTACAATTGTATTTGTAATTATTGTTTAAACAATGAGCTCACAGAGGTAATTTTTGTCATTGCAAGAGCTTAACATTTCAGGTAGTTAATTGATCCCGGGGTTCGCGAAGACGAATGATGATAAGAGGATTTTATTACTTTATATCTAAAATTCTATTACAGTAGCATAAAATGTTGTTTATACTCGAGATTTTCCTGCTTATATAAGTTTGATGCTCAATCTCTGAGTCACATCAGTCACCTCAGCGAAACAAAATTCAGTATTTACTTAGCTTTGCACAAACTACTCATAGACATTCTCGCAAAAATACTGCCAATTCTCCTTCCACAAATACGATGACAAATCTACAAAAAACCGCGAAACATACATAGTCCATTATTTTTTTAATCAAAACAGTCGTTTCATTAGTCATATTTCATATCGGACCTCGTGGCACCCACGCGCCAATTATATAAATTCGATAATCAATCTCGACTCCAGACGTGACTATCGCCTCGTTCACTGTCTGGAACGCGTCCAACGTCGCCTATTAATTACAAAATAAAAAAAAGAACAACAGAAACTCTATGCTTATATTTTGGCGCGATTACGCACGTCAATTATCTGAAACAAAGTGTGAATGGAAATGCTGTCTGTTTCTTTTCTTTAGTTTATTTTTCGAAGTTAGTCAGGTAATGCTACTTATCTATTTCCGTCGTAATGTTTACGTATTAAACTCACGTGATTCCTGATGTTGTTTTTTTTTATAGATTGACGTCCGTTCAACGGATTGCCCAACATTGTTGTGCAACACAGGTCTACGAAATAGTTTC
This sequence comes from Aporophyla nigra, assembly GCA_947507805.1. Taxonomy (NCBI): domain Eukaryota; kingdom Metazoa; phylum Arthropoda; class Insecta; order Lepidoptera; family Noctuidae; genus Aporophyla; species Aporophyla nigra. Next base: position 9,428,732 of record OX382295.1, read on the forward strand.
GCATAGCTAGAAATATATTGGCGATGATTTGAACACGTTTTCAGATGATTTATTTAATCAATTCTTTAAATGTATACATATACAATTTTTATATTTCTTTTACTTAAGTAATTTAAAAAGAAAACTTGATAGTGATAATTACATTATTTTCATCAGATTATATGAATCGATTCAATTTAACCGTTAACATTGAATTTGTGTTATTTGACTTCTTGTTTCACTCTTTCTTCAGTCATTCCGATATCTTTATTTACACACTATTCGATCGAAGGCTACTTCACACTTAAATACATCTATACTTTCAATTACTTAGTGCATATTTATTATGCGACACGTTCTTATTAAGAAATTATGTGTTATTTAGCTAATCGCAAATCGTGATCTGTTAATGAGCGAACCAAACACTGATTAGCGTGATCGTGACTGCACTCGACGTTCTAAAGAGGTCTATCTTTCGTTACAGTTTCATCAGCACGCTTCTGACGCACGTGCTGACTTACCACCTGGGCTGGGTGTCCACTGTGAGTCCGTACGACACCATCGACCACCAAACAAGAACACAGGACACGATGGAGTTCTACAAGCCATACAACGCGCTGTGGGCGCAACTCAACGATCTCTGCGGAAGCATTGGCTTCCCTCCCCGCGCCGCCCGCACCATCATCAGCGGCCCAACCAACACACAGTTCCTCAACAGACTCCTCGCCGTACTCACCTACTTCTTGCGCTGTGGCGACGTCAGACGAAACGACTTCCAATTCCAAGACTGTACCATCAAAGAAAGTAAAGTCGTATCCGTGACGCCGACGGCTGAGCCTGGAGGCCTGCGCAGGACCGCCACGCACGTCACGCAGCTCGGGCAGTGCGGCGCAGACAGTTTGACAGTACCGACAGTGAATACTCAGAACAGTGATAGTAGTGTCAGTACGTTAGCGGCAAGCGAGGTCAGCATCAAGCGATCACCCACGCTCGCCAACTTAGGTCAAAAGCTCTCTAATAGCTCCGAGTTCACAGTTATAGACTGTAGTTCAACGAGCGACGTACCAGTACCCAGCCTACTGAAGAGGAACCCTACTATGATGCTGTCGTTGAAAGCCTCCTCAGATTCTAGTCTTAACTCGTCGCTCTCAGAGAACGAGACGGAGGACAAGAAAGTTTTGTTCGTGTTAGGTGATAACGACAAACTAGTGGGGCTGAAGAACAAGTCAGCCGACGGGAAATCCGTAAAGAAGTCATCCAAAATCCACAATGAACCCCTAACCCTTGAAGTACCAGAGAAATTGACTGAAACGTGCAAGAAAGGAGGCTGTGAGCAGGACAAACGGGCCGACAGTCCGTCCAAATGCTGCGGGCAAACGCTTCAACATTCCAAACCAATCAAACATTCCGGTTTTAAGTTCGAGTTCGATAAGTACCCTCAGATAGTCACTAATTATATGAAGAGCAAAAACTTAGAGATATTAGATAGGCACTATATTGGTAAACCGGGGAATTTGAAGTTGGATAACTTCCAGTTTGACCCCACGATCGTGGCGCCGATACAGGAGGAGCGGTGCGAGACTTGTGAGAAGTGTCAGATGATGGAGTCCTTGCTGCAGACGCCGACCAACGCTTCCGAGATGGAGTATATGAACGACATGCCCCGACAGATAGAACCACAGTTCGCTAAGGAAACCGTCGTCGAGTCATCTCCAGAGCGAGAGGTATCACCGAAAACATTTGTGCGCCAACGTAAAGAAAACACAGTCGTAGTTAACTTCGTGAAGTCTAAAGAAGAAGTTTGTGAGCCGAAAAGGCCTGATAGAAGGTTGAACAGGCAGAAGGCTGCGGAGAAGCTGGTGGACGTGCAGCGAATACTGCAGTTTCCTCTGCGCGCACTGCGTGAGGCGGGCGGGCCGCGCGCGATGTGCGGGTTCGATTCCTCTCTGCTGGGCGCAGTCACCGATCACTATGTACCTGATTTAATTTTACAAGGTTAGTTTTTTTTTTGTCGTTATTGTTAACCTGAAACACGATCCTAAAATGTTAGCTAGGAAGCTCAGACGAAATAGCCAGTTTTTAATCTGTCAATTATTTTATCACGTTTTTGTTATAAATTATATCTTTATAAAGGAGATCACACATTCTAGGATATTCTTATTTTGGCAATTACATAGTTTTAAACTACTCAAAACGCATAATTTTTACTCAGGCGTCAACGTAGAGAATATTTTGGATTCGGAGGTATATTTCAGGTAAGAATTAGAACGTCAGTGACGGTAAACATTATTATTTTGATAGCCCAAATACCAGTTGCTAAAAATAGCTGCCAAATAAAGTTTAAACAAAAAGTTCATGCGGTTGTTTTGATAGCTTTGCTTTTATTGTAATTTATACTACGCCGATAACAGAAGGACTAGTTCACAGTGTTGTATGTGTCAAGTGGTATCATCACCCAGCTCTAAATAGCGGGATGGATCTTACACAAAATAGCGGAAGGACATCATTTATTTCATTTAAAGATCGTTGCACATTTTTGTTCGCAAATATATGACAGCGTTGTCGCCATAAACAGATATGTTTCGATTACTGCCACAATTTAAGTCAAATGTTATTCATTTCAGAGGGCCAATTCCCTTTATTTTAAGCATATTACAGGCTGACTGCAGTCGCAATCTGTCAAAAAATACCTATAATTTCCCTAGTTTTTACTAGATTGCAACTTGACTTTAAACGTCTGTCTTCTAATCGCCATCGCATTTTTTTTACAAATCGCTGAATTCTTTTGAATGTAAAAGTAAGTCTGACCTCTGAAAACTGGGATCTTTTCCAAGGCAAAGTAATAGATCGAATAATATCTTTTATCGCGGGTATTGGCTGGCTGCATCGGAAATAAATAAATAACAAAGTAATAATAAGCAAAGTACTTTCACTGTCATAATTATAATATACTATTTTTATAACATATGCCGTTCTCATTACAGGAACGATTGCCAAACCGAGTGTGTGGGAGCCAGAACTACGTCGCGACTTGGACCTGACGTCGTACATCAACAAGACCACGGAGTCGCCTGTCCAGGCTGTCGCTATCATAGGAGACATTAATACTTGGTAATTATCATCTCCATTTCTTCTCGTGCGTGTCGTAGAATAAGATACTTAATATGCACCTACTTTTTTCACCGAACTCAAATCCGAAACAATGTAATAAAATTTGGTGGTCCGTACTCGTACAGTCAGCAATGAAAGTCGTATTTGCTTTAAATCATAGTTATGTTAAGAATAACATTATGCTGGGTCCCCGCAGGATTAGTTGGACATTTACATACATACATAAAATCACGCGGTTTTCCCATGGGGGTAAGCAGAAACATTTATAATACATCCTTCCAGATGTCGCTCATGTGGTGCCTGACTTAATAGCACCATCTCATTCGTTCCCGTAGGTGTCGTAAACGGTGACTAAGTGACTTACTAGAGAATGGGCAGCAGCGTTTTCTATCCATTTTACCACCATACTGCGGTCGCTAACCCGCCTGCCAAGCGTGGCGATTATAGCATACCCTCCAAAAGTGACGAGTGCTAAGAAAAAACCGCCCCTAGTGTACGATGACCCGCCTACCTTTGGCGACGGCGATTGGGGGTAGCCTATATCCAGCAGTGGACGTTTTTCGGCTACAATAATGATGATGAATTTTCATCTCAATTTATGTGAGCATTTTTATTTACTCCTAATTTCTTCTAATACTGATTCATGATCACTTAAACATAACCACGATACATTCTTGTACCACAAGGTTCAGTTGAAAACCAGCGTCAGGCACTAGTTGTCTGGCATTTATGCTGAACTGGACCTATTTGACGCAGCCGTGAGGAATGCAATACTTTTTGAGTCTATTGTTTCTGTATAAATATTGTGTGCCTGGGTCATATAAATATTTTATTTAGTTTTTCCTGCGCATTAAATAGAATGTATTTTTAAACAATGACAGACTGACCACATTGCCGTCGTTGGTAGTCTGTTCATGCAATGAATTTACGAATCGTCTCACTTCACAGAGAATTCGCGTCCCACACACACACAGATTAAATATTTGTATTGATCTTCATATTTGCCTGTCCCTAGGGAAGTGCGAGTGGTAGGCAGAGACTGCGGCTCGGGCGGCATGTCGTCACTGGTGGGCGCCATGCTGGACACGCTGCCCGCTATGTGGAAGGCGCGCGTGCCTGCGCAACAGGTAACTTATACAACTCTTGCATTTGATCTAGATCTGTGGAATATAAGTAAAAAAAGGATAAGTTAAATACACATTTTAAATATCGAACAGTATATAAAGACTATTAATACACTGTACTCGAGTTACCCGACATAGCCACAATGATACAAATATAATTAAAAAGAGATAATCTTCTATTGATTGAAACAACAACACAACTAATAATTTTTGTTAGCCTACAACTCATGTTCACTATGTGGAATGCAAAGAAAAAATATCCACCAAAAATATACCATTTTTACATACCCAGTGCTTCGTAAAGCATGTTAAGCAGTTGGTCCCGGCAGTCATTCGTGGGTCCTTGACAGCCGTTATGGGTCGTCAGAAGCCAGAAAGTCTGACAACCGTTCTTACCAAGGGGTATCATATTACCCAGTAACTGGGTTGGAAGGTCATACATAGTCGGTCCATGTAAAATACTGGTACTCATCTGCATCAGGTTAGACTGGAAACCAATCTCAATAGGGTTGGGAAAAAGCGAGGCAGATGATGATAATATAAAAGTTTGAAGCCAATGTCATCGTCAAGACTCATCCGTTTTCATTATCATTCGTAATTAATACAGATTCTAGTCTGAAATAAACAGAAAACCTAATAACAGTATTTTCTTCTTTTTCAGTGCATATCCTTCCTCGAAGGCAAACTCCGTGAATTCTGCGTGCTATCAAAAACGTTATCCGACATGCTGATGTCAACTGACTTCTGTGACATCGCAACGTTGACAAAATCACTGAACATTGACGTCAACGATGTACCTCTGCTACTAGCGGTCGCGACCACACACACGCCACAAGTCGCCACGAGATACGGTCTCAGTTACGGATAGCGTTGAAGAAGCGTGGGTAATACCACGCATTGGTTCGGTTGAGTAATCAGATAAAAGATTGTGTTTGGAAAGTTTTACTTTTCTGCTGGCAGGCACAAATGTCGGGTTTATTCGCCAGGCAGAGGAAAACTTCTCACAGATTGCAGATACAGATAGAAAGTTTGAATTAAGATAGCCCTTTTATAACTATGGGGGGACCGATTTTATCTACTGTACCAGGGGCACTATCATGGCTTGTGACTGCTTACCAATTATCTATACATATATCTAGATTGTCCATTCGATAAATTGTACGTGATTATTGCAGCTCGTGTAACAAACTCTTTCCTCACATTCAGCAGTAATATTTAACTGAAAGTCATAAAAATGTGTAAACATCCGCCATTGTAGTACGCTTGAATTGTCCCTGCTGAAGATTTTTTGCTTAATTCGAATCTGTAAGTTTTGAAATTAGCAATTTTGATACGCTTAATAATCACAAATTATAATATACGCAATTTTTAAATGACGTATGCCGTAGTTTAAATCGGTTCGAAGCCAAAGGTCAAAAGTGCGTCGTATGCTATCGACATTCGGTTGGAATTCCTCCTGCGCTTGCGTCGGCTTGCGACGTTGCTCTATGTCACGTTTGCGTTACGGAGTAGTAAATAAATGGAATGCCAATGTTGAGTCCAATGTGTGCAGAAGCAGTGTGTATGTCACAAATAATGGCCATCCCGATATAAATCGGAATGCTACTACTAGACTGTATGAGGCGCCATGACATGTGCGGTCTCTTCCGCAAACGTCATCAATTTTTCAAATTTTTTCTTCAAATTGCGTAGTTGTTTTTAATTGCTACGTGCATCCGTTGTTGACGTAGAATGTATTCAATAATCACGTTTCAAAGTACACAAAAATACTTTTAAATAATCACTTCCACAGTCTGATTACACAGATGTCAGTTTGCTTATATTCCTTATACATAGTTATAAGACAAAGTTGTATTAGATATGAGTGACAATCAATAAGTACGATCCGAAGTGTATTTTGAAAGGATCTAAAATGTAGCTGAGATTAAATTCGCTTGTCAGTAGCCGCTGCAAAATATTCTTCTTATAACTTGCTATAAATAAGGTGGAATACTTAATCGTTAGGCAAATAAATATTGGAAAGCGGAATTTTAGAGGCCCGCGCAGTATTGGTATATGCTAAGTAATCTTCATAATGCCCGGTTGGGAACCCGCGAAAGTAATTATTTAATTGTATATAGGTAATATTAGAAAATATCGCTAAAATGCATAATAATCATTGATGTTATTAAATTATAAAAACTTGCCATGATGTAGCAGCAGTTTGACGGAGACAAAATGCAGAACAATCTTTAAAACTATTTCAGAAGTTTAACTTTGAAATATGATACAAATTCTTGCAAAGCGTTGCGCGGGAATCTGTGATGTTTAATTTAATTTTTATAATATCCGATAATTTGTATTATTGTAACTGTTGTGGGCAAAGTGCACTAAATATGAAATGTGGGCGTCTTCAGGGCGATGACAGTATTGAAATACTAAATTATAATTACTTAAAAAACGTGTGAGCCTTGCCCAGTCGTTGTCAACATTTTATGAATAGTGGACTTTGCCCGCAGCACAGTATCTATTTTGATTGTGATAAATCGTATAATATTATTCGAACGTTGGTCATTGTGATTTGAAATCAGTTCAGGTTTTTAAAAGGCCTACGTATAATTGTGATAGTCAATTAAATTTTATAAATTTATTTATACATTGTAAGCTCAGAAGCTGTCAAGATATTTTATTATAATATATTTTGTTTATGGGAGCCACGTTGTCGATGCAAGAAACTGTTCAGTATAGTCGCGTAGATGTAGGAATTTGGCAGCACTCGGCAGCTAGGCAGTGATATACAGCTACAATAAAAAAAAAAACTGGCTTGGGATTCAAAAAATAACTTGTCAACATTAGATACTATATTACGAAATAACGTAAAGAGCTAGATTCATATATATATTTTACTAGCAGTGAAGTTACTGGTACATAATAATATGGGACTTCGATAAGCTGAACAAATAATAATCAAGACTAAATATAAACTAATTAGAATTGTCCTGGCTCTGCTGTTCACCGGCTCAACTAAACTTAAAGTATTGCCATCTCTTTCTCTCGTACAAAAGAGGAAAAAGATGGAAGTAAACGACAGCTGTCAAATGCGTAGCTAAAACTTAGACGCTTCACGCTACAGTTTGACATCTCTAAACAGTTACTTTCCCTTTCTTGCTTAGGCTAGTGGTAAGGATAGCAATACTCTTAGTTGAATCGATGTGCCACAGAATCAGTACTAAATATTCTTCACAAAATATAATACTCATCGATTTTATAATAGAGCGAAGTTGCCAATCACGATACTTTCGATGCAGAAACATTCCATTGCGTGTTTTGATATCCGCTTTGTATAGTAGTTGTTAGAAATAGCGTAATGGAGTATTTGGAGTTTCGTGATTGGTTTAATCGTGACGCCCGCACACACATGGCTCAGGTCCGTTACACACTAGTTACATAATGATTATATAAAGAAAAAAAATAAGAAATGTCATTCAAATATTAATATATGGGCTGGTGTTATTAAGTAAGTAATAAAATTCTTAATTTGAAATGTTTAAAAAAGTTGTAGGTGAAATAAATCTATTTATCTCTAGCTCTAGCACACATATTGTAGTGGCCACTGTATTAAAAAAAATATTATTATTATTTATTACGTATATTATAGCTAAGTGTGTAGCGGTCTTCTATTTAGAACAGCATATTGTAATTCCTAGTTCAAATATATTCGCATCAATGTTCGTTATGTAATAAGGAACATAGTAAAGTATAACTTTGACGTAAAACGTTCTTCCTTTCAATAAAACAAATTTTTGTATGCAGCAATTTGACTTGTGCTAGCGCTTCTGTCGATCGTAGAATTTGAGGATTTTGCAGCTTACGTAATGATTACATTTTGGGCTTTAGTTGCAAGTCTGCATTGATGTCCTTATTACACTTATTATTTTCTACCTTATCGACCAAATTTCAAGGTTCATTTTCGATCGTTAGAAGCGTTCAGGTCAATCTCTGCAATACTTTGCAATAAATTAACATCACATTAAATAATTAATTTGCGAACCTGTGTGTGAAAGGCAACTCCTGTATTAAGGCTGGGATACACATGCTAAATTATAGTACAATGCATGCCAATTCCGTGCAGATTCTACCCAGTAGCACACAAATGGTACAATATTTTTATCTCATGAAGTAACGCGCGCTTTATTTGTGTTTACTAAGTGTTTTAACTTCCTGTGCATGTGTGTGTAACTGTAGGAGCTCTCGGTACCTTCCAATACAATAGCAAATTCGAAAGTATTGCGTGTACGTGTGTGTTATGTGCTGACGCTACTCGTTTTCACACACATCCACAGCGTGCTTGTACAGACGCCAGCACATAAAGCTACCCGAAACTGTCAAATTTTCCCAATCAATCTTGAACCTAATACTCTAGCGATAAAGTTCAAAAATCTATTAAAGAAATTTGACAGATTATAGTAGCTTTGTGTACTAGCGTCTGTACATGCTTCGTGAGATAAAAAATACAATATACAAGGTAATTTTTTATCCAGTGCGCAAATTTTAACATATAAAACTTAAACGAAACCATGCAATTTTTATTTTGAAATTAAGTTATCGTTAACGAAAGATGTCTATTTTGAAACTGGTTTTTATGGTAACATGCACACGGTGCCGGCGCGGCAGCGAAGGTGAACGACCGACCACCTGTTCAATCGGTCAAAATTCTAAGAATTTCGAAGTACCTACGCCGTCGCGGTTACTGACCTATGACAATTGATCAAATATGTAGGGTGTCCACATTTTACTGATTTAAGGTCGGATAAAAATGAAAAAAAAAAACGTATTGAAAAAATTGTTGAAATGTGTTCTATTACTGATACTGAACTACCAAAAAAAAATTGCGCACTGGTTATAAAATTATCCTGTATGAATACAAAAAGAGGTTCATTATTTTACTCACGTGCTATATAAGCGTATTACTTACTATCAAGTAAGCACGCTTTTTAATAGCATGTGTGTTTCAGCCTTTACGATAAAGTTATGTACATATCCGTTTGTACCTATACCCGTAACTACTATTACCTGACTATCTTCTGTACCTAAGTACCTTGTCTGTTTTCGTGAGGGTGATATGTATAGTTATTTTATAAGTTCTCATTTTTAAAACAATGAGTAATAATTTTTTTTATACTTTAATCTGATAATAAATTATTTTTTTTCATATTGAAAATGTGTTTTATATGGAAATCTCCTTTTTTTGGGCGGGAATTTATCTAACCAACTAACGTAACCTAGGAAACTCTGAACAAATCAACGACCCTGGCTGAAATGTATATCTCCTCATTCTGTAATAGAGCAGTGGTGACCCGAAAACTGTGATAACTACCGCAACTAACGAGTTATAGGTTCGCACCCAGATAGGATTGTTTGATCACCACTGCTCTCAAAACGGTAAAGAAAAACATCGTGAGTAGAGATGGGTAACTCAGGAATGATAGAGAAAAAGATATGTATCAATCCGTTCTGATCACTCACTCTTTATATCAGTTCAAATCCGAATGTATCAGTGTATCTTTTACAACTCGTTCAATCGTCGTCCTTTTGTATCTGTGTCGCACGCACAAGCATGAGCGGCTGGCGACATGGTGTCTCTTCGGAAAGTCTAGACATCTCTTTCGCACCTCCCTACTTAGAATGTTCTGTCGCACTTTCTCAATACCGAGAATAAATGTTTGACCATTATAAACTGATATACGTCATCTACCAATGTTGTATTCGTTAGTCATTAATTTCATTGTAATATAATTATAATAAACTAAAAATTAAAGTTCATTTTTTTCGGGTATCTATTGATCAATCATAAAAATAAATACTTAAAAAGAACGAAACGAGTAGTGCAATAAATCAGAACAGAAAGATACGTAAGTTAAAGAGCAAGTAGCTGTGGGCACAGCACGTGCAATGTGCATCTATGCTCTTACTGATTCGTTGGGTTGAAATGAACGAAGCGAACCGCGCTGAGCAGCGCATCAGTGCATCGTCGCTTCGTGTCGTGCGCGGATTCAAAAGGATATAAAGATATAAATGAGTGATACATATCCCAGTGATCGAAAGATACATATCAATCTTTTCTTTTTAGTGATACATATTGCCCATGTCTAATCGTGAGGAAACGTCTTAGACCCCGTCCCACACTGAGCCCGCGTGGTGCATTACTGCCCGCTCCATCACACTGAGAAGAAATTTATATCGAGCTTTGAATTTTCTAGGTTGATTATTCTTTTATTCTCCTCATTTGAAGATGGTCGTATGGCACCGGACTGAAAGCTTACATGATGCTTACGTTTCCTGTCTTTGCACTGCAGTGTGAACCTTACAGGCATGCAAAAAGTGCGTAAACGTAACGGCAAAACACGGAGACGAGAAGAAAATAAATGAAAGCAGCCTAGGCACTGTTATGCACTAGGCCAGACTTTTTCAACCTTTTGTTGTCAACGGCACACTTTTAGTTTCAGTAAACTTTCACGGCACACCAGTAAAAAATGCGGTAGGCGAAGGTATATTAGAGGCCTTGATTTATGTGTAACGGACGTAGGGGTCCCATTGATAATATCCTTTAGGTAGGAAACCCTCATAACCAACCCAAAGAAAAAACGTAATTGTTTATTAATAATTATTGTGCCTAATTTTTCTTTTTTAATTGTCAAGTGTAATTGTGTTTTTTTGGAGAAAATAAACTGTATTATTATTAATTATTATATTTAATATTAATAAGTTTTAAAATAACATGATATAATCAATTAATGCGATATTTGAGCCTGGCGTGTGGAGCAATACGTTGGATGCGAGAAGCACAGAATAGGTCGAAGTGGCGGTGCTTGGGGGAGGCCTATGTCCAGCAGTGGACGTCTTTCGGCTGAAATGATGATGATGATGATGATGTGTGGAGCAAAGGCTTTTTATTCTTGGGCGAATTGTCGACAAACATACTCGAAGCTCTTCTTCAACAGATAGCAGACGTTCGCGATTTTTACTTTTTATATTTGTCAATGCTGAAAATCCTTGTTCGCATAGGTAAGATGTCGAAAACGGCAAAAGGGCAATGAGAGCTTTTTTACTTAATTCTGGATATTCTGCTGAAACATGTAACCAGAACTTATTTACATTCAATTCCTGTAATTTTAATAGCAAAGTGCGGTCGTTTTTTAACTCACAAAACTGTTCTTTCTCTTCTAATTCAAAACCAACCAAGCTACTGAGTGAAATATGGAACGGGTCTCTCACCCAATCAAAATTCTCAACCTCGATATTGGGAAAGTATTTGTTTATATTTTTTTCTAACAATTCTAATGAATCCCTAATCAAAGATCTCATTCTAGAATCCACATTTCTTGACGCTGTATGCGGGAACATGGACAGAGTGCCCTGGCAAATATGATTTTTCCATAGCGTTAATTTTTCTGCGAAACTTTTTATTTTATCTGATGACGTCAGAATATTCTCATTTCGTCCCTGCATACCTGCATTTAATTTGTTAAGATGTTCGAATAAATCTGCCAAGTACGCCAATTTAGTGCACCATGTATCGTCACTGAATAAATTAACAAACTCTGATGACTCCAATGTGAGGAATATTAATAACTCTTCCTTAAGTTCATACACGCGGGACAAAATACGTCCTCTTGAGAGCCATCTCACCTCGGTGTGAAGAAGCAACGTGTAGTAGGCTGCATCCATGTCTTGGCAAATTTGTTTAAATAATCTAGATTTCAATGGACGACTCTTAATGAAATTTATAACCCTTACTACATCTTCCACACAGTTTTAAAATCATTCGGTAGAGTTTTTGATACCAATGCTTCCCTATGAATAAAACAGTGGGTCAGCACAATATTTGGATTTCTTTCTTGCACCAAAGTAACAAACCCTTTAACAGAACCAGTCATTGAAGGTGCTCCGTCGGTACATATTCCAATACAATCGGTCCATGATAAATCAGAGGATTTCAAATATGCATCCAAAACATTAAATATGTCTGCGCCTCTTGTTGTTTCGGGCAGTTCTTTGCAACAAAAAAAGTTTTCAATAAAGTCATCTTCAACGACCGTACGTATAAATGCCAGCAGCTGGGCCTTCCCACTTATGTCAGTTGATTAATCAACTTGTAAGGCGAATGTACGAACAATTCGTAGTTTTTCTTTTACTTGTGCTTCAATATCTTCTGACATGTGTTCTATGCGCCTGCTGATGGTGTTATCTGACAGAGGAATTTTTAACCCTCCTTTTCAGCTTCAACCCCAAATAAGGTCTTCACAATCTGACGACATGCTGGCAAAACTAAATTTTCTGCAATAGTATGTGGTTTCATTTTTTTTGATATAAGCTCCGCCACGTGATAGCTTGCCTCTTGACACTTGTCAGATATAGTCATTGTCTTGGTAAGACTTGTAGATTGCTGGGCTTGAGATTTCAGCAAACGTTGAAAGTACTGTAGGTCCTTGTCCAAGAGATGAGAATGTTTTGTAGAGAGGTGTCTCTTTAATTTGCTAGGGACCATTGCTTCATTGGATAATTTTTGGCCGCAAACAAGACAAGAAGGGTTTGGTTCGTCTTTGTCTCCCGTCCAAGTAAACCCCAACTTTAAATAGTGTTCATGGTATTGTCGTTTAGTATTCATAACTTTTTGTTTTTTAACGACGGGTTGACTCGATGACGGTTGATCATCAGTTGACGTACGGGTTACAAATTTATCCATGTTGAAGGTCTCGTTAGAACCCAAATATACTCACACTATACACAGCGAGTTTGATATAATGCAGCGAGACCGACACAGAACAAGTGACACGAGTACAAGACTGCGCGAACGCACGACAAGTGGACGAATGAATGAAACAAAACAAGGACAAGCAGTGGCCGGCCGGCGGACGCCGCTTCACCCGCCCGCGCCCCCCCGTATCCTTCGCTCCGTTACTATGACGACGGAAACCGCAAGCTCTACGCGTCTCGTTTCCACGGAATTGACTAATTGTTTCCGTACTTTATTGTTTTTCGAAATATTTTTTTATGATTGCAATTAAGCATCGCGGCACACTTGAAAATGTACGCGGCACACTGGTGTGCCGCGGCACACCGGTTGAAAAAGCCTGCACTAGGCATAGAAGTGCATAGGCGAAACTATCATATAAATCTTAGGGCGTTAGCACACTAGCGGTTTACGAGCGTCTTCACAGCGAAGCGGGCGCACAGCTAATACGTCGCGTTCACGTCGCGGCTGCACAGCGAAGACGCCGCGGGCGTGTGACGATTTCGCAACGTTTTTGACGCCTGTTCGCGGCGAGTTTAAGACGTACAGATATAATAACGCTACTACAATCTTCCAAATTTCTTTAATAAGATTTCAACTTTATCGCTATAGGATTAGGTTCTAGATTGATTGGCAAAATTTGACAGTTTCGGGTAGCTCGATGAGCTGGCGTCAGTACAATACAGTCAGTAACCATCAGGTTTTATCCGCGGCGATTTCGATGCGCGTCCGCGGCGTATTCGCGGAGCATGCGTGGCGTATTCGATGCGCGTCCGCGACGTATTCGCTGCGCACTCGCTCCGCTTTGAAGATGCTCGTGAACCGCTAGTGTGATAAGGCCCTTAGCATCACAATAGGATTAAAATATTTTTGAAAAGACGGTGTAAATAACGGTCTTACTATGCGTTTTGCCTACTAGTTATAAGACTTATATTCACTTATAAACTATTGATATACTCAATACATTTATTTTTTCAATGCAAACTGGAAACGCCATTCTTTGTACGGAGTTTAATTTTTCCCAGTCATTGTATAGCTCGAAGCATTTATTTCGAGTATGCCAATTACACCACTTTTGAATTATCAAAGGGCCAGTGAGTCAGAAAGATGAAACTCGTTGCCCTTTTCAAAGCGTAGTAGTTTTCCATGAAGAAAAACTGGCAAGAAACTTAATGGGCACTCTTTTAAATCAATAAATAATGTTACAAAAAGTTGGTAACTTACATCATTAATGTCGTGAGAACGCTGCTAAAAGATATACAGACAAAAAAAAGTGCTTTATTATTGCCGATAAAGCCCAGCCTAATTCTCTATTGAAACAAAACTCTCCTTTTGTACACAATAATTAAATTTAGGCAATTTTCAAACTACATAGCTTAGTTGTTGAAGTTAGCGGGTATCGCCGACTCATTCCTGCCGAACTTGGCTTACTTTGGGCCAAACTTGTCTTACTAAGTTTAAGGGTGTAAGAACTTCTGTATATAATTACGTAGGCCCTGTTTAAAAGTTGCCTACCGTCCGCTTTATCCCCAGAAGATTAACGAGTCGTACGGTCAGAAAAGATAGACGATTAACATTGTTACTTTCGCTTAAAATCTCTAAGAAACTCCACAACATATTAGGAACACTGGTTTCCATCATCATAATTTCAGACATAGACGTCCACTGCTGGACATAGACCTTCCCCACAGGTGGGGTTTATCATAATCGCCACGCCTGGCAGGCGGGTTGGCGATCGCAGTATGGTGGTAAAATGCATAGAGAACGCTGCTGCTCATTCTCTAGTAATTTTCTTTGTCGACTCTTAAGACACCTACGAGAAGATAATTGCTATTGTTGACGTCCGGCATTACACGAAGGACATCAAGTAGGATGTCTAGTACATGTCTACTTAACCATAAGGAGCAAACATAATGTTATGTAACGAAACTATGATAAAAAAAAACTAAAGCTACGTGTACACCGGCTTTCATTGCTGACTGTATGAGAAACGAGTAACAAATTTTATTATTTTCGGTTTGGATTGAGTTTCGTGAAAAAGTAGGTACCTATTAAGTATCTATTTTATTTTTATGACGGGGAAACGAAACTCATTTGGATTGCCCGCGGGGTGTTTGTGGCGGACATTGTAATTTCTTTTTGTTATGTAACAAATTAATGTTTGTTTTGTTTCCCCAGTATTTGTTTTAAATGTTACTTTGGGGGCTGAACAATGAAGATACTTAGTTATTTTAATGCATAATTACTGAAAGCCGGAAAACTTCAGCTTTTCATCGCTTTTATAAAACCTAGCTTTTGCCCACGACTTCGTAAATGTCGGTTATCGCGGACGCCGATCAATTCGCAGAACGAAAAGTAGCCTATGTCCTTTCTTGAGTTTCAAACTTACCCCGAACCAAATTTCATCATTTGTTCAGTGGTTTAGTCGTGTAAACGTAACAGACAGACAGTACAGTACAGAAGTAGGGATAATGTATCAAATCGAAAAACTACCTTTTATAGCAGGCTTAGCGCTCCTTTCAGAGTACACAATTTACTGAATAAATACCTGTGGAGATTAGAGACTCAGTCAATAGTTAAAACATAAAGCGTAAGCTGAAAGAACATTAACTCGATTATAACTTAACTGTTAAGAGGGCGTTGATCAAATCTCAGGCCATGGCATGCTAAGATAGACGCAGAGGTCTAATTGTGAGCTTCGTTTAAGTGTAAGGAACTTGTATTATAAACAATAAATAAATGCGATCAACTGTGGCATCTTTACTTTCACGGAGCCACCTACTACATGCAAATCTTTGCTTAAAAGGTGACTCCAATGTGAACAATGTAATTAACATAATTGATGAAATAAATATTTTTATTATTATTATTATTTTTACTTTCTAGAAGCAACTTTACTCATGAGTACTGCACTTAAATGTATCTCAATTACTAAACGTCTGTTCATCTGCTCATTTAGTATCGAAGCGATACAATAGTAAAAAAACTTGAGAATTTGTAAAGATTAGACTAAAGATGTTTAGTAACAGAGATATTTCAAATACTCATATGTAGGTTAAGTTGGTCACCGAAGGTAAGGATGCCATAATTGACGGCAAATCATATTATTTTTATAAATAATATTACTAAATTTGTACCGACTTAGATTTTCAACCGACCACCAATACCTGTTAATAATCCATAACTATTCAGTATTAAATTCCTACCTGAAAATAATATTTGGGTACACCAAAATACTTCAAGCCTAAGAAACAAGGCTTGGTTTTATATTCCTAACAAGATTTCAAGTCTTACATTTTTGCGGTTTCCCAACAACACGAGTTATTCTCAAGACTAGATTGAGATGGCAATTTATATTTATGGAAGAAGATCGCTTCATTAATCTGGTTTCTGATTATAATCACAGGGATTTGCTTTTTAATTTACAATTCTATAGAATTGAATGAATGGCTGGACGTGGATAATAACTAAGGAGACAATGCTGAAATGATGTTCTTTCATATGCCTACTAAGATTTAAGTTCTGCACAGAATGAAGTATTGTGAAAAGAAAATTCGTTTTCACCGATCGAGAAATCTTATGATTCTTTCATTCTCCTACCATTATTCCAATTTTATTGGGGTCGGGGCGACATGCCATTTTCTTCCACACTTCTCTATTAGTCGTCATCTCAGAAGTCACCCACTTCTTATACATATCATAATTTACAGAGTCCATCCATCGTTTCTTTGTTCTCCACCTACTCTTATAACCGTCGACATTCATACTCATAACGAGAAATCATGAGAAATCTTATAATTAATCAATCTAAATGAAGATTTAAATTTTCAATGGTCAATGTTCATCATGTGTCAGTTATATTCTGTATGTATATATAGTCTATAAAGAATATAGGCCGAAAAACACAAAAAAGTTTAAAAATGGAACCTAAACCCCAACATTTCATAACATGTAAATAATTTACCAAAATAATTACGCTACCACACAATAACTGTTCACTATAACCCCGCAATGCTCACGTCCCGGCTAAGCTAATAAGTGAAGCGTACTGCGTAGGCTATTTCACTAATTAGCCCCGCGCGGCTCAGCCGGGCCATTACCGAGATTACCTTCGCACAAAGCTAATATTTTATGAAAGGATCACTTCAGCCCGGTTACGACTGCGCCTCATATCTCTACAGGTTACGTTGGATTGCACTTTAATATTGATAATGGATCCTTTTAGTGGGAATTGGAGGCAGTCATTTTATGAACAGTTCAAGAAGTGAGCGTTCGTAGGCTGCTACGACCGCTACGCCGTAGCAGTTTCGTAGCTTTGTAGTTTCATGTTGTCATAATCGACATTCTAGCGGATTCATGCTCTGTTTATTA
The DNA here is from genome assembly GCA_947507805.1 of Aporophyla nigra. NCBI lineage: Eukaryota > Metazoa > Arthropoda > Insecta > Lepidoptera > Noctuidae > Aporophyla > Aporophyla nigra. Next base: position 9,446,090 of record OX382295.1, read on the forward strand.
TGACATTTTCTTCGGAGTGTAGACATTGATAAAACATTTCCCATGTATCTGTCATATAATGAATTTATGTCATTACTTCTAAGATAAAGATAATTTTGCAAATATGGGTAACAGCAAATGATGACAAAAAAATGTATGAGTTCAGCCATATTCTACCATGCAAAAGATTTAAAACATTGATCTTAAAACTAAATAATTAAATACAATTTCAAAAACTAAACTAAACATTACACTAACTTAAAAATACTTTCTCAACTAGGAAGTCCTTAATATTATAATATCCTTTAGCCACTAAAAAGCTTCGGAGCCTCTTCTTAAATAATGCAAGGGGAAGCTCTTTCCATGTCTTAGGCAATTTCTTATAAATAACAGGCGCCATGCAGAAGACACTTTTGCGCATAAGTGCTGTCTTGGCTGTTTCTAGACATAGCACGCTATTGTCGTGTCTATTGCGGGGTACGACATCTGATAGACGTCTAAAACGACTCGGATTTGTCTTCATACATATAAAATAGCTTCTGTGGTATAGTAGGTAATTATATAATTAATGCTTTTTTTTTGGATGGGAAATCATCAAATGACTTCTCCCGCTCTGGGCGGAGCAAAAATATATTGTGAAACATTTAAAAAAAGTAACGGTGGAGTCTCTTGCCCCTTCTTCTCCATACGAGACTACCTTTTGTAAGGGGTGACTAGAATCAATTCAATTTTAGTTTAAATGCTGACGTTCAAAAGTACCTTTTAGTCTATTTGAAATGAATGCTTTGACTTCGTTAAATTAATAACGTTAAAACTCTACATTGTGTGTACGTATTAAAATTAATGTATTCTGCGTGATCAACACATTCCTTGTTTTCTTGACAAATGGATTTATTTAAAACAATTTTGTTTAATCAAAAACGGCATTCTCTTTTTTAGTTTCGACCACAAAACAACTATGAACCCCACCGTCCTTCAAACAAGCAGTAAAATATTCCATTAGAGTTATTTAAATTTTTATTGCGTACCGTGGGGCTTTCGAGCTAACCGACAGAAACACTATGCGCGGGCAATTTATGAGGTTTTTATAGCCTCGCTTACATCCCTCTGAGGTAATCTCATGTGATTATGTAGAAATATAGCTCTTAATGTAAGTAATGTTATGTATCTCTTTACGTTATATGGCTGGTTAAGTGACTTGTAGAATGGCAATAAATGAGACAGTAAGTCGTATAGATAAATTCTTACATACATCGTTAAAATCTTAATATATATATAAATTGCGCGTCACGCTGTTTGTCCGGGATGGACTCCTAAACTACTTAACCGATTTTAATAAAATTTGCACACCGTGTGCACTTTTATCCAACTTAAAAGATAGGATAGTTTTTATCTCAATTACTGATCTCAATATTTGAAAATTAAATGTTTTTTTATAGGACACAGTGTGTTCATTGGTTAGTTTTATGCATTCCTAATAGATGGCGTGGATTTCAATTTCTAGATAAACTTTTTTACATGATCTTTTAAACTACGAAAAGGATTTAACACGGTTTTCACCAATAGACAGGGTGAATCAAGAGGGGGTTTGTAAGTATAATACGCGGGTGAAGCCGCTGGACAAAACTAGTATTATAATATGATGTATATGGATCTCTAACAGCTGTTACGGGTCGTCAGAAGCCCGAAAGTCTGACAATCAAGGGGTATCGTATTACCCAGTGACTGGGTTGTGGAGGTCAGCTACGCAGTCGCTCCATGTTCAATATTGGTATTCAGTTGCATCCGGGTAGACTGGAAGCCGACCCCAACGTATTTGGGATAAGGCTAGGTAGCTTACAATATTATATATATGTATGTATAATCTCGATAAAATAAATGATGTACCTATTCACCTAATTAATATTAATGATTATTCTATTATTATTTATAAATGGTTTATTGCGATTGGTATCCCAATTTTAATTTGTTGTTTTAATTTCAGCTTTTCTCTAAAGCGTCCGTAATTGTAACTTAGCTTTGAGCCATTATAAGAACGTCAAATATTATGGAATGCAAATAAAGACATGAAAAGGATAATTTGTGTAATATGTATGGCCCAGCACTCTACGTACGAATTTGCATAAGATTGTTTTGCTGATCTACTTTGTGCTCTTTAAATATACGCGGAAGTCACTTTGTTCTATACATGCTTTAAAACTGACTTGCGAAAAGTTGCTGATCATACTCTGAGAAATGAATCTGATCACTATTGGCACCCTACTTGTACAATAACCTGAAAGGGGTCATTGTACTCACCATAATGTACGAGTTTTACTAAGGGCTAACCCTGAAATCGAGAAGGAAAGCAGCTGTTTCTCACGTCTTTTCGAATTATGCGAACATTAGTTAAGGCAGTTTTCTCATACATTAACTCACCCATTTTTCCCATGAAGATAGGTGAAAACTATAAAACAGAACCTGATACTATCCTTGCATACTCCTTTTACCTCGTTTACATCTGGTCATATATGAACTATGCTTGCGAATACTACGCACCTTTCTAAACTACATCACCAAAATGGTGACATATGCTCTTCTAGGACGTCTCTTCTCGGTGTCTCCACTCACATCAGCCTTGCTCTTCTCTTATCCTAACTATATATCTATCACAAATCTGTGTAATTTACCTTCAAAGAATAAATGAACCACTCTCTTTCTTCTTACAAACGCCCATACATAAGACAAAAATATAGCTTGAAAATAATTTGTTATAAACGTTTCCACGTACGCTTATTACATATTTACCGGCGTACCTACCCGCAAAACAATCCAATTAGTGAAGAGCCCGGGCGTAACTTTTTCGGCACTCAACCCTCCACGGCTCGTAACCGCTGAAATACCCGCCGTGTATGAAATAATCTCATATTCTCGTATTGTTATGAAATATTCTTTCGCTGCGTTTTGCTCCGGCTCCGACCGACCCTTGACTCGGTATTTAATAATGTACGGACGAGTATGAATCCTAAAGCAGCCTACACAGAATAGAAAATGTATTTGGCTTCATAATAAAACAGTTTTTTCAGGTAGGTACGAACGATACCTAGTTTTGTAAACAACATAAGGATGTCAGTTATGTGAATATGAGAGCAGTTTTGGCGCAGTGGTAACGGCCGCGCGTTACGAGTTGTAGGTTCGAACCCAAACAGGCGCTTTACTTTGTGTAAATTATTTCATCACCACTGCTCACAAAACGATGAAGAAAAACATATTGAAGAAACTGTATCCTAGAACCAAAAATTTTATGACATGTTACGATTGCGGTCCACTTCCTCTCACATAGCGGAGGCCTGTGTCTCAGCAATAAGAACAATATAATCTGATAATGATGAAAAATGTACCACGAATAAATAAAATATTCAGGTAAGTAGATTTATATCGTTAACATTCATGGAAGCGTGTTAACATGTTCATAAAATACTAGTGATTTGACAACGTAAACAAACATTCCATACTCAAGTGTCCATAGAATCACCATAAGACTGCAATAAAAGATTACCTACCCTTCTTTACTCTCATAAATGCACGAAAAATATGAAAATAACGCGTAACTTTTCATCCCCTTTCATCTTCAGACAGGCACAGGAATTATGTGCACATATAACATGACAACCCCTTATTCTCGTGACACGGAAGTCTCTCTTAAATCATGTCAGAAAAGTGCACGATTCAATAAATTTGTGCCATCGAGAATAAAGGAGTGGCTATGATAAAACTTGCTCAAGTAGTTTTGAAATATTATGCAGTAGGTATGATTTATTGGGTAATAAAAAATAATTTAAAAATACCACAGATGAATTGAAAACCTCCTTTTAGAAGTCGGTTAATAATATCTACTAGTAGCTCAAATGATTTAATATTTACCAAACACTACAACAAAGACCAAAAAGATGAATAAAAGAAAAAAGGAGATTACATCAATGGGTCATGGGTTTCAATTCTTTGGAGGTAAGAAGAGGCCTTGATCAGCTCACCGTAGCTTGTAAGACCCTTAATGGTCGTATCGACTGCCCTGAGCTCCATGGCCTTTTCTGTCGACTATTTGTGCCCGACAAATACATCGGCCACCGCCTAAGTCGCCGACACAATCTGTTCGCGCAACTGCCTTGCAGAACGGTCGCCAGAGCTGAATCGCCTGTATGTCGTATATTGAGGATGCACAATGCCCTCTTGACGGCCAACCCTGAATGTGATGTGTTTGCGGACGAATGGAGTAGAATTATGCGCGTTTGTCTGATGTTCTCTGAGAAACAGTATGCCAGGGTGTCCACTGTTCCATGTTAGTAAGTAGATTGTTAATTGTATAATTTTGTTTTCTTTATGTTTCTATGTTAATTAATATAATTGGTATTGCACCGTGTTAATTAACTATAATAAATAAATAAATCAAAACAGAAATTCCACCATATTAACTTAAACAAAGTAAATGTCTTTTTTTTTGCAGTTGATAAACTGACAGTACCAACCACGAGAAACAAAACCTATATGTATAAGTTATATACAGCTAAGCCTCCCGAGGCCTGGAGCCCTGGCTAATCGAAGTTTAATTTACGTTGAGTAACGAGGGGAATCCATTGAGCGACCGCGCGGTGCGTGACTTCCAGTGGAGCATAATTATATTATTTTATGCAGTGGAGGCAGGGTTTTGATCGAGTACGAAATACTGCGTTAGGAACCTAAATGGGATTTAGGTAGATCATCATCATCATTTCAGCCGTAAGACGTCCACTGCTGGACTTAGGCCTCCCCCAATTTGGGGGGCTTTGCCATAATCGCCACGCTTGGCAGGCGGGTTGGCGATCGCAATATGGTGGTAAAATGCATAGAGAACGCTGCTGCCCATTCTCTAGTAAGTCCCTTAGTCGCCTTTTACGACACCCACGGGAAGAAATGGGGTGGTGTTATTCTTTACGTCCGACACCACACGGTACACGGCTTAGGTAGATACTTGGTGTTAAATAAAGAAAAAAGAATATAAAAACTGAGTGGGTGTAAAGGTTTAGGTGCGAGGTCATAGTCACACCACAGGATTTTATTTTCTGTTCGGCATACGGTTAATATTTTTATTAGTTACAATAAAAAATGGATCAACCAATCAGTCAGTTTTTATTTGTGAACATAGGTAATAAAGGTCTTATGTATACATTCTAGTCGAGCTCTATAGGCCCTACCAATGAAAATTGGTGTACAAATATAATATAAAGTTTGTAGTAATAAATCTGAATTTATACAATGCAATGTCACGTTTGTGTAAATAATGTCAATTTTATGTATGATATTTGAATAAATAATTAATCAATTATAATTTATTTTCACATGCATGTCAATAGTAAAGTATATAAAAGGGCTAGTAATGTCATGTTAAAAATAATGTCAATTAAATGTATTATTAGTACATAATTAATCAAATCAAATTTATCTTTTAAAAACGATTTAATTTATTTTGCAATGAAAAGGTAAATAGACATAGTTAAATATTTTATTCATCCTGTTGCGACATAGACCTATTTTATCTGTATTGAAAAGCACGAAAGGTTTCTTGGTAGAAAAGATACACTTTGCTCGGATGTCCGTCCAGATAGACTTCATTTTATATTAGACATAACAAATCCCTATTTTAGGTGAGGCTAGAGCTACCAAGCTTGATGTGAGTGAAAAACCTTACATGACCCGTACCTTGCCGTAAGCTTACGGTACCGTAAGATCTCGTATATAAACACTAGCTTCTGCCCGCGACTTCGTCCGCGTTAAATTTCTTGTTCCCCCGACCTTTCCCGTCGCGTCGAATCGCCTGTCCGTGCGTTTTTACCCGTTTTTGCAACATTTTTCATTACTGCTCCGGTCCTCTTGGTTGTAGCGTGATGTTATATAACTTATAGCCTTCCTTGATAAATACGCTACCCAGCACAAAAATATTTTTTCAATTCGGACTAGTAGTTCCTGAGATTAGCGCGTTCTATCAAACAAACATACAAACAAACAAACAAACTCTTCAGCTTTATAATATTAGTATAGATAGTATAGATGAAGACCATAGGTACTGCTATGGCACCTACATTGGTGGGTACCTACATATATGTATGTAAATCCCACCCACCTATCAAGTAGAGAGTTTTTAGCACCTCATTAAAATAGCGTTTTATCGACTAACTTATAGCTGGTGTTAGCCTATATTTGCCAGCAAAACTCCACGCTACACTCAAATTAATTGGGACAAGTTAATTGGCGTATCGCTCAGCAATGGCATGGAAACTCGAAGCTTTCGCTGTAAAACATGCTTGAATTTACAGTCAGGGAAAGGAATTGTTTAGCAAAGTAACATCCTGTAGCCATTTACACCTGTGATTTGAATAAACGGATAACCTGTGTTGGTAGTCAATATCTACTGCCCCCCTCGGACCGCACCTGGCTATGCACTATATTTACCGGAGTTTACATATACCTACGAAGGAATTTGACTTTTTAAAACAGGATCTTAAAGTTACAAAAACAAATAGAATATGTCAAAAGTTACCACCTAGCTTACCGGCTTTTAAAAGCATTATTTAAATAAAAAGATCAATTGTTTTGAAAATAAAAAAAAATCTACACAGATCTTTCAAAACTTTATTGGCTAAAATCATCAACCGAATTGGTTAGCCAAAACTTATCCGGTGATCAGGCAATGGTCAAATGTTTTGAATGTTGCTGATAAGATTCTGGTTAGTAGTCACGTTAGCCTATATCTCCACAGTGGGCACTGTAGAGCCTTTAGCCTGCATGGTTTTCCCTTGCAACCTCGACAGGTATTTTAAAAGTTGACTATCTTCTGCCTCCGACTCCGCGTGTAATTTTCTGATTTCTCGACCCACCCCGTCGTATCGCTAAGCACGCCCGCGTTATTACCTATGTAGTTTTCGCCTAGCGTCTTTATGACTTAATATTTTCTCGTATCCTAACCCAACGTAGAGTTAATGGCATGGCTAGTTAGCCTTCGTTAAGAATTTGGCTGTGTATGTAATGAGCACCATCTCATTTAGTTGATAGTAAATAATTGAGGGCTAAAAGAACTGACAGCGTCCGTCGCGGCAGCGTACGACGCACCCGCGTGTTATGGTGTGAAATAAAGTAGCAGCAAATAATGAATAATTTAGGAGTAGATTTCCGTATTATAAGAGCGTGTATCTCTTAATGTACCAAATTAAGACACGGTAAGAAAAATGTTAGGTATTTTGACAATTGTGCATCGCGGTAATACTTCAGGTACAAAACGGCTATTCGTTTGACATTACTTGAATCCAATGACAACCATCATAAAATAATTTTGCAATTTTAATTAAATTATTTAATTAAATGGCTTACTGGATTAATTTTGTAGGTGTTTCTTTAGTTGGTTGTATTCCATTTAATATCATTAATTAAATTAAATATACCTTCAAAATGTCGAAAGTTATGCGTCAATTATTTTTTTAAATATTTGACTAAGTACTTTCTTTGAACATTCGACAATACAGTTAATTTTCGTCTGGCTTGTAAAATGTACGCAAACGTCTAACTGTCGGCAAAAAAGAGCATTTTACAAAGTTCCTAATTTGGGCAGGGCCTTAATTACGCGTAGGTAACCTAAACATAGCGTCATCCAATAATCTCTTAGATCAACACAAGAGTTAACTAAGTAACGTCTGCACCGTATCGAACTCGCTAACAAGACATCCGAGACATCGATCTTAATTAGAAGATCGATTAGACATCTAACTGGGCGAGATGTGAGACTGTAATGCATTTATCTTGTACCAGTAATAACGCGGGTTCTCTCGACAAGCTTCTTAGAAATACTGGTTCTGAGTGTAGGTTAGATGGTAAAGAACTTAGTTTTTAGTTTTGATCTCATCTTTTAATTTATAATATAAAGCAAATAAATAAAAATGAATAAAAATTGTTTTTATATTTCAAAAATAAAAAAATGTTGTCTGTCTGATTGCTCCGGCTAATCTTCAAAACGGCTAGATTGATTTTGACAGGCTTTTTATTCTCAGATAGTTGAAGTAATAGGAAGTAAAATTGTTTTTTTATATCTATCTTTTTTCTTTATCTTTACATAATATAAAACAAAGTGGCTTCTCGCGCTTGTACGCGTAGAAGTTTTAAACTACGCAACGGATTTTAAAACGGTTTTCATCAATAGACAGAAAGATTCAAGGGGAAGGTTTATACAGGAAGATTTTTTAGTCACCGTCCAAATGATGATATATTAATATTTTACGAAAATCATTTAATACGTGTTTTTTTCTTTTAGTATCACTCAATACTAAAATATTGAGATATCACATCACAAAGTTATCTATAAAAAGTTGATGATTCTGGACACCACCGCGCGCTAGGTAATAGTGCGGGCTATTACCTAGTGCGTATGCACCGCGCTAGGTATTAATTTCGGCGGCCCACCCCGCGCGCCGCCGAAATTAATTGAAAACAATAATAAACAAAGTTGCAAATTTTCCCTTCGTACTCTCACGGGCGGCAAGTGTAGTATTATTAACGTTTAACTTAGTGACCACGCAGAGCGGATAATTCTTTCGAGAAAATGATTTAAAATGAAAAATGTATCGTTTTTTTTTTCAAAAATGGGTTTATTGAATGATACCTAATGCCTAGAAAAAATTTGGACGGTGACTAAAAAATCTTCCTGTATATACAGGGTTAATTGTAAAACACCGGCAACCTCTCAGGACTATGTTACTAACATCATAAGCAACAACTTTTGTTCTATGACTTTTAAAAATTCATCATATTTTAGTGCATCAGATTTTCAAACAAAAATAAAAATATTTAAATTGAACGCTCTAAATGTTACGGAGTCTATGCGAAGCAAAAGAAAGCGATAGTATATTAGCAAGGGGAGCGGGGTTAGGGCGGCGGGGGCGCTTGAACTTGACTTATTTACAGGCAGCCGATTTTTGTATGAAAATCTGATGCACTAAAATATGATGAATTTTTAAAAGTCATAGAACAAAAGTTGTTTATTATGATGTTAATAACATAGACCTGAGAGGTTGCCGGTGTTTTACAAATAACCCTGTATAATACGCGAACGAAGCCGCTGTAAAGAACTAGTATAACATAAAAGACTAGAATTTAATCCAAACACAACATAGCTTTGCCAACTTCTGCGAAAACAACATAAACCTGATTGAATATTGCTTTTATATCTTCCATTTTATACGAACAAACGCCGTAAAGCCGCGTACTAACTGGACCGAGCGCCGGCGGAGCGGATTATTGCAAGATGCGCCATTGTAATCCTATTTTATGCGGCAGGACCGCGTTATTGATATTGTGAGCAGCAAAGTGGATTGCGCTTGAATTACGTACCTGTATCTCCATATTGATTTTGGTTACTAAGTTCTAAATAATGTTTGCAATTTTGTAGGTATGCAGAGCAATTAGAATGCCCTCGCGAATTTGTAGGCATATTCTACTATACCCTCATCAAAATCATCTGCCTATCCTTTTCCTAACTATAATATGTTGGATTTCGACTTCCAGTCTTACCAGATGCAGTTGAATACCAGTATTTTACATGGAGCGACTGCCTTTCTAACCTCCGCAACCCAGTTACTGGGTAATAGGGTAACCCTTGATAAGACTGGTTGTCAGACTTTCGGGCTTCTGACGACCCGTAAGTAACTTATTTTTTTACAATGTTTGTTTATTATTGCTTCATTTTTAATTCTTTTTATCTGTTGTGGTATGGTAATTTATTCTATTAACTATTAATAATTAATGTGTGTAAAATATTGTAAAACAACTTAAAAGAGTGACAGTAGAGCTTCCTGCCCAATCTTCACCATCCGAAGTTTCCTTTTCGAAGGGGCGACTAAAATCAGTTCTATTTTTATATAAATTTTGACGTTAAAAAGTGGCTTTTATGTGTCAATTATAAATAAATGCTTTGCGTCTTGTCTACACGTACGACGTAAATGCTCTATCATCCTGCCGGGGTCGCGTGATTGTTCAAAAGAGATACCGTGACCCTGGCACATGGGCAACTGAAGGAACACGGGTGGGTTTTAGTCAGTAAAAGTCTGACACGCCCTCCCGCTCCGCCCAGAGCGGGAGAAGTCATTTGATGATTTCCCATCCAAAAAAAAAAAAAAATGCTCTATCATGTCAAATTATTACTAATTTCCACATTACATTTCTGTCTGACCGTTGGTTCCCTCTTATAGAACCTTTACCAACGAGTATGAACAATATAGAGTAATATCCCTATCTTCTACGTAACATTAGAGTACCGCTAGATCTCCCAAGAGGATATCGTGTGTCGAGTATTAGGTTATCACTAGATTCAGTTGATCTTTCCACGTCCCTAAAGAATGAAGTTTCAAATTACTTTATCTTATTCCTGCCATTTTTGTCGTGACAGTCTCTTGGCGACGTGTTTTGGTGTACTTTCGTAGTCAGAAAGAAATTAAGAAATATATCTGTTCTATACCTACAGATAATAAATTCGTAGTGATGATTTTTTTGTCTGTTTTGAACGTAAAAACGGCTCAAGGGATTAAGACAAAAATTTGGTACACATTACCTCAACATTTTGGCAGCAGCGTTCTCTATGCATTTTATCACCACTTTGCGCAAAGGCTCCCAAATTGGGGGAGGCCTATGCCCAGCAGTGGAAGTCTTATGGCTGAAGTGATGATGATGATGATGTATTTTTAACCGACGAGTCAACGAGTTAATTTTTTTTAATGTATGACCACGCATAACTTTTTACATAGTGGTCCGATTTTGATCATTCTTTTTTTATTGGCAAGGGTATATCCCGACGGTTCACTTTTGCAAGCATGTAGTAATTAGTAGATTATAGCCACAAAAAAATTAAAATAAAAACTTTTTAATAAAAAATTAAACCGCCGAAAAAACTGAAAAGCAAAAAATAATAAACCTTCCAGTCATTTTGAGTCAGCGCCAAACAATCAATGAACAAAGATCACTCAAAGCGCCGACTCAAAATTACTGAAAGGTTTATTATTTTTTGCTTTTCAGTTTTTTCGGCGGTTTAATTTTTTGTTAAAAAGTTTTTTTTAAAATTCCGGTAGTACTTTCCAGTGGGATATGTTCCAGTGGGACGCGGGTGAAGACCCAGGAAAAGCTAGTGTGTGAAATATATAGAAAAACGATTATATAAATTACAGGCCGTTAAATAAGTAGGTAGGTATTGCATAGTATAATCAATTGACAGAACTATGAAGAAAGTGCCTGATAAAACAGCAAAGAAAAAGTACTATTAATAAATAATCTGTTCTGCTCAGAGCGAAGAGAAATGACAATAAATAAAGATAAGAAAAGTACTACAACAAATGCAAATCTTTTTCATCTTTTTCTCCCAAGGCAATTCTTCGGGGAAATCAAAATGCATAATAATTTACTTAGCTAAGTAGACTACGTTAGAAAGTTATATTATATCGTAAATATAAGATGTTTTATGAGTTTTGTTTTAAATATTTATAGGTGTACGTACACTGTACAAAAGCTTGGATTGATGGCCTAAACATAACTGTTGAAATGTGTGTAGCTTAGCACCTCTGCCCAATCCTTAAGAGAATCCAGGCGTGATGTTATTTATAAAAAAAAACAATTATTATTTGGATTCCTCCAGATCTGGATATTACCTAAGTAGGTATATCTACAAAACGTACTTATATATATTTTTTTTTTAAATGGTCTCTGTGGCTGTTTGTTTAGGGTAATAACCGAAGCGGCTCGACTGATCTGCTAGTGATAGTCGATCTCGTCAAAACGTGACCGACTATCACAAACAGATCGCTGATGTTACAAGGAGTATCATACGTTACTTTTTTTTTTTTTTTGGATGGGAAATCTTCAAATGACTTCTCCCGCATCAATACTTATAGCTTTACGCAAAAAAAAAAACCTGTTCCAACATGGTTCCAACTTAACGCCAAACTGTAGCAAAGAGGCAAAAATAAAAAAGTATGCCCCACTAAGCAAGCGCTAAATAAAAAAGAAGAGAAAAAAATAAAGCGCTGAGTTTCAGTGACATGGTTAAATATGAAAACTTTAGGAAGTTTCAGTGAGACGGCCGAGTTCGGTTTACGGCCGTGTCCTATATTCATGGAGACACTGTGTGTTACGTCAATTTGTTAGAATTGTGAAGTTTTGTGTCATTTTCTTTGCGTTTTTAGGAAAATTTAGCAGACTTATTTTATTTTTTACGCTCAAATAAACAACTAATTTCATAATGTTTGTTTTTTTTCTCATTTATTAGGACCAAATTATTTTTTCAATTTGCTCATCAAAATATTAGGTAAATTCAAAACGAACGTGGTTAGCTGTTCACAAACATTCGATACGCTTCAGTGCCGAATCGAAAATCAATCAATATTATCGAAATCAGAAACCCAAGAAATTCAATCAATATTATCGAAATCAGAAACCCTCGGTTCACAAATCAGAAACCCAAAAATGTTGACATAATCATAATTGACTGGCCTGTTAGTCTAGTGGTTAGTGACCCTGACTGCTAAGACTGAGGTCGTGGGTTCGATTCCCACCCAGGACAAATCTTTGTGTGATGAGCACAATCATTTGTTCTGGTTCTGGGTGTAATTTATCTATAATCTGTATGTATTTAGAAATATATAAGTATATTTATCAGTTGTCTGGTTACCATAGTACAGGCTCTGCCTAGTTTGGGATCAGATAACGGTGTGTTGGTTAAAAAACAAAAAAAATTTCCGCCAAAAGACGTCCACTTCTGGATAAAGGTCTCCCTCAATTTGGGAGGGGTTGCCATAATTACCACGCTTGGCAGGCGGGTTGGCGATCGCAGTATGGTGGTAAAATGCATAGAAAACGCTGCTGCCCATTCTTTAGTAAGTCCCTTAATCGCCTCTTACGAGACACCCACACGAAGAAATGGGATGGTGAATTTTTTTTACAGTTTATCCAAATAGATGACGGTTATTCTTCCGGCAGTTATGTACAGGTACCTATGTTTCAATTAATCTCCAGATAATGTTAACCAGATCAGTCTATGAATTTCTTATTTAGTTACCTTATGTCCAATTTTCGAAATCTTCATTAATAGGTTCAAAGTTAAAACCATTCTTAACTCAGAATAATTGTCATTTCGGGCACGCTTGCGGTAAACAAATTCTCTACTTGTTTTTCATTTAGACATCTTTCCGTCTTACTTTGTATATTAAAAAAACGCAATAAATTTAAACTGACAAAGAACAAGAGAAAGTTAAACAAAGAAGGCAAACCCTGGCCTTTATTAAATGCTTAAAGTATAACAATAAAACGTCTGTCAGAGTGATTTATATTGCACTCGGGTGCACGGTATAAATTACCTCTCGCTTAGCGGAGTGACGCCGGCGTTGAAAGGTAAGCTGCGAACTAATTCTGTAATAGGAATGTTATGCGGGGTTTTGAAAGCCTGAGGCAGCGGCAAGAGTTAGTTATGTTGTCTCGATTTTGGAATGTGGTTTTATAAAGCATGTTATGGTCTGTGCAGTTGGCGAATGAGATGTAGATCCAAAAGAATTTAAAAAAGTTAACTTTAAAACGTCGTAGATTCCGCTACATCACTCTCCTTCGGAACTCGATTGTGGGCTAACTCGTGTTGCAATGCTTGCCAGTGCCAGTTAAGGTTCCAGTGAGCCGGAACCGGGTGGCCCATAATTCACGGTGAGTCGGAACGGTCAGCGAAGATATGCTGCGATGCGATATGTTCCATTGCGCCGGATGTGATACAGCCGGGTTGAGACTGCTGCCAATGACCAGGAGAGGGCTTAGAGCTCTTTGTGAACCGGCTGTAAGTAGTGTACTGTGCCAAGGTTGCCGCGGGTGCTGGCTGTGCAGTTGCAGTGCAGTTAGGGTACTGGGCAATTATTGGCACTCACAGACAAATTCTTGGTTAAATCAAGGTACTCAGTATCTACTTTTATGTTATTGGGTAGCCAACTTTTCTCATTGGATTTATTTCAATGAAGCCAAATAAAGACACTTTTAAATTGTCAAGAGTTGAGTCAGTCAAATAATGTCTCATCTATAATTTATTTTGTATAAGTATTAAGGGATCGATACGTTTTAATATTTTCATCAAGTATGTTTTTCTTTTATTTATTAATACTGTGCTCAACAACGGTATTAATTTTTGAGATTTTGTTAAAAGGTTTTTTTATTGATTTTGGTCAAAGTTTACTGCTCGCTCAAAAACATAATATATTTTACCTACTTTAATCTTTTCAAAGTACGATAAATTATTTTCAGTTGTGCTTTTAATCTAAGTCCTACATTTAATCATAGTTATTAAAAAAAGAAAACGGAAGATCTGCGTGACTTCGTTTCTCTTAATACCATGAATCTCGCCACTAAACCGCTTAGTTATACTACAAAACGTCTTTCCTGCTTCCGGTAAATGACGTTCTTATTACACAGCGGATTAGTCAGTCGTGGCACGTTCGCGGTCTAGTTAGGACGTCTCGCAGCGAGCTCGGTGGCGGTTTAAAAGATTAAAATGTTGTTTAAGCGGTACGTTCTGTAAGAGTTTTTTTATTACTAGGCTTTTAAGTAACATTTTGTGTCATAGAATATTTTTTGTTTTAGAAAAGTAATTGAAATAAAAATAAATGTCTAATAATTCTCTAAATTTTGTAGAAGATAGACAAATGACACTGAACTAGTGAAAATAGAAATGGTACTATTTAAATAGTTCTGTAAAGTTAGTATCTAGCTAGCTAGCATAAAACCTTCATCAGTTCCTCTTGAATCACTCCATCTATATCTATATAAAACCGCATTAAAATCCGTTGCTGCGTTTAAAAGATCTAAGCGTACAGACGCGGGAAGCGACTTGTTTATACTAGGTAAAGAAAGAAGATGATTTTATAAAGCAAAAATGTATTCTTTTGTTTTAAATATTTTTCCTAATACAAAAATAAATATTATGTTTTAAGTATCCTACGTACCGTGTGGTGCCGGAGGTAAAGAATAACACCACCCCATTTCTTCCTGTGGGTGTCGTAAAAGGCGACTAAGGGACTTACTAGAGAATGGGCAGCAGCGTTCTCTATGCATTTTACCACCATACTGCGGTCACCAACTCGCCTGCCAAGCGTGGCGATTATGGCAAAGCCCCCAAAATTGGGGGAAGCCTAAATCCAGCAGTGGACGTCTTACGGCTGAAATGATGATGATCCTACGATTTTGTAATAACACATACATATAAAAAAGAGCGGCAGTACTGAGGTATTTCATTACCGAAATACTTAGAACCCTCATTTCTGCAAAACGAGCCCTATTATAGTCACAGAGTATTTAATTTCAAGCCTTCAAAACTTTCTCAACGGTGAAAAATGAAAAATTCGCAGTGGGAAAAGAATTCATTTGGGCACGGCCGCTCTCATTTCGCTCAGCTTTCGCTCGACTTTTGCTCCACAAAGCGATTGCAACAGGTTGCGATGTAAAGATTTTCTTTAAGCATATACTTATGTATTTACTGTTTTGGGAAAATGTGTCGGATGAAATATATTATGACTGTTTGTCGTGTGTTGATATTATTTTTTTCGTTTTATTTCGTTGTTTCAGAGATACTGTTCTTTTATGGTGATTGGTTGGTTTTATGGCTCTGATGTTTGATTTGATTGATTTATGACGTTTAGGAGGGTCAAATAAAATTGAGAGGAGTTTCTCTTCTTCCTTTTTATTATAATTAATTTCTCTTGATTATAAAGTTAATGAATGGTCCATATTTTTTCTAAGAAGAATAGGTATTGATCTAACCAGTGGGTGGCACCTAAGGAAAACCATTAAACACGCAAATATGCAATATGATGAAAAGTCGAAGAATAACACAGATTATTACTTATACACGGTCAAATTAATTATGCTGGCAACGTGTTGCGTATCGATATTGAACACAAGAACAAAAGATAGCTTAGATTTGTTATTTTCCAAAAACTATAACATAACAGTCGTTTGGCTGCCATAATGTACATGTTACAATGTCATTTCAAGTTTTGAACAAAGTTGAAATGGTGATCTGCTAGATCTGCCTAAATCAGGGTGTTTTCCTCTGCGCAATATGGTTTGATTAATTTTTTAAAGTAAATATTTTATATCTCAGGATGATTTCTAAAAAAATATTTGAGGCAATTTTATTTCACGTTTCAATAAACATTTTTGGAATGTGAAAAAATATATTATACCATTAAGAACTAATAAAATCACATAACGAAGTTCTAGCTTCATAACTTACCGTAGATAGGTATAAGGGCAGGAGAATGAATAGGAGAGGTACTTCCGAAGCAAAAAAATATAATTCACAGAAAATATATAGGTCAAGATTCTTTCATGAGAAGTGTATTGTTATGTCACAAAGAAATGCTCTGAGGGATACGAGGGTGCCTCAGGGAGGTACTGTGGTGTCTACAGCCCTTCTGTCGTGGGTAGCTTTGTACTATACATAGGTATATACTTGTATAGGAAGTTTTGAAGTAAATCGCAGCTTCAGAAATTGACTGAGGTTAAAGATGGCCTTAGGGACTTTGTAATTGAAGTTATAATTAATTTTATAATGTCTAATATCATACCTAATATTACATAATATAACATCACGCCTTGCTTCCCCAAAGGTATGGGCAGAGGTGTACCTATAGTACACCCACATCGCAACAGCACCCCTAGCCAAGTTGATAATCTGAAATCGCAACGTTAAGTCACGTGGTTAGAACAAACGAATAGAAAATTCGTAGCCAAGATCACATCATTCAAAATTATAGAATGATTTTTTATCGTTTCTACAATGTTCAACGCTAAATCCTTTGTTATAATGTGTCGTTTTTCTAAAGATATTGTAAAACGAGCGGCCGACTCAGGCGCATGAACATGGCTACTAACTTATCATTTTCTACAATTGCTGACACCGAGGCGTTACCGATTGGAGAACGGAATTCGACACGAAACGGTTGTAACTTGGCTAGGGGGGCTGTTATTTTTAAGTCCCATGGAATAGATGGCGAGCTTAATGCCATCAATCGGGCACAAATCCAGACTCCGGGCTGCTACTGAGAAATTCCAGATGGAAAAACCCAGTAACACTTTGCCCGACCTGGGAATTGTATCAAGGACTTCATGCTCAGCAGTAGCGGTTGCTACCACTAGACCAATGAGGCAGCAACAGACTAATAAACACAACACCACTAATATTGTTAACACGTAAGTTTGTTTGTTGCGCTTCCACGCTAAAACGGCTGAACGGATTTCTATGAAATTTGGCACACACACAGACCGTGATCTGAGTAGGGACATAAGCTTTTTGCCCTGGATCGCAGACGAAGTCTCAACAGCTAGATAATAAAATAATTAAGCATCTCATCAATCTGCATGGAAGAATTTTGTACAAGCCAGATTGCTGTCTGAGCTGAATATTAGGTAAAATGTGTGAGGTAAACATTTTTTAATATAGTTTTATGGCTTAAGAAAGTTTTGACTACCTGTATTATCTTAATTTCAGAATTTGAAAGAAGGGAACATTAATTTGCGGTAACCAGGACTAAAAGGAAGTACACAAAAATAAAAAACTTCTTACCAAAAAATTTAACCGCCGAAAAAACTGAAAAGCAAAAAATAATAAACCTTAAAATTATGAGTCGGCGCTTTGAGTGATCTTTGTTCGTTGATTTTGCAGCGCCGACTCATAATTTTAAGGTTTATTATTTTTTGCTTTTCGGTTTTTTCGGCGGTTAAATTTTTTGGTAAAAAGTTTTTATTTTATATTTTTTTGTGGTTTTAATGTACTTATAATACTTGGCAAGATATACCCTATCCAATGAATAAAGAATGATCAAAATCGGACTACTCTGTATAAAGTTATGCGAGGTTAAACATTACAATCAGTGAGTGAACAATCAATCATCCCCTGTTTTCTGACCCTTAGGGTTTGATATTGTTTTCCAAATTTATATGGGACCACTCTCGGAGTATACCCTTTCCAATAAAAAAAGAATTATCACAATCGGACTACTATATAAAAAGTTATGCGTGGTCATACATAAAAAAAAAATATATACGCGTCGAATTGATAACCTCCTCCTTTTTTTTTCGTCGGTTAAAACTTGGGGGAAAAATGGCATCACATCTACGCAAAACGGGCATCGCTCAGCATAATGCTGCGACCCTATGCGAGACAGAGCCCCAGCGCTGGTTTGCAGCGACAGCCGACAGCTGACGAGTTGACATCGACCGGTGCAGCAAACAATAAGCAAAAAGTAAGGTAGGAGTAAATATTAAATCCTAAATGTATTAAATATAATACTTAAAAGTGGCAAAATTCTTTTGCGCATATGACGCACGCCCTTGTTATTTTTATCAGTCTGAAAATGTTGCACAATAAGGAAAAGCTTATCGAAAAGCTTCGTACATCCGTTTTCATAACATATAAAACAAATTGTTCGTTTATGAAAGGAAGTACGTCTATCTAGTTTTTCTAGAGCAATTTCCTGTATCCACGTCTTAGCGGGAAATAATAACATTAACTGAACTACAACGGAAAACCAACCTGATTAATCTTCAAGTTATCCAGAAAATAATTATTTGGTATTATCTGAGAAGATTGGGATAGAATAATAGAATTCTTACTCATTGTAGCATATTTCCAGGAAACATCTAAGTTCTATTTATATATGTTTCAAATAACAGTTCCATTAGAGACATAACAGAAAGAAAAGTCATAAAAAAGTCAACTATATTCGAAAATTCGTAAGCGGTACTTCGCTTATGAGTTTTGAAATATGGCAGATTTCTTTTACATCGTATTTTTACAAAACAAAAGATCTAAAAACATGATTTTCGAAAATTTGTTAGATTTATAATTTTATGAGCACAGTAAACGATTTTTTTATTATAAGAATAGGTAGGGGAGAGCAGAACAAGACTAAGGTTCAAAGTATAATACAAACGGCAGATCATTATGAACCTCAGACAAAAGTATCAGTCGTAATTGGTCGTAATGTTGCGAAAAGTATGACATTTTGTTTCACGCTTCCTCAAATTGTTCTCTTTATTTTTGACAGATGCTTAAGATCTGAATTTTGTTTTTTTTTTTTCTAGAAAGGTCTTCTATTTTTCATTTCTTTTCTGAGTCCGTTGCTTCTTTCTTCTTTCGCATTACTTCTTCTAATTCTTGTTTCTATGGAGAGGAAGTTAAACATGCCGTTTCACAAGGCTTTTTAGTTACACTGTTTTTTTTTTGGATGGGAAATCATCAAATGACTTCTCCCGCTCTGGGCGCAGCGGGAGGGCGTGTCAGACTTTTACTGACTAAAACCCACCCCTGTTCCTTCAGTTGCCCATGTGCCAGGGTCACGGTATCTCTTTCGAACAATCTCGCGACCCTGGCAGTTTGGTTACCCTTGTTGATTGTTTTGTTTTTGGGAGAGCTGACGACTGCTTCAGACTGATCAAATAAACTTCAATGCTTCTTGAGCTGGATGAGAATCACCTACGGAAGAATCCCTTTTCTTGGTAGTTTGTGGCACTAAAAACTTCTTTTCAGCTAACATATAACCCATCTTATTTCCTATAATAGCTTCTACTTCATAGATTTTTATGTCCATTTACTCTTTCAGTATTTCTTTTGCAATGTTTCACAATCTTAAAAAAATAAACAAGAATCTATAACAGAAAAGGACACCCCATCGTGCCCCTTTATCCGTTTCGAAATATAAAATGAATAATAAATAAATAATAGAGAGTAAAGTATGACATTGCAGTTTGATAGTAATAGAAACTTTGAATTGACATTAAAACTTCTTGGTGAAGATATTCGAGTGAATGTTCTTTTACATTATACCTTTCTTTAAAAACATGTGTAAAATTCGATTTTCAAATTCCAATTTTTGTGTATAATTTAGCGTAGACGGAGAAGGTGGATACTTCGCAAATCCGAGTAATTTTTAACCGACTTCAAAGAGGAGGAGATACTCAATTCGGATGTTTATATGTTTTTTTTTTTAATGTATGTTCGGCCATAACTCCGTCATATATAGACGGATTTGCAAAATTCTTTTTTTGTTCGAAAGGGGTTTATTCCGAAATGGTCCCATATAATTTTCATATAGATCTGATGATGAGTTCGGGAGACAGATACCGGAACTCTTTAAAAAATGACAGTAAATCAACCGCGATTTGTGCTATCGCATAATTATGCATTATTTGTTTGGAATCAGTGCGGGGTGAATACCACAACTAAAAATTTAAAAATAAAAACTTTTTTACAAAAAAAAAAAAACAACCGACTTCCCTAAAACACTACAAAGTGAAAAATAACTTTAATTTCGGAAGTCGGTGGCAAAAAAACCATAAATACAGATACTAAGACACCGACTTCCGAAATTAAAGTTATTTTTCACTTTGTAGTGTTTTAGGGAAGTCGGTTGTTTTTTTTTTTGTAAAAAAGTTTTTTTGAATACATGTTCCAACGCGGAACTAACGTGGCAGAAACGGCTCGCAAGATCAATGCTGTGTTTGGAGAGGAGACTGCTAATAAACGCACTGTGGTTTTTTGGTTCAAAGCTTTTGTAATGGAAACTTCGACTTGAAGAACGAACCACGCGGAAGACCGGGCCCACACAGGTGTGAGGGCCACCAGGAATTAGCAGCATGGTTTAACTTTACCTTACGAAAAATGGATTCCTTACGATAACCGTAAGTGAAAAATGCGATGTTCCCCAGTTCAAACGCCGCAACAGTGCCCCAAAGCAAAGCTTACCAATAAAAAGGTAATCGTAACTGTTTGTTGGTCTTTTCACGGTGTTATTCACTATAGCTTTCTCAGGTCTGGTCAAGCAATATCAGCTGATGTTTATTGTGTCAAACTTCAAACAATTACTTTTTCAAAAGTATTAAATGGCCAGTTTTGAGTTAGTAACTATTTGATTCATCATCATCATCATCATTTCAGCCGTAAGACGTCCACTGCTGGACTTAGGCCTCCCCCAATTTGGGGGGCTTTGCCATAATCGCCACGCTTGGCAGGCGGGTTGGCGATCGCAGTATGGTGGTAAAATGCATAGAGAACGCTGCTGCCCATTCTCTAGTAAGTCCCTTAGTCGCCTTTTACGACACCCACGGGAAGAAATGGGGTGATGTTATTCTTTACGTCCGGCACCACACGGTACAGTATTTGATTATATGCATAGATTCTGAGAAGAAAACAACGATCACGTCCACAAGATATGTAAAGTTAAACGTTTACAAACACATAACCTCAAAAATGTCAGAACGTGTTCCCGCCAAGTGATGAGACCACCCTTATCTCAGTCACACAAAGACCTTTCTGGCGTGGGTTTACATACTCATTAAATTAATTAAAATTCTTCCGGATAACACTCCCGGACGTGAAACTTAACCGACCCTAAACGGCCTTAACTTTAACTTATAATGCTTGCAGTTAAACATTTAAGATATCGGAAGGATGGAGCGGAAAGCCTTTTTAATAATTTAATATTCGATTCATTCCTGAAACTTTACAATGAAAATTTCAGAGACTATCATTACCGAGATTAAAAGTATCCTAAGTGTTAATCGAGGTTATGAACTATCTGGAAGCCAAATTTTATCCAAATACGTATGTCGTTTTGCGTGATTGAGTAACAAACATCCAATAATATAAAGTTTTACATTAATAATATGATAGTAAGATTACAAAAAAAAAAAAATGGGCTTTCCATTACTCTACAGGATTCCACAGCACATTTACTGATCTGGCGAAATTATTATGATTATAGAAACCAATTTCACTTTAGTGCGTTACTGTCGAGGTCATCCATCTGTGATGGGCTCTTTGCTGAGGTCACAAAAATAACATTAATTAACTGGCACTAAAATAATGGAAGAAGATTACAAGGTCCCTTTTATGAGGAAAACCCTTTATGCAAATTAAATTAAGGGAAAATAAATTAAAGGCCACAATTTTGTCAAAAATAATATTATTCGTCAAGAAAAAGACGAATACGTCTTTCTTTTTTAACAAAAAATGTCGCAGAAGCCTGTTGTTAAAAAATCATTCATTAGAATCCGTTTTGGAGTTTTTTCTGGCACGTTCCTTTCTGATTGCGTGGTTAGGGGTACGAGACAATGTGGCTTTGGGAATAGCGAAATGCCATCTTGATTACTGAATGAATCAAAATGTGTTACTGGAAAAGGTACCTACGTTATATATTTATTATGGTTATTGTTTCATATCATTGCAATTTCATACAGCTGAGATGAGAATGTTAAGAAGGATGTTTGGTGTAACACGAAAGGATAGAATAAGAAATGAGTTCATAAGAGGAAGTCTGAAAGTGTCACTGATAGCTGTAAAGTTGTGTGGAAACCTGTTGTCATGCTATAGACACGTAATATGGAGGAATGTGGATAATGTCGTGAGAAAAGTTTTCAGTATGAATGTCGATGGCTATAAAAGTAGAGGGAGACCAAAGAAACGATGGATGGACTGTGTGAATGATGATATGGATAAAAAGGGGGTGACTACCGAGATAACGACTAATAGAGGAGTGTGAAAGAAAAATACATGTTGCACCAACTCCAAATAAATTGTTGGTCATATTATTTCAATCCAAATTGATTTACCCTAAAAAGAGACAATATGCTACATTACTTGCCAAATAAAATGACGGAAACTTGAATTTCATAGAGGTAACTACAACGTAATTCTATGTATTAAAATAATCTTCTTTTAAAGTAAATCTCTATAAGAGAAAGTATCAGACACTAACGAGCAAGTTGGAGTCTGCTTTCTTGCTTGTTAATACGAAACCCAAGAACACTGGAGTATGAACACTGAACAGGATACTCTACAGGATATTTCAACGCTTATAATATGTAAATTAATTAACTTATTAGTAGGCATTGATTAGAAGAGCATAAATTGGTTTACTCTTTTATATCTTACATGATTTTGATAAAAAATTGTTTGTTATTGAGAAATGGCATAGTATTAGAGTGTTAATCGGAGAAAAGTAAATAAAATATAGGTACTTCATACATTTTTGGCCCGCGGCATCATAATTAGCCTGTATATTTGTACTATTCCCACTTCTGGGACACACACATTGGACCATTTTTATAATTTTTTAGTCAATCAAGGCATTAATATTTTTTATTTATCTAATTTCGCCATCCTGCTGTAGTGAAATTTGGTGCTTTCTTAAAAAATTACCCTGATGCGAATGTGGCGCCACCTTAATTTAATACTTTTCGACGGACATTTTTTCATATACAGAAATGATTCTCTTTACCTCTACCTTCCATTATGACACATTTTTAGAGAAAAATAAGAACCATTATTTGCTTTATGTTTTGCCATCATTACAGCAAAAATAATTCTTTCGTGAAATGCATTATAGGTGTTCGTGCACCCATTTCTACCAAACAAGACAACCATCTAATCAAACCTCGCTACCTGTAAATATGACCCAGAAGCCTGATACCATAATGTTCTATGAAAAACGTGTTCCCAGATTTGAGTTCCGCACCTGAGGGCACTTTAGATAACAAAGAGTTATTCTGTAGACAACGTGCCACAGGAGGGAGTCCCCTCAATGTCCCCCGGGGCGTTGCTAAGCTTGTGGCGCTTAATAAAATGAAGGAGCTGTGACGGAGATAGTTTTATGTACGTATGAGTTGGGTAGGTAAGTAATTAGACTGGAAATAGTTGGACGAAGGGATTTTGAGAAGAATTTTCGTGAAAATCTATAATAGTATAAAAAAGTCGCTTTCCGCGTCTGTACGCTTAGATGTTTTAAACTACAAAACTGATTTTAATGTTGTTGTCATAAATACAGTGATTCAAGAGAAATATTTATTTTTTATAATCAAGGCGAAGCCACTGGCAAAAGCTAGTTTATAGTAAAATTTTATAAATAAAACTTTATTATTACAGAGATTTTACAGTGGCTCCAAATTGGCAAGCCTGTATCTTTGGCACCAATATGGAGAAAATTAAAAAAAAAAAAAAAAAACAAGAATCGAAATTAAAGAAAACAAAACAAATCATCAAATCGAGAATAAAAACAAAATAATAGTAATAAAACTAGACACATTTATCTTTTTTAACTATCTTTTAACTTAATTTCAAAAAGCTTCTTAGATGGATGGACCTTTGGGCTAGTCATTTTAAATAATAAATACGTAATTAAGAGATAAAATTGTTTGTATTGTTGGAAAAGGTTATCTCTGATACTTCTAGTTCTATTAAAAAATGTCTTGACTAATAAATGGCTATACTTACTCTAGCTAAGCTATATTCTTTTACCGAGTGCCATAGATTATATTTTACAATGAGATGACTTCCACACGTAGGAAAGTCACATGTACAAGCTATTAGTTAACATTAATTGTCCCTGTGTATCCTCTCCTGCACTGTACAAATAAATAAAATGATTAGTCTGTTTGCATATGAAAGTACTGTACTTATAGCAAAAAAAAAAAACAGACAGGCAAAACATAAAAGTAAATACTTTTATGTTTTGCCTGTCTGTTTGTTCAGGCTAATCTCGGAAACGGCCGTACCGACTTTAATGGGACATGAAATATTGGCTGATAGCTGAAATTATATGAAGTAATATAGGCTTTTGTCCCGGTAGCACGTTCCCGAGAGATAATATTCGACATCGACGTGAAGTCGTAATACAAGACTAATGAGAATTTTCCGTGTCTACCTGGGACAAGTCATCCATTGATGAAAACCGTATGAAAATCCGTTCGGTAGTTGTTGAGTATACCTATCGCATTCAGACAGACAAACGCGGCGAGGGACTTACTTTTATAAAAATAATAATGTACAGATAGCGATTAATAAGATTTAATTAGAGTAATAATGCAGTAATCTATCCATTTGTTCACACAAGCCTTTGTTCAGTTTCTTTACAAAAGCCAGTACCTACTTTAAATTATGAATAAGTTTTAAAGCAATCTTCAGAAAACCTCTTCTCTAACGGTAACAAACTATCGGAAAAATGAATTGTTAATAGGATTTACTAGCAGGCTCGATGGTACCTAACTCCAAAGTCTTCAAACAAAAGATGTTTGGCCGAAAACTAATAAAAAATGGACGTAGAGTACCGAAGTGCCGAGACCTGACATTCGGAGGGTATTTCGCGTTTGAACTATCGCCCATATCCGCCTTTGAAAGTTAGATGCCAATTCCTAATACTTCTTTTTCCTTTTCTGCATCCATATGTAATCGTGTCACGTAGGTTTTAGTTTTTCCTTGAAGAAACGTGTCTTTGATGCAACGTTTTCCGAACGTTTCGATCTTTTTAGTAGGACTAAAAAAAATGGCGGTCTTCTTTTCCTGTTTTATGGTTGATTTGTTTTCGTCTAAAACGGTGTAAATCCACACTTCCTCACTAATATTATAAATGCAAAAGTAACTCTGTCTATCTCTCTGTCTGTCTGTCTCGCTTTCCTGCTAAAACTACTGAACCGATTTAAATGAAATTTGGTACACAGATAGTTTAGAGCCTGAGAAAGGACATAGGCTACTTTTTATCCCGGTAGTACGTTCCCGCGGGATATTTTCCGACCTCCACGCGGGCGAAGCCGCTGGCAAAAGCTAGTTATTTATATTTTTTTTAGTTCGCAGGATATGTTCCGTGTATTCTAAGTCTATGCTAAATAAATTTATTTCCTTTCTTTACGCCTCTCTTCCTATTCCGTCATTCATAGAGGCAATAGTGGCTATTCAAGGCTAAGACACCAACAAGATACCTAACTAAGGTATTTTTTTTCAGGAGCCTTTAATTTCTGAAGAGTGAGGTAATAATGATTGATCGATCAGCCATGGCACTCTATGATAATATAAGGTGCGTATTCTAGGGCCATACGCAATGGTATGTACCGATTCCATACCGATTTCATACTCAAGTTTTCATCATCATCATCTCAGCCCGGAATCACCTACTGCTGGCTATAAAATAAAAAAATAAAATAGTTTTTTGCCATACATCTCGGTTCCATGCATCTCTCATCTATGCGTTTTCCGCGACTTTGACGAAATCGTCAACCCAACGCACTTTTCGACGGCCTTGGTTTCTTTGGCCTAATTTTGGCCACCATTCGGTCACTGCGTTACTCCATTGGCCGTTTCCTCGTCTTACCGGATATCCTGCCCAACTCCACTTGAGCCGCATCGCCCTGTCCCCGACGTCGAAGACTTTTGTGCGACGACGGATTTCGGTATTACGCACTCGGTCTAGTAGGGTTATGCCAAGTATGACTCGCTCCATGACTCTTTGTGCTACGCGAACGCGGTGGAACTGTCTCCTTTGTGAGCGTCCTCAACTCAAGTTTTAATATCAAGTTTCTTGCATTTATCTGTAAAGAATTCATGCCTAAGGCACTGTTAAATAAATTCATACTACACTTCATTACCTCCAAACAAAAACGTCATAAATTTCGAAGCACGTGTCCTGCTCATAAATCCTTTCATTTGTAAACATGCTCGTCCTCTGTGCTGTCGCGAACAGGCTAACAAAAGGGATTATATGCTGTCGTTACAACAACAAAGGCGTAGGCCTGTTGTGATTGTTGCGCACAATTTATGTGAATAATTGTTGTAGGTATCGTCTTGTGTAAAAGTATTGTCATTTTGATTTAAAAGAACGCATTAATAAATGGAATTTGATGAACTAAGAAGGTTGTATTAATGATTTGAATTATCATAATTCTGTAAAGACATACTTCTTGTTAGTGTCGCGAATTATATTTTGTTCAACATACAGCCTGACGCTGACTTATTAATTGCAAGAAACATTAGAAAAATTGAATTACTAATAATTACAGGCTACTTCAGCGCGCTATGAAGATAAATGTCTATTGAGACGCTGCTACAGACATTTTGTTTCATATTGTCTGTGTGATTCTGTGGGCCTAAGCAATATCTACAAATAAAATATCAGCTTTCATCGTAACAACATAAGCACAAAAAGTAATAATTTGTTTCAGCTGACAGGACACAGGGCACCCACCAGCAAACATAGATCACAGATCTTTATTTAAGAACATCAGCCTCCGACAGCAGGCATGTGTTTTATCAGCGCACCCTGTACCTCACTCGATGACGTCACTCTACCCAAACTTGTCACAGAATTGTGCCTGTACTTTCTTTGAGCTCTCCCTTTAGTTTTCCCTTTGAAGAGAACAATCTAAGATGATTAAAGGTATCCCTAACTTACGGTACATTTGCCGTCGGTTTAACGCTTTTCGTTGTTATATCGAAATATTCAACATTACTGCTAAATTCATGCTCGAATAAATTGAGATAAAGATATGTACGGTGTTAATTAATAGCTTCGTATACAATATTTATTGGGAATATTACACAACACATGCTAATTTCGAACGTACGTACATATTCGGGAGCTATTCTTAAAGGTATATTTCGCTCTCAAAGGTTTGTGTACCTACTGAGCACCGTGCGAATAATTACAGCGAAATTTCGAGTATGTACTTATCTAATTAAATACGTCCAATATTTTACGAAGGCTTGGAATTACGAGAGCGTATTTAACTCGGCGTGAAATTCACAAAAGACATCAACCAAGCGTGGTTCTGTTTGCACGGGAACATTTGATGCGTTGTCACATGAAATATTAAACTCATACCTACGGTTCAGTAAAAGGACAGACGGTGAAGATATATCAAATTCTGGATTACGCCTTAACATGGTATATATAAATGCCACACATCTGCCTAGCCTTTTCCCAACTATGTTTTGATCGGCTTCCAGTCTCATCTCTCAGCGACTGCTTATCTGAACTCCACAACTCAGTTACTGGGTAATACAATACTCCTTAGTGAGATCAGTTGTCAGATTTTCAGGCTTCAGACGACCTGTAACGGCTGCCAAATATCCCTGAAAGACAGCCGTGGCCAACAGCTTAACGTGCTTTCCGAGGCACGGTGGGGTCTTGACATTTTAAAATCCACTGACCAACCACGGCTAGCGTTGCTAAACCAAATTGATTGACCCATCATCATCATCATCATTTCAGCCGTAAGAAGTTCACTGCTGGAGTTAGGCCTCCCCCAATTTGGGGGGCTTTGCCATAATCGCCACGCTTGGCAGGCGGGTTGGCGTTCGCAGCATGGTCGTAAAATGCATAGAGAACGCTGCTGCCCATTCTCTAGTAAGTCCCTTAGTCACCTTTTACGACACCCACGGGAAGAAATGGGGTGGTGTTATTCTTTACGTCCGGCACCACACGGCAAATTGATTGACCCGTGTAACTATTATTACTTAGAAGCAAATGTATCCTGCTGATAAGTAGGTAGGTACCTTTAAAGAATACCTACCTTCATACCTGTATAGCTTAAGATAACAATGCTGAAAGGGATTAGGGAAACAAATGACAGCGGATTGTGGCGTAGAATTATATTAGGTATAAGATAAATTACATAATTTAAGTTAGAGGAAAATGAATAATTTAAAGGTAAGTTTGCAGTTGATATGCCTAGATAAGTTAACACGAATATATCGATGAGTCTCTACGAGCTGTTTTTCATTTAAAAAAAGCCGTTCGACTCATAATTTAAAATCAATAAAGAATGAATTTACTTCCCTCATTTTTCTAGTTTCCCCACAGTCGTATATCTCTCAGAAACCGACGTATCTTCAAGCACAGGCCGTCACTTCCACAAAGTTGTTCGTGTTAACCGCATTACCGATGTAATGGTCTGTACGTACCACGTAATTATGGGCCAGCCTTGGAAGAAGTACTTCCTATTCTATAGGGTTGTTAGCAGTAATCAGGATCATAACTTTTTGATGATAGACGTAGATGACTTTTTAAATGATAATATAATCTACTGCAATAGATGTCTGATGTTTTCCCTAGGAATAGACGTGATAATTTCAAACTCTGTGTTCCCGGCGCTAAAATAACTCTTATGCATAAGAGTATCTTTTGTATGGCTCCGAACATTTTTAATAAAATGCCCAAATCGTGGAAAACATTAAATATTTCTGCTCTAAAGAGTAAATTGAAGAAAATACTAACTGAAAAAGCGTATTATAGTATATCGGAATTTATGAAAGAGGACAATTTTCTCCGTTTTTGAGATGACAATGTTGTATTTTGTACATTATTTTTGTTAACCATTGTATTTTATGGACTATTTGTAATTTTAGTGACATTTTATTATATTTCTTATTTTTATTGACCAACTAATTTAATCACTACTTTGACATTTAATTGTAATAAAAATACCTAATCTTTAATGAATAATGATGAAATGTAATTTTGATGAATATTATAACGGTTCATGCACCATCTCTTCCTACCAATTTGTATGCCACGGTATGCGGCTGAACATGTCTGATTTTTTCTGTATCTCCTTATTATCTTGCATGCAATGTATGTACACCATGTTTAAACAAATAAAATTTACTTACTTACTTACTTAGAATTTGGAATGTGTACCTGTGTTATTATTTTTTCTAATATGTATTTTACTTAAATTGAATTTAAATTGTTGACATTTTATTACATTAATCCTATGTTTTTTTTTTCTTTTTAAGTCATTGTTTAATTTTGTTATTAACTATTTTTATAATTATTGTAATAGTTGTCTTAGTGCGACTAATTTTGTACGCCATGATTGGCAAAACATGTAGCTACATTATTTTTAAGACCTGTATAATTCTGCACTCATGTTTTACAAAATAAATATCTTGTATCTTCTATGATAAAACAAAAATGTCATCATCAAATGACGTCTCTCGCTCTGGGACCAGGCAGGGACGATTGTTGCTGGAACGAAGATGGTACGGGCAGAGCATATATGTATATTAAATTAAGGAAGTCA
Source organism: Aporophyla nigra (assembly GCA_947507805.1). Classification (NCBI taxonomy): domain Eukaryota; kingdom Metazoa; phylum Arthropoda; class Insecta; order Lepidoptera; family Noctuidae; genus Aporophyla; species Aporophyla nigra. The sequence goes on from OX382295.1 coordinate 9,475,991, forward strand.
GTCAAGAAGGAGAAGTAGGTTTGTCGAGGATAGATACCAACGTAGACAGAGCTCTCAAGTCTCTGTTCTGACGAATGCGAAACCATTTTAAAAGCAGACGGTGCCGCGGTGTACGGATATGTGGTCATACTTGGGAAGGTTGAAAATGAATCGAGTGCAGTTAATGAGAAGGCAATCAAGTGTACTGAGGAGACATGCATTCAAGTAAAAATATGGCTGTACACAGTGCACCTCTGGCCAACCCTTCGTGGAATAAAAACTTTTTTACAAAAAAAAAACAACCGACTTCCTTAAAAACACTACAAAGTGAAAAATAACTTTAATTTCGGAAGTCGGTGTCTTAGGATCTGTATTTATGGTTCTTTTGCCACCGACTTCCTAAATTAAAGTTATTTTTCACTTTGTAGTGTTTTTAAGGAAGTCGGTTGTTTTTTTTTTGTAAAAAAGTTTTTATTTTTAAATTTTTAGTTGTGGTATCCACCCCGCACTAATTCCAAACAAACAATGCATATGAATGCGATTGCAGAAATCGCGGTTGATTTGCTATCATTTTTAAAAGAGTTCCGGTGTCTATCTTTGGAATTCATCATCAGATCTATATGAAATTTATATGGGACCATTTCGGAATAAACCCCTTTCAAACAAAAAAAGAATTTTGCAAATCCGTCTACATATGACGGAGTTATGGCCGAACATACATAAAAAAAATAAAAAATAAAATATAAACATCCGAATTGAGAACCTCCTCCTTTTTGAAGTCGGTTAAAAAAGGCGTTACGTCGAGCGTAGAAATATTTCGTCTGTTATCAAAAAAAAAAGCATGCTGTTTCATAGAAGTGACTTTCGCGGTCAAAATGTATGAGGTATATTTTTCAAATATGTGGTAAAAAATTAGAGAGTAAAGTATAATTAGTACCTATATGTAAAGTCTTTTTATATTTCTACGCTAAGCGTCTAGAATCACATCCTGAATTCATAGTTACTGTTTACGCACTGGTTATTTTTTTTACTTGTTTGTTAATATTATTATTTTCCTAGCTTTTCTCGAGGTTTCACCCGAGCGGAGGTCGAAAATTATACCAGTAGAACGTACTACCGAGATAAAAAGTATGCTGTCTATTAATCTAGGTTATAAACTATATGTTTGTTAAATTTCTTACAAATCCGTAAGGCCGTTTTTGCATGATTGAGTAACAAAAAATCAAAAACATCCAAACATGAACATTTATAATATTATTTTAAATATTATAGTAGGATTGTATTGGTCTTATTATCTTACTTGCTCTCTTTAATAAAAACTTTCTACGCGTACCTAAAATACAAGTTAAATATAGCTTCATTTCGCTTCCAAACTTTCTGAAACAGACTAGTATATTGAAAACTCTCCCAGATTTTGCCGACCGTGCAGGACGCTTCCAGCAAACTCCGTCGTACGGCACCCCTAAGTGCCCACCTATAGGTACGACAGGTACCATGGTACTTTAAGTACCATTACGTAGGTACATAAGCACGTATACGTAATTAAATTGGAGCCGGCTTAGTTGTCGGTTTGAATAAGATTAGGCCTGGTTTGTAAGGGTTGCCACGAATGAAGGTTTTAGAGGCTTTTAAAAAGGGTTGTTGAAATGAAATTGGGTTTATTGGTGTTTTCCTTTGAATTTTATTTTGAGTGTTGAATTGCAAAGTGTTGGAGAGTTATATTGAATTGAATCTATTCTCGAATTCAAGTTGTCTTTTGTAAATACGACTACAAATACCTAAATTTGGTTTACTCAATTCGTAAAATTCATGCAACCATTTCTATTTGAAATTACACCAATTTAAGTTATGGTATCTTTTCCTTCGGTTACGTTGTGATTAGTTTTCTTAAAAATAATTTCAACTTAAACAAACACCAAAATTATTATTGTTTTAACTCTTAATAAAAATGTATATTTATTCTTTGCTTTGGCAACCAATGTGTAGCTATTATTAGAATGTTCATTACTCGTTGGTGATGCAAATTCACGAAGGACTTTACACTGACATGTTTGCATTTCTGATTTGACCTAAATTAACCCCTTGGATCACTGTAGTTGAACTGAATAAGAGTTTATAGAGAGTCTTCTGTCCATTCAAGATTTCCAATCAACATTTCTAGATGTACCTAAGTATTTATTAAATTTTTACCTGGTCCATATTAATATCATGTTTTTTTCTTCTTTTCATTATATTTACGCGGACGTAGTTGCGGGCAAACTATGCCCGCAACTACGTCCGCGTGAAATTTCATGTTTCCCTCGACCCACCCTGCCGCATCGCGCTACCTACTCGCGCTATTATGTCGTTGTCGATTAGAGTTCTATAATTATTTTGGTCAACCCCTAAGTCGTTGTGTGATGTTAAATAGCCTATCACTATACAATAGGCCACAAAGCCCAATTGTTGAAAGGAATTTTAAAATCCAACAGTTAGTTCCAGAGACTAGTGCATTCATTCATTGTCTATAAACTATAGTCTTCGATGCATTTATAGTAACGTAATCGAATGCCTTGGATAAATCACAAAAGATGCCTAGGGCATCGTATTTATCTTCCCATGAAGAGAAATCGGTAGTTGATAGACCCATTGTAGAACAGATTTATGTTTATTATAAAATCTTTCTAATATTTAAGTTTTTTTTTTCTATAATTTCAATTTTTCGAAAAAAAGAAATCTAAAAGTAGGTAGTACTCAAATAAGTGGAGCGTCGATTATCCGAACTAATTGGGGGACAGGATTGTTCGGAAAATTGGGTTTTTCGGATAATCAAACTGTATTGATTCAGCCATACATATTTATAGAATGAGAACCTTATGTTTAGACATATCATTAATGACAAATAGTTTCTTTCACGCGGTCAATCAAATCAGCCTATCGCAGTCCACTGCTGGACATAGGCCTCTCCCATGCTGCGCCACAACACCCTATCCTCCGCCTTCCGCATCCAGTCTGTCCCAGCCACCTTTTTGAGGTCGTCGGTCCATCTAGCTGGGGGGCGTCCCGCACTACGCTTGCCAATACGCGGTCTCCACTCCAGGACTCGTCTGCTCCATCGGCCATCGGTCCTTCGACAAACATGGCCAGCCCACTGCCACTTCAGCCTGCTGACCCTGCAAGCTATGTCCGTAACTCCAGTTCTTTTCCGGATAACATCGTTTCTGATCTTATCCATCAAAGAAACCCCAAGCATAGCCCGCTCCATAGCGCGCTGAGCGACCTTAAATTTGTGGATCAGCCCAACCGTCAGTGTCCACGTTTCGGCAGCGTATGTCATGACGGGCAAGACGCACTGGTTGAAGACCTTGGTCTTCAAACATTGCGGTATCGGCGACGAGAAAATCATCTTTCACGCGGTAAAATTTAGTATATCAACTAACGGCTACTTCGAGATAATTTCGCGTGTATTGTAGCGCAGGAAGAGGATAGGAAACGCGAGTCGGGCGGCCGTAGTAGTTCGGATAAGCGGTCGTTCGGTTGATCGACGTTCGGATAATCGACGCTCTACTGTATATATGATAACTATAGAGGCAGAAATGTCCGTCTCGCGGCAGTCTTTCCCTCATAATCCTGTCTCGCACAGATTTGAATACGCTGTATTACAAACCTACGTAATTCTGTGTTTGTCCTGAATACAATATTTTCATGCCTTCCGGCAAAACGTATTTCGGCATAAAATGGTATTATAGATCGTAAAGTATTATGTTGGATTGAGAAGATCGTTGAAAAAATGTGTTAGATGATTTTAGTGGATTTAACTTTAAAATAAAACATTATTTACGATCATAAAAAATTGTAACTGATTAAGACTGAGTAATGATGTTTTGTGTTAGGTACTGCATCATTAACATTTTAGCCTCCCCAATCACCGCAACCGTAGCCAAGGGTAGGCGTGCTACCGGGCACTATGAGTAGTTTTTCTTAGTGCTTGTCAATTTTTGATCGCCTTATGGTAGGTACCATAAGGCGATCAAAAATTGAACTAAGGTTTATTTAAATTTAAGGATCGGCGTATTTATTCTAAAAATGCTGACCAAAAGTCCGACCCTAATCCGCATACAAAAGAGTTACAATACGATCCTTTAACAAGCAAAGTTCGTAGATGAACCCAAAGCGCCCAAAGGGAATATTGTAATACAGAAAAGTAAGATTACTTTTGGATTCTTTTAGCAGAAATGAGGCCCAAAGCTGTGGAGAAAAAGTCAGCAAAAGTTTAGCCGCTTATACGAAGTTAATGTTAATCGTTATACCGAAGAAATTAGGAGCACTTGTCCTTTCGTTTTATCTTGAGAACGACGGAATTACTTTTGATGTGGTTTTCTCTGAGATAAACTTGTTATTCACTGGGGTAATGAGCCAATGACTCATTTCATGTTCACATTGCTAACTACTAACATTTAAGTTATTTGGTAGGTAGGACTCGCTTTGATTTTTTGTGAACAGTTTATTTATTGATTAAAATATTATAATATAACTGTCTTGAAATAACAACATTTACACGTATATAAAAAATTATAGAGCATTAAAAATAAATTATAGTTTAAAAAAAACTAAAAACACGCTTCCATTGAAAACCAAACTAAAAAGTATAAAATAATAGAAAAAAAGCGTGGGGTGCTTTTTAAGGTATTTTTTTATTGATATCAGGCACAACTAACTAACTAGCGCCCTCTAGCGGACAACATACAAAAGACGCTCAGGCAAGTGAAGCTTGTCCTGGTAATCCTGGCAAGGATAATGGCACGAATTTATGAAATTATTGCATTGCCATCGGTCCTTGACAGGTGTGCAAAGTTTGAATGAAATCTGGTCGTTTAAAGTGGGTCAAAATCGCGCTATAAGGAGTCGGTTACAAACAAACATACTAACATACAAACATACTAACATACAAGTGAAGCTAATATAAAGCGTGTAAAAAACATTCGTATCGTTGCGAACGGGAAACCTGCCCCAAAGGCTGGCAGCGTGGCCCCATTGTATGGCAATGCTGTTTCTTTGACCAAAAAATAAGCCAGTCCTCTGGTCATATGAAGAGTTGACCAACCACTTGGCAATGTCGGTATTAAAATGTCTTACTTATTTTCTAAAAATTCTACAATATTTTCACTGTAAGCACTTGGTGCTTGAAAAGACAGAAAATGATGTTTGAGGTATTTTGTTACCAAATAAATTTACCTAACTGTATCGCCTTTTTTTACGCAACATTTTCTGAAGTGTCTCTTGATTAAATATGAAGTGGCGGCTCTTGAAAAACATGTAGGCAATGGAATAACAAAATAAAAATATACAGAGTTTGTCTTCCGAATTAAATGATAATTGGACTGCTAAATCACTGACAATTCTACCCAATAGCGAATTAATGGAATTTATTTGACCCTTCACCGTTTATTCGAGTGCCAGCGCCATTCATTGGACAGAAATATAGCCGCAGGTGGGAATCTCAAACGGTTCTTTTAAATAAATTGTTTTAATTAGAATCCATTCAAGAAATGGGCATTTTAAAAGGCAATTTCGTTTGAATTGAGTTTTCTCTTTCAATGTATCGTGTAATAGAAAAGGGAAATTCTGCCATTACTTTGAGAAAATGTCTTTAGTAACTTTCTATTAACGAGGTCATTTAATAATGTTCCTGTTGTATCCCTATTAACTATTGAAAATAAATCTGCAGCTGAAGTTCTGTAACATAAGGAATTATTTTGTAATGCAGATGTCTTATATCCTCGTAACCGACGAGACCCCCACAGGCTCGTACTGGATCTCCTTCCGAGACTAGCTAAATATAAACAAAGTTGTATATCTATGTGTGTACGTATATATAATAAGATACCAAGTAATCTTAAGATCTTAAATATGAGATTATTCAAAAATAAACTGCACGAATGGCTGTGTAGTCATAGTTTTTACAGTGTAAAAGAATTTTTAGATTATAAATGTTAACTATGCTTGTGAAAATTTGTACGCTTATAACTGTTAAGCAAAACATATATGTATGCTCTTTTTATTTATTTTTACCATCTTTTATACCATGTTTTTTAGCAAATAAAAATTATTCTATTCTATTCTAACCTAGTTCTACTTCTTCTTCTTAGCGTACCGATAGTAATTCAAATATAGTCAGCCTAGAATTTGGCTACGAGCTTTGCACTTTGAGTAGCGTCCATCAACTCTTGTAGCGTGCAAACAGCAGGACACACCGTATTCGATTTAGCCTATTTAGAGGGACAGTAGGTATATTTACGAAGTTTAACTAATGTGCAATTAACGTTAAGGAATATTGGGTACGTCCATTGGAACAGCGAGAATCGTCGCTCCAACATGTCGGTGCATGTTATGATTAGTGAAATTCAATATTTCTTTTGATGTATCATTCAGTGAGCTTGCGAGTCTCGACGTTAAGGCCCTCTTGTAGTTGAAGACGTTTCGGCGAACACTGGCCAGTCGTTGCGAGCGCTTGAGCTGCTAGATTTTGTGTATAATTGTTTCGTGGAGACAAAATGATAAGGAAATTATAAAATATTTTCTCACCATGCCCTAAAAAACAATAAAACCTATCTTTTGGTAGAAGTTTTACATGGTTTAATGATGGAATCTCTTCAAGGTACACGTTTTAAATGGCGATTTAGTGTCATCTTTATGATTATTTTTTATCGAGCTAATTGTTTTAATTCACGTTTCTATCTTCACACAGCGCTTAACAATATGTTCAATTTTCCTAAATATTTTTTTTTTACGGAAACTAGCCATTTTGCTAGATTTACAGAGGTTTAAAAAAGTTAAAAAGTACTGCAACCTCGCCTTAAAGTTCAATTTGCGTTAATGTTTGGATGAATGCATCTTCTAAAGGTATGTGTGTACTTATATCACTATATTATTTTGTATGATATTGAACAGGAAGCTAGTAAACTGCTTTTAAAGATTATATAATAAAATATCAATAAAAAACAGACTTTTGAATAGAAAATTTTATATTGCAAGGTTTTGTAAAGATGTAAAACCTATTTTAAATATTACTTTAATTAATATTCTATGCAGTAAACCTATGTTGAATACGTGGAGTTTTGCGAAATTAGTGAAAATAAAATGTTTTCTTATCAGATCGGCGAATTACAAGGAAAGAGCTGTTCGACATATGGCGTTCTAACAAGTTCAAAGATCGATAAGCTTATGTGATCGAGTGTGTGCAGGAGAGACTGGGTATAAATGACTTAAAAAGCAAGGACTTTGTCACAGTAAAACGTATAACAACAGCAAAATGTTAAAATTTCAGACAAAAGTGGAATAAAAAAGATAGACGTTTTGATTCATTTTTAAAACATTATAACTCATGGCTTAATACAGAAATTGAGTATGGCATCATGACTGTGTTGAGTTCTTCTAAAATAAAACATCGAAAGATTCGTCCCTATTAACATTATATAGCTAATATGAAATGTTTTGCAACACAGGCAAGTCTAAGGGCTAGTGGTAAAAAATAACGCGCTAAATTGATTCGGAAAATAATTTTATCGTCTCCGAGACGAGTTCATGAGTGAAAAAATAAAATATGAGCCAAAACCGCAGCAAAAGCCTTATAAGCCTGACGAAGCATTAGCTTTGTTTATTAGCAATTAAATAACTGTACATCAGTACGAAATTATCCAACAAGAAGCGAATGATAGGGGGATACAATTTGTATCCATGTTATGAGAGAGTTTTCTAAGAGAAACAGAAATGTTACTGATCCGTAGAGAATATGTAACTGATGTTTTTACTGAGGTAAATCTTCAAGTGGTACTTGATCATACTGCATCAAGGCTTTGGTGTTGTGATCCCAGAGGTATTTGAGTGCCTAAATGCAAATCATTCTAGTTTTATAATTGTACTAGCTGTTGCCCGCTGCTTCGCCCGCGTAAAGGTCGGAAAATATCCCACACAAATTATCCAACTTTCGTACGTAGGTATAATATTAGTGTGGATAGTTAGTATGGACGGAAATATGAAACAGTGTGAAAGTTTTATGAAAAAAAAAATGACACATGTGCCTGTAGAAGGCGAACAACGTCTATCCCAATCTGTAAAGTAATATGTATGAATAAAACTGGAATATCTTATGTTAAAACATTTCTGTAAACAACATTTTTTGTATTGCCATCTTTTGCTAAAACATGTAAATTTTGTGGGCTGGATACTCGTGAGCACGCCACATACAATTGCCCATGGGAAAAACAGGTTTTTTCTAAATGTACACCTGCTACTTTTAGTGTTTGTCCTTGAGCCTTGTTTATTGTCATTGCAAATGCTGTTTTTAGAGGGAACTGCACTCTTTTAAATTGGAAAGGTAAATCTGTCGGAATTATTGGAATACGGGGAATCAAAACATTTTCGTCTTTTGCTATTCCTGACATGATTGTTGCTTTTACAATATTCCGCCCCAGGTGAGTAATTTGTAACCGTGTGCCATTACATAATCTTGGCGCATCAAGATTACGCATTAACAGAACTGGAACACCCACTTTCAGCCTCAGTTTATGCGAAGGCACTCCTGATAACTCTAAAGAGTTTAGAAATTCAACAGGGTACGATGTTACTTGTTCGGTGTCCATGACATTGTCTACCGAGAGATACTCCACAACGTCACCTTCCACATGTGACATAATGTTTTCATTTATCTTTCCTACAGTTTCATTCGTCGGTGCCAAAATTGCCCTTTCACACAACCATTCTCTATTCTCCATATTAGTTCGCAGATCGGGATAGACGTTGTTTTTCAGATCATCTGTGCTATGAACAATATTACAGAATTTGCGGTTTAATGTAATGAAGCCGTTACCATCTGTTAATATACGGTCTTCGCCAATTTTCAGAAGTGCTGCCACATATTGCCCCGATTCTATATCATTGTGCAGTTGTACTCGCATATTTGCAGTCAGACAAAACTTTTTTATATGCCCCCATAATGTCGACGCCTTTAGACATGCGTTTATTTCATCTGCAGGTGTTCCCCTAGTTATTACCGGCAAAGTCTGTCTAAAATCGCCGGCTAACAATACCACCATCCCTCCCATGATACTTTGGTTGCTCTTGATGTCTTTTATAGTTCGATTTAGTGCTTCGATTGCTCTTTTGTGGGACATCGTACATTCATCCCAAACCAACAGTTTACATTGCTGTAACATTCGTCCCCGCTCACTGTTTTTACTTATGTTACAAACAGGCATTTCCTCATGAGCTAAGTTTAATGGCAGTTTAAGTACCGAATGTGCCGTTCGGCCACCATTTAGCAACGTGGCGGCTATCCCAGAGGAGGCTACAGCAACAGCAATCCCTTTATCTTTCCGGATTTGAGCTAAAAGCAGATTTAAAAGAAAAGTTTTTCCGGTGCCTCCCGGGGCATCCAGAAAGAACAAACCACCTTCACCGCTTTCGATTTTTTGCACAACATTATCAAAAATGAATTTTTGTTCTGAGTTCAAAAGTGGAACAGACTCTGTTATGTGTTGTTGCAAAGACACCGTATCATAATTCAGCTCTCGTATTAAATCGCTACTAACTTCCCCGGTTCTCTGTGGCCTGCTCATCCCAAATTCAGATAAATCTTTTCCAGTAATAGTTATCACTTGGTCTTCAATCTTTGTTAGGGCTTCGTTGTATATTAAATCATTGTATATGACATTTGGATTATTTTCTTGTAATCTATGTAATATATCGTCCGTCATATCGATTTTATATTTTTCCCACAGTTGTTGAGGATTTGAAAGTCCACATGTTGCTATTAATATGGCAAAAAGCTTTCGCACTTCGGTCGCAGATCTACATTGCGCTGCCTCTTGCAGTGTAACATCCCAATGATTGTCATTTTCTAACAACCCTTTTGCCTCACATGCCTCTCTAAATGTCGAAAATGCCTGATTATTGTGTTTTTTGAGATCTTTAAAAGAAGTTGGTCCTCGCACATGGTGTAAAAGCATTCTCAAACAAAAACATTCCATATTACTAACATGGACCGTATAAACTCTACCTAAAGCTTCTCCAGATTTAACACCAGGCCAATTCTGAACCAGACTTCCTTGAATTCGACGTTTCCACTCTTTTCTCGATGCATTCCAGGTGTAATATCTTGGTACTTCAACATACAGAAGAGTTCTTGCGAAATCATCTCTTGTACAAAGTTCAAAAAAAGCGGTGAGTGTAGTTTTTGGCGGAGTGGATACTCGCTCGCGGAAATTAGTTTCAGTGAAATAGATCCGTTCACCATTCTCTAAGTGCACATTGAGATGTGTAACAGCGGGATGCCTTTCGTGTAGTGGAAACCCTAACAGCCGCCACACAGCTTCGTTGCTGCTGACATGACGACCGGACTGATACGTTTGTACTTCATCTACGGGATTTGCGAGCTCACTGTTTCTAAAATTAAAAATAGCTTGGTCACTACCTTTATTATTATATTTGCAGATATATTTTATTGCACGCACTGAACTGCAAGCCTCTACATTGATGTGGGCATTAAACATTTTTGATAAAATAGGCGAATAAGGGACCACCCAACTATTATCAACAGTAACGTAACTGCCATTTCGGAGTTTCACAGATGTCGTTCGACCTCCGTCTGCTGGGGCTCTTCTACGATACAGTGGGTATCCATTTTCATTGTGGACAGTTTCTTTGAGGAGCTTGCGCGGAAATTTTTTAGTACATTTCCCATCTTTCATGCAAGGACATTGAGGATTCTCCAGTCCGCATGGTCCATGTATCATATTTTTAACAATAATATCATGCAGTGCTTGGTCACTGCTTGGATCTGGTATTTCAGCAGTGATAATTTTATCGATTTGGTCAGGTCGCAACTTGTCCTTTAACCACAATAAAATATGAACATGTGGTAAACCACGCTTCTGCCACTCTATGGAGTACATGAAACACAGCACTTCTCCAAAAAGTTTGCCTTTGGTAATAATAGACATTAGTTTTTTAACTTTTAATCTAAAAACTCTTGCAACTATATCATGTCTATCAATCGCGCCTTGTCCCGGCATTAATTTATCGACTACTTCAGACCAGGTCGGGTTACATGTGAATGTAACAAATAAATCAGGACGACCGTATGTACGCACATATGCGAATGCGTCTTGGGTATATTCATGTAAGTATCGTGGGCTGTTCACAAAGGATGACGGTAGGATGACCATTTTTCCTAAATCGTTAGCGTTCACATTCGCATCATTTGCGACAGCATCCTGAAGGTGAATATAGTTTTCAGCTCTCAGCTTAGTTTGGTTTAACGATATGAATCGCAGGCGCTCACTCTCGACTTTGACGTACATATCGACATAAAATTGGTTTGCTAACTGTCTACAACGTGGTATTAAATTAAAATCGTCTTCGCGTATCATTAAGTGGTAGGCATAATAATCCATACAGGACACCTTTTTGTTAGCCAAGGGAAGACCTGTCAGAGGGTTGATTTGCGGTATCTGGAAGTGATACCCTTCCTGCCCCTTACTGAAGATTAGGGGATATTGCAGTGCGTCATAAAATTTATGTGTGTCAGGCACCCTGGTTAATCTATTGTCATGAGTTTGTAGGACAATATCACGGGACGCAAACTGTTCGCCTGTAACCATAGCTGCGACTTCATTAATCAATGGTGCGTTAAATCGTCTTTCATGTTCGCCACTCGGTGTACGATCTGGATGCATTACTAATTTATAATTCTCTCGCGGCATTCTCTCCAAAGCACTTTTGAACGTGTTGATAAGACGATTATGTACGTGCAACATTCTTTGTATTTTTACCACAATATCTCTTTCCACTCCCACAATATTTTGACATCTGCGGTCCGCCTCATTATTTTCATCCCCCATGAAATAAATCTGCAAGAACTTATGTTGCTCATTGTCTGAAGGAAGTAAAGAGCCAATTATGTGGTAAATTTGTCCTTGAATTGTAAAAGTAGGGGAAAAACCAGGCATTACAACTTCCCTGTCTACGCCAAAAGAAGTCATTTGAAAACACGAATTGTATTTTCTAATTTTATTCAAAAAACGTCGCGATTCGTTGACTTCGTATAAAAGTAATGTTTTCAGCGGTTCTTCGGGCACACCTAACGTTGAAAGTTTAACTTTTCCACCGGAACAGCACATACCCGGAGTTTCTTCTTTCCATTTTAGTGCTTTACAATACCTGCACTTTTGATCCATTCTTTTCAGACCCACTAATCGATGATTAATATAATTAATTAATGGGTCATAATCAAAAGCAGCATTATTGAAAGCCTCCCATGTGTTACGTGTAAATGTTCGTCTTCTTTCGGCCTGTCGCTCAGCATTCAAATCACGACGTCTTTCAGACTCTTCCAATGTCTCCGTGGCTATAAGAGATGCGTGACGCTCTGCATCTAAAGTCAGGCGGACCTGAGTCTGCTCTTCAGATTCAGCTGCTCTGAGAGACGCGTGACGCTCTGCATCTAAAGTCAGGCGGACCTGAGTCTGCTCTTCAGATTCAGCTGCTCTGAGAGACGCGTGACGCTCTGCATCTAAAGTCAGGCGGACCTGAGTCTGCTCTTCAGATTCAGCTGCTCTGAGAGAAGCGTGACGCTCTGCATCTAAAGTCAGGCGCACCTGAGTCTGCTCTTCAGATTCAGCTGCTCTGAGAGACGCGTGACGCTCCGCATCTAAAATCTGCCGAGTTTGAGTCTGCTCTAAAGTCTCGGCAGCCCTAAGAGCCGCGTTACGCTCAGCATTTAGAGCCAAACGGGCCTGAGACTGCTCTTCAGATTCTTGCATTCTAGAAACTTTCACGGCTCGAGCTCTGCTAGAGCTACGCGCCAAATCAGATTTACGCTTGCGAGGCATGTCAAACAAAATTAACTTAATCTATACACTACTAAAGTTAACAATATTACAAATATTTATTTACAACTACAATTTAGACAACCTTACCTACCCACAACAATCACTATAAATATGTGAAAAAGAAAATATTTAAACAAACTTAAAATACTAATAGTTAACAATAAAAGACAATAAAGTTAAATTACAAATATTTATTTACAACTACAATTTATACAATCTCACCTACCAACAACAAAGCACAATAAAATGAAATAAGTGAGAAAGAAAATTGTGAAGGCAATTTAATACAGTTTAGTGTCAACTGCGATCAACGATGAACGAATATTAGATTAGAAAATGGATAAAATCCGGTCGAACCAGATACTCTGACAGAACAGAACCCACCAAACAAACAAAAACCAAAACGATTTTTTTCTAAGAATTGTACACAGACAGACGTAATTTTTGGAAACGACCAAGCAAGGAACGATATTTAAAACAACCAACCTATCTCGAATTTAGAACCCATTTATGAATGAGGGTCACTATCCTTCATAAATCTTAACACCGCGATTCAGAAAAACGCGTCAATTGCACAACGCCATCTATCGAGTATACTGGTAAACTCAAACTCTCCGTATCAAGCAAAGTACTAATAACTTTTGACCGGGTGGACCGATTTTAATGAAATAAAGACTAAATGTAACCTCAAGATACAGACTATGACTATATTTTCAATCCCTTAAATCTATTGAAAAGATTCACTCAAAAATGTCAATATTACATGTGAATTTTAAAATCATCCCCTATTTTACCCTCTCGAGGGATGATTTTTGAAAAACGCTGACATACCTTATTTTTTATTTGTTACCAAAAGCATAAATTTAAATTTTCAGAGCCCTAACTTAAGAAATGATAGGTTTCCCATACTAACTTTCATCCCCTATATCCACCCCCTTAGGGTTATTTTTGAGACAAAAAGTAGCCTATGTCCTTCCCCGGGATGCCATCTATCTCCTTGCCAAATTTTATCAAAATCCGTCCAGTGGTTTAAGCGTGAAAAGGTAACATACAGACAGACAGACAGACAGACAGACAGAGTTACTTTCGAATTTATAATATTAGTATGGATACATAACAGCAGACAGACAGCATAGCTGAACACTGCGTATTACCTTTAGGACAGATGTCTGAGGTAGCATCGAAGATGAAAAAGAAAGACATGGGAAAAGTGAGGCAATGGTATACTGGCGCGAAAGCAAGGCATCGGACCAATTATGATGTTATGCGTTGTATGCTTGCAACTTCGGACATTTTTGAGAAACTTGGTCAATTAAGGTCAGGCATTGCAAATAAGGACGTATTATCTTTTGACGGGCCTGTTAGTTGACTGGCTTGTTAGTCTAGTGGTTAGTGACCCTGACTGCTAAGACTTAGGTTGTGGGTTCGATTCCTACCCAGGACAAATCTTTGTGTGATGAGCACAATCATTTGTTGTGTGTCTGGGTGTAATTTATCTATAATATGTATGTATTTAGAAATATATAAGTATGTTTATCAGTTGTCTGGTTGCCATAGTACAGGGTCTGCCTAGTTTGGGATTAGATAACGGTGTGTTGGTTGTCCTTAGATATTTATTTATCTTTCTTAAAATCTTAATTTAATTTCAATAAATTACTCGAAATCCAGTGAATTTAACGAAATTAATAACATTATGCACAGTCAAGCAGGCTTGTCTTAGAATTTTGTCCCACTAAATGGGCAAAATCGAATACTGTGGGACATGATGGACAAGATATTAAGTGCCCCATTGTTTGTGGGACAGCACCACATTTACACTCCAGGGTAGAGTCATCTATGATTCTCCACTTGAGCAGATCTTCATTACTTCGACCTAGCTGAGTCCGGAGCCTATTTAAAGACTTCCAGGAAAGCCAGGGTAACAAGTTCTACTATTACAGGAGCTTACTAACATTTGATTAAATTTTCTTCCAAATGTATCAATTTCTAGATGACAGCAAAGTTTCAGTATAACATTTAGCTCGTACTTTTATGTATCATGCATATTTACGATATCGTCATATTTTTTATGTCCTTGGGCAACTTTATTTATAAATCCGAAGATTCCATGTTTACGAGTCATTTTGTCCGATGAAATAGAAAGAAGAACTTTGAAATTATTTCATTTCTGTTTATAAAACATAATACAGCGATACTTTCAGACTTTTTCGCTTCGACCTCGAAACTTGGAATTCAATGTTACATGACCAAAATAACGGTTGAAAACATTGGACGAGCCTTAGCTCCTAGAATCCTTTATATTTATACATATATAAGTAAGAAAAAATTTCTATAAAAATATTGGATTATTTTTTAAGATTTTTACCCTATAAAGATTTCTAATCTCCTTATTCTGTCCAAAGTCTTTGAGAAATAAAACGATTGAGTTTTATAAAGCGGTTTATCTATATTTAAATTCCGTAGTAAGCTGATACAGCAGATTTGAAATCACCTTAACCGAAAGTACTTAAAAATGATCGTAAAAGTAAAATAATGGCCCAAAGTTACTTAACAGCGTTGTGTACTAAGCGAATTTAGTAATTATCAGAGTAGAGAGAGAGAGAGAGAGTGATTAAATTTTTAATCTCCTTAAGTTTGTGTCTCTCCCTTTCAATTATTCATGCCGTGTTCCGAATTTAGAATATTTCGTGAAGTAGATTGTTCTTTAAATTAGGACGAAGGTAGATTGGATTATATTGAAGAGTTTTGCTGCTCTGAATTATGAAGATGGTTTCTTAGTAATACTTTTTGTGGGTTCTTCAGTAATGGAAACCAGGAGGAATGGATGCCAGCATAGGTACTGACTATCTTAAGTTAAAATACATTTTCCGTTTAATTGTTTAGCAGTTTAATCAAAGGCTCTAAACAAACAAGTGACATTATGTTGAAAGCGTTTCGTATTTCTACAAAGACTTTGAATTGGATTTACCTCAGCTTTTCGGTAGCATATTAATTCAATACATTATTGACTTTCCTTCATCGTTGTCGCTGATAGAAAGTCTACTAGTCTTCACGATAGTAATACGATTCACCACGCAGGCCCAGTGCGACTTGGCATATGTCACATATTCGACTTTTTGGGTTCTAAGGCATGCTGGTTTCCTCACAATGTTTTATACCTTATTCATCATCATCATCATCATTTCAGCCGAAAGACGTCCACTGCTGGACATAGGCCTCCCCCAAGCTCCACCACTTCGACCGGTTTTGTGCTTCCCGCATCCAGCGGATTCCTACGCCCTTCACAAGGTCATCGGTCCACCTTGTTGGAGGCCTTCCAACTCTACGTCTTCTGGTACGCGGTCGCCATTCCAGAACCTTTCGGCCCCATCGGCCATCTGTTCTGCGAGCAATGTGCCCTGCCCACTGCCACTTCAGTTTAGCAATTCTTCGGGCTATGTCGGTTACCTTGGTTCTCCTACGGATCTCTTCATTTCTGATTCGATCGCGTAGGGAAACTCCAAGCATAGCCCTCTCCATCGCCCTTTGGGTGACTTTCAGCCTTCTAATAAGGCCCATTGTGAGCGACCACGTTTCGGTTCCATATGTCATCACTGGCAACACACACTGGTCAAAGATTTTCGTCTTGAGACACTGCGGTATGTGGGACGAGAAGATATTGCGTAGCTTCCCAAACGCTGCCCAGCCGAGTCGGATTCGACGATTGACCTCTTTCTCGAAGTTGGACCTACCTAACTGGACAGTCTGTCCTAGGTACACATAAAGGTCCACAACTTCGAGTGTAGCGCCTCCGATCTTCACTGGAGTGGGTATCACACGACCATTGGACATGACCTTTGTCTTGTTCATGTTCATCCTGAGACCCACTCTTTCGGAAGCTCTACTAAGGTCATCGAGCATTGTACTGAGGCCCCCCATAGTCTCAGCCATGACAACTATATCATCGGCAAACCGAAGGTGAGTGATGTACTCGCCATTGATGTTGATGCCAGCCCCTTTCCAGTCCAGAACCTTGAAGACATCCTCCAGTGCAGCGGTGAACAGTTTCGGAGAAATAACGTCTCCCTGTCTCACCCCTCGCTGCAGAAGGATAGGTTTCGAGATCTGGTCCTGAAGTCTGACTGACATAGTGGCGTTTTCGTACAGACACTTCAGCACCTCGATGTACCGATAGTCGTTCTGGCACCGTTGAAGAGAGTGCAGTACAGCCCAGGTTTCGACCGAATCGAAGGCTTTTTCGTAGTCCACAAACGCTAAACAAAGAAGCTGGTTATACTCTTCGGTCTTCTGTATAACCTGCCACAGCGTATGTATGTGGTCCACGGTGCTAAAGCCTTTACGGAATCCGGCTTGTTCGGCTGGAAGTCGTCAAACCTGCGCGCTAGACGGTTCGTGATGACTCTTGAAAACAGCTTGTAGACATGGCTCAGAAGTGAGATGGGCCTATAATTCTTAAGTAGGGCATTGTCACCCTTCTTTAAGAAAAGTACCACCACACCTCTGTTCCATGCCTGTGGCGTTTTGCCCTCGAGTATGACGGAATTTAACAGCTTCTGAAGGGCCTTGAGAACGGGTTTCCCGCCAGCCTTCAGGAGTTCAGCCGTAATTCCGTCATCTCCCAGCGCCTTGTTGTTTTTGAGCTGCTTCAGAGCCATCCGAATCTCGTACAAGCTGACGTCCGGGATGTCTTCGGTGTAATGTCGGGTCAACCTAGCTCTTGGGTCATTTGCCAGATTTTTAACGGGGTTACTTGTTGACGTGTATAACTGTCCATAGAACCTCTCAATCTCCTTAAACAGCTCAGGTTTGGCAGATACGACTCTGCCATCATCGGTCTTCAGTTTCGTAAGCTGGCTCTGCCCAATAGACAGATCCTTAGTAAAGACCTTGGAGCCTAAATTCCGCTCTATCGCGTCCTTGATTCGCTCTGTGTTATAGCGGCGAAGGTCGCTTTTCAAGGACTTAGAGATCTGTCAATTAAGCTGCCGGTACTCAAGCGCAGCTTCTGAAAACTGCAGGATCATTCCGCGCGTCTGTTCCATGAGCTGTAATATAGGATCTGAGAGTTTATTTTTCCTATTAGTACGGCGGGTCTTGAAGAACTCAGACCCGACCGTATGGACAGTTTCCACGAACCCATCGTTAAAATCGTCCACGGAGCTCCCTAGGCACTCAAAACGGTTCTGGAGTTCGAGCTGAAAGCTCTCGGGGTTTTGAAGTTGCATCGGTGCTGGACGGAGCGTTGACTTCATCAGCCGACATCTTTCCAGCTTGATATTGATATTCAATGTGCCTCTTACCATGCGGTGATCACTCTCGGTTTTCACCGCGTTGATCACAGAGACATCATTGAATATTTGCTTCTTCGTCGACATAATGAAGTCAATCTCGTTTTTTGTTGCACCATCAGGACTCTGCCAGGTCCACTTCCTGTGCTCACGTTTTCTGAAGAAGGAATTCATCATAAAGAGGCCTTCCTTCTCCATAAAACTAGCCAGTAGGTGACCCCGGTGGTTGCGACGTACAACTCCAAATTGCCCCACTCTCAACTCATCATCGCCTCGCTTGCCCAGTTTCGCGTTGAAGTCCCCCATGACAACGGTGAAATGAGTTTTGGAACCATGCATGGCTCTGGAAATATCGTCATACATGGTATCCACCTCATCGTCGGGGTGTGACGAGGTCAGGGCGTAAACCTGTATGACCTTCAGCGAATACCTTGCGGATATTCTGAGTATAAGGTACGCTACCCTGGTCGCCACACTCTCGATCTTCACCACGCTGCTCACAAGGGACTTATGGACGATAAACCCGACACCACCTTGGGACTGCTGGTCGACCTCCCGGAAATAGAGAAGGTTTCCGGATTTGAGGATTATCGAGTCCTCCCCCTCTCTTCGGACTTCAGATAACCCTACTATATCCCATCGTAACCTGCTCAATTCTTCCTCCAGTTCGGCGATCTTCTCGTCGGTCCGAAGTGTACGCGTGTTATATGTTGCCAGGTTCAATTGTCGGTGTTTGTGGTAGCCGGATCTCCTCCGGGATTCTTTGCACCCCTTGCCTCACCGTGGCCTTGACCGCTACCGTAGCCAAGGTTAGGTGGGCCACCGGGCACTAGGGGCCATTTATTTTTGGTGCTTGTCATTTTGAGGGGGGGGGGGGGGTTGCCATAATCACCACGCTTGGCAGGCGGGTGGTTGGCGATCGCAGTTTAATAGTCTGTAATGCATAGAGAACGCTGCTGCCCATTCTCTAGTATATCCCTTAGTCGCCTCTTACGACACCCACGGGAAGAAACGGGGTGATGCTATTCTTTACGTCCGGCACCTACACGGTACAACGGTACGGTGATTATACCTTATTACGGACTTAAAATAGAAACGGAAGCCAGCTAATAAGGCACTAGGCTAGGCGAATTTTAGTCAAAACGGTGGTTTCGTAAATTATTTATAGTTATTGACAAAGTTTACGAACTATTGCTGCTTGAGTTAGCCCAGTTTAGTGAATTGATTGCGGTAATACTCGGCAGAACTATCTGCGCAGACTAGCCGCTGTTTGAACTTGGTTCCAACGTTATGTGGGGGAGTTTAGCCGTCGATATATATGCCAATTTTAAGGGCTGGAGGAAAGGATAGGCTAGTTTAAAGCGTTAATTTGCATATGATTAGTCATAATCAGCCTATATTATTCCACTGCTGGGAAACAGGCCTACTCTGGGTGAGAGGGAGTGGGCCGTAATCTACCACGCTGACCCAGTGCAGGTTTGTAAATGTCAAATTTCTTCGAGTTTTTGACCTCACGATGTTATACTTCACCGTTTTGAAAGCAGTGCTGGTGTAATTATTTACATTAAGTAAAGCGCTTGTTGGGGTTCGAGCTCTAGAGCTACAAGTCGAAAATCGGGCCACTGCTCTCTTTGATGTATAATCTTTTTAGTAACGTTCGATAATCGACCGTAAAGTTTATGTTTTTTAGTAGTATGCTCGAGATCAGAGCTTCCCATACTGTTTTTTCTTGTAGACCACTTTCAAAATTTTACTGGTTCGGTGCTTGGAAATTTTTTTGCTCCCTTAATTTCTTTGAGCAATATTTTATCTGTCTACATTGATTATTTTTTTCACGCCAACGAATATTCCTCCCGTAGACCCCTGGGGGCACCACTTAGACCACTTTGGGAATCACATGTGTGACATCACATGTTTTTTGTTTTTTCCTGTAGCCTTCCTTTAGAGAAGGGCAATTACTGCTATTGTCATGTTTTAAAACGTGGCTACTTTAGAGCAGCTTAAGGTCAAAGTGTTATCAGACGTGCGGTCGACTGTACTTTAAACGTGTTGGCGGTTGCTGAAAGTTAGCACCGTAACTAAGAGTTAAGATGAGGTAAGACCAACAAAGGTTAAGCCGATAGGATTAGGTTAGTTTTCAACATGTAGGTAATACCTGGAGGTGTGTGGGTAGTTGTGTTTGAGTAAGAAAATTAACAGTAAGGGAACGAGAGATGGTGTTGATATTACCTTTAAAAACAAGAGCATTACCACTATTATTGGATCTTAAAAATACACATTAGTATTATAAATTCTGATAATTATATTTTAGTTTACTAAATTATTATTAATAATATTTTCATATTTTTATTCAATCACTAGCTGCAGTCTGCGGCTTGGCCCGTGTGGATTTATCTCACGGGAACATGCTACAGGGACGAAATGTAGCCTGTCTTACTTATTATAAATCAGCTATGTGCCAGGAAAGACTCGGCAAAATTAGTATAGCCGTTTCAAAGATTAGCTGGAATAAACAGTTTTGTTTTTGATACAGTACTTAACGTGTTTACCAAAGGCAACCTTATGTTGTACAGGCAGGAACTAAAATAGCTTTAATCACATTCAAATTGGTAGCGGGATTTAGAATAACCCTACTAATTCTTTAGCATAGGTTTTTTTGTTTCGGAATAAATCGCTGAGATGACAGGCTTTTAAACACATAAGCGTGGAATAAGCGAATTAATTTGTGAAAACACGCATACAAGTGTTTTATTGATATATCCTGGTACTCGGAGAGCAAGTATGTTTTAGTAAAAAGCTGTTATTTTGACATTGCAATAGATCTTAAAAAAAAAAAATTGTATGTATGTATCTATGTATGCTTAAGTGTGGTATAGATATGTATAAATAATACTTGTTAAGCCTTATATTTATTATCAGTGTTTCTAGTAGTATAAACAGATGCTAATTATATAATATCTGTATCAGCTATTATTCCACTTATTTCTTAAGTCAAAGTCTGTGAGTGCTTAGGTGTCTTGTAGCCAGTACATGACGATTTCGGCAATCAAAAATTATTATTTTGTGCCTCGTTTCACTATAATTTATTTCCGCTAGATGAACTTTTATACTAAATTAAGCAACAAACTATAATTTGAAGAGAGAATAAATAAATGAATTGAATTGAATGAATTGAATTGAAATTAAATTGAATTTAAAGCTAAAACAATACACTAACCTAAAATTATTATCAAACTGACATATGGCGTCGAAAAACTCCTTCGCATTGCTGTCGACTGATTTACCGACATTAAAGAAATAATATGAATCATTCAACGTATTCACCGAATGTCATTTTAAAACGCTCTTACACACACTCATCCCATACACACACTCTTTACACACACACACTCTCCACATAAATTCTTCACATACACAAAATTTTCACATACTCACTAACACTAATCACATACTCGCACATACACTTATCACATGCACACAACCTTTTGGTTACCTTTTAGTCTGTAGTTTGTTAGTGAATCTTATTAAACCGTTGCTTTTGTTTACTATAAATTCACATTATATGTCAAAAGAGACTGGATCCTGCGATACAGGGTAAACCAGTGCGGGATCTAGTGACACGCCTCAATACTGTAAAAATTTTTGATGAATTAATAAACTAAACTGAATTTACATTTTCCAACAGTTTTATTTCCCAACTTACTAAAGAGGGTCAAAATCAAAATAGCAACCTCGTTTCAATATAGTTTCAGTAACAGTACTTGTTGTTATGGTATAAGTTTGAGCTATAGTTGGTAATACCTTAACGTGTTCGAAGTTAAACTTTGATTCAAGGTGGTCTGTAGCTCGCAGACTTTAACGATTGTTGGTGCGTGCCAACAGATACAGTTGAACAACTTTATTGGGGCTTAGTCACGGAAACTGTCAACGTGTGGAAATATTATATATATACCAATGAAGATAAGGAAAAAAATGTTTAGGGAAAACATAAAGATTTCTCCTTTCCTTCTCTTTTTTACTCCTCTCTTGTATCTGGCTATGTTCGATGTCTATAAAAAACCGTCAATGTGCCAGAATATTGTTCTTACAGCATTACGATACCCAAGGAAGCTATTTAAATAACTATATATTCTGAGAATCTCTCACCACGGACATAAGTTGCATTGGTTTACCTGGAAGTCTTTAGACTGACGCCGGACCCAGTTTGCTGAAACAAGATAAATTTAAGATTTGGCCTTGGAGTGTAAGTGTGATGCTGTTCCACAAACTATGTACTGCTGTAAGAACTGATAGACGCTACTGAAAGCGCCAAACTCGTGGCGACATTTTGGGCCGACTCAATTTATATTGCCATTGACACGCTAAGAAGAAGATAAGGAGTCTTATAGTCTTTACTCACCACGTCAGTTTCCTTGTGATAAACTTAACATATACATAACATCAAGCCGCGTTTCCTCTAAAGTTCAGGCACAGGTGTACCTATAGTACACTCACATTTCGACGGTAGGTGGCGACCCTGTTGCCATCAACCAGGCACAAATCCTGATTCCAGGACGCTCCAGAGAAATTCCATATAGAAAAATCCGACTGCAAAACACAACTGATCAACCTATCCTACTTCCTACTAATATTATAAACGCGAAAGTTTGTATGTATGGATGTATAGATGTATGGATGTTTGTTACTCTTGCACGCAATAACTACTAAACGGATTTGGATGAAATTTGGAACACAGTTAGTCTGTAACCTGGATTAACACATAGGGTACTTTTATCCTGGTAGTGCGTTCCCGCGGAATAATTTCCGACCTGCACGCGGGCGAAGCCGCTGGCAAAAGCTAGTATTTGAATAGTTTGTCAAATTATCTATAGAAAGAGAGATAAAATTATCAATTAAAATCTTGCGCTAACAGAATTCTTCAAACTATTAACTCTGTGTAGTGTTTGGGTCACCAAGATACAGGCTGTGCCTAGTTTGGGACCCGCTTTTAAATCTGTTAAGTCTTTTGTAGGTTAGAATCTCATACCATATTATTTGTATGTCTTAACTATGTATAAGTTCAACCAATGAATTCTAAATGATCTGTTCAACGATAAAGTAACGTGTATGCCATTGCACGCTGCAGACAGCGTCGACAAGCAATAAACCACGTTACTATGGACTATTGCTTCTCGTCTACGCTATAACTTGTAAGACGCGACGCTCGTAACTCAAACCGAATGGCTAGTGAAGTCTGTTGTAGTTTATAGATCATCTGATTTGTCCTAGTTCTAGCAATAGCTTAAAGTGGATGTGGGTCGAGGGTTGCAGCTGAAAATCAGCGTCAGGTGGCACAAACTCTGTTGTCATCTGACATTATGTTGAGCTGAGGCCCTTTTGGAATTATTATCATCGTTTTGTTTTCTGCTTTTTTTAATAGTTATAAAGTTTGTTATATATAATGCTAATAAACACTTTTTTCTTTCTTTCTATGTGCTAATATCTCCCGAGAAATTCAAATTTACTTCCGTTCGTTGCAATTCGCAGGTCAATTTCTGGTTGTATGTTGAATAAAATATATTTCGCGACCGTAGTAAGTATGGCTTTGCGGAGTTATAATAATTAAAATAATGAATACAACCCTCCAAGTTCATTTAATTTCTTTGATTATTTTTTTATGAAATTGTCATTCAATGAGATTAAATGAACTGAGGGTTATATTGATGATTTTAATTATTCCAATTTGCAAATAACGTAAGTAAATTTGAATTTTAAAGGACATCTAACTTACCTCGGTCTTATTTTTTATTTTGACGCCTCAGCTTTAAACTAGTGCTGCCCAATATGTGTGTCACGCTACAAAAGACTTAAAAACTAAAACCAAAATAGACGGAACATAAACTATTGGCATTTCAAATTAGCCAATAGGTAAGTAACATTTAAATTAATATAGTTTAAATGGCCTACCCGTCTGAAATATCCCTAGACGAAAATAGATCCTCAACAAAATTTTCAATAACCGCCTGTCGAAAGTTAGATCGTTAACCGGAAACCGTCGTACGCTTGAAATTGGGGCGTTTACCTGAAATCAGTCAGAAGTAGGGGAGCTTACCGTACCTGTCGCGATAATTGTGGACTCCAATCAATTAAAACTTTTTCTACAGGACACAGGACTGTGTAGGTGTAAACAATCGGAAAGTTTTCTCATTTCCTGTGCACCTCGCGAGCGGGATTAAATGTTGTGAAAGATTCAAGTGAAGGGAAAAATATTGGAAGGGATTTCTTAGTAGGGAGTTTGTGTTGTGACAAGTTTGAGATTTAATTCTAAGTTATAGGTGGAAACAACAAACAGGTGCACTAAGGCCCCGGTTGCAAACCGGAATACAAACAAACTGATGAGTTCGTTTATTTGAACGCTCTAATCTCTGACACTACCAGTTGGATTTGGAAACATAGTTTTGCATTTGATAGTGCAATTTTTGAGGTAGGCTATATAAGGTTATTTAAAATCACACTGGGACTCTCAGGAGCCAGGCAAGAACAAAACAAAGTTGGAAAGAATGCTTAGCGAAAACGAAGAATAGCGCGGGGAGGTAACGCGATGCTACGGGGTGGGCCAGGGGAACAAGAAATTTCAAGCGGACAAAGTCGCGGGCAGGACCTAATTAATCACTTAATGAGTTTAACTTTAAACGATTTTTTTTTCATCTTTATTTATAAGGGGTTTTTATCCATACGGATACGTCAACCCCATTGTAGCTTATACTCTATTTACACACAACTATAAACCTATAATTATACAATATTTTCCTACATTACTATATACCACTAATATACATCACTAACAAATAGAAAAGGGAATCATTACCTAGACTTCTGAATTAAGCCACAAATTATGCGTTTAGTCCTTTCTGATTTAAGGTATGCCAAAATATTATACGAATTTTAATCATTCGCTCTATTCTCAACGGAACGGCAACAGGATGTGCCTGTAGGAAGTATTTACGTATATCATTCCTTGTAAACGTAAAACTAATTTAATGTAGTGTTATATTTGGTCTCTCACCTTGTAAGCAAATAAATGAGTAAAGTATAGCATGAATTAGACAGTGCCACTGCACTGTAAAGGCGTTTTGGGTTCTTTGGATTTGTCTTAACAAGAACTTTTCAAATAAAAATGGTAGAACAGATATTTAATTTATTTGATATATTTTATTTTATTAGACAACTGAGGGCATCCATCATGGATATCCTCACCAAACTGTGTATATTCATTGCTTTAGTTAAGCAAACATCAAAAGCTGTATAAGCACCTACAATGATGCAACTTGCTACGAGAGAAGCTATTAATGCTAGATGCATTAGAGACAACAGCATTACAGTTCGAAATGATCCTGTTACATTGTCTAGTGGATGTTTGAACGATCTTCGTGTAGTCTAGGATAAGGTAGTTTACGAGGTAATCATACAAGTTTTGATATCGTAAAATCTGTAACTTTGTATCTTGTAGTTTAATTCAGGATGGCAATAGAATGATTGATGTGAAACAAAAAATTTTATCCTATGCTATTTCATCACCAAATAGACGGAAAACTACATGGTAGGGTATTGAACCCGCAGAGCATCGACATCTCTTTGCGTATATGCTGTCCACCGGCTGCTGGAGTAAAAAAAGAAACTATTGAATTCTGAAGATAGAGGGAATATACAACGTCAAATTAAATACTTTATCCACGTTTTCGGTATCGATATCGAAAACTAAAAGAAGAAAAAGAAAAAAACAATTACATATAGGTACGTTTTCGTAATTCTTCGAGGAACATAGATATTTTTTTACCAATTTTCAAAAAAAGCAAACCACATGTTTTTATATCGTTACCAAATACTTGGGTAAACTATTGCCAGGAATTTAATTTGACACTGGTGCCGATTCCCTTATTCACAAACTAAACTAAATTTAAGTTCAGTGCATCTTTTTCTTTCTATTTCATTAAGAAAAGGACAGAAGATAAATTTTAGTTTAGTCCTGTCAAATTAATCAGCGCTCCATACAAGTTTAGACGTGATTAAAAACTTGCCTACTAAAATTACGTCAATTTACGTCAAGCGCTGATTAATTTGACAGGACTAAACTAAAATTTATCTTCTGTCCTTTTCTTAATGAAATAGAAAGAAAAAGATGCACTGAACTTAAATTTAGTTTAGTTTGTGAACAAGGGAATCGGCACCACTGTATAGATTGAATATTTAGTTTCTTTTTTTTCTTTTTTACGCATTAACTCTTAAGCTTGGACTTTTCAGTGTTTATAATGGCATTAGTTATTTTTCTGCTCGTGGAAGCGTTTGCAAGCTAAACGTGAAATTGTTATGCAGATGCTGTGAGCTTGGATTAATGATGTGCCTTGTATTCCGATGTTTCATCTTGGCCTGTTTTCTTCTCATTTTGTTTTATTATTTATGGAAAACTTTTATAGGTAGGTACGTTAGGTGTAGGTTTTTAAAGCTTTATTTATATATAGGTGCCAGGGACGACCCTGGTCTGCCAGGGTCGCGAGATTTGTTCGAAAGAGATACCTTGGTCTTAGCATATAGGTAACTGAAGGAACACGGGTGGGTCTTAGTCAGTAAAAGTCTGATACACCCGTCTGCTCCACCCAGAGCGAGAGACAAACCAAAAACTTCCTTTATCAAAATAAAATTCATTCGAAAACATCCATCGGTGTCTTACTATAGAAGAACTTAGTGAGTGTCGCACTTAGACTTAGCGTACATTCGTACCAAATACTAACTGATTTCTATAATTAAAACCCTTAATGAATGAGTATTAGTAACTAAATCTTTTCCTGACAAGCGAAAAATTGTTCTCACAAGAAGTCAAAAGCTTTAGTTAATAATTAGTATTAAGGTCGAGGATAGAAGAAGTAGAGCGTAAGTAATGTCAATTTGATAAGCTATCGCCGCCGAGTATTTTAGTAATCAATTTCCATCAAGACATTTATAAATTATGGAAGTCAGCCTTTTTCCAGTGTCTAAATAAATTACAAAATAATTGAAGTACACTTCTTAATAAAAAATGTTTATGTGATCGTTAATTTATTTTAATGTACGTTTTTTATTTTTATGGGAAAGCATCAAATGACTTCTCCCGCTCTGGGTGGAGCGGGAGGGCATGTCAGACTTTTACTGACTAAAACCCACCCGTGTTCCTTCAGTTGCCCATGTGCCAGGGTCACGGTATCTCTTTCGAACAATCTCGCGACCCTGGCAATGTACGTATTAATTCTCAGTATCATTTTATATTTCTCGATAGCAGCGCGGATTCTGGATTTGTGTTCGGTTGATGGCAATAGGCTCGCCTTCTATTACATGGGACTCAATCATATACTATAGGCCTATGCCTAACCCTTCGGGAAATATAGGCCTGATTTCATGTGTCTCAACTTTGTAATTAAAAAAAGGGCAGGAGATTGGTGATGAATTTTCTGAATTGATATCTTTTATGCTACTTTGTAAAGCCTTAATTTCCTGTCGAGACTACGTTCTCATTTGGTTTCAATCAGCTGCGTCTATTGCAGTCCACTTCTGTACACGGCTTCTTTCAGCCTGCGTAGCATAACCACCATAGAAATGGGTTTTGTCGACGGAAGAATAGACAAAATTACAGATTGTAGAAAGATTAAAGACAGGTTAAAGATTGTAGAAAGATTTGTACCGTTTTATGCTGGCGTAGCATGACAATTCTATCTCTATTCTACCAAGAATAGACAAAATTCTTTTTATGGTGGTCATGCTACGCGAGCAGGCTGCGCCACAACACTGACGCGCACTGAGGCGATGTACGGCCTCCTCTTCTTTATTTAATTTTGTATGTTCATTATTAGCATTAACAGTGTTCTTATGGCATCATGAAATTCCAATTATAGCACATAAATATAGCGCAATAACATGCAAATGTCCAATAAACAGCACATAAACGTTATATAAACAAATAATTGAGTTTGAAGCTCTGTAATAAATTTACTGCGTCTTCTGTTCAATTCTGTTTGCTGCAAATAAATAATTATGTTCTTGTTTACTGTAGGTTCTGTATTTGGTGTGAACCTGTAATGATTTACTCTGGATAAAGTTCAATGTCGAATTGTGTACTGTTACTGAGCGACGTTCCAAGGACTTTAAATAAAAGTATTTCTGTATCTAATGTGAAGACACTTCTTTAATTTTAATTGACAAAAGAGGAGGTTTTCAATTCAGTTGTATTTTTTTTTTCTGAATAGCTTGCTACATGGCGTCCGCGAGTTGTTAAGCTGCTGTGTTTCATAGAGAGTGTTTACTGACACCATAAAATCACACTCGGTGCCTTGATTTTCATGATGGCCATCACTTCGGCCGCTATATTGCAGCCACCACTGGTCGTAAGGAAACCAACTCCTCTCCACTACGTCCATAAGTACTGTTAGGATTTAAACACTGGGTAAAGGTAAAAAAAAGAAAACACCTTTATTTAGAACAGACTTAAGGTTAAACAATGCACGGTGACTGGATAGTTAGTGACCGATAGGTACTGACTGTACTCATCATAACAAACAATTTTCCCAAAGAAACAATTTTCGACCGCTGTCTGTTCTTGGTCGAGGGGTCAAGCGACTAATATAGCTGACAGCGCGCGCGGTCTGTAAGGTTCATAAATGAAGGAAAAGAGAATAATGCGTCATAAAAGTGCAATAGTTTTGTTTGTAAGAAGATTATTAGAACCATTAGTCATCATTTCAACCGAAAGATGTCCACTGCTGGACATACGCCTCCCCCAATTTTAAGAAGGTTTGCCATAATCGCCACGCTTGGCAGGCGGATTGGCGATTGCAGTACGGTGGTAAAATGTATAGAGAACGCTGCTGCCTATTCTCTAGTAAGTCCCTTAGTCGCCTTTTACGACACCCATGGGAAGAAATGGGGTGGCGGTATTCTTTACGTCCAGCAACACAAAGAACTATTAGAAGATAAATAAAATTACAGCTGATGGTGATTCTTGTGAAGTCCTCAATATTTTACTGGAGTGTGTCTCAGTCACTAAAATTACCAGTTACACACTAACGTCTACTTCCGGATCAGGCGATTCTGCCCAGCTTTGCATTACCAAATTGAAATATGGCATCCTCTCTTAACCAGCTATAATATATTTATAAAAACTGACAGCACACAAGCAATTAGAAAAATACCTCTACAAAAAACTCAGAATATTTTTTAATAAAATAATAAGCTCCTGGCATCGATCACGAGCGCACGCGTCTGTCTGTCACACGATAACGGCTTTTGTCTTCCCCCCATAATTGAAATCGTGTCAAATCGGTTCAGTAGTTTATGAATTATAACCAGAGCCTGGGCCTGTCAGCTTATATGGGTACGGAGATAAAAATAATAATTTAGATTACAAAATCTTTTGTTTGGGTACGAAAATTCATAATTTAATTTAGAATTGGATAAGTAAGTATGTAGGTAAACGGATGGAAACAGATTAGAAACTTTTAATTGATATTGATATTTCCCTCAGTTTTACCCTGTATACATAAAGGGTTGGTTTTAAGGCAAACTATACTCAATTTAGCAAATTGTTCAAGTATAGTGTGTTCCAAAAGTATCTGATGAAAATGTTAACAAATGGATCGTTTTTACACGCTTTATATTAACTTCACTTGTATGTGTGTTTGTAACCGACTCCTTATAGCGCGATTTTGACCGACTTTAAGCGACCAGGTTTCATTCAAACTTTGCACACCTGTCAAGGACCGATGACAATGCAATAATTTCATAAATTTGTGCCATTATCCTTGCCCGACAGCAAAAAAACTGTCTTCGAAAACTACGCTGAGATATGTCACAAACTATGCTGACATACGACGCAAACTACGCTGACATACGTCACAAACTACGCTGACATACGTCACAAACTACGCTGACATACGTCTCAAAATTCGAAAAACCCAAAAAATAGTTAAAATAAATAATAGTTTAAAAAAACTAAAAAACACGCTTCCATTGAAAACCAAACTAAAAAGTACAAAATAATGGAAAAAAAGCGTGGGGTGCCTGATATCAATAAAAAAAATTGCACTCCGGGAGTGCCGGCAGAAGTGAAAACTTGATTATTAACGTTGAGCATGTTTGATATTTTGGAATGGTTAGGGAATAATTTGTTGTTCAATTTCCATATTTTAAGCACTTTATATTCACGAATTTTACGAATACACAACAATGTGATCACTACACAGACGGTCGAGCCATCAGCTGTCACCATCCATGGATGCGCGTGGCACGCTGTAACATACACGAACATTCGCGCAAGCGCCCTGCGCCGCCTAAACGAAACAGTAGGCCCAGGCATACATTTTCGCCGCGCCGTAGAGAGGGGATAGCTGTCTACTCTCCATCCGTCCTACGCTTTTTCGATCAGGTCACGTGTCCTGACGCGAGTTTAAGATTTTATACCCATTACAGAAAAAGTGCTCAACGCCGCTAAAGAAGTTTTCACTTCAAAAATACCTTAAAAAGCACCCCACGCTTTTTTCCATTATTTTGTACTTTTTAGTTTGGTTTTCAATGGAAGCGTGTTTTTTAGTTTTTTTAAACTATTATTTTTGTCAATTATTTTGGATGCCAATTTGTAGTGCCAATTACTGCCGTGAGTACAACATAACATCACGCCTTCTGTCCCCGAAGGGTTGGGCAGAGGTGTACCTATAGTACACCCACAATTTGCCAGTTATGCTTAGGTCCCATGTAATAGGGGGCGAGCCTATTGCCATCAACCTGGCACAAATCCAGACTCTGGGCTGCTACTGAGAAATTCCAGATGGAAAAACCCAATAACACTTTGCCCGGCCTGGGAATCGAACCCAGGACCGCATGCTCAGCAGTAGCGCTTGCTACCACTAGACCAACGAGGCAGTCCGTGAGTACACACATACACAAACAACATAAGAACGGCTAGGCAGGGGTGACCCTGTGGCTAACCGTCCCACGACCTACAACTCGTAAGCAGCGGCAGTTCTGTTCGTTGTGTAGATTATTTAATCACCACGGCTCTTAAAACGGTGACGGAAAACATTGAAAGGAAACAAGCATGTCCTAGAAGCGAAAATTCGAAGAGATGTGACATTTACCAACCCGCACTGGGGTCGCGCACGTCCCAGAGACTGCGTCCCGTGCTGGGACACAGACCACTTTTCTGTGAGAGGGAGGGAGCCTACAGAGAGGAGATCTGAGTTCCAGCAGTATACACCGTGACATTTTAATCGTCTTACAACGGCAGCCCACTCCATGTACCCAATGACTACTACATATCCATAAGAAAAAAAAAAAAACATTTGAACAACTATAAAATAAAAATATTGGTTATTATGATATCGCATGACGTAGTTTGAAATTGATATTTTGTCTCATGGAAAATGGAGATGGAATGATCTAGTCGACTCGTGCACTGGGTAGATATGTTCTGTACCGTCTGATACATAAACAATATTAACAGGATGTCTCATACTTCTAATGCATTTTTTTTTAGTACCTATTATCTGAATTAATGGTAACATTTTTTAATCACGCCTAGATGTATATTATTGTTACGTAGATCGTAAAGTCTAGAAACATCGCGCTAAATCCATCTCAGAAAGAGACAGCGTTACGTAGATCGAAAAGTCTAGAAACGTCACGCTAATTCCATCTAAGGATGGGGCAGTGTTCGAAACAACTAGAAACGACACGCTAACGCCATCTGTTATCAAGTAGCAAGTACTACACGAAACTCTACGTAGACACTACCGCCATCTGTTGTCGAATAGTGTGGGATTAAACATTAAACAGTTGATTGTGGAAGTACCTAGAAGCTTCTACGCTACTAGTAAACTGTGGAAAAGTGTTGAATGTTCGCGAATGTTCTGCTTGGGATATAAATAGCGGATTGTCGGGCCGACGAGAAGTTCGATTTCGGAAGCGAGCGAATACGAATCAAGCGATACAGTACAAGCGAAACAAGTGATTCTGTTTAACGTTTTAATTGTTGCGATATTTGTGTTTAGTTAATTAAACTGTTTTGTGTGTTTCGATAATATTGGTTTAAATTAATTTATCCCGAACCCCAGCTCGTAACATCAAAAAAATCAAAATCAAAAGTCATTTATTCAAACTAGGCTGAAAGTCAGCACTTTTTGAACGTCAAAGTTACATGAAACAGTCCCCCCAAAACGCCCGCCCTTCGACACTTCCTAGTGCTTTAGCTGGGAAGAAGAAGTGGCGGAACAAACTCCCCAGCAGCACAGCTGTCTGTTAAGTTAGAAGAACTTGATTCTATACAGTATTGTGTAAGTTATTAATATTATAAAAAACAAAACATACATTATTCGCTATATGTCTGTAGGCACACGCCAATATACCAACAAAACATTGAAAACTAAACTCAAGCTGAAATAATAATAAAACAAAATCGTAAACAGAACTTAAAACCTTAATAAAGCCTTTAGGCATAAAGGGCGTGCCCGCTTACATATACGATGCAAATGATACATATACACAATAAATGAAATGAAAAGAAAATAAAAATAAACTAACAAAAGCAGTTAAATAAAAAATAAAAATAAATTATATGAACTACCCATATAAACCGTCGGTAGGAAGACTAATTCTGGATTGAAAGAACATAAACATTGTCTTGAGTTGATCACAGCGACCAACTATTCTTATCGTTTAAGTAGTCGTTGATAGAATAGTATGCCTTTGAACAAAGGTTGGATTTTACTTTAGCTTTAAACTCATTAAACTGCAAATCTAGCAAAGCAGAGGGAAGCTTGTTATAAAAGGTAATACCAAGACCAACAAAAGAATTATGAACCTTATGAAGCCGGTGAAACGGAGCACGTAGTTTATCCCTACTTCTAGTGTTAATATTATGAATATCACTATTTTTAGTGTACAAGTGTATATTTTGCCTGATATATAAGATGTTGGCGAAGATGAATTGTGATGCCACCGTAAGAATACCAATATCTTTAAACAAATCTCTCAGAGAAACTCTAGCACCTAGTTGGTAAATCGCTCGAACAGCTCGTTTTTGAAGAACAAAAATATTCTGAATGTCCGCGGCTTTGCCCCACAGCAGAATGCCGTAGGACATTATGCTATGAAAATAACTAAAATAGACTAATCGAGCTGTATCAACGTCCGTGTACTGTCTAACTTTCCTTACGGCGTAGGCGGCCGAACTGAGCCTTCCCGCTAGGCTTGATATATGTGATCCCCACTGAAGTTTGGCGTCTACTGTTATGCCCAGAAAAACTGCCGAGTGTACAGTTTCAAGCATCTCATTATCTAAAACGACATTAGGTCCCAGATTCCTAACATTCGGTAAGGCGAACTTTATACATTTCGTTTTCTTAGTGAGGTATCATCAGCAAATAGTACAATGTCACAGATATTCTTTAAATAGAATGGTAAGTCGTTAATATACACTAAGAATAAGAATGGACCCAGTATTGAGCCTTGAGGTACACTTAACTGAATTAGTAGCCCGGAAGATTTTACTCCATTGACATCTACACATTGGTGCCTATTTTGCAAATAAGAACTTATGACATTGAGAGCTTCGTTTTGAACACCGTAATGACGTAGTTTACGCAAAAGTGTGTCATGGTGAAAGCAAACAAAAGCTTTGGAGAGATCACAGAAAACCCCGATAGCATTTTGCGAGTTCTCCCATGCGTTGAAAATGTGTTTCAGCAGAGCAACACCCGCATCTGTTGTCGAACAACCTTTTGTAAAGCCATATTGCTCATTATGAAGGAGGCTATTTAAATTAAAATGTCTTAGCAACTGCTTGAGTATTAATTTTTCAAATATTTTACTAAATGCAGGTAAGATAGAAATGGGCCTAAAATTGCCAACGTTATTTTTATTACCTGTTTTAAATAATGGTATGACTTTACTACTCTTCATGAGGTCAGGAAAAGATCCTGAATCAACACATTTATTAAAATTTACAGCTAGATAGGGGGCTACGATGTCTATTATATTACTTAACAGTTTAACGGAGATGCCCCAGTAATCTCCAGTGTTTTTTGACTTAAGTGTGTTAAAGATATTAACCCGAGGCGTCACATGTTCGAAACTAAATAAGCGACTACATCTGGGCACACTACTATGCAAAAGGTTTTCAGCTTTAGACGGGGACGAATTTAAGGAGCAAGTCGTAGTTATAGGTATGTTGGCAAAAAACTCATTAAATGTCTCAGCTACGTCAGCAGCTTTATTAACCAATTTGTTGTTAATCATAATCGACTGGCCTGTTAGTCCAGTGGTTAGTGACCCTGACTGCTAAGACTGAGGTCGTGGGTTCGATTCCCACCCAGGACAAATCTTTGTGTGATGAGCACGATCATTTGTTCTGTGTCGGGGTGTAATTTATCTATAATATGTATGTATTTAGAAATATATAAGTATGTTTATCAGTTGTCTGGTTACCATAGTACAGGCTCTGCCTAGTTTGGGATCAGATAACGTTGTGTTGGTTGTCCTAAGATATTTATTTATTTATTATTTATTTATAATCTCTAGTTGTTTTTCCTGTTTAATCGATTTACACGTTTCATTGTTAATAATTTTCTAAGTGGTTTTTATTTTATTACTGGATTTTTTTATGGTATCGCTTAAAAATTTAGATTTAGCGAAAGCACAGATTTTTTTAAATAACTTTGAATAATTTCTGACATACTCTAGAAAAGAAGTATCAAATATATATTTTTTTAAACCATATAACTCGTATAGTCTCGCTCTACTTTTATAAAACAATAACCACACCAATAATACACCAATAACATTATGTCGGATACATTGAGTGGACAACCTTTGTAAGACGACTAAAATGTCATAGTATATAGTAGTCTATACAGTAGCGGGAAAATTTTAGGCTCATTATGTTATGTATTCCAGCAATAACAGTTGGAAAAAATGGTGAGATGATATTTTCAATTTGAAACATTTTAAAATACAGATTAATGTGTTACTGTCATTATACAGAGAAGAGCAGTAGTGGCCCAGTGGTATCGGCCCCGACCTACAAGTAGTAGGTCGTGAGTTCAAACCCTAGCAGGCGCTTTACTTTGTGTAAATTATGTCATCACCACTGCTCTCAAAACGGTGAAGGAAAACATCGTGAGGAAACCGGCATGTCTTAGAACCAAAAATTCGAAGACATGTGACATCTAACAATCCGCACTGGGCCCGCGTGGTGGATTATGGCCCACTCCCTCTCACCAAGAGGAGGCCTGTATCCCAGCAGTGGGAACATTATAGGCTGCTGATGTGTGTCATTATACTGCTGACTTCTTCTAAACTAGTAAACAGAAAGCAATCTAAATTGTGTCAGCTCAAAATTGAACGAAGAGTTTTGCACTATCAGTAGCATCCATTAGTTCTTCTGAAGTAGGTGTCAGTACACGCTGCACGTAACACTAAGTGTTCTATCGTTTGCGGAACATATCGAGTTTAATACCTACACGAGAAAAGTGAAATGGAAAACACACACGGGCTCCGTAAGATCTAAGATGTATTATTAATGAAATGTTCGATTTTGAGCTTAAATTGCAGTTGTGTTTGAGAATGTTCAAGCAAGATCATATTGATTAATTTCAACCAAGTTTCCTAAATGAAATCTCTTGCTTATGGCATACCAACAATAGAATTGAAGGAACAACTGACTAATCATAGCTTCTCAACCTTATGTAGTCCACCGCCATTTTTGTTTTCTAGAGATCCAACGGTTTTACTTACCATCTGTCGCGAAACAGCTATTATATTTAAACGTGTAGTATACACGAATAGTCGTAAGATAGGATATGGATCCTACTCTATTTCGGAGTTAAAAGAAGGAAGTCTCAAACGCCTACGAGGGGGCATTATCGCCGACGACGTTGAGAACCTATAGACGGTGCCACTTTTATATTCGCCTCAACTAATGGTGTGCCGATTAAATCATACCATGTAAATTAGGGTTTAAGCAGTTTCAATTAAAAAAATACGGTTGTATATAATACAAAAAAAAAAACCAACACGGACAACATTCGTAGACCTTTGACAGACACAAAGAGTCCACGCAGCCTGAAAGTCTGACAACCTGTCTTAACAAAAGGGTATCGTATAATACAGTAACTGAATTGTGGAGGTCAGATAGAGAGGTATTCAGCTGTATATGGTTTGACTGGAAATCGACCCCAACATAGTTGTTAAAATTCTAGGCGATTGATGAGTCTGCATAAAAACTTTTTTACAAAAAAAAAAAAAACAACCGACTTCCTTAAAAACACTACAAATTGAAAAATAACTTTAATTTCGGAAGTCGGTGGCAAAAAAACCATAAATACAGATCCTAAGACACCGACTTCCTTAAAATACTACAAATTGAAAAATAACTTTAATTTCGGAAGTCGGTGTCTTAGGATCTGTATTTATGGTTTTTTTGCCACCGACTTCCGAAATTAAAGTTATTTTTCAATTTTTAGTGTTTTTAAGGAAGTCGGTTGTTTTTTTTTTTGTAAAAAAGTTTTTATTTTAAACTTTTAGTTGTGGTATCCACCCTGCACTAATTCCAAACAAACAATGCATATTTATGCGATTGCAGAAATTGCGGTTGATTTGCTGTCATTTTTTAAAGAGTTCCGGTGTCTATCTCTGGAACTCATCATCAGATCTATATGAAATTTATATGGGACCATTTCGGAATAAACCCATTTCAAATAAAAAATGAATTTTGCAAATCCGTCTGTATATGGCGGAGTTATGGCCGAACATACATTAAAAAAAAAAAAACATCCGAATTGAGAACCTCCTCCTTTTTGAAGTCAGTTAAAAATAGTATTAATTGCCATGTTTACAGTATACATATTTTTTTGCTTATGCTTGAGTATAGTTTTCATTTGATTTGTTGGTATATTGGGTTGGCTAGCTGGCATATAGCAAATCATTTAATTTAATTTGTGTCTCTTAATATTTTACTATATACCATTGTATAGAATCAAGTTCTTATAACTGGACAGACAGCTGTGCTGCTGGGGAGTTTGTTGGCCATTTCTTCCCAGCTAAAGCACTAGGAAGTGCGCGACGGGTGGGCGTTTTGGTGGTCTGTCTTTTGTAATTTTGACGTTCGAAAAGTGCTAATCCTCAGCCTAATTTGAATAAATGACTTTTGATTTTGAATTATATAATTTAATAATAATTAATTATTTAATTAATTTTTAATTTTATATTGGGAGTTAGATATTTAAAACTCGAATGAGGTATAACCTGCAGATGGCGCAACGAATATTTTATAGTTCAGTTATTGAAGCCAGATGAAATGACATATTTGATGACCACTGTTCCACATATTCCCGTTGCCATGTACAAGTATCCGCAGAATATTAATTACCTTTTTGTTTGAGATCAATGTCATGGTAATTGGTCGCAGCTTTTAATTGTTTTCGTAATGAGAAACGTGACACCGCAAATTAATTATACTTTTGGAATTATTAAAGTGATGCTGGGTATTCAATTAATTTGGAATTATTAGATTCGTGGTATGTAGAGATAGTTATGATCGTTTGTTTTCGCAAATTCTTAGGTATGAAGTGTGCACGTAGTACAATTAGAAGTTCTTACGCTACAATTTTCAACAATTGTCTCCGGTGTTGTGTATTATTTATAAAATATATGAGCTAACAGATTTAAATTGACACTAATAATTATGTACATGTTTATGAAAAAGTGGGGAAAGAATCATAGGGCATCAAACATTTCGTGTGCATCTCTGCCAACAGGAAAAGTGCCAAAAAAGCTGGCCGCATTAGCACGTTGTATAGTGATGCTGATTCTTTGGCCAAAAATAGGCAAGCCTTTCAGTAACTTGAAGAGTCGACCACAGATTGGCAATGTCTCTACAAACCAAGTGAGTATGCTCCCAGTGTTTCTACCTCAAATGACTCAAACATATAACTCCCAAATGGTTTAGAATATTTTCGCCGTTTGGTTATCTGCACTTGCAGCGAATTGCATCAGACCCAGCACAGCCCACAGTGCTTGGAAGATGGGATGGCTCTAGGGTGTCGACATCATCATACTTAGAATAATAGGCAGGCAGGCACTATAAGTCTAAGGAAATACCTCATCCATTCCCGTAACAGCAGGTTATGGGCCACCAGTGCAGAAGTTTCAGTTAATTTGTAAGGCAGATAGAATAACAAAAATTTATATTTCAGTATTGAGTTTACGTTAAATTTCTTGTGAAAAGATATTGATTCTTAATTCTTGTCAAAAAAACAATCGGCTTCATTCCTGTCGTAAAAAATAGAACTCTAAAGTTTAAAGCATTATTTATAACTCGTGGGTAATAAGGGTGGAAACAGAACACAAAACTTATAATTGATTTGAGTTTCACCCTGTATAGAGCTACACGAGTTCAGTGGGTACTTACTGTACCTACTCGTGTAATATATCTGCACGTGTAACGTTATTCCTTGTTAAACACGATATGTATGTAGCAAAGTAGTCTTTGTAGCTGTAATATACGATATAGCCGGCTAGCTAGCGCGTGTATCTAACGTTCCTGCACCAACCATGTCTCTGGAGTTATTTCCTACCAAATTGCTACCCAAGTGAATCTTGGGAGAAGTGACTAGGATTTGAATGAGGTCCAAATGTTGTGACGTTGAGTTTCTTGGAGATGACTAAGGATTTTTTAAGAGATATTAAGGTGAGAAGTGTGTTGTGGTTGTTAGGTAAAAGAATGGATTCAGGTTGGTTCTTTATATGAAAACTGTGTTATGATGAGCATTTTTTTTGTGGTTTGTAAATCATCAAATGATGTCTCCCGCTCTGGGCGAAGTGGGAAGGCGTGTCAGACTTTTACTGACTAAAAACCCACCCGTATTCCTTCAGTTGCCTATATGCCAGGGCCACTGTATCTCTTTCGAACAAATCTCGCGGCCCTGGCAGGTACCGGTCCTAGCGGACCCCTTCAATACTGCTGACATCTCTTTGAGTCGCATGTGGAACACTACGCGCCGTCGACACGGGCATCGTCCTTAACGGGCGGTGAGCTACTCATTGCTCGCCGCCCGCAAGCCCACGCCTACGGTGGCCGGAAGTCCACAATCGACTCCCGACGCCCGGCGCCCACCTTCGGCGGCTCGGGGCGTGTGGGCGCATAGCTTGCCCCTCCCTTACGCGCCCCACCTCCTCCTTTGCGAGCATTACTGCTTTGCAGAAAGAGGTGACGGCTTCCCATCCCTTACGCTCCGTACCATGGCTTGTACCAGGGCCGGACGCGAGAGGTCGCCGCCGCCGATCGCCTCGTCGGGGACATGTACCCGCCCGCCTTATTTGGAACAGGAACCTCCAGACTTTTATGATAAGCCTTGCTTGTAAAGTTGAAGGGTACTTACTGAAAAGCTGATTAAGGGTCATTACAAGTACATACCTACCTATCGTTAAGAACTTTTTTTTATGATAAGGTTCAGTTTCAATCATTCCATATTTGTTACGGTCGTAAATCATATTTTATTCAACATACAACCTAACAATGACCTTCAAAATACAAAAAAAGGTAGAAATTTTTAATTTTGCGGGTTACCTTGGCATTTTCCCCTTAGTATATCTAAGGAGAGCTGCAGAAAAAGTTATGAGTTATGACACAACCAAAAGAAATATCTTTCTAACAACTTAATAAAAGTGGTTCTATGTATGATCGCGAAAGAAAATATTGTACAGTTTATTTAACCTTATCTCGGGTACCTTTCGCACAAATTACATCGCAGGTGAACGTTGCTTATACGAGCAAAATATGCTCTAATGGCTTTATTTATCTGGTTGTACTAACATTTGAAGTTTACTTATGTCAAACAGAATGTTGCTCTTTTTGCTTAGTTCGGTACGCGGCATAGGCTAACAAAATACGTTCGTATAAAAATCTTTTATAAGATTTAGATAGGAATTGAAAATATCCAAGTTTTATGTATTTTTGAAAAATTCCCGGTTTGCGTCATGACATATCACTTTTCTCTAAATTTTTAAATTTGATGCTTTTCATTGCTATCCCATTGGGTAAGTAACACTTTACAAACCTTTTGTGTCCCAATTTTCTAAAACATCTAACAGTTAAAAAGTTAAAGGAAGAACTTAACAAACCATTTTCAAAAAAAATCAGATTTCTCATTATTTTCTTACACCGGGTGTACTTTTAATCCCTGTAGCCGTGGGATATGTTTCGACATCTACGCAAGCGAAGTCGCGCGTAGAAGCCAGTTTAGGATAAAGACGATTACTTACTGC
Organism: Aporophyla nigra; assembly: GCA_947507805.1. Lineage (NCBI taxonomy): Eukaryota > Metazoa > Arthropoda > Insecta > Lepidoptera > Noctuidae > Aporophyla > Aporophyla nigra. The sequence continues at coordinate 9,516,447 of OX382295.1, forward strand.
TATTTTAAGTCAAAATCAAAATCAAAATCAAAAGTCATTTATTCAAACTAGGCTGAGAGTCAGCACTTTTTGAACGTCAAAGTCACATAAGACAGTCCCCCCAAAACGCCCGCCCTTCGACACTTCCTAGTGCTTTGGCTGGGAAGAAGAAGTGGCGGAACAAACTCCCCAGCAGCACTGCTGTCTGTTAAGTTAGAAGAACTTGATTCTATACAATATTGTATAAGTTATTAATATAATAAAACAAAACATACATTATTCGCCATATGTCAGCTAGCACACGCCATTATACCAACAAAACATTGAAAACTAAACTCAAGCTGAAATGAATAATGAAACAAAATCGTAAACAGAACTTAAAACCTTACTAAAGCCTCCAGGCATAAAGGGCGTGCCCGCTTACATATACAACGATGCAAATGATACATATACACAACAAATGAAATTAAAAGAAAATAAAAATAAATTAACAAAAGCAGTTAAATAAAAAAACAATTATATGAACTACCCATATAAACTGTCAGTGTGTGAGTTACAGTAATTACAGAATGTAAAACAGTGTCATAGAAGAAAAAATAAATATTATCTACACAATTAAGTGAGCAACTAGTTTGATAAACTCTAAGACTGTCCTATGGAGCGAGACCAGCATGTTTCCAAGCGTTCTTATCTTGGATGTAGTCCTCTAATTTGTAATAAGCTCGTTTACAAAGTGTACTTTTAATATGACTTTTAAACCTCCTTTCATTTAATTGCAATATATCAGAAGGTATTTTGTTGTAACATTTAACACAGTACCCCATAAAAGATGTATGTACTTTTGCTAATCTGAAAAATGGTTGATCTATCTTGTCTTTATTTCTAGTATTAAAATTATGTCTATCGCTTATTTTATTAAAAAGATGTAGATTTTTTCTTACATACATAATATTTTCGTAAATGAATTGGCAAGGTACCGTCATAATATTAATCCTTTTAAATAGTTCCCTGAGGGATTCGCCGCGACATAGATTATAAATGGCTCTGACAGCTCGCTTTTGCAAAATAAAAATGGATTCAATGTCAGCAGCCCTACCCCACAGTAAAATGCCATACGACATAATGCTGTGGAAGTAGCTAAAATAGACCAAACGCGCGGTTTCTACATCTGTTAACTGTCTTATCTTTCTAACAGCATAAGCGGCCGAGCTCAACCGCCCCGCAAGAGATGTTATATGAGGTCCCCATTGTAATTTCTCGTCTAGCGTGATTCCTAGGAAAACCGTTTGATCAATAAATTCCAGTTTTTCCCCATTCAATAAGATGTCACATTCGCTACCTCTGACATTAGGCAATTGAAATCTAATGCACTTGGTTTTTTTTTTATTAAGTACCAAATTATTTACCGTAAACCAGTCTTGGACCTGAAGAATGGAGTTATTGACGTCGTCAAGATTTTGAGACCGTCTGTCGATTTTAAATATCAATGATGTGTCATCTGCAAATAACACCATCTTCGGTTGGTTTGGAAGTAGATGGGGTAGATCATTAATGTATACTAAAAAAAGGAATGGACCCAATATCGAGCCTTGAGGAACGCCCATTGCCATTTCAGACCCCAATGAGTTTACGCCGTTTACTTGGACTTTGACCATTCTATCCTTCAGGTATGATCTTATTAAGTCAAGAGCTGTATTTCTAATTCCATAGTGCTCTAGTTTCAGCAAAAGTGTCTCATGGTTTACGCAATCGAACGCCTTGGAAAGGTCACAAAAGATTCCAATGGCATCTTGTGCTTCTTCCCAGGCGTTAAAAATGTTCTTTATTAGGGTAACACCAGCGTCGGTGGTACAACGCCCTTTGGTGAAACCGAACTGGTGTTCATGAAAGATGGAGTTTTTATTAAAGTGACGTAACATTTGATTGAGCATTAACTTTTCAAACACCTTACTGAGAACTGGCAGAACTGACACGGGCCTATAATTGTTTGGTTCTTTACTATCACCGGATTTAAACAAAGGAACTACTTTGCTGTGTTTCATCAGATCCGGAAAGACTCCTTGGTCTACACTGGTGTTAAATATGAAAGCTAAATAGGGTGCAATGGTTTCAATAATAGAACTACAAAATTTGACAGACATTCCCCAAAGATCTTCTGTTGATTTAATTTTAAGATCTTTAAAAGCTTTTATAATAGCCTGGGGGTTAGTATGCTGAAACCTAAACTCTAAAGGGCATGCCCCTACATTCTTTTTGAGTAAGGCAGCGGAAAGCGCGGGTGACGAATTTAAAGCTTCAGTAGTTTTAACGGGAATATTAACGAAAAAATTTTGAAATTCCTGAGCTATTTCTATATCTGAGTTAATGGGGCCATGTGCAGTCTCTAAATTAAATTCAGTATTACGCTGTTTTTTCCTACCTGTTTCATCATTTATTATTTGCCAGGTAGTTTTTATTTTATCATCCGCTGATTTTATTTTATTGCTAATATAAAGCGCTTTAGCCAAGCTGCACACACTTTTAAAAATTTTAGAATATTTTGCAACATACTGATGAAAGCTTCTATTAGTCATATGTTGCTTTAGGCCATAAAGTTCAAAAAGTTTTTCTCTGCTTTTACGTATACCTGGAGTTGCCCAATCACTAAATAAGAACTTTGTGCAAATACTTTTAGTCTTTAGTGGGAAATTGTCATTAAATTGCGTGTTTAATAATGAGAAGAACTCGGCGTAGAACTCATTTGGGTCACATTCATTATTAAAACTGTGAACACATAATGTACTGGCCAAAGAATGATTAAATTTCTCTAGATTTTTACATGTCATTGGCCTAAACCTTATTTGAATTTTTTGTAGAGGTATGTACGAGCAAAATGTTACTGTTTGACCACTGTGATCAGATGGCAACTTATTTACAATTTGTTTGTGTAAGTAATCACAGTTACAAAAAATATTATCTATACAAGTGGCAGAAGAAGCTGTCACTCGGGTTGGTTCCATAAAAACATTTGACAGATTAAATGACTTAAAAAGACTTAATAATCTGAAAGTATTTGAGTTACTTTCTAATAAATTAATATTAAAATCACCACATATGACCAGTGACTTACTACTAGTACTAAGTTTCTTTAGCACCTCTTCCATTACAGAATCAAACACAGATAGATTCTGGTAACTTGGAGGTCTGTATACACATACTATAACATGCTTATCAAGCTCAACACAGGACAGCTCAACAGTGTGTTCAACAGACAGCCCAATGATGTCTTTTCGTTCTTTCGATTTAATAGAATTTTTAACTAATATTAATCGTTTAAAGGTTCCCGATGCGACTCTAATAGAACATTTTTTATGAAAAGTCTGCGGGAGCCTTGGCAGAAAGTAAGCTGTAGAAACTTGCTTACCTTTTTTATTTCTGGGTGTGAAATCATCAAATGACTTCACCCGCTCTAGGCTGAGCGGGAGGGCGTGTCAGACTTTTACTGACAAAAACCCACCCGTGTTCCTGCAGTTGCCTGTGCCAGGACCACGGTAACACTTTCAAATAAATCCGCGGCTCTGGCAAGAACCTTACTTAGCTACTAGGTAAATCGCTTATTTGTTAAAAGTACCTAATAGAACCTCAAAGACTAGAAAATATCAACTTGTATCTTTTGAATTCTAAAATTATTGTCGTAGCGTAATTTGAAATATAAATACTAGAAAAGAAAGAAAGAAGAAAGAAAGAAAATACATTTATTTAGCACAGACTAAAAGGCACACAGTATATAGGCTAGAAAGAGTATAAAACATAAAAAATAAAAACAATTCAAACATAAAAGTGTAAGGTGCGATGACAAATTAGAATTAGAGTGTGCCTCACGGCTGCGCCAAAAAGGCCCAGTTCAGCAATAATGCCAGACAACTAGTGCCTGACGCTGGTTTTCTACTGGACCTGAAGTGTGAAGTGACGGATGTAAATCAGTTTTATATGTATAAATACAGCAACGTGATGTATGTATGTATGCATTCATAAATTAAACAAATTTGTATGAGACAGAAATAAATCGAATAAAACAGTTACGAATATGTACATAAACAGTGTGAAATTTATATAGTAAATAATTCAAATTTAGTACCTAGTATGAGTAGTTATTTGTATTGTAAAAAGTTATGCAAGTAAGATCAATGAACCTTTGAATATTACAGTGTGATATTGAATTAGAGTGCAAAAATAAATAAATAAATGAAATGGATGCATGATAGACCTTAATGTAAAGTGTACTTAAGGAAAGAAATATATGGAAAAGAATCAGAACGCAAAAAACCTGTCTTAAGCAAAGCGAGACTTCCATGATCACATAGCCATTTTTATTACGCGCAACACTCACTGACAGAAACGCTGACACATACTCAAGTGGGTAAGTCGGTAGTACTACCGTGTGTGCCGGGCTTGTCCACGGCTTTGTTTTACATAATTTATTCGGGGCTCCCGCGAACGGCTTGTGGTCAAGCGGGCGGTCAAACACAGATGTGCCCGGGCATACAGTGGTACCGAAATGTTGTGTTTTGTTTCCTAAAATTTTGGCACAAACAGAATCCTGAATGAGCACCGTCAATAATTAAAGTGCGTGTAAATATTTTGGCATTTCGTTTGCTTTGAGAGAGAGAGAGAGTTGAAATAAATATGACGTGGATTAATTGAAATAAATGTAAAACTTGTGGAAATAATACGGCTACAGTTGATTTATGTCATAAAAGTTAGTCGACGTCCGATGGGGCAGAAAGGTTCTGGAGTAGCGACCGTGTACCGGAAGACCTAGAGTAAAAGACCTCCCACAAGGTGGACTGATGACTTAGTGCAGGCCGCAAGAATCCGTTGGATGCGGGAAGCACAAAATCGGTCGAAGTGGCGGAGGTTCGGGGAGGCCTATGTCCAGCAGTGAATGTATTTCGGCTGAAACGTTGATGATGGTGATGAGTCGATGTCCACGCGAACGTACTAAAATGAACGTAATAAAACGCGGCAAGAGTTTATCGCGCACTGGATTTTGAACTCTTGGTGTTGAACCGAGCATTGAGAGTCCTACAGAGTGCAGCGTAAGTCTCAGCGCGTCGAAAAAATACAGTGTTCGATTTTCAATTCTTGGCGCTAAGCAATGCATTAGAAATCCAGTACCCGAAAAAATATCGCCTCGATTGTATTACGTCGGCAGAGACGTGGGCTTAGCTGAAATAAGCTCAGCTACGGTCGCGGAATTGTTTGAAACAGTTACCGTGGCCCTGGCATAGGTAACTGAAGGAACACGGGTGGGATTTAGTCAGTAAAAGTCTGACACGCCCTTCCGCTTGGCCCAGAGCAGGAGACGTCATTTGATGGGCTAAATAAGCTGTGATTCCAACTGCTGCTTGGTATGAACACTATTGACAGCCCACCTAAGTTTTACGGTAACATTTTTAAAGAATAGATCGACTGATCTTCCTAAAAACTTTTTACCAATAAATTTAACCGCCGAAAAAACTGAAAAGCAAAAAATAAATAAACCTTAAAATTATGAGTCGGCGCTGGAAAATCAATGAACAAAGATCACTCATAGCGCCGACTCATAATTTTAAGGTTTATTATTTTTTGCTTTTCAGTTTTTTCGGCGGTTCGTTCGGTAAAAAGTTTTTATTTTATAATTTTTTGTAACTTTAATATACTTATAATACTTGACAAGGTATACCCTATACAATGAATAAAGAATTATCAAAATCGGACTACTCTGTATAAAGTTATGCGTGGTTAAACTAACAATCAGTGAGTGAACAATCAATCATCCCCTGTTTTCTGACCCTTAGGGTTTGATTTTGTTTTTCAAATTTATATGGAACCACCCTCAAAGTATACCCTTTCCAATAAAAAAAGAATTATCACAATCTATTACTACTATTATCTAGGACTACTATGTAAAAAGTTATGCGTGGTCATACATAAAAAAAAAACAAACAAAAAAAAAATACGCGGATTTGTTCGAATTGATAACCTCCTCCGTTTTTTTTCGTCGGTTAATAACAACACAGGAAGACGATGAAAAATAGAATATTAGGCTCTTAGTACCTTAATTATTTGCCTAGCCATTTCCCAACTGTGCTGGAGTCGGTTTCCAGTCAAACCGGATGCAGCTGAATACAAATACTTCACATGGAGCGTCTGGTTATCTGATCTCCACAGCCCAGTTACTGGGTACCCAATTACCTCTTAGTTAGACTGGTTGTCAAACTTTCGGGCTATTGAGGAGCCGTAACTTGATTATTTACAAAACAAAAAAAAACAGCTCTCGTTAGCGTCAGAATGGCTGGTTGCCCATGGCAAGCGGCTCTGAAAGTATATTCAAGAATGCTCTCCATTTGCTTACATTTGCTACATTTCTTCAATAATTGCTGCATATGATACATTCAGAGAAATATAAATATTTTTGACCAGTCATTCTGAATTCAGTATGGATGATAGCCTCCGTGTTCATGCATGCATGAAGGACGTAGAATTTCTAAAACTTGGTTAGGTCTCTGTCATAGTTTATTCCATGTTCCACCCTTAAATAGCTCCTACCACAAAATAGACTCGGGACAGCAAAAATGTTCTGAAACTGGATCTATCTATAGGGTTAAAAGGCCAGTAGATAAGTTACCTATTACGTAAAAGGACAACCTTTTTCCTTCTCAATTTATCGCGGTTACGAGCTAAAATAAACCAGACTTTTCGAGTACTTTAAGACTTGTAACAAGTTTAGTAGCAGAAGTACATTTTTCTCGTATATTCTTGTACTCCCAAAGAATATCACGACAGCGCACCGCTTTGGGACATTTACGTCCCGCTTCCACGTTTTATGTACCATGAATGTCCCAGTCTTATGTGCCTTAAATGTCCCAGTGTTCGCTGAATGCGCTCGTGATTATAAAAACCCTTTCATATTACAGAGGTACGGTACGGTTCTCCGTGTGTTACGGGTATATGTGTGTATATGAATGTAAGTGTTTTTGCATTATCTTTATTGTTGCAAAGTACCCGTAGGGTATGGTAATTACTGGAATTGTATTGCAGATTGTAACTAAAGAGACTACTGCACCTACTTAATACAGGGTAAACTGTAACCGTGAATTCAGTATATCACTCTGCAACACCCTGAGTTGTTTGTGGTCGGTGATTTAAAAAAAAAGTTGTTGCATACATTAATGACAACGTAGGTTTACTAACTTTACAAAAAAAAAAAACTTTGGAGGTGTCAAGGGACACCCGGATGGAACGAAGTTCCTTTCCAGGATTCATAATTTTTATATATTTTTTTATTATTTATTATGTACAAAAAACCTGTATACACTCAACAAACATATTCTCTCTCTCTCTCTCCTTCTCTCTCTCCATATCTCCCTGTCTCTCTCCCTCTCTCTCTCTATCTCTCTCTGTCTCTCCCTCTCCCTCTCTCCCTCTCTCCCTGTCTCTCTCTCTCTCTACTCACAACAAAAAAAAACAACTATATACAAACAAATACAAACAACAAAATATATACAGTCGAACTGAGAAACCTCGTCCTTTTTTTGAAGTCGGTTAAAAAGTGTCGTGACAACTTTTCGTAAGAATTTTTTCCGTCTAGCCCCCTTTCACAACGCGCGATAAGGAACTTCGTTCCAAAAACACCAGATATTTTTATTGATAACCTTTCCAGGATTCATATTTTTTATATATTTTTTTATTATTTATTATGTACAAAAAACCTGTATACACTCAACAAACATATTCTCTCTCTCTCTCTCGCCCTCTCTCTCCCTCTCTCCTTCTCTCTCTCCATATCTCCCTGTCTCTCTCCCTCTCTCTCTCTATCTTTGTCTCTCCCTCTCCCTCTCTCCCTCTCTCCCTGTCTCTCTCTCTCTCTACTCACAACAAAAAAAAAACAACTATATACAAACAAATACAAACAACAAAATATATACAGTCGAATTGAGAAACCTCGTCCTTTTTTTGAAGTCGGTTAAAAAGTGTCGTGACAACTTTTCGTAAGAATTTTTTCCGTCTAGCCCCCTTTCACAACGCGCGATAAGGAACTTCGTTCCAAAAACACCAGATATTTTTATTGATAACCTACGCAAATTTCTATACTAGAGGGTAGATTCTGGTAAGGACCAGGCCTGGGGCGACGGCGCGTAGTATTCCACGCGCGCCTCAAAGAGATGTCAGCAGCACTGAAGGGGTCTGCTAGGACCGATGCCTACCAGGGTTGCGAATTTGTTCGATAGAGTTACCGTGGTTCTGGCACAGGCCACAAAAGGAACACGGGTGGGTTTTAGTCAGTAAAAGTCTGACACGTTTCCCCGTTTGCCCAGAGCGGGAGACGTCATTTGATGATTCCCACCCAAAAAAAAGGGGTTAGAATCATGTGCCTGCCACCCTGTTTCTTTATTGATATTAAGTGTACGGTAAAGACTGGGATTGTACAGGATAATTTTTTATCCAGTGCGCAAACTGTAACGATGAATTCAGCATATCATTCTAGACCCCCCAGCGTAGAAAATTTTCGTCGGTTATGCAAAAAAAAAAGCTGTTTCATAGAAAAATGCAATACCTACGGGGTCAAAATGTATGGAATAGCTGATTATTTTTTGTATAACCGACGAACATTTTCTACGCTGGGGGGGTCTAGAATGATATGCTAAATTCATGGTTACAGTTTGCGCACTGGATAAAAAATTATCCTGTATAGTAGATTGTAATTTGAGAGAATGCATCAGCTACTAAAGGGCTTATTAGTCGATTCCCACGAATTAACTCGTCCGAACCGGGAGAGTCGTCCACGGCACGCTTTGTATTTTATATAACATAGTGTATTGTTTCCTTAACGTTTTATTTATAACGTGGCAATTGCCTAATACGTATTTCTAGCATTTTCGACGGGCAGACAATTAATTACCTTTTTGCAAGTAGCCTATAGAAAATAATATACTATACAAGAGTCCCACAAACAGGCGCAACGCGACTTTCGTTGAACACATTCTACGAAAACTTAATGTAATTTATTCTACAATATTCCAGTCGCACCTGTCTGAAGAAGCCTTTAAAAGTGGCTATTCACCCGATTTGTGCTAGTTAATTCGTGTGAGACGACTAATAAAACTACAAAAGATGTTTGATGTATCTGCACACTTTTATTTTGTACCTGAAATTAGAATTTCAGGTGAGTTCAAAGTTCTATAATACTTTATTAAGTTGTCTGGCTCAAACCACAAAGTAAATATAAAAGCGATAGGTACCTATTAAAGCAGTTTGTTGTGGATGTTTTCACCCAGTGAAAGTAGTAAGTTATACACTTTTATGCTATTTCTAGTAGTATTAAAGTATAAACACATAATATCACGGTTGTATTCTTCGCAGAGTTAGGAAGGGGTACCTATGTAATAGTTCGATCACATTTCACCACTTATATGAAATAAGTTACTTAAAAGAAGTCCTATGTGTTACCCTTTGCCGTCACAAATCCAGATTCCGGGCTGCTACTGAACAAGTCCAGACAACACTTTGACCGGCCTGGTAATTATATCAAGGATCTAATTTCAGCAGTAGTTCCTTTTTTTTTGGGCGGGAAATAATTAAATGATGTCTCCCGCTCTAGAGCGGAAGGGCGTGCCAAACTTTTACTGACTAAAACCCACCCCTGTTCCTTCAGTTGCCCATATGCCAGGGCCACGGTAACTCTTTCGGTAGTAGCCCTTACGACAACTAGATCAACGTGGCAGATAAAAAACACTTAGGTACTTAGAGAAAGCAATATTTTTAACATTGTATCGTTGAAAGATTTACACACATTGCCACGAATATTACATCGTTCGTAACCTCATAAAAATAGTCACAAAAATCTGACATCATGGACAATCTCAGTACAGTAATATCAACTAGAATGTTACCCTCAGTAGACACAGATATAAAATAGTATAACAGTTCTTAAGAAACGGAATGAAAGTCTCTCAGCGGATTTCCCGTCTTAACCTAGCGACAAAAAAGGTTATAACACCGTGAAAAATACACATAATATTTTTTGATTACCCTACCTATCCGGGTGACGTTTGCCTCCACATGTAGACTCGCCATTAGTCTTGATTTCCTCGGATTTGTCCTCATTTCGGTGTCTTTGTTTGCATTCGAGACCAAGACGAATGTCTGAGATGAGCGTCGGCGACATTTTATATTTGTTTTATTTAACACTTTATGTACGGAGCCGAAATTTTCTTTGCGAATTAAGCTTGGATTGGAGTCCCGAATAACATTTTTTCGGTAACCCTAATGAACCACTTAAAGCTCCGGCTTTTTTGAGACAATCCGTGTAATTTAAAACTGCTTTAATAGTTGTGTGTTTATTTCTACTAAGAATAGTTTTTTAGAAAATCATGTTTGTTTTATATTTATTTACAAATTGTACTACAGCCTACAATGGCGTGCGTGGCAGGTAGGCACTTGGCCACCTGTTATTTTCTAGGCAGACAAACGATGGCTTCTTCTAGGTATAACAATTTAGTTAGTTTCTGAATAATTTCGGGACCCACATTGAAATGTAATTGACAACCTTATGGTGATGTTTCGACTTTTTTTTGGCATTGCTTATACGCCTATATGCAATGCACGCCACTGACAGCCTATACTCTACTATTTTTTATAAACTTCTTTCAATATCACTGATGACAAGAAACATTTTATCCTTCCTGAAACAAATGCGTCTCCTGGCGACCCTACGGCAAGTAAGTACTCTAGGTAGGTATATGAATAGCTCCCTGCCATCCTATCTGCCGCTTGCGATTTTTCCCTGTCGTGTGCGTAATAAGCGCAGACTTTTCCGCGACTCTCATTAGGCCGGAGATCGATCTGAGCGTAATCCTCGTTGTAGGTTTATGAGAATTTTTCATAGGCGGGTTTTTTTATGAGCGTATTTTGAGTGAAAATGTTTACACATTTCATTTAAAAAAGACGTGAAATTGTTCTTGACTAAAATGTTATACCGAGATTTAGTTCAATCCACCTGCGATTGAATAAACTTTCAACTATGGTGTAGAATTTCAGACTGCAAATACTAGAAACCACAGTAACTATTAGATATTCCTTATGTTAATAAGCGCATCATTAAATTGTTTCCCTTTGAGAGGAAATGTGGCTATAATACATCACAGAAATATATGATTTCATAATGATTAAGAGGATTTTTAGCTCATATGACTGTCAACTCATTACCGCTACAATATACATATGGAAGTCACGTGGTATTATTGAAGGCTTGTTGTGAAAAATAAATAAATACAAGAATAAAGAACACATTGAATAAATGGCCCAGTATTTTTAGCAGGAAATTTTCAAATGTTTGTTTCCATGTAGGTAATCTGACATCAAAGCAATGAGTATCTATTAAATACCAAGCCTCGCTTAAGCCAAACTTGGTCACTTACTAAAATTCAGCAAAACAAGATAAAAACGTGCCGAAGTTGAACTTCGTTTAATGAACACACTAAGAATGTTGATCAGGACAAACACAAAATCAAAGGATGTGATTAAGCAGACAATTAAACTAAAATGGGGATGCGTAGGACACATTCAGAGGTACAACACAAAGATGGGCCTAGGTCACGACATACAGGAAATTAGAAAAGAAGGAGGCAGTCCGTTTAAAATGTAGGTGGACGGAATTGTGAAATTTGTAGGAGGCTTTTAGCGCCTGAGACAGTTCTCACATAGAGGAAACATTAGCATGAAGATATGAACACACAATAATAAAAATATAAAGGTTTATTTTTATTTCATTTCATAGAAAAAAAAAAAAACATAATTCACTACATAAAAAGTATATTTTATTTATACTCTAAGCGTAAATACCTCACCGTTGTAACTATAAGGTATTAATATACATTAATTGAATGATAGAGTAGGTAACAAATAGTACCTGCTTAAGAACTAAAGCTCATTCGTTAAGGCCTCTCATGCATGAAGTTGTGGGTTCTAATCTGCGTATGTGATTTTTTCAATTCATATGTACTTTCTGAGTTTTTCTTGCAAATAACTATCATCGGTAATGAAAAACTTCGTTAGGAAATTAAGTCTGAAATCGCCAACCGGTTTTCAGCAAGCGTAGTGATCAATGCTCAAAGACACGAGGGTATCAGAAGGGGTCTAAATACCCTGCCATGGGACAATAATAGACGTATCATCTAAGAACTAACTATTATATATGCTACGAAGGCACCCGAATATAGTCTAATAATCTGCTAGCGAGCAGGCCATCAAAAGTTTCTGAAACCACAAACTTACACTCAAACATCTGTCCAACAGTATGTGCATCAGAACTCCGAGCACCCTTTCAGTTTAATTACAAGTCGAGTTCGTTATAGTTTTGATGCACAAAACATTAACAAGTTTAAATGCCTGTCGAGACTTGGCACAAAACTTGAAGCTGAAGTCATGATAGTTGTTGAGAAGGTAGCAATTACTGGCACTGATGGAAATCGTATTAAGCGGGAAATATTCTGAATTTGCTTTTGTAAACCTATTGCGGTTGCTTTTCAGCTTTTTGTTGAATGCATATTTGCGGTTTAAAGGGGCTGGCTGAGTTGTTATGTGCAGCTTAGAGAGGATGAGTTTAGTTTGTATTTGAAATAACGAGATTCAACAATGAGTTTTACAGGGATCTCTTTGCGTTTGCCAGGGGCGTAATTGGTAAACGTTTGAGAAATGTTCTTAGAAATTGTGTAGATAAACTAAAAATGGGGCAGTTAGTTCTAATTTTGGCTGCACGCCAAAACACTTTGTAGCGTTGTATTAGTTAAATAGTATCCATAGACCTATAATACAAAAGTCCGAGCCAATATAAAAGAAAGAACGGGAGACAGCGTCGTAAATGGGAGGACGACATTAAAAGTATGGCTGGCATTACGTGGAGAAGGAAGACACGTGATCGAACTCTGTGGCAAGCTTTATGGGAGACCTATGCTGGGAAGCAACACAATTTTCGCGAAACTGGTGTCCAATAATGAAATTTAGCATCTAAGAAACATATATGTAAGATTGTTTAATAAAGGCTAAAAATAATAATAATTCATAGACCTGGTCGAAGGCAGAACTGGTCTAAGTGGCGGTGCTAGGGGAGGCCTATATCCAGCAGTGGATGTATTTCGGCTGAAATGATGATTTGTCATGATGGAAGGCTATTAGCAGCGTAGCGTATAGGGTGCCTCCTTGGTCTAGCGCACGCTAGGCTAAGCAACAGATCTTTGGATAGGTTCAAGGTAAAAGCTTTTAAAGATCTTAAAATTAAATCAACAGAAGATCTTTGGGGAATGTCTGTCAAATTTTGTAGTTCTATTATTGAAACCATTGCACCCTATTTAGCTTTCATATTTAACACCAGTGTAGACCAAGGAGTCTTTCCGGATCTGATGAAACACAGCAAAGTAGTTCCTTTGTTTAAATCCGGTGATAGTAAAGAACCAAACAATTATAGGCCCGTGTCAGTTTTGCCAGTTCTCAGTAAGGTGTTTGAAAAGTTAATGCTCAATCAAATGTTACGTCACTTCAATAAAAACTCCATCTTTCATGAACACCAGTTCGGTTTCACCAAAGGGCGTTGTACCACCGACGCTGGTGTTACCCTAATAAAGAACATTTTTAACGCCTGGGAAGAAGCACAAGATGCCATTGGAATCTTTTGTGACCTTTCCAAGGCGTTCGATTGCGTAAACCATGAGACACTTTTGCTGAAACTAGAGCACTATGGAATTAGAAATACAGCTCTTGACTTAATAAGATCATACCTGAAGGATAGAACGGTCAAAGTCCAAGTAAACGGCGTAAACTCATTGGGGTCTGAAATGGCAATGGGCGTTCCTCAAGGCTCGATATTGGGTCCATTCCTCTTTTTAGTATACATTAATGATCTACCCCATCTACTTCCAAACCAACCGAAGATGGTGTTATTTGCAGATGACACATCATTGATATTTAAAATCGACAGACGGTCTCAAAATCTTGACGACGTCAATAACTGCATTCTTCAGGTCCAAGACTGGTTTACGGTAAATAACTTGGTACTTAATAAAAAAAAAACCAAGTGCATTAGATTTCAATTGCCTAATGTCAGAGGTAGCGAATGTGACATCTTATTGAATGGGGAAAAACTGGAATTTATTGATCAAACGGTTTTCCTAGGAATCACGCTAGACGAGAAATTACAATGGGGACCTCATATAACATCTCTTGCGGGGCGGTTAAGCTCGGCCGCTTATGCTGTTAGAAAGATAAGACAGTTAACAGATGTAGAAACCGCGCGTTTGGTCTATTTTAGCTACTTCCACAGCATTATGTCGTATGGCATTTTACTGTGGGGTAGGGCTGCTGACATTGAATCCATTTTTATTTTGCAAAAGCGAGCTGTCAGAGCCATTTATAATCTATGTCGCGGCGAATCCCTCAGGGAACTATTTAAAAGGATTAATATTATGACGGTACCTTGCCAATTCATTTACGAAAATATTATGTATGTAAGAAAAAATCTACATCTTTTTAATAAAATAAGCGATAGACATAATTTTAATACTAGAAATAAAGACAAGATAGATCAACCATTTTTCAGATTAGCAAAAGTACATACATCTTTTATGGGATACTGTGTTAAATGTTACAACAAAATACCTTCTGATATATTGCAATTAAATGAAAGGAGGTTTAAAAGTCATATTAAAAGTACACTTTGTAAACGAGCTTATTACAAATTAGAGGACTACATTCAAGATAAGAACGCTTGGAAACATGCTGGTCTCGCTCCATAGGACAGACTTATAGTTTATCAAACTAGTTGCTAACTTAATTGTGTAGATAATATTTATTTTTTCTTCTATGACACTGTTTTACATTCTGTAATTACTGTAACTCACACACTGACAGTTTATATGGGTAGTTCATATAATTGTTTTTTTATTTTTTTTTTATTTAACTGCTTTTGTTAATTTATTTTTATTTTCTTTTAATTTCATTTTTTGTGTCTATGTATCCTTTGCATCGTTGTATATGTAAGCGGGCACGCCCTTTATGCCTGGAGGCTTTAGTAAGATTTTAAGTTCTGTTTACGATTTTTGTTTCATTATTCATTTCAGCTTGAGTTTAGTTTTCAATGTTTTGTTGGTATAATGGCGTGTGCTAGCTGACATATGGCGAATAATGTATGTTTTGTTTTATTATATTAATAACTTATACAATATTGTATAGAATCAAGTTCTTCTAACTTAACAGACAGCAGTGCTGCTGGGGAGTTTGTTGCGCCACTTCTTCTTCCCAGCCAAAGCACTAGGAAGTGTCGAAGGGCGGGCGTTTTGGGGGGACTGTCTTATGTGACTTTGACGTTCAAAAAGTGTTGACTCTCAGCCTAGTTTGAATAAATGACTTTTGATTTTGATTTTGTTCCCAGGTCAGGCAGTGTTATTTTTTATATATTTTTTTTTATTTGGAATTTTTCAGTTGCTGCCCGGAGTCTGGACTTGTGGTCGGTTTATGGCAAGAGGCTAGCCCCTATTGCATGGCACTTAAACATAACAGGCGAAATGTGGGTAAATGTGGGTGTGGGTAAATGTGGGTGGTGGTAAGTACACCTCTGCCCAACTCTTCGGGAAACAAGGCGTAATGTTACGATACTGTTTTATTAATATTTTAATTATTGTTGTCACTTAATTGTACTTTTGTGTGTTGTGTTATGTCTATTGTGAGCATTAAATTAATGTTTTGTATGTCTATGTCATATCTTAGAAATAGACAATTATGCTTTTTCATCTCGGCTTGTAAGTTCATGGCTTTTTATTCAGAGCAGGAAATATAATATTACGAGTATAACGGCTACATTGCACGAGTCGTGTCATCAAAACTCCCCTTAAAAACATGGAAAACAACCCTCAGCATAAAAAGCTTGTAAAAAAGTCCATAATTGTAGGTGAGCATGCGGGTAGGAGGTAACCCGAGGCCGTCAGCGCTGTCACGTCCCCTACCATCGAGCCGAGCGCTGGCCAAACCTGTCAGTTCCGTGCTTCGCTGTACCTATTTTGTTAGTCTGTACACACTGAATTGAGGGTGATGGTCCAAGTAAGGAGAGGATGCGACGGTGTTGTAATGTATCGGAGAAAAAAACAATAGATACAATATCGCAGAACAGTAGAACTCTCGCTCTTACAAATGTAAAGTGGTCCTTTCTTGTAGTATACCGACGATCCATGATATACATCATGTTACCTTTTGTGAATCACAAAATATTTATCTATATATCGATACTGGAAATATGAAATAACGTAAGGGACATTTAAATCCCTGTCCCTTATCTACGGCATTTCAAATTTCCGGCATCGATATGTTTCATTGACAAAATATTTATCATTATCATTGTCACTCAATTATTAAGGGCCTTAAATTAAATCATATTCGGTCTATAACTTACCCACTGCTAGGACACAGGACTCCTCTTGGTGAGAGGGAGTGGGCCGTAAGCCAACACGCGGCCCGTGGTGGTTGGTAGATGTCACATGTCTTAGGATTTTTAGTTCTAGGACATGCCGGTTTCCTCGCAATGTTTTCCTTCTCCCTTTTTAGAGCAGTAGTGTTAAAATAATCTACACAAAGTAAAGCGCCTGCCTATGTTCGAACCTACGACCTACAAGCCTCGGCTTTTACCACTGGGCCACAACTGCTCTAAATTACAAACCAATTTTTTTTATAAACGAAAAGTTTTCATTACTACGGAAAACAAAATAAAACCTCTAATCTCTTACAGCTTGCACCGCACATCATATACTATTTCACCTGAGAGGTTTTCATGCAGTATACATGGGTCAAATATCGCTCGCTACTCTACACTTCGTTTCCAGGAACCTTATCCCTGCATCGTTTTCAAGTATTCATGTATTTTTGTTTCGCGTTTCCTTTTACATTGCCATGTAAATAATCAAAATCCCATTTCTTGGTTGCTTCAAGAAAGATATCGATTTTATTTCCATCGGAGTTAGATTGGTGGTTGGCAGGGCTAGGCAAATGTAGTTATTCTAGATTCTGCGTAACATTGGAACTGTGTCAATGTTATTAATAAGGTAAAGGTAACGAACAAATAAAAAGAGGGCTCCAAACTAAGAGAAACAAAAGAAGCGTGTCTTTTGTCTAACAACTAGGTACATGCTAGTGTAATATATATATTTCATTTAGAATTAAAGTTGTTTTACTGTTGTTGGGAGCCAAACAACGAGCTGGCTGAAAGGTTTTTTAAAAAGGCATGGCTCAAACCAAGAAAAACCAAAGAAGCGTGTGTTTTGTTAAACAACTAGTTACATATTAGTGTAATTTAAATATTTCGTTTAGGATTAAAGTTGTTTTACTGTTGTTGGCAGGCAAACAGCGAGCTGGCTGAAAGATTTTTTAAAAAGGCATGGCCCAAACCAAGAAAAACCAAAGAAGCGTGAGTTTTGTTAAACAACTAGTTACATATTAGTGTAATTTAAATATTTCGTTTAGGATTAAAGTTGTTTTACTGTTGTTGGGAGGCAAACAACAAGCTGGCTGAAAGGTTTTTTTTAAAAGGCATGGCTCATACCAAGAAAAACCAAAGAAGCGTGTGTTTTGTTTAACAACTAGTTACATATTAGTGTAATTTAAATATTTCGTTTAGGATTAAAGTTGTTTTACTGTTGTTGGGAGGCAAACAACGAGCTGGCTGAAAGGTTTTTAAAAAGGCAAGACCCTCTGAGCGTAGGTAAACCTTTACTTAAAAAATACTTCGTTAGCAAGAACTACGAGTAGGACAAGCTACAGGTTTCCGTGTATTTCCCGACGTGAAAAAAAAAAACAACTTTATTTCTACAACTTATGTAAACAACAATATAATTATAGGAAGTACCTTTTAAGCAAAGCACTGCTTGTATTAGGTACTACCACTCTTCTGAAGAATAGCACCAACCCATATCTTCCCGTGGATGTCGTAGAAAGCGACTAAGAGATTTACTAGAAAATGGGTAGCAGAGCTCTCTATGCATCTTACTACTATGCTGCGATCGTCAACCCGCCTGCCAAGCGTGGTGATTATGGCAAATCCCCCCTTTGGTTGATTTATGAAATGATGATGATGACGATGACAAACTTCAATAGACACATTGTACAACACTCTTTAATAACTTGTAGAAATGGTACCTAAAAGCACAATATCGCTGCAAATATGATATAGAATTTAGAGGAAACTGAAGTGCACCGAAGATAGTTGTGCAAGCAGGTGCTAAAACAGTTGGTTAATTAATTTGGTTTTCATCAACAGACAGGGTGATTCAAGCGGAAGGTTTTTATGTGTAACTAGCATCTGCCTTTGACTTCGTCCGCGTTAAATTTCTTGTTCCCTCGACCCTTACCGTCGCGTAGGCTCGCTTACCCGTGCGATTTTCCCCGTTTTTGCAATATTTTTCATTACTGCTTCGCTCCTCTTAGTTGTAGCGTGATGTTATATAGTTTATAACCTTTCTCGATAAATACGCTACCCAACACAAAAAGAGTTTTTCAATTCAGACCAGTAGTTCCTGAGATTAGCGCGTTCAATCAAACAAACAAACAAACTCTTCAGCTTTATAATATTAGTATAGATATAATAAGCGCGCGAAATTGCTGGCAAAACCTAGTGTAGTCATAAATTCGACTCTCACTAGGCATGAAATACCGCAAATCCAACAAACCCCGCCATCTAAAGCATTTGGCACACCGAGTTCTTGGCAGTTGAAGTACCCACTAGATCCACCCTTAATCTTTGATCAAACGTAACGAAGAGTCGGCTCTCCAGTTTTGTACTTAGAATCGGATGTTCTAATTATAGTAACACTCACATTTATATGCTAAGTCCGATTTTTACAGAAAGTTGACGTATAACCTTGTGAAGGTCACATGAATCCGCTGGATGTGGGAACCACAAAACCGGTCTAAGTGGCGGAGCTTGGGAGAGCCTATCTTCAGCAGTTTTTCGGCTGAAATTATGAATGAAAACAATGCAGGCGAAATATTTTGTTTTGAAGGGTATTTTAATATTTTATTTTATTTTATTTATTTAACCATTTATAAATATACATAAATAGACAAGAAGAAAGGAACAGAAAAATATGTACAAAGGTAATGCTTATTTCTATAGAAATCTCTTCCAGCATACCTGCAATAGGAGAGAATATACAAAGAGATGTAGACAACGTGTGTAATATTAGAAGAAAAATAATACTATTATTTAAATATAAACATACAAAATAAATAATAGTTTAAAGAAACTAAAAAACACGCTTCCATTGAAAACCAAACTAAAAAGTACAAAATAATGGAAAAAAAACGTGGGGTGCTTTTTAAGTTATTTTTTTTATTGATATTAGGCACCCCACGCTTTTTTTCCATTATTTTGTACGTTTTAGTTTGGTTTTCAATGGAAGCGTGTTTTTTAGTTTTTTTAAACTATTATTTATTTTCTATTTTTTAGGGTGTTTCGAATTTTGAGACGTATGTCAGCGTAGTTTGTGACGTATGTCAGCGTAGTTTTCGAAGACAGTTTTTTTTTGCTGTTCTGGTAACCCTGGCAAGGATAATGGCGCAAATTAGTTTGTGACGTATGTCACCGTAGTTTTCGAAGACAGTTTTTTTGCTGTCCTGGTAACCCTGGCAAGGATAATGGCACAAGTTTATGAAATTATTGCATTGTCATCGATCGGTCCTTGACAGGTGTGCAAAGTTTGAATGAAATCTGGTCGTTTAAAGTGGGTCAAAATCGCGCTATAAGGAGTCGGTTACAAACAAACATACAAACATACAAGTGAAGTTAATATAAAGCGTGTAAAAATATACAAACATGCAAACATACATAAATACTTCTAGAATAAATATCACTAAATATATATTATACTAATAAAGTAATTAAAATGAAAACATTCATGAGCAATAATTATGACAAAGTGGAGAGATAGTGTTCTTTCACTCTTCTTTTAAATACAGCAATAGTAGGGCAAGTCCCTTATGTCAGGCGGAAGTGCATTCCACAACCGAGCCGCATGCACGGTGAAGGTTAGGTTTATTTGTTTTTAATGACATAAGTTTTCATATTTGTGTTTTTAAATTCAATTTAAAGTTTTAATTTAATACACACTATGACATTTTAGTCGTCTTACAAAGGTTGTCCACTCAATCCGTATAATCCGACATAATATACCTCTAGGTGTGATTTAAAATCGTTACCATTAATTAAGATAATAGATATTAAGAAAAATAAATAATGGATTAGAATTATGAAACATCCTGTTAATAATGTTTACGTATCATACGGTAGAGAACATACATACCTACCCAGCGCACGAGTCAACTAGATCATTCCATCTCCATTTTCCATGAGACAAAATATCAAATTTTAACCACGTCATGCGTCAACATAATGAATAATATTTTAATTTTTTACTTATTCAAATGTTCATTTTTTTCTTATGGATTATATGTAGTAGTCATTGGTTACATGAAGTGGGCTTCCGTTGTTAGACGACTAAAATGTCTCGGTGTATAGAATTTGTCTGAAATAAAATGTAGATAGTAAGAAAAATAGAAAATATTTGAGTGTCCGATAAGTCAACATAGGTGAACATCAAGTTGAGACGATATGAGTAGCTTAAATATTACCTACAGCTAGTTACAGTACATATTTGCCAGTGAACACCAAACTAGACCGTTAGCCTGTATCTGAGGTGAGGTAAATTCTGGTATGGTATGAGTGTATGGGTAAAGTTTGTTAACTGCCCCGTTGGTCTCTTGGTCGCAAGTGCTACTGCTGCGTATGGGGTTCTGGGTTCTATTCCCAAGTCGGGCAAAGTGTAATTTTTTTTTATAGGATTTTTTTAGTAACAATCCTGTTTTAGGAGTTATTATTATTATTAAAAAGATAGAATGAAAACTTGGAAACGAAATAATAAAAAAAGATTTATTGACGTGGTTGTATGGTTTTACTACAGGTACCGCTCTGCCCAATCTTTTGCAGAATACACGCGTGAAACCGAATCGACGATTTACTTCTAAATATTTTTTACACGCTTTATATTAGCTTCACTTGTATGTTTGTATATTTGTATGTTTGTTTGTAACCGACTCCTTATAGCGCGATTTTGACCCACTTTAAACGGCCAGATTTCGTTCAAACTTTGTAGGCTTATCGAGGACTGATGACAACACAATAATTTCATACATTTGTGCCATTATCCTTGCCAGGGTTACCGGGATACAAAAAAAACTTGTATTCGAAAACTACGCTGACATACGTCTCAAAATTGGAAAAATCCTAAAAAATTGAAAATAAATAATAGTTTGAAAGAACTAAAAAACACGCTTCCATATAAAACCAAACTAAAAAGTAGAAAAAAGCGTGGGGTGCCTCATATCAATAAAAATACCTGAAAAAGCACCCCACGCTCTTTTTTTCCATTATTTTCTACTTTTTAGTGTGTGTGTACGTGTTTTTTAGTTCTTTTAAACTATTATTTATTGATATCAAACTTCACAAAACTATTTTTTATATCAAGTGCGCTTTTTTTAACAGATTGAAAGTTATTTATTAAAATGTATTCAAATATTTGGAGTGTCCGCACGTCAGTGAGCTGGGATTCTGATACGTAGCGGTTAGAGTGGTCGCTCAATACTCAATATGGTCGCATTTTATATTTTTTATGAATATATTGGATGCTACCGCATTGGCAAATAAAGGGACACATTAAAATACCTGGCTACGCTTTAACTACGTTTTGGGTATAGATATCGAAAACTAATGAGAAAAAAGAAACGATAATAAATAAAAAAAAACATCATTTGGGCGAAGGTTAATGATCGTAATTTGTCAGCTGTTTTATAATTTTTCGTGGAACTTATCCATGCTAATATTATAAATAGGAAAGTGTGTGTGTCTGTTTGTCCGTCTTTCACGGCAAAACGGAGCGACGAATTGACGTTTTTAAGTGGACATAGTTGAAGGGATGGCGAGTGAAATAGGCTACTTTTTGTATCTTTCTAACCCCCCACTTCCCTAAAATGGAGGGTGGAAGTTTGTATGGAGCAAAAAAAATGAGTAGGGGATGAAAATTTGTGTGAGATTGTTCTCTTATTACCGATATAACCTGGATTAATGCATTCTTAATACATCAACCGCGGTAGTACGTCCTCTTGCGATAATTTCTGACATCCATGCGGGTGAAGCCGCGGGCGAAAGCTAACCATATTATATATTTTTTGCGAATTTCCAAAAACTATAACATAACAGTCCTTTAGTTGCTTGCATGTACAGACGCCAGCACAAAAAGCTACTACAATCTGTATTTTTTTTAATAGGTTTTAACTTTATCACTATAAGTTTCAAGATTGATTGGGAAAATTTTACAGTTTCGGGTAGTTTGATGTGCTGGCGTCTGTACTTGTCACAGTGTCGGTAAGAGTTTTGAACAAAGTAGGGTGATGAAAAAAAAAAATTGTTTTGTTTAATTCATTTTCGATACCCAACACGTGGGTAAATGATTACCAGCTGATTTAATTTGACCCTGTATACATTATAGGTGACACGAAATTATCATGATTTCCAAATATTAAAAAGATTTGTAGGGATTTTAAAAACTAATTAAAATTGAAAGTATGTGATATGCCCCAAATATTTTGTTTCTGTTTAGTCATGACCTTTAAAAAGAATCTCATTTGACAGTTACCATAAAATGCAAATATGATGTTTGGAGCATCGCCTAATTTGTCAGTCCGTGTTCAAAAAGCTTCGAAATTAAACGGTTGACTTTAAAAAAGTCTCTGTTGATATTATTTTCAGTACAGTAATAAATTATTTGTTAAATATTCACTAGGTTTGTATAGGTGCAAGAATTTAATAAATAGGTGTAGATATATTTATACTGAAAAAGGTGTGTTAATTTAAAAATAAATGAATGTTTCAAAACACGTTCTTATGTTTGATTCAAACAGTGCTTGCTGCTACTCGAGTATCTAATCAATGTGACCTCTATTTCCTCTAATCCATCTGCATTTTCACTGTTCACGAAGCAGACACAATCGTTACAAAATGTCTACCTACCTACAGGTCCCTGGATGGGAAAAGGGTTAAATCTCTAATCAAACGTAAACATCGATTGCTTTTCTACCAATATGTAAAAACAAAGATAACACAACCAATCTCAATGTGGTACCTTACGGCGCAAATATTATCAAAATATTTCCATAAAATACGCGTACATTTTTCGAGTACACTTCCCATGTCAGTGTGGCTCCAATCAGTGTTGGCTCCAGTGACGGCTCGTTACAACCATATTAATCGCAGATTAAACGTAAACACTGCCTGTTTTTTTGTAATTACTTGTACGATATAAACCAGCCAGTCTATCTCATGATTAAAACAAAAGTTTAACCACAGAAATATCCGGAATGATTAAATAAAATTCTCGTACATTTTTCGAGTGTGCTCGAACCGTCAGGGCTGGCACCCAATCAGTGTTGGCTGGAGTGGACGCTCGATCCGGCCGTACTTAATCTCTGATCAAACGTAAACAAGCCCACCCCTACACCTACATGTTACGGGTGACATACGCGACAGGATTCAATTAAGCCTCAAATATGTTTTTTCGTAAAAAATATTACAGTTATCCGTTAAATGTCCGGAATTGGATGTTGATTGAAAAAACGTGGTTAAACTTAAACTCCATAATTGCCAAACACGGTTTTTATATCGATCAGATTTAAACCACCAACTCATTTTTGAATTAAGAATTCCATATGTATAGAAGAAATACAGTACAAAATCAAAGCATTTATTTCAAATAGGCCCAAAAAGGCACTTTTGAACGTCAACAGTTACATGAAAATAGAATTGGTTCTAGTTGCCCCTTCCAAAAGGTAGATTCGTTTGGAGAAGAATGGGCAAGAAACTCCACCGTTACTCTTTTAAAATGTTTTTAATATTTGTATACTTACACTATTTATATAATTATATGTGAAGACGAAGTTCTATACATATATTCATACAAATCTGATAACTTAGTCCGGTGCTAAGTTGCTATTTTTGTTTTCAGAATTTTACCTCTTTACCATAACAAAGTTGGAAAAAAAAATCTCCCTTAGAGCTTAAGGCTAGAACTTAAGTTAGATTGCGCTTTGTAATAAGACAGTTATTCTTTTTTTAGGACTAAGGGTGGGATTTGCGATGAATAGGTAATAAATAAATAATGATAATATATTAGGACAACCAACACACCGTTATCTGATCCTAAACTATGCAGACCCTGTACTATGGCAACCAGACAACTGATAAACATACTTATATATTTCTAAATAAATATTATTAATAAATTACACCCAGATACAGAACAAATGATTGTGCTCATTACACAAACATTTGTCCTGGGTGGGAATCGAACCCACGACCTCAGTCTTAGCAGTCAGGGTCACTAACCACTAGACTAACAGGCCAGGCGAGTCGAGTCTAAAACACAACTTACGAGTAACAATACAAAGCGTAGAGTCGAGGTAGATGTGCAGGTGAAACATTATGTCGATGTGTATGTCTACCTGGGCCAGTTAGTTGAAAACGTTTGGAAAAGCTACTGGTATTTGTTAATGAAGAGTGATCTGCCGATGTCCCTGAAGCGCAATCTCATCGATATGTGTATCCTACCCGTCTTAACTTACGGTGCTCAGACTTGGTCGCTTAGCGAGTCGCAAAAGTGCCGCCTTGGAGTTTGTCAAAGAGCGATGGAACGCAGTATTTTGAGTGTAAAAAGACAAGACAAAATTTGGAACATCACATTGAGTTCCAAAACGGGCTGCCAGACTCAACTGGGCAGGTTACATCAGCCGCATGCAGGATAGGCGTTGGGAAAAGGTCTTAACACAATGGGTGCCAGAAGATGGATGTCGCCGCCGCGGTCGTCTCAGAAAGCGGTGGTGAGACTACCTGGACGACGCGTACCGCGACGACTGGTTCCAGCTGGCGCGGGAAAAAGTTACTGGAAGGATTTGGGGGAGGCTTTTGCCCAGCAGTGGAACAATATAAGCTAAACAAAAAAAAAGCTGGAATAAGAGTTCCGTTAAATACACGTAAGCTCCAGCAAACATTTGAATAGCATTCCATTTCCTTTTTATAAAGTTGCAATTGTACATTTGTATGTAATTTACTGAGTACCTTGTCACTGATTTACAATAGTATCATAATCGTTAAAATTCTCTTGAAAGGTAGAATAGCATTTTGCATCTACGTACATTTTCTACACTAATACAATGTACTTATCCAAGAGAACTTAGGAATAAACATTATTATTTTTATATTATACAGTCAGTTGACAGTACATTTTCTACACTGGTACATACGTTATCTATATCGATTTCTCAGAACATTTATATAAGTCTCG
The DNA here is from genome assembly GCA_947507805.1 of Aporophyla nigra. Lineage (NCBI taxonomy): Eukaryota > Metazoa > Arthropoda > Insecta > Lepidoptera > Noctuidae > Aporophyla > Aporophyla nigra. The sequence goes on from OX382295.1 coordinate 9,541,871, forward strand.
AAATCGTTTAAAGCAGCAGAAAGCCATTACCCTTCTTACACTTCGTTTGTCAAAGGACACCGTTTTGCACAAACCACTGTCCATAGCCACGGATATAATAAAATCTAAGCATCATAGAGAAGGAATCTTACGAGAATTTATCGTAAACGTCTTGGCTTTTATGAACCATCATTATTTTATGTGCCATAATCTCCCCTGAAGTTTCATTAAGAAAACTTTGCACATAAAAACATGATATTGCTAAATCGAGGATTGATTTCAACTTTATTGCTACGTAATAAGGACTTGTTTTCTTCTGAATATAATGACTGAGGAAAATGAGATAATTATAATCCGAAAAACATTAACTGAACTTTATAGGTATCTGTTTATTTTATTTTGAAATCTGATTCTTTAGCTTTGATTCTCTAGAATTCAAGATATCTTTGGCTTTATAATAGGGATGATTTATCAAAATATAAATGCGAATTAAGATTAGGTATTCCACAACTTCCTTTGTTTTATAAAATATTTACACCACCATAATCTATACTAATATTATAAAGGTTGAACGCGCTAATCTCAGGAACTACTGGTTCGAATTGAAAAAATATTTTAGTATTGGATAGCCCATTTATCGGGGATGGTTATAGATTATATACATCATGCCAGGACCCTAAAGAGCCGAGCAAAAAGAAAAAAAACACGATACGAAGACCTCGCACGGGCAGGTGATTCGATGCGAGGTGGAGGGTCGGGGGACCAAGAAATTTAACGGGGAGGAAGTCGCGGGCAGAAGCTAGTTTTAAATATAATTTTAATCTGAAATTGTATCACATGAGTATGTCTGCCGCGGCCAGTCTGCCGACTTAAACCTTGAGGTCCGTTTCGGGCAGTAATTTAGCACTAATTACGAGGCAACTCGGGCCGCGTTTAGCACATTTCCAGATCAATTTGTAGAGGTTCGCACTCATGTTACCTGGTCTTGTTACTCTTGAGTTTGAGGAGTCTTCATTGATTTGATATATATTTTTTAAGGATTTTTGGGTGGATTTAAGGACCCTTCAAGTTTGACGATACTTAAAAGTTCGACGCACCTTAAACAGTCAGCCTCTCTAACATATTTGCTGAGTGGATAATCTGTTCAGTACGGCATCGGCATTCTAGTTTTTATTATGATGATTGGTCGCGTGGATACGATAGTGGAAGAACGTGCCTGGCGTGACTCTACATATACTCTCTCGACATAGATTTTATTTAATTTTTTAAATTATTCTTATCTAGCTTTTGCCCGCGACTTCGTTCTCGTAAATGTCGGTTATCACGATCGCAGATGAAGTCACGTGTTAAAAAGTCCATGTCCTTGTTTGGGGTTCAAACGTACCCTGTACCAAATTTCATCATAATCGGTTCAGAAGTTTAGTCGTGAAAGCGTAACAGACAGAAGTATAGATTTCTCAAAAAAGTATTATGTGTGGTGAAGACCAACTAGTACATGAATTGCGTAACACTATCAAACAGAATCTGAATAATTTTGAATATTATTGCTAATCTATTGCTTAATATGCTCATGTATAATTTGTATTTTTAACAACGTAAATACCACAATGAATGTTATTGGACTTTCAAAATAAAAGCCATTCCTACTGTTAGTGTGTTACGCAGTGGAAGGTGACGCAGGCCTGAGTCCCAGCAGTGCGAACATTATAGGCTGTTATATTGGTTGTATACTATGAGAAAATTGTGATTTTGGTACGGTTCAGACGTGGTGGGGAGACTTTGTTTTACAAGTATAATATGTAATATATATTACTAGCATTTCGCCCGCGACTTCGTCTGCGTGACCCACAGGAACTATGCATTTTTTCGGGATAAAAAGTAGCCTATGTTACTTGGTGAAAGAATTTTTAAAATCGGTTCAGTTGTTTTTGAGTTCCATTCCATCCATTGCAAACATACACACAAAAATCAAGTCTTGCCTCTTTATAATATTACTAGCTGACCGTACAGACGTTGTCCTGTTTCCTAGTACTCGATAAAAGCGCCATCTGTCGGGCTGATTTGTGAATCTAAACCATCCAGGGTGCCACCCACACGCATACAAAAAAATTCATTCAAATCGGTCCAGCCGTTTAGGAGGAGTTATGGTGAGGATTATAGTTTAGATTTAGATAAAGGTCATAATAGCTTTTTCGGTCAGTGGGTCGTTTTCGGTGGCACCTATAATACTTGTTGTTCACAGTTCAATTTTAACAACAAATACTACACATTGAAATATATACAAACCGTTTCATTAAATTGAACAGGATAGGAATTTGGCCCATAAATACGGATAATACGTTAAATTAAGTGGTAATCCATTAGGGATCCGTAATCTGAATGTAATGTGATTATGTACATGAATTATATACGGTTTTCCTTATCTTGTGAACGAAATAATTTTCCTTATTTTAACAAATTCTATTTATTCTTTAGAAAGAGAGGAATGAGAGGTTGCTAACCACGATAGGTAAAGCTAAACCGAGTTGTTTTTATTGCCGTGATATGGCCTCTTTTATCTTGTTATTTTTTTCTTGAAGATTTCTGAGAAAAGCGGTTTCGTCTTTATTTCAATAGAAAAAAAAAACCGGCCAAGTGCGAGTCGGACTCGCACACCGAGGGTTCCGTACAAACCTGTAGGTATATAAGTAAAAGTTCACCCATCACGACAATCGAGTCGTAGTACGGTGCGGAAATTTGCGGCATAACGGCTATATCTTTTGATTGCGTTAGCTTAGCAGTTTGATTTTTTCACAGCTCCAAGGGACAGTAGACTTGAGTATTTGATATAAATTTCAGCTTAATACCTCCACGCGTTCCTGAGAAAAAGGGTCTTGACAGACGGACGGACGGACGGACGGACGGACGGACGGACGGACAACAAAGTGATCCTATAAGGGTTCCGCTTTTTCCTTTTGAGGTGCGGAACCCTAAAAATATTATTACAGAATTAGGAAGAAAGAAAAGGAAGAAAAATATTTTATTTGAGACACGCACAGGGCATACAAACAATAAGGAGAACACAAAAACTTTCAGGATACAAATAACTAAATAGTAAAAGATCCTACTAATATTATAAACGCGAAAGTTTGTATGTATGGATGTATAGATGTATGGATGTTTGTTCCTCTTTCACGCAAAAACTGCTGATCCGATTTGGATGAAATTTAGCACACAGATAATTTATAACCTGGATTAACACATAGGGCACTTTTTATCCCGGTAGTAAGTCCCCGCGGGATATTTTCCGACCGTGGAGGTCGGAAAATATCCCGCGGGCGAAGCCGCTGGCATAAGCTAGTATAAAAATAAAAGAACTGTGCGAGGCCAAAACATTTAAAAATTAATGTAGCTAGAGACATATATTTATAATTTGATTAACACAGACTTATATAAACACAAGTTTACACTATATGTATCCCACTCTCAACACATACCCATAGGTACATTAATCAACCACATCATAGTTGCATTTATTGTTAGTAAATAGTAGTCTTAATATTAATATTTATGTTGTGCTTGTCTTACAACTATTGATATGTGTTCATTTTTTAGGCGAGGACGCTGGCACCCTAAACACAAGTTAAATTTTACATTGGGTGCCAGAGTTCATCGAAAACACTCACTCCCTTAGTTGTAATGCTGCATAGTATTTAAACACAATTACTGATATGAACTTTCCAGTAACGGTACTTTTTATATTATTATTTATTGAATAATATGTAAAAGCCTTCATCAATTATTCCGATCCAGCGCGTCCCTTGCTGCCCTCTACCTGCGATGTCCTAAGCCGAGGTCTTTACCCCACAGGGAGTGCCATTAGCGAGTAGTCGCTTTAGTTTTAAGTTTATAAGCCCTGGCTGGAGGCCTTTTTACTCACAAGCAAGTTTGGTTAAGCAGCCGACAACCTCATTGGTTGACCTGTATGATGTTACACCCAAAAAAAGCCTACATCAGTATTAGAAATCTATACTAATATTAAAAAACTGAAGAGTTTGTTTGTTTGATTGAACGCGCTAATCTCAGGAACTACTGATCGGAATTGAAAAAATCTTTTTGTGTTGGGTAGCCTATTTATTGAGAAAGGCCATAAGTTATATAACATCACGCTACAACTAAGAGGAGCGAAAAATGAAAAATGTTGCAAAAACGGGAAAAATCGCACGGGTAGGCGATTCGACGCGACGGGAAGGGTCGGGGGAACAAGAAATTTAACGCGGACGAAGTCGCGGGCAGAAGCTAGTGGAAGATACAAACGTTCAACATAGGTACACATGGCTACATATCGAGCTATTCCAGTTTTAGCTGACCTCCCATTCTATAGAATTTTCGTACAATGATAAGTCAGCTTATTCTGGAAAAGCATAGCTTGATTTGTAGCCGTGTGTACCATGAGCAGTCAGCCTATTTATAGCTAGAGTCAATTCAATTTTGTACAGTGTTTCACGCACAGTCACGAGCACGAATATGTATACACTTACCAACTTTTCAAAGGGATTTTCTCCTATTGTACTGATTGTAATTTTATTTTATTACGAAATTTTCCTTATCTCAAAGTTGCAATCGTTATTTAAAGAGAAAATCGCTTTTGAATTTGGCTATGTGTATACTATACATATTATTACTCGTGAGTGTACATATTTGAAAGGAATGATTTATCTACGACTTTGACTTACGTATAGCCGCTATCAACCTTGCTGAGTGACTCATGTTTCCCATGACCCACCTATTCTCATACTAGGTTCTCTCTTACTGATACGATGCAAGAATGTGAATCACTACATGAAATTATTTGTAACTAGCTTCAGCCCGCGACTTCGCCTGCATAAAAATATAATATCGCGGACGCAGACGAAGTCGCGCAATAAAAAGTAACCTATGTACTTTCTTGGAGTTCAAACTTACCCTGTACCAAATTTAATCATAATCTGTTCAGTGGTTTAGTCGTGAAAACGTAACAGACAGACAGAGTTACTTTCTCATTTATATTATTTATTTTTATTAATATATTTATGGTAGTGTAGATATGTCGGTCGCGTATATATTCACAATCCATATGCTTACCTACAGATAATGAAAGCCCATCTAGCATCAGCTCATATCCTAGCCGTTTTAACGCGGGGTTAAACCCAATATCATAATCTTTTTCCTACTAGTATGTGCATGAAAAGAAACAAAGTCCTCGTCTGCCCATTCTATAAAAAGTATACATCAAAGTTTAGAAATGTGATGCCTTGGTAGAAAGAATGTGTGACTAATTGGGGGTTCTAAAGTGTCTTCTAATCTAAACCCTAAACAATATTCTTTTTGCTCGAGACGCGTATTCATTTTGAAAAACCGGCCAAGTGCGAGTCGGACTCGCGCACCGAGGGTTCCGTACAAACCTGTAGGTTTATAAGTAAAAGTTCACCCATCACGATAATCGAGTCGTAGTTCTGTTCTGTTTCTTGGCTTGGTTTTATTTCTGTCTGTGTTTTGTTCTGTTTATTATATGATGTAACTAAAAATTTACGGATTTCGCAATTTTTCCTTTATCTGTGCTATAAGACGTTGCTTCATACCAAATTTTAAAATTCTAGATCGACTAGAAGTACCCTTTAGGTTTTGATTCCCTTGCGAGTTTCGAAAATTTGTGGAAATTTGCGGTATAATTTGCGGTATAAACGGCTATATCTTTTGATTGCGTTAGCTTAGAAGCTTGATTTTTTCACAGCTCCAAGGAACAGTAGACTTGAGTATTTGATATAAATTTCAGCTTGTTACCTCCACGTGTTCCTGAGAAAAGGGTCTTGACAGACGGACGGACAGACGGACGGACAACAAAGTGATCCTATAAGGGTTCCGCTTTTTCCTTTTGAGGTGCGGAACCCTAAAAATATATAAAAGTAATATTTTTAGGTTAAGAACACATAACATACCATCGCGTCTTGTTTCCCCGTAGGGTTACCCATGGAGGGTAGGGAAGGTGTACCCATGTATTAGGGGGCGAGCTTATTGTCATCTATCGGGCACAAATTCAGACTCTAGACTGCAGGCTGTTGCTGAGAAATTACAGATAGAAAAACCCAATAACGCTTTGCTCGACCTGAGAATCGGACCCAGGACCGCATACTCAGCAGTAGCATTCACAGCTACTATATCAACGAGCAGGCGCGGTCCGAGAGGGGGGGTTCTAGGGGTCATGACCCCTCCCCCCCAAAGACAGTTATGCTGTCGAAACCCTGAACGATTTGCCAGTCTTACTATCTTAAAATTGTTCTCACTTGAGCCACGGAGACTCCGATGGACATTTGCAAAAAGATTATAACCCGGGACATCATTCTGATCAGCAGCGCTTGCGACTACTAGACCAAAGAGGATTTACCTTCCTAAAAATATTCTTCAGTACTCATGGTGACCTCCCCCAAAATGTTAGGCTGCGACCGCGCCTGTCAACGAGGCGGTCGAGTTAAGGCTCTTGCAGACAAGCGCGACGTGACGGTCGCGCGCGATTCGGTGATTTATATCCGTAGAACAATTTCTATGAAAACACGCGCGACACTTCACACAGGGGCGACCTGCCGCGTCGCGACACGGAGTATTCTACGGATATAAATCGCCGATTCGCGCGCGACGTCGCGTCGCGCTAATCTGAACGAGCTTTAAGCGAACGTGCCTTTCTAGCTAGGCAGCACGATTCTTAACCTAACCCAAAGTACTTCCCGTTGCATTCGAATAGTGTTCAAATAAACGGCGACTACTTTACAATGAAATAAGGTGATGCAACAATTTCACCACAGTTACAAATTGTCTGTTTGATTGGCACCTACGCACTAGTAACCACTGTATTACGGTAGAACAGTCCTTGTCTTCCTTGTCAACTACTATTAAAATGTACATTCACGAATTTGCAGTAAACATCTCATTAGTTAAAGCACTACTTATGGTGGGTTACACACGCAGCGACTTTGATCGCCGGTCACTCACTGACGATTAGATAAGATACATTATTTGTCAAAATATTTGAGAGTAAATTTCGTTGGGTCAAAATGAAATATACCCTCATACCTTTTTAGTTTTAGAGCTAAAATTAACGAGATGCTTTCTAAATATTACAGCTGGTAATAATTACTTCACAAAGACATCTCTAAAGTTAAAAAAAAACAAACAATATTTTTAATTATCAGATTTTTTATTGATTATTAAAACTTAAAACATACTGTATGTAACATTAAAGCGCTTCAGATAAACAGATTTCCATCTTTCTTTCTTTTGTAAAACCATCAATTTATGAACTTATACTTAGTCGCAATTTAGTACTCAATTCTTTGCTGCGAAACCTCCATAACTGTCTAGTGTTTGCGTTCCCGAGTACCCAAAAACAAATGGAAAATGCACAATGATACATGGAAACTATATTACTAATGATTAACGTAGTATTTATGACAGTTTTATCTTCTATTTCTAAAAAAACTATCTTAAACAAATCAATGACCATCTGTTGAAAACAGAACAGAAAAATCAGCATAATCATGACTAGAACAATTCGTATGTTTTGTTTTGTTTTCATATTATTTCTCAGAACAGATTTGAGAGCTAAGATTAATAGCACTGCATTTGCAATCAACATAGGCCATTTAATTATTAATATATACAGTAGAATATACTTGCGGGTTGCTTTGTGGCCAATATAAAACATACCATGTAGTAACAGGGCAAGAGTAATGGGTCCAAGCCACGCACACAACGACACTTTCCAGATACTCCATCTTTCGGTGGTGAATACTTTAACTAAGCTGTTGTATATTTGGCGACTGAACACAAACATCCAAGCTACGAGTGCCATTTCCGTGTAGATCATGAAAACAATATCCAATAAGATGATGCGCCCAGAATAAGGGCACATGTTGAATAGTTTCTGAATGTCGCCGAAGAATCTTACGAACGTGTACATAAATCTTGCGAGCATAAATTGAATGAGAAGCTGATTTTTGTAACTTTTTCTCCAATCAACGAATAGAACAGCGGTCAGAATCAGCAGCAACAAAGCTAAAGCCGACAACGCTATTCCCATCGAACTCCATGCTAAAGTAAAAATAGCCCAGAACGAAGTGGCATTCTTTTGAATGTAGATCACGTTCCCCTGTTCCACATCTAATAAATGCAACCTCAAATTGAAATCATCACTGTACAGTTTATTTATTTGACATGGAGTTAAGCTGTTATTGTCCATATTTGGGATTATTTAGTCACTTTAGCACATCATTGCACACTCTAATTTATCTGTCGATAAAACACTATCTCCCGACTGGTTTTATTGATCATCATGTTAGTATAACGAGATTGGTACATGTTTTGAGTTCCAAAATGATGCACTTTATGTTGCACTGGATCAACTAAACTATTTGTTTTAAGCTGCATCAAATAAGCAAAAATTCTACAAACAATTGACCGCCAGACGCGTCCACTGTTTAACAATAATTTATGGATTATGTACAAGTAGTCACTTGATAACACCTTTTTTATCTAGCTTGGATTAGATTGGATATTTTGGTATCAAACAACGTACTTAAAGATATATAATTAACATATCAATAACTTTCACCTACGGTATCACAATATTTACTTTTCAATTATCAAGTGTCATTAACATGGATTAACTTTTATGGGGATAATCACCTGAACTTTTGAAGAGCGTAACAAGGTTGGAATGAAAATATCAGTCGAGACTCGATTCTATTAAAATTAAAAATGTGAAAGTTATAATGTTTAGATGTTTGTTACTCAACGACACTAACGGCAATTTGGTACACAGATAGTTTATAAACCGTATTAAAACACAGGGTAATTTTATCCCGGAAATATGTTTAGTACATGTATGTGCTAAATATACCGATATGACTAAGGTTTTCGATTACGTAAACAATAACGTCCTTCGGAAAAACTATATTGTTACGCTATTAGGGAAATGTCCTGGACTTAATAAGCTCCAATCCTACTGGGCGAACTCAACATACAGAAATGTCCAGAATATGCCTTTGTGAGCTTAGATATCAATCAGCCGATAGGGAGATCAAATACAGTGTACCGTAGGGGAGTGTCCTGGGACGTCCTCTATTTATATTAAATATAAAATAACAGGACAGAATTCGAAACACTACGCTGCTTTTCAAAACGGGTATAACAGATGTAGGAAAAAAGGCTGCCAGGCTCAAATGAGATTGGGCGGGTCACATTAGCCGTATGCAAGATGACCGCTGGGCAAAGGTCTGTAGACAATGGGTGCCTGAAGATGGACGACGTCACCGTGGTCGGCCCAGAAAGCGGTGGCGAGACGACCTAGATGCGTACCGCGACGACTGGTTTGAGGTAGCGCGGGACAAGAGTTCCTGGAAAAGATTGGGGGAGGCCTTTGCCCAGCAGTGGGACAGAAGAGGCCAAACAAAAAACTAAAAATAAGTTGCCACAACAGACATGACAACCCATGGTATTGGTATTTGTAGACAACAGTATAGCAATAATTGAGTATACCAATAAAAAAAAACTATGTAAGGGAAATTAATAACATTTTTGAATCGATACATACATTGGTTTGATACATATAACTAAATAATCAATCTAAAAAAAGACAAAAGTAGTGCACTTCTACCAAAAGAGACGCGTTGATGATAGGAATGTTAGTTATAATGGTCAAAAAATGGATACAACCAACAAATAGGCAACACAGGTTGCCTATCCTGATTGAAAACTATTTGACTTGGAAACCACATGCCAATAACGTGTGTAATGAGTTAAATAAATCAGCCAACGTACTGTATAACCTATCAAACAACGTTAGCAATAAGACACTCCTACTAGCTTCTCATAGGTTCATAGCGTGTTTTTAGGTGACGGTAGTGAAAGGGGAGGATATTTTTAGGGCCCATAAACGGCGTATTAGATCATATACTAACTTTTCCATGTTTTTACATATTGGTACTAATACATATTGCTGACAATTTTTGTAAAAGCCAATCTGAACTTATTTCCGTCATTAGTCAGTCTAAGAACACCTAAAGGCCGCTTGAGATCCCAATACTAGAATTTGCTAGATTCGGGTAATTACAAAACAGCACGATTGAGGAAAGCGTTATGACAGCGGGACCTGTCATTTATTTACCTGACCTCATGATGTTAACGATTGCTCTGGAAACATTTTTTAATCTAAGGTTTTTTGTACTATTAGGCAACTGTAGACCGCGACTGTGTCTGTGCTGTACTGTAAGTCAGTGATAGACTTTTTTAGATTGTAAGAATTTATCCAGATTTTGATTGATATAATTAATTTCAAAGACCATGTAAGACTTATATACCTGGCTATAATATTATTGATTGACTTCACTTTAATTTCTGTTTTATTTGTTCACATAATTTTGTATGTATTAATATTTTAATTTATGTAATAACTTGCGCGCCGTAAGGCAGACTGTAGTCGATCTCATTAGTTTATGTACAACATCACTACATTTACCCACATTCATAGCAAATAAAGTACTGATTCTGATACGTTGCCGTGGGATAATTTCCAACTTCCACAAATAAAAATAATATTGTGTGTCTGAAATAATAATTTTTACTCACAAATAATTTTTCAATAAGATAATTTTCTGCATAATTATGGAATTCTAAAAATGAGCTTCGTCTGATTCAACTGAAAATGCTTAGAAATGAATTCTGCAATAAAAAAATAAATAGGAGTCGCAAAGTGGGGTGCTAATAAAAATACATTTAAGAAACACAGAGGATATATTTTCAGATATAATGCCACGACAGGTCAAAAATAAAACTCACATACATGAGGAATAAGAAACGATAAATATACAAAACTCTATACAAATAGTTAACAAGGTGACAGTGTCTAACGATTATAGTATTAAAACTTATTGCAATCCTACTGTACACTTGAGGACAATAGTATTACAACTTTGACAAATTGTATACACTTCAGCTTTAAAGTTAGTCCGTAGCCTTTGTTGCGTTCTTTACATTTGTTTACGACTACAAATTTTACTTACGTGATTCACTCCCCATGTTATTCCGTCCTCAAGTGTAAACGTCTATCAAATTTCCCTTCAAAACACTTTTAGCTTGTTTGTGACTGAAAGATTTCAGAAGCGTAGAGTGCCGAGCTTTGTTTCTTTGGATATACTAATTCAAATGCTATTCAGAAGAGGAATCAGTTGCCTATTCGACTACAAGTAAGTGCATCTACTTATGAAATATTATTGCATCGTCTAATTTATACATACATAAGTAACGTCTAATACCAACATTAAAATTTTAGAAATTCTACTCAATAAAATTTATTCTACTAATAGCATTGTTAATCGCTGCTTCAATCAAATTTTCATTAATAACTATAAATCGATATTTAATTAATGTACTACTATTAAAACTGACTGAATTAATATAAGTTATAATCCATTTCAAATTCAAACACGAAGTCAACAGTTTTATCTTATCAGAATTAGAAACAATAGATAAGAAAGTTCATGCGTTTGTAATGTCAACAATTGCTTCGGTAAAACTTTTCCACAGATTGTAAATTTTTATTTTTTATTATTAAAAACATCTTTTTAAATACTTTTGGATTATGCATATTTCTATTGTATACAAAGTTGTCATTGAAAACATTTAAATTTCTCGTTAGTTCTTATTTGTAATATTGATAAAATTTCTCATAAATACTTTTTAAATTAAATTGTGACGTTGCAAATTAGACAAGGTATAAAGGTTGTTTATAAGTAAAATATTTCAATAGATAGATTGTGTCTAATAGACGATTATATTACACTAACTATTCATAAGGACAACTCTTTGTAGTTTGAATACTATGTGTACTTATATAGAAGTCTTTATAAGGGATCACAGTTGGAAAACACTAGTTCGATACACAAATCGGGGAAATTACAATCTATGTCTAATTAAACCACGCTTCTATTATCTAATTTTATACTATTTATACTTATTTTAACTTTATTATTTTAATTCATATTATTAAAAGAACATTTTTGATTTAAATATCAGATTTCAAAATATGATAAGAAAATTAACATTCAACAATTATTCAATTTACGGTAACATTTTCTCAACAAAGGATAAATAAAATTTTACGTATAAATTAATTACAACAATCGTGTAAACCTATAATGAATACTTAACTTCGTCACACATACTTTAAACAATGTACTAAATTAACTTTGGTGAAAATTACAACGAAATAAATAAAACAATCAATTTTATTTTATGTTTAATGTAGCTTATATTACAGCGAATTCGTTATTAACACCAAATAGGTGTAAATTAATAAATAGATGCTTAATCTTATGTAGCTAATTATTATAATAAAATAAGTGATACGTAAAATCGACTAATAGCTTTAAAACCGAGGGTCAAAATTTACTAAATACTTATTCATAAAATTATCCTAAGTTGTACCTACGTTATAGTGTTTTTATTTACATGTCTTATTTGAAAAACAAATATGGCTTGCTAATATTTCAATAAAGCAGTTTTTGAAATACCTAATCAATACATGCATGGCATGGCAATATCGGTTATTGCCCTTTCCCTAATATTTCTCCGTAGGAACCCAAAAAGTAAAAACTATGTTATGGATTTTCGTAAATAGAACATGTGATCACGAAAGACATTAATTCAGACGTTAATGGAATATATTTCAGTAAAAAAAAAATGTAGTTGGGTCAATGACCGCTATTGCCATGCTAAAACCCGTCAACTATATCGATGCCGGAAATTTCAAATGTCGTAAGGGACTGGGATTTAAATGTCCCTTATGGCATTTGAAATTTCCGGCATCGATATGTACCTATGTTTTGTTTAGAATGATCTTAACGGTCTGTTAAAGATATAAAAGCGAAAACTCGTGTTTACCGTTTTTGTTTACCAAATCAGACATGTAAGTAAAACACACTATACATAACAATGTGCTGACACAGTTTCATAGCGTGAATCAAAGTTACAGTAGAGTGAACTACAAAAGGACCAGTTTCCAATATTTTCGATCAAAATTTATTTATTCTGTAATACATTGTTGGACATCGATAGAACAGTTTATGCTTTTAAAAGAGGACGTGTAAAGTGTTTTTTCATTAAAATTCGCTTAAAATATTTTTTGTTTTATAAGAAACTGGCCCCAAAAGGAAGCTAGTAAAGTCTAAAAGATCACAATGCGTACAAGTTATCTTAGTATAGTTTCCTACAACAGTATCAGCAATTTTAGCATTTAATATTTACTTAATTCGTAATTTATATGCTAAAGTCTACTTTTCGTAAACATACTTCGTAATTTCTCAAATTGTTTGACTAATCAATTTTGTTTTCAAAGGGCAACTGAGATAAAAAAAAAATTACATGTTTGAAATAACTCACAGAAAAATTGAGATAGAGAAAACAATAGGCTTCAAATGAAATAAAAAGATCTTTTTAATATTTTTAAATGCAAACAATATCAATCTTAACTTCAGATAATAAAGTTGGAGAACAAATTAAATTGTCCGATAGATATTAATTTAGTTTTCACAATCAATCATCCTTAGTCAGAAACTAATCAAAAAGCAGTTGGCAATTAATATTACAGTAACGAAACCAGCTCTAACTGAGGCAATCAAAACTTTAATAATATTTTAAATTGATAAATTAACATTCTTATAATTTTCCAATTACGCATTATTCGACCATGTGTTCTGTGAAAGAAAAAAACAAAGGTGATTTTATAAACATTAAGTAGTATAAAGAAATAGACCTAAAGCTGAAAAAAATATATAAAGGATCGAAAAGTTCCTTCAAATAAGAAGATAAATGGATATCGATATTAAGATGAAGCAACGCATTGATAGATTGAAATTACAAAGTTTATCCCGACTTTGTATGCAAAGTGTATGGTCAAAAGTTTTTGAATGGAAATTAATGTTGAACCTTTACTTGAGCAGTAAGTCTATATTTCAATATATTTTTTAAGGATATTAAATAAGTATTCATCCTTGAAATAGTATTTTAAATTTAATATACACCGTGACATTTAAGTCGTCTTACAAAAGTTGTCCACTCAATATATCCGACATAATTTACCTCTAGGCGTGATTAAAAATTGTTACCATTAATTATAATAACGATAATATAATAATAATAATAATGTTTATTTTCAATAATAATTTAAAATTTTATAGACATCTTATAGGCTATATTTTCTTTTAACAAATGAATTAGACATCTGTAGCCGAACTAGGCAAAAGCCTGTATTTCGGCTATCAGCGGGTGTTATTATTATTTCTTAGTACATATTAATTAAGATAATAGGTACTAAGAAAAATTAATAATGCATTAGACTTATGAAACATCCTGTTAATAATGTTTACGTATCATATGTACCTATCCAGTGCACGAGTCGACTAGATCGCTCCATCTCCATTTTCCATGAGACAAAATATCAACTTCAAACTACGTCATGCGTCTTTATAATGAATAATATTTTTATTTTTTATTTATTCAAATGTTTTTTTTCCTATGGATGTGTAGTGGTCATTGGTTACATGAAATTTGCTGCCGTACAACGGTGATTAAAATGTCACGGTGTATAAACTAATTTTATTTCGGGAGATCATTTTGTAGTCCCTCAGAATACGGCGTTTCGAAAGCTTTATTAAAAAAAAAAAAACAAGACTGTTCTTTCAACAAAAACAAAACAGCTAGAATTTTAACACCAGTTATGCTAACAAAAGGTAATAATAAAACAACACAGTTGAGAACAAAGTTAGATGAAGTTACCTTGTTCCTCAACAGGAGTGTGCTCCTCATCCGACGAGTCGAATCGACTCTCGATTAGCGAACTTTGTTTTTGCAGTGACTGAAACAATAAATGCAATTATCGCCTCTATTATTAGATGAACATTGTTTTTAGTAGGTATTTTGTTGTTTTACGATCAATACACTTTTGTTCTATGTAGGTCAATGATTTCTTTTTCTTTTAGATGGTTTTAGTGTTGATCCAGTGGTTCCTCGGTGACCTCTATGCGGTCTACCCAAAAGTCTTTCCATTAGTTTTGTTCATCTCATCGTTGAGATCCTTAAGTTTTGTTTTGAGCTGCACGATAATTGACAAATACCACCAGTTACTCAACAGGTCCACTCGAATCTGTGTAGTTTTTTCCTCAAAAGACCATTTCAGACACTGATCTCCATGGTCCTTATATGATCTGACTAAGATTATGTCTGGACTTTAAGAGGGAGTGTATTTAACACTCAGAGAGAGTGTATTTCTTCTAAGAGTAGTCAGAAAGAAAACGCCAAACTCATCTATTATTTAAAATGTAATTGACGCGTTAAAGTTTGGTTGAGGAAAAATATACAGGTTTGAATTTTGTGGCTATGTTTTAATACTTATGAAAGTCTGTAAAATTTAACAGATAAAATAAATGGTTATCCATACATAAGTACAGAGTTAAAAATTTTAAGACTCAATACTAAATTTTAAACACAGAACAGCTGTCCAATATCGCTTTAAATCTTTAAACTTTACTGAACATAAATTCGAAATGCAAAATTGCCCCCACATATAAACTTGAATTTCGCTATAAAAATGTCCGCCATACCTTATTGGAACGACGTCTCGGCGGCGATATCTTGTTCCATAAAGCTTCAAGCTGATCAAAGTGTTGAGATTGCGCTATCGCCGCTTCTTCAGGTCCTAGGCTCACCTGTACATGACGGTTTATGTCAATATTAAAGTTTATATCAGATAGGAGATCTTACGAGGAGTTAGTGTTGTAGATAACATTACCTGTGAACCTAAATCTTTGTTCTTAGCTTCTTGTATTTTTGATATCTCTTCCATTGATGCGGAAACGGAGAATCTAAACAAAAACACAATTTAATATGAACAAGAAAATGAGATTTTTTAATAGATTATTTTTAAGTCGTCATTAAAATAATAAAAATAAAAGTAAAAGTAGAAAAGTTTTTTTTTACCTCCTCTTCAATCTTTCATCTACTTGCGCCATCATAGCTGCAGATGTAAGATGTCCATATTTCTTCTGCCACGTGTAAGTATCCAAAGAAACCTCCTTCTTCAATAACCTTCTCATCGGACGCTTTGGTGCAAGAGGTCGTAGCTCTGGATAATTAAATTACATTTTTGTTTTATATACGCTCAAGTTCAATATTGAATTACTATTTTCTATTCTCCATTAAGTAATGAACTTCGAAATAAAAGTGAATAAGGGAAAGATCAAAAAGGTTCCATTACAGTAATTAAATGTGCCTTGTTAGTACAGTGTTGATAATGATGATAATGTCGTCTAAATATATCTATATATATTATTTTATTGTACCTCTTAAGAAATTCCATGTGTTAGTAAAAAAAAGTTGTAACTTACTTGACTTACCATCAACATCTTTAGGGGCAGCATAAGTAGGTATTTTAACGTACGTAGCGGGAGTATTATGTAGGCAGATCATTGGAAGACAACCTGGTGAAAATCTTGATGTGAGTCCAAAGTATTGTTAAAACAATCTGAGATTATAAAGACTCAGTTATAGGCTAAATCTAGACTATCAAACAAAATTAAATAATACATTGATAAATAATTTATCTTTTTTTTATAATAGCATCTCAGCATCAGCATCACCCTGGCACATGGGCAACTGAAGGAACACGGGTGGGTTTTAGTCAGTAAAAGTCTGACACGCCCTCCCGCTCCACCCAGAGCGGGAGACGTCATTTGAAGATTTGCCATCCAAAAAAAAAAGTATCTAACCTGCTAGTATCTAAACACCACTAAATTGCTTATTACACCGTAAGAGCTCAATATATTAGTTTGCTTAACACGAAAGTAATTCATTGATGTATAAATAAAGATATACGAGTATTAATCAAACAAATGTGTTTTTTCATTAAACAAAAAGAAAGGATCTTACCTCTATCCAAGAGATGGATGGCGATACGTGCACAATCGCTAGTGATCTGAAAGCCGAGTAGAGGCACGTGGAGAGCCAAAGATGTCAGAGCCAGACCTCTTTTAGTTTCCCAGATGATGAGTGTTTTATCTTCAGCACCTATGTTGTTGACAACAATACATTTTGTAAGTAATTGTGTTAGAGAAAACCATGATATTGTAAAGTTTTCTTACCAAAGAATATAAGGATTGAAAATGAAGTTTCTATAAATTCAGCAACAAACTTAGGAGCGATTAATTAATTAAAACTTGCCAATTATAACTTGTTAGTTGTTTAAGAATGATTGAAGACTTGAAAATACTTAGTTGGTATTTTAATAATTTAATAATTAGGTTAGGTATGACAACTAATCAAAGTAGAGTTGAGTCAATGACCCTAAAATTGTAAAAATGGTTTCTTTTTTGTTACATGGGTTTTTTGAATCTATTACTTACTAGAGACGCCAATAGTTCCATCTCCTGTGACCTTAACGCAGGTGACTTTTCCAAGATGCCCAGATAACAAATGCAGGTCTGAACCTGTGTTGATGTCCCAAACTATGAGGTTGCAGTCCCAAGACCCTGATACGATTTGCGTCTTGTTCGTAATCGACACAGCTACACAGGTCACTATGTCTGAGTGTCCGACCAATACCTGTTGACAATCCTAGTTTCACTAACTTGCAAACAAATATGAGAACTGTCGTAAAAATGTATACCAAGGAAGTTGCTGGTAGTCTAAAGACGTGTACAGACGCGTCATATGTATTGAGTAATGTAATATGCTCCTGCGATCCTGTATGAGTTCGACTGCGAGAGCCTTTGTGTTCACGATATAAACCAGTCGACGGATCAGCGCGAGCGTTACATGTAATGCTCGTAGTCATATCTACAGGCATAATTCACGTTACAATACACGATACATTGCATTACACATGACTTATATGCCTTAAGAAACATATTTTAAAGCCGTATTGGTATTAAAAAAAATAAGATACATAATGACACGTTAGTTCTAAATGTAAGAGTTAATAAGAGACCAGAAGAAAATAATCCCTTAATGGAAGTCAGGTTAAATTAAATTCTTGCTAATTTTGAGCTGATCCCTTCAAACTAACCTGAGATAATTTCCCTCCATCCAACTTCCAGACTTTGAGTGACATATCCATTGACCCGGTGACTACATGTTGCGAGTCTGCCGTCAAAGCGAAACATGTGATTCTTTCTGCGTGAGAAACATTCCTTTTCTCTTCTCCACTGTCACCGCCAGCCAATGTCCAAATACGAACTGAATTGTCACCGTCTGATAGAACCTGTTTGATGTCAACGTTGTTGAAGATAGCATTATCAATTGAGCATAGCAAATAAAGGCAGCAGATTGTGTTGTTATAGTAAGTTACTTTGGAAGTTTTATAATTGACAATCCAAAAATAAATATGAACTATGTGTAAGCTCCTGAATATTTTTTTAATTAAAAAGTAAATTAAGTACACTAAGAAGTATAAATAGAAGAAATAAGAAACTTTATCAGCACTCCTTAAGATATCGGAAACTTTATAACCAGGGAACTCACAAATATTGAACATTGCCCTTGTAGAGCATGGAATCTATCACCCTAATCCAGTATAATGTAGAGTATGCCGAACTTAGTCTGCGAAGTTAGTTTGCAACTTACGGCGAACTTCATGTTCAGGGTAACATCGAGGCTCGCAGTAGGTGCTGCGGTCGAGTGCAGGACTATGCCGGAGTCCACAAGCCACACGTGAACATTCCGAGCTCGGTCACCCGACATCGCACGTCGCCCATCCGACATCATCAATAAAGTTTGCAGAGCTGCTGAATGTCCCTGCAAAAACTCCACTCTGTATAACTCAATATAAAATCGTTGAAAACTTTGACGACGAAGTTTTGAAGACAAAGATAGAATGTTTGTTAACAAGACGAGTTTTTTAATTAAATGCTCTAGACTCAACGTAAAAGTTTTGGGTTAACGACCTTTATTTCTAAAGGACTCACGAACATTCTGGAAATAAAACCGTGATCTTACTAACCTTGTACGTCAATGATGGTGAATTATCAGCCAGTTGCCATACAACAATGGTTCTGTCTTCAGACCCACTCAATACCAGCAGATTGTTCGGAGAGAAAGTCACACAAGTGACGTGACCTAAGTGTCCGTTCAGTGTTGTTTGAAGACGATGGGTAGAAAGATGCCATACTCTGACTAGACCACGGGCACAGCCGCTAGCAGCCAGTTGACCATCACGGGAGATTTCTAAACAGCTGATTGGGATTAGCTCACTTTGTTCTGCCTGTTTAGGAAAATTAATAAAAAGATTATTTTCTAAATTTACAAATAACTGAGCGATGGTATCGCGGATGACTTCTTAAGAATGATTTTCTTTGAGATATAAATAAAAGCATTTGCTGATCAGGTCAAACTTATCTTTATTCTTATTTCCATCCCCATTTTCCGTGTTTCCGTAGCAACAGAATTGGAAGGATAAAAATATGTCGACATAAAACTATTTGCAGAACGATCTCAATATCTGCTGGGATATAATCTCAACTGGGATTTATTTCTGTAATCTTTACCTGTAACATTGTGACATTCGTCATGGATTTCGTTTGGCGTCTCTGTCTCTGTTTAGTTGGTCGGAAATTAGTCAAGTTGTCTTCTGTGTGGAATGAATATATCGTTACTCGGTTGCCGCCTGAAAATAATATTATTATGTTAGCGGCTTATCCTATAAACATCGGGACTGAACTATCGAAAAGCTTTAACAATTTAATTTTTCTCGTCTTAGTTAGTTTTCATTGTAAAGCTAGTTTTGAAAATAATGAATATTTAGCTCTATCTGTTGATAATCAAACAAAGAAATGAATGTAGAACGCTCTTGAAATAAAGAATCATGTCCAATCTTGACCTGTTTTTTTTTTTAAGTGATGTAATTTTACATCTTAAAAAATTGCAATTTTTTTGCTTATTTCGTATAACATAACTGAATTTTCAAATAAAGCCAGGAAAAAAAGAAATTCAAAAAAATTGTTTATCATTCTTAATAGACTTTTGGAAACGTAACGTGTTTTACACACATTTCGTTTCACATAATACGAAAAAAAACTTTTTACCAAAAAATTTAACCGCCGAAAAAACTGAAAAGCAAAAAATAATAAACCTTAAAATTATGAGTCGGCGCTTTGAGTGATCTTTGTTCATTGATTTTCCAGCGCCGACTCATAATTTTAAGGTTTATTATTTTTTGCTTTTCAGTTTTTTCGGCGGTTAAATTTTTTGGTAAAAAGTTATTATTTTATAATTTTTTGTGGCTTTAATATACTTATAATACTTGGCAAGGTATACCCTATACAATGAATAAAGAATTATCAAAATCGGACTACTCTGTATAAAGTTATGCGTGGTTAAACATAACAATCAGTGAGTGAACAATCAATCATCCCCTGTTTTCTGACCCTTAGGGTATGATTTTGTTTTTCAAATTTATATGGAACCACCCTCAAAGTATACCCTTTCCAATAAAAAAAGAATTATCACAATCGGACTACTATGTAAAAAGTTTTGCGTGGACATACATAAAAAAAAAACAAACAAAAAAAAAATATACGCGTCGAATTGATAACCTCCTCCGTTTTTTTTCGTCGGTTAAAAACTTGTTCGTTCATGTATATACATTCATAATAATGTTCATAATAAACTTAATAAACTTTTTAAAATCTTACCAGCAGCCAACAAAAAGTGATCTTTATCAGCGACGGCTAGCGCCGCTAGGTCATGGGCTACTGCCAACGTGCGCAAAAGTGTTGCGGTGTGGAGACTGTATAAGTAAATCCTCTGGTCTGCACATCCTACAGCCGCACGCGACGAGTCGTGAGCCACGCAGAAACATTTCACCTAAAGAGATAAATTCCTTTAGGTTATTTCATTCCTGGTATCGATAATTAGGTATTGGCTGTTCTATAGATTGAGGAAATCGAAATCAATTAGCTACATAATATTAGACGGAAGGGACTACCTACTGAGTCGAAAGGGTATTTAAGTAGTCATGGAAACAAAATTAATTTTGTTCTACAACGTTTCCCAACAGTAAAGGGTTTTAGGAAAATCGCTGTTCCAAGATTTTATTAATATATAGGCTTACATATATTAGTTACGAGTTCTACGTTGGAGATTTTTGTGGAGAATTAAAAATGGTGACTTCTTTTTTTAAATCATATATTATTTTCACCAGTTAAATAATGAGTATTAATGAGAATTATACTTTATTTCTATGAAAACTATCTCCGTTAGGTTCCGCTTTACCTAGAAAAGTATTGGGTTGCTTTTCAACTGTTCTACAAGTTTAGCAACTTAGACTTTGAAACTTAACATTCTCTTTTTGCAAATATAATTTCTTCCAAGATGGTTGAAGCAGGTACTTCCTTCTCGTGGAATTAATTAAAGCATCAATTAATACTTGTTCAAGACAAAGTTTTCGATTCTATCCGCTACTAATTGAAAGTTTATTACCGATATCAGGAAGTGAACACCTGAAATAATTAAATTTTGTCTCTGGATTTATTTCTTGCGAGGTGTGAAAATGGCTATTTAAATGCTCGTTTAAAAAATGAAGTTGTATTTTTGGATTTTTAGATCGGTGGAAATTATTATTGTAAAAGCAATCCATCATCATCAAAGTCTTAAAATCATAAATAAACGATGAATTTAATATTACAAATGAAGTGAATATCTGTAGAGATAACTTCACGTTCTCAGAACTAGTCACTGACAATAGCATCGTACTTACAGGAATTGTGGTAACAGCATTGTATGGCTGGCTCTATTTATGAAGACGTTGCCAATACAGATAATCCACAAACCGGCCAACACAAAAGACTGGTCCACAGTAGAAATGAAATCTGTAATACCATCATATACGTAGCCTATTGTCAACTATGTAGGGGTCAGCTTCCAGTTAAACCGGTTGCAGCTGAAAACTGGCATTTTACATGGAGTGACTACCCGACTGACACAACCCAGGTATTGGGTAATATGATACCTCTTGGTAAGCTTGGCTCAGACTTTCGGGCTTCTTATTACCCGTAACGTCTGTCAAAGGTCTACGATTGACTGCCGGGACCAAATAGCTTAACGTGGTTTCAGAGGCACGGAGGGATCTAAAGATAGTTACCCGTCCATGAAATCTGTGTTACCAATAATGTAATATTAACTCCTGCATGCGTAGCATGACCACCGTAGAAAGGGGTTTTGTCGACGTAAGAATAGACAAAGTTAACAACATTTATCCAAAGTTTCTTTATTTATTTACTCACGGTTGTTGTTTTGTTTTAAATCAAATCAACTCGATTAGTTATGGCGATTACAAAATCAAACTGTCTTCACTACCTATACAACTAACAGTTGTCACTGCGATTTTCACAGTTTGAATAGAAAACTTTCTTCTAAAATAGTCTACATCTAAAAGGACGTAGACAAAGATCATGAGAAACGAACGACAAGATCAAAATTAGACGTAGAAATGAAAGCGCCATGCTAAGACTGCATAAAACGGTATAGATCGTTCTACAATCTGTAATTTCGTCTATTCTTCCGTCGTCAAAACCCGTTTCTATGCTGGCGTAGCATGACGTTCTATCTTTATTCTACCAAGAATAGACAAAGTTCTTTTTATAGTGGTCATGCTACGCGTGCTGAAATTGCAAGACTTGTAATTTACGAAGAAAATACTTTTACTGCAAGAAAAAAAGAAAAATCCCATATACACAATATCGATGGTAACGTAATAGCTCCGCTTAGCGGCGCTTCCACCGAATGTAATAAGAAATGGGCCCAAGAGCACTTAAAAGAAATCGGTGGTAATCCATTTTCTCCAACGAATAAAGAGCTTAACCAATTTAGTGATCCTCAATTACTAAGGTTGAATGTGCGGTGGATGTCAAGGCTGTATTGGACTGAATATTTCGGGGACAACAATTTGGTCACAGCTTTCGGCAAGTTTGGATTTATTCGGAATTAGTTGTTGGAATCTGGAGTTATTGGGGTGATAGAACTTCGTTAGTGGATTTATATATACCAATAGAATGGAATGTCCTCCGAAATGAATTTCTTGAGCTTTTGTAATATTAGGTACAGTTAAAGCAAAATAGTGATTAGCAATTTATATGAATAATACATTTTTCTAAGTCTCGGAACAGCTATTTTCCCAAAATCTTTATATATTTTTGCGTGTGAAATCATAGACAAATACAGTAAACGTATGTATACATTTGCAATATATAAGTGCTGTATGGATTCCTACTAATGATGAATTTACGTTGTTACACGTTAGAGATAAATACCTTTAATGACATTCGAACAGTCAAACAAATTTTGAGAAAAGGAGAAAATTTTGTAAGTTATAAATAGGCGAGATAGTACTGACAAGCCGAAGGGAGAAGTTATAAATATAATGCGTAGAATGATTTCTAGGAATAATTTGCTGAATTCCTAAACAAAAGTGTTTTATTGTCCGATCCTGATACATGAGAACTTTAGATTCTCCACAGTAACTACTATGTATAGTTTCAATAAACACTGGTGCCGATTCTGTTGTACAAAATTCTCTAAACTAAACTAAAAATCACAAAAAATTTGGTTTATTCCTGTCAAACGACGATTTCCTATTCTGAAATAGACTAAAGTGACACAACTTAACTATATTTTAGTTTGACAGCACTAAGATTGCACTGAGTTATTAGTTTAGTGAAAATGACAATTCTGCTATTCTGAGTTTGTGAAAATTTAGACTATAGTAATTTATTTTGACTAAATCTGACCATTTTTAATCGCGATTAAAAAGGTGTGGAATAAAACTAGTGGTCATGAACAAAAATTCACACCAACGCCTCGCCTTCACGTGCAAAAACAGTGCTGTATTTTTTTTTTTTTTGCTTATATCTCGAAAATGGCGTGTCCTATCGCAAAAATAATGAAATTTTCAACCCCCTTTATTAATTCCGGAACATTTAAATTATCAACACGTGGGTAATATTTTTTTTTATTTTTCAAACAAAAAGTGAAAAATTCCATATACTAGGTAATACACGTCCAGGCTGCCCCCTTGCGCTCGCCTTCGTCTCTAAAAAATTCATTGCGTAGCGTACACAAGTACCTCGTTGGGACACCAAAAGAAAAAAAAAACCATGTTGATTGTCAAATTCGTTTTTAGTCGTGTCAAAATAATGTTTAAATTTAGAGATTTTTTCTTGCAGAATAGCGTTAAAATTCTCATAGCCTAAAGTAAGGAATTTTAGAGATAGTTTAGTTAGTTTAGTTCGGTGTACAACAGAATCGGCACCGATGTCTATCTAAATGTAGCGATATCGCATCGACTTTAAAAACTTATTAGGCTGTATCTACGCACCATAGCGTGAAATTAACAATGTTCCAGATAATGGGAAGGTATTGCTGAACAAAGTTTTAAGATAAAGTTATGTTCGGACGCAACAGAGGTCCCCTTTGAATTAGTTCTTTTTGTTTCTAGCGAACAAAATGGAAGGGATTTTATAAAAATGAAAGTTATTGAGACGTGGAGATAGAATTTATAGTGGAAATCAGATTAAATTGCAAGGACGGAGCGCAGCAGAGGGCTAAGACTGGCCTCGATATGGACTAGGCCAGTCTTAGTGTAGTAATAATCAGCTATATTAGATTATCAACTCTTCAAACGCCAGTTCTGTCGGGAAGCTAGTCTCTTTGACAATACCAACGGGACTGCAAAACAAAAGATTCCTTGTCTTTATCTAAGACAATAGGTCCGTTGTCTTTATTCAAAGTTAATTAGACTGGTATTTGTTTTAGTTTTTTCCAAATAGCTTTAAACTCTTACTGTGATTAATTTAATTAGATTTTATTAGCTCTAAAACGTGTTTTGCCTAAAGGGAGAAATGTATTGGGCTTGAAAATAAATATACGATACGCATCATGCTTCGGTAGAGACATTTCAGTTAATGTTGAAGAAATAAATTGTCAGTCGTAACTTCCATGATATTTAACGGAGTGCAAAGTGTGCAGCGTGATCGCGAACAAACAGGAACAAATCTAACAAAATTAGCGCAAGAACTCATACACCCTAATTAGAGTATTGATTTAAAAGCACAATAAACCTTTGCTTTTTAGGGTTCCGTTGCCAAATGGCAAAAAACGGAACCCTTATAGATTCGCCATGTCTGTCTGTCTGTCTGTCTGTCTGTCTGTCTGTCTGTCCGAGTATGTCACAGCCACTTTTCTCCGAAACTATAAGAGCTGTGCTATTGAAACTTGGTAAGTGGATGTATTCAGTGAACCGCATTAAGATTTTCACAAAAAAATAGAAAAAAAGCAATAATATTTGGGGTTCCCCATACATAGAATTGAAACTCAAAAATTTTTTTTTCATCAAACCCATACGTGTGGGGTATCTATGGATAGGTCTTCAAAAATGATATTGAGGTTTCTAATATCATTTTTTTTTTAAACAATAATATTTGGGGTTCCCCATACATAGAACTGAAACACAAAAAAAAAATTTAATCAAACCCTTACGTGTGGGGTATCTATGGATAGGTCTTTAAAAAAGAAATTGAGGTTTCTAATATCATTTTTTTCTAAACTGAATAGTTTGCGCGAGAGACACTTCCTAAGTGGTAAAATGTGTGTCCCCCCCCCCGTAACTTCTAAAATAAGGGAATGATAAAACTAAAAAAAATATATGATGTACATTACCATGAAAACTACCAACGAAAATTGGTTTGAACGAGATCTAGTAAGTAGTTTTTTTTTAATACGTCATAAATCGTAAACCACAATTTACCTTTCATTCAGTCAACTCAAATATAAAATTTAAAAAAAAAACATTTAATTTCATAAACGATGATGACGAATGATGATGATGATGACCTGCAGGTTTGTACGGAACCCTCGGTGCGCGAGTCCGACTCGCACTTGGCCTGTTTTTTAAAGCTAGCTGAGCAGCATTTAAAACTGAATATTATTGCCTTGAATTGAGACTGATTTTTTTACTTAATCGGCAGCTTACATGGTAATTGAAAACAGAATACCCCTAATAAAAGTTATTGAAATCGATTCCGTAGTCATTTATGAACAAACAAATATCAAGACTAGCGTTTCTTCTGTTACACCTTGTATAGCTCCACTGCATTTACGGTACAATAAAGTTACACAGTCGTATCTTACCTTAGCCTTATGCCTCTTCAATATATGCAAATGTGTCCCAGTGATAAACGTCCTCACATGCAGTTCGTTCTCTCCTTGCAACGTGATAAGGAATACATTATCATCTGTTATTTCCATGGTATTTATCGGTACTCCTGCGTTCACAGTACTGAGTAGAGTGAAGTTGTCGACGTTCCAGGTGCATACGGTTCCGTCTTGAGAGCACGTGACGAGGATATCGCCATCTTGAATTACTTTTACTGCTGTTATTGAACCTCGGTGGTGGTCCAGTTTTGTTACCTGGTGGAAATTGTTGTCATGAATAGGGCTGCCTTAAGTTTTATTGAACGGAAATCTTTCGTTTAATTGAACAATACAATCTAAAAAACTTGAAATTCTAAAAACTTGAAATTCTAAAAACCCCCGATCCTTACGAAAAAGCTCTAAAATGTAAAAAACAATAATAATAATCGTATTGGGCCTTTAATATTACTAATTTTTTGATCCAAGGATCGTCGTGTCGAAATGACTGTATCAATTTTGATAAAATATATCTAAGAATTAACATTAGAAAACCTACTTTTAAATAAAAACACCACGCCCAGATAGGTATCCCCGTTTAAGAGCTATGATGTCACAGACACACACATAGCGGTCAAACTTATAACACTAATCTTTTTGCGTCGGGGTTTGAAATAGTTGAATATGTTTATAAAATGGTCCACTCTTTTTGTGCTACATACAACGTAGGCTTTTTAAAGCAAAAATAATAGTGATAACTTTAAAATAACTCGGAATTACGATTATACCTTTATTTCAAAAAGGCTCGCTTCTTTTACCTATTAAAGACGTTCAGTCTTAATAAAACACAACAAAATACACAAAACAAAATCATTAGTCCCTCACCAATGCGCCATCAACGAGTGAAGTGACAATAACCGCAGAATCTTCTCCCCCGCTGATCACTAATGACCTGTTCACGATGGCTGCCACGCACAGCACGGGCGCTATGTGTTCTCTGGCAAACAAAACATATTCCCACATAAAGATATGTATGTAGGTAGAGTTGAACAAGGGGTTTGGTATACAGGCAAACATTGGTGTTCACATATCCACTCCACTACAATGCCGATAGTAATTTTTATTGACAGTGTAATAAGCACCAACGGCCTACTGAATACCATACTGGGAAGGGTGGATTGCCCAGTTGTGAGGCACTGGAATGCCATTCACGGCTCCGGGGGTGCCCGGTATAATGATAAGTAGCGCAATTTTATGTAATCATCATTAATAATAATAATCTAACTAACATAGTTTTAAGTGTGATTTACTAACAATTATATGGAATGTATTCTGAAATAAATGATTAATAATAATATTTTTTTTACCTTATTAAATAACCCGATACTAAGAAAATTTATACCAAGTTTAAAGGCTACAGGCAGGCGCAATGTGACATGAAGGTGCAACGCGAATCTCAAAATTGTTCTACTAAAGTTGTGTCGTTCTCTAGGGTCGCGCCTGTCTGCAGAAGTCTTATACCTTGTAAATGGACGTATACAGAAATTACAGATTTCTGGTCTAACTTTATCCGTGATTTAGGGGTCTAAGTTTAAGAAAAATACCTTTAAAGAGTGATGTAGACTTGGCAACTTATCACTCACAGTATTGGAGTAGCTACAAGTTAGGTGCCTGTATACCGAATACCTCATTCGACTGTACCTAAATAATGAACCACATGGTGTTCACGTGTACAGGTACCTACAATTTACGAAATGACAATGAGACGAGTGAAGCTGAAGTAATGAGGGGGAGCACGCACGCACTTTTAGACCACCTTCGTAAGAACGTAAGAATATCGCAACGGGATTTTACCGTGCACTGGATTTTGAACTCTTAGTGTTGAACCGAGCATTGACAATCCAATAGAATGCATCCTCCATCATCATCAGTCGAAAAAACATACTGTTCGATTTTCAGTTCATCGGCGCTAAGCAGTCAGTCGAAGATTCAGTGTGCCAAGTCACGATATTTAAACGTCCGTGCGAACGGGACTTAGGCTCATTTCACAGACTTTTGACAAAGAGCTGTGATTACGTGATGGGAATTATAATGCATACATTTGAATTAAATACGTTTATTTGAACCGTTTTCAGAAGGTAATTTTGCAGATATTACTTAAAATTATTCATTATAGCTACTTAACGTTTTTTTTATATGAAAAAGGTAAGTATAAAGACTAAAACCCTTCTACTGAAAAATCACCTTGTAAAAAGCATGAAACAACAAAATATTCTCATCTGAAGTAGTCGTGGGCATATGCCACTTTGCCCTAAAGCTTTATGATCTCTGTTTGAATGTATTGTTTAGGTGTCATACGACCACGAGTTTCAAAGTATTTTCTTGCTCCATACTTTTCAAAGCGTGATTCTTTGGTAGTCGGGTATCAGCCATTGAAATTGCTTCTGGTTAAACTATTTTAGGGTTACGTCACAATATATATAAAATTAATATAATTATCTTTATAACATGAAATGAAATGACCCTTTCGGTCATTTGATACCCAACACGGCATCATGGAACAAAATTGTAGTTTTACAATTTACGTCCTCTAGAGGGTACGAATTTAATTTAATGTGGACATATCATATAGCCTATAAATAGCTGACTACCAAGATGCTTCCTATAATACTTGATTTCTTAAATTAGGATAAGTAGTTTAGAAGTTGTAGGAACAGATGAACATAAATATATATGTAACGGTTAAAATAGTAGCCCCTTTTTAGTTTTGCCGTAGTAGACTAAAAAATAAGTTCAAATATCTTAAATGATATAAAACAGAAGATTCACAAGTTCGTTATAATTTTTCAGCTCTCATTATAACTCTAGAAAATAAAAATAAATTGTTCACTTGTTTACAAATATGAACATCATACACAGCTGGCAGGGTCAGCATAATGACCTTTGTAATTGTATCTAGCTACAAATTGAGGTTATAAGGGATAACGGGCTGTAGGTATCAACTAATGTTGTTAGTACAATGGAACATGAGATCAATTAGGTAATTGATTACTTGTTCTCCATGTACTTAATCTTGTACTCACGAAGAACAGTATTGGTGGTGTCGTTTGTTAAGCCGTAATTACATGGTTGGCTTAATTCTTCTTGTGATGTTTAATTGAAATACAAATCCCTTTATTTATATCTATACAGATGTGAAAACGTAGTGTATTGTCCTCTAGCTTTGTACACGATATCATGACACGGACAAGTGAAAAATAAAGCGTTTTCATAGTTGTACAGTTTTATGATTAAAATGCCATAACAGTACTTACGACTAATAATGAAGTATGTGAAAAGAAGATATCTTGCGCTGACCCTAAATAATTTTAGGACAAGAGAATGATGGATGATGCATTACGGTAGGTATCTACAAGAATTATTATACTCTCATACTTTGCAGGTAGCCAATGAAACGATGGATGGACTGTGTGAATGATGATGTGGATAGAAAGGGGTTGACTACCCAGATGACGACTAATAAAGAAGTGTGGGAGAAAAAAATATGTTGCGCCGACCGCAAATAAATTGGACGCGCTAATTGAAACCATAAATTCAGCACGTCATTCTAGACCCCCCTTTTTTTTCCAGTTGGGAAATCATCAAATGACTTCTCCCGCTCTGGCCGGAGCGGGAGGGCGTGTCAGACTTTTACTGACTAAAACCCACCCGTGTTCCTTCAGTTGCCCATGTGCCACGGTCACGGTATCTCTTTCGAACAATCTCGCGACCCCGGCAGGCATTGGTCCTAGCAGACCCCTTCAGTGCTGCTGACATCTCTTTGAGGCGCGCATGGAACACTACGCGACGTCGACCCGAGCCTGGTCCTTACCGGGCGGCGAGCCGTACAAAGACATTTTTCGTGAGTTAAAAAAAAAACAGGTGTTGCATAGAAAAGTTCTATGCTACGTACGCAGTCAAAATGTTAGGAAATCCATGGATGCAATGCAAGGATAGTTATCTACGCTGTGGGGTTCAGAATTATGTACCTGCCGAATCCATGTCCCTACCTACCACCCTGTTTAAAGGAAATCTTAAAGTAACTTACAGTATTTTCGTCTTGACAGCCAACGTGTGGAGGTCCCAAACGATGACGCTGGTGTCTTCAGATCCAGTCAGCAGATATTGTGATTCTCTTGTCACACACATACATAGGATCCTTCCTGAATGACCTGGTGACAAATTATATCAAATAGATCAGTAATACGCCTTGAATAGAATAAGTATGAGTGGAGTCTGTGCTGTCCACATTCTCTAGAGGGTCTTTATGTCAATATGTCTTTTCAGGAGAACCGTTTATACATAAAAATAAAATCTCAATTTTTTCATTGCATATGCAATAAAAATCAATTTGTGCACTGGGGCTGTCAAAGTCAAAAGATGGACAGATTTAAATAACCTGCCTGCTTCCCTTCCTACCGTACCGCTGATGCCTTCCAGTACGGTCTGTAGTTCCGTGTCGTCTGATAATTTCGTTTAAAATACTGTTGCTTACGGTATCACTGTAGCCATCATCTCAATATTTTGGCGTTGACAAGTGCACAGTTATGAAAATCGGGTTATAGATCAGTCAGGGTCGATGAAGGCTTAGTACAATCGAACATAGAACTTATGCTCATAAGTAAAAGCATTCTATTTTCGAATTTCTTTACAATTTTATAATCGTAGAACAATAAAAGAATGCTATGTCTCTGACAAAACAAAGAGAATTAGATAGAATGAGCATTCGCTCGTTTTTCTTAGCCCATCTTAAGAAACAATCAGTACAAACATTAATCAAAGTCTGGAAAACAGTAATCAATATCAGGGGCTTTTAAAAGTAAATTTTATTAAAGTTTGAACTAATTTTTTTTGCTAAACTCGTGTAATTGAGACACATATACGACCGAATACCTCGTTGGTCTAGTGGTCGCCACTGCTACTTCTGAGCAAAAGGTCCTGGGTTTGATTCCAAGGTCGGGTAGTGTTTTTGGGTTTTTGCATCTTGAATTACTAAATAGTGGCTCGGAGTTTGCGCTTTGTTTGTGCCCTGTTTATGGCAATTTCGCCCTCTATTAAATGGGACTTAAACATGACTGGCAAAATATGGGTGTATTATGTACACCTCTGCCCGACTCTTCGGGGAAACACGGCGTGATATTATTTATATACGACCGAGTACGTAAGCACCAATATTTGTACACCCCAAAGCGCAAAGTAAGCGGTGTACTCAGGATAAATCTGCAAATAAATTACTACACAAACACCGCCCATCGTTGACCAGGATGTGTCAGTATTTCCTAACGTGAACTGGATTGAAACTGCATCGTAACCGTTTCCGTTTTGGTGCCCGCGGTAGTGTGGGCACGAAATATTGATTTGCGAAGTTCGAACGTAGCAGGTTGTTTGAAGATATTTTTAGAGGAATGTTGCATATTATTTTACATTTTATTCGATATATGTAGCCAAATTTAGAACAACCAGCAGTTGACTCAACGTTTTTGTCATTAAATTTGACAAAACATTGAGATTATGTTTGTAACAGACAAACGTTTCATATTTTTTGTAAGATTAGTATTAATATTTCACATACAAAAGCCTTTCGGAATAGACCCCATAAATTTTGTTGAAAACTTTATCAAAATATGTTGCGTAGTTTATTGTAAAACGAAAAGTTACTTTAATAATAAGAAGATTTAGTATGTGACATTTCCTGAGTTGATATTGAAAAGAGTCGTTTTCACTAAAACCAAATATAGGTGTCATTATCTACGATGTAACTACGATGTAACTGTTTACAGGCCTGTTGGTCTAGTGGTTAGTGACCCTGACTGCTATGCCGGAGGTCGTGGGTTCGATTCCCACCCAGGACAAATGTTTGTGTGATGAGCACGATCATTTGTTCTGTGTCTGGGTGTAATTTATCTATAATATGTATGTATTTAGAAATATATAAGTATGTTTATCAGTTGTCTAGTACCCATAACACAAGCTCTGCTTAGCTTGGGACTAGATGGCGTTGTGTGATAGTTGTGGAATATTATTATTATATTATTATTATTATTAACTTATGTAGTTGCTATGCTCCAAAGCTAATTCCATGTTATGTAAGAGTCTTCCCATACAAAAAATGTATGAAATAATTAGCCAATTAGCTCTATATGTGTCTGACTGAAAAGCAATAGAACACTTTACACAAAATGCTTGGCATGGCATACCTACAAATTCACCCCATCGATTAATAACCAAAAACCATTTAAAACCAAATCATACACGGTTGAAAACCGCATTTACAATATCCATTAGGCATTTGTTAACACAATCGGCCTAAAATTAACATTAGTATAATCAATTCGATTTTAAATTCGATTCAATAATATCCGGTAAATGGTTACCAATGTAACCGACCCGGAGATAGGATGTCGAACAATGGAATTTACACGCGAACGGATAATCAATAATGTTGAGTCAATAGCTCATCGACCAATCACGGTAATTCTAATTACAAATGGAACATGTTGATTTTGTTAGTGACGCGTGAAAGGTAAATATACTGAATGGATAGTTAGGTACGTAGTTTACGGTGAAATCTATACAGGCTCAAATTAATTAGCCATAATTACCCTCGTGTTGGATATCGAGATAGAAAACGAATGAAACTAAAAATAACAAAAAAAAAAAGAAGTTTTCTTTTTCTTTATTCGTCAGTACCCGTAAGCCATCAGGTGTAATTCGTTTTATCGTTTTTGGAATAATACAAATACAAAATCAGTAAAACATAATAGCTGTTTGGTTGCATAAATGTACATGTCACAGTGCCATTTAAAGTTTTGTACAAAATTAGAATGATAAACAAAAATATTTTTATTTTTGTTTCATTCATTGTCGATATACTCAACACGTGGGTAAAGTATTGGTTAGCTAATTTACTTTTTTATTGAATAAATAAAAATATAATGCTGGTCTCTGGTAGGCGCATTACTTTAAAAAGTTGCCCGGGAAATTGGAGGGAAATTCTACTTGCCCAGAAAAACTACACTTCTTCTTTATATGGGTTTTTCTATAAACTCAAGATCATATAGACATTTTGGCAGGACAACATCTGTCAGGTCAGCATTAGTTTTAAGTCGCCGTAAATTCTCATGGCCTCTCTGTCACTTTAAAATGACTTGGAGGAATAGAGGACAGACTTTTAACGTCTTTGAGTTATCTATGTGGCTTTTAGTATGTATTTGGATCGTCTTTTTTTCTTTTGTCGTGAGTTTTTGATAGGTAAAAAATATATCTCTGGGCAATGACCACACACATTCGCAACTAAAAGAAATATAGCGAAATGGTCAAAGAGTTTTGTTTAAATTCAGTTCTGGAGATACATCTGCAATGTTTGTTTCCTGAAAATGCTTCTTTTCTAACCACAGTTTTTTGTAGAACTAACTACGATAGTACCCGATGTAAACAATGCTCCAAAATATCGTGATATTTCACCCCTGAATGAAGTCTATCTCTATTATATACGGTAGAAATTGGATTCCCAAAGAGAAAATCTAATCTTTTAGATTGATCTTGGACATCGTCCTCGCGCTGAAGTCGATGGAACTGAAGTGGATTATTGCAATAAAATTGCCATAATCAACTTCGTTCTATGTTCTCTTCTGTTACATGAGGGTTAGGACTGCAATTTTAAACTATATCATTAGCACAGTGGCTGAGTAGTTGAATTGTATGCTTATTTATGGTTTTGTGTACCTACGTATTGAAAAAAGGCATAGGTATAAATTACTAACAATATTAGTACATGATCAGTTATGTACTAATAATTTGTACCTATGCCTTTAGTTTATCTACAATATTTACGGCCAGCACTACTGGGACAAAGGTTTCCTCCCTGTGAGAGAGAGTGGGCCGTAATCTACCACATGGGCCAAGTGCGGGTTGGTAGATGTCTCATGTCTTCGAATTTTGGGTAATGTCACGACCCGACTGCTCGCGATGTTTTCCTTCACTGTTTTGAGAGCAGTGATGAGGAAATTATTTACACCAAGTAAAGCACTTGCCTGGGTTCTAACTCACGACCTAACCTGTAAGTCGGTACCCACACCACTGGGCTGCTGCTCGATAGGTTAGTTACTCAGTTATAATGTTGACAAGATGAGCAACAAGTTACTCAAGGAAGAAACACAAAACAAAATATGCGAAGAATACATGATTTATTATTTGAGCTATTAACGTTGAGACTAGTTTTAGTTTTTGCTTCAAAGTTTTTAATTTAACGCTGTTTGGAGTGAAATTGTATGGTAGAAGTATGGCCGTCAGTATGTACGGTCTACTGGTGGCTGTTCTTTAATGGTACGAGCAAATCATGCAACCTTTATGAGTTTATTTTAAAAATTGGAGGTAAAAAATATCACCATTGGCCGCTACGCTTTTAGCGAATTAAAATTTCATTTTAAATTTATTACTAGTCCGTCCGGGAGAAGTTGTGTTCTTAGTTGTTCTCTAGTAGTTGACCTCCTAGCACAGGTATATTTTTTACTTAAGAGGAGGCCCCTATGTAAGATTTACTGTAAAAGTTGTACAAGTTTCTGAAATAAACCTTTTTTTTTTTTTGTTCTTAGTGATGTTAAATATTTTTTCATTGTTTAGGTATAAATTAAGAAAGTTATTACTTTCAGCCTGGACGCTGAATTTGTGTCCAGTTGGCAATAGGCTCGCCCCCTATTACATGGGACTTAAACATAACAGGAAAATGTGGGTGTTATATAAGTACACCTCTGCCCAACCTTTCAGTGAAACGAGGCATAATATTATGTTATTTCTTGGATTTATTATATTGGTGTACTGAATCTCAGTGTAAACTAAATTACTGGAATTTAAATTCTAGAATATATACATAACGTGTTATGTTTAATAACAGCTAACAATTATTTATCTTACCTTTAAACGTATGAACTCTAGAATTGGACATGACGTGCCACAGTTGAGGGTCTCCAGCCGAAGGTGCAAGTACCAGGTGCTGTCCTGATGGCGCCAGTTGCAGAAGCCGTGCACCCGCCCCAGGTGTCGATCCTCCCACGGAGAGCACGCGAACTGTCGACGCTATTGGTGGTTGAAGCCTAGGAGAAGAATAACAAATGAATATCCTGGTAAAGTACAGAATCATATGTTCTAAAGTCATGATTTCAAGTCACTACTCTTTCTGGGGTCGTTGACTCCGTAATGAGCTGAATAGACCAACCATGAAATTATGATATACTTGCGAACCGCCCCTCATCATCAGCAGCCTATAAATGTTCCCACTGCTGGGACACAGGCCTCTCGGTGAGAGGGAGTGGGCCATAATCCACCACGCGGGCCCAGTGCGGGTTGGTAGATGTCACATGTCTTCCAATTTTTGGTTCTAAGACATGCCCGGTTTCCTCACGATGTTTTCCTTCACCGTTTTGAGAAGAGTGGTGATGAAATAATTTACACAAAATAAAGCGCATGCTTGGGTTCGAACTCACGACCTACTACTCGTAAGTCGCGGCCGTTATCACTGGGCTACCACTGCTCTCCGCCCCTACTTTGCATTAATTCCTAGGCTCACAACGTGATGTTAGAGCCTTCAGCTTGAGCTTATAACCTTTCTCAAGAAATTTGCTAACAGGCGCAAAAAGATTTTTTCAAATACGACTGGTGGTTCAAGAGATTAGCGCGTTCAAACAAATTCTACAGCTTCATAATTGGTTGGTACTCGTAAATATGTACTGTATGTATTTCGACTGGCCTATTAGTCTAGTGGTTAGTGGCCCTGATTGCTAAGACTGAGGTCGTGGGTTCGATTCCCAGCCAGAACAAATCTTTGTGCGATGAGCACAATTATTTGTTCTGTGTCTGGGTGTAATTTATCTATAATATGTATGTATTTAGAAATATATAAGTTTATCAGTTGTCTGGTTACCATAGTGCCTCGTACTCTGCCTAGTTAGATCAGATAACGTTGTGTTGGTTGTCCTAAGATGTTATTATTATGTATGGAAGTCATGGTGAGCAGCACATCAAAATCCGATGCTCAGTTAAGAAAAATAACGCGGTTACAAAGACAACACGAAATGCGACTTTATTTTTAAGATTTATGTTTAGAACATAATCTTTTTTTCTTTGATTGTCTTATATATAATATTGATACATATTTGCAAAGTTTTGCCAGCAATTTTAATTTGAAATTTTATTAACAAAAGGATATCAAGAGACTATTATGCAGCTGCTATGACTTCTAATAACGTCATAGGAGATCATGTTAAGCCTTGCTTGATAACCATCGATCACTATTCTTTATTAGTGATCGATATTGATAACGTATAATTTGGTCACGTCTTAATTCTATTTGATGTGACTTCTAGTTTTAGTCTCTTCGAAACGTTTTGTTTTAAACAAACTAAGTAGTTTGTGTTACTTTAAGGTGAATGCTTCAACCAGCCCGCGAAATTCAAATTTTCTTACGTTTTTTGCAATTTGCAGGCCAGTGCTAGGTTGTATGTTGATTAAAATATTATTCGCGCCTGTAAGACATATGTAGTTACAGAATTATAATCATCAAAATCATCAATACCACGCTCTAAGTTCATAAAGCTGTAGGAATGACTTTTTCTGTTTTTTTTTTTTGTTCCTAGGCCGTTATGAACTTGGAGTGTTGTATTGGCGATTTTGATGATTATAATTCTGTAACTACATACGTCTTACAGACGCGAATAATATTTTAATCAACATACAACCTAGCACTGGCCTGTAAATTGCAAAAAACGCAAGAAATTTTGAATTTCGCGGGCTGGTTTGGAGCATTTACCTTAATATCTTTAAGAATGTAACCCTTTATCGGGCACAAGGAACTATTTTCCTACCCCGTCAATCTAACTAAATACACGAATATTTTTTAAATGACAACTCTCCAGACTTTATTTTTTACCGAAATCTAAACTTGGATAATTACTGATTAAAATTTGGTAAAAAGTCTGTCTTTTACCCAAATCTAAATCAGTAACTATCCAAGTCTGGGGAGTTGTCATTAAAAAAATATTAGTGTATTTAGCTAGATTGACTGGTGGGAAAATAGTTCCCTGTGCCCGATAACCCGACACTGTTATATGAAAAATCATTAACATTGCAAATGAAAATGTCGAGTAAAGCAATATAAAAGACGTATTCTTCGAGTAAGAAAACAATAGCATATTTTTTTCTTATTCAGTCCCTGGATTACTCATTAAGAATAATCGTTTACTGTTGTCCCTGGGCACATTAATTGCGAAAAACTTAATGGGAAAAGATAAGGGGAGTGATTACCAAGTTAATTAACAATAAACTGTTAAAAAGGTAAAACCGACCTTACCGACCGACCCGGGCTTATTTGAGTAAAAAATCATTTGTACTAAAACTTATTATGTAACGTAAAATTGGTGTTTTAAATGCTATTATTCATTCCTGATATCACTACCAATTATCTACGAAATCGTTTAAAATTACTGTCCAACCATTTAATGGCCTCATTATTTCACATTGTTCGAATTTATTGCTAAATTATAGCAATTTATATCAAAAGCCGAATAGAAATAAATTACGCTGACATAGATACCAGTAATTTTATTTCAACTATCGAAATACTTAAAAAGAAAATTCCATTTTAGAATTGTTCAAAATAAATCGGCCTTAATTTCGTTTATTATAGAACACAGACTCAAGTCTTTTTCACGATAAAAATATCAATAATTTACCTACCTAGGTTGCCTTCTAGTCTAACTGGATACGCGTATTTTACATGGAGCGGCTACCTATCTGACCTCCACAATTCAGTTAATACGATGGCAGAGCAATAGAATACCCCTAGGAGGACATATAGTGACCTTATTTGTGATGTTCTTCAGAAAGGTCAGGTGCGTAGTACTCGCAACCGGCGTGTGTGTATGACCAATTGTATGAATCTAAACGAGACAAAAGGAGTGTGTAGAGATCGTAGCAGGTGGCGTTCCATGGTTTCTACCTACCCCCATGGGAAAAAGGCGTGATTGTATGTATGTAGAATTCCCCTTGCAGCCGAGACCAACGCAACGGCTTAAAGTGGTATCCGTAGCACGGCGAGGCCTTCGTATGTAATGGATGATCACCTTAAGGACTGACCTCGGCAAGCGTTGCTTAACCGTTAATAATGCCCATCCTTCGCATCAGATGGAATAACTGCTTAGGTACTTCAAGCTCACTTCACCTATGCTTTCATGGTGAGTTCTTTAAAGAAAAGACCAGCTGTTATGCATTTTGTGCGCTAGGGTCTCGGATAAGGTGACAGCATTATGCTGAGCGATTGCAGTTTTGCGTGGATGTGACGCATGTTCTCCCTAAGTTTTTTTTTTGTACGTTTTGGTCTTTCTGTACGTCACGTTTACCGCAAATAAACATATTTCTTTCTTGTTTCTTTATTTGGTTCCATACTGCCATGGCGCCGTTGTACCAATAACTTAACTATATGTATGTAGGTAGTGATAAGTCGTTGACTCATCACTCTAGTAAGTACGCGTGCAACCGTAAAAAGAACCCTTTTCTTTCGGTTGACATTTACAGATTGAGCAGGAAGGTAACCATTCCATCTATGTCTATTTTTACCCCCTAAATCTACGAGGAAGCATTTACTATAGGAACTTAAAGGTATATTAAAAGTATCTAGTTAGCTACTATTACGTGTATTTGTTTGTGTTACATATTATTTATTTCAATTCTTTACGGGACTTTAATAACTAATTAATACTGTTTAGCTGGTTAGAGACTGGAAGCCGTTTCCAATATAGTTCGGGAAAGTCAAATCAAATCGAATAAAAATATTTATATTATATTTCAGAAAAACCTACATGGGCACTTATGAAACATCAGAAGCTGGGTGCACGGCTCCAATTTGTTGATTCCTATGCAGAAGAGCCGGCAAGAGGCTGCATGGTTACTCTTTTAAAAATAATTGTTTTTACAATGGTTTCAAATTACATTGTTAATATGTATGGAAGGACGGTGTAGGTCTGTCAACAAGTACCAGGTACTGAATAAAATAGAAAATTGTCTACAGTCTACAATGCTTTTTACATCGTCATTTGGGAGCTGTTAATAGACATGGTTATCCCGTTACTGAGGTATCAAGGAAGCCTACTTGTGCAGAAGGAATTTTTGTCAAACTTCCTTGTCTTGAACGTAGTATTTTATCTT
The DNA here is from genome assembly GCA_947507805.1 of Aporophyla nigra. Lineage (NCBI taxonomy): Eukaryota > Metazoa > Arthropoda > Insecta > Lepidoptera > Noctuidae > Aporophyla > Aporophyla nigra. Next base: position 9,581,327 of record OX382295.1, read on the forward strand.
AAATACTTGGCAGATGATGTTAAAAAGTCCTCAGGGCAATAATAAGATTTATATCCAGTTCAAGATTATTATTGAGTGTTTTATTTATCACATAACTGTTTCTTTATTCATCATTCATCATCATTTCAGCCGTAAGACGTCCACTGCTGGACTTAGGCCTCCCCCAATTTGGGGAGCTATGCCATAGTCGCCACGCTTGGCAGGCGGCTTGGCGATCGCAGTATGGTGGTAAAATGCATAGAGAACGCTGCTGCCCATTCTCTAGTAAGTCCCTTAGTCGCCTTCTACGACACACACGGGTAGAAATGGGGTGGTGTTATTCTTTACGTCCGGCACCACACGGTACCTTTATTGCTGTTAACTGATTAGAATTTAAATTTTTTGGCTAATATTTGAATGAGTTCTTTCCAAGTTAGTAAGATAATTCAGCTTTTAGTAAAATTAAAGAAGCTGCAATCGTAAATTATTAAACCAAAGTGTCAATATTTAAAGCTTATTTTGTAAATCTTCTAAAGAGACCTAAAATCTATCGTTGGTAGTTCAACATGGAACAACGTATCGTTGTTTAAACTGTTGAAAACATGCGTCAGAATTTTCCGTACGCCTTCTTAAAGGGGGATGGGTTAAGGTAGCCCGCAAAATTCAAATTTTCTTAAATATTTCTTACACATTATAATCATTAAAATCATCAACACAACCCACGAATATATGAAACTGATATTATCAAAATTTTAATTTCGCGGGCTGCGAGCGCTTCCCTTTTAAGCCATTTTAGACTTGTTTACATAGTGTGCCGAGTTCACTTTGCTCTTTGTTGCTCACATTCCCTTATTCCCATGTGAGCAATTTCGCCAAGGATCGCACCTTTTTGGAATTATTCGCGTCGTGAAACAGTAAGTGAGTTAGCTACAAAACGTGATTCGGATATTTTATAAGGGGAATAGATAGGAAGCGTCGTTTAGGAAGATGCATGGTAATGTTGAGGGTAGATATCGATGTTTTTTTTTTTGTAAACCTGCTTTTGCATAATTGTGGTTTAATTGTGACGAGTAGGCTGAAAAGCATGTTTGTAAAAAAGATGCATGATGATTTTGAGGGTAGAATCGCTGTGTGTTTTGTAATAAACCTGCTTTTGCATTTTAGTGTTTTAATTGTGACGAGAAGGCTTGCAGTCTGCTAAGCAGTATGGATTTTATTTTTGCTACGATTCCATTTATTACAGCAAAATTATGATTAGTTTGAAATAGGTAGTCCCTTTGTGATTAGATCATTATTCTAAACTCTAATAACATTAAAATGTAATAAATCAAAACGTTACACAATAGAACCCTTTTCCTAATTTTCTTATTACGACCCAAAACTATTACCGTTTCAAAAACTTATTCCATTTTAGAATAAAGTTTGCGTTTTATGTGAGAGCAGGCTTACTCCTGTTCAATCCAGCCGAGTGGCCAGTATGTAATTTATTTAAGAGAACACTGGTTAAAGATAATGGCCATAAAGAGGGTAATTAACGAGATGACTACTACTTAATAGAGATTAGAGAAGTATGGAAGCACCGACCCCAAATAAAATGAGATAACGGCGGGAGAATGAATAATGATGATGACTGGTCTTAGCATCGACCAGTTCTGTTACAGTGTAACTAGACTACATCGATGTCGATCGCTACGAATCATATTATTCGATATTCCTTAACGATGAATGAACGAGTCACGATCTATCGATATGTACGATCGCTACTGGTGAATTCCGCACCATCGATCGACATCGAAAGAAAACGTTCTGGAATTGGCTGCCACACACTGCATTAGCGCTCCCGTAAACAAGCGCGATTTTCGTAGAACTATTTATATGAAAACTTAATGTAAATTGTTGTACAAGAGTCACGTCACGCCAGTCTGAAGAAGCCTTTAGCGTAAATTGACGATGTCATCGATTGCCCGCAGTCTGCTTGCACCTTTACAAAATCCAAGCCTGATTAATCACTTCTAGTGTTAGTTTTGTCTAATGAATGACTACCAAAGTCTTTGGATTTCCTCCAAAGCGTTGGTTTATTAGAATTTATGTCTCTCGCTATCTGTAATATCTCCGGTACCGACGTCTTGTGTACGGTAGAGTAATTAATATGGAAGTTTGGCTAACTCCGCCAGAGTGTGCGGGGATTTAGCATTTGTTTCAATGTTTCTAGGTTGAAGTTTAGTTGTAAATAAAGTATTCATTATATCTATACAGGATGACATTGAATAGGTGCGCCAAATAATAAATATAATTCAACGTGTTTGAAAGAAAATTTTGTTCATATGATTAGGGAAAGGGATGCACAAAGGTGCGCGTCTGTAAGGGATTTGGAGAAACGATGAAAATTAGGTGAATGGCCGCTAGATCAACGCACTACCAACTTGAATTGATTACTTATCGGGCGCGCGCTAATATTGATACTTTAATTTTCTTATTTGTTTTGATTTAGAATTTTAAAAAAAAATCGACTAATTCTTCACTACTTGAAGGCAACAAGTTAGTTTGCACAATCTAATACCATTATCTATTCAAAAACTGATCTGATCTATTTTATTCAAAAATCTTAGATTTGGGAAATGACGATTTGTAATGATTTTGTAACAGTTACTGAACTTTCTATTTCGAGTTGAAATTCGAATATATAAAGTTTTCAAAGCGTTGGTTTATTAGAATTTATGTCTCTCGCTATCTGTAATATCTCCGGTACTGACGTCTTGTGTACGGTAGAGTAATTAATATGGAAGTTTGGCTAACTCCGCCAGAGTGTGCGGGGATTTAGCATTTGTTTCAATGTTTCTAGGTTGAAGTTTAGTTGTAAATAAAGTATTCATTATATCTATACAGGATGACATTGAATAGGTGCGCCAAATAATAAATATAATTCAACGTGTTTGAAAGAAAATTTTGTTCATATGATTAGGGAAAGGGATGCACAAAGGTGCGCGTCTGTAAGGGATTTGGAGAAACGATGAAAATTAGGTGAATGGCCGCTAGATCAACGCACTACCAACTTGAATTGATTACTTATCGGGCGCGCGCTAATATTGATACTTTAATTTTCTTATTTGTTTTGATTTAGAATTTAAAAAAAAAATCGACTAATTCTTCACTACTTGAAGGCAACAAGTTAGTTTGCACAATCTAATACCATTATCTATTCAAAAACTGATCTGATCTATTTTATTCAAAAATCTTAGATTTGGGAAATGACGATTTGTAATGATTTTGTAACAGTTACTGAACTTTCTATTTCGAGTTGAAATTCGAATATATAAAGTTTTCAATTTCATTCTGTATGGAATTAAGACTATATTACATAACGTAGATAAATCAATCGATCACCTACCTATCTTTTTGCTATATTTTTTCTCTGCCTTAGCCTAAGTAAGGTAGAAAATACCGAGGCATTTAGTTAGATTTTGTACAGCTTCAGTTTTGTTATAGAAAGTTTTTTATTGAATAAATGAATACCTAATAAATACTTTGGAATTTCTGAAAAACACAAGTGAACAACAAGACGCTGATGAAATAGTACAGTACTTATAGGTTTCCAATGAGCTATCCATAAAGCTATATTTTGTTTTTAGAAATCTTCCAATAAAGTAAGATATAGCTTTACGCTAATGCTTTTGCAAGGACTTCTATAAATTTTAAATCATCTAGACAACGGTACAATATAATTGCGGCAATTTAAATACCTTGAAGTAATTTTGGTCATTTTCTCCGAAATTGGTCTCGACTAACGAAGTATGTAATTATCAACTGAGGTAAAAGTTCATTATTAACTTTGTTGGCTATGTCAGAAGTATCCTTTTCCCTCGAAGCAGTCAATGTATATTGAAAAGCTTACAAAACATTAAAGTTCTTCAATTATATACCTAAACACAATGTCCTCCTTATCTAGTTCGATAGAACAATTGCGATGATACCATTCAAGACATGTTGGTACCTTCCTTCATAGTTTATGTCTTAAAAGGTGACTGTGAGATTCCACCAAAGCATGAATGCTGTAACCTACAATGTATAACCAAGGAATTTGGTTGTTGAGTAAACACTACTATTAACAAATTCGAATTTTAATACTGTCTTTTAACCTCTTTGGTCTTATCAATCAAGTTATTTTTGGTTTGATTGCCAAATAAGCTTGGGCTTGGTATTGATTTCGCTTTATAGTAATCGAAGGATAAGTTTACTAAGATGGAACCTGCGTGCTCAATAGGGATGCTCTTGTCTTAAAATTTATTCGAGTTATAGTTGTTGGTAACAGACGTTTGCAAAGAACTCCACACTATGGCCATGTGCATAATAAAAGTGAAGGAAAAGCACTGAGTATATATACGATTAGTCAGTTCCTTGTTTACAAAAAGGGCTGAATATAATGAATAATGTAGTAACTTACCATCCGTTTAGCGGTACAAGTATTGGTTTGTCGTAGCCGTCACACCAGGCCATTGCAGCCGTCACCAACGTGGCCAGAACACCGCGTCGCGCTACCGCAGGCCGCAGCCACGCTATTATCTATGCAACCAGACAGTAATCTTATTAATAAACAATTGTTGGTAAAGATTTTTTTTTTACTAAACGACTTTCGGAAAGAGGAAAGGAAAGAAAATATATTTATTTAGCACATACTAAAAGGCATACAATAGGTATATAGCAGGAAAGACTAAAATAGTAAAAAGTGTAAGGTATGATGTCAGAAACTAGCATTATGGTGTGTCCCACGGCTGCGCCAAAAAGGCCCAGTTCAGCAAAAATATCAGATTACTAGGACTTGACTCTGGTTTTTAACTGGACCTGAAATGTGAGGTGACGGATGTAAAGCAGTTTTATATCAATACTGCAACGTGATGTGTGTATGCATTTATACATTAAATAAATACAAAGGCTATACTACACTGCTTGATAAGTTATGCTAAGGGTTGATGTTTGAAACTAACTGAGATAACCTGAAATATGCACGTAAACGAAAACGTCGCATATTAGATTGTATTTAATAGATTTTACAAAATGTTAAAGATTTGGCTCAAAATAGCTTTTGTAAGCTTATACTCAATCACAAAACAGAAAGAACACAGATTTCTCTAAGTTTTTTGAAACCTGGCGCTGCTGAAAACTTTCAAAAAATACGAAAGAGAACAACAACACAAATCATGAAAGCCTATAAAAGGAGCTATTGGAAACAATGTAGGTATCAGCTTACCTACTAGAAGTTTTACAATAAAGAACCTCAAAACCTAGCTACAAAATCCTACGTTCCTTCCTAACTCACTTTGCCAAGAGGAAGTTTATCACACTAGTTCAACAGCGAATAAACCGCAACGTCTAACCCTCCTTTCTTGACTTTACGATCGTAGTACGTATATATAGTTAGGTAGTAGTAACCACGAGAAATATATTGAGTTTCGTATCTATCCCTTCTTCGATAGGTGTATGCACATGTAAAAGCCTATCGAAGAACTGCTGTAAAGGGGTGTAGAATAGGCTCAGGTGGTGTCGCTGTTTAATGTTACAAGTAGATTAAATTCCTCACGATGAAACATTCCATCCTTACTGCAGACCACTGCTAATGAGGCAAAATCCTAATCTCAGGTTGCTACATCAATGATAAATGATTTTATTTCTGTACGCTGATTTGTACAGGAACTTTTACACGTCTATCATATTTTCAAACTAGATGAGATCACCGTTTCTTATCTGCATACTCTGAGACAAAAGGCCAAAACATACACATCTTGGTCAGATCGTATGAAGACCATATACTGGGTGACTTTTTATAGCGTCTTAAAAAAAAATGGGGGTAATAGGTGAACGGAATAGAAGCTTTTGGCATAGAATTTTTTATTTTTTTTTATTTTTGAATAACATGTAATTAAATTGATCTAGTAATAAATACTACACATTTAAAGTAACATTTTCATACTAGAACAACAAAAACAGAAATTTGGAAAAAAAAAAACAAAAAAAAAAAATTTAAATCCATCGAAACTCAAATCATACGCACCCTACTCAATGCGCGGCATGTATCATTGATTTCGGAGCGCGGTCCTACCCTTTGAAACCGGCCGATAGGCGGCCTCATTGATCTTTCGTAGGCGCACGAGCCGCACACGCATCCCTGTCCACCCGCGTCCCGCGCTCCTTTAGTCACCTACGATGAATCTGAAGGCCTTCCTGCCTTCTATTCTAGTTACACAACACACCACATGAAGGTCGAGACGGTAAAAAATGTCAACCGGTATATGCCTGAAATGATCTTGTGAGAAAAGATCCACAAAGATTAAGTGGCCCTGTACATTCTTGCACGCATCATCATCATCCTCATTTCAACCACGGAAGGAAATGAGATGGTGCTCTACGTCCAGTACCACACGAAACGTCTTGCATGCATTTGTCAGTAATCGTGCACCTCAAATCTGTATACCAGTTATCTTCAATGTGTAACTTTGTAAGCCCAAAACCCTCGGAAATTGAATATCGTCTTAAGGAAAAAACGGTCATCGCGATAAATATTCCAGTTTTCATTCTCAATATTATTTCTTACGCCGTCTAAAATAAACTCCTCACACTCAAAGTCTCATGTCTTTATAGCTATCTATTGAATTTGTGACTGTACGTAAACCAATTTCGAAAGTTGGGGAGAACAAAGGCTTATTGAAACTCGTTAAAGGGCTTTGTGGGCCCTGCTGACATCGAGGGCACTTTATTGATTGATACTTGATCCGCGATCTGATATCTATCTTACGTCCCTCCGGTCCCTGCATATATGTATATTTTTCGAAATATATTTTTGTATGGTTTTCGTAAATTATTTTTACTACGTGACTTTGTTATAATATTTGGTGAAGTTTACTAAGAATTGGGTTTCTTGTGGATCATCATCATCATCATCAGCAGCCTATAACGTTCCCACTGCTGGGACACAGGCCTCCTCTCGGTGAGAGGGAGCGGGCCATAATCCACCACGCGGACCTGTGCGGGTTGGTAGATGTCACATGTCTTCGAATGTTTGGTTCTAAGACATGCCGGTTTCCTCGCGATGTTTTCCTTCACTGTTTTGAGAGCAGTGGTGATGAAATAATTTACACAAAGTAAAGCGCCTGCTTGGGTTCGAACTCACGACCTATTACTCGTAAGTCGCGGCCGTTACCACTGGGCCACCACTGCTCTCTGATCACTGATCTGTGGATCGGGTTTCACAAAAATTAAACGGGGCATAGATTTCGATAATAGGCTGTGTTTCGAAAAATGAAGCATGTTTTGTTTGTTGGTATACTTTTAAAAATACTTATAGTTATTTTAACCCTTTCTGACATAAGGGTTGTCTGTGATCCAAAAGGGTTCTTACCTTTCTTGATTAATATAGCGGTACCTATCTATAGTTGTGTTTAAAAGTACGTTATGGCAGTAAAATTTGCTATACCACCGATGTTAAATGTATACGTTTTTCTTAACTATCCTCACCTAGACCATTACATTTTCATTCCCAATTTATTAATTTCAGAATTCAAACTTGTTTTTTTATTTAGCCATACTAGCCTCTGTGTGAATGATGATATGATTAAAAAGGGGGTGACTACTGAGATGACTATTAATAGAGAAGTGTGGAAGAAAAAGTAATGTTTCGCCGACCCCAAATAATTCGGTATAATGAAATGAGACTGACGATGATGAATTGCCTCTATGCATGTTAGTAAATAATTACAAGCAATCCCAAATTACCTGAGCTCCCAACTGCATAGGATCCCTGGTGAGGATATCACTGGACTTCCTGACTGCTCCGTACACTAGTTCCACGTCTCGGTCCAAGATATAACATCGCACATGCTCCAGGATACATCGGAGATATGATATCGTTACTGTTTGTACCTGTGGGAGGTAACATTATGATTATTTAAAAGGCACGTGCAATGTGCGTAGTTTTTATTAAGTTGTGCTTAAGGGGGATGCTCCGACCAGCCCGCGAAATTCAAAATTTCTTACGTTTTTTGCAATTTGCAGGCCAGTGCTAGGTTGTATGTTGATCAAAATATTATTCGCGCCTGTAAGACATATGTAGTTACAGAATTATAATCATCAAAATCATCAATACAACGCTCTAAGTTCATAAAGCTATAGGAATGACGTTTTCTCTTTTTTTTTTGTTCTTAGGCCTTTATGAACTTGGAGGGTTGTATTGGTGATTTTGATGATAATAATTCTGTAACTTCATACGTCTTACAGGCGCGAATAATATTTTAATCAACATACAACCTAGCACTGGCCTGCAAATTGCAAAAAACGCAAGAAATTTTGAATTTCGCGGGCTGGTTTGGAGCATTCACCTTAAGCCCGACTAATTCTCCCTCTATAAAGTCTTTCGTTTGTATCGATTCTAATATGTGCCGTAATACTTTCCCAAACTGGGTTTTGCAACTGGTCTCTGAATGAGTTAATCAACACAAGAATTAAAACATTCTGAATCTAGTCCGGATTATACGTAGGTATACTATCTACATCAATCGATCTACCGATTTAACTGACTCTCTTATATCAGTTACAGTGTCCTTGGTCTGAAATAAATATTTTCAATTCAATTCAATTAAACTTTCAAAAGTATGTTAACTGCTATGAACAACAGCAAATTCAGTAAATAATTGAATAGTTCTATATTTATGTTTTGTTTTTATTAACCTTTCAGAAATCGGTTGTCAGTCGTATTAGTTTAATTACCCAAAAATAACCAGACACAGTGCCCTTCATTTAGAAAAGAAAATGTTTCTAAATCGGTTTGCTTCTGGCATATAAATAGGCTTCAGTTGATATGCTATGCTGTTAGATATTTAAACTCCAATTCAAAATACACCACACGTTCGATACAACGAACAAAACGAAAAGTTCAGCTCTAATATCCATTTACAACTAATGAAGCGTTGTTCACAAAAAAACCGAACATCCAACCAGTAACTGCAGGTAATTGCTATAATAACAGTTTCATTCTATTTTATTGATGCTATACAATACATTGTTCTGTTTCCCAAACGATAAACTTGGTCCACGAATTAACGTTTTAATGGGTGTACCGCCTTACCTATGTAAACTTTGGAGGTCACCTGATTCCATTAACATCGAGACTTTGACAACTATCTGTTTTGTACCTACGGTGGTTCGGCCAGTACTAATTACACCTTTGGAACATTAAAGCGACAGTCCGTGACGTAGCTTTTTGTAATCATTCGGTAAATCGATGAACGATTAACTTGCTCAAAAGACATTGCTTTGAACAAATTAAATGAAAATTGCTGAATCGGAAAACCAGATACTTAAAATGAAAATGGTAGAATCTTAAAGTAGAAAGGCGTCGACAATTTTCTACCTTAGAATAGAATGATTTATGGCCCGATGGTAATAGAATTACGGCCTAATGTTAGGGTACTTTGTCCATTAAAAGGCGTACCTAGCTCCAGGGGACTTCAAAGGACGTACGACCCCCGACAGAGATGGGAGGAAAATGAAAAATGTTTCCATGTTTACCATTATTTTTACCAACGAATTATTTTATAGACCGCTTTTGTGGGTACTGTTTTATTTTGATTCAGTTAGACTTTCTGTCGCTCAATGAGTTTTTCTATTTATAAAGCGATGTTCCTGTAAATGGCGTTCAATTCAATGCAAGCCTTACATAGTAAATAATTATTTCAAACGCAAGCATAGCATAAACAAACTTCATGATCAAACTGCTATTGAAATTCTATCCTTTGACATCAATCAAACGATTAGTTTAAAAGGACGAAACGGTTCCACAGTTTGTATTTCTATTCAATAGACGAATTGTATCCAATGACGAAAATATTGGTTGTGTGTAAATTTAATGGTTGGTTTTTAAACAAATTGAAATTATTTGGATATTTGTAAAAAGTCAAATAACTTACCGATGCGAGTAAAAAGTCGAAATTGCAGACAGTGAGGTCCTTTAGCTTGGAGAAGTCTCCAGCCAGCAATAGATGCAGCCAGGATTCTTCAACATGTCTCTGGGTGAATGCAGCTGCTGTTCTGCTGGCTGAATGGAATGGGGTCGAGTCCAGGAGCGCATCGTCGTCATTCTCCACACAACCTATTAGGACACGGACTATGTTTGGGTTTAGCAGAGTCCTGTAAAAAATTGTTGGCAGGAATATTTTCCAGCGGTTTCGCCCGCGTGGTAGTCAGTAGTTATGCCACGGGAATGAACTACCGGAACAAAACTCTTTATTTATAGTATTAGCAAGATTCAAAATACAAAAAAAGAAATGTCATTCATTGTCAAACACATCGTACTTTAATTTGTCAATAACTCAAATAACTTTAACACATAAATGAAAAATACATATAAGTTCATAGGTACTCGAGTTGATTATACATTACGATACTGATACATAAAATATCCATTTATTTCAGAACTAATCCATCAATGGACGTAAACGTGTCCCATATGAGCCTTTGTGTACAAAATCCATTACATTACTCGTACCTATGTTAAAACTTGACATTTTCAAAGCTAAAGTAAACAACAAAATGTGTTACCATTTTGGAAACAATACGCCCGACTGAAATGCGACGTGAAATATCCACTTTGGATGGAAAGGTTTGGTTTTCATCATCTTGGATATCTAAAGGAGTTTTCTTTGTGTGAAGGCGCAATAGATGTACGGAATTCAATCAAAACGAATTGAATGGCAGTTTCACGTGTTGGTATATTTTGGGGACACGTTTTCGTTCAAACTGATAAAGTATTGTGCACCTCGCCTTTGTTCCGTTCCGTCTGTTTCCGACGAATCCTGTTTATTATATTCCTTATCACAATTTTAAGGGAAACTGGCATTTCTTAAATGCCAGGAACAAGAATTGGAATTTAATATGAAATTATTGGCGTATTAGTGCGCGTCGTCGACGAAGTCAACGAGATTATTAAAACGAGCTTACGTGGTTCATTTGCTTAGGATCAGCACCCTTATGGAATTTTGTACGCATTATGAAGAAGGCACGCGAGGGATGGATAAGTGATCGGAGTGAAGGTATTTTAATGTCAGCAGAATTTAGTAATACATTCACTGACTTAAAGTTAATTCAAGTATTCAATTTCATAAAATCTTGATGGTACCAGATGCATGAAATTATGAAATTTGTATACTAAATATACCTGAATCTTGTAAAATTAAAATGATTTCAAGAATTGTAATGAAGTTTGATCCAAATATGGCTCCCTGAGGGACGCTTTGGTTTACACATGAAATGGCAAATTACGACTTTTACTGTATCTAGTAATCGTTTTGTGCAAAGGTTGAATGTAAAAGTCTTCGTCTTGATGTTTAGTGGCACACACTTAGCGTCTTTTGAATATAAACAGAACGCCTTTTGAGTTTCAGTACCGAAAAACTTTTCCAAAAAAAAAATAACCAACTTCCTTAAAAACACTACAAAGTGAATAATAACTTTAAGGTAAAAGGTAGTCGGTGTCTTAGGATCTGTATTTAAGTTTTTTGCCAACGATTTCCGAAATTTAAAGTTATTTTTCACTTTGTAGTGTTTTTAAGGAAGTCGGTTGTTATTTTTGTTGGAAAAAGTTTTTATTTTTACACGCTTTATATTAGCTTCACTTGTATGTTTGTATATTTGTATGTTTGTATATTTGTATGTTTGTATGTTTGTTTGTAACCGACTCCTTATAGCGCGATTTTGACCCACTTTAAACGACCAGATTTCATTCAAACTTTGCACACCTGTCAAGGACCGATGACAATGCAATAATTTCATAAATTTGTGCCATTATCCTTGCCAGGGTTACCAGGACAGCAAAAAAACTGTCACAAACTACGCTGACAAACGTCACAAAATTCGAAACACCCCAAAAAATAGAAAATAAATAATAGTTTAAAATAACTAAAAAACACGCTTCCATTGAAAACCAAACTAAAAAGTACAAAATCATGGAAAAAAAGCGTGGGGTGCCTGATATCAATAAAAAATACCTTAAAAAGCACCCCACGCTTTTTTTCCATGATTTTGTACTTTTTAGTTTGGTTTTCAATGGAAGCGTGTTTTTTAGTTATTTTAAACTATTATTTATTAACTTTTTAGTTACGGTATCTACCCCGCACTAATTCCTATACCAGTACTGGCATGTCAGAACTGGGCCAAATTGAAATGGGACCACACAGGAAGCACCAGCTTACAAATAAAAAAAGAATCATCAAAATCGGTTCACCCAGTCTAAAGTTCTAAGGTAAGAAACATTTTAAAAAAATACAGTTGAATTGAGAACCTCCTCCTTTTTGTGAAATCAGATTTAAAAAAATCAACTCACCAGGTTCATGAGCTTCAGAAGTATCCGTATCATCACCCTCGTGTAGGAAGTTAGCGAAGTGTAGCGCAGCTAGGTCCGAGTGTGCGTCTCTAAGGGCAGCTTGTGAGCGCACGTAGCGACGTCGCGCTCGCGAGCTGGCGGCCGCTGCTCGCCAGCGCCAAGTACACCGGCCCGATACTACGTTCTCCGATATTAAGTTTTCTGTTGAGAATTCAGAAGGTTAGTAAACATTGAAAGTAGATTTTTTGAAGAAGCTTTGTTTTACCCCTAAACAAGAATGAATTAAACAATATATTAGAGAAGAGGGAGACCAAGAACGGTGCCTGAATTGTGTGAAAGATGATATGGCTAGAAAGAGGGTGACTGTATATAGATGATGACAATTAGAGAGGTTTGGAAGAAAAATGCTGCGACTACCACATATAAAATTTGGGATGAAGAAAGAAAGACGATGACGATTAAATTATTCATACGACGATCAATCATCTTTATAAATGATTCGGAAACAAGAGTCGTACGGAAGAAAAATGGTACGACGACCACATATAAATTGATATGAAGGGAGAAAGACGATGACGACCAAATGATACATACGACCAATGATGTTTATATACTGATTGGTGGATTAACCACCATATATGCGTGACAGTAAGTGATAAAAGTTCCTATTTCGTTGGCAACGAGCAAACATACAATTGCAAATAGGCTAGGATAATAAGCTAGCTTTATAACATTATCATATCCACATAAAAACGCAACAAAACTCCAATGAAGACAATAAAAAGTAACAACCAATTTATATTTATGTATTTGGAATCGACATTGTTCCATAATCCGACAGCTTTGCAGATAAAATAAATAATAACAATGAACCAAAATTATTGGAACGAATATTATTAGCGATATAGGACACGTACCGTGTAATAATATGAAGTAAAAAGTAGGTGGATTGTAATTGAATTACATGATAACAAAGCTAGAACAGGTGCTACAGAGAATATTGTTTGTTATCGAAACGCCAGTTGTAGTTTGACAATTTCGATATTGGTTTTCGTACGACCTTGGATACAAAAAGTTTGACTCCACCAATGAATGAAATGGTGTGACAAGACCCAAATCCTGTGCCAATGCTGGAGTTGCTTTTCGGTTTGATGATTTGATTGTAACTTTGATCTAGCGTTAGGATGTTATAATTATGTTGGTTAACTGTCTTATTTTTGCATCGAATGATGACCGGCAAGTACATATATCTATAGTATAACATTTTATATTTTAATCGGAAAAAATGAACCGTTAAAGTATTAGTTAAGAACTACATGTATCTCAATAAGTACAGGTTTTTATTTGACCTAGAAAACAATATGAAAACTAAAGTGGTCCAATCAGAGGATTAAGTTGTGCTAGTGTGGTTCATTACTGATATTGGTGCGATTAAATATTATTATTATTGTTCACACAATGAAGGCATTAACGATATTTTCCCAACACAGCTCTTGTGTAATAGTATTTGAGCACCGCAAAATTCAATGAAAATCGTATTGGATATTATATTTACGAAAATAAATATCGAGTAGGGTGATATAAATTATATAATTTGTCATGTTTGAGATACGTTTTCTTAATTGACATTGGAATCAAATTCTCTCAAATTGATTATTGTTAAGTTTGAAGTTTAGTGATTTGTATATCACTCTATATTTAAATATCAGGACGCTTCTCTCTAAACATAAACATATTTTCATGAAATTCATTACCACGAATTGGAGAAATGTTCGCATTGATAGCATGCACTTGTATATTTTAGCACTTAGATCTCTCTATGTGAAAGCTTTTCATTGTAGTGAAATAGTGATACAAACCCAGACATGAGTCTATTTTATATAAAATGTTTAGTAAAAATGTATACCTACGCATTTTTATCATAACATGAGAAGTTTATATTTCTTCAGTTTTAGTCTTACCTAAGGAGACGGTAGATGTTAAAAACCATCATCTTTCTATTTATTAGATACACTACTGACAAGTAGATTGGCTATGGCGAACTCGTAACTAAATTCTGGGCCAAAGCCATTTAGATTACCAACGACACGCTAATAAGAAGCAATAGCTGTTTCATCTTCTTTTAAACACACAAACACACACCACTGTGATTGACTGACAGATTCCATAGTCTAAGCCGTTAAAGATAGTTGAACCAAGAAATGTGGAAGATATCTTCAGAAATGACAATTTCAAACTCAACGACACGACGGTGAGGATCCAAAAAGTGGTTTAAAGTTGTATACGAATGAAATGACAAAAAACAGAACCATCATAGCTACGTTTAAAAATGGCACAGAAAATTGGACTGAATCTAACAATATTGACTGCCCTGTTAGTCAGTTAGTGGTTAGTGACCCTGACTGCGAAGACTGAGGTCGTGGGTTCGATTCCCACCCAGGACAAATCTTTGTGTGATGAGCACGATCATTTGTTCTGTGTCTGGGTGTAATTTATCTATAATATGTATGTATTTATAAATATATAAGTATGTTTATCAGTTTTCTGGTTGCCACAGTACAGGCTCTGCCTAGTTTGGGATCAGATAACGTTGTGTTGGTTGTCCTAAGATATTATTAGATATTATATATATACTTACTCATCATACATTTAGCGACACAAATAGTAGAAAAGTTGAAGTTGGCTTCCTTTAGCATTATAACCGCGTCACTGTTACTCGTTGGCATCAGCAGCTCCAATAGTTCCAGTTCAGTCAGCCCGAACTCCGAACAAGTTATGTAACCTATGGATAATGTGAGAATTGTAAAAGAGAGCTTCGGGAGTTTTAACGTATTGGAATAAAAGTTAGAGTGTGTATGAAGGTATTACAACAAGGTGTTTCTAAAATAAATACTACTATCGCTCATTTCGTTGAATAGCCGAAAGTTTCAAACTTTGATGAAGAGAGATTTTGATTGATTATAAATCTAAACAAAGTTTTTATGTTTAAATTCTTGTTTAAATTCTAAAATGTACCTAGCTATTCATTTTATCTGAAAACTCTTGACTATCAATCTTAAAACTTCTGAGTTTATACTTACTTGCTAATTTACTAAACGCTTTAGATCCGAAGACCATTTCTAAGTTATCGAAGGCACCATCAATAAAGTCTCCGTAGCTATTATTCTCCGGCGTCTCCTCTATCGCGTCCAACAAATAGTAGCAGTTCTGAACTTTGAACTTTTCTTTCTGAGCTGGCGTCAACTGTAGTTGCTCTAACGATACAGCACTAGTACACACTAGGAAAACATTTCTTGGCAACGACATCGGCAGCCAAGATAAACCCGTCACTATATCACACTCCAAAGGATTCACTCTATGAACATTATCGATAAATATCAACAAAATCTCGTTTTCCATCTCTTCGCATTTTCTAAGCAAACTTTGGAACCAATTGTTAATATAAAGAGGATCAAAACTCGCGTCTTTTGGCAAGTAACCTTCGGGAATGTTTAAAATTATCGATATTTGTTGACACATCACTCGTAGCAGTTCCAAGTTATAGGCCGATCTCGGTGTGGAAGCAGAAAATCTTACTATCCTCAAAACAGGCTTCGGGAAAATTTCCTCGCATTTGAAGTAAAGGTGTGTCAGTAAGGTGCTTTTTCCTGAAGCATCCGGGCCATATATTAAAGCCGGTGGATGCCGCGTTCGATTTTCGTAATTTTCCTTAGCGTTATTTAAAATACTTTTGGCTGCTTCTTCAATTTGCTTAACGTTAACCTTATACAAACGATTATGTTCTATACATATCCTAAGATGAGTGATGTGTTCCAGAAATACTTCCTGAAAGTTGAAAGGAAAACCAATAAATTATTCATGCGAGGAAAGTTGTCACATGAAGGCAGTTAAGTTTGTTCGAAATTTGAGACTTTAAACTTGTGAGTCTGTTATTTGATGTCTTCTTTCAGAATTTATATGAGTATTTGTTCTGGAAGTTACTTTAAATTTTGATGGGTTGGATTTGGCAGAATATTCAATCGTGTTAAAATTACCTGTACAGTCTTTTTTCTTCCCTTCCCCTGATCGGGTTCGGTGCTAAGGCTCTCGTCGATCAATGCACTGATCACAACTTGTACCTTCTCCCTGAAAGGAGCTAACTGCTCTTCGTTATCAGATGCTCCGTCAGTTCTTGACGAATCTGCTGACAGTGACCTATGGAGAGGACATCACATATTTTGAAAGAAATATAGTAAAAAAACGTTCTCTAGTAAGGTCAAGACAGATTTGAAAACCTCCGGGCATTCACTGGAATATAATAAATTGTATCCACAGTTCTGCAACTTTATCTAAGAAATTGGGAATAACGCTTGCCAAAAATTGTTATCGAGTGCCCCGCATTTGAAAACGTAGTACGAAAACTTGTTGGAATAATTTTTTCAGTTGGTTTTTTTAATATTTGCAGGCAGTCCAGGGCAGCTATGCCATTCTTAAAAAACGGGCTAAACACTCGTTTATTTCTCTTGAACAGGAATGGTCTGCGCCTGGTGACAGGGACCATCACAGGGCACTACTCGCTAAATTAATATTACTTCCATAGAGTGTACATACAACGGACTGTCCTCTACGTAAGGCTTACTGAGGAAACCGTTGCGCATGTGCTCTTTGAAAGCACAGGCGTAATTCAGATTACGACATAAACCCTCGATACACAGATGTTCTTTACAGACCAGGAGACGTAATCAATTTTTTGAGGGGGTGGGTTGGTTGGAATAACCGCCACCTGAGGGACTAAGTGTGGACACTAAACCCTCCAACTTAAAACAAAGAACAACATACTGGTAACTATCTAAAGCTTCTATACTTTCTTAATTGCTTTCAAGTTCTACGTAAATTCATTCACCTTCATTTAACGTTAAAAGCTTTTTGCAGAGATAGGACAAAAAATTGATCTTAATGAATGTACAATTTGAAAGCCTCAAACTCAATTATTTAATTAACTTTTGCATTAATGATAATGGTTCAGTCAGTTCAATCTTCTACGTCTCGAGCTATTAAATAAAATAATGTTAAACTAAACTATGCTGTATAATAATGGGTTTGAGTAAAATGTTCAATGCAATTTAATTTTAGTGAACTTGAAATTCATTCAATATATTGTGATAATTGTCCTCTTGATGTAATTGTACCGTGTGGTGCCGGACGTAAAGAATACCACCACCCCATTTCTTTCCGTGGGTGTCGTAAAAGGCGACTAAGGGACTTACTAGAGAATGGGCAGCAGTGTTCTCTATGCATTTTACCACCATACTGCGATCGCCAACCCGCCTGCCAAGCGTGGCGATTATGGCAAAGCCCCCCAAATTGGGGGGAGCCTAAGTCCAGCACTGGAAGTCTTACGGCTGACATGGTGATGATGATGTTATCCTCTTGATGACTTATCCCTAAATTAATTGAATGTTTCTGTACCTATTTTCGTTTTGTACCTTTTGTAAAACTAAAGTTAGTAAATTAAATAATGGTGCCGATTCTGTTGTACACCGAACTAAACTAACTAAACTATCTCTAAAATTCCTTTGGCTACGAGAATTTTAACGCTATTCTGCAAGAAAAAATCTCTAAATTTAAAAATTATTTTGACACGACTAAAAACGAATTTGACAATCAACGTGGTTTTTTTTTTCTTTTGGTTTCGGAACGTGGTACTTGTGTCCGCTACGCAATGAATTTTTTAGAGACGAAGGCTCGCGCAAGGGGGCCTGGACGTGTTTTATATGGAATTTTTCACTTTTTGTTTGAAAAAAAAATATATTACCCACGTGTTGAGATTTAAATATTCCGGGGTTTCATAAAGGGAGTCAAAAATTTCATTATTTTTGCGATAGGACACGCCATTTTCGAGATATAAGCAAAAGAAAAAATAAAAAATACAGCACTGTTTTTGCACGTGAAGGCGAGGCGGTGGTGTGAATTTTTGTTCATGACCACTAGTTTTATTCCGCACCTTTTTAATCGCGATTATAAATAGTCAGAATTAGTCAAAATAAATTATTAAGTATAGTCAAAATTTTTGGTGAAAACCGGCTAACTCAGAATAGCAAAATTGTCATTTTCACTAAACTAATAACTCAGTGCAATCTTAGTGCTGTCAAACTAAAATATAGTTAAGTTGTGTCATTTTAGTCTATTTCAGAATAAGAAATCGTCGTTTGACAGGAATAAACCAAATTTTAGTGATTTTTAGTTTAGTTTAGAGATTTTTTTACAACAGAATCGGCACCAATATCTTCCAAAGACTTGTAATTTTTTTCTGTATTTTTAAATTTGTTTTTATGACTGTTTGCGTTACGGTTCTACTCAACATCCATAATAGTGCCTCAATCGTTTTACTGACATACAAAATGAGACTGCACTTAAATGAATTCACCGAAATACATAAGAAATACACACATTTCATGAAAAATAAACTATTTATAGGCGAGATTTTTGTATTTCTCGAGGAAAATATTTTTTCTTTTATCCTCTTTGACATAACTTGACTCATAATATGTATGTCGAATAGAACCTTAACTGCCACAGGGACTGACAATACAAAAAGACAGGAAAACCTTTTGTTAGATTGTCTTTTGTTATCGTAATCAGAAGCGAAAAGCCAGCATAGTCACACAGACAAGGTCAAAGTTCTTGAGGAATTTATCGTGAATGTTAAGGAAAACATCTTTCATAGAACTAATTTCCTAAGAACAATTTTCCAACTAACCAAATGTGAAAGGAAAATTTAACCATTTCTATTGTTATTAAGTAATTCATCAGCAGAATATTAATGTTCTCACTGCTGGGCGACCGAGAGGAACTCGGTGAGAGAGAATGGGCCAAAATGCAGGTTGGTATAATGTCACATGTCTTCGAATTCTAAGATATTCCTCACGATGTTTTGTTTACCATTTTTGAGAGCAGTGGTGAAGAAATAATTTACACAAAGTAAAGTGCCTGCTTAGGTTCGAACCCGCGACCTACACTCGTAAGTCACGGCCATTACCACTGCTCTCATTAAGTAGGTAATTGTTTTATCATAATTGACACATATTTAATAGACAATATAAAACAGCCCTGGCAAAACGTATTTTTATTCAAGGAATCACTTTAAATAATTGTATAGAGTTTGAGAAGTTCTCAACTTTCGTTGTTCAATTCCGAAATCGGGTGTTAGTTTTCGGTGTTTTAGTTATACGTCTAAGATTAACAACACAAGCCATAAGAACTTATACTGTTACTTGATAAGTTCAGTTTGTTAACCTGGAAGTAAATAATAGGTATAATGTTTTGGTATATGAATGGGTACTTACTCCAACGTAATGATGTGTGTCTCAGGCAACGCATCTTCCATTTTTCTTCTTAGCTCTTTTAACCTAGTGTGTGCCAGCACTGTTAATTTGGAGTCATCTGGTTCCAGGTCTGGTAGCTCTCTTACTACGGCGACCACCCCTTTAGGATGATTGCTGCTTGTAAGGAGATCTGAAAAGTGATATTAGGTTAGTTTTGAAGGCAATAAATATTCTCTGTGTGAGTTAAGTATTGAATGTACTTCAATCAATCTACCTGGACTTATCCCACATTATGTTAGGGTCGGCTTCCAGTATAACTGGATGCAGCTGTATACCAGTAATTTATATGGACCGACTGCCCGTTTAACACCACCCCATTTCTTCCCGTGGGTGTCGTAAAAGGCGACTAAGAGACTTACTAGAGAATGGGCAGCAGCGTTCTCTATGTATTTTACCACCATACTGCGATCGCCAACACGCCTGCCAAGCGTGGCGATAATGGCAAAGCCCCCTAAATTGGGGGAGGCCAAAGTCCAGCAGTTGACGTCTTACGGCTGAAATGATGATGATGATGATTGCCTGTTTGAGCTCCAAGATCCAGGTATTGGATAACATGATAGCCCTTGGTAAGATTGGCTATCAAACTTGGACTACTGATTAATGCAAAAGACTGGCTTAGATCCACAAACGACAGGCGGGACCAACGACTTAACGTGTTTTCAGAGGCACGGAGGGGTCTCGATATGTAATGTATGATGGTCACCCATCCAAGTACCGACCGCGACAAGCGTAGCTTAACCTTCGATCGACCCATACGACTGTCATTATTTAGCCGAGGTCCCCTCCGATATAGGTACACAATAATATACTGAATAGAATTTAGACTTTTATTGGAGTTCGTGAGTTGAATACTCTGCCCGCGACTACGTCCTCGTCAAATTTTTGCTCCCGTGAACCTTCGCATCGAATTGCCTGCCAGTTTTCGTCCATTTTTTGTTGCTCCGCTCCTATTTGTCGTAGCGTGATGTTATATAGCCTATAGCCTTCCTCAATAAATAGGCTACCCAACACAAAAATAATTTTTCAATTCGGACCAGCAGTTTCGGAGCCTATTCATTACAAACAAACAATATACTACCTAGGTAATTTTAAAGTTACAGTTAAGTTAAATCTTTAATTAAAACAATCGCAAAAAAATATTTGACGTTTTACCTATATGCAAACAACGATTATTTATTTGATTACAATATGAATTCAAATTTTAGTATAAAAACAAATTCAAAAATCATTCGATTTGACCCCATTAACACCTGACACCATTAAAAGACAGACACAAAAACGACCTTATCGTCCTTTGTAAATAACATTTACATCCCGCTGCGCAAAATAATACCATTGTTTTCAATAGCACTAGTGGAAACTAAAAGTTGGATAAAAACATTTCCTATACAGAGTCTGTAGCGAGTACAAACAACAAAAAAGTTGGATATTCTGGCAACATAATTTTTATTGTATCGTGTTAAAATATGCTGATTTTTACATTTTGATCGCGTATGTATTGCAATGATAAAGGGAACAGCTTTTCATATAGTATTAGGGTTGGTCTCGTGGTAAATATGGTATTGTTTACTCGTATTTCTACAAGTAATACAGTCTATTGAAGTATTCTTCTTATTTAACCTAAGTTTTTGTATTGACATCTTTGTATTACCTAAGCATTTTTATGTGAACTCAGGGACAATTCTCGTAATTTTAATAACGTCCACAGTCTGATCTCAGTCTCAATCTGTCAAAAATACCCCGACTTTCCATACATTTTTGACATTTGAGTGTCGCGGAGATGAGACTGCGACTAGATTTTGAACGTATTTTAACCGAATTCAAAAAAAGGAGGAGGTTATCAATTCAGCTGTATTCTTTTTTCTTTTATGTTTGTTACCTCATAACTTTTGACTGGGTGAACTGATTTTAATTTATTATTTTTTTATTTGAAAACTGGTCCTTCCCGAATGGTCCCATTTTGGACAATGGGATCCATGTGAAAACCATATAAGTCTTAAATTTGCAGTAAGTATTTGCGCGACAAATTAACGAATAACGGGATAAGATTAGCGCGGGGTATCTATCATAACTAAAAAGTTAAAAATAAAAACTTTTTACAAAAGAATAACAACCGACTTCTTAAAAAAAAACATTACAAAATTAAAAATAATTGTAAAAAGTTTTTTATAATTACGAGAATATACCTTCTGATCAGGTGTTGACTTATATGACACAATTTTTGTTATATACTAGGTGCTGTTTCGACCCTCACGAAGTCTATTTCGTTTTATAAATGAATACATTTCTTAAACTAAGACAAACTCAAACGATCTGCAACTTTTTAGTTCATATATAACACGAAAGAACATCAATTATTTGACCCAGGAGTGGAAGAGAATGGAATAAAGTTTTTCAGACTTGGATCAAAAATGTGGTCTAGTTAGCTGCCTGCATACTTATCCGTTTTGTTGACTGTATTCTCGTTATACCTAGTATCGCTAACAAATAAACAATGACGGGATTTTGTACCGGACTGCTGTATCCGCGTAATTGGCTCGTAGCAACGAACCAAGAAAGCCTTTATGCCATAAATATCGATGCATAAGCCGATTGGAGTAATTGTGTTGTTCATTCTGTTGGTACTCCGTTGTACAACATCGCAAACCTTCTTTTTGTCAGAAACTACACATATTTTAAACTAGCTTCCACCCGTGGCTTTGTCCGTGTGGTATGTTGATAAAAGTAGCCTCTCCTTCCTCAGGGTTTAAAGTATACCCTTACCAAATTTTCCTTAAAATTTGTCTAGTCATTTTGGAGATTAGCCGAAACCAACAGACAAACAGAAACACAGAGAAACATTATGAAACTTGTTTTTTTGTTACAACTGCCGTATATACTTTAGTATGCTTTTAGTAAAATGCTGTTATTTTGACATTACAAACAGACACTTCAATTTTTTTATTTTTGTATCTAGATGTATAGATTCAAAGGGGTAATTGTATAATGCTCTATCAGTACGAATCGCTTTCATTTTGACAGTTCGTCAACATTCATGACGTTGTTTACGTCGCCAACCAAACATTTTTTCGAACATATAAAGTATGGACTAGCAATAAACTTCAAAATGATTTATATTCTGACGAATAGTGTGTTACGCAATTAGGTTGTAGAATAACTTCATAAAAATGTACTAATGAAACTAAATGCAATAAAGGTTTTGTTTCATAAAATATTATTCTAATAGGATGATGAATAGAAACTTAAGGTATGTACTCAATTAACAAATAACTATTCACCATTCCCTTGCCCTTAATCGCAATGTAACTTTATATTATTATCCATTTTAGTCGTCATCATAAAATCTTTTACATAGTCCATTCATTATTTCTGATATTGCCTTACTCTTAACAAACTCATTAAAAAACATTGTTGGTTTTTTATAACGGAGCAGATTTAAAACTTCCTTATTTTCGAATTTCCTTAAGTTTTACAAAATAAGAAGTTTTTAACCAATAATAATTTCTAACTTCCTGGAGAACATAATTGATAGGCGTAACCTATAATACTGAGCTGTGATAATTAATTTCCCGAACATTCATTGTTCTTGTTTTCTGTTCACAGGTCAGTATTGTTTTCCTTGTGTTGAATTTCTGTTTTAATTAGATTTATAATTGATGCTAGCTTATGAATGGTGTTAAAGATCCTTATGTGATCTTTCTAAACAACTCCTTATTTAAGCAAGCAACATACTTAATAAGTTTTTAGTGCCGTGCATGATGTTTTTCACCGCAATACACCTTTTCATTTGATGATGCGTGAGAAGATAATAATTAAATTTATCGTTAACTGTGAAATCAATAGTAATGATCCTTTGTTAACAACATATTGCATATTATTCATACTGTGTTTGATGAAATTACTAATTAATTCTGACATCAAATTTATTTGACATGACATTTGATTCATTTCGCAGTAGTTAGTATAGGTCAGGTCAATTTCTACGTAATGAATTGTTACTTTAATTTAGATGTCTATTTTGACATTACCGATCTTTTGAGTGATTTTTAATAACGTTACATTTTTATTTCATCTTGTGTATTGCTATGCAAAATATTATTTATAATGATTAATTCATTATAAATAACTAGCTGACCCGACAGACGTTGTTCTGTCTCTTTGATGATATTTGAGCACACATTCTGTCAATTCTATGTCAAATGTCATAATGTTACATTAAAAAAGTTTACATTGTCCTATTATATGGTTGTTAAGTATTCTTAAATAAGTGTTCTTAAATTTTCTAATTTTACGCGCAATTTTTTTTTTTCTTTCATAAGAACCTTCTCCTGACAATTACAAACACAACAAAAAAAGAAAAAGTGAAATCGGTCCAGCCGTTCACGCGTGATGGCGTGACCAAGGGAAATAGGGATTCATTTTTATATATATAGATTTTGCACGCCTTAATTGGAAAGACATAATGAACTGCGCATCTACTCAATATCGTTAAATAGATTTATCTGTGTTCAGCAATAAATAAATTGTAAAACCTAAAGAAAAATTCCCGTCGCCTTTTAAGAAAAAGCTTGATAAAATCTTAGATATTCTCGCAAAAACGTGAAATGGCTCTGATTGTAGCACTTGGCGTTCTGTAGTTTCTGCCTGCCACCATTAGGGGTGTGTTTGTGCACTTATGTATTAAAAAAAGTGTTTTTTACCTAAGGCTAATTGGCATTGTAATTCGATGGGACTTCGGAGTAGATCGCCTACTTCAGCGCCATTCTCTAGGGCTTCAAGCACAGTAGCGTTGAACGCCTTTTGCACCTCGAACAGTCGACTCCGCTGTTCTTCACGATCCATCAAATCGCTGAACCTGTGGAAGAATACAGGTGTTAATGACATAGGTAGATATAATCAAGAAAACTAATTGTAAAGCAAATTGACAGCCCACGATAATTTTGCCGTATTACAGACGTCGTCGCAGGCAGATTGTATGATTCGTCATTATATATACGGCGCCGTCCGTTTGCATACTGTCGTCGTTATGTATAAATGCCTATGTAAAATTGATGGGGCTTCACATCGCATCCATTTCGTCAAGAGTAAGATATTAGAATAACCATGATATTAACAAGTTTGGTAGTACTACGTAGAAATTAGCAGTAAACTAAATAGAAGTGAGTCATAGCAAATATTTAAATGGATAATTAAATAAATATTAAGCAGTAAAATGGTTTATCGAATCGGGAGTTACAAATTTGGAAGAGAACTTAAGAAATCTAATTTGAAAGTGGTGCTCACCAGCCACTGCCGAAGCAGCGCTCGCTTCGCTCGCTCGCCTAACGCGCTGTTGGTCATGTTCTAACCGGATGATTACGACGTTGGACGATTTACGGTGATAGAATCATCAATTGCGTTTCAAGGAATATTACCTATTGCTTAGTCGATATACATTTTGCTTTCGGCATTATACATAATGGCAACAGTATGCAAACGGACGGCACCGTAGGGGGTTAATGAAGTAGGTATATGACAAATTATTTTTCCCGAATTTTTAAGCAAATTGACTACAAACTGTAATGGTAAAATCATTTTAGTTTGTAGTAAATTTTCTTAACCATTAATTTCCGTGGCAATTAAATAATTGTAAGTAGGTACCTATATTTTTTGCCTAAATAGGCAAAAAATATACTTAGAAGATCTGTAGAAGTTACCTCCTTGACTTAACTACAAAAAGCGCAATATTACAGTCACATTGACGTCTTGAATCTGAAAGCCCATTCTCGTAATTGAAAACGTTCAAAATGTACTCGCAGTTACCTCGATGACACGCGTCCAAACTTGTCGGAAATGAATAGAAACTCGAGGTATTTTGGACAGATTGAGGTTGAGATCAAACTACAAATGTTCGTAAAATTACGAGAATTGTCCATCTTTCTCTGTCTAGTTCTTCGATTATTACAATAAATAAATACCCTCTTGATTGCAACGTAGGGTGACGTAGGTATGCGGTATGCTGTAAGTATTGTCTCTTTTTTACCCTTAATACCTATTTAGAATAGAGATCCTTTCATGTTTTCGTAGGTGTCATAAACCTGAAATATGACTAAAACTTTCAGAAAGATATTATTTCAAAGTTTATGACAATGCGCAAGGGAGTTCTTAGTTCTTACAGTTACATTCCCACGTAGCTATAGACTTACATGTGAACTTATCATCGGGCTATATACGTGTCGTGAGTGACAAAACAATAGCACCTATTGTTATTTTGATGTAAATAGGAGTTGCTTACAAATATTTAAGTATGAAATTTCATTGTAGTGGTTAGTCTTCTTAACAATGACTGGTTTCTATTAAATCTTCGGGTCACTTGAGTTGATATTGTCCTGGAAACTTTGCCAAGGAAAATAGTTTATCATTATACAAAGACTTAGCGACAAGGCTCATTATTTCTCTAGCATTATTTTTTGCAGAAATAGTGAGCTTTGTCGTGAATCTAATATAGAAACAAAAGAAAGCAACTAGAGCACCTATTGTGAGAAGAAAATCCCTTATTATCGCATTTATTTTTATCCTCTTTTGTTCCACTAAAGTACCTATAAGGCTACGTGAGCAGGTCTTCAGAATGGTCCATTTCCCCGCGTCTATTGCTTCTTTTTACCCTCATATTTTGGGTTCCCTTGTCGCCGCAATAAAATATAACCTGTGGGAGCCACTTGAAGGTGTAGCAATATTTATGTGGACGGATCCCTCCGGGTTGGACAATAAATTATATATTTTACGATACCGCTGAGTAATCGGACCTTGTGTTAAGGTACCGATCGTAAATTGTTACGACCTAAATAGATGAACACGATAAAGGATGATTCAAACTTCCTCTGTAAATTATAGAATAGCAAGTCAACGAACAATAAGTTGTAGAGTACAATTGAAAGTTTTTGATTAAAATTACTAATAGTAAACGTTCATTTAAAAATGGTTTGCGAGGGTTGAACTTAGTTTTAAGTTGTATTCAAAGGTATCTTGAGAAAGGAGTAGGTAGTACAGCACAGTAATGTAAAATATGTTATTTTTCCCAAACGGTTTTTCATTGCAAAATTTTAATGAGATATTAAAACTACCTACATCCGTATACAGAATTGTAGCCATTTATTCTGGCTTTCCAGTAATTATTAATATTTAATCGTTGAAACTCGTTCATCAACGGGCTTTAAATTTGCTCATTACTCGTATCTTTTTGTCGATATTTATCGCCCAATTATTGCACTTATAACTGTCTACTGAACTGTGACGTTATAATTAGTAGGTTTTTAAATCGAAAGAGCTTAATTATCCCAAATTAAGCGTTTCCAAATATAACCGTTATTAATCAGGTCCTAAATCACCTGCTGGAGTTTGTGTATCCGATGTACATACACCTATAATTTGGGAGTTTTTAAGTCTTGAATGATCATGACACCAAGGAAAGCGTAGGTATATCATAATCGACCAAATCGTCACTTACTGGCCAATCACCAAGAGAAATATAGGCAAAACTAGACAAATTCTACAGCATCTTTATACTCTAGTAGCACATGAGACGACGCTGTGGCGTATTTGTTTGTGTTGATATTATCCCTCGCCGGGTCGTCGCGCTGGTGATTTCAAACATTTCACGGTCGCAGATTTTGACAACGCTAGCGACAAATGGGCTGTCTAAAATCTGTGTTTAGACGAGAAATTTTGTAATCTCCGGGGAGCCACCAGCGAGTTAAGTCACTAAGTGGGTACCTAGCATAATAGTATTAGTCTTTTCAATCCATAAATGGACACCAGGAGAGAGGCTTGACTTATTTTGGAGTTCATAAGCAAAATGCTTCCTTTGCAAATTATTTTATTTTTTTAATTTGGACTGTATGAAATGTTGAGCATTGTTTTTGACAAATAACATTATCTATGAATCGGCTTCACCCATCAAGACTTATAGGCCAGTATGGAGTAAATGGGTACTGTGGTGCAGTCAAACTAAACTGCCGTACCTCGACTACTCTTGCCGATGTAGCTCGGTACTTCGCAAAAATTTTCTCCATGATCCATTACCTTAGTGATCTTGTTCACAAATCAGTTATGCCATCAGTTTGTGAAACTTTACAAAGTAAAGTTCCTATTTACTTACCACTTGTCCTCTCCCTCGAGGTGGTAGTTACCATCGCCGTTCAGCCTGTAGCAAGCCCGAACAAGGGCCGACTGGGCAGAGTCCACCTTGACCAGGTCATCGAAGATAGCTTCCGGGATCTTGAAGGGAAGAACGGGGTTGTATGCTGATGCATCGCCGCCGATGAGGCACTAGAGAAAAAAAAAAGGGTTTTGTTGTAATTATTTATTTATTCTTTAATTAAAACGTTTTACAACCAATTACAGAAATTAAAGACACTGTAAGTAACACGTGCACACAAAATAAAACAAAATAATATTTAAAAAAAATACGTTAACAACACTTTCATACATCCCTCTCGCAGTACTTCTTACATGCCGAAAAATCTTCGACCATTCGTCCGCAAACAGATCGTTTGTTAGATTAGTGTCCAAGAAATAATTAAGCACAGCCAGAGTACGTGGTACTGGGGACTTAGCACGCGCAACGGTGCGACATGGAGGCACAGCAAATAGCCTGTGCTTTCTACCGCGGCAGTAATTGTCTGGGACAAAAAAGCAAGCCAGCACAGCATGCAGATCAGGCGCGTCAATAGTGCCACGGAGCGTCTTACAGGCTATGGTGAGCCTGTAAGACGTTGTTGTTGTTGTATTTGAAGGCAGACTTAAAGCTGCGCCTTAGGATAATCACAGACGCTTATGAATCTGACAATTGTTCTAGTACCAAAATGAATCCGTTTTAGAAAATGTTAAGAATGTCGAATGACGACATTAAATCTGGATAACCTAAGTTTGTTTTGCCATTGTTTCTCAGAGGTGCAAGACAGGAGATATCGTCTATGTTTAGATTCTTTTTTAATATGTCGTGTAAAAGCGTTTCTGAAAGACTATTTACAGAATAAACAATTTTATTTCTATTGGTGTCCGCTTTCAGTCTAAATAACAATTATGGACTTTGTTTGAATAAATAATAATAATAAGTGACTCTAGAGCTACGCGACCAAAACCAGCCGTACCAGCTTGGCAGTGCAGAATTGAGCGTCGTATTAGTGGGGCCAGAGCGCTTATCGGCAAACTAATCTGCTTCAGGGAGGGCAACACTCGCCCTAGAGTGATGCGCTTTGTGAGACGGGCGTTCTCAGGGACTGATACCAGCCCTCAGGATTTTATGTCCCATGTCACAGAGCGCATAGACTTCCTGAAGCAGAAAGTTTATGCATGGGCAAGCCGTATTCGTAGGTATAAGCGGCGAGTGGACCGATACACTCAGAATCGTGCTTTCCAGAGTGATGAAAGGTGGGTTTATAGGGCTTGGGAGCGACCGATCCAAGGCGTGGCTGACACGCATCTGCCGGATAATGACGCCATGTGTTCTTTTTGGCGCAGTATCTGGCCGGTGCCTGTCAGTCACACCGAAGGTGATTGGGCTAGAGAAGTCGAACGAGCCTGCGATCCTATACCAGAAATGGGGGCTATTACTATCTGCCCCCAAGATGTTGCTCGTGCAGTCCGTCCGTTGCCTAACTGGAAGTCTCCAGGACCGGACGGACTGCACAACTTCTGGATAAAATGGTTTGTAGGATCGCATGCTCGCTTGGCGGCTCAGTACCAGACTGCTTTGGAGTCTGGTTCGCTACCCCAGTTCCTTACAACAGGAGTTACCCACCTGCTCCATAAATCAGGTAGCACCGCGGAACCCAAAAATTATAGGCCGATCACGTGTTTACCGACGGTCTATAAAGTCCTCACATCCATTTTGAGAGCTAAAATTTACAATCATATAGACGCTAACTCCATCATGTCTGTCTCTCAAAATGGATGTAGGAACGGGTCCCGCGGTACTAAGGAGCTGCTCCTCATTGATATGGCCATTAGCCAACAGGTTCGTCGTTCCCGAAAGGATCTGTCGACATGTTGGATAGATTACAAGAAGGCCTATGACTCGGTGCCACATACATGGCTCATGAGGGTGCTGGAGTTGTATAAAGTAGATGCAACTCTGCGCGCCTTCCTGATATCATGTATGGGGCAATGGAGAACGGTCCTTCGCTATCCAGGATGTCGAAATATCCAGAGGAATAGCGAGCCGATAAGGATCGAGCGTGGCATATTCCAGGGCGATAGTTTGAGTCCACTTTGGTTCTGCCTAGCTCTGAATCCTCTGAGCACACTGCTTGAGGATTCAGGTATAGGTTATCGGTTGAGAAGAGGTGGTCAGGTTATATCTCACCTCCTGTACATGGATGACCTTAAACTCTTTGCCCACAACAATTTGCAACTGATGGAACTACTGAAGGTAACTGAAACCTTCAGTAGCGCCATCAGGATGGAATTTGGTGTGGACAAATGTGCAGTCATGCATGTAAAGCGAGGGGAGATTGTGGAGTCCGTGGGAACCCAACTCTCGGATTCCACAAACTTTCGAGCCCTCTCCACATCCGAAACCTATAAGTATTTGGGTATGTCGGAAGCTTTGGGAATCAATGTTACTGACATGAAGCAATCGTTGAAGGAGCGCTTCTTTGGCCGCCTGAAGAAAGTATTTAATAGTCTTCTCTCAGGCGGAAACAAGGTGCGCGCCTTCAACGGTTGGGTCATGTCAGTTTTGATGTACTCTTTCGGCATACTCAAATGGACTCAGACCGAACTCGACGCCCTGGATAGGAGGGTCCGTACGCTGCTGACTGCATATCGAATGCATCACCCACGGTCATCGGTTATGAGGCTGTATATCCCGCGAAAGTGTGGAGGTCGAGGCTTTTTAAACGCTAAGACTCTCCACAATCGCGAGATATGCAGTCTCAGGGAATATTTCCTGGAAGCCGACGTGGGGATGCATCGAGATGTGGTCGCTGTGGACAAGGGCCTCACCCCGCTCTCCTTGGCTAACAGGAACTGGCGCAAGCCTGTAGTACTTGACACTAATGACCGCATGGAGGTATGGCAGAGTAAGGAGCTCCACGGACGCTTTTTCCGGGCCCTACACGGACCCGACGTAGATTTTCTAGCGTCCGTAGCCTGGCTGCGTTTCGGTGATCTATTTGGAGAAACCGAAGGTTTTGTCTGTGCAATTATGGACGAAGTTATGTTGACGAACAACTACCGGAGATTCATTGTAAAAGACGGCACGGTGGACATCTGTCGGGCATGCCACCGTCCAGGGGAATCAATTAGACACATTATCTCCGGGTGTTCTCGTCTAGCTAACGAAGAGTACTTGCATAGACACAATCTTGTAGCCAGGATTATCCACCAGCAACTTGCTCTGAAATACAACCTTGTGGAATCGGAAGTGCCGTACTACAGGTATGTGCCCGACCCAGTTCTTGAAAATGGCCATATCACATTGTACTGGGATCGATCCATCATCACTGACAGGACTGTTGTTTCCAATAAGCCTGACATCGTGGTGGTGGATCGACTAGAACGGCGCACAATGATTGTTGACATAACGGTCCCGCATGACGAGAACCTCGTGAAAGCCGAGAAAGATAAACAAATCAAGTATCTAGACTTGGCTCGCGAGGTTGTCGACATGTGGGATGTGGACTCAGCGATTATTGTGCCGATAGTCGTCACAGCCAATGGGTTGATAGCCAAGAGCCTCGACCAACACCTGAAGAGGCTCTCGTTAAGCAGTTGGGTCAAGGGCTTGATTCAGAAAGCGGTACTTCTGGACACGGCTCGAATTGTCAGGAGGTTCCTCTCTCTGGAGCCCTGACCGCCGGTAGCTTGGACCTTGTTCCTGATACCGGTGGGCTACTATTTTTTATATTTTTAAATGTTTTGATAATTTTTGTTATTTTAATACTTAAAAATATAATTTATATGTTTGTAAAATGGAATAAAGGATATAATAATAATAATAAATGGCTGCAACTGAATACCAGTATTTTACATGGAGTGACTGTCTATCTGACTTCCACAGCCCGTTACTGGAACACGTCTTCCTTTGGTAAGACTATCAGGCTTGTGACTACCCATGACAATGACTGTCACAGATTTACAGATAACAGCCGGGAAGAGGGCATATGCAATGGATGGTCACCCATCCACGAACCGACCTCGGTAAGCGTAGCTTAACCTTCGATCGACCCATGCAGTTGTTCTTACTTAGCGTCCTCTAATAGAATAAAGAAGATTTATTAATAGTTCCTCTAAAAACTTCGATTTTCATGAATGTATGACATTCATAGAACCTTTGCATGACATTAATAAGGCCTTTACCTAGCCCATGATGTGTCTGCAAAAAATTCTTAAAAAGAATCTTAAAAGCTTTCTTTTGATAAAACGTTTAATTTTCACTTTCAGTATAAGTTTTTAATTGTTCGGAGCACTTTGCAATTTAAAAAGAATTGTGTAAAATTTCTAAGTAGAACGAGCCAGCACTAAGTTCAAATTACCCATTCCAATTAAAAATAATTACTGGGTAGAACCATCAATATTGTGTGAGTTTAATGATTGCTTTACTAGGTTTTTTTTTCAAACTCCAACTCTAAAATAAGGTGCTTCATTTTAATTGTTCTTAGAGATAATTTATGAAATATTTTCCAATTTATATGAAAACTCATAGGAATATAGAAATCTTAATATTTTTGTCCAATCTTGTACCTGTTTTAATAATCCAAGTTTTTCCTGGAGTGCATATTGTTAGATACCTATTGTTAAAAAATAATACTGTGAATACTTGCATGAGAGTGAAATCATTTTTCATTTCCCTCCAAAAATAAAACCAATACAAAACATAATCATGACCTGTCAATTGGCTTGTTTTCATTTGTGAAGCAGAGGTATTGAAACCAAACAGCCTTTTGCCTATACCCGCGGGGTAAATACGTTACACATATTAAAATAATGAGAATTGATCGCATTGTCTATAATTTTGAAAGCTAGTCACGTTCATAATTTTTCAAACTTGCTTTTAGCAATGGAACAGGAATTTCTTTCAAAACTGTGTGAAGCAATTAGAGTGCTGGTATAAACAAAATTATTAATTTTATCTTTTTTTTGTGCTAGATATTTGAGCAAAATAATTAATTAATTCCATTTTATCTTTTTAATTTAACCGTATCCAAATATGCATCAAAGATTCAGAAAAATATTTATTTTTAAATTTGGAACGCAATGTTCTAAAATTGAGTTTAATACGAAGGAAAAAAACGTACTTGGTCTACCAAGTAGTTAGAATTTTTATTATTTTTCCTTTTCACTTACCAGGAAATAACCGGCTTTCGATGTATGGTTGCAGCATTCTATTTCTTCAAGGTAGTGGTGAAGTAATGCTGGATTGGCTTCGTCTCCACCGTCGGTACCATAGTGCATGTCCACGAACTCGATCTACGAAGGGAGAAAAACTTTATAAATAAATTGTGAAAAATAGCTGTCTGTGACCTTACAGCTCCATTTCTTCAAATCTAACCTTGAAAATTTAAGTGAATTGACCTGTCAATAGTATCCAGTTCGCTGGAATGACAATAGACTCGTTTTTTTATCAGGATTCAGGACTAAGTACTCGGGTGAGTGATATCAGTTTATTTGAAATGAATCTAGCAAATAGGTACTAGCTTCTTACATTTTATTTATTTTCCATTCCCATACGTGTTTAGGTAAATGAGTTTTTTTTAATGGTCACATTATTTTAAATTTGAATAAAGAGTTTAAATCAGTTCTTCTAAACAGTTTGAAGATTTGATATAATCTGTGATTCGCTGACAATAAAATTTGAATTAAGAATTTTGAAAAAGAATACAAATTAATGTGCA
Source organism: Aporophyla nigra (assembly GCA_947507805.1). Classification (NCBI taxonomy): domain Eukaryota; kingdom Metazoa; phylum Arthropoda; class Insecta; order Lepidoptera; family Noctuidae; genus Aporophyla; species Aporophyla nigra. Next base: position 9,614,911 of record OX382295.1, read on the forward strand.
ACTATTTCCGTAGTAGTTCCGCTCAAGTAGTTTTTTTTTTTTTTTTTAATTAAACCAGAACATAGTTCTAGTTTCTTTCCACCAACAACATCTGAAATGCACATTCACCATTATTTGATACCACAAAGCTAATCTTACAGTTAACAAACCTCTTTTCATTTACCGACTTAACACCCAACTACATTAAATCCTCTCTTAAGTGTTGCACATTTGAAGAAAGCCTTTAAACCGAAGCGGTACGAAGTTTCTTTGGCTCAAGTATAAACCGCATCCTACATAGGTTTCTACTTAACTTATTTTAAAGAGTGGTTACGTAGCGTTTAAGTTTTATTGATTGCGTTTTAGATCGTTTTCTGTGGTATTCTTCCTTTTGAATTTTGAGAATGAAGCTTTCTGAATATGGGACTAAATTATATTATCACTTTATTGTCTCTTTATGGTTTTTCTTGTTTTTATAGTGAAATTGACAACCTTCTCAAGAGACTATACAATAGATAGGTGTGACTTATTAGGATTGAAAAAATATAACAAAACAGAAATCGAATTTCAAGAAATCTAACACCGTCACATCAAAATATGTTTCATAGACAAAATACAATAAGTACCCAAAGAAATTCTAATTCTTGTAATCAAATAGTTGGGTATTGGAATTTGTTTGACTACCAATACATTGGTACTTCCACGAATAATCACATCATGTTCCTCACATATAATCCGGAGATCGCACTCAATTAAAACAGTTCGCTCCGATCTCAACAGTATCAATTATGTGGGTCGCATTCATTCGCCGTCCAAGTTTCAGATGCAGTCGAACGTACGTTAATGGCGCCCGCGGCGTACCTACTCCATTTGAGTTTTGTCGGAGCTATACAATAAATTACACAATGTTCTGTGGAATTTACGTAGATTTATGAACGAGTAGAAATAGTAAGATTTTTGTTTTGAATTTTGTGTAAAACCATATTTACGCGATGCAAGATTCTTGCCTGTGTCATACAATAAAATGAACGCTATGACTTGCATCGTCTTAACACTGATAACTGTTTTTGGTATCTATACCTACCACAGGTAATTAATCATACCGTGTAAACGAGCTTGTATGTGTAATGCTCTTTTATAAGTTAGTTTTTGAAATATTTGTGTATACCATATCTGTTCAGTCTCCATATATTGTGTGATATAGACAATTTTACTCTTAATAAAAAAGAGAGGCCATTATCACAGTGATCGGCCTCTTTAAAAAAAATTAATGAGTCAAAGTTGAAATTTCTAATTAGGTCTCCATAATTCGTAAAGTGCGATGTTATCTAATGTAATTGGTGTTACCGTTTTAACTAACAATAAAAGTAAATAAAAATGCTAGTGAAGGCCCAGGCATATGGGCAACTGAAGGAACACGGGTGGGTTTTAGTCGGTAAATCTGACAAGCTTTTCCGCTCCTTCCAGAGCGGGAGACGTCATTTGATGATTTCCCACCCACAAAAAAAAGGTTGCGTAGGTGTTCCATAGCTAAAAGATTAATGCACTTTGTTTTTAAATTTTTATAGACCAAAATTACAGCGATCGACCTTTTTGTCAACATGACAGTTACGCGATAGTAAAAGCTGTCAGTTTGGTTTCGCAAATAACAAATCAAATAGATTAATTTTATAAAAATGTCTACCAGTAAAGTCTGCGGAAAATGTTGAACTTTAAAACAGTGTTTCGTTTTAGCGATTGGTAGGTACAAAAAATGAATATTGCAGACGTTGGGCTGACCAGAACCTTTAATGTATAAATTTTGTTCTTCTCGTAGACGGTTTATTAACTGATTATATTGTTCTCTAAGAATTAGGGCAGTCTAATTCAATATACTCCTAATTTAGCCGTTGTTTACGACATAATATCCGAATATCCATTACACGATTAAACATGAATCGATTGTCGGTAAACCTGACCATAATGTGGGACCCGAGGTTATTAGGGAACCTCTAATTCTACTAAGTTAATTAATTCTGATCACGTAATCGAATAAACCACCATGAAGATGATCGTGAAACACACCTGCGGGGAATATTACGTCACAAAATTACAATGGCGATGATTTTCATTAAAGCGACTTCAAAAAGGAGGAGATTCTCAATTCGACTGTACTTTTTCGTATTTATGTTACGCGATATCTTCAGTTATTGTAGATCGAGATCTTTTCTAAATGGATTAGATATGCCTCAGGGGTGGTTCAAATTTAATTTGCTTCGTTTAAGTTAATGTTTCGTATTTTTTCCACTAAGTGTGTATTGCTGATGATAAAATAAATTACTGTCACTGTCATCTACAAAGCACGTAGGGACATACTTTGTGTGAGTTAGGTATCACAACGGAAAATTAAATCAACCGACTTTAAAAAAAACCGGCCAAGTGCGAGTCGGACTCGCGCACCGAGGGTTCCGTACAAACCTGCAGGTCATCATCATCATCATTCGTCATCATCGTTTATGAAATGAAATGTTTTTTTTTTTTAATTTTTATATTTGTGTTGACTGAATGAAAGGTAAATTGTGGTTTACGATTTATGACGTATTAAAAAAAAACTACTAACTAGATCTCGTTCAAACCAATTTTCGTTGGTAGTTTTCATGGTAATGTACATCATATATTTTTTTTAGTTTTATCATTCCCTTATTTTAGAAGTTACGGGGGGGGGGACACACATTTTACAACTTTGGAAGTGTCTCTCGCGCAAACTATTCAGTTTAGAAAAAAATGATATTAGAAACCTCAATTTTATTTTTAAAGACCTATCCATAGATACCCCACACGTAAGGGTTTGATGAAATTTTTTTTTTGTGTTTCAGTTCTATGTATGGGGAACCCCAAATATTATTGTTTTAAAAAAAAATGATATTAGAAACCTCAATGTCATTTTTGAAGACCTATCCATAGATACCCCACACGTAAGGGTTTGATGAAAAAAAAATTTTTGAGTTTCAGTTCTATGTATGGGGAACCCCAAATATTATTGTTTTTTTTCTATTTTTGTGTGAAAATCTTAATGCGGTTCACTGAATACATCTACTTACCAAGTTTCAATAGCACAGCTCTTATAGTTTCGGAGAAAAGTGGCTGCGACATACTCGGACAGACAGACAGACAGACAGACAGACATGGCGAATCTATAAGGGTTCCGTTTTTTGCCATTTGGCAACGGAACCCTAAAAAGGTTTGACATTTCAACATCATTTTTTTTTAGGTAGGAGACCAATAGTTCCAAACTTTATTATTATGAAGCAGTGAATTTGTACAGTAATCCCTTCAACTTTCTTCGGTTTGTAATTAAAAGTTACTAACCTGAGGTGCTGGGCTGCCATTTTAATTTCCGTTTTCGCTTTAACAATAATAGCTGTTGCTGTTGCAGTACCTGTTATTGCATTAAGGTGTTGCCTGATTTATGCGAATATTTATGAGCAGCCATTCAAAAGCTTTTCGTTTTTGTAAAATATTGTGTCATTTTTATTAAATCTTTTCATATAAAGGTTTTCTTTCGTAAAATAATGCTCAAATACATATGAGTAACAGCTTATATATATAGCATGGCATAATCAGCCTATAAAGCTCCTACTTCTGGGAGGGACATAGGTCTCCTCTCGGTGAGAGAGAGTGTGCTGTAATCTACCACGAGGGCCCAGTGGGAATTGGTGGATGATATATGTCTTAGAATTTTTAGTTCTAAGATATCCGCCGGATTCCGGAGTTAAAATAAATAATCACCGTTCACCGTTTTAGAAGCAGTGGTGATGAAATTAAATACACAAAGTAAACCACTGCCTCGGTTCGATCTGATGACCTCGTGACAACTCGTAAGTCCAAGTATTGTAATATTTATTAAGATTTTTGGGAAAGCTGTTTACTCCTTTCAAAAATTAAATTTAAAATTTAAAAAACTCCCCACACAAAAACCAGTTCCCTTTAAAAAGCAAAAAAATTATTAAAAAAAAAAATTCAATCTTAAAGTATCTAAGTATGTATTAATAATAAAAAAAATAAAAAAATACGTCGCGTTGGGGGACTGCTCCAAACTTAATAATTAAATTACAAATAGTCTAGTACCTACCTAATTTTTGGTTCTTAGATGTGCGCCGGATTCCGGAGATATAAAAAAGTCACCGTTCACCGTTTTAGAAGCAGTGGTGATGAAATTAAATATACAAAGTAAACCGCTGCCTGGGTTCGATCTGACGACCTGCAACTCGTAAGTCCGAGTATTGTAATATTTATTAAGACTTTGGGAAATACGTTTAATCCTCTCAAAATAAAATCCAAAAGCTGTTACTAAAATGCTACGTTTCAGAGGCTATAAAACAAACTTGTAAGTTAAAATTAAAATTTCGACTAACTACGTACCTATTTGAAATGAAACATTTTCCGGTGTGAAAGTGAGAGTGTCTTTGAATATTTTATGATAGCCTTCGGCTGTAGGTCCTCTTTTCAAGTTTAAAATCCACGCGTGTAAGGTTTTCGAAACAGCGCTTAAGGCTAAAGTCGTGTGAATTGGAAATAAGAATAATTCAGCGAGTGGGTGAATACTAAAATGGAATGGCGGTTATTTTTAGAAAACGTTCACTATCACCTGTGTTTATTCAACTTTTTATTGATATTTACTTTTTTGTACACCAAAAAATACGAAAAAAAATATATAATGAACACTAAAAAATATATAATGGGTGGACTTATTGCTTTCTGCGATCTCTTTCAGGCAACCTTAGCATAGTGATTACCCTGGACATAAAATGGGGATAAATGGATGGGGATACATGGGGAACTATGTTGGGGTCGGTTTCTAGTCTTATCGGATGGTGCTAAATACCAGTATTTTACATGGGACATCTGCCTATATGACCTACCCTTTCGGTAAGACATTCAGACTTTTGGGATTCTGACTACAAGTATCAACTGTCAAATATCAAAAAATGACAGCCAAGATCGACTTGGCGCGTTTTTATAAATATGAATAAATAAACGCTATTTGTAACGGTCGATAGTCATCATCATCATCAGCAGCCTATAACGTTCCCACTGCTGGGACACAGGCCTCCTCTCGGTGAGAGGGAGCGGGCCATAATCCACCACGCGGGCCCAGTGCGGGTTGGTAGATGTCACATGTCTTCGAATGTTTAGTTCTAAGACATGCCGGTTTCCTTCGGTCGATAGTGAAAAGAAATAATCAACCTAACTCATTCTTTTATCGTGTGGCCACGAGTAGTTTGTTCTCTTCTATCTCATGTGATAAGATTGTCTAGTCATCAAAGTTCTGTATAACTTGGCAGATGGGCTTGCTGCCAAGGATTTGCGAGGCGTGTGTACATAAGTGTCACTTGTGGAGGCCGTTTTATTTCACCCCGTAACCTCACAGAGGCGTTCATTCCCTACCTCATTATCATCTGCGTGGCCTTTTCCAACTATTTTGGGTTTTTTTTTTGTGGATGGGAAATCATCAAATAACGTCTCCCGCTCTAGGGTGAAGCGGAAGGGCGTGTCAGACTTTTACTGACTAAAACCCAGCCGTGCTTTTACAGTTGCCTATATGCCAGGCCCGGTAACTCTTTCAAATAGATCTTACGACCCTGGCAGAACTATTTTGGGGTTGGCTTACAGTCTATCCGGATGCAACTGAATACCAGTATTTTACATGGAGTGACTGACATTGACCTCCACATCCTCCACAATTGTGTAACACAATACCTCTTAGTAAGGTTGCTTTTCAGACATGGCCATTTTGACTAACGACAGTTAAAGGTCCACGAGTAATGGCCGAAAGCAATGGCTTAACGTGCTTTCCTAGGTACGAAAGTATCTTCGTATGTATAGTTCCAAATAGGGTAAGCGTAGTTTTACCTGATCGATCGACCAGCACCCCTAGCCAAGTTGATAATCTGCAATCGTTAACGCTAGTCGAAAACGTTATCTCAACGTTAAGTCACGTGGTTAGTACAAACGAATAGAAAATTCGTAGTCAAGTTCACATCGTTCAAAATGATAGAATGAATTGTTTTCGTTTCTACAATGTTCAATGTTCCTTTGTTATAATGTAATTTTTCTAAAGACATTGTAGAACGAGAGGCCGACTCAGGCGCGTCAACATGGCTACCAACTTTTCGTTTTCTACAATTGCTGACACCGAGGCATTATCGATTGGAGAACGGAATTCGACACGAAACGGTTGTAACTTGGCTAGGGAGAAGGCGGCTCTTTTTACGTAGCCATAAGCCCCTCCTACGCTCAGCTTCATCACCTACCCTACTGGCTGTGTAAATTAAATAATCTTTCATTACACAGCCTATTTCTTATCCTATCTTTATTCGTTGTTTATTAATTCTGTCTTCAGTTTACTGGTTCAGAAGCGAAGCGTAATAATAAAACAACAAAAGCCGTGGTGTTGTCAGAGGGTCTTACGGATAACCCAAATGAAATTATTATTTTCTTTCATCTCCCAAATTTTATTTGATTATCCAAATTTATCGGCCTCGGTTTTGTGTTGAATTACAGGTTACGTTCATAAAACAGTATAGCTTATTTTAAACAATTTTATAATCCTTAGCGAAACTTCATTAGCCTACTACGACATTTTGTCCACACGTAGTTTTACTCACATATTTGGGTCTACATCTGTTACATCTCAATATTACCCGACTTTTTGCGAAGCTCAGCACATGAACCAAAAGTTCCAAACTATAACTCCATTTACAATCTGCTGGCTAATACGCTCCGTGTAACTCTACATCACAAACTTCAGGTAGCATCGTTTTGCGTCCAAAACTTTTAGCTTCGTCCATGTTCGCACATTTTGCGGCCATGTAGTTGAATGGAAACTTACTGTACTTTGTAATGTAATGTTATATACGAGTAGGTACCTACTTTGTTGTAAACTGAAATAACTGTGACCGTCTGTGTGTGATTAAGAGAAAGTTTGTTGAACAGGTGTTTGGGTTCACACACGTGAGCTGGTTGTTATAAATTAGTGTCAAATTGCTGTCCAGTTTGTATAACGGTCCCTGCAATTTATTATTTGGAATATGTTTTTGGTTTGGTAAATTTATTTATACCTATTTTTTGAAAAAGTGGATTAGATATTAGATTGAAATTGGATTTTTTATGAAAAAGTGTAAATACGTTAGACAAACAAGAATTCGGATAGTTTATAAAAATCATAATCTATAAATTAATAAGATTTCTTAATAATTACCTCAAGGTAACGATCGTCGTACGTGGACTGTAACTCAGGTCCGACCATCTCCAAGATTTGTCTCCTTTCTTCACGGAATTCTGTGAAAAACCCCCACATTAATATTTACAACCAAAATCACGTTTCGTATGCAGAATGTGCTTCCCTATTTTATTTTTAGAACCTAACCTACAGATTGCAGTATTATTTTGACGATATCCATTGACTTAATTTCATTGATATACCGCCACCATTTCCTTCCAATTTCAAATTGAATATTATATTCCACAGTAACGGTATAAGCCCCTTGTCTGCTGTGTGGATCCCCGGTACTCCAGTTCTCGAGTACCTACAGTACGTTGATACAAGAGTATTCCTCTGTCGTATTCCACTCCGCGAGGAAAATATAAAAGATGAGAATTCATGAACATGAGACATGAACAGGCACTTGTGGATGCCGAGGGGCTCTTCAATGAGTGGGTTTCCGAGTCTCGCTGTTTGTTTTACGAGGGAAGAAATATTATTCAGGAGAGATACAATTTTGATGTCATTTTCATTCACGATCGTGTGGCCGATCTCGACTTATCGCTTTTTTGTACTTTGGAAGAAGAACTATGTAAATATCCATTAAGTTTTTTTTTTGTTTTGGTTCCCTTTCCTAATATGTGACATAAGAAGCCATACTGATTTTTCACGGAAGGTATCAATTTGTTACCAATTATGATGATGAGTATTTTTTTTTTTAGAAGCCATTCTAAAACAAAATCCGCTGAAGTATATAATTTAAAGAAATAACTGACATTGAGGTTACACTGAGAAGAGAAAGATCTTCACAGCGTGAGTTTAAAACCAGTGTTCAAAACTTAGCGAACGGAACAATGGTTGGCATTGCAACTGAGCTTTCTTCTTACAAGATATAAAGTATAACCCTCAAGTACTTACCATTGTAAACAGAGGCGACGAAGATCTTGACAGAACGTGGGCCAGGCCACTTGTCGCTGGATTCCGTGAACCCCTTCAGTGCGTTGAGCACTGACGGCTCGGGAACGCTCATGGCGCCCCGCACCCCACTTCCTCACCCCGCGCCACTTACGTCACGCCGCCGCATTCTGGAGACAAAGGAAACATGCTTTAGCATAAACATTCAGAAATTTTTATACTGTTTTGCGGGTGCATGACGCGAAAGATCTTGTTAGAAATTGTGCAGCAGAGCTTGGAATACATTTACTGATATAATTCTATTTTGCTTGCCTTATACCTTGCAGCTTCGGAATAGAATTTTATGCTCTGCACTGCACCGTGTAGCTTTATTCTGATGGAAATTATGTCAAAAAGTGGCACAAATAGGTTAAATTTGTAAAAAGGGTTCGTATGGCACTGCGTTATCAATCTGCTGGATACCACGTTTTATTAAGTTCCATAAAATTTTGACAATGACAGCTCTAAAAGGAAGTTTAAATCTGCTGAACGCTCATTGGTTTATTGGTGAAATTGGGCCCAAGCCGCAGGCTGATGTAGCTCGTTGTGGTACTAGACAGAACAGAAGAAGCCCAATAGCCAAGCTGTATTGTTAGGTAAATTTTGGTAAAAAAGAATACAGGCTTTTTATTGTACCTCTGTACAGTACGTTGGGCTTTTTTTTTTTTTTTTTTTTTTTTTTTTGGATGGGAAATCATCAAATGACTTCTCCCGCTCTGGGCGGAGCGGGAGGGCGTGTCAGACTTTTACTGACTAAAACCCACCCGTGTTCCTTCAGTTGCCCAGTGCCGGGGCCACGGTATCTCACAGTACGTTGGGCTAAAGTCTTCTTATACTGAGAAGATAAATTTTCATTCATTGATCATGAATTGCTCTTAGTCAAAACAGTTTGGCGACTTCAAACGAAGTTTTAGTAGCTCAAATAAATCTAAAAAATACCCTATTTTTCAGCCCGTCCGAAAACAGAACCCTACCATCAATATGATTCCGTAAAGCGATTGTTCGGATCGTAAATCATGAACGTCAAAAACAAGCCTTGCTTACAAAGAAAACTTATTTTTATCAAACAAATAACAAATTATAGCCATTTGTAGACACTTTTTTTTAACCAACATTCGGACAGAATGTCTCAAACATTCTGTCCGAATGTTGGTGATAATAATCTAACAAATTGACAATTATTGTTAAACTTATGCTATGATAACTAAACTTTAAACTTTTCGTAATACAATTAATTATGATCACTTCAGTAAATAAAGAGAGGATAACTAATTGTTTATCAAATTGAGTACCAGTTGAAATAGTTCGTATAATCACATCTGAAGGCCAATTCTCGTACGTAAAATCGTTCAAAATCTAGTCGCAGTCTCATCTCGGCGACAATCCAATGTCATGTTGTATTTTTGACAGATTGTGACTGAGATCAGACTGCGAATGTTCTCAAAATTACGAGGACTGCTCCTCAGAACTCTGTCATTATGACTATATCACGGAAAATTAACAAAGTGTGTCAGTTTGATAAATATGAACCCCTCTGACTGTAAATCTGAAGAAATAATTACTTAACACTTGCCTGTTACACATTTAAACTTTGAAGGCTTATTTAAAAAAATACTTCGCACTGTCTATTTCTCCATAAAACGTTCATTTACAAAGCCTATTTTGTCACATTATGCACTAACATTGAAAAATCAATTCCATGAAAGTTGAATTTTCGAGCCATTATTATTTTCTTCTGCTTGAGAAGCAAATCTTACGCTTGGCTTGGTGAATATAATCCGATTAGATCCGTGGACCCAGCTGAGTCGGCAGTGAGAGACCATTTTTTAAATAAAGTGAAAAATACGTAGTCAACATTTTAAACAAAAACTTAAGATTAGACATCATCTTCAACAAGTGACATATTAATAACTCAAAGAGAGACTAGTATAAAGAAAGAAAGAAAGAAAGAAAATACATTTATTTAGCACAGTTTAAAATGCTCACAATAGGTATACAGCAGGAAAGAGTAAAATAAAAAATAAATTTAAAAAGTATAAGGTGTAAAGTCAGAAACTAGTGGTATAGTGTGCCTCGCGGCTGCGCCAAAAATGCTTCATGTATTTATGGTTCACCAAAGAACACCTGCAGAATTTTTTTTTTTTTTGGAAAGCTATCTCACAAATCTACCTATGAGGTTTTCGGCTGCTTAACTGGACGTGCCTGAGGCTACCTTAATAAATTAAGGTTTCTAGACAGGGCTTAAAAACTTCAAACTAGAGTGACTACTCGCTACGGGCACTCCTGGTGTGGTACGGACCTTCTCTAAGGGCATCAATGGTAGAGGGCACCAGCTGGATCGGAATGAAAAAACCTGCAGTATTTTATCTCTCAGCCTTTAAATTCATTCAACGGTTGTCTTTAAAATATCACTTTTAGCGATAATACCGCCGATTGTGTCACCTTATGTCAAATTTCTACATATATTGCTGAAATTCGTATAGTGTACTTAGTATAGAGTATTATATTCTTTTCAAATCACCAATAAGTAGGGAAATTATCGCAGAACTCGTATTGCATTGGCGGCCATTGTAATAGTAGTGTGGTGATTAAATAATAATGGACACAAGGTAAAGCACCTGTCTGAATTCGAACCTAAGACCTTGTAAGTCGCGGCCGTTGCCACTAGGCCACCACAGGCCATCACTGCTAAGTAACGTCGTGGCTTTAATCATATTTTCACGTTGTTAAGAAAACTTTGTTATGTCTGATTCATTTCAACTGCAAGATAAATCTGAATTAAATGACATACAAAGGAAACTAAAGTGCTTTTACGCCATCTATGTAAAATATTACATAATATTGTAAATTAAAGCCACTTTTTTGAATGTGTGACGACGTTGTTCTTCCACACTGCGCAACGGAATGCATGCAGTTTTCCCAATCAATTCAAATAGAGAATTTATTCTGGAACGTTAATATTTATAACACATTAATTATTGAAGTTATAGACAATTAAAAATTCTTGATGTTTGGTCCAGTAATACTCGTGCAAAGCAGCAATAAGATTGAAAATTACGGAGAACTGATACCTACCATTTTGCATCATAGCTTTTCCACTCTATCTCCACCGTAAGGGTCTATTATTAAAGTTCATAGAAAGGGGGGGGGGGGACGGTTCTCGTCTCAGATTGAGCGGAACACAAAAGGGCACTAATCAAAAGCTGCTCGCTTGAAATCTTTTTGTAGCTGTTCCTCATGCTATGAAGAATGAAACTGCGGAATTTTTAACGGAGATTTTGAAGTAAGAATATTTATAGCTCTAAGATATGTTTGAAAGTTTTTGTTGTGAATGCGTTCGTTCTGTTGAATCTATATACCTGCATTGCTACTTATCCAAATCACGTTCCTAATGAATTATTGTTTAAAACTTGCACCACTTTTTAGAGCTTAAAGCATGTTCAATGACTAGAGAAAACTTCATCATAATGTTGTTGTTATTTTAGATCAATCGGGCTGTTAATAGCACTGGATTCTTTCTGGGTTTTGTGGGATCCATATAATTGTACATTTAAGATTCTTAATGCATCTGTATGTCCCTAATATAATAATAGTAAGTTATGTTTTCCGTGTGGTGTCGGACGTAAAGAATAGCAACGTCCCATTTCATCCCGTGGGTGTCGTACGAGGCGACTAAGGGAAGTCCCTTAATAAATAGTAGTAAGTACTAGAGAACGGGCAGCAGCGTACCCTATATATTTAACCACCATACTGCGATAGCCAACCGGCCTACCAAGCGTGGCGATAATGGCAAACACCCTCAAATTGAGGGAGGCTTATGTCCAGCAGTAGACATCTTTCAGCTGTAATGATGATGATGAAGTAATGTAAAAAATAATTAATGGTTTGCCTTTAAATTCTCAACAAAAGATACTATCCCTTTAACGAATTCTAAGAGGCATAATTGTGAAGTACACATATTATAATTTCACTATATTCATCCACGTACCCCTACATGAATAAATAGATTACGTAGCATCAATGGCAGCTCATTGGCTGATACCCGAGCGCCCAATTAAGGCAAAATGTGTCGAACTGAAGAGTGCAAATGTCATTAGTTGACGTCCCAGATCGAATGGAAAGTGGAAATGTCGTTAGAACGAATTATTGATGTTTTGGAACCCGACGACGTCCCAATTAGTCTATGTATCTTTGTAGTGTATGTATTTTGAATGGAGCATGTGCTGGAAATCTGTCTTGTGTACTTGAAGTTATTAAGCTGCCTTCATTATTAATTTGTGAAAATTGCTGCGCGCTAAAAAAAATATACGCATTCCTAATTATTAATTTACTCTATTTCTGTACGTTGTATTGAAGAATTTTAGTAGGGGATTAATTTAAAATTAAAAGGTAATGCAGCAGGCTTAACGAAGGAGCAAGTCTCGTAATTTTAAGAACGTTCACAGTTTGATTTCAGTCTCAATCTGTCAAAAAATACTTAGATTTTCCCTACATTTTTGACAAGCTTTTGACATTTGATTGTCGCCGAGATGAGACTGCAACTATATTATGAACATTTTTAGTTACGAGAATCGGCCTTCTAGTTACGTACTGTAGTTTCTGCCTGCTACCACGGAAAGAGGAAGTGAGTTTATGTATGTATGGGTAATAGATAAAAAAGCCGATTAAATTTTAAGCGGAAACTTTTTCGACACAATTTTTTTGAAGCAATTTTTTTTAAAACTTTTTTGCGAGTCGGTGACCGAAATGTGGAACCAATAACCACTTTAGCTTTCTTCACAACATAGACATCTAGGGTATCATTTGAAATACATACTTTCAAAACATAGCGCATCATTTAAATTAACACCTTGACCTGTAACTTATTTGTCACAAATAAATAATTCTGATTCTGATCACGTTTATGCGTGTCGGTGATCAGAATGATGAATCAATAACCGATCAAGCTATCTTCATAACGTAAACGTCTAGGGTTGCGCATTTACGTCAGTACACAATCATCGTCAGTTGTCAATATTGACAGGCAGTCCATTAAGGTTTGGCTACAAAATAGAGGAGAACGGTAGAGAGAAGTTTGTTGATAGTAGGTCAATAATTCAATATCTAGATAACTTCATAAACTTTTAAACTAAACGTGAAATGAACACATTTACAGAAAATATTGATCTCTTGGAAATAAAACTCTATGGAAATAAAGTAGAGTTTTTTTTCAGGAGTTCAATATTTAATTTAGTTTTTAATATATGCAGACAGTTAAAAAAAACGAATTATTATCTATACATGAAGTGTCTATTTGTGATGTCAAAATAACAAGTTTTACTAAATGCCTATGAAAGTATAGACGGTACCTATAACAAATTCAATTTTCAATTTTTGTCTGAAATTCTGTCTATTTCTTCCTGCTAATCAGATAGCTGATGTTATAAGAAGTAATTAATTAGTCTTTTTGTCTCAGTCTTTTGCCTTATTTACATTAAGGTGAATGCTCCAAACCAGCCCGCGAAATTCAAAATTTCTTGCGTTTTTTGCAATTTGCAGGCCAGTGCTAGGTTGTATGTTGATTAAAATATTATTCACGCCTGTAAGACGTATGTAGTTACAGAATTATAATCATAGCTGTACCCGCGATGGTGCTACCACAGCAAAATTTTATAAAAACTGTAGATAATAAAAAAAAATAAAGGTAAGTACATTCCAACAATTCTCCACAAATATAAGTAGATGTTTATGTAATCTACCTTTAGCACATTAATTCAGTTTGGACAGTACGGAAACTAGAATTAAGTGGCACAGTATAATTCAAACGCATTGTATTTCCACAACACAAACTGATTTGCATTTTGTTAAATAATTAATGCGGAAACCCACGTCAGCCGCTGTACAATAGGATTAGGCTGAATTCAGCGCTGTAATTGCAATTTGCGTATGTATTTGCTAATATTGAGTACTTAGTTATGTGGCTATAGATATTTATGTTGTGACGGACCGTGTTTCTTGTGGTGCCGGACATAAAGAATAGCACGGTCCAATTTCCTCCCGTGGTGGTCGTAATGGGCGACTAAAGGATTTACTAGATAATGGGCAGCAGCGTTCTCTATGCATTTTACCACCATACTGCAATCGCTAACCCGCCTGCCAGGCGTGGTGATTATGGCAAACCCCGTCTTGGGGAGGCCTATGTCAAGCAGTGGACGTCTTTCGGCTGAAATGATGAGGTATGTAGTAGTGATCGAGGTGATTACTAGGCTTGCAACGAATAGTATATTCGGCAGTATACCGAATATTCAGCGAGCCCCTGACCGAATAGCCGAATATTAGGCAAAAGTATTCGGCCGGATTTTAGCGCCAAAATTTGTACAGACAGTCAATCAAAATGAGCGCGAAACAATCACTGTTTCGCGCTCGTTTGTTCTAACCATTCTACCACTGTCACAGTGAAACGTCAAAAAATATAGTTTGCCAACAGCCTTGACGAGATCCCGCCTCTTTTTGGGCCACTTATTGTTAAACCCCAATTTCTAGATATTTTGCTATGAATCCCATATAAGATTGTGACTGTTTCGTAATGTTTACAAGTTTTCCTATTCGGTGTATGACATTTATGTAATTTGGTTCAGAATATAACGAGTATTATTCAAATTAAAAACGAGGTTTATTATTTTCGTCCCATTTTTATCATTAAAGGTCCCAGAAATTTGAGTAAAAGACATATTTTAACCTTACCCTTCTAAATTTTCAATACAACAATAATTCAAATACATAGAATCCTTAACTTTTCTAATACAGAATATGATTACTATGTACCTGCGTTATGTACCAATGACTACTTAAATGATTATAAGAGAAATGAAAAGATGAATATATACGTAATGAATCGATTTTTTTTTTCATTTTACCAAGTATTTCCCTATAATAAAATATATTACTTAAGTATTCGGCCGAATAATATGTAGATATTCGGTATTCGGCCGAATATAAAAAAGCAGCCGAATAGGCCGAATACCGAAAACCGAATATTCGTTGCAAGCCTAGTGATTACTTTAAAAGTTTTATTTCTTTAGCACACTACTAAAACAATACGTTCTTAATTTAAACAAGATGATATTCATTCACTATTCTGATTTATTAAAATAGTGTAGGTAACAAACACGCCTCCTTACATATTTAGGTATCTAGTGTTACCTATATCTTTGTATTTTGCAACAACAATTTCTAGCTAATTGCAACCATTTATACCATAAACGAGCTGTTGCTCGCAACTCGTCTCTAATCTAGGATGAAAAATATTCATGTTCTTCTCGTCTCGTCTACCAATGTGTTAAATTTCATTTGAATAATGTTTGACCAGTTTTCCATAACAACGTATTAAAGAAACATTAGTAGTTAAGATTCCTCGGAGAAAGGAATTTATTTGATGACAAGTCTGTTTGAGATCGTAGTTGAGTATTGGACTGTTCCATTGCTGAAATGAAGAGTAGTGGTGGCCCAGTGGTATCATCCCCGATTGTATTAGGTTGTCGGTTCGAAACTAAGCAGGTGCTTTACTTTGTGTAAATAATATCCTCTCCACTGCTTTCATAACTGTAAAGGAAAACATCGTAAGGAAACCTGTATGTCGTAGAACCAAAAAATCAAAGTCATGTGACGTCTACCAACCCGCACTGGTAGTTTACGGTCCACTCCCTCCCACCGAGAGGAGGCCTGTGTCCCAGCAGTGGGAAAATTATAGGCTGATTATGAGATTGCTGGAATAAGATCTCACACACATTTGCACACTAATTTCAATATAACCTTTTTCCTAATCTACTCAAGCATCTCCAGTTTCAAATTAACTGCATAATCTGCACGCAGTGTGCAAACATGGTTTAGTTCCCCGTTTGTTTTAATTAATGTAATTAACCAAAAGCGCAATTTGAAACAACTAACGACAGATTTAATTAATACTCTATCGGAACCAAACTGTTTGGCAACTAATTTAAATTGCTGTTTTACCCATGAAATTGGGAAATTAGACGCAAATAATCGTGTTGGAAAATACCATTAATTAACTCATTCTGATTGTTTATCTTTATCTGTGAGGTAATTGCGTAGTACTCTTAAAGCAGGAATGATTTTCATTTTGACAGTTCATCTACATTCATTGTGTAATTGATGAGCTTTTGTTTTGTGGGTAGGAAATCATCAAATGACATGTCCCGCTCTTGGGTGGAGCGGGAGGGCGTGTCAGACTTTTACTGACTAAAACCCAACCGTGTTCCTTCAGTTGCCCATGTGCCAGGGCCACGGTATCTCTTTCGAACAAATCTCGCGACCCTGGCAGGCATCGGTCTAGCAGACCCCTTCAGTACTGCTAACATCTCTATGAGGCGCGCGTGGAACACTACGTGCCGTTGTCACGGGCCTGGTCCTTATCGGGCGGCGAGCTCCCCATTGCTTGCCGCCCGCAAGCCCGCACCTACGGTGGCCGGGAGTCCGCGATCGATTCCCGACACCCGGAGCGTCTCCTCCTGCGGCGGCTAGGGACGTACGGGTGCAGGGACTGCCACTCCCTCACCCGGCCCTCCTCTTTCGTAATTGATGAGCTGATTTTTTGTTGAAAATATGAAGCAAT
Organism: Aporophyla nigra; assembly: GCA_947507805.1. Taxonomy (NCBI): domain Eukaryota; kingdom Metazoa; phylum Arthropoda; class Insecta; order Lepidoptera; family Noctuidae; genus Aporophyla; species Aporophyla nigra. The sequence continues at coordinate 9,631,698 of OX382295.1, forward strand.
GTATGTACAATATCCCTCAAAATTATTCAGGTTGTTATTGATAGTGTGTTAAGCAAAAAGGGTGGTAAACTAAATAGTAATAGCACTTAAAAGAACGATGAAAAGCGACCACAGGCAACACCTAAAATTATTGACCTGTCTTTGAAATAACATAATCAAGACTATAATCAATATATTTAATAGGCACTCTGTCGTTAGTTCCGTCACCAATTCAACAGTGTGCGTATATGACCAGACGGTTTATTGTGTAAAAACCTCAGTGAGCAACTGAAGTGAGCTGTCATTCCATCCGATCCTAGAGGTTACTGTGGCCCGGGGACATGGGCAACTGAAGGAACACGGGTCGGTTTTAGTCAGTAAAAGTCTAAAACGCCGTCCCGCTCCGCCCAAGAGTGGGAGACGTCATTTGTTGATTTCCCAACCACAAAAAAAAAAAAACGATCCTAGAGGTTGACAGCTCACTTTACTTAAGTTTTCACTGTGAGATTTTTACAGACTAGATTGACTGGTGTGTGAACGCAAAACATAAGTATCCTAGCAAATAGCGTTCTATAGTTTCCTCATGGGCAAGGGGCGTGCGTTTATGTAAGTAGGTATGTCGCCATCAAAACATAGGAAGCTATTTTCAGCATCTTGACTGTATTTAGTTACTTAGTTACTTATATTTCAGCAAGACGTAGTAAGTACAACTAGAAACCTATATTACTAACTCTTGCTCGCGAATTGGTCAGCGTAAAATTTCTTGGTCCTCCGACCCATCCCATTTTTGCATTTACTCGGCTCCTAAGGGTCCTTACGTGATTGTAGTAGCCTTCTTTAAGAATTGAGCTATCAAATGCGAAAATAACTTTTAAAATCTAACTAGTAGAGACGAGCTCGTGCAAACAAACGATCTCTACAGCTTTATTATTAATATCTACATAGATTATATCTACTTAAGAATTCATGCGTAAAACATTGTTCAGAATACGTGGCGTGACGTTTGTCTAACACCTTTGTTCATAAAACGAGCTAGAATTTAATACCTAGGAATAATATTCTCAGAAATTCCATCTGATATAAACTATCTAACGTACATATCATATTTCTCGCAGTAATGTAATATTCTAGTACATATTTGTGAGTTCAGTCAACGGGCAAATACGTATAGACAATATTGTATTACGAATTACACAGGGTGAGTTTTTGAGATGAAAAAGGAAACTATGACCTTTGATGACATTTCTTTGCAGCATTTGATCCTTATCATCAAAATTATAAGTCGATGTTAAACAGTTAGAAGTAACAGGGTGGTACTTTTTGCAATAAACTTCAGGAGAGAGCTGCCGCTACTAAATATACTTTCAAGAAAAAAAGGGAATATTTTTTTTGGCTACCACTTGAGTCTACTGTCCCTTTTCACAGTGAGTATATCATATCGAATTTTGACTCTCCAATCCAGCGCACTGTGTAACCCATCGCACATTTTTTAGTGCCACTTTTTTTGCTATAAACACTGATTTTTACAGATTATTATATCCAGTGACTTTAGAGAAAAGAGTAAAAATAAAAGCTCGTGAATCCAAACCCTTTTTCTTCTATTATACATCGTATATGTAACTTTGAGTTTAACATTAAATTGTCACACCTAACACTCTCAGAACCTAAGACATAGTTCAAAAGTCTTCATAATATTGTACAACAGAAACAGGTCGCACTAAGAGTTCTGTCTCTTGTTTATTGATTCCTCGTAGTCTGCGAATATAGTAAATTATGCTCCACTTCAATTGAATTAATATTCAAGAACAAACTCTTGGGCTAAAAGTGTCAGACGGCTCGTGTTCTCGTAATAATTGATACAGTTTTGTATTTTGCATTTAATCTTCTATTTCAGTACGAGTTTTGCATTGAGAGGGTTTTTTTCGAGACTAAGTGACTAAAGAGGTGTAGTTATGGTTAAAGAGGAGTACCAGTGTAGCGCAAAACTCAAACTCTTCGCGCTACACTGACATTTCTCCCTGTTTTTCTTACGTTTTTGAAAATTTGCAGATCAACGTCAGGCTGTAAGTTCGGTTTAATAAAAAAAAGTATTTCTCAAAAAACAAGAACATTACAGTTCACTTAAAATATTGAGAAATGTAAATATAAAACTAAAAGTAAGTGTGATTCTCTGTGCTCACAATAAAGAATTAGGCAATAAAGGTGACAAGTGATATTGTTAGTGTTGTATTCTAACGTATTCTTCTAGGGCTTTTTTAAATTGAAATATGGTGTCACTATTGGGTATGTCATCAGGTAGTGCATTATACAGTTTTGCTCCCTCGTACAGTATATTTTTCCTTCCATAGTTAGTTCTGGGTGTGGGTTCTGGTGGTAGAATACTAATAATATGATTCACGACCGTAACACGTACGTCATCATCATCAATCATCATTTCAGCCGAAAGACGTCCACTGCTGGACATAGGCCTACCTCAAATTGGGGGGGTTTGCCATAATCGCCACGCTTGGCAGGTGGGTTGCTGATTGCAGTATGGTGGTAAAATGCATAGAGAACGCTGTTGCCCATTCTCTAGTAAGACAAGTGACCAGACAGTTTTTAAAAATTCATAAAAAAATGTCTACGTTCTGCGAAAAATTATAAAAACAGCTGTTTACCCTTATTTTTCGCCGAATTAATAAAATGTTTTTTTTTTTATTCTATTCGTTTCCAATATCGATACCCAACAGGTGGAGTAAAGAATTGCCGCCAAATTTAATTTGACCCTGTATAAAGTAGCATATTTACGAACTGTCCATAAAATGGCGTTAGATTATGGACTTTATATACCAGAGACAAATGATCCTAACAAAGCCTAGAAACCTAACACATAGCCCCATAAAAGCTAGGTTAACTACTATTTCAACACTACTAACTCCAACATAATTATCATACTTAATTTACTTAGTACACTCTAGTACACTAATGTATGTACTTAACATTCTTAGGCCGTATTACGGCTAAGTGCGTCGTCTGTACTTAATGCTAAGTACAGTAACCTGTTGGGCTCGAATATCATGGTACAGTTGTTAAAGAAACTTAATACTTAGTAAACTTAAATTCTGAATACTTGCACGGCAGGGAATAATTAAGTGAATGATTGGTTAGTGTCTTGGGGAAAGTTGAAATTTTAATGCTGAAAACTTACAGCTGTAGTTTGACATTGAAATAAATAAAGAATAAAATATTCAACCTTGGCTACTTAGCGTAACTGTGTTAAAAATGTGCCCAGAAATCATTTATTCATAAACATACTACATACAAATAAATAAAATTGAAGTATTGGTAATGTCAAAATAAGAGTTTTTTTCATAAATGCATATGCATGGTATAATAATTTTAACAAAAAAAAAAAAAACAAGCAATTTAAATAACATTAAGTCTGTTTGTTCCGGTTTATCTCTTCGAAACAGCTGGACCGAAGATTTTCACTGGTAGATAGTTACTTTTGTCTCCTTAGCATGATTCCGTGGGATAATTTCCTGCATTCACTCTGGTGCGGCCGCGGACACAGCTGGTTGAAAATGCCACAAAAGACTTTAGGTTATGAAGAGCACAAACATACAAATAATCTCATAAACAGTCGCCCACATTAACATTTATAATAGTAACGATAAATAATCCTACTCTATAGTCGGCAACTAAGCAATTTCAAACAACATTCCAGAAGAAAATGCTCCGTCGAAGGTCATAGTTCACTCCCCTCGTTCGTCCACATCTATCATCACACAAGTGTGACGGTACCCAATTTCCTCTTTGTATCACTTAGGGAAAAATAATCCGGCTGTTTTTCTTTCATTCGCAGATCAAGATCTTAGTGCCCATAAAATATGGCGTCAGCATAATCCAGAGTGGATACTGTGAATAGAATTGAATATAATGCGCCTCATCCGGAGTGAATTATTCATTGGAAGAATAAAGTCTTGTGTTCGTATTCATAGCCTTTTATGGTACTCTGAAATGGGAGTGGTGTAATGTTTCGCTATGGAGAAGGAAGAAATGGAATGCTAACATAAAGTCCTCATGATTGGACAGGTCCTATGAATCATGTGGGAGTTGCCTACACCAAAGTTATCGTAACCGTAATAGGCCGATCGTAACGCTGTGAACTACATACTACTATTACAAAATCGTATGACACTTTTATGTTATTACATTGGTGCTCCATTTATTTCTACTCCATGCTCATGTTATACGATAGAATACGACATAATAACGTGTCGGTATTTATGTCATCATTATATCTTTTTATCCAAGTACGAGAAATATTTTATGTCCCTTCTTATTGTACTGGCATTTGATGCTGGTAAACATGATCGTTATTTTCTTGAATGCTCATTTCCCAGTCTAAGTAGTCCTTTTCCTACTGGCAAGCTAAATCAGAAGACAGAAGGCCGTAAGGGTCAAGTATGGAAGTAGATCGAAAATGTGACATTGTTATTTCGAATCAAGATATAATAATATTATTAAAGAGCCGACGCGAAGTAAGACATATTTTATCAACCGTTTCATTTGCAACGACGTCCAGAGGAAATTGTATTCCGAAGTCTGTTTCATAATAATAGCTGGAATATTGTGGGATGAATGATCGCCGCAGGCCAGTCCTTTACTCGTTTAATACCGCTTTTGGTACTGTTATATATAACAGAGTTTTCAACTTTCATATACTAGTGTTAGGTTCGAACAGTTATTACTTACTGCGAGTATTGATCTTGAAATCTATACTAATATTATAAAGCCGAAAAGTTTTGTTTGTTTGAACGCGCTAATCTCAGAAACTACTAATCCGAATTGAAAAATTATTTTTGTGTTGAATAGGCTATTAATTGAGGAAGGCTATAAGTTATATAACATCACGCTACAATCAAAAGGAGCGGAGCAGTAACGAAAAATGGTCGAAAACTGGCAGGCAATTCGATGCGATGGGACGGGTCAGGGGAACAAAGTTTGACGTGGACGAAGTTGCGAGCAGAAACTTGTATAAAATATTTGTAAAGGCCACCAGTAAAATAACTATCATTATCTACATTCATCATCATCATCATTTCAGCCGTAAGACGTCCACTGCTGGACTTAGGCCTCCCCTAATTTGGGGGGCATTGCCATAATCGCCACGCTTGGCAGGCGGGTTGGCGATCGCAGTATGGTGGTAAAATGCATAGAGAACACTGCTGCCCATTCTCTAGTAAGTCCCTCAGTCGCCTTTAACGACACCCACGGGAAGAAATGGGGTTGTGTTATTCTTTACGTCCGGCACCACACGGTACCATTATCTACATTAGGATTTTAGAAATATAAATGTTGAAATTACATATATAACATAAACTCACGCCTTTCCTCCATGGGGGTGGGTAGAAACTACAGAACGCCACCTGCTGCGCTCATACACCCACACACATACTCCTTTTTGCCTCGCTCACGTTCATACATTTGGTCATACACGCACGCCGGTCGCGAGTACTGCGCACCTGACTTTTCTGAAGAACATCACCCAATAAGGTTACTATATGTCCTCCTGGGATGTAAATGAAATGTCATTATGTACCTCATAAAAAGATTAAGCTATACACATGGCCCCATCATGCTTCCTTGTATTACACCTTACTAATTTGTTCCATAGTGTAATATTATAATACATCGTATATCTAGAGTCACCTTTTACATCAAGGGGAAGGTTGCTATATTCTATTTTCACTCGAGACCTCACCTCACCATAATATTCTCATAGCAATATTCTTCGAAAATATTTTCATTCGCCGACCCCACGTAATGTGCCCTTTTTGCGTTAACCCTTCTATGTTTATTGAAGCAGCTCTATTTTATTCAGCGAGAGTTATTTCTATGATTGCTTAGCTGGCTATGAAATATTCACGTATCTGTTCTATTATTCACACTTTCTACTCATCTACTTTGAAAGCAGCTTAGGATTTTACATAAACTGACAATTTATTTCAAAATAAATAATTTGGTCTAAAGTATCTTCTGCAATATGGGCGAGAACATCTAATCATATTCTAAGCTTACTATTGACAGGTCAATTTATTCATTGTGTATGTATGGAAAACGGAAAATCTTTCTTATTTTTCATAATTTTACTGGTCATTTCTTGTCTTCAAACGTTTTGATTGCATGCCACGTGTAAAATTATTTTCATAACTAAACATTCCACTTTAGTAATTACAAATTTTATCATTCTACCTAAAACCTTGAATATTTTAGTCCATAAAATAGTTTTAAAGACTAGTTTCGAACTATATAATTAGTAACAAAGGTCCGTAATTAATTTAGGGTTTGCCCATAGGTGTCTACATACTCGAAGGCTTAGGCTAGAATTTAATTGGAAAGCTTTGTTGGGTCAGTGTAATAGTTCTACCTAGATAATAAGTACGGACTTGAATAACTTTAATTACTCGACAATCGATCGTTTTTGGTCGGAATACGGAGTTTACTGGTTAGATAATGTTTGGGTGATTTTGTGGTTTTATGCAGAGACCGAATGTTCGAATTGTTTTTTTTTTAGAATATAATATCTAGAGTCAATATTTATTTGCAAATAATGTAAGAACAAAAATCTGTTGTAACAGTTGTAATGAACTCATGTATATTCTACCTAATCTAGCATTTTAACTGCATTTAAACAAATAACCAAAACGAAATTTCAAGGAAGTCTTCGTATCGGCTAAGAAGTTTTGTATTTTGGAGTTTCAAGCGGGAAATTTTTAATTTTGGAGATTCTATATTTAAGAGCGCGCATGAAACGGTGATGAAAACCATCGCGAAGAAACCGGCATGTCCTAGAACCAACAATTAGAAGACGTGTGACATTTACGAACCTGCACTGGGCCCGCGTGTTATATTACCGCCCAGTCCCTCTCACCGAAAGATGGCCGGTGTCCCAGCAGTGCGAACAATATAGGCTGATAATGAAGAACGCGTATTGGATTATGGCCCACTCCCTCATACAAAGAGGAGTCCGTGTCCCAGCAGTAGGAACATTAAAGGCTGATTATGCAATAGGTAGGACTAGCTAAGTAAATTAAAATGATTTGTCTAAGAAAACGAAACTAGAAAGGCCTCAGTAATTATTTGTTTTCTTTCTAACACCTCCTGTATAGCTACAACTGTAACTGCACTAATTACAAAACTTACTGTAACTTCAACTGGAATGTGATCGTTCTATTTAATCATTATTCATGGTTTCTAATGCCCTTTAATATTTTTTGTAATATATCATTACGATACCACCCTATTATTGCATAGTCATCATCATTTCAGCTGAAAACGTCCACAACTGGACACCAAGCACTGATTCTTCGACCGGTTCTGTGCTTTTCGCTTACAGCGGATCCCTGCTGCCTTCACCAGGTTATCGCTCTACCTTGTGGTACGTAGTCCAACGGAAAGCGTAGGCCTTCCAGTACGCGGTCACCACTCCAGAACCTTTTGGCTCCATCGGCCATCTGTTCTTCGAACATTGTGCCCTGTCCATTGCCACTTGAGTTTGCCAATCATGGAATAGTACTTTTCAGCAATATGACCGTAAACACGTCAATACGCCTGCAATATATTCAATTTCATCTACTTTCAATATTAGCATAGATACAGTATCACCAAACAAACTCATTAAATAGAGTTCCCGTACCGTTTTGAGGCCAAACCCAAAACGTTAGGGTGACGCGTCACTGTGGCGACTGAGCCGGCTGGGTTGGCGGTAAACGCACCTGTGGCTTGGTACGCATATCGATCTTCATATTGTGTTAGAGAGCTATTCTCACGCCATTTATGGTGTTACATTGTTTTGTTACGTTTTCGGGGGTACAATCTTGTTAAATTGGATATTGTTCGACGGTTGGCAAAGTACCTGTGTATATAGGGAGGAATATTACAACACAGCGCTTTCCTATATAACGTATTTATTTAGCAGTAGCGTAGCGTTTGCCCGCCACTTCGTTCGCGTCAATGTCGGTCATTGCGGATGCAGACGAAGTCGCGGAATAAAAAGTAGCCTATGACCTTTCTTGGGGTTCAAACTTACCCCGTATCAAATTTAATCAAAATCGGTTCAGTGGTTTAGTCGTGAAAGCGTAACAGACAGAGAGAGTTACTTTAGCATTTATAATGTTTTAGTAGAGTAAATATTTTCGTTTCTCTAAAATTCTCAACTGTCAATGACATGACAGATAGCACGGTTGATAGAATTTGAGATAGTATATACCCAAAGGGTGACCGTCTAGTTAAGGGGTATCACGCTCTATTAAGTAATGTAGCTTAGAAGAAGTATCATCGTTGATGTATCGAACAGTATTAAATTTAATGATCACGAAGTAACGGCTATCTCAGTTTCAGCCTTTTGCAAAGCAAGCTATGCCCAAAGTAAAACGATGAGTTCTTTGATCGTGTTTTACGAATGCGAGTAGCGGTTTCTCGGAAAAGAAAAGGAAATATTATCAGAGAATTTAAGCCTCTGTAAATGTGTTTAAATTCGTAATGGCTGTAACCAGGACGTTATTTATTTTAATGGCTAATGTTTTAAGGCCAGCAATAAGTCAGTTGAAGATATTTAGCGTCTTAGCGCCTTGTCAACTCCGTGGAATGGGCTATTAAAGTTGTTTATGAAGACAAATATTCAGCAGTTTGATGGATTGTTATATTGTATTTCTTGGGACTGGGGATGTTAGATAAAAACGGTATATTGGTTGGCAGGGACGCACAAACTGTAACCATTGATCAATATATGCTTCTAAACCAATTGAAGAAATTTTTCGCCTGTTGTAAAAAAAAAAACGAAATCTATGGTAATAGGTTGGGCGTGGATTTCTCTACCAACCTGTAAATAATTTTCTTGAGACAGTCGCGTTATCAATTAACTGACTGGTCTATTTATATATTTACCACGGCCGGCATGAACTGCCTCGAATTAATATTACCTATAGACGATCTAAAGAAAAAAGGGCTTCATAAAATAAAGTCCACAACCAAAGGAGAAGTACCTGGTTCTTAAAGACCTTGCAAATGAGAGCCATCCTGATACTTTTGGTCCTGGATAGCTGAAAATCGAAAGAAAGAAAATAAATTTATTTGACCCAGTTTAAGTCACACAAGCATCATTCTTTCCCTTATCCTAATTTATATAGGGTCGGCGCAACATGTCTGTTTCCGCCATATTTCTCTATTTAGTCATCAGCTTGGTAAACAGCCCATTTCTAACAATATCATCATTCACAAAGTCCATCCATCGTTTCTTTGGTCTACACTTATAGCCATCGACGTTCATACTCAAAACTTTCCTCACGATATTTTCCTCATTTATCCGTATCATCCGTATCACGTATTTATACCATGACAACCGATTTCCACACAACTTTTCAGTCACCACTATTGTACGGAGGTTAAGGCACGTAATATTCGCACAAAAACTTAAAACGAGAAAACTTAAATTAGTATTTATTGTCTGCTGCACAAAATAAGCCCAATTCAGCATATTATGTCAGACAACTACTGCCTGACGCTGTAAATAAGTAAGCATTCGATGCTTTCATAGACAGACAAATGTACCCACATCAATTCAGTCCTACATAGAGAGTATAACGATAGGTGTGTTGTATAGCTAACATTCCTACCTCTGTTGACCTAATAAATCTGAGTGAGTGCGATGTTTGTTTCAGGAATGTTTTCAGGGAAACAAAACGTGTACTTTATTTGTTTTGTAGAACAAGGCCACCATCAGACTATATTCACATTTTTATAACACGACATACGAGCGTTGTTTACGAAGATTTCCTCATATAAAAATGTGTAAAATATGAATCGGATGGTAGTTTTGAATAAATGATCGCACATGTTCACTAATGGAAGAGTATTTGGCTGAATGATAAATGGGTATTTGCATATGGCTGATATGTAAATATTTGCTTTCAGCTGTTGCCCCGACCCGCATGTTTGCATCTATATTGTTATAGCAAAAATGTGAATTGGACTGGTAAAGGTACACTCTGTACATAGCAGGTCGTGAGTTCGAACCCAAGCAGGCGTTTTACTTTGTGTAAATTATTTCATCACCACTGCTCTCAAAACATGAAGGAAAACATTTTTAGGAAACCGGCATGTCTTAGAACCAAAAAGTCGAAGACATGTGACGTCTACCAACCCGCACTGGTGGATTGTGGCTTGCTCCTCTAAACTAGAGGAGGCCTATGTCTCAGCAGTGGGAACGTTATAGGCTGCTGATGTAGGTACATTCTGGTAACAATCTGGCACGAATGACAAACTAAAGCCCCATCTACACAATGCATGATTGCCTGTCATCATCGTCTACCTTTTTCCAACTCTGTTGGAATCGCGTTCCAGTCTAACCAGATATGTACCAGTATTTTATGTAGCAACTGCCTATCTGACCTCCACAACCCAGTTTACTGGGTCATGCGATACCCCTTGGTAAGACTGGTTTTCAGGCTATCAGGGTTCTTATGACCAGTTACGACTATCAAAAACCCAAAAATGACAGCCGGGACCAAAGGCTTAACGTGCTTTCCGAGGCACGAAAGGGTCTTGAAATTGCTTGCCTGCGCCATATAATAAAATTTGTTGTTTGATTAAATTGAACCTTACTGGGTTAAATTATAATTTAATTAATGCATACATAAGCTCGCGCCTTATTCCCGTAGGGGTAGACAGACATCATAAAACGCAACCTGCTACGATCTCTACATACTCCTTTTGTCTCGTTTACGTTCACACATCTCACTACGTTCATACACGCACATCGGTTTCAATTCAATTACCTGTATATATAATTAATAAGAGCAGTGGTCACCCTGTGGATGCGGCCGTGACTTACGAGTGTATGGTGTGTGTACACTATCTGGCACTCTACTTTGTGTAAATCATTTTATCACCACTGCTCTCAAAACGGTGAAGGAAAACTACGCGAGCCCAAAAAATCGAAGACATGTGAAATCTACGCATGACGCCCTAGGAGGACATATAGGGACCTTATTGGTGATGTTCTTCAGAAAGATCAGGTGCGTAGTACTCGCAACCGGCGTGTGTGTATGACCAACTGTATGGACCTAAACGAGGCAAAAGAAGTGTGTAGAGATCGTAGCAGGTGGCGTTCCGTGGTTTCTGCCTACCCCCATGGGAAAAAGGCGTGATTGTATGTATGTATGTATGTATGTGAAATCTATCGATTCGTACTCGGCCTGTCCTTCTAGCCTAGAGAAGGCTTGTCGCCCAACAATGGAAACAGTATAGGCTGATTATACTGTAATTATTACAGAAGGCTTAATGGACCTTAGGAAAATTTAAAGTTTCACCAAGCCAAAATTTCAAGTAACCTACAGATACTTTTGCGTATCTTACTTTCTTAGACATCCCACCCCAAACACAACAGTCCTTTTACAACACAACGTTATCAGGTCCAGCACATCCTACAATTCACCTCTCTAAACGCCAACCCTACCTAAGTACATACATCACGCTCGTTTATATTCGGGCTAACAAAGCTAATTCGTACCTCCGTCGTCGTTAAACCCTCCCAGAGGTCTGCTTGCACTTACACCGAGACCGCAATGTCCCTAATTAGTGCGGTAATACACGTTTTAGTATGAATTTCTGCGGATGAGTGCCACTAGTTAGTCCGTTATCTACTTCGGTGGACTCTCTTTTTGGACGGTTGCGTTTTTGTTGCATGTGAGGTTTTTAAGTGGATCTCATGGATTTTGGGATTTTTGTTGGGAAGGTATGTCGTAATCTGCCAGGGTCGCGAGATTGTTCGAAAGAGATACCGTGACCCTGGCACATGGGCAACATGAAGGAACACGGGTGGGTTTTAGTCAGTAAAAGTCTGACACGCCCTCCCGCTCCGCCCAGAGCGGGAGAAGTCATTTGATGATTTCCCATCCAGAAAAAAAAAAAGATATGTCGCAATGCATTCTCTTGTTAGTAGGTACTGTGTTTGACCATATTGTATTTTCAGATACTAAACTAGCAAATGTACTTAAAATACCGACCAGATCATTCAGAGTGTTCAGAAATTGCACATATTCAATGAAAGCGTACAAATGGAATAGCTAAGAGCGGGTAGTCCCCAAAACTGGCATTTTTTTAAATTGAAATTAAAAGTTTTTTGGTATAAAATAAAAATAATATGAGTTACTGCATATATATATATCCAAACATTTTGTGAAATAGAAACATAAATTATTAACATTCTCTCGATAGAAAAACATCACGAAAACCCTAAAATTCACACTTCACTTATTCACTATAGGATAAATTTAATGGTTATCAGTTTTAATACGCGGTGAAAAAATATCGATGCAAATTTTGAAATGTCATTTTGGTCTTATGGACGACTACAAACTTTTAACACTATTATCGTTCTTAGTTCATGGAAGAAGTGTCATCTTCCGTTGCACGTTACGGGATCTTCATGCATATTTCGGAGTAATTCTTATTCACTTTGAGATTGGTTCATTTTCTCCCTGTCTCACTTCAATTTGTCTCTCGTTTTATTGACAATACTTCATTAGTCGTAATGAAGTATTGTCAAATTGTCAATTTGTCTCTCGTTTTATTGACAATACTTCATTAGTCGTAATGAAGTATTGTCAATAAAACGAGAGACAAATTGAAGTGAGACAGGGAGAAAATGAACCAATCTCGAATGCTGCAACGCTACGTGCAAACAAACCAGTGTCATAGACAAACGAAGCCTGTTGCACATCTGTTGACAAGGCAATTTAAAGCCACAATTACGTAGATTGAAATGGCCAGACTGTCGTGCCTACTGCGGTTCTATCGGCCTCAATCTGTTTTATGTTCCAACGCGAAATCCGTTTCCGCCATTTAATTCAGTTTCATTAAGAGTTTTGAATAGGTATTATTTCCTCAGTTAGTGTCTCGTTTATTTAAATGGGCAGCTTTCAGGTGAAAGACGTACACTGCTGGACAGCGGCCTTCCCAATTTGGGGGATTGACATGATCGTCACGCTTGTCAGGCGGGTTGGCGAGCGCAGTGTGTTGGTAAAATGCATAGAAAACGCTGCTGCTCCTTCTTTAGACTAAAGACTTTAGTAAGCTCCTTAGTCGTATTTTATGACACCCACGGGAAGAAATGGGATCGTGCTATTATTTACGCTCGGCACCACACGGAGCAGCTTTAAATGTACTTATTTAAAGTTTCATGTAAAGTGAACGTGTGACTTAGATTGTAATGTGGGATAGTTCCTAATTAAGTTAAGTATTTATCTTTGGTCGGCAGTTAATATAATTTCGTAACTAGTTCTATCGCGCTCCGCGGTTTCACGCATAAGTCTCGATTCCGTCGGATATCGAGATAAAGAGCATCTCATGTCCTAATCCACCATAATCTGGATTAAGACATAAATTACTTTAACTGTGTGCCAAATTTCGTGTAAATCATAAACCTAGGCTTGAAAGCGTAGCAAACCTACATTAAAAATAAACAGTATTTTCTGTTTATGATATTAGTTTAGACTATTGCTTACTAACTCAGTTATCATCGCAGCCCACTGCTTATTTTATCGAGCAAATAAACATTGTTTGTCCAGTAGGTAGACAGCAAGAATAACCGTAAAAGACGTATAAAAATCCCCTTGAAATTATAACTAAAACGTACATACAACTAGAATAGGATACAATCCACATTAGGTACTGGTGAAATTACATCTGACATAGAAAGAGAATGTACTAGGATATCAGAAACAGTTAGGATTGTGTTAGGCAATGCAATGAATTTGCCGCGAAGAAGACATTGGATACGCAGCTGAGGCCACCGGATTACTTAACGAGTTCAGCCGAGAGAACGTTCAGTCTGCCAGTGGTGACAAATACTTATCTTTTACTCACGATTGGATAAGAAAATACATAAAACAAAGTGGCAGCTTCATATATCTACAATATAGCTAACAAAAGTACACATAACCGTTTGAGCGTTCTTTAAATGTTTGTTTTGAGTTCACATAAATTAGGTAATAGCTTTTTGAAATGACCGGTAATTATTTTACATCCTTACCGTCTTTCTCGTGAACTTAAATACATCTCTAGTTTGAAATGATTGAATGCATAACCCATAACACGTTTGATTTCCCCGAAGGGTTAAGCAGAGGTGCGTCTAGGATACCCACATTTCGTAAAGTTTAAGTCCCATGTAATAGGGGGCGAGCTTATTGGCATCAACTGGGCACAAATTCATACTCTGGCCTGCTACAAAAAAATAAAAAAACAAACAGAAAAATCCAATAACACTTTTTACGCTGTGCACTACGGATACGTTATTTATTTTCTATTAACAAATCTGTTTGAAAATGTATCAATTCCTTCTTTCATGCTCTCTTTCAGTATATCGTAACAATATCACGGTAAATCGTAGTATATAATAATAGTAATTTATTTATGAACGAATGATAAAATGGTTTAATTAAAATAAAACTTTAGAAACTCTTCTGTAAGATGTGGAATATAAAAATATTTAATTAAATAAAAAAAATTACAAAAAGAATACTTTTAACAAGCAATATTACATTTCCCATACGATTATAGTGCCTAATGATAAACTATTTCTAAAATATTTTTATCACAAGTGCAAATAATGATTTTTCGGAATTACAATAGGAAGCGACCCGCCCAATCTAGTTTTATTCAAACCTGTGTTTCGGGACATCACTTTACATTTCAATTAAATTGTTGCATTAATATTGATATCTTAAAAAAAACAAACAATGAGAAAAAGCATATAGGTAAAACAAAATTTGATTACTAGCTACTTATTAAAGCAAAACCATATCTGCAACGCACACCAATTATGGTTTACAGTGTCAAAATCCGTGTAATCTGCGGCTTCCCTGACATTTCAGCAAATTATGTGTAGGTAGGTAAATTTAATTAAATTTTGTACACATTCATGACGTCACTATGTGGTCTGACGTCATTTGAGCGACACAGCCGTTTTCAGTATCGCGGCATAATCCCTGAAATTTAATGTAATATGTACACGAACAGCAAGATTATATTTTGATGTGGTTTGTCTTTACTGGGAATTCGTTGTTTAAATGTTATAAATCTATACTTAATATTATAAAGCTGAGGAGTTTGTTTGATTGAACGCGCTAATCTCAGGAACTACTGGTACGAATTTAAATTATTTTTGTGTTAGGTAGCCTATTTATTGAGGAAGGCTATAGGCTATTTTACATCAAGCTACGATTAAAAGGAGCGGAGTAGCAACGAAAAATGGACGGAAACTGGCAGGCATTGTGATGCGACGGGAAGGGTCAGCGAAGCAAAATTTGACGCGGACGAAGTCGCGGGCAGAAGCTAGTTATATATACCAACGTAATTTCTATTTGGAGTTCATAAGTGGTTTTGGTAATTTTTTTCAAGCTGCAATAAATTATGACCTATCCATGTTTTAATTGTATTGGTAAATCATGATATCATGATTAATTTCACAAAGATTTAAAATAATTTGTAACAGACTTCAAAAAAGAGGAGGTTCTCAATTTGTATGTACTTTTTAGGGTTCCGTTGCCAAATGGCAAAAAACGGAACCCTTATAGATTCGCCATGTCTGTCTGTCTGTCTGTCTGTCTGTCTGTCCGAGTATGTCACAGCCACTTTTCTCCGAAACTATAAGAGCTGTGCTATTGAAACTTGGTAAGTGGATGTATTCAGTGAACCGCATTAAGATTTTCACACAAAAATAGAAAAAAAGCAATAATATTTGGGGTTCCCCATACATAGAATTGAAACTCAAAAATTTTTTTTTCATCAAACCCATACGTGTGGGGTATCTATGGATAGGTCTTCAAAAATGATATTGAGGTTTCTAATATCATTTTTTTTTTAAACAATAATATTTGGGGTTCCCCATACATAGAACTGAAACACAAAATTTTTTTTTAATCAAACCCTTACGTGTGGGGTATCTATGGATAGGTCTTTAAAAATGAAATTGAGGTTTCTAATATCATTTTTTTCTAAACTGAATAGTTTGCGCGAGAGACACTTCCAAAGTGGTAAAATGTGTGTCCCCCCCCCCCGTAACTTCTAAAATAAGGGAATGATAAAACTAAAAAAAATATATGATGTACAGTACCATGAAAACTACCAACGAAAATTGGTTTGAACGAGATCTAGTAAGTAGTTTTTTTTAATACGTCATAAATCGTAAACCACAATTTACCTTTCATTCAGTCAACTCAAATATAAAAATTAAAAAAAAAAACATTTAATTTCATAAACGATGATGACGAATGATGATGATGATGACCTGCAGGTTTGTACGGAACCCTCGGTGCGCGAGTCCGACTCGCACTTGGCCGGTTTTTTTTTGTATGTTTGTTACGCGGTATCTCTGGCAATTGTGGATCGATTTCGACATTTTTTTAATGGATTGGATCATCCTCAGGGTTGATCCCATAGAAAATGTACTAACGTTGCTTGGGTAGGTTTTCCTTTAGCTTCGATAATACATAATTACTCCACTTTGTGTATTTTTTTGATAATCTAATACAATAAGTTTTAGAACATCATCAAGATACACACACACAGTCACTGTTGTTTACATTGCAAATAGTGGTTTACGAGTTGGTGTGCGGTAGGCACTATAATTAAGAAGTCAAAAATAAAAATAAACTTTTATCAAAATAAAACAGTCTGCTTCTAAAATAAAATCTTAAAAGTGAAAATAACTTCAAAGATAATTTAATTGTAATATTTAAAACGACCGATCAACCTTTCAGTTATTCGTTCCAAAAACGAATCTACAATGAGAAACATAATCATTATTGTAGCAATGTTTTAATATTTAAGAAAGGCCGACCACTACTAAAAGTGGAACTCTTTTAACCACTTCCATTAGTATGTTAAAACGATTGGTATTTACCATCGAGTCTATTTCACCCTTCAGAAGTTATTCACCCCGATTAAGTGAATTGCTTCGACCTTTTAATTCTATTTGTTACCTACTTCCCATATATCAAATGTCATTCGAGCTGTCCTTTCTAAATGAGTATACAAATGTATGGTTAAATGAGTTCGATTTCTCTCTTGAATAAATGGTTATTTTAAACTGTTCACTTCCAACTGCTACAGACGAAATAAATATTATAATGATGTTATTTATTTATTATAAGCCGTTGCTGTCCCACTGCTGGGCGAAGCGAAGGGCGAAGATGTTATTATCCTGCTAATATTATACATGTGAATATTGTGATGTTTGTTACTCAATAACGCAAAAACGACTGAACGGATATTAAAGAAAGATACACATAGTTTATAACCTGGATTAACACATAGGATACTTTTTATTATGGTATTAAAAAGTATATGCAGGCAGTAATCATTTGAACTGATTTTGAATATGTTGTGAAAGCCAATTATTTTTACACGAGCCACTGTGGAGTTTCTTGCCGGCTCTTCTTAATCGGAAACGACCAAATGAAACCGATCACCTCGTCTAAAATACTATAAAGATATTGATTTCAACCAAACCTACCTACCTCGTCCAAGATGATCCTCATTTCTTAGAGGTAGGTAGCTCATTCTCTGCTCATTTCTCTCACCACTCAGGGGGCGTGACGACCATATTGTATTTTCAGATACTAAACTAGCAAATGTACTTAAAATACCGACCAGATCATTCAGAGTGTTCAGACATTGCACATATTCAATGAAAGCGTACAAATGGAATAGCTAAGAGCGGGTAGTCCCCAAAACTGGCATTTAAAAAAATTGAAATTAAAAGTACATTGGTATAAAATAAAAATAATATGAGTAACTGCATAAATATATATCCAAACATTTTGTGAAATAGAAACATACATTATTAACATATATTCTCTCGATAGAAAAACATCACGAAAACCCTAAAATTCACGCTTTTTTACATTTTTTATATGCAAGACTAAATAGGATAAATTTAATGATTATCGGTTTTAATACGAGGTGAAAAAATATCGATGCAAATTTTGAAATGTCATTTTGGTCTTATGGACGACTACAAACTTTTAGCACTATTGTCGTTCTTAGTTCATGGAAGAATTGTCATCTTCAGTCACACGTAACGGGAAATTAATGCATATATCTGAATAGTTCTTATTGACTTTCAGATTGGTTCATTTTCTCCCTGTCTCACGTCGATTGGTCGCTTGTTTTATTTACTATCCTTCATTTCGACTGCTGCAAAGCTACGTGCAAACAAGCCGGTGTCATAGACAAACGAAGCCTGTTGCACATATGTCGACATGGCAATTTAAAGCCACAATTACGTAGATTGAAATGGCCAGACTGTCGTGCCTACTGCGGTTCTATCGTCCTTAATCTGTTTATGTTCCAACTTGAAATCGGTATCCGCCATTTAATTTAGTTTCATTAAGAGTTTTTAATGGGTAATTATTTCCTAAGTTTTATGTAGATGAGTTTCTGGTTTAATGAGCAGCTTTCATCACCATCATCATTTCAGGCAAATTACGTCCACTGCTAGGCAGAGGCCTTCCCAATTTGGGGGATTGACATGATCGCCACGCTTGGCTGGCGGGTTGGCAAGCGTAGTGTGTTGGTAAAATTCATAGAAAACGCTGCTTCTCCTTCTTTAGTAAGCTCCTTAGTCGTATTTTATGACACCCACGGGAAGAAATGGGATCGTGCTATTATTTACGCTCGGCACCACACGGAGCAGCTTTAAATGTACTTATTTAAAGTTTCATGTAAAGTGAACGTGTGACTTAGATTGTAATGTGGGACAGTACCTAATTAAGTTAAGTATTCATCTTTGGTCGGCAGTTAATATAATTTCGTAACTAGTTCTATTGCGCTCCGCGGTTTCACGCATAAGTCTCGATTCCGTCGGATATCGAGATAAAGAGCATCTCATGTCCTAATCCACCATAATCTGGATTAAGACATAAATTACTTTAACTGTGTGCCAAATTTCATGTAAATCATAAACCTAGGCTTGAAAGCGTAGCAAGCCTACATTAAAAATAAACAGTATTTTCTGTTTATGATATTAGTTTAGACTATTGCTTACTAACTCAGTTATCATCGCAGCCCACTGCTTATTTTATCGAGCAAATAAACATTGTTTGTCCAGTAGGTAGACAGCAAGAATAACCGTAAAAGACGTATAAAAATCTCCTTGAAATTATAACTAATACGTACATACAACTAGGATAGGATACAATCCACATTAGGTACTGGTGAAATTACATCTGACATAGAAAGAGAATGTACTAGGATATCAGAAACAGTTAGGATTGTGTTAGGCAATGCAATGAATTTGCCGCGAAGAAGACATTGGATACGCAGCTGAGGCCACCGGATTACTTAACGAGTTCAGCCGAGAGAACGTTCAGTCTGCCAGTGGTGACAAATACTTATCTTTTACTCACAATTGGATAAGAAAATACATAAAACGAAGTGGCAGCTTCATATATCTACAATATAGCTAAGAAAAAATCCACATAACCGTTTGAACGTTATTTCAATGTTTGTGTTGACTTCACATAAATTAGGTAATTGCTTTTTCTAAATGGCCGGCAATTATTTTATATCCTTCTCGTCTTTCTCGTGAACTTAATTACATCTCTAGTTTAAAACGCTTGGATGCATAACACATACCATCACGCTTGATTTCCCCGTAGGGTTAAACAGAGGTTATGCGTATAGGACCCATCATTTCGCTAGTTATGTTTAAGTCCCATGTAATAGGGAATAGGATAGGGAGCGACCCTATTGCCTTAAACCAGGCAAAAATCCAGACTCCGGGCTCCTACTGAAAAATTCCAGACGGAAAAACCCAATAATATTTTCTATTAACGATTATGTTGATAAATTCAAAATTTGCTTCTTTCAGTTAATCGTAATATAACAACATCACGGTAAATCGTGGAATTCAATCATTATTATACAGGATAAGTTTTTATCCAGTGCGCAAATTGTAACCATGAATTCAGCATATCATTCTAGACCGTGCGCAGAAATATTTCGTCGGTTTTACAAAAAAAAAAATCTCCTGTTTCATAGAAAAATGCAATACCTACAGTGTCAAAATGTATGGAACAGCTGATTTTTTTTGTATAACCGACGAAAATTTTCTACACAGGGGGGTCTAGAATGATATGTTGAATTCATGGTTACAGTTTGTGCACTGGATAAAAACTTATCCTGTATATTTACGAAAAACGATTACAAAAAGAATTATTTTGACAAACAGCTCCCATATAATTATAGTGCCTAAAGATAAACTATTTCTAAAATATTTTTATTACAAATGATAATTTTTCGGAATCAGAACGTTAGATAGCGGACCTGTCCAATCTAGTTTTATTCAAACCTGTGTTTCGGGACATCACTTTACATTTCAATTAAATTGTTGCATTAATATTGATATCTAAAAAAAAAAAAAAAAACAAAAAAACAAACAATGAGAAAAAGCATAAAGTTAAAATAAAATTTGATTACTAGCTACTTATTAAAGCAAAACCATATCTGCAACGCACACCAATTATGGTTTACAGTGTCAAAATCCGTGTAATCTGCGGCTTCCCTGACATTTCAGCAAATTATGTGTAGGTAGGTAAATTTAATTAAATTTTGTACACATTCATGACGTCACTATGTGGTCTGACGTCATTTGAGCGACACAGCCTTTTTCAGTATCGCGGCATAATCCCTGAAATTTAATGTAATATGTACACGAACAGCAAGATTATATTTTGATGTGGTTTGTCTTTACTGGGAATTCGTTGTTTAAATGTTATAAATCTATACTTAATATTATAAAGCTGAGGAGTTTGTTTGATTGAACGCGCTAATCTCAGGAACTACTGGTACGAATTTAAATTATTTTTGTGTTAGGTAGCCTATTTATTGAGGAAGGCTATAGGCTATTTTACATCAAGCTACGATTAAAAGGAGCGGAGTAGCAACGAAAAATGGACGGAAACTGGCAGGCATTGTGATGCGACGGGAAGGGTCAGCGAAGCAAAATTTGACGCGGACGAAGTCGCGGGCAGAAGCTAGTTATATATACCAACGTAATTTCTATTTGGAGTTCATAAGTGGTTTTGGTAATTTTTTTCAAGCTGCAATAAATTATGACCTATCCATGTTTTAATTGTATTGGTAAATCATGATATCATGATTCATTTCACAAAGATTTAAAATAATTTGTAACAGACTTCAAAAAAGAGGAGGTTCTCAATTTGTATGTACTTTTTAGGGTTCCGTTGCCAAATGGCAAAAAACGGAACCCTTATAGATTCGCCATGTCTGTCTGTCTGTCTGTCTGTCTGTCTGTCCGAGTATGTCACAGCCACTTTTCTCCGAAACTATAAGAGCTGTGCTATTGAAACTTGGTAAGTGGATGTATTCAGTGAACCGCATTAAGATTTTCACACAAAAATAGAAAAAAAGCAATAATATTTGGGGTTCCCCATACATAGAATTGAAACTCAAAAATTTTTTTTTCATCAAACCCATACGTGTGGGGTATCTATGGATAGGTCTTCAAAAATGATATTGAGGTTTCTAATATCATTTTTTTTTTAAACAATAATATTTGGGGTTCCCCATACATAGAACTGAAACACAAAATTTTTTTTTAATCAAACCCTTACGTGTGGGGTATCTATGGATAGGTCTTTAAAAATGAAATTGAGGTTTCTAATATCATTTTTTTCTAAACTGAATAGTTTGCGCGAGAGACACTTCCAAAGTGGTAAAATGTGTGTCCCCCCCCCCCGTAACTTCTAAAATAAGGGAATGATAAAACTAAAAAAAATATATGATGTACAGTACCATGAAAACTACCAACGAAAATTGGTTTGAACGAGATCTAGTAAGTAGTTTTTTTTAATACGTCATAAATCGTAAACCACAATTTACCTTTCATTCAGTCAACTCAAATATAAAAATTAAAAAAAAAAACATTTAATTTCATAAACGATGATGACGAATGATGATGATGATGACCTGCAGGTTTGTACGGAACCCTCGGTGCGCGAGTCCGACTCGCACTTGGCCGGTTTTTTTTTGTATGTTTGTTACGCGGTATCTCTGGCAATTGTGGATCGATTTCGACATTTTTTTAATGGATTGGATCATCCTCAGGGTTGATCCCATAGAAAATGTACTAACGTTGCTTGGGTAGGTTTTCCTTTAGCTTCGATAATACATAATTACTCCACTTTGTGTATTTTTTTGATAATCTAATACAATAAGTTTTAGAACATCATCAAGATACACACACACAGTCACTGTTGTTTACATTGCAAATAGTGGTTTACGAGTTGGTGTGCGGTAGGCACTATAATTAAGAAGTCAAAAATAAAAATAAACTTTTATCAAAATAAAACAGTCTGCTTCTAAAATAAAATCTTAAAAGTGAAAATAACTTCAAAGATAATTTAATTGTAATATTTAAAACGACCGATCAACCTTTCAGTTATTCGTTCCAAAAACGAATCTACAATGAGAAACATAATCATTATTGTAGCAATGTTTTAATATTTAAGAAAGGCCGACCACTACTAAAAGTGGAACTCTTTTAACCACTTCCATTAGTATGTTAAAACGATTGGTATTTACCATCGAGTCTATTTCACCCTTCAGAAGTTATTCACCCCGATTAAGTGAATTGCTTCGACCTTTTAATTCTATTTGTTACCTACTTCCCATATATCAAATGTCATTCGAGCTGTCCTTTCTAAATGAGTATACAAATGTATGGTTAAATGAGTTCGATTTCTCTCTTGAATAAATGGTTATTTTAAACTGTTCACTTCCAACTGCTACAGACGAAATAAATATTATAATGATGTTATTTATTTATTATAAGCCGTTGCTGTCCCACTGCTGGGCGAAGCGAAGGGCGAAGATGTTATTATCCTGCTAATATTATACATGTGAATATTGTGATGTTTGTTACTCAATAACGCAAAAACGACTGAACGGATATTAAAGAAAGATACACATAGTTTATAACCTGGATTAACACATAGGATACTTTTTATTATGGTATTAAAAAGTATATGCAGGCAGTAATCATTTGAACTGATTTTGAATATGTTGTGAAAGCCAATTATTTTTACACGAGCCACTGTGGAGTTTCTTGCCGGCTCTTCTTAATCGGAAACGACCAAATGAAACCGATCACCTCGTCTAAAATACTATAAAGATATTGATTTCAACCAAACCTACCTACCTCGTCCAAGATGATCCTCATTTCTTAGAGGTAGGTAGCTCATTCTCTGCTCATTTCTCTCACCACTCAGGGGGCGTGACGACCATATTGTATTTTCAGATACTAAACTAGCAAATGTACTTAAAATACCGACCAGATCATTCAGAGTGTTCAGACATTGCACATATTCAATGAAAGCGTACAAATGGAATAGCTAAGAGCGGGTAGTCCCCAAAACTGGCATTTAAAAAAATTGAAATTAAAAGTACATTGGTATAAAATAAAAATAATATGAGTAACTGCATAAATATATATCCAAACATTTTGTGAAATAGAAACATACATTATTAACATATATTCTCTCGATAGAAAAACATCACGAAAACCCTAAAATTCACGCTTTTTTACATTTTTTATATGCAAGACTAAATAGGATAAATTTAATGATTATCGGTTTTAATACGAGGTGAAAAAATATCGATGCAAATTTTGAAATGTCATTTTGGTCTTATGGACGACTACAAACTTTTAGCACTATTGTCGTTCTTAGTTCATGGAAGAATTGTCATCTTCAGTCACACGTAACGGGAAATTAATGCATATATCTGAATAGTTCTTATTGACTTTCAGATTGGTTCATTTTCTCCCTGTCTCACGTCGATTGGTCGCTTGTTTTATTTACTATCCTTCATTTCGACTGCTGCAAAGCTACGTGCAAACAAGCCGGTGTCATAGACAAACGAAGCCTGTTGCACATATGTCGACATGGCAATTTAAAGCCACAATTACGTAGATTGAAATGGCCAGACTGTCGTGCCTACTGCGGTTCTATCGTCCTTAATCTGTTTATGTTCCAACTTGAAATCGGTATCCGCCATTTAATTTAGTTTCATTAAGAGTTTTTAATGGGTAATTATTTCCTAAGTTTTATGTAGATGAGTTTCTGGTTTAATGAGCAGCTTTCATCACCATCATCATTTCAGGCAAATTACGTCCACTGCTAGGCAGAGGCCTTCCCAATTTGGGGGATTGACATGATCGCCACGCTTGGCTGGCGGGTTGGCAAGCGTAGTGTGTTGGTAAAATTCATAGAAAACGCTGCTTCTCCTTCTTTAGTAAGCTCCTTAGTCGTATTTTATGACACCCACGGGAAGAAATGGGATCGTGCTATTATTTACGCTCGGCACCACACGGAGCAGCTTTAAATGTACTTATTTAAAGTTTCATGTAAAGTGAACGTGTGACTTAGATTGTAATGTGGGACAGTACCTAATTAAGTTAAGTATTCATCTTTGGTCGGCAGTTAATATAATTTCGTAACTAGTTCTATTGCGCTCCGCGGTTTCACGCATAAGTCTCGATTCCGTCGGATATCGAGATAAAGAGCATCTCATGTCCTAATCCACCATAATCTGGATTAAGACATAAATTACTTTAACTGTGTGCCAAATTTCATGTAAATCATAAACCTAGGCTTGAAAGCGTAGCAAGCCTACATTAAAAATAAACAGTATTTTCTGTTTATGATATTAGTTTAGACTATTGCTTACTAACTCAGTTATCATCGCAGCCCACTGCTTATTTTATCGAGCAAATAAACATTGTTTGTCCAGTAGGTAGACAGCAAGAATAACCGTAAAAGACGTATAAAAATCTCCTTGAAATTATAACTAATACGTACATACAACTAGGATAGGATACAATCCACATTAGGTACTGGTGAAATTACATCTGACATAGAAAGAGAATGTACTAGGATATCAGAAACAGTTAGGATTGTGTTAGGCAATGCAATGAATTTGCCGCGAAGAAGACATTGGATACGCAGCTGAGGCCACCGGATTACTTAACGAGTTCAGCCGAGAGAACGTTCAGTCTGCCAGTGGTGACAAATACTTATCTTTTACTCACAATTGGATAAGAAAATACATAAAACGAAGTGGCAGCTTCATATATCTACAATATAGCTAAGAAAAAATCCACATAACCGTTTGAACGTTATTTCAATGTTTGTGTTGACTTCACATAAATTAGGTAATTGCTTTTTCTAAATGGCCGGCAATTATTTTATATCCTTCTCGTCTTTCTCGTGAACTTAATTACATCTCTAGTTTAAAACGCTTGGATGCATAACACATACCATCACGCTTGATTTCCCCGTAGGGTTAAACAGAGGTTATGCGTATAGGACCCATCATTTCGCTAGTTATGTTTAAGTCCCATGTAATAGGGAATAGGATAGGGAGCGACCCTATTGCCTTAAACCAGGCAAAAATCCAGACTCCGGGCTCCTACTGAAAAATTCCAGACGGAAAAACCCAATAATATTTTCTATTAACGATTATGTTGATAAATTCAAAATTTGCTTCTTTCAGTTAATCGTAATATAACAACATCACGGTAAATCGTGGAATTCAATCATTATTATACAGGATAAGTTTTTATCCAGTGCGCAAATTGTAACCATGAATTCAGCATATCATTCTAGACCGTGCGCAGAAATATTTCGTCGGTTTTACAAAAAAAAAAATCTCCTGTTTCATAGAAAAATGCAATACCTACAGTGTCAAAATGTATGGAACAGCTGATTTTTTTTGTATAACCGACGAAAATTTTCTACACAGGGGGGTCTAGAATGATATGTTGAATTCATGGTTACAGTTTGTGCACTGGATAAAAACTTATCCTGTATATTTACGAAAAACGATTACAAAAAGAATTATTTTGACAAACAGCTCCCATATAATTATAGTGCCTAAAGATAAACTATTTCTAAAATATTTTTATTACAAATGATAATTTTTCGGAATCAGAACGTTAGATAGCGGACCTGTCCAATCTAGTTTTATTCAAACCTGTGTTTCGGGACATCACTTTACATTTCAATTAAATTGTTGCATTAATATTGATATCTAAAAAAAAAAAAAAAAACAAAAAAACAAACAATGAGAAAAAGCATAAAGTTAAAATAAAATTTGATTACTAGCTACTTATTAAAGCAAAACCATATCTGCAACGCACACCAATTATGGTTTACAGTGTCAAAATCCGTGTAATCTGCGGCTTCCCTGACATTTCAGCAAATTATGTGTAGGTAGGTAAATTTAATTAAATTTTGTACACATTCATGACGTCACTATGTGGTCTGACGTCATTTGAGCGACACAGCCTTTTTCAGTATCGCGGCATAATCCCTGAAATTTAATGTAATATGTACACGAACAGCAAGATTATATTTTGATGTGGTTTGTCTTTACTGGGAATTCGTTGTTTAAATTTTAGAAATCTTTACTTAATATTATAAAGCTGAAGAGTTTGTTTGTTTGTTTGGTTGAACGCGCTAATCTCAGGAACTACTGGTACGAATTGAAATTATTTTTGTGTTAGGTAGCCTATTTATTGAGGAAGGCTATAGGCTATTTTACATCAAGCTACGATTAAAAGGAGCGGAGTAGCAACGAAAAATGGACGGAAACTGGCAGGCATTATGATGCGACGGGAAGGGACAGCGAAGCAAAATTTGACGCGGACGAAGTCGCGGGCAGAAGCTAGTTATATATACCAACGTAATTTCTATTTGGAGTTCATAAGTGGTTTTGGTAATTTTTTTCAAGCTGCAATAAATTATGACCTATCCATGTTTTAATTGTATTGGTAAATCATGATATCATGATTAATTTCACAAAGATTTAAAATAATTTGTAACAGACTTCAAAAAAGAGGAGGTTCTCAATTTGTATGTACTTTTTTTTGTATGTTTGTTACGCGGTATCTCTGGCAATTGTGGATCGATTTCGACATTTTTTTAATGGATTGGATCATCCTCAGGGTTGAATCCATAGAAAATGTACTAACGTTGCTTGGGTAGGTTTTCCTTTAGCTTCAATAATACATATTTACTCCACTTTGTGTATTTTTTTGATAATCTAATACAATAAGTTTCAGAACATCATCAAGATACACACACACAGTCACTGTTGTTTACATAGCAAATAGTGGTTTACGAATTGGTGTGGGGTAGGCATTATAATTAAGAAGTCAAAAATAAAAATAAACTTTTATCAAAATAAAACAGTCTGCTTCTAAAATAAAATCTTAAAAGTGAAAATAACTCCAAAGATAATTTAATTGTAATATTTAAAACGACCGAACAACCTTTTCAGTTATTCGTCCCAAAAACGAATCTACAATGAGAAACATAATCATTATTGTAGCAATGTTTTAATATTTAAGAAAGGCCAACCACTACTAAAAGTGGAACTCTTTTAACCACTTCCATTAGTATGTTAAAACGATTGGTATTTACCATCGAGTCTATTTCACCCTTCAGAAGTTATTCACCTCGATTAAGTGAATTGCTTCGACCTTTTAATTCTATTTGTTACCTACTTCCCATATATCAAATGTCATTCGAGCTGTCCTTTCTAAATGAGTATAGAAATGTATGGTTAAATGGGTTCGATTTCACTCTTAAATAAATGGTTATTTTAAACTGTTCGCTTCCAATTGCTACAGACGAAATAAATATTATAATGATGTTATTTATTTATTATTTTTATTATAAGCCGTTGCTGTCCTACTGCTGGGCGAAGCGAAGGGCGAAGATGTTATTATCCTGATAATATTATACATGTTGTGAACATTGTGATGTTTGTTACTCAATAACGCAAAAACGACCGAACGGATATTAAAGAAAGATATACATAGTTTATAACCTGGATTATCACTTAGGATACTTTTTACTAGGGTATTAAAAAGTATATGCAGGTAGTAATCATTTTTACTGATTTTGAAAATGTTGTGAAAGCCAATTATTTTTAACCGACGAAAAAAAACGGAGGAGGTTATCAATTCGACGCGTATATTTTTTTTTGTTTGTTTTTTTTTATGTATGACCACGCATAACTTTTTACATAGTAATCCGATTGTGATAATTCTGTTTTTATTGGAAAGGGGTTTTATACTCCGAGGGTGGTCTCATATAAATTTGGAAAACAAGAACAAACCCTAAGGGTCAGAAAACAGGTGATGATTGATTGTTCACTCACTGATTGTAATGTTTAACCACGCATAACTTTATACTAGTCCGATTTTCATAATGCTTTATTCATTGGATAGGGTATACTTTGCCAAGTATTATTAGTACATTAAAGCCACAAAAAATTATAAAATAAAAACTTTTTACCAAAAAGTTTTTTTACACGAGCCACTGTGGAGTTTCTTGCCGGCTCTTCTTAATCGGAAACGACCAAATGAAACCGATCACCTCGTCTAAAATACTATAAAGATATTGATTTCAACCAAACCTACCTACCTCGTCCAAGATGATCCTTATTTCTTAGAGTTAGGTAGCTCATTCTCTGCTCATTTCTCTCACCACTCAGGGGGCGTGACGTGTCCCTATTTATAGCCCAGAACCGCACTCTCTTGGGTGCATTTACACTAAAAACAGACTATTCGAAGTGCCTCCTAAAGTTTCCCATTTAGCCAGGACCCTAGTCCCTAGGGCGAAATAAATACAGGGAGCAATAAATACAACTATCAAGGAGCAGGCTTAAAACGTTTCCCGAACATAAAATACTAACGCAGACTAACGTAAAATCGCGATAAAAGCCGGGGCTTTTATTTATCTTTTTTTGCAAGCACGAAAAATAATTCTTTCTGCGCGTTATTGTCGGATCGCGTGCTCAAAGGTACTGAGTCATGGTTGTAATAACCGTGCTGGAACCGTGACGGTTGAAAACCGGCGTTGTACAGTCAGGAGCGTAAATATGAATGCATTTTGTAACATTGAAAAGCGATTTCTTGAACGAAGCCAGCCGCTGAAATTTTCCATCAGCAGTAATGATGAGCTTCCATGCTCCATATTAATCCCTTTGAGAATCAGAATGCTTATATGTATATAGCTAATGGTTTAAGCTGTGTGTTGTCAGTCAGTAACTTATATTAAGAAAAGAAGAGGATATCGACTGCAAGTATGAAATAAGACCTTAAAAATAGTAGTTATTTATGGATTCGTAAATACTTTATGCGTAACACCACAAAAATTCCAATAAAAACGTAAGAAGAAAATCGCTTTTGAATTTTACTAAGCGAAACATATTTGTGCCCGTGACTGTACAGCCCGAGTTTAATCACAGTCCTGCCCTAAATACGGGGTATTAAAATGCTAGCTATGAATGTATCGCTGGCTTTATAATAACAGCAAACAATAGACTCATGCTCGTATTAATCCTTGTGTATTTTAAAATGAATTTGTAAGGCGTGGTTTACATAGACTGGACGTAGTGTGAACATGGCATGATCATTTTCCAGACATATCCGCGTCTTGTCTTGTCAAGTATTCAGGCTCTCATAATGACAGTAATTAGTTTCAGAAAAAAACCATTTAAGGTTTACAAAAAAACTATTTTCAAGTATAAAATTAACAGTGCAGAAAAAAGTGCCTGTACTAATAATATAATCATAGTAACATTGACAGGAGCGCGTTTCAAACGACATTACAAAATAAGAAAAAAAGTTGAACGTGCTACTTAGTGAACTCGTAGTAATAAAATGAAAAATAGTAAAAACAAATACTATTAACTAAAATGAAGCTACTTAATTTCCTTTTTTTTTTGGATGGGAAATCATCAAATGACTTCTACCGCTCTGGGCGGAGCGGGAGGGCGTGTCAGACTTCTACTGACTAAAACCCACCCGTGTTCCTTCAGTTGCCCATGTGCCAGGGTCACGGTATCTCTTTCGAACAATCTTGCGACCCCGGCAGGAATCGGTCCCAGCAGACCCCTGCAGTGCTGCTGAGATCTCTTTGAGGCGCGCGTGAAACACTACGCGCCGTCGACCCGAGCCTGGTCCTTACCGGGCGGCGAGCTGCCCATTGCTCGCCGCCCGCAAGCTCGCGCCTACGGTGGCCGGGAGTCCGCTATCAACTCCCGACGCCCGGGGCGTCTCCTCCTGCGGCGGCTAGGGACGTGAGGGCGCAGAGACTACCACTCCCTCACGCGCCCCGCCTCCTCTTTCGCGAGCATAACTGCTTCGCTACTTAATTGCCTCATGTTGAACATTTGTGTGTGTGCGTGCACGCGAATGTATGGGTGAGTGATACTGTATGTATGAGTGTATGTATGTGTCTGTTTTCGAAGTACCTGTATTGGATTGTTTTGATACGATTTTCAGCCTCTCGGTAATTTACCTGCAGTAAGAGGATTTAAATAATTTTTTTTGTATTTGTTTATGTTAAGCTATCATCATCATCATTTCAGCCGAAAGACGTCCACTGCTGGACATAGGCCTCCCCCAAGCACCGCCACTTCGACCTGTTCTGTGCTTCTCGCATCCAACGTATTCCTGCGGCCTTGACCAGGTCATCGGTCCATCTTGTGGGAGGCCTTCCAACGCTACGTCTTCCAGTACGCGGTCGCCACTCCAGAACCTTCCGACCCCATCGGCCATCTGATCTGCGAGCAATGTGCCCTGCCCACTGCCACTTAAGTTTTGCAATTCTTCGGGCTATGTCGGTAACCTTGGTTCTCCTACGGATCTCATCATTTCTGATTCGATCATGTAGGAAAACTCCAAGCATAGCCATGTTAAGCTATGTATGTGTGTTATTTTGTTAACACGTGTGTAAAGACGCGATGCGTAGGCATCGGTTAGGTATTTTGAGGCCATTTCTATTAAATATGAGAACTGTACATGTGCAATCCACTTAATCATGTTTCATATTCTACAGAGATGAGATTCTAAAGGACGAAACGTGAATGAATTATGGTAAGTCTGTGTCACATCCGCATTACGTCCACGTATGCATGTCCAGTCTATGTGAACCATGCCTTTAGCCAACCCTATTGTTATATTCATTAAGTTATTTATGTTTGAATAAAGGTGATATGTACAGGTATAATCAAAAAACAATTTTCTAGTATATTTGGTTTTTGTATTCAGGCTCTATTTGTTTTTATTTTCATTGGATTAACTGGGACTGGACTAAGCTGGGTCGAATTTATTGGTGTTTAAAATAGCTAGAGTTTGTTTACCAGACTTTTTTATATTAAAAGGCATTTTGTTTTTCATCATTTCATACAAATATTTGGGTTGATGAGTTGATTATGTCTTTCTCGAGGTCCTACTCGCCAGGCTACCTATACCTACGTGTTTCAAAAGAATAGGTCCAGTCGTTAAGGCATGAAAAAGTCAGTTACTTTTGTATTTCTAATAGAAGTACGTATGGATACATAGATTATATAGATTAGAATCGGTAAACGAACAGTCTTTTTGTTTTTGTACTCGAACAGTCTTTTTGTTTTTGTACTTATTTGAATAGTTAATTGGTTAGCCATTTAATTTAGTGCCTAGTGTAAACAATTACTTGTCTTATGTAGTCATTCTAATGAATAAAATGATAAATGTGCAGACTTGTGTTTTTGAATGTTTGAATATTTGTTTTACATATTCACGCAAAAACGGCCAAACGAATTTAGATGAAACTTGGCACATAGATAGTTTATAACCTGCATTAACACATTGGGTATATTTGTCCTGGCGGTACGTTACCGTGGGATACTTTCCGACCTCCACGCAGGCGAAACCACTGGCAAAAGTTAGTATGAGATAAAGTAAGTAATATATTTATAAAGGTCATGTCCTTTACATGTCCATTCTTTGTTTGTTGGCCACTTACTTTTACTCACTCGTTCTGAAATAATTTTTCAGGTCCTGAAATCGCGTGCCTAGGTTGATTATTATAGACCTTCATGTTCGTGTGCTATTTATAATTCAATTATCACTATCTGCTGCATTTTTTAATACTGGTTGCACGATACGCGTGAAAACTATCGGATTTAATTTTATGGCGGACTGAATGGAGCTGAAATTATTTATATTTTTTGTAGGGATGGATAATAAATATTTTCTGAAAATAAGGAATAATTACTGCCCTTTATTAATAAATATAATACTATGAACTGTTGCATAGTAGTGATTTATTAGTAAGAGGGACGCCGCCCGGTAAGGACCAAGCTCGGGTCGACGGCGCGTAGTGTTCCACGCGCGCCTCAAAGAGATGTCAGCAAAACTAAAGGAGTCTGCTAGGACCGATGCCTGCCAGGGTCGCGAGATTGTTCGAAAGAGATACCGTAATCCTGGCACATGGGCAACTGGAGGAACACGGGTGGGTTTTAGTCAGTAAAAGTCTGACATGCCCTCCCGCTCCGCCCAGAGCGGGAGAAGTCATTTGATGATTTCCATCCACATAACATGGGTTGGCGATCGCAGTATCCTGGTAAAATGCGTAGAGAACGCTACTGCGCCAACCCGTCTGCTAAGCGTGGTGATTATGGCAATCCCCCCAAGTTGGCGGAGGCTTATGTCTATCAGTGGACGTCTTTCGGCTAAAATGATAATGATGATGATGACTAGAGACCGGATTATATGCAACATAAAAAGCTTGTTATATGCATGCAAATATGCATGAAAAATGCTTGAAATATACACGAAAATTAGCAGAATATGCGAAATTAGATGAAACATTTTAGGAACCCAAAAAAATTTTAGAAAAAAGTGACTTTTCATTTTTTTAATTCTAAATTAGCATATAATGAGTAATGTATCTTGTCATAGGCAATAATAGGTACAGTAACATCACATGACATTAAAATTCGCTCGCGGCTTTGAACATGCCTTTGAGTGGACCCTGCGTTTCGAAATGCAGTAAAAAGGATAATATCGTGATCACTTTTATCGTATTTCGGAACGCAGGGTGAGTGCGTTGTGAGAAAAATATTTTAAATGTACCGATAATATGCATTGTAACTAGATCTTAGGCAAAATATGCTATTACCGCTGAGAATGGCTTAAATATGCAAATGCATATTCAAATATGCAGATGCATGTAATTCGGTCCTTAATGATGACATAACAATACGCCTTGTTTTCCGAAAGGTTACGGAGAGGTATACCTATAGTATACCCACTTTAAACCAGTTATGTTTAAGTTCCATGTAATAGAGGGCGATCTGCCGGGGTCGCGTGATTGTTCGAAAGAGATACCGTGACCCTGGCACATGGGCAACTGAAGGAACACGGGTGGGTTTTAGTCAGTAAAAGTTTGACACGCTCCCGCTCCGCCCAGAGCGGGAGAAGTCATTTGATGATTTCCCATCCAAAAAAAAAAATTGGGGGCGATCCCATTGCCATCAACCGGCCACAAATCTAGACTCCGGGCTGATACCGAGAAATTTCTGATAGGAAATCGCAATAACACTTTGACCAACTTGGGAACCGAATCAAATTCAAGGACTTCATGTGGTTGCATTCACAGTACAGTCACATTTCAATATTACAGGACAAAAATAATAAATAAAATGTCAAATATGGCACAAAAGACACAATATAAAGGTTCGGTTATGGACAAATATACAAGAGCCAAGTGCCTAAAAAAAATCGTGAAATCTAAGAAAGGGACCGATACTGAACGTAATCTACACAACGGGCAGATAAACGTCCAAGGTTCCAGCTAAAAACTTAGTAGTTAGCCCACGAGCTTACTTCTTCAAAGCGAGAATACCTACTTACAATACCAACACTCTTTAGAAGAAAGTAAGCAAGAAAAATAAATCAACGAAAATAGAAAAAAAAAGCACAAAAAATAAATAAAAGCTTAAGTAAAGAAATGTATGAAAGCGCAAACGTGTTAAGATTTCTGTTGGTCAATGAGCTGAGATGATTGATTCGATTTGGTGGAAGACCTTACATACATATGAATAGCCTGGTTTGTGTGTTTATTCCTACAGAGGCACAGTAAGCTCTTTTTATTTTTAGGCAGTATTAGGTAGAGCACTGAATATTAATGAGGAGCTGTCCCACAAACAATGCGGCACTTAATATCTTGTCCAGCGTGTCCTGTTACAAACTCGTAGCCAAATTCTACGCTGACTATATGTAGATTGCTATCGACACGCTAAAGAGATGAAGAAGAGTACAGTATTGATTGAAAATATAGAAAATGACACGTGGGATCGGAACTCAAGTCAAATACTCGCTACTGAACAAGCGTGCTTATGTGCTACCTGTTCATTCTTTGTCATCAAGAGAACAGGCATTTGTGTTGCTGTAGAAATCTATACTTAATTTTATAAAGCTGAAGACTTTGTTTGTTTGTATATTTGTTTGTTTGGTTGAACGCGGTAATTTCAGGAACTACTAGTCCAAATTGTTTTTTTTGTTTTGTTTTGTGTAGCCTATTTATTGAGGAAGGCTATATAACATCACGCTATGATCAAAAGGCGCGGAGCAGCAACGAAAAATGGACGAAAAATGGCAGGCAAATCAATGCGACGGGAAGGGTCAGGGGCGCAAAAATTTGACGCGGACGAAGTCGCGGGCAGAAGCTAGTATTATATATTGGAATAGTTTTTTAAATTAATATATTAAACTAGCTATTGCCAACGTCTTGGCTCGCGTGGAGTTCAAAAAGTATCCCACAGGAAAGTAGTACCGTGATAAAAAGTATCCTATGTGTTAACCGTATTTACACTATAAATGTGCAAAATTTCATCCAAATCCGTTCTGCCGTTTAAACACCCATACATATTAGGTTGGGGAAAAAGTCTTTTCGCATTATAGTATACATGTATGAACTTGTAATAAAATCTCTTTGGCTATACTATTTGTATCTGGCTGGTTTTGGTATCATTGAAAGTTTAAATTTTAAAGAACATAATTCCAAATTCAAATTAGGAAAATGTGTTATTTTCATTTGTTTTTCGTACCGTCAAGATGAGTGAATCTAATGAAGAAATTCGATACATTTTAAAATTTTACTACAAAAAAGGTAAAAATGCAACGCAAGCCGCGAAAAAAATTTGCGATGTTTATGGACCTAGTGTAGTGTCTGTGAGAGTAGCACAAATTTGGTTTAAGCGTTTTCAATCCGGAAATTTTGATGTCAAAGATGCACGTCGCTCTGGTCGCCCTATTACGGATAAAATGGATGCTATTTTTGAAAAAGTGGAGCAAGATCGGCATACCAGTAGTTACGACGTAGCTGAAGAACTGGAAATTGACCACAAAACAGTTTTGGCGCATTTGAAAAAAACTGGGTACACAAAAAAGCTCGACATTTGGGTACCTCACGAGCTCACTGAAAGAAACCTAATGAACCGTGTACTTATTTGTGATTCTTTATTACGACGTAATGAAACCGAACCATTTTTGAAGAAGCTGATAACTGGTGATGAAAAGTGGATCACGTATGACAAGAACGTGCGAAAAAGGTCGTGGTCAAAGGCCGATCAGGCTTCACAGACTGTGGCGAAACCCGGGTTAACTCGCAACAAGGTGATGCTGTGTGTGTGGTGGGATTGGAAGGGCATTATTCATAATGAGCTGTTACCACCAGGCAGGACCATCGATTCTGAACTCTACTGCGAACAACTGATGAGATTAAAGCAAGAAGTTGAGAGAAAGCGGCCGGAATTAATCAACAGAAGGGGTGTGGTTTTTCATCATGATAACGCTAGACCTCACACATCTTTAGCCACCCAACAAAAATTAAGAGAGTTTGGTTGGGAGGTGTTAATGCATCCGCCGTATAGTCCTGACCTTGCACCTTCAGATTTCCACCTGTTTCGGTCTCTTTAGAATTCTTTAGGCAGTGTCAGGTTAACATCACGAAAGGACTGCCAAAACCACTTGTCGCGGTATTTTGACCAGAAGTCCCAAAATTTCTATAGCAATGGGATCATGTCCCTACCTACAAGATGGCAAAAAGTTATCGAACAAAATGGTACCTACATACTTTAGTTAAATGTAAATAAACTTTATTAAAAAATGTTTTGAATTTTCTTAAAAAATGCGAAGAAACTTTTTCCCCAACCTATTATAAAGGGACTTGTGATGAAATAATAACACGGATCGATTGATCAGAGGGGTAATAGCGTAACTTGCTATCAGTATGTATTGGTTTCATATTGATAGTTAAACATCATTCATTGCGTTATTTACTTTGCTGAGCCGACAATTTATTCGAAAAAATGATGCAATGGTTTAGAAATAATCTTCAATCCGATTCAGATTCTGGTAAATAGTGAGTTTCGCAATTAGGGTGCAGGTTTAACTATGCTTGCCGCGGTTGGTTTGAAGATGGATGTTCATCTTTACATACCAAAACCCCTCCGTGGCTCGGAAAGTACGTAAAGCTGGGGCTGGTCCAGGCTATTATTTGTAGATCTTTGACGGTCGTTATGTATCGTCAGAATCCCGAATAAAGAACATTAAGAAATTATTGAAACACATAGTAAATTTTCTTTTTACTCTCTTTCCACATGCTGCAAAGGCATGTTATCTGCCAGGGTCGCGAGATTTGTTCGAATGAGATACCGTGACCCTGGCACATGGGCAACTGAAGGAACACGGGTGGGTTTTAGTCAGTAAGAGTCTGACACGCCCTTCCGCTCCACCTAAGAGCGGGAGACGTTATTTTGATGATTACCCAACCACAAAAAAGGCATTTTTTTAGCATTCTTCTTTATTTTTCTTTTCGTGTTTTCGGGGAATATTGCTGCAAAATTGTATCGTGTTTACCTACCGGCCAGCTTTTGGGCACATTCTTTTAAATTAACTTTGCCTTTGTTCTTGAACTGTACGAAAGTAATACAATTCCAATTACGCTCAAAGAGTAAGGCAGAAAGTCGGAAGGTAAAATGGTATTTAAGTTTATTCATTAATCGTTAACAACATACTTTAAAGTGAGCTTGACGTTTTATGAATCGTAAGGCTCTAATTGCGCCAATATTATCGACTTCTATGACCGGATTACATACATACATCATCAGCATCAAATGTTGCCACTGCGGGGATACAGGCCTCCTACCTTTGAGAGGGAGTGTGCAGAAATCTATCACGCGGGCCAAGTGCGGATTTGTAGATGACACATGTCTTCGGTTTTTGGTTGTTGGATCGTTCACTTTACACAAAGTTCATTGCCTGCTTGAGTTCGAACTCATGACCTACCACGTGGTAATTCAGGACCACCACTACTGAAAAAACACAATTTGTTCCCGAAAGGCTACGTAGAGGAAAACAAATTAAAAAAAAAACCGCTTCTTTCTTACGTAGTTTAGCATCGACATAAGCTGAGCTTTACTGGAACGAAGTACAACCTTGTTCATGTTTGCGGAGCTCGCTACAGAATTTCCAGCAGTCTTTCTTTAGCATACAAACAAGCCTAAAATGTGGGAATGTTTTAATACTGACGATCTCATAATCCACCATGTAATACACGGTGGAATCTGACTCGCTACTCAACTTTAAGCCTACAACGAGATAATGAGATTTAAAACTTTTTGACGCGTTACCGCGTTTCGGGAATTAATATTAAATTAACAATGGAAATGGATCACGACTTTTAATTCTGCTCGATAAAAAGGAAAAGTGTTTTATCACAAAATTAATCAGAAATATAGTGTATTATTCAGGATATTTTAATAACTTACATAGGTATGTCATAACCTTGTTATGGAGGTGTATAACTACTTATTTTAAAGTATTAAATTATAAACAAAACTGGTCCCTCGACAGGCTGGCAATATATGGCAATTCTTGTTTATAGCCAAAGTAAAAGCTAACCTGTCAATCACGGAAAGACAATTACCGCATTATCCTTAAAAAAGAAAATCGGACCCTTTAACCGCAGGGCTTGTCACCTCAAAAGCCTCAAAATATACGTTCTTTTAGATACCTTTTGCGATCCTAAGTAACTTAACGCCTACTTTCTAATCTACACAATATTCTGTAAACTAATAAAACAACACACGAACTGTAAATAAGCTTCAAGTTGAGGGCAAATGTGGCGTAACTTTGTGTACAGAACTTACTTGAGCCTACATAGGTACTGGCTAACTTGGCGTGGGTATTTTGCAAAGTATAGTTAGAGTTTGTTCCTATTGTGTAGAAAATATTAGATCCCACACGACGTACTGTGGGTATTCTGGGTGTAAAACGACCCAATCATGCATTCAAGAGTATCATATTGTTTACATTTTTTTTATCACGCA
Organism: Aporophyla nigra; assembly: GCA_947507805.1. Classification (NCBI taxonomy): domain Eukaryota; kingdom Metazoa; phylum Arthropoda; class Insecta; order Lepidoptera; family Noctuidae; genus Aporophyla; species Aporophyla nigra. Next base: position 9,669,981 of record OX382295.1, read on the forward strand.
TTTTATTAGATTGATCATCTTTGAGCATGATTTTCACCCCTTTAAAAACTTTGAATTAATTTGAAACTTTGCAGACTTATCAAGGACCGATGATAATACAATAATTTTATAAATTTGTGCCATTATCCTGGCCAGGATCACAAAGATAGCTAAAAAAATAAATAATGAAAAGTCGCGCTTTTGTAGCTAGCCAAACTAAAAATTTTGCTTGGTTTTCTATGAAAGCGTGTTGAGTCGTTTTTTAAACTTTGTATTTATTATTATCCATTAATGTTCCACTGCTAACCTAACGCTTTCGTACTCTTTTTCCAACTCTCTCTGTCCAGAGCTGCCAAGGACTGATTTTTACACGCTTTATATTAGCTTCACTTGTATGTTTGTTTGTAACCGACTTCTTATAGCGCGATTTTGACCCACTTTAAACGACCAGATTTCATTCAAACTTTGCAAACCTGTCAAGGACCGATGACAATGCAATGATTTCATAAATTTGTGCCATTATCCTTGTCCGGGTTAACTGTCTTCGAAAACTACGCTGACATACGTCACAAACTACGCTGACATACGACACAAACTACGCTGACATACGTCACAAACTACGCTGACATACGTCACAAACTACGCTGACATACGTCACAAACTACGCTGACATACGTCACAAACTACGCTGACATACGTCTCAAAATTCGAAACACCCTAAAAATAGAAAATAAATAATAGTTAAAAAAAACTAAAAAGCCGCTACCATTGAAAACCAATGGTTTTCAATGGAAGCGTGTTTTTATTTTTTTTATTTTTTATTAATAGTAGTCCAGCTCATCTCGCCGTCTCCGTCTGGGCCTACCAAGCTGTTGTTTTCCATTAAATGCGTCACACATATAACTTTGTTTTGTAGTCTGGTACCTCCAAACCGATTGGTTGTGGAAATATTTAAAGTCAGTTAAAATTTTTGGAGGACCAGCTTTTGCTTTTACTCACTTTATCAATCTATAATCTGCCTAGGCATTTTCCAACTATGTTGGGGTCAGCTTGCAGTGTAACCAGATGCAGCTGAATACCAGTTTTTTACATGGGGCGACTGCCTATTTGACTTCCACATCCCAGTTATTGGGTAATACGATACCCCTTGTTAAGACTGGTTTTCGGACATTTTGGCTTTCAATGATCTGTAACAACTGTCAAAGATCCTCAAATGACATCATCATCATCATCAATTCCGCCGAAAGACGTCCACTGCTGGACATAGGCCTCCCCCAAGCACCGCCACTTCGACCTGTTCTGTGCTTGTCGCATCCAACGTATTCCTGCGGCCTTTAAGTACCAGGTCATCGGTCCATCTTGTGGGAGGCCTATGACATTCAAATGATAACCGGCACTAATTTGCGCAACACGAAAGGGTCTTGTATGTAAAGATTGTCACCGATCCACGGACTAACCGTGGCAAGCGTGGCTTAATCTGGTCTATCGACCCGTGCGGCTGTTATTTCTTAACCAAAAGCCCTTCTTCTTACACACTTTATGTGAACACTAATCTGATAAGAGACGACATTTTGAACAAGACGATATTCGATAAGAGTCACGAACTCATGACATTTCAAATAATGTCTGTCATCACTGTACAGTAGGAACCTTGGCTAAGAAAACCTAACTAATCACGCCCAACTTAAACAAAGAAGACCTCTAAAAGCCAATCAGGGCCTTATCAGAAAATACGCTGAGGTAAAAGGAAATTAGGAATTATTAATGTGACCCCCTTTTCGTCGGGAGGCGAGATTGCGTGCCTTCATAGTCGGTTTACCGTGAAATATAGCCGTTAATAGCCCTGGTTTAGTGTTTTGTGACTTAATGGACGTTTACAACTGAATTTACGGGGTCTAGTTTAGTTAATGTGTTGGTGTTAAGTTAGATTTTGTTTCTTATTCAGGTAGGTAGGTACAATTGGGCGATATTATTACTATTACTACTATATAATTTAGGTTCACTTTTGTTTAACAAAATGTATTTTAATTAACTTATTTCCGTTTACGGTGAGTTACAGCTGTCTGTAGCAGATTTTCCTCATCATTGTTTTCACCCACTTTTGGACATATGCCTGTCCAATCGTATTTTAACACACTTTTATATGCTTCATACATAATATGTTAGTATGTGCCTATGTAACGGAAAATTTGAACATGATTTTGACCCCCTTCAAAACATCTTATTAACTCGAAATTGGCGATGCTTATCAAGGATCGATGAGAATACAATAATATAATAAATTTGTTCTGATAATATAATGAATAATAGTTTAAAAAAACTAGAAAATAATGGAAAAAGCGTGGGGTGCTTGATATCAATTTAAAACGAACTCCAAAAGCACCCCACGCTTTTGTCCATTATTTTCTACTTTTTTGTTTCGTTTTCTATGGAATCGTGTTTTTGTTTTTTTTTTTTTTAAGTATTATTTTTTAACTCGATGCTCGGCTTCTCTCATAATCTAGCTGCTACCAGCCACCCAAAGAGACAATATTGTGCTGAAAATACCATGAAGGCTGAATATTAATGGAAACCTAAATCACCAGAATAGTATCTACCACAACACAGTTCAATATCCCCAAACTAAGGTAGGGTTAGTTACCACATACAATTTTCCCAAACGACCCCCATTGTATTCGCAGACAATATAAAAATACTTTCATTATAAAAATGCGTGTACACGAGCCCATTAGGGGCCGCTATCCCGGGGCACCTGTTGCGGGCGCATTACTATCGATCCTACCTTCTACCCGCAAACCGCCGTTTTTATTAATAACGTGACCACACGTTGCAATACTGTTGAAGGAGGTTTTGGGGACACATTTAAGGGACAGACTATGATAAATAAAATGTTTATCGAACTAGTTTCTGCCCGCGTTAAATTTTTTGCTCCCCTGACCCTCCTCGTTGCATCGAATCGCTTGCTCGTGCGCGGATTCATATTCTTGACTTTTTCTCTTTTTGCTCGGCTCCTTAGGGTTTTAGCGGGGTATTATAAAGCCTTCCTAAATAAATGGGCTACCAAATACTAAACGTAGTTCCTGAGATTAGTACGTTCAACCAAAATATCTCTTCAGCTTTGTACTATTAGTATAGATTGGATATTTATGAAGACAACAGTGTGGCCGGAATAACGAAGAACAGCGGTCCTGTCCATCCAGTGAACATGATCGAGTGAGCTTATTGCACAAACGATACTTCTACTAGTAATACAAACTGTTATTTGTAAATACGAGAAAATCGTAATCAATTTTAACACATGAGTAACATTATGCCAGAATGTTCAGAATTGGAAAATGTCAACTGACAGTTCTAGATCATTTTATGTTATTCCGCTACGTTAATTATCGAGTTTTACTGCTGTCTTTAAGAAATTTAATAAGGTGTATGTAGCTGCTAGCTAGGGTATAGATACTATACTAATCTGTATAGTATAGCATAGCATAATCAGTCTATAATAGAGGGCGTAAAGGCGTAATCCACCACGCGGGCCCAAACCAGGTTGGTAGATGTCACATATCTTCAAATTTATGGTTCTAGGATATGCTGGTTATCTAATGATGTTTTCCTTCACCATTTTGAGGGCAGTGGTGAGGAAATTAATTACTTAATGTAAAGCGCCCGACTGGGTTCAAACCCAAGACCTACAAACTCGTAAACCAGGCCCGTTACTACTGGGCTACACTGCTTGCCTGTATAAGGAAGTATAAACACGCCAATAACGTGATATTACAAGATTGTTACGTAATACGGGTATTGTTTACTAAAGTGCGTGTACGAAGGCGTACGGGCGCACGGCCCGCTCCCTCGGCGCACCTGTTGCGAACCATTAATATCGATCTACACAATCTTTATGGCCGCCATCTTTACTACGCGTCCCCTTTTTGCGAACTTTTGTTTTAGAGGAGCGTGGTTTGATTTTAAGTCCCTTTGCTTTGGTACCTTTTTTGTTGTTCGTGGGAATGGGCATTTATCACGGAATTGGTAATGATATTACAAGTTCTTTTCATGTTATTTGAGCGAATTTTATTACGCGCATTGTTTTTAATTGCTCTGCGAATATTTTATTTCAGTTGTAAAATATTGTGAATGCATATCTAAATATAATATTATATTATAATTATAAAGCTGAACAGTTTGTTTGTTTGTTTGGTTGAACACGGTAATCTCAGGAACTACTGGTCCGAATTGAACCGCTTTTTTACAAATTTGCCCTCTTTTTACTTTCAATATTTTTTCCATATAAGTCCAAGTTTCTTAGTATGAACTCGTGCCCCGTGGATATCAATAGACTCGATTCGTAACATAACTGCTGAATACTCAAACTCAACTCAAAATCAAAGTTGTTATATCATAAAACCAATTACAGGCACTTTTAAATAGTCAAGGGATCAGTCAGTCAAAAAGACGAAGCTAGTTGTTGCCCATTTCAAAGCGAAGTTACCTATGAAGAAGAACGGGAGATACACTCTTTTAAATCAGAATATTGAAACAAAAAAATTACATCATTCATGTGTGAAATTTTACATTGTGAAAACTTCGTAAACATGCACATTAAAAGCGTCCGTAATAAAACACTTGAGAAATTAAAATAAAATCGTTGCAGCTAAGAGCTGACCAGTCCCTACTGAAGGCGCCCGTTCACGAACATGACGTATTAGATCAGCACCATCCAGTTCAACCATTTTGAATCGACTTAATCGCATCACCACCACCGGTGAGACATTTGAGTGAACATGCCATAGGTACTCTCAGCCGCCAGGGCACATTCAGAAAATGTGGAATGGAAATTTTGCATACACATCTCTGTTTAATCCGTCGGGGACTATAGGTGTTATGTTATGTTAAGTCATACATGAAGCGTTTAGAGACATTAAATTTAAAGAAAATATATCGGAGAGATTCTCAATATTTATTATTTTGTGAACATTTTCTTTCGAGGACTATATTTATAGCACTCTCCTACATATTTTCCTTGATCATATTTCTTACAGAAATGGCAACAATATACATTAAGAGTCCTTATGAAACGGAGGTTGAACAATTCTTGTCTTAATTTTTATTTTAGTCATACCTTTTTTATTTCGCAGGTGAAAATTGTAAAGCATTTAAAACCTTCTTCATAAATTTCTCTCGTTGACAACTGTAGGTAACATGTTATATTTTTTGTTCTTGTTTGAAAATAGGACTTAAAACTGTACTTTCGAATAAAATAAATGTTTTCTGATATCATCAAAGAATATTTAACTTACAGTTTTATTATATAGCTAAATATTTTTTAATTATATTTTTTTGTGATTAAAGCACACGAAGAAAATTTTACATATAAACGAGCTGATGTTGCTTTAATACTGTAAAGGTTCAGCAAGCAGATAATTGAATTAGTTGGATAAAACTAGTAAAAGAAAATTAGAAAGTTATACTCTCTTTTAGAAATTGGTAGGTTACATAAAAGGTAAAAAACATGTTTATCAGATTTTAAAGGCAGCGTATTTTTGGAGAATCATCCAGTGGTTGATAACTTTAATAAATCCCTTTAATTTTCTTTCTGCAAGTCAAAAGTCTCTTTTTATATTGAGCTTAAAAATATGGTAACAGAATCGCATATTTGTTGAAAAATCACGACATATTTACCCAACATAACATTATTACTTACATTTAAGTACTATATATTTTTCGCGAATTTACTCATATTTCACTAAAATATCTCTCATATATTTCGTTTACTATGCGGATTGTTCCGGTGACCCCGTTCTACTGTCAGGTGGCATGACAGCAAACTACATCGAAGTATTGGCGCTGAGATTTTTATAGAACAGACAGACTGATTTCATTTTGATACCTCAGACTAAGCTTCTTTTGTTTCCATAGTATTAGGGATCTATTTTCCAATATAGGTTTGATGTATAAGAGAAATACAAGGATGTATAGGATAGGTAGTTTAATTCTTTATACAATATTTTATACTTTTAACCTACAGTATATGTATGATTATAGTATCTGTATATTATAGGTTCATTATCTATACTAATATTATAAAGCTGAAGAGTTTGTTTGTTTGATTGAACGCGCTAATCTCAGAAACTACTGGTCTGAATTGAAAAATTCTTTTTTTGTTGAGTAGCCTATTTATCGATGAAGGCTTTAGGCTATATAACATAGTATACAATATACAGGGTGTTTCGGGGGCGATAAATCGATCTAGCTAGGATTCATTTTTAGAAAAAGTCTTTTTACAAAAAAAGAACCGAGCAGAACTCGGGCATCCAGGTACTATATATAAAGATCACACAAGACAAATCACCATTATTCTCCCTTATCTCAATATATTTTTGGGGTCGGCGCAACATATCTTTTTCTTCCACACTTCTCTTTTAGTCGTCATCTCATTAGTCAACCCCTTTCTATCCATATCACACACACACACTCACAGTCCTTCCATCGTTTTTTTTATCTCCTCCTGCTCTTATACCCATCAACATTCGTACTCAAAACTTTCTTCACGACATTTTCTTCCTTCCTCCGTGTCACGTGCGAGCGGTTTTGTTCTAGAAAATGCCGGTTTCCTCACAATTTTTTCCTTTACTGTTTTGAGAGCAGTCGTGATGAAATAAATTACACAAAGTAAGAGCCTGTCTGTATTCGAATCAACGACCTACAAGTCGTAAGCCGGGGCTCCTACCACTAAGCTACTACTGCTCATCGCGGAAGACACATGACAGTAATATAATTGATCATAAATAATGCATAAACCTACATAATGTATTTCCGAGCTTCTGACGACCCCTTATGAGTACCAGAGATCCTTGAATGAGAGCGGGGGGTATCGGCTTAACGTGCTTAACATATTTATTTGTGGGCTAGACAGTCACGAACATAAATACCTTGCAATTACAAAAATGATATTTCCCTAAGAAATATTTTTTGGTCTTACGGACACAATAATCATAACTTTACTATTATGTAATAGTTCTTTTCTTAAAGTTGTAATTATTATTTCAAGAGAAAAAGCTCTTATTTTTGCGTACGGTAAGGTAGACAGTTCTAGAAACACAGACAGTAGTAGAACTGTCTACCTTACCGTCACAAAAGTTAACAGCGTTTTTCTCTTAAAATAATAATTACAACTTTAAGAAAAGAACGTAATTAGGGTGACTGCACCCTAAAACACGCACGAGAAAAACGCTGTTCACTTTGCGTACGGTAAGGTACACTGTCAGTTTTTCGTGCGTGTTTTAGGGTGCAATCACCCTAATTACTTGAGACACTATTTATTAGAATCTGAATAGTTTCGAAGGTTATAGCTAATCCACTCTTTCATATGTTCGAAAAAATTGTCTGCTTGGCTACGAAAACAACGCTATTAATGTAGTCGAACTATCAAAATGAAAAGGATTCCTATTGATAGTGTATTACGAAATTTCCTCTCATTACCTGTCTATCATTTACTTGTAATACAACATTTTCCTAGAAACGAATAGCTGTACTGTTTCAACATAAACTTGGTATAATGAATGTAATTTAATCTAATGATTAGTTGCTGTTCTAATGAATACTCGGGGTATAAGTTTAGACTGTTACAAATGGAAGCGTAGAACTCAATTTATCTGCTCGCGGTTTTCGCAAAATTAGACAGAATTTGCTCTTGGTTGGTATCTAGTAAATTGTAGTAGAATTGAAATAATTAACACGATTAATTTTCATTATTTTGCTTGTGAATTTATTCATGCTAATATTATAGAATTCTTTAAATGTTTTATTTTGGTGTGTGTGTGTGGTTTTAAATTAATAGAGAAACCCCGTCTTTATGTTAAACAAAAGTTGCACAACATATCTACAGCAATATTTTAAAACTTGTTTCCAGCATCAGGAATACTTGTTGCTGTAACAGTTTTGGTCGGGTTTCATTTACCAGGAATAAGAAGCTTGTTTGTAAGGCTTCCCTATTTTCCTTACTTTACTCGAAAATGTTTTCTGCAATATTAAAAGAAAACATAACGCAAAGATTTCGTGCGTTCACGTTGTTTTGGGATCTAAACGTGGTTTCTTAAAAAACGCTACAAGTGTTATCCCTCGAGCAAAAGGTTTGGGTATGAAAACAGGAACAAAACCCAAAAATTAAGTTTCATATCAATATACATATTTATCACCTGTACAAAGACATGAACTTACTCATTTGAATCTATTTTATTTAATTAACAAACAGACGGGTAGTGTGCTAATGTGCCCCAGAAGACCTGAGCTTATTCATGCTACAGGTTTTCCCTTGAGGAACCTTTTGCGAAATGCTTTATAGGACTTTCGTGGGAGGGGTATTTTTGGGAACACCGTAATTAGTAATGTGTTTTGTTGGCGCACAAGTAAGCTAAACGAAAGAAAATGTAAAACTTACCACATCGCAACAAAAGTCCTGTGGATTTGGGGGCCCATCAGGAATGTTGTAAAGTTTCTTACACGATACTCGCACTCACACACACACACACACACACACACACTCGTATACAGGGTACCATGAACATAAAACTGTAACCATGATTTTATTGGATAATTCTGAAACCCCCTGCGTTAAAATATTTGGTCTAGATATCTATTTACTAACTAGCTTCTACTCGCGATTTCGTTCGTGTGTTTTGAAAATCGTACGACACCAATTTCCGAAAGCAACAGCCACATTTAAAAAATAACTTTGCTTAATAGGTACTACGTTTGTAGATTTGGTTTCAGTAGCCAAACTATACAGTGTAAGGAGTGGTGATGCAAGAAGTGAAGCAAGTGACGTAACAAGTTGGGAAAACTAAAAGTGCGTATTCCATGAGAATTTAGTCTGAATTATTGAAACTAGTGGTCACCTAGTGGTCGAAATTCGACCAAGTTTTTTTAAATTAATTTTATGTATGTATTTCGAATGTATTATTATACAAAATATCAGCTTTCTCCACTCCTTTTCCATATAAACTTTGACTTTTCCCATTTTCATACTCCTCCGTCCGCGTAATTTCACAGTTTTGTTCTTCGTATTAGTATTTAGACTAGTAGTCGCCCAGTGGTCGAAATTCGACCATAATTCATTAATATAGAAATACATTATAATGTAAAAATATTAGCTAACTGCATTTCTTCTCCATATAAACTTTAACGGTGTTAACTTTCATACTCCTCTGTCCACGTAATTTTCATAAAAAGTGGTCTAAAGTGTTTGCTTCACGTATGCATATACAGATTTAGCCAATTGAACAAATGCACATGAACACCAGTTAGCATGCTCACAAAGCAAAAGTAAAAAAATATGAAATTAATCTGAAAGCTACGAATTTTATGTCAATGTTTACTGAACGTTTTCCTGTTACACAACAACACGGCTTCACAGTGAAGCCTGTTCAAAACAAAGTTTAAATTGAATGCTACCTCTGTATTCCTGGATACTCATTTACCAAAAACGTGACAATATATACATCCTATCTAACATCTAACCAAATAAGCGAACGGATTATAGACACCTCATGAATTTTACGAACTTTCTCTTCTCGGCGACATAAAATAAACACGCGGCCATAAAAGTTCCCCGACCGTGAACATAAATTACATCGCTTAAAACCTGTGGAAACATGGCCAAACCATGGAACACCATAATGTAGGAGCCAGTAAAATTTTATTTCGAAACTTTCGCTCTTTACACGAAATGTCGTGCTGTTGGCTGGGAAACGCCGACTTCTAAGGGCAATAATCAAATATACGTTACAGTTATGCTTCCCACCCTATATTACTCGATTAGGGAAAGTCGTGAAGAATTATTATTGTAACAGTTAACTTTATCAAAACAAGTAATCGACCTAGTCTTCCCAAAAATGAGGTCGGCATCCAGTCACGGCTCACTGGATTCAGCTAAATACCTGTATTTTACATGGAACGACTGTCTGTTTGACCTCCATAAAATAGATACTGGGTAATATTCTTGGTACGACTGGTTGTCAGACTTCTGATTACGCGTAACGCTTCTGCCAATGACTTAACGTGATTTCCGCGTCACGGAGGGGTCACCCAATCCACGGACTGACCGTTTGAAGCGTAGCTTACCCTTCGATAGTTCTATAGATACGGCGTAAAAGAACTCATGGCTAAATTTTACCAGCAGAGCCCCTTTAACAGTTTTCTTAATATGGGAGTGTTATGCAATTAGGTACATCGCTAGTTAGGATTAAATGGGTTTTCACAAAATAAAAATTAATGTATTCTGTTTAATCTACCTGTAGGTATACAACTTAGTTGTATAATTATACAATGTTGTCGTGTGAGGATATATGTTATTAAATATGTCTGGAGTCTGTTTAAAGCTCATAATATAGTAATGAAATATCATATTAATTGCAGAATCTTCATGTAAGAGAAGAACCGTGCCATCTAAACATGGCTAATGGCTACCACATATTGTTCAGTGTATGATTACATCGGCAGATGCTGCGGGAATCATGTTTATCTTCTCTATAGTTCATTGTTTATCTTTTTTAATGACGCAGTATGGAATAATTTATTGTTTTATTCATAACATTCACGTGTTTTTACAAAAAAAAAAAAAAATGTACTTATCAATTTAAAACAATTAGAGCGTGCTCATGTAATTTGCATGGAGATTTGGCTTCCTCCATATAATATGATAATTTATAATTATCCTTGAATATTAGGATGAACAGTAAAACGATAACCAAAATTGAGTTGCTCTGAAAAGAGAAAATTTTATTTTATTACATAAACTAGTTTTAACACTTTTACAAAACATTCTTTATCATTAATTATTCACTAGTTTTACCTGAATAGAGAAACAACATTTAAAGCTATTGTTTTACCAGTTCTTATTGATCTAATTACATTAAAATTCTCACTTGTATAACCTCTATATTTTCCATGCTGCATCCATTCCATATGACAGCTCGCTCCATAGAATCAAACATCTTCACAGATAAATTATAAATGAAGTGTCACGCTCTTTGTTTACATACCTTCTAGGATTTTAGAATAAATCAGATACGGTATTGGATACTACACAGCTGGTTTGACACATATACATTCACAATGTGTATGCTTAGGTGGTACCGTGGTACCGTGTGGTGCCGGACGTAAAGAATAACACCACCCCATTTCTTCCCGTGGGTGTCGTAAAAGGCGACTAAAGGACTTACTAGAGAATGGGCAGCAGCGTTCTCTATGCATTTTACCACCATACTGCGATCGCCAACCCGCCTGCCAAGCGTGGCGATTATGGCAAAGCCCCCCAAATTGGGGGAGGCCTAAGTCCAGCAGTGGACGTTTTACGGCTGAAATGATGATGCTTAGGTGGTAAACGTTGAATGTAGACACAACCGTTGAGGCTGTCGAACACAGCAAAAGAAATATAATATGTACAGATGAGGACCTACCGTTTATCAGATACTCTAACTCGACATGGTCTACTGAATGCTATGGGGTTATTAATACTTAAAAGCCAATCTAGAATCTGTAGCAAGATCGTTGAAAATTATTTGCCAACTTTAGAAGCAAGATGGAAAAGATTCATTTGCTTGAAGTTTTACCGGCATCGATGTACTTAAAACTGGAATACGGCAGTACTATTTGTTTGCAGAAACATACTTTGTTGATCGAAGAGTGCAGAGTGGCTCATTCCTAAACGATATTCTACCACTGATGGAAGATGGTGACCATTCACAGCATATCGAAACTCCTTCGTGCCGCTAAGCCATTGGTCCATTGGTCTTTGTTCTGTTTGTCTTTGTATTTGGTTATTATAGTCTTTTCGCCATAAGATGAGTTCCCTGACAGTTCAATTTTTTCCGTGGCACGCATACTACTTTAGACGAATAAAAAATAAACTGGCAAAAAAAAAAAAAAAATAATGATAAAAAAAAAATATTGCCTTTCGTAAATTACTAAGTAAATTATTGCAGTTATAATTAACTGTTAATAAATTAAGTAAATAAAATAAAAAAGTATAAATCTTAAAAATGTCTAATGCGTTGAACGGAACTTCGGCCAATAGAGATTGCCACTACTCAATACACTAATCGACAAAGAAATCGATGAATCGGAGCGGCCATTTTATAATCGTGATCGCGTCGCGTCAGTACGAGTGCGTTATGTCAGGTTTTTGCTCTGCTCCCGTGATGTTATGTAGCCTATGTCTTATTCTGATGTATAAGCTATATTACTGTAAAGTTTCATCAAATCAAATCAAATCAAAATCAAAAGTCATTTATTCAAATTAGGCTGAGGATGAGCACTTTTCGAACGTCAAAATTACAAAAGACAGTCCCCCCAAAACGCCCACCCGTCGCGCACTTCCTAGTGCTTTAGCTGGGAAGAAGAAGTGGCCAACAAACTCCCCAGCAGCACAGCTGTCTGTCCAGTTAGAAGAACTTGATTCTATACAATGGTATATAGTAAAACATTAAGAGACACAAATTAAATTAAATGATTTGCTATATGCCAGCTAGCCAACCCAATATACCAACAAATAAAATGAAAACTATACTCAAGCATAAGCAAAAAAAAAAAATGTATATAGAAACATGGCTGCAAAAATAAAAAACTGGCATAAAGGGCGTGACAGCTTACATATGCAATGCTGAATGTTCACATAGCTGTTACGACCTGAGTTACAACTCGAGGCCACAAATGATAACATCAAAATCCGTACAGTACTTTATGCGTGAAAGAGTTAGAAACATCCACACACACACACACACACACTAACTTTCACATTTATAATATTAGTAGGAAGTAGGATAACCAGTTTATTAAAAAAATATTTTGAAAATCTAAAATCGATAATCCGATTCCATTTTCTTTGCCAACTAAATCGATATTATAAAAAAATCGATTATATTTCGTTAGGTCACGTCACTACAATTGTCAGACAAGAACTGTCAGGGAACTCATCTTATGGCGAAAAGACTATAGTAAATCTTTGATAGTCGTAACGGGTAGTCAGTCAGCTTAATGGTCTGACAAGCTGTCTTACTAATGGAGGTCAGATAGACAGTCGCTCCATGTAAAATACTGTTATTCAGCTGCATTCGGTTAGACTGGAAATCGACCCAAATATAGATGGCAAAAGGTATTTTTTTTACTACTCCAATATTTTTTTCATCCCTACACATATTACTTTCCCATTTCTTTCGCAGTTAACTACCGCCCATACATTTATCAAACGCAATCGTTAGAACATTATCACGTAGGAGCCCATAAATTAATCATTATTCATACATTTTCGAGTATGCCATTATTCCCGTTCATTTCTCGCTGCCTGGCACTATAAATTACCCGAGCCGACTCATCGTGTCCACTGAATTTCACATTACTGAAGCAACGAATACGCATAACAGTTTTGTTCTCTTATTCATGAACTGAAAGCTAGCAATGTACTCAAAATGGACAACAGTGTGTAAATATTCAGTGTTCCAGATTTTATTTTTGAAACAGAATAAATGATTTTTTGACGAGAAGCAATTATAAATGTTCGCTTTTGATTGTATGCCTGCAGGAGTTTATATTATACATATCTAATATATGAGTACATCATGCTTTTCGTCAAGGAATTGATATGTAGAAATGGTGTATGATGATTTAGTGGTAAACTGTAATCTAGTTTTACAAATTATGTCTAAGGCTCATTTAATAAGAGATAAGGCTATTGCCATTTAAGTAAGTGCTCATCCACACGAGTGATAAGGATCAACGGTAGAGCCTACTGCAGCCTGGACAACATGCCGCTTGTGTATTTGAACACCATACTCATTTACAGGTTCCCATAGCATGATCCCATTCCTTCCCATGGGTGTCGAGGCGACTAAGGGAATTACTAGTTGAAGGATTAAGGGAAAATAAACCAGGATTGAGTCTAGAACAATAGATTTATTATGAACGACATTACCGTGACAACTTACAAGACAAAAGAGGCAGTATAATCCGAACAAGGGGAGTATGTAAAACGCGCCACCTAGTGCAACAAATGCAACTTATTTGTGACATCTTAATCTGTTTGGTTTATACTTACTAACACCTGCCCTTAAACTAAACAGTTTTTAAACGAAGATTAGAAACACAACTGAAATGCTTTTCTCTACCTAAAGACTTTGTCAATACATCTGCTGGCATAAATTCAGTGGATAGGTACTCTAAAATCACAATTTTATCTTTTACAATTAGCCGTACAAAATGATGTCTTCTATGTGTTTACTTCTACTATGATGTATTTGACTATTACATAGTTTTTGAGCTGACTGACTGTCGTTATACAATGTTACAGAAAAATACTTTCCCAAACATTCATTCAAGAAACTTCTAATAAATTTAGCTTCTTTTGCACCTTCACATAAAGCCATATATTCAGCTTCGGTGCTTGAGTTTGCGATGCCATAATTCTTGAGATGACCTCGCCTCGCACAGATTCGCAGCTTCTGCTTCCTGCCCTTCAGACAGAATCTCCCTTAAAGGTTGCCCTTTTAGCTCTGTCTGACAAACTGCAGCCAACTCACGTCCATCTGTCGCAGTGTTCAGTTGATAGACACCATTCACCTTCGTAGCACTTGCGACGACTGTCTCACCACAGCCAATTCTGCATAGTTTTGTATCAAAGTGCACACTTAACCCCTTCTCTGTCAATTTGTTAACAGAAAGTAAATTAGTAGACAAGTTCGGCACAAAAATAACATCACTTATTTTTGTTCGCAACTGTAACCAACCTCGGAGTGTCCACAACATAGTTCTTGAGAATGTTTTTGTTTTTGCCATATGACAAGTAGCACCGGAATCAACATACCACGCATTTGAGTTAATATCCACTGCCCATGCCGTAAGTAATGTCCCGTTCCACGCTTTCTCACTTTTCTCACTCTTTTTATCACTTTTGTTTGTTTTTGTTGGACAGTTTTTCGAAAAATGACCGGGTTTTTTACACGTGAAACACTTTAGTTTTGTAGAATTTTTGTTATTTGATTTCGACGACCGGTTTGTTAACAATGCACTTTCTTCACTTTTATCAAACTCTCTGCGTAAGTTTTCTTGTAAAAGTTTGCTTTTCACGGTTTCACTGCTCAGTTTTATGTTCGAGTTTTCCAATGCCATAATTAGTGGGTCATAGTTTGTAGGCAAACCACTCAACATCAACACTGACAGGAAATCATCGTCCAATGAAGCACTAATATCTCGTAGTTGTTGATCTAAATCACTGATCTTCATGAGATACGCTTCCATATCACTGAATTGTTCCAATTTCAATCCAAACAGTGTTCGTAAAAGTCCAAGTCTTCTACACAGCCCCCGGTCCTCATAAGCATTTCTGAGGTTATGCCAAGCTGCATGTCCGGTGTTGACATTTCGCACATGCGCGAATGACGACGGCTGGACCATGAGACATATTTTCGCTAGCGCCCTTTGTTGTTTTCGCGTGTCCTGAACCTTGGGTACACCTGGCGCCGATTCCTCTATGCAGTCCCATAAGTCCTCATGTATTAAGTACATGCGCATCAAGAATTTCCAATTTCCGTAGTTTGAAATACCATTTAATTTCTGGAAATTCACGGAAATTCCAGAACTTGTAGCCGAACTAGCCGTTGAACCATTGGTTGAACCAGCACCGCTCGTGCTGGCGCCGCTGCCATCACCATTAGACATTTTTTTTTAACTTTTACTTTTACACACCAAATATTATTTTTATTTAGCTATTTACGCATCCTGGGCCCATAACCTGAACGATTAAGGGAAAATAAACCAGGATTGAGTCTAGAACAATAGATTTATTATGAACGACATTACCGTGACAACTTACAAGACAAAAGAGGCAGTATAATCCGAACAAGGGGAGTATGTAAAACGCGCCACCTAGTGCAACAAATGCAACTTATTTGTGACATCTTAATCTGTTTGGTTTATACTTACTAACACTAGTGAATGGGCAGCAGCGTTTTCTATGCATATTACTACCATTGCCAAGCGTTGCGATAATGACAAACCCACCAAAATGGGGAAGGCCTAGTCTTTTATTTTTTTTATTTTTATTTATTTAGGGACAATAAACAGCTACAATATATAATTTTAACATAACAAAAAATAATAGGTGTGAATAACAATATTGCAGCCCACTACATTATCCGCATATTAAAAGATAAAATATAGGCAATGAGTGCCACCAAAAGGCATTATTAAACATACAGTACATATTGAAAAATTATTACATCGTTCACAACAAATAACGAATAAATAAATAAACAATTCAGTGTCGAGTGAAAAACAGAAATTTAAAATTATACAAAATATGATTAGATCTATAATATAAATCATTATTATACATTCATTTCATTGCATTATTATTATTAGATAAAAGATTCATAACATTATATTTAAATTGTGATTTGGAGCATACGAAAATGTCAATATCAATAAATAATTTGTTATAAGTGTCTACCATTCGACGAATAGGGCAGCGCATACCAGAGTTGGTTCGACAGCTATTTAGAGCAAATAGGGTACCAGCACGGACATTTCGTTTGTTAACGGTGCGAGGGACTGCATAACATAACCTGCTCGTGAGGTCAATTGAGTCAAAATGGCTGTGAACAATACCATGCAACACAGATGCCTCCAAGAACCTACGTCTGGATTCTAAGGTAACAAGCTTATATTTACGTAATAACTCGGAGTACGGCAGGTAAATCCTGTGACACCTGTAATGCATGGTACGTAGAAACTTACGCTGGACCTTCTCGATCTCATCTATATATTTCTTATAGAACGGGTTCCAGACCGGTACTGCATATTCTAGTTGTGACCGTACAAGTGTCTTATACAAATACAGGTAGGTGGAATCTCGCTTGAACTCAGTGGATGACCTTATGACAAATCCATACATTTTGAATGAGTTATTAACAATTTTTTCAATGTGTTGATTTAATGACAGCTTATTATCGAGTAATACACCAAGATCTCTTACGATTGATACATTAGTAAGTATGGTGTTAAGCAATTTATATTTAAAACTAATGACAGACCGGTTTTTAGTAAAATGAATAAAGTAACATTTCGAAAGGCTAAGATGTAGTTTATTGTCGAGACAGTAACCCGCGAATCTATCCAGATCTTCTTGGAACTTAAAACAGTCATCCACAGACTGTATAGTTTTATAAGCTTTTAAATCATCAGCGTACAGGAGAAATTTTGTATTTGTAAAGCACTTATTTATATCATTTATGTATATAATAAATAAAAGTGGTCCCAGGATCGAGCCTTGTGGAACACCTGAGGTTATGGGCACCGCACCAGATTGATATCCATTCACGACAACTTTTTGTGTCCTGTTTGTAATATAGGAAGTCATCCAGCGAAGCAAATTCCCCCGTATCCCATTAAATGCTATTTTGTTTAAAAGAATTTCATGATCGACCTTGTCAAATGCCTTTTTGAAATCCGTATAAACAGCATCTACTTGAAGGCGTTTGTCCATATTTTCAAAGAGATCATTGGAAAATATAAGTAGGTTGGAGATAGTTGACCGCTGTTGAACAAATCCATGTTGTTCTGCGATGATAGAGCTGTGCAAGATAGGATAAACTTCATTATGTACGAGTCTTTCAAAAAGTTTTGACAAGGCCGACAGAATTGAGATAGGTCGATATTGCTCTATGTCATGCTTTGAGCCGTCTTTGTGTACGGGGGTGATGTTAGCACGTTTCCATACGCCAGGAAAAACACCCTCTCTTAAACACTTATTATAAATTATAAATAGTGGCTTACAGATACTGTCAGCGGTAAATTTAAAGAAAAGAGCGGGATAACCATCAGGGCCCGCTCCTTTGGACGGATCAAGAAGTTTTAACTCTTTAAGTATTTTAGATTCCTCAATATGCAGGTTTTCAACCAAATTAGCATTGGGGTCACAGTTTGTTGGCGGAGTCCACGCCGATAGTGAGGGTGATTTCGGCTCAAATACCGAAAGGAAAAAATCAGAAAACATGTTGCAGATCACGTCCGGAGCACTTGACTTAACGTTTTGGTACTGCATTGTGGAAGGGATACCAGATTTATTTTTACGATTTGAAATATACTTCCAAAAGTGTTTAATATTAGAGGTGATGTTATCTTCAACGGATTTGATATAAGCTGAATAACAGGTCTGACAGGTTTCTTTAAAAGTTGCTCGGTATTCAGAGAACTCATTGTAGTCTTTAATGTTCTTAAATTTCTTCCACTTAATCCAGAGGCGTTGTTTCTTTTTGAAGGTTTTAATTAATTGAGCGGAGAACCAAACCGGAAAGTCAAGTGCCCGGGACTTAACACGTGGAACGTTGGGCCTGATAATTTCGTCCAGCATCTCATAGAAGGTATTCACGGCTTCCTCTGATGAAAGGTGGTCCAGCAGCCCCGACCACTCAATTTCACTTATCTGTTTATTAATAACATCATAGTTGGCCTTACGAAAGTCATATTTACTCACTATTTTTCTTCGCAAGACTTCCACCGACAGACTTGTAGGGGCAGTCGCAACAAACGGGGGGTGATGGGGGTCAATAGGTAATAATGGGTCTAATGGAGGGTCTACAGAACTAATGATGTTAGAAATAAACAGATCTAAGATTTTCCCATTTCCGTTAGTTATGCTATTATATTGGTATGCATTTAGAGATGACATAAGCTGTAGTAGTTGGGAACATATAGGGGATGTTCCTGAACAAGTCATACCTGTAACCTGATGTGAATCATCACCAAGCCGGGCAGCTATCCACGAAATTTCAGGAAGGTTATAATCACCAACAATAAATAGGCCCTCAACAAGAGGTTCGTTTAACAACTCCTGCAATTCATCAAGGTGGCAGTTG
Organism: Aporophyla nigra; assembly: GCA_947507805.1. Lineage (NCBI taxonomy): Eukaryota > Metazoa > Arthropoda > Insecta > Lepidoptera > Noctuidae > Aporophyla > Aporophyla nigra. The sequence goes on from OX382295.1 coordinate 9,688,859, forward strand.
TATACATCTGAGGAAGCCCATGGTGGTATGTACACAGCACTAATGACATGCACTTTTGAACTCTTTTTACTTGGGACTTCAACCATAAGGTGCTCAATGCACGACGCGAAGCCTCCCCGTTGGCGACTAGAAACATCATGTAAGCAGGACTGAAGCCCACGCAACACCGCAATGAGGACCCCGCCACCATCCTGCTTATTAGTTGAATTGCGATCTCGGTCGCATCGGTACACAACATATCGAGGATCCACAAACTCACCGCTAGCAATATGAGGTATAAGCCACGTCTCAGTCAGTATTATTATGTCGTAGCAAGAAGATAAAATACTTAAAAATAGGGAGGGTAATTTGGTTCTTATGCCTCTACAGTTTTGATAGTAGATTGTTATGTTGGTTTTATCCATTATCAAAATATTCCAACATAAATTCATATAAAATGGGAAGAATTAAGAGAGTCAATCGTATCGTAAAATTACAAGAAGTTATGAAACTATACAGGAGAGTATCGAGAATGCCCAACATCATAGATTGGCAAGAGACACCATAATAAAACAATAAAATAATCGAGAAACAGAAATATCGCAATAGAAATGAATGATATACATTATTCCATACTGAGTGCCACTGAGTGACATCTAATTTTGAAAACAAGTAGTTAAATTTTTTAATCTTAATTATTATGGGAGAAACATGCAACACAAAACACAAATTATTATTTAGAAACAAATGCAAGAACTTAGGAATAAACAAGCAACTGTACGCAGTTATCGCACATAGTAGGATTTGGAAGAAGCAGTTAATTAGCTGGTTTAGTTTTAGTTTTAATTTTATTAAGGTCGCTGATCCCACGTATAGCGAATGCAGCCTCTCCATCACGCTCACGCACCAATATGGTACCATTTCTGATCCAAACATATTCATGGTTATGATTTTTTGCAACTTCACGGGCTTTGCGAAATAACTGCTTCCTCGCTAAGGTCAAATGCTCATTGATATAAATTGATGTGGAAGTACCTGTTACGCCAATGTGGTCAGTCTTAAGCGATTTGGCTTTACGAAACGCACTAAGTATGTTATCTCTATGTAGGCGCGTAGTGAACTTAACTATGACGTTTTTCGGTCTTGCGGTCTGTTGATGTGCATGAGGCACTCTGTGCACGGCGATGACATTACCGGGTGAGACTGGAGACTTCAGTACGTTTCCTATTGCTTCAACAATAGCTGGCAAGTTTTCGTTATGCCTTTCAGGTAAATTACATATTTCGATATTACATTGCCTAGCCTGCTGTTCCATAAAGTCTATCTTACTCTCCAGGCTACTTATTGTCGACTCTAAAGCAGTCGATACAGGTGAACAGTGTAAATCATCAACACGCTGCTTGAGAAGGTCATGCTCCACGGTCTGGTTTCGGGTAGTATTTTGCAGGGTTGCTATGTCGTCATGGAGAACTGATACCTTTTCTTGTAAGAGTGTTTGCTCCGAACGCAACGTTTGCATATCCCTTTGAATGTCTGACAACGTGGACTTTATTTCATCACGGATTTGAGCCATATCTCTGTTCATAGTCCAGCAGTAAATGTCTTTCGTTTGAAATGGTGACGATGATGACTAAAATACAGTAGCGGCGATGCTGATTGACGGCTGAAGTTGACTCTGGCGTTGACGCGTGTCGCTCGTGTATGTGCACACTTAGACATAAATCCAGAATCGCTACTGCTCCTAAAAAATCCACAGTAAAAAAACCCAAAACAACTTTTATCAACCCAGAAGATCATCGACAAAGTCAATCTTAAAATATAGCAGATATAATGGACAATCTAACTGTAACGTAAAATAAAGCCTGTATTTCCAAAGAAAGAACAGAAAAAAAAGAAAGAAAATACGTTTATTTGCGGTAAATATGACGCAAAAAAAAACTGAACACAATAAAAATACAAAAAAATTGCTGGGGAAAATATGCGTCAAATCGACGCAAAACGGCCAAACCAAAGGATTATGCAGAGGCGTATCTATAGTACACCTATAATTCAGCAGTCGTGTTTAAGTCCTATGTTATAAGGGACGAGCCTCTTCCCATTGACCGGACACAAATCTAGACTGAGCTGCTACTGAGAAAATTTTTAAGTGTATGAAAAAATTGATTCTTCGTCTATAATTCCATACAAGATAACATACGTAGGCGTAGTATGCTAGGATATAAATCAATTGTCTAGTAGCAGCTAATCAACATGCTAAAGTCAAGTTTGATGATGATTGATCTCAACGCCTGCCTACATGTGTCAAATGCAACGCACAGCCATATTAATTGCTTTCCGACATCGACAGACAGAGCAGTTAAGTACTTACATACAATCGAACCACAGAGGATGAAATTCGGGTTATGATTTAGAAATTTCAAAAATCTTGCAAAGCAAAAAATGTCTGGAACATTGATTTTGAACTCTTTATGTTCTTATATTTATCTTAAGTTGAAACATCCGAGCAAGTGACAAATGATAAATGATTTTATTTCTGTCAGTTTTGCACAAACACTTTTACACGTCAATCATATTTTGTAAAACTAGATGAGGTTGGTGTTTTCTAACTGACTACTCTGGGAAGAAAGGTCAAAACTAACCCAGAGATTACAGGCTTTTTTTTAAATTTCCAAACATAATCTTGGTCACATCATGTGAAGACCAGAGGGGTAATTGCGGAACTTTTTATCGGTAGGAATTGGTTTAATAGTCATAGTTAAACAACATTCATTGCGTTATTTACATTGCTGAGCCGACAATTTATTCGAACAAATGACGCAATGGTTTAGAAATAATCTTCAATCCCATTCAGATTCTGATAAATTGTGCGTTTCGCAATTAGGGTGCTGGTTGGACAACGACAGGGAACCAAAAAACCAGGGCATGTCCGGACAAATCTGGACGGATGGTAACCTTTAACAGAATCATATTTCACAAAGATAAAAAAGATGACCTCCCCTGGTTTCCTTGTAATTACAAGTATAGGTTGACAATAAATCGAGTACAATATTGATACGCAAACTTTTTATGGTACGTTTATGTCTTATACAGACACAAGCACATAAAGCTACTACAATTTGTCAAATATCTTTAATAGGTTTTCTACATTATCGCTAAAGCATTAGGTTCAGGATTGATTGGGAAAATTTTATAGTTTCGGGTAGCTTAATGTGCTGGCGTCTGTAAATTTTATCTACTAATATTATTACAGGCACTAAGTATACCGGATGCCATTTTTTACCGTCTCGACCTTCATATGGTGTGTTGTGTAACTAGAATAGAAGGCAGGAAGGCCTTCAGATTCATCGCAGATGACTAAAGGAGCGCGGGACGCGGACGGACGGGGACGCGTGTGCGGCTCGTGCGCCTGCGAAACATCAATGAAGCCGCCTATCGGCCAGCTTCAGGCCGCGCATTGAGTAGGGTGCGTGTGATTTGAGGTTTGATAGGTTTTTAATTGTTTTTTTGTTTTTTTTTCCAAATTTCTGTTTTAATTGTTCTAGTATGAAAATGTTACTTTAAATGTGTAGTATTGATTGCTAGATCAATTTCATTACATGTTATTCAAAAATAAAAATATCAAAAATTTCTATGCCAAAGGCTTCTACTCCGTTCACCTATCACCCCCATTTTTTTTCAAGATGTTAAAAAATGTCACCCGGTATAAGTGTTCCTAATAGAATCAAGTAAGTGAAATATTATAATAAAACGATAAAAATTTACCAGTTTCTGATTTATTCCTTTGTATTCACCTAATTACCTATCTGCATGCCAAATCTGAACTTTCTAGGTCATCTGGCACTGGGTTAGAGTTTTGATCTATAGGTCAGTCAGTGATAAAAATGACGAATTTTGGACGTCAATATCTAAATAACCGTTTGAGATGTGTTTATGACATTTGGAGCACATATGTATCTCGCAAGTTTCAATATATGAGCCAAATTTGACACGTTTATGTGAAACGGTTTTTGAGTTATGAAGGGGTCAAAAGTGACTCCAAATGGTTCGTGTAATATTACACACGGTGCTGCTCGCCAGTTCTGTTACTTGAACTTGGCTTGACACGCTACCGCGTGTCTAGATTTAATGCTTGGTTTTCCGTAATTTACTTCGATTTTATTGAGAAAAGGAAATCTCTTTGTTTGATTTACCTATAATAGTACCTAATGTTACACGTTATTGTTAATGATTATTGTGTATACCGAGGAGTAACTTGATAGATTCGTTCAGAAAGATATGGTTCATTTTTGTTCATCATAATACCAGCTTATAGAGCCAAAGAGTATGTGTGGATCGTAGGTAACGTTCTGTAGTTTTTGTCTATCTACATGGGAAAACGGCATGAGTTTATGTATATCATGCATGTAATATGAGTCTATAACAGATCTCTTTTAATTCATCCTTTGATCACCACGATTGATCACAGTGTTTTAACAGTTTCAAAAAACTTTCTCCAGCACCCCAATTCCGTAACACACTTTCTATGACAATTCTGAAGGGTTGTAAAGGACCTGCCAGGGTCGCGAGATTTGTTCGAAAGAGATGCCGTGGTCCTGGCACATGGGCAACTGAAGGAACACGGGTGGGTTTTAGTCAGTAAAAGTCTGACACGCCCTTGCGCTCCACCCTAGAGCGGGAGGTCATATGATGATTTCCCACCCAAAAAAATAAAAAAAAGGTTGTAAAAGAAATTCACTATCCATTACTTCATTCGTTTGAAAAATTCGTCTACTTGACAACGTAAATAACGCAATAAATACTGTAGAACTGTCAACATGTATGAAAAGCTTACGAGGTTTCCTTACAGTGATTTTATTCACCATGAGGACTGACTGTAGGTATCTAAAAATAACTTAGAAATCATTATATTATGAAAATTCTTTTACGTAAAGTCACAAAACATACGGGTAAAGCCGCGGCGGCTCCTGTAGTGACATTTACCTACCTACTTATATATTTTTCAGAATGATTTATTTAAGAGGCAGTATCAGCGTCTGATATTTATTGCTTAGGGGCGCGGACAGCTGACACGCCATAAATATTAAGGGGACGCTCACTGAGTTTCGGGATGACATTAATTATTTCATTATTTCACATCAGCATAGTTTTTTTTTCTATTTTGTGTCGTTATTTGGAAGGTAATTTTTAATTTTTGAAGTTGTTGTGCGATTACATCATTCAGAAATACTTTACTGCGTCGTTGGTTTAGTGGTCGCAAGAGCTACTGGTAGCCGTGAGGTTGGGTTCAATGCCCGACCTGAGAATTGAACCCAACCTCAGTGTTATTGGGTGTTTCCATCTAGAATTTCTCAGTAGCAGCCCGCAGTCTCAATTTGTGCCCGCTTGATAGCAATAGATGTGCCGAGGATCAGTTATTATAGGGGGCTTAAATATAACTAGCTCAATGTGGAAGCAGGTAGACATCATCATAATAAGCCTATAATGTTTACACTGATAGGACACAGGCTTCCTCCCGGTAAAAGGGAGTGGACGTATTCCACCATGCGAGCCCAACGCTGGTTGGTAGATGCCAAATGTCTTCGATCTTTTTTGGTTCCTGGACATGCCGGTTTCCTTACGATGTATTCATTCACCGTTTTAAAAGTAGTGGTGATGAAATAATTTACACAAAGTAAAGCGAGTTCGAACCTATGATCAATGTCAATCAATCAATGACTTGGCTAGTTCTCATATACGAATTATTATTTTCGATGGCTAGTTTCTACCAGCAAGCCAAATTTTCGGAATAATAAAATAAGAACCGACAAGTAACAGGTTTAGAACTTGCGAAGCTATAATATAATTCGTATATGAAAACTAGCCAAGTCAGACCTTAGGCTACATTATATTATCCTAAGTTATAAAAAGAAATGATATTTTATGTAGTTATAAATAAATTTCAGGACTGACCATTGAACTTGGCACCCATTTAGATCTCACTTCTTTTGTCGTTGAAGTCAACAACCAAGGCATATATCACAATATTGAACTTGGCTCTCATTTCACATTTATGTTTTTGATGGGATATCATTACTTTTTGTACATACATTATTAGTAGGTACTTATTTATAAGAAAATGAATACCAAATGGTTTTTGTTATAAGTGTTCCTAATAGAATCAATTAAGTGAAAAATTATAATATAATGATAAAAATTTACCAGTTTCTGATTTATTCCTTTATATTCACCTAATTACCTATCTGCATGTCAAATTTCGACTTTCTAGGTCACCTGGAACTGGGTTAGAGTTTTGATCTATAGGTCAGTCAGTGATAAAAATGACGATTTTTGGACGTTAATATCTAAATAACCGTTTGAGATGTGTCTATGAAATTTAGAAAACATATGTATCTCGCAAGTTTCAATATATGAGCCAAATTTGACACGTTTATGTGAAATAGTTTTTGAGTTATGATGTAAGGGGTGCGGGGTGTAAGGGGCCTACCAAGATCTTAGGGCCCAAGCCAACCTCACCTGCAAGTCGGTGCACCTGCTGAATGACGAACGAGGCACTGGCGAAGGCTTTCCCTTAGGGGTTGGGAGGTCGGACGGCAGTCGTTCCCGTAAAGGCCACAATTAGCCAAACACAAAATGGAAAGTACAGCAAAGAATTATGCCATGGATAGGGCGCCGCCGCAAAACGGCGCGCAGGAGCTTCGCCCGACTCCTGTGGCAAGTGGACGAGGGCTACCGTGTCGAGGGTGGACACGGCCAAAGACGCGAGCCCCTACCCAAAAAATCCGCTTCGCGACCTGGAACATTGGTACGCTGACTGGACGTGCGAGAGAGCTGGCTGATGTACTCTCCAGGCGGAGGGTGGCCGTGGCATTCCTGCAGGAGACTCGGTGGAAAGGCAGTAGATCCCGGTCCATCGGAAATGGTTACAAGCTGATCTATACGGGTGCGCCAAATGGGGAGAATGGGGTTGCCGTAGTGCTCTCTGAGGAGTTACAGAATGACGTCTTGGAGGTGAAACGCATCAACGACCGGCTAATGGTCGTAAGTGTGCTTATTGAAGGGGTTGTGACCCACTTGATAAGTGCCTACGCACCTCAGGCTGGATGTTGCGACACCGAGAAGGCTGTGTTCTGGGACAAACTTGGTGGAGTGCTGCGTAGCATCCCGCTATCTCAGGATATTGTTCTGGGGGTGATCTGAACGGACATGTGGGTGAGGTGAGGGCGGAGTTTGAGTACGTCCATGGTGGCTTTGGATATGGCAGTCGCAACGCGGAAGGAGAAGATATTCTCCGGACGTGTGCGGCTGCTGACCTTGCCATCGTGAATACGTACTTCAAAAAGAAGCCCGAACACCTTATCACCTACAAGAGCGGGAGATACGCTACCCAGATCGATTTCTTTCTCACTAGGAGGTACCATATCGGCAAAGTAGCCAACTGCAAGGTCATACCCGGTGAGAGTCTTACTGCCCAGCATCGTCTTCTTGTCATGGACCTCTGCGTAAAGCCTAAAGTCAAACGCGTTGAGCGCTGCCGACGCCAAATCAGGTGGGGGCTGCTTGATGAAGCAAGATCCCAGGAGTTTGCCAAAGCTACCAGCGACATACGCACGGGTATTGATGGCGAACCAGTCCAGGACCACTGGGACAGGATTCAAGCAGCTATTACTGGAGCGGCGAAGGCAGTGCTCGGCATGTCTAAGGGTGGACGCAAATGTGACAAGGAGACGTGGTGGTGGAATGACACAGTCCAGAGGGAGATAAGGGTGAAGAAAGCCCTCTTTAAAAAGTGGCAAGTGTCCAAATCTCCTGAAGATCGCGACGCGTACAGGGTTGCAAGACGTGCGGCTAAGAGAGCCGTAGCCAGAGCCAGACGAGACCACTTACAACCACTCTACGATAAGCTGGAATCGTCTGAGGGGCAGAAGCTTATCTACAAGCTGGCACGCTCCAGGGTCAAAGCGGCACAGGATATTTCCAAGTGCCGCTGTGTTAAAGACCCTAACGGCAACCTGTTATATGAGGACGTCGCGGTGAAGGAGAGATGGCGCTTGTATTTCCACGACTTGCTTAACAAGCAGCATAAAGAGGTGCAGCCACCGGACCTCCCTCCGAATCAGGGACTAGTGCCGCCTGTAACACCTGAAGAAGTGGAAAATGCTCTTCGTCGCATGAAAAATCGGAAAGCTGTCGGAGCCGATGGAGTACCAATCGAGGCATGGAAGGCGATGGGTTCTCGTGGTGTGGGCATTTTAACTGACCTTTATAACCGCATACTCCTCACCAGCCAGATTCCTCGTCAGTGGAGACTGAGTGTTATTACTCCGGTCTTCAAGGGCAAGGGATCGGTGCAGGACTGCGGCAGCTACCGCGGTATAAAGGTCATGGCCCACACCATGAAGCTCTTTGAGCGAATTATTGACTCTCGGATCCGTCAGGAATGTACAGTCTCGGATGGCCAATATGGTTTTCGCCCTGGTCACGGGACCATGGACCCTATTTTTGCCCTAAGGATCGTCATGGAGAGGTACAGGTCGAAGAATACGCCTCTACATTTCCTATTTTTGGACATGGAGAAGGCCTTCGACTGTGTTCCTCGTGTGATGATCTGGTGGGCACTGCGGTCCAAAGGAGTACCAGAGGCTTATATTGACACCATCCGAGACATGTACCGCGATTCCGATTCCGTGGTTCGGACCGCTGTTGGCGACACTAAACCCTTTCCCATTACTGTAGGTGTACACCAGGGATCCGTCCTGAGCCCGTTCCTATTCAGCGTAGTATTAGACGTTGTGTCAGACAGCATCAGGAACTCCCATGAGCAGCCCCCGTGGCTGCTCATGTATGCTGATGATATTGCGCTGGTAGACGCGGACAGGGGACGACTGGTGAGACGCGTGAAGGCGTGGAAGGGTACGCTTGAGAACGGTGGTCTGAAGCTTAATGTGGCGAAGACAGAGTACTTGGCCTGCAATTCAGCAGATCTCACATCCGTCCGCATAGGCGAAGACACGGTCGAGCGCACGGACCAGTTTAAGTACTTGGGATCTGTACTCCACGCGTCTGGTGACATCGACTACGACGTCAAGGCACGCATTGCTGCAGCGTGGGCTAAATGGCGAGAGGTGTCTGGTGTCATTTGTGACCCCAAGATACCGGTTAAGCTGAAGGGACAGGTCTATAAATCCATCATTAGGCCTGTCCTTTTATATGGCAGTGAGGCGTGGCCCGTACTTGAGCGGCACAAGCAAGAACTGCGTGTCACGGAAATGAAAATGTTGCGCTGGATGTCCGGAGTTACGCGGAAAGACCGCGTCAAGAACTCACGCATTCGCGGCAGCCTTCATATCCGTGACATAGCAGACAAATTGCAGGAGTGTCGCCTACGTTGGTACGGGCACGTATTACGGAAACCGGCTAGCTATGTGGGGAACAAATGTCTGGCCATGCCGCCTCCGCCGGGTCCCTGTAGAAGGGGCAGACCCAAAAAGTGCTGGCTTGACGTCGTAGCGGATGACATGCGTACCAACAAACTCACCATAAGGGATGCACAAGACCGTCCGAAGTGGAGAGTTAAAAGCAGGAAAGCGGACCCCGGGCTCCGAAAGGATGCAACCGGGATAGCGCTAGGATGATGATGAGTTTTTGAGTTATGAGAGGATCAAAAGTGGCTCCAAATGGTTCGTGTAATATTACACACGGTGCTGCTCGCCAGTTCTTTTACTTGAACTTGGCTTGACACGCTACCGCGTGTCTAGATTACTATTCAAGTAGTGTACCATATGCATATACAATAAATACAAACAAACATGAAACAGGAGCAAAGAGCTATATGAAATGAAGATTTTTTAAGGAGAGAGCAAGATTTTTTACTCGAATTTCAAAAGTGGACAAAGATTGAGTAACCCTTATCGACACGGGCAACCCATTCCATGACCGTACAGCTTAAACTGTAAAAGACTTGTTATAAAAGCTGGTTGAAGGCATCGGCGGCATCTCTAGTCTTAATTATTCGGATGACCTCAGATATCTAGTACGTATATCATGCAGGAACTTGAAAGGCTTTTTAAGCTAAGAGGGGGTTACAGGATTGAATGTAATTATATAGCTATCAACTATTTATTAAGTGAGGGAAATCTTTGTTGTAACTATCATATTGTTCTATCTCATCATCTGTCTCGCCTTTTCCCAACTATGTTGGGGTCAGCTTCCAGTCTAACCAGATGCAGCTGAGTACCAGTATTTTACATGGAGCGACTGCCTATCTGACCTCCACAACCCAGTTATTGGATAATATGATACCCCTTGTTAAGACTGGTTGTCGGACTTTCGGGCTTCTGACGACCCGTAACTACTGTCTAAGATCTACGAAAGACAGCCGGGACCAACAGTTTAACGTGCTTTCCGAGGCACGGAAGGGTCTTGGTATGTAAAGATGTTTATTTGTTCTTTCTATCTTGACAAAAGAAAATCTTCTACTGACTAATACAAAAAGATATTTAAAAGCCATAAATATGTGATGCATTTGCCTCATCTTCAACTGCCGACATAATGTCAACTATGTTTGGGTCGGATTCCAGTATAGCCAAATGCAATTGAGTACCCGTTTGTCATCCATATTACGATACCCCTTGGTAAACCTGGTTGTCAGGCTTTCGGACTTTTAACGACCCATAATGACGGCTGAAGATCCACGAATGGTATTGTTATTTAAAGATGGTCATTCACTCCATCCACGGACCAACCTCGGTAAGCGTAGCTTACCCTGCTCCATCGATCCGTGCGACTGTTATTACTAAGACTCAAGCCCGTCTTAAATATGTGTGTGAACAGTTTCTTATGTTATCGACAGTTAATTCTATGTTAAAATTCGATCTTTTTTTTTTTGGATGGGAAATCATCAAATGAGTTCTCCCGCTCTGGGCGGAGCGGGAGGGCGTGTCAGACTTTTACTGACTAAAACCCACCCGTGTCCCTTCAGTTAACCATATGCCAGGGCCACGGTATCTCGTTTGAACAATCTCGCGACCCTGGCAGGCATTGGTCCTAGCAGACCCCTTCAGTACTGCTGACATCTCTTTGAGGCGCAGGTGGAACACTGGCCTGGTCCTTACCGGGAGGAAATCTACCCATTGCTCACCGCCCACAAGCCCGCGCCTTCGGTAGCCGGGAGTCTACGATCGACTCTCGACGCCTGTCTTCTCCTTTGGTTTGAATATTTGGATGTTTTTTTTAAGGTCGAGCCAACGTTTTCTGAATATAATACTTAGATCCCATTTATTTTCACATTTATGTTTTTGATGGGATATCATTACTTTTTGTACATACATTATTAGTAGGTACTTATTTATAAGAAAATTAATACCAAATGGTTTTTGTTATAAGTGTTCCTAATAGAATCAATTAAGTGAAAAATTATAATGATAAAAATTTACCAGTTTCTGATTTATTCCTTTATATTTACCTAATTACCTATCTGCATGTCAAATTTCGACTTTCTAGGTCACCTGGAACTGGGTTAGAGTTTTGATCTATAGGTCAGTCAGTGATAAAAATGACGATTTTTGGACGTTAATATCTAAATAACCGTTTGAGATGTGTCTATGAAATTTGGAGCACATATGTATCTCGCAAGTTTCAATATATGAGCCAAATTTGACACGTTTATGTGAAATAGTTTTCACCACATCATCCACACAAATTTGACACGTTTATGTGAAATAGTTTCATCCACGAATGGTATTGTTATTTAAAGATGGTCATTCACTCCATCCACGGACCAACCTCGGTAAGCGTAGCTTACCCTGCTCCATCGATCCGTGCGACTGTTATTACTAAGACTCAAGCCCGTCTTAAATATGTGTGTGAACAGTTTCTTATGTTATCGACAGTTAATTCAATGTTAAAATTCGATCTTTTTTTTTTTGGATGGGAAATCATCAAATGAGTTCTCCCGCTCTGGGCGGAGCGGGAGGGCGTGTCAGACTTTTACTGACTAAAACCCACCCGTGTCCCTTCAGTTAACCATATGCCAGGGCCACGGTATCTCGTTTGAACAATCTCGCGACCCTGGCAGGCATTGGTCCTAGCAGACCCCTTCAGTACTGCTGACATCTCTTTGAGGCGCAGGTGGAACACTGGCCTGGTCCTTACCGGGAGGAAATCTACCCATTGCTCACCGCCCACAAGCCCGCGCCTTCGGTAGCCGGGAGTCTACGATCGACTCTCGACGCCTGTCTTCTCCTTTGGTTTGAATATTTGGATGTTTTTTTTAAGGTCGAGCCAACGTTTTCTGAATATAATACTTAGATCCCATTTATTTTCACATTTATGTTTTTGATGGGATATCATTACTTTTTGTACATACATTATTAGTAGGTACTTATTTATAAGAAAATTAATACCAAATGGTTTTTGTTATAAGTGTTCCTAATAGAATCAATTAAGTGAAAAATTATAATGATAAAAATTTACCAGTTTCTGATTTATTCCTTTATATTTACCTAATTACCTATCTGCATGTCAAATTTCGACTTTCTAGGTCACCTGGAACTGGGTTAGAGTTTTGATCTATAGGTCAGTCAGTGATAAAAATGACGATTTTTGGACGTTAATATCTAAATAACCGTTTGAGATGTGTCTATGAAATTTGGAGCACATATGTATCTCGCAAGTTTCAATATATGAGCCAAATTTGACACGTTTATGTGAAATAGTTTTCGAGTTATGAGAGGATCAAAAGTGGCTCCAAATGGTTCGTGTAATATTACACACGGTGCTGCTCGCCAGTTCTTTTACTTGAACTTGGCTCTAGATTACTATTCAAGTAGTGTACCATATGCATATACAATAAATACAAACAAACATGAAACAGGAGCAAAGAGCTATATGAAATGAAGATTTTTAAGGAGAGAGCAAGATTTTTTACTCGAATTTCAAAAGTGGACAAAGATTGAGTAACCCTTATCGACACGGGCAACCCATTCCATGACCGTACAGCTTAAACTGTAAAAGACTTGTTATAAAAGCTGGTGGAATGCCTTGGCATCTCTTGTCTTAATTATTCAGATGACCTCAGATATCTAGTACGTATGTCATGCAGGAACTTGAAAGGCTTTTAAAGCTAAGAGGGGGTGATAGGATTTAATGTAATTATATAGCTATCAACTATTTATTAAGTGAGGGAAATCTTTGTTGTAACTATCATATTGTTCTATCTCATCATCTGCCAAGCCTTTTCCCAACTATGTTGGGGTCAGCTTCCAGTCTAACCGGAGGCAGCTGAGTACCAGTATTTTACATGGAGCGACTGCCTATCTGACCTCCACAACCCAGTTATTGGATAATATGATACCCCTTGTTAAGACTGGTTGTCGGACTTTCGGGCTTCTGACGACCCGTAACTACTGTCTAAGATCTACGAAAGACAGCCGGGATGAACAGTTTAACGTGCTTTCCGAGGCACGGAAGGGTCTTGGTTTGTAAAGATGTTTATTTGTTCTTTCTATCTTGACAAAAGAAAATCTTCTACTGACTAATACAAAAAGCTATTTAAAAGCCATAAATATGTAATGCATTTGCCTCATCTTCAACTGCCGACATAATGTCAACAATGTTTGGGTCGGATTCCAGTATAGCCAAATGCAGCTGAGTACCCGTTTGTCATCCATATTACGATACCCCTTGGTAAACCTGGTTGTCAGGCTTTCGGACTTTTAACGACCCGTAATGACGGCTGAAGATCCACGAATGGTATTGTTATTTAAAGAACTCACTCCATCCACGGACCAACCTCGGTAAGCGTAGCTTACCCTGCTCCATCGAACCGTGCGACTGTTATTACTAAGACTCAAGCCCGTCTTAAATATGTGTGTTTAATCGCTCAAAACTTGTGAACAGTTTCTAATGTTATCGACAGTTAATTCTATGTTAAAATTCGATCTTTTTTTTTTGGATGGGAAATCATCAAATGACTTCTCCCGCTCTGGGCGGAGCGGGAGGGCATGTCAGACTTTTACTGACTAAAACCCACCCGTGTCCCTTCAGTTAACCATATGCCAGGGCCACGGTATCTCGTTTGAACAATCTCGCGACCCTGGCAGGCATTGGTCCTAGCAGACCCCTTCAGTACTGCTGACATCTCTTTGAGGCGCAGGTGGAACACTGGCCTGGTCCTTACCGGGAGGATATCTACCCATTGCTCACCGCCCACAAGCCCGCGCCTTCGGTAGCCGGGAGTCTACGATCGACTCTCGACGCCTGTCTTCTCCTTTGGTTTGAATATTTGGATGTTTTTTTAAGGTCGAGCCAACGTTTTCTGAATATAATACTTAGATCCCATAATGTAACCTTTGTTTTCATGAATGAACCTTTAAAGTGCAGGCTTAGACTAAGAATGTCAGATATAACATGAAAGGGTTACCAATTTATTTTAAACGGATTAAATTAGTTACGCTCAAATGACCGTGAAAGAGCCCGATAGGTTTCTTTTCAATATCAATTTTAAGGGATGAAACACTACTGGACATTATATAATGAATCTGGTAACTTGATGAACCTGAAATATCCGATTTTAATCAATTAAAATGTTGACGATTTTAATTTTCTACTCCAATGGGTTTCTGTTATATTTTGCGGTGTTTTCTCTAAATAGTTCGTTTATTTTTGCATTGGTGTACATGAAAGAATATCATCACCTGCCTAACCTTTTTACACGCTTTATATTAGCTTCACTTGTATGTTTGTATGTTTGTATATTTGTATGTTTGTATATTTGTATGTTTGTATGTTTGTTTGTAACCGACTCCTTATAGCGTGATTTTGACCCACTTTAAACGACCAGAATTCATTCAAACTTTGCACACCTGTCAAGCACCGATGACAATGCAATAATTTCATAAATTTGTGCCATTATCCTTGCCAGGGTTACCAGGACAGCAAAAAAACTGTCTTCGAAAACTACGCTGACAACCGTCACAAACTAATTTGTGAAACACCCTAAAAAACAGAAAATAAATAATAGTTTAAAAAAACTAAAAAAACACGCTTCCATTGAAAACCAAACTAAAAAGTACAAAATAATGGAAAAAAAGCGTGGGGTGCCTGATATCAATAAAAAAATACCTTAAAAAGCAACCCACGCTTTTTTTCCATTATTTTGTACTTTTTAGTTTGGTTTTCAATGGAAGCGTGTTTTTTTAGTTTTTTTAAACTATGATTTATCTTAACTAAGTTGGGGTTGGCTTGCAGTCTAACCGGATGCACCTAAATAGCAGTATTTTACGTAAAACAACTGCCTATCTGACTTCCACAACTAAGTTACTGGGTAAAACGATACCCTTTGGTAAGACTGTACAATAAAGTACTTATATAATACCGGAAGAGTCATGAGCACGGGATGTCAATTGACAACGAAACCCAAGTGTGAAGTTGGCGCGCTTTGACAGAGTCTAGCCTGACGTTCGTACAAGTTGACAAGAGCGGCTACAGGCGGCGTGGCGCAGTTCTCTTGATCATCTGTCATCGTGCTGGTAACAAGTGTCTAGAAACTGTCCGACGTTTCGTTTGGCGAGTTCACATATAGCCTAAAAATCTGTGATCATCTTCAGAGTTTTTCTTTTCATCTATGACACACATATACGGCCAGTAAAATGTGCAACGGTGAAGAATCCAGCTCCAATTGGCCTCTTGTTCCGGCATATTTATAATTATTATCAGTAACATTCTAAAATAAGATATTAATTAAATTAATCTTTAGTACTATAGGTATACTATGTACAGATACCGCACGAACTGAAATTAATTTTGATGATAAGTCTGATTGCGTGCACTCAACTGCAACGCATTTCACAAATTACTTGATAATGGAATGAATGTGTGTTTTGATATTTTGAGATTTCATTTTAAATTATGGATCAAATATTTCTGATGTTATTCTGAATATATTAAATGGAATGGATATCAATTCAATTTTAAAATATACGTAAATCACTCTCAGCTAATCAGAGTTTTTTTTTTAGTGTATTTGGACATTTGGATGTATTTAAATCAGGTTATCAGAATAACTAGCTGACCCAACGAACTGCGTACCGCCGCAGTATCAACAAATGTTGTAATAAACCTACCAAGTTTGTCAACCTGGTACTTTGAAAGCATAAAGCGTTTTCTACCTGACACTCTTATATTTGGTAAGCTCCTACCAAGTTATGACAACCTGGTACCTTGAAAGCATAAAGCGTTTTCTGGGTGAAACTTCTATGTTTTGTTAAGCTCCTACCAAGTTATGACAACCTGGTACTTTGAAGGCTTAAAAGGATTTGTAGCAGACGTACAAAATGTATGAGAAAATAAAAAATCCTGTGTTTTTTTCTCTCGTGAAATGTTCCAATGTTTTATTAATATGCAGTCTGTTATTCACGAACTAGAATATAATATTACAATAAGAATAATCTCGATATTAAAGGTAAAAAAAAACAATTGTAAACCGCACCTTACCTATCGAATTTGATACTTGCGAATGGGCCATTCAGTTGTAGGTTGTGTTTTCCAAGCTTAAACAGCCGTTTCTACGTACCTAATCATAAGATGCCCTATAATTACGCATAAGAAAGAAAGTAAGTACCTACATTTATTTGTGGTAAACATAACGCAAAGAAAGACTAAACAGACAAAAATATAGAAAAAGCTGGAGGAAAACATGACCATGCGCATGTAGTCAGACACTATACAACACATAGTTCGTGAAAATTTAAGATCTTTACTTTCTTAACTTTCCCAATCTGCACGTCAAGATTCCTACTCAAACACCCGAATCAACCAAGAGATTTGACGGATGCAGATAACACAGATATTAATTCCCTTATCGAATAACACATTTGTGAGGTAATTCGCGCATTATGAGATAATCCACATGACCTAATTTTGAAATAATTACACCGCAACCGATCGTGACGAACAATAGGCATACATGTACATAGCTGACGCTTTGAGTAAGGCTGTTTGTACACAGGAGAGTAGGGTAAACCGGTGCG
This sequence comes from Aporophyla nigra, assembly GCA_947507805.1. Taxonomy (NCBI): domain Eukaryota; kingdom Metazoa; phylum Arthropoda; class Insecta; order Lepidoptera; family Noctuidae; genus Aporophyla; species Aporophyla nigra. The sequence goes on from OX382295.1 coordinate 9,705,865, forward strand.
AATTGCGAGATATGATTGAAAATTTTCCTGTTTTTCACCTATAATTCCAAAGGATTTTTTTAAAACTTCCTAACTAAAATCGATACTAAACCTTTTTAGTCCCCCTAAACCGTATACAGATGGGAATTTTGAGTACACTAGACAACTATAATTTGTACTGCTAGTTGACAATAAGAGCGCGTACAAAGATATAAAAAAATCTCAACCCCCTCCCACCCTAATATGTAAAATATTGATATGCTTGTAGTTCCCGCATGGAATTCAAAGCGAGACAACTGACAAGGCACAGTGATAACAGTTGGAGTAAAGCTGTGAACAAGTAGGGTTTAAGGATTGAAACGTTTTTTTATGTTTTTTTTTTGTGGGTGGGAAATCATCAAATGAAGTCTCCCGCTATGGGCAGAGCGAGAGGGCGGGTCACACTATTACTGACTAAAACCCACCCGTGTTCCTTTAGTTGCCTTTATGCCAGGGCCACGGTAACTAACACGGTTTCGAACAAAGCTCTCGACCCTGGCAGGCATTGGTCCTAGCGGACCCCTTCAATTATGATGACGTCTCTTTAAGGCGCGCGTGGAACACAATGCGCCGTTGACCCGAGCCTGATCCTAACCGGGCGGCGAGCTACCCATTGCTCGCCGCCAGCAAGCCCGCGCCTACGGTGGCCGGGAGTTCGCGGTAGACTCCCGACGCCCGGTGCGTCTCCTCCTGCGGCGGCTAGGGGCGTGAGGGCGTTATGACTGCCTCTCCCTCACGCGCTTAAACTCCTCCTTCTCGAGCATTACTGCTTCGCAGACGGAGGTGACGGCTTCTTATGCCCTCTCGCTCCGTACCATGGCCTGCACCAGGGCCGGCCGCGAGAGGTCGCCGCCGCCAATTGACCTCCGCGAGGACACGGCGGTGGTCCACCCTATGCTTCACCGTGCCCTCCAGACGTTACACGCAATAGAAATACCCGGGCGTTTCCTCCTGCCTTATCCTGAAAAGGAACCTCCCGAACCACCCATGCCCGGTAAGGACCTGCGTAAGGCGAAAGGTAAGGACGCCATGGCGCCTCTCCAACCACTCCTCCCAGATCGGAATTACCACCGTAATAGTGGCGTACCCTCAACTGAGTTGCAAAAACCGTACCCGCCATGTCGCCATGAGATCCCGCCGGAGCTCTGTCCGTCGTGCCGCGATCTGTCGCGGCAGCGGAGTTTCACCCCGGGTGTTTTTCCTTCTCGCGCCACTCCCACGTATGCGCGAGGACTGTTGCCTCCAGATCCCATGGCGGCAATCCGGCAAGGAGACTCGCCGCCTCACAGAAAACCGTGCGGTATCCCCGAACCAGTGGGATAGCCATGACCATCTGAAGTAACAAGCATCCTAACTTCACATTTATAATATTAAGTAGAATTTCATTTTCTGGGTCTAAATAGTAACGACGTTGTGTCATTTTGAAACTGTATAAAGCTGTAAATCTCACAAGCTTGCTACTATTGCATACAAACGGATATTCACTAGTAACCGGAGATTAACCGGTCACTGGGAACGTTTGGGCGAAATTGAAGAGTCTCATCAAAAGGAACGAAGTCGGCTTCTGTTAGGCTTCAGCCGAATATCGTCCATTAAAAGTACACGGATAATGTTGGTTATCATTTGTTGATATTCTATTTACATTTGAATACCTCCGATTTATTGAAATCATTGTTTACGGATTCATTTTGCGATACAAATGTCGTTGTTTTAAATCCCATACAGAATATATTCCACTGTGAATCTCTGTGATTTTTAGAACAGATAAAAGTTATGTAAGCCAAGTGCGAATAGTATGGAGTGATATTTAAATAGTTCGATCAAGTCAAAAAAATTGTAAATTTGTTAACAAAGTTTTGAGTAGCCGCGAGTCTTAAACTAAAAATAGATTGGTGTGTGCACTGCCTTAACCGCGTTAATAACATGTGTGAGTTGCTTATGTAAGAACATATTCCATTGTTATGTTGTGCTAATAACAAGTTGTTGGATTATATTTTGATGTTAGTAATACATTAATTTCATAAATGTGAAGCTTATGCATCTGTTTATTTTATAACTATCTACTTATCTAATCACCTCTATATGTGGTCCTTAATTTGAAGGGTTTGTAGCTAAGCAATAACAGCCGAGGTTGACCGATCAGAGGGGTAATTGTGGAACTTGTTATCGGTAGGAATTGGTTTAACATTCATAGTTAAACAACATTCATTGCGTTATTTACGTTGCTGAGCCGACAATTTATTCGAACAAATGACGCAATGGTTTAGAAATAATCTTCAATCCCATTCAGATTATCTAGTAATCAATTAGCTGGTTTTGTAATTTATTTCAGGTAATATAGCCAGCTAAGTTAGCCTGTATGTGGTAGAAGCAATCACAAAAAGTGCAGGAAAATCTGTTTTCTACCTCTTTCCTACAGGTGTGTAGAAAAGAGGTAGAAATTAGCTTTTCCTTTCAAACTTATTTAATCAAAAAAAATCTAGGGAAACTTTAGGTTGTTTCAATGTTTTAATGGGTACCTATGAGTGGGTGTAATATCTATCAATTTAGTTTAATTTTGCAAACTACATGAAACCATTTTTCAGTAACGAATAATTCTTTTTAGCGTATCAATAGCTGACTATATTCAATCAGCCCAGAATTTGGCTACTTTCAGAAGCGTCCATCAACATCTGTAGCCTGCAGACAAATAATTATTCATACTTATAATAATTATAAGTATAAGCTTGTCAAATTCTGTATTTGCTTTAAGTAAAATGCAATAATACAGGTAAATACATAGGCACGTAGTACCTAAATGCAAACAGCGCACGGTACGGCGTCTAACGAAGAGAGAGATAAGATAAATTGAGCAAACTTAGTTCGGTACACACAGTTAAATACTTAAGCAAAGACCTTTGCGTTTGTATTGCTTGTTTGTTCCACTAGAACATACCTGGCACCTGCTTTAAGTAGGTATATTGCAGTATAGGTAACTTACCGCTCAGTTGGTCTGTGGTTGCACGCGTTACTGCTGAAAAGTAGGTCTAGGTTCCCGATTTCAGGTTTGAGCAACATGTTATTGGGTTTATCATTTGGAATTCCTCAGTAGCAACCAATTTTTTTTGGTGAAAAATCATCGAACGACTTTTCCCGCTCTGGGCGGAGCGGGAGGGCGTGTCAGACTTTTATTGACTAAAACCCACCCGTGTTCCTTCAGTTGACTGTGCAAGGGCGACGGTATCTCGTTTAAACAATATTGCGTACCCTGGCAGGACTAGAACATAGACACCTGCTTCAAGTAGGTATATTGCAGTATAGGTAACTTACCGCTCAGTGTGTCTAGTGGTAACAAGCTTTACACCTAAGTTTTCGCTTTTAGGTTTGGGCAAAATGTTTGTCATCTGGAATTTAGTAGCAGCCCAGAGTCTGAATTTGTGCCTAGTTGATGGCATTTTAGCTTATGCTCGCCCTTGTAACACGTGAAATGTGGGTGTAACTATAGGTATCTCTTATCTCCTTTTTTGGGTAGGAAATCATCAAATGACTTTTCCTGCTCTTAGCTTAGCTATTTCCTTCTGTGATTCGGAACACAGCTTCGATTTCCTCAAAAAAAAAAAAAAAAAAACTTTTAGCATATGTTTGCATTTTATTTGCATATCTAGCTTTTGTCAGCAGCTTTGCTCGTGTGAATGTCGAGAATTATCAAAAAATGATCTGAACTATATGCCCAATTTTACTTAACTCCGTTCAGCCGTTATTGTGTGATTGGCTAAACAATCATCCAAACTTTTAAATATCTAATATACAAACTTTCACATTTATCAAATTAATAGGATAGTAGGATAATATTCTATTTGCAATTTTAACTATATATTTTCAGCTGGGCAGACTACATACAAAGGTATAGAAAAGGTATGGTAGGCAGGTACTGTCAAGCATTCCATTATAAAGATGACGTTAATAGGTACCTATACCTAACTTACGTCACGACGTACCCTTGTCAATACGCTATCAGAACCGCATGTTCAGAGTGTAAGCAGCCATGACAATGCGTCAGCATATATTTATAGACACCCTCATGATAAGTGGGAATTTGATTAGATATTGTACGTAGTTGTGTTGAGAAAGTAATTGAAGGTTTCATTCAAATAAAATAGCGGAAGAAGACGCTCTAGCAACTGTGATCTTTATAGCGATGTTCCTCAAAAGGGTCAATTATAAGCATTTGATTTGTACTCTAAATAGTTTTTTTAACGTTATTTGAAAGAAGAGAAGGTTCTAATACGTTTTTATTTTTGCATTAGCTGCGATAATAATTTTGATAATGTACTAACACTTTCTGTCACTGTTGTTTACATTACAGTATGTGTAAACGAATTGCGTGGGTCTGGTACCCTAAATAAAAAGTGAATAATAAAGAGAATTTAAAAAAAAATGCAATATAAAAAAAAAACACTACAAAGTTGAACTTATCTATAATTTCGAAAGTCAATAACAAAAACCTCAATATAGATTCAAAGATATCAAATTCTGAAATTAAAATTATTTTTCACATTGCAGTGATTTTTTGGTAATCGGTTGTTAGTTTCTATTCAAATATTTTATTGCCATATCTGATAATTAGCGATTACGGAAGCCTGCCAAAAGGTTGGAAGCGTAGAAAACGGATCAGTTATCCACGTTCTGTATGATGATAGTACAGTCTGTTAGTTTGAAATCTACAGCTTCATAATGCTTGCTCTTCATAATAATATAGAAACGTATACAACCATGATTAAATACAGACAAACATACCTACATTAATATAGTAATCTGTGTACAATTTATTACACCTGACGCCGTAAAACATAAATCAATGGTAACTCCATAACACACCACATCAAAAAACATTATTTTTAATCTCCGCGTCGACTGCAATGAATCATAGCAGACGGAATCAACTAACAGTCTATAAAAACTAGAAATAGAACGCGCACGTTTACGTTACATTTGGTTCATGGTGATCATTGTTTAGTGTTTCTAACTTTAACTCGCTGAAATTGTGGACAGTGACTTGTGATTTCGTTTCAGCAGGTGATGATCACAGTAAATTCTTCTTTTTATTTATTTAAATTATACATTTATAGTTTCACTTTATTTGCCAATTTATAATGAAATTTGTTGGCAGTAGGTTGTCATGGATTTTTTACAAAGCTTAGATTTTAAAAAAAAAGCGTATAATGATCCCACTGCTGGAACATAGGTCTCCTCTCGGTGAGACTGACCGTGGTGACGTCACTTGTCTTTGAACTATTGATTCTAAGACGAAGAAGTACGAGAAGGTTTTCTTTCACCGTTTTGAGAGCAGTAGTTATGAAATAATTTACACAAAGAAAAGCGGCCATCTGAGTTCGAACCTACGGCCTACTCATGTCGTTAACACTGGGCCACCACAGCTCTCACGTGACAGTGTTGATCGTAAATAGATAGGTAGATATATAAGATTAAGTAACAAAATCCAAAGTATTAAGTATTAAGTACTAAGTAAAGTAAAGTATTACCCAAGTATTAAGTAGTAACAAAATCCAAATTCTCAGATACAAGATCGCTCAGCTAGTATATAACAAACCACATTGACCAGAAACTTTCAGAACTGTTCCAAAATTTTCAACGATAAAACAAAACAAGTTGGAGCACAATACGTCAAGTTCTAGCCTCAGGATGTCAAGATAATTACAAAATGTGTTATAACAAGTGGAAAGTGTCATAAAGTCATAACTTGTAGTGCCAAGTTATCGTAACCGACTTTGGGAATTGGTCTCAAACTTCACTTTAAAGTTTGGTTCGAGAGGTTATAAGTAATGACGTATCTCGGCTTCGTAAATTGAAATTGGTTTTAAAAGTACCCAAGCACCTACCTACTTGTTGCTTTTGTGCAAAACCTTTGTCTGAAAATTTCCTTTTTGCTTCTAAAAGATTAACGAAATTGTTGGATTATCTCAGTTCACGCTCAAATTGGTTTGTTAAAGAAAACTTTGAAAGCGTGAAAATTAATAAGTATTCGATAGAAAGGTATTCGTCTTGTCTGCAGTTGCCTGTGTATTTTTTTTTTCAAAGTCAAACATGTTGTATTATAAAACTATAAGCTAGTAATATTTAAGAAATGTATTATATTGAAAACAACAAAAGTGCTATCATATTTACGATTAGCTTCCGCCTCCGACTAGTCTCCTTTCCCGGGGCTCTAAGTATCTCCATACTAAGTTTCATGCAAATCGGTTCTACAGTTTCGGAAATTGGGCGGTTTAAAAACACAAACCGATTTTTTTATTCAATTTATGTTTAGTTTATAAAAACCATACCATTAAAATGCATTTAATTAAAACCTGTAATTTTGACATTACAAATTTGACACTTCAATTTTGTTTACGTAAATGAGTATGATGATCTTTGAATCAATATTCCACGCATCATAATCCATCTACACCTACCTACACCCAAAAAACAACTTAGCACACGTTAAAATAAAGACAGAAATAAATAAACAGTCCTAAAAACTAAAATGGCCACAAAATCTAGTACTCTATTAAACATTTTGATATAATTGGCCTTCGATCATCGTTCAAAGAATATTGACTCGAAGTGATTCATAGTAAAATTATGAACTGTAAAAAATGTATGAGCTATCAATCATGTGCCACTTACCTAACATGCGTGTACATTATCATCGATTAGGCACATCACGCCCCCAAAATTATACTAGTTATCGCCTGTGGTTATACTCCTAAAAAATAAACACTTATCGAGTTCAAAGAGCTGTTTTACGATTTAATTTTTGGGATGCTTGTAGCGTCATGGCTGGTTCCGTAGAAAACATTTCTTTTGACACATAAACAGAAGAGCGTCACGTCTTGTGGCCCCGAACGGTTGGGCAGAGGTATAGCTAGAATAAGTCCACATTTCGCCAGTTATGTTTAAGTCCCATGGAATAGGCGGCGAGCTTAATTAATTGAATATTTTGCACCTACGTTGACATAATTATGTTTTATTTTTGAATTGGAATATTGAAAAATTTGTATTTAACTCCTTACTATTCTAATTAATTATGTAATCAATTAGTTTAATTTAATTTATTTACTTATGTCAGTATTGTCCATTTTCATTAAAGTTGCTATTCTTTTTTAATTCTTAATTTGTAATAATTTAATTTGTTTAATTAATATTTGTACACCATGACAATATGGTAAACATGTTGCACAACTCTATGTACGTTTAACACCATGCATGCATTTTCTTTAAGTAATTGTATGTAAACATGTGTTTGAGCAAATAAAGTTATCTGAATCTCAATCGTGTACCGTGTGGTGCCGGACGTAAAGAATAACACCACCCCATTTCTTCCTGTGGGTGTCGTAAAAGGCGACTAAGGGACTTACTAGAGAATGGGCAGCAGCGTTCTCTATGCATTTTACCACCATACTGCGATCGCCAACCCGCCTGCCAAGCGTGGCGATTATGGCAAAGCCCCCCAAATTGGGGGAGGCCTAAGTCCAGCAGTGGACGTCTTACGGCTGAAATGATGATGATGATGAATCTCAATCTTATAGCTATCAACTGGGCACAAATCTAAACTCCGGGCTGCTATTGAGAAATTCTAGGTAGAAAAACCCAGTAACACTTTGCCCTACCTTGGAATGAATACATTCTCAGCAGTAGCGCTTTCGACCACTAGACTATTGAGGCAGTCAGACTCAAGAGTGTCAGTTTTTCTTTAATTCTCTACTAGTAGGTAACTTCTAGACTGTTTAATTTACTCAAACAACCACAACTGATCAAAAGCCAAGTCTTTTAATTGGTGTACAATAAAATACATTTTCATAAAGACAACAAGGCTTAGAGAGTCCAGCACGCGTAGCATGATCACCATAGACAGAGCTTTGTCTGTTCTTGGTAGAATAGAGATAGAATTGTCATGCTACGCCAGCATAAAACGGTACAAATCTTTCTACAATCTTTAATCTGTCTACAACCTGTAATTTTGTCTATTCTTCCATCGACAACACCCATTTCTATGGTGGTCATGCTACGCATGCAGAGGAGACATATTTTTATGTTACCTTCTAGAGGTTACATTAAAAAAAATGGTTAGCTCGTTAACTGCTCAGCTTAATTCGGACTGGGCCGAACATGCCGGATATCAGATGACAAATGGGCTAATAGAACCACCAATTCATCATCATCATCATCAGCCTATAGCAGTCCACTGCTGGACATAGGCCTCCCCAATTTCACGCCATTCTGCTCTACTTGGGTCATTGGTCTAACCACCAGTTGGGTCTCACTATACGTACGACGTCATCGCGGCAGGCCGAGACGCAGATGGCAGAACGAGCTTGATTCCTAAGGAAAGGATTGGCCAGTATTCGCAAGAGAGAGAATTCTGTGGAAAAGAGAGAGAGAGGCCTTTGCCTTATAGTAAGACAATACAGGTTAGTTAGATATGATTAGATTAGATAAGATTACGGGTTGAAAACTGACACTGAAGGAAAGAAATCTAAAACTGCTTCAGAATTATACACTTAGCCAACCAAAGTGTATAAATAGAACGCACCTATAATCGTTTCATGATATTCCAATATTAATGTGAACGCTTATCTACTTTTTATATCAAATAGATTTCCCAGAGGGCGTGATGTAATTTGTATTCCATGTCAGAATCATGAATTATAGCAAATTGGTGGGTGTAGCGTATCTCAATTAAATACCGATTGATTATCAAATTACTGTTATTACATGTTCGATACTGCATTGGGGAATGTGTTAGCCGTTTATGTGGTTAAAGCATTAACATACTATGTAGGTAGGTGGTAGGGTTTTATAAATTATAGTAGGCATTCTGAAACGAAGAGTTTTCAAGTAACTTAATATGACGTGATAATACAATTAGAAAGTTTTTTGTGTCTACTAAGGTATCCCAAGTAGGTACTGCATTATTTTATAACACATAACATAACATTCCGCCTGTTTTCTTCGAGAAATTTAGCAGAGGTGTACCTAAAATACATCCACAATTTCACAAGTTATGCTTAAATGTCACTAAATCTATACTAATATTATAAAGCTGAAGAGTTTGTTTGTTTGTTTGATTGAAGGCGCTAATCTCAGGAACTATTGGTCCGAATTCAAAAATTCTTTTTGTGTTAGGTAGCCTATTTATCGAGGAAGGCTATAGGCTATATAAAATTACGCTACAACTAAGAGGAGCGGAGCAGTACTGAAAAATGAGACGTTGCAAAAACGGGGAAAATCGCACGGGTAGGCGATTCGACGCGACGGGAAGGGTCAGGGGAGCAAGAAATTTAACGCGGACGAAGTCGCGGGCAGAAGCTAGTATATAATAAATATATTAGTAGTTATTTAATAGTATGTGAGGAATGCATATAAATCAAGTATTTAAAGAAATACAGTTTCGCCTATAGCAACGAAATATTTTAATGTCAAAATACCCTTAAAGTAAATAATAATGTAATACCCATGTCACCAAAAAATAAGGTCGACGCTAAAACAACTAAAAAAGCTAATTTTAACATCAAAATACCGTAAAAATTAATATTGCATAACCATGCCAAAGCCGCCAAAAAAATAAGGTCGGCAAAACAAATAAGTACATTACTTTTTCATGTCGAAAGTTGAACTGGCGAAAACGACTTTTATTTTCTGCTGGACTGTTTGTTTATCAACCTTTGTAATTCAAAGCCGGTAGTTAGCCGCAAGAGACGGGTTCTTGTTTATTTGATACAAAAATTGACCTTTTTTAAAATATACGTGGATACACGAACATTTTTGCCGTGTTTTTGCCCTTGATGTGCTGAAATGAGGTTTCAATCACATCGGTATTTAAGTTCGTTAAGAGTGAATCGTACGGAAGCTGTTTTATGAATGATACACTGATTTCTTAGTGTAAACAGACATATAAAATGTATAGCTTCAACTGCATTAACATAAACAGCATGTTATTCCCACTTCTGGGACACACGCCTTCTCTGTGAAAGAGAGTGGGCTGTAATCCACCACGGGAGCCCAGTGCAGGTTTGTATTTGTAATACATTGGACTTATTTCGGATTTGAGGAAACTATCACTTTGAACCGTGTGGTGCCGGACGTAAAGAATAACACCACCCCATTTCTTCCCGTGGGTGTCGTAAAAGGCGACTACGGGATTTATTAGAGAATGGGCAGCAGCGTTCTCTATGCATTTTACCACCATACTGCGATCGCCAACCCGCCTGCCAAGCGCGGCGATTATGGCAAAGCCCCCCAAATTGGGGGAGGCCTAAGTCCAGCAGTGGATGTCTTACGGCTGAAATGATGATGATGATGATGATGATCACTTTGAACACCGCGCGTTTTTTAACTAGTCTAATACCGTACGCCGGCGATTTTTGCATTATTTTGAAAATTTGTAAATAATAGTCTATTACAGATACCTACATATTTTTTTTATACATTGTAAATTTAGATTTTTATTTGTTATTTATGAAATAAAATTATTCAATATATATAATGAAATGTATTTATTCGACATTTTTGAATAGTGCACTGAACAACTCGAAACGAAGCGGGACGGCGCGCGGCGTACTGTGCGACGGAGTGCGTTCGTTCCTGTCGACTTGACACACACATAAAAAGAGCTACGTGTCTATAATTTTGCACATGTGTGCATTATGAATGTAGCTAATGACCAATAACAGCCAAACACGTGAACAGCGCGTGATTTTAGAACAAAAAATTGTGAAATCGGATCACGTCACCCTCACGTGATCGGCGTATGAGATCATTTTATTCATCACGTGAACGTCCTGTGATTGGCGTTCAAAGTGCTATCTTTGCTCACAATGTGTTTGTTTCCAATTGCAAGTAAAAGGGGTAGGCTCGTGGCTATGTAATAACAGCCTCATGGATCGATCAATCAGGTGAAACTACGCTTTCAGCGGTTGCTGACCATCTTGACATTTTTTTATTTATTTATTTATTTAAAATTGGTACATAACATCCTAACAGCTATGATTCGCCAATGCGATGTTATTACTATATGATACAAACAAAAAACAAAAATAGCATATTTAAATTAACAAAAAAAAAAAAACAACCAAGAGCCCTACGTGACATGGCAAGTACGTTAAGCCTTTGGTCCCGAGTGTCATTCGCAGATCTTGGACAGTCGTTACGGCTCGATAGAAGCCGAAAAATCAACCAGTCTTTCAAAGTTGTATCGTATTACTCAGTAACTGGTTTATGGAGATCAGATAAGTCGTCGCTGCATGGAAAATACTTGGATTTAGCTGCACCCAGTTAGACTGGAAACTGACCCCAAGATAGTTGGGAATAAAGATAGGCAAATGTTGATGACAAGTAGAAGTAGGAAGAGAAGGCCTTTTCCTTGAAAATTGTGGTGCATTTCATGTTGAACTGAACACAATATATACTCTGTCTGTGTTGTAGGAAAGGGGAAGTAAACAACAAATAGTTTAGTTTCAATCAAATTCACTTCGATAGATTGTTTGGTCCCGTCTTCAAGTGAAGGAGGGAGGAAAATACGGAGACAAATATGTGAAAGAACTTTGAGAAAACAATCCTTTAAGCTATTGGAGACTGAAGTTTTTCTTTCAGAATGTTTTTATACTCAAATATAGGAGAAATTCCAGCTCCTAAATAAAATTCTTCGGAAGTTTGGTACTCAATCACGCAAACTGTATGCCAAATTTGAAAGAAATTTGGCACACCGTTCATTTATAATCTGGTTTAACATATAGGGTACTTTTTATCTCGGTACGTTTCTGTGGAATAGTTTTCGACCTCCACGTGGGCAAAGCCGCTTACAAAAGTTATTTATAAATAAACGATAAATGGTGAGGTAAATCAAGACAAAGAAAATAATGTTTTCTGTAATAAGAAGCTTAATTTACCTGATCACGGGAAAACCACTTAGACTATTTTCGACATCAAAGAAAAATCATGATCTATCTCTTAAACCATTTTTGTTGTTTTTTCTCGTCTTTCTACTTTTCTTTTAGCTAAATATAATACAGAAAAGTGTCAAGACAAGGCCACTAGTTTTTTTTATAGTAACAAGAAAAAGAAATAAATCACAAAGCTGTAAAAAGAACATTCATGAACTCAGTGAGAAAATAAACGTAATTTCAGGAACTATTTGCCAGAATAAACATTGGCGTCTGAAACAAACTCCGTCATTGATGTTGGTCTTAGAACTGTTTCATGTAATCATTGTTTCTCAATCAATTAAAAAGTTACGATTATTTGGTGTGTTTCCTGCCTGAAATTCAGTTGCACTGCATCTATAAAAATGCATAATGTTGGTAAAACGAGGTCGGAGCTCCATAATTATGTTTAAATGTAATTATGGAGCTCCGACCTCGTTTCACCAACATTATGCATATCTACACTTAAATACGACCTTTTCGGCGAGGCCTATGTCCAGCAGTGGACGTCTTATTGCTGAAATGATGATGAGGATGATTAATCCAATAAAATTGTTTTTAAATTTAAATTATATTGCGTAACCCACTATTGATTTCATCTGCTATGATATTAAAGTACCCTATCCAGGTTATAAACTATCTGTGTGCCAAATTTAATTCAAATTCGTTCAGCTGCTTTTGCTTGATTGAGGAAAAAACATCAGAACATCCAACTATGTATAATATTATTAGTAGGATTATAATTATATCTTTACTAATATTATAAAGCTGAAGAGTTTTTTGTTTGCATGTTTGTTAGAAGGCAGTAATCTCAGGAACTACTGGTCTGAATTGAAAAGTTATTTTTGTGATGGGTAGCCTATTTATTGAGAAAGGCTATACAACATCACACTAGGATCAAAAGGAGCGGAGCAGCAACGAAAAGTTGACGAAAACTGGCAGACAATTCGATGCGACGGGAAGAGTCAGGGGAGCAAAAATTTTACGCGGATGTAGTCACGGGCACAAGCTAGTATATTATAATTATACATAGTAGGTTGTTTTACTTATAACGTTATATGGATATTGTTAACATCTTAGGTACTCATTATGCAGGTAAAATAGTCACTAACAGATTGCACCTACTAACAGTGTTTGAATAACACCAAACACAGTAGGAAACAGACTCGTCATATCAATATTTGCCATGACAATATTAACACTGTCACATGCAGGACTCAACTGAAATGAACAGCTTACACATTTATATTTATCTGCCAATTCAATATTGAATTACATTATAACAATATGAATGTGAAGGCTGTGAATTAGTCAATTTTTATAACGTCACCGTCAATATTGACTATATTTTTTTTTTTCTGTAAAGATATATAAATTTAATTAACATGAGATGAAATTGATTATAAATATTGTAATTTTACTTGCTTGCACAATCATATTATGACGAATTTATATTTTAATTTAATAGTACTTATAATAATTTTTTTTTCTTAATAATTTGTATGTCAAATGGCAAAACATAGCGCACTACCTAATCCTCAAGATCTTGTATATAATTGTCACCTATGTTTACGAATAAATGATTTGATTTGATTTGATTAATAGACGGTGACGTTATAAATTCGCTATTGAATTTGTGATTCTAACTTTAATTTTAGAAAAGTCATTTTAGATTGTACGATGTCACGGTAAGCAGTTGTTACATATAATTTCAGCCATATGAAGTCCACTGCTGGACTTAGGCCTCCCCCAATCTGAGGGGCTTTGCCATAATCGCCACGCTTGGCAGGCGGGTTGGCGATCGCAGTATGGTGGTAAAATGCATAGAGAACGCTGCTGCCCATTCTCTAGTAAATCCGTTAGTCGCCTTTTACGACACCCACGGGAAGAAATGGGGTGGTGTTATTCTTTACGTCCGGCACCACCAGTTGTTACATAATCAGTCTACAATGTGCTGCTAGGACACAGAACTCTTTTCTCTAAGAGAGAATAGGTTGTAATGCACCACGTGCGACCAGTGCCGGTTAGTAGATGTCACATGTCTTCGAATTTTTGGTTCTAGGACAATGCCGATTTCCTCGCGATGTTTTACGTCACCATTTTGAGAGCAATGCTGATTAAATAATAAAATAATAATAAAAAAAATATCTTAGGCCAACCAACACAACGTTATCTGATCCCAAACTAGGCAGAGCCTGTACTATGGTAACCAGACAACTGATTAACATACTTATATATTTCTAAATACATACATATTATAGATAAATTACACCCAGACACAGAACAAATGATTGTGCTCATCACACAACATATGTCCTGGGTGGGAATCGAACCCACGACCTCAGTCTTAGCAGTCAGGGTCACTAACCTCTAGACTAACAGGCCAATCATTTACACGAAGTAAAGTGCATGTCCGGGTTCAAACCTATCACGCGTTAGTTGCGGTCGTTACCACAGGACCAGCACGGCTCTCATGCTCTGCTGCCAGTAGTAGTTTACCTAAAATAAAAAGCGGAGCAATCCCTGGTGCTGCTTTTATCAACGTATAAATTCCGTACAAAACAGACTAGTTTCCCATTAACACAAAACGGAGGAAACCGTAATGTCGTAGAATGAATATTTCGAAGACACCGCGACATTCATCAACCCGCATTGTGTCCACGTGGTGGGTTGCGTCGCGCTATCTCACATATAGGAAAGCAGTAGAAATATTAGAGGCTTAATTAGGTATGATCAGGGTGCTTACTCTTTATTTTAATTCCGATCGATTGAGATTGGAATTTTGACGTTTCATATTCTTGAGTTCGCCGCTAGCGCCTAAATGTGTTTCAATTGGGTGTCCATTTTGGAAAACTCAGTGGAATCGAGATCGGGCGTTGCAAAATTAACATTGGAATCGTATTGGTATTAGATTAGAATTAAAATAAGGTTGAAGAGATTTAACGTTCTAATTAGTATAATTATAGGGAATATTTTAGTGTTTATCATTTACAATGCCTCTGGCACTGAAGATGTCTATAGGTAGGGTTTGGTTGGTTGCCTCCCAGCAACATAAAGATAGTCAAAAACTCCACAAAACTATCTATCTTTACCTCAAAACCAGCTGACAATACAAGTTTAACTTAATAACAGAACATAAAGGCAGGTGATATCTAACAAAGATAAATTACGAGCAAATATTGTTCTATACTTAGAATGTCACGTGCGTGGGACGAAGTGTGACGGGTGATGTAAGGGGACTGCACACGATGTATTATCTTCTTATCATTTACTAGCGACCTACCCCTGTTCGGACGGTTTAATATGCGAGTTTAATATGGGTGCATTATACACCGGGTAAAGAATACAACAATTCGTTCCATTACTAAAGTAACTGATGTTACTCGGAAAGCGGCCACGCTTGAATGGAATTGGGCTGAACACATCTGCCGTATTTAGACGATCAATGGGCCAAACTTACGACCCAGTGGGTCATGCTCAATGGCAAACAACATACCGGCAGACCCAGATGAAGATGGCGGGATGAACTGGATTTCTTTAATAAAGATTGACAGTTGTGGACGGAGAGACGCGGAAAGGTAGTAGGAAAACATTCGCCCTACAGTCGGACATGAATGGCTAGAAATAATATACATATCTTCCGGAATAATTTCTCTAAATGGTTGTGAACAACACATTAGAATCCGGTGCATTGTTCAAAAACTATGCGGACATAGAGAGAGATACGAAAATCACGTTTTAAATACCTACATATCAATACATGTTATACCAAATGATGTAGTCTATGATTGAAGATGATTGAATGGTTTCAAGGTGACGTGCAAATTTTGCGCTGCTGTTCCTTGTTCAGTGTGAATATCTATACCCATCTATCAATGTATAGTATAACACTAATCTCCCAATCTTTTAACAACTATTTTGATTAAAGTCTAGCTGCGCCGCGTGGTTTCACTCGCAGAAGTCTCGAACTTTTCTCTTTAGAATATTAGTTTAGGCTTTCCGAATGTTATTAAAACAAATACTTTCTAAAAAAAGTATGCGGTCACCGGACTCCCGACAGAAACGAAGTTCCTCGCGTGATACTTGCACGTACACAGACACCCACAGAGAATTACGTTTAATACAAGGACTTCCGTACCTTAAGGACTAACGCAGGGAGGGGCACGCTTTTTCATTACGCGGCAATTTCCTTAAGTTTACTGCTACTGCTTGCACTAAAGAACTCGGTTCCAAAAAAATTAGGCATGAAAATAATCCTAGCGTTGGAATCGTAAGCAATTTCCCAGTTCGGGGATTGTAGTTGCCTTCGCTTGCTTTTTGAGGTTTTTTAGTCCCGGTTATATTTTTTTAATCGTCAAAACTAGTTTTCATTTCCCTGCGTCACATATGCGTAACTCATATCACAGAAAATGCCTGCCCTCACTTTAAAACACTACAGCCTTGGATTAAATCGGCAAACAAAGCCTCCATGTGTAATCCCCCTAAGATACTCATGTTCATCTGAGTGGATCGACAAAGGCGTCTCCCGGCTAAACAAGCGTTAGTAACTCGATTGAGCACAACCAAAAAGGCGTAAGGCGTTTGCTGTATTAGCTTGTCTATGCTCCAAAATGTTCTCTATTCGAAAAACATTCGACTTTTCGATTTGCGTTCCCCAAGTCTTTGAGAATAGGCATTTGTTTTACCAAAGACTTTGGAATACAGAAAGGCTTTGGTTAATAGACACCTGTCTAGGTACAATTGATCGAGACTTACAATAGGTATCCCTTAATCGAAATAATTCAGGTATCTATAATAAAAAAGGATATACCTTATATATTAGGTATTCAAAGTACAAAGGTATTTTATCTAAAAGAGGCCGAAAATGTGGACTATTATGTACTGGCCTTCGTCAAAATTAACGGTGCGAGAGGTACAGAAATCTAATAGAAATGCTAATATCTAAAAAGATCTTACAGGTATATGATTTTGCAATTACGTTGAGCAAATTGGATAGGTTCCAAAGTGTTTGAAAAAAAAATGAAAATTGTAGTCTTTTAGCGTAATGACGAAGCTCAATGGACATTGTTTTCCAATAATTTTCGTAAATCTTCATTGTTCTTTTATTTACTAATGACATTTGGAGAAAATATTTCTACATATACATTTAATTATTTAGCCCAGAGAATTGCTAAACTGAAGAGGCAGTGGGCAGGGCACATTGCTCGCAGAACAGATGGCCGATGGGGCCGAAAGGTTCTGGAGTGGCGACAGCGTACCGGACGACACGTAGAGTTGGAAGGCCTCTAACAAAGTTGACCGATGACCTTGTGAAGGTTGCAGAAATCCGCTGGATGCGGGAAGCACAAAACCGGTCGAAGTGGCGGAGCTTGGGGGAGGCCTATGTCCAGCAGTGGACGTCTTTTGGCTGAAATGATGATGATGATGAGACTTTTAATGCGCCAAGTAAGTTTGCCTCATTGGGCTAGATGTCGCAGACACTATCTATCGCTGAGCATTATGAGATACGGTGAATTACCAGGTGGAGCAAAGTATTAGTGCGTTTTTCCACCCGAAATTACCCGAAAAGCAGCCTGGAGTTTAGATTATTACCCGTTTAAATTAACAACCTATTTTTGTGACTATGTAGTCTGGGTGTATTATAGGTACATTTGTCCGTATTTATGCAAAATGAAACACAAAGAAGAACCACATGATTTTTGCCTTGCAAACAAGGTATACTAATTTTTGTATAAGAATTTAGACCATTTTTAAATGAGTATTCTTCAAGAAAAGTAAAGATCAAAAGCTGTCGTGTGGTTCCATTTTGCATAAATACGGACATTTCTGGTATACACTATGCGAATTAAAGGGAAGGCGTTAACGTTCGTAAATTAGTGTTTCAATTTTTAATTACAAATCTGTTATTGATAACAAAAACCATTTTGTTGTATGATTTTAAATTGGAATATCATAGAGAAATACTGGCCAACTGCTTCAGCCAACCTGGTTGGGGTTTTATTCATAACAAAAAACCATTTGGCAGCAGGCAGAACACTAGTAGCCCAGTGGTAACATCTGTGATCTATGAGTTGTAGGTTCGAACACAGACAGGTGCTTTCATCATCATCATGATCAGCCTATAGCAGTCCACTGCTGGACAAAGGCCTCTCCAATTGCAGGCCATTCAGCCAGATTCTCGGCAACTCTCATCCAGCTGCTACCAGCCACCCTGCGAAGATCGTCGCTCCACCTGGCCTGAGGGCGTCCTACCTTACGTTTGCCGATTCGCGGTCTCCACTCAAGAACAGGCGCTATACTTTGTGTAAATTATTTCTTCACCACTGCTCTCAAAGCGGTGAAGGAGAATATTGAGAGGAAACCGACATTACCTCAACCAAAAATTCGAAGACCGCTGGGCATGTGTGCTGGATTATGGCCCAATCCCTCTCATTGAGAGGAGGCTTATGTCCCAGTGGTGGGGAAATTATAGGCTGATTATGTATGTTTTGTATATAGCAGGCCAATACAAAATGCTTATTCGATGCAATGAACTCTCGTCTAGTTATAGTTCCGTAAATAAGTTCATATTTGTATATATATCAGTTCAAAATATGTTCAACACGTCTTTTCGATGACACAAGTAATTAACAGATATTTGATCCTGTTTTACATAAGCGGTGATATTTCGTTTCTATCGTTATTTACCGTCTCACTAAACGTACCGCAATTAATAAGAAAATTTAACTTTATCTCAATTGGATAAAGTTCTTGTCAGAATGGCAGTTACCGTGTTCTGTTTTCATTCTGAAACATTCCTTGTGCCATTGAGTAATTTTTATATTTTCATAGTTGTTTAGATCATTTTGAACAGTGTTCGTCCCTATATTATTGACGCTGACTGTACCAGTAGAATGTCATAAGTGGCTCAACGGTATGCAGATTGATAACACTGCTTTTCTATAAAAATGAAACTATTCAGTTTGTGTCGGCGTATGAAAATCTTGACCATACTTAAAAAGGTTTTCGTATTTGTGACGCAAGTGATCAAGACGAGAAGAGGAGACCTGTACGTGACACAAATCCTAAAATGATCAAAGTTTTCCTAGTGTAAATATACCGTCAAAAAGGTTTAATTTAACTTAACTTAGAAGTCACTGATACCTAAATTCCGGATTGATGCTAACCTGAAACAAAAAGAAATAAAACTTTAGTATGGGCAAGAAACTGTTTAACGCAAACTAAGAATATAAAAATTTACCTATGCATGACTTATTGTATTTAAATAAAGTAAAACGTGAAAACTTAATTAACATTGCTATACAACGTACAATGCTGTGAGCCTTTCTGGCACGTTTCCTGTTTGTTTGTGTTTCCACAACGATGCGGACAAATTTTTTGATGTTCGTTGATGATTTCTTCTCATTTACTTTCACAAGATTATTATTATATTTTAAAAACTGTCAGCTTTTTCATTTCCATAATTAATATTAATTTGTTATCTTCTGCATATAGTTCTTCTGTGTATATTTTTCACAACTAGTCTTGACAACTATCAATCACTAGGGTGATTGATAGTTGTCAAGACTTGTAGTGAAAACTATACATAAATTACAAAAACAACTTAGAATGGAAGACCCTTTCTCTAAATGAGTATAGAACTCCTACTATATATATTTTACTATATACTACTATATATAAGTTTATTGTAGCACGAAGGGCTGGTGTCCGCAACTCCACGTCCTAGAGCGTGTTTTTTGAAAGAAGTAATAAATCATCTAAAATATGGCTCAATAAATAATATAAAGCGACTAGTCTACTAGCTGCCAGTACTCGTAAACTAGTGGATACGATTCACGGCTGAGTTAAGTTTCACAAGTATACAGCGAACAACATTGAACATGAGATATGTTGTAAGAAAAAAATATTCTTGAAAAAAATGTTAGAAGTTGTAGTACTTCTTTCAAAGTTTTTATACGGGAAATCGGCAATACCTACGTAGAAAAAATGTATGGGACAAATTTTATACTTTTAATAATCGACGAAAAATTTTCAACCATTCTAGAATCATGCAATTAAGTCCATGGTAGCCACTTGTGGGTAGATGTCCCTCCTATTCTCCATAAACTTGATTTATTTTACAGTGGTGATATATCAATAAAGTGTGAAAAATCTACGAACGAGCCCCTGGAATATTAAAGCTCACTCTGTCTCGAGGAGAAGAGGCGTGAGTGTCCGCAGTTTGAACATTACAGCCAGATGATACTTATAAACAATGGCAATGTAAATTGATCATCATCACCCTAACCTTTTCCTAAAGTCATCAAAGTCCCCTTCTAGATTTATCCCATCAGCCTTTAAAGCAAGAGTGAACAGGCATCTTTTGGGCTCACTCGTTCCATCATAGACTTCATCCATCGCTTTCTACCAGGTGAGATAGAGATCCAAAACTGGTCCATTTTGTAGTAAAAAAATGTAAAAAGCATTACTAAAATCTAAATTTAGGAGTTAATTGCAAATTGAAAATAGAAAAGCGATTCCTGATTTAAAACAGTCTGGTTTAGGAATGACTTTTTCTGTTTTATTTTTGTTCCTAGGCCTTTATGAACTTAGAGCGTTGTATTGATGATTTTGATGATTATAATTCTGTAACTACATATGTCTTACAGGCACGAATAATATTTTAATCCACATACAACCTAGCACTGACCTGCAAATTGCAAAAACGTAAGAAAATTTGAATTTCGCGGGCTGGTTGAAGCATTCACCTTAAAACGGCATTCTAGTAAAACTATCGAAAAACTGAAAGCACTTAGTCAAATCAACATTTAGTCAGTACTGCTAACATTTTATTCATTGCAAACTTTAACTATTTCGAGGTGAATCTCGTGATTTTGGTTCGATAAATAACTCAAAGTCCGCATTTTAAAATAAAAGGTGGCAATGTTGCCAGCCTTTAGGGGATTTTTCCTATGGATAACAATGTAGACGAATTTTTAATGCCCTGTGATTCTTTACATGTACATATTATTAATATTATTTTAAGTCTGTTGTTGTATATTTTATGTAAACGTAAAGTAAATAAAATAACAGAATGAATCAATATAAAATACAGAAATCAACATTTTAAAAGCATAACTGCAGTATTTGACAAAGGAAAGGTTGGTGCCATCGTCGAATCAAATTACTGCACTATTGAAAGAGATTTTTTCGAAAGCGGAGATTGCAACGGGGCTTTGGAATAAGTCCGGATATTGCCAGGAAGGAAGAATGATGAAACTCTATTTTAGAGACAAACCCTCGATGTCCGTCGCATATTATTTTGATGTAGACATATTTATCTTTTGGCATTGATGTAAAGCAGCACTTGTACGGTGGTTTTGGTAAGTAAAAATATGAGACATTTTTTGTGACTCATTTATTTATAGTCGCTTACAATGGACCTCGTTAGAATGCTGAAAGCCACCCAAAGGCAATGGAAAGGGCGGTGCTTGGACTTTCCCTACGCGATTGAATGAAGAGATCCGTAGAAGAATCAAGGTAAACGACATAGTCAAACTTAGCACAAGACATAGCCAAACTTACAAGTAGCAGTGGGTATGGCACATGGCTCGCAACAGATGGCGGAAGGTTCTGGTATGACGACTGTGTACTGGAAGACGTAGACCTCCCTCAAGATGATCTGGTGAAGGCTGTAGGAATCCGCTGGATGTGAGACCACAGAATCGGTCGAAGTGGTGGTGTTTGGGGAGGCCTATGTCCAGCAGTGGACGTTTTTCGGCTAAAATGATGATGATGACCCTATCATATGACATTTGACAAATTGAATGCGATCAGAAGTGGCATAATACATAACGACGATAGTAGGTAAACGGATGGTGCCGTATGACATATAATATGACGAATCATACAATCGGTGTCTACAACATACAATACCTACGTACTATTATTTATTTATGCCTGCATTAAGGAGTTACGAATTCTTTATTCTGCTAAATGAAGCATACAGTAATAATATTCAGCACTTCTTTAATCACAAAAACACTAGTAAGAGACTAAAGTTATCGAAAGTGCCTTTTTTGTTCCTTTGTTGTTTTTGTTTTTTGTTCTGACGTATTATCTTGACTTTTAATTTGAAAATAAAAATACAAGTTAAATTTGTTTACTTCAACAATTATTCAGTCCTAAAGAAAGCTAGTTACATTCAACCAGATACTATTTTTGTTATTACTCCTAGCAAGTTCTATTCTCACGCTGAAGATTTCAGGGTGTTTGCCTTGTCTATCAGTCGAATAAACTGAGTGAAATATCCCAATCGCCTGCTGAGTGGGATTAACAATATCAATTCAGTTTTCATTGACGTTACAGAAGTACAGATGTGTTAAATATTGGGTTACTACCAGTATTAAGTGGATCTGGCCAGTTTAACCTATTTACATATGAGTCAATTTATAATGGATAAATTGGCATTGATAATGTCTTTTTCTATTATGATATAAAAACAATCAAATTAAAGCCCCAGTAGACACACATGAAATTTATCACAAATGAGCCGTCCATGCTTATGCAATGTGACATTAAATGTAACACAAAGGAGCGGTCTAAACTTATGCAATATGGCATGAAATGTAACACAAATGAGCCGTCAAAACTTGTGCAATATAACGTGAAATGTAACAAAAATGAGCCATCAAAATTAGTGCATTTTGACATGAAATATAACACAAATGAGCCGTCCAAACATGTGCAATGTGACAGGAAATGTAACACAAATGAGCGGTCCAAACTTATGCAATATGACGTGAAATGTAACACAAATGAGCCATCAAAATTTGTGCATTGTGACATGAAATATAACACAAATGAGCCGTCCAAACATGTGCAATGTGACAGGAAATGTAACACAAATGAGCGGTCCAAACTTATGCAATATGGCATGAAATGTAACACAAATGAGCCGTCCAGACTTATGCAATGATACATGAAATGTAACACAAATGACGCTTCCAAACTTATGCAATGTGACATGAAATGTAACACAAATGAGCCATCCATACTTATGCAATGTGACACAAATGAGCCATATGAAATGTAACCAAATAACTGTGCAAAGGAGAAGGGAATGACTCCATAGATTCCTGGGCCCAGGTGTTAACTGAATCAAACTATATAATAACAAGGCCTCACTGAAAAATTGGTGAAATTTATCTATCCAGGAACCAAGTTATATGAATTATAGTAAAAGTGAGGTTTACACAGCGATCCATATCATCAGTATCCAATCGATAGGCGTAAACAGTTGTCCAAAATAGAGAGCCAGGTAATTTAGAGTAGCAAGATCCGTCAAATAGTCCGTTATAATATGCAAAGCCGAGGTCGTGGGATTAAACAATAAAACAAGGAAAATACGTGCGCACTCAGAACGAAAGAAAACGAACGAGTGCATCTGTCAGCCAGTGACTGACGGATGTCAGGCACAAGTGTTGCCGGAAGAAGAAAATTCACTATGAATCGATTCAATCGATTCCACGAAAGCTTGATATGCACTTGTCACTCGATTTTCATACATATTCTCAGATTTTACCGATTTATTCATAATCGATTAGTAGTAATTCAGATTAATCGATTATCTAGTTTCATTATCATAATTTAAGTTTTCTCGCTTTCTAGGTAGAAAATTGGTACCATATTCTGTGATTTCCTTTACAAAAATATAACGATTTTTTTTATACACATTTCAACTAGTTCACTGCTGGGCCGAGAAGTCCCCTTCTCCTTTGTTACAATGCGTATTACATTTCTTGTTACATTTAACAATCTGTATAGGGCATTAGGTACAGTACTACGACCACAGTTTAGCTTCCCACAACCCAATGTTCCAAGTCGGGAATGAATTGGTGCTCCCAGAATGCAACCGTAAGCTTACAAATAGAATCTAGCTGGATCCTTTTGACGCAAGTAACCAAGTTTCCTTTGAAATACACACAAGACAGCCCCGCACTGGAACGTTTGATGACATTATGGTATGATCTAGTTTAACTTCGGCAATAAACACGGCAAAGGAAATAATTTGCGAACAATTCATTCTTATGTAATATGAGGTTTATTTATGTTTCTGTTTTCGACGAATAAATTGCTGTATAATCCAGAAGTTTTTGCGTAAGTTATTCACGTAAGTATAAGATATATTACCAGCTCCAAGACTTATCTTAAACCGATAACATTTAAGCTCTTACATAGGACATTATGTACCAAAACAAGTAGGTTACTTACCTATGTATCTACTTAGTTACATTTAGGAGCAATCCGTAAATCTACTTAAGTTTTATTCATGTTTACTTTCGTTCACCTTTGGTAAGAGGATTCCAACTACAATTAAAGGCCATTACACAGAATTAGGGGGCTTACAGGGGGAGGAAAGTTCTCATATATCAAGCTAAGCATTTTCCTGGTATAAACGTAATTTAGGTTATACTTTATCCCTCTTGTATTGATCATGTAAGACAAATGTGTATTTATAGTGCATGCCTATGTTGGTACATTTCGCCAGTCATAAATCCTATGTAATAGAGGGCGAGTCTATTGCCCTTTAACCGGGCATACAATCAGACTCCATAATCTACTGAGAAAGTTCCGATAAAAACACCCAATAACAGTTTTCCCAACCCGTACCAATACCCAAACTAACCAGTAATAGAACTCAGATCCTCATGCTCATTTGTAGTATTTCAACCCCAAGACCAGCGAGGAAGTAATTAAAAGAAACATAGGGTAAGGTACCTTTAGTCGTACCAGCGCTTAAGTCGTACCACGTCGATATCTGCGCACCCGTCTTGAAAAGGTTACATCTAGCGGTGCCACATGGTTCTACCCACTCGCACAGATAAACAACTACACGCGGCGGCTTACTGGATTTCGCGATCGAAAAATAATGAAAAAGTAAGTTTTTTGCACAGTTTTCACTAATACTTTTAGATCAGTCGTAAGCCATTTCACATAAGATTATGATGAAATGGTTGTTTTTTTTATTAAACTCTGTTTTTGTAATGTTTTCTGATTATTATGAGCAAGGTCAAACGGAAAACGTTTTTTAGGTTATGTTATTAATTTTGACTTATAACTGTGTACACCCCGCTGCCTAAGACGTACCTGCAGAAAATTCCTAAATCGTACTGGTACGACTTAGGTGTTACGGGAATATTTTTCCTTATTTCATTTTTTTTTATTCAGGTGATCAATATAGCAAAGAGAATTTATAAAACTTGAAAGCAAGATGACATGGATGAAGCTCTGCAGAAGCATCGGGATGGTGAAATTGGTTTCAACGAAGCATGTAGATTATATGCTATACCAAAACCTACTTTACGGCGTCATTTAAAGGGTTTGAATAAAAGGAGTAAATTCGGAAGACCAAATGATATGACACCAGAAATGGAAAACAAATTGGCGCAGCATATATTTGACATGGAGTCTGCGTGTTTTCGCGTTTAATGGCCGGCAAGAAATGGTTTGTTAGGTTCATGAAAGAACGTCCATTCTTATTGCTGCGTCTGCCAGAGCCAACATCATTGGCGAGAAGCAAGGGATTTAATAAAGACCGTGTGAATGAGTTGTTTGATAAATACAAAGAAATACAGGAAAAACACATGTTTTTTTTTCTGGATGGGTAATCATCAAATGACTTCTCCCGCTCTGGGCGGAGCGGGAGGGCGAGTCAGACTTTTACTGACTAAAACCCACCTGTGTTCCTACAGTTGCCCATGTGCCAGGGCCACGGTATCTCTTTCAAATAATCTCGCGACCCTGGCTGGCATCGGTCCTGGCAGACCCCTTCAGTGCTGCTGACATCTCTTTGAGGCGCGCGTGGAACACTACGCGCCATCGACCCAAGCCTGGTCCTTACCGGGCGGCGAGTTACCCATTGCTCGCCGCCCGCAAGCTCGCGCCTACGGTGGCCGGGAGTCTGCTATAGACTCCCGACGCCCGGGGCGTCTCCTCCTGCGGCGGCTAGGGACGTCACGTCCCTAGCCGCCGCAGGAGGAGGTGACGGCTTCCCATGCCCTCTCGCTCCGTACCATGGCTCGCACCAGGATCGGACGCGAGAGGTCGCCGCCGCCGATCGCCTCCGGACACGGAGGAAGACACGGCGGTGCTCCGCCCAGGCAGAAACACAAGTTTACTGCGGATAAAGTGTATAACGTGGATGAAACTGCCTTATCAACTGTGTACAAACCTTCAAAACTCATTGCTCAAAAAGGTAAACACCAAGTTGGTGCACTCACAAGCGGAGAAAGAGGTCTGACCACTACATGTGTGTGTGCGATGAATGCTGCAGCTGTTAAATATATTTGTGATATATGCATTTAAATTGATTGATTTCTGTACCAAATGCTTGTAGCCTAAGAATGTCAGTTTTGTTTCGTAAAAATGAGTACTTTTAATTATTATTATAATAAGGAAGACTGAAATTGATCTCATACCATATAAATATACGCAGTTTTTGAATTGTCAGATGACTTCTTCTTGAAAAAAGATACGATTACTCTAAGTACGACTTAGGCCATGGGTGGTACGATTAAGGCAACCGGTTGCCTAAGTCGTACCGAAGGAAGGTTTTTGTAAAACTTTTAAAAGACAATTTTATTAAAAGATTTTTTAATGTTTATTAACGCTATCTGATTCGTTAATAAATGAAGATTTTATATGTGCAAAGATTTTTCTGTTATTTAAATTAGAATAGAAATTATAGCGATTTCCCCTGAAGTGGTACGACTAAGGCGACCTTACCCTACATAAGATAACTCCTGTATTTCTCGAAGATATACACCCACAGTTCGCAAGTTTATACGTTTCATTTAGTAGTAGGTAAGCCTGTAGCCATTAGCCTAGAGCACAAATACCTGCAGATTCCCAGCTGCTACTGAAATTGTCCTAACGAAGAAACTCAATAACATCTTGCTCGATCCGGGATGATACCTATGACACCACGCTCAACAAACGCTATCTAACCAACGGACAATTTTCCCAAAAACCTTTTAACAAAGACACAACTTTTTTACTTTGTCCAAGAATTTTTCAGCAAAATCGATGAGGCGGAAAACCTGGACCGTCGAGGATTGTTCAAGAACTCGGCGATAGAAAACCACTCACAAATTGATTGGACACACTAATTACAAGAAGTTTTCGGTTTGACCTAGTAAGGGAGGAATTTTCTCTGCGGGGACTGGGACATAAATTACTTTGTTTACTTGGTATGTAACAAACTGGAACATTATACCTATAGTATTTTGACGTGGGAGCGGCTTAGAGCTAAATAATAACATCAGCATGAGTCGTTCAAAGGTTAAGTTACGCTTGATGCGGCCGGTTCGATGATGGGTGACCATCCTTTAAATATCGAGACCCACGGATTGTTTCCGAGGTATTTCTATACCTCGGAAACAACGTTAAGCCGTTGGTCCCGGCAGTCTCTATGTTCTTTGATACGGTTTGGTATCCGCACTTAGTTCTTCAAGTGAGCCATGTAGTGTGGGCCAACCAGAACACCTCCTTCCAGAAGTTGACTGTCTCTCCAGGTCTGTTGCGAACGTTCGTCTAAGATTTGAGTGTCCTGAGGGTTTCTGACCTAATATGGCGATGCATAAACCGTTGCATTCCTTTTCGAATGTGCAGACATTATATGCAACGTTTCCTTAAGCCAGGTCCTGGCTATCTTTAATAGATCTTTGACAATTGTTACAAATAGTCAAACGCCTAGTCTTACCCAAGCATTACTCAGTACCTAGCTGGGTCATAAAGGTCTTGGCGCAATGTTTATTTCCTCTTGCTATATTTATTAATTACTAGCTTCTGCCCGCGACTTCGTCCGCGTTACATTTCTTGTCTCCCGACCCTTCCCGTCGCGTCGAATCGCCTACCCGTGCATTTTTCCCCGTTTTTGCAACATTTTTCATTACTGCTCCCCTTCTCTTAGTTGTAGCGTGATGTTATATAACCTATAGCCTTCCTCGATAAATAGGCTACCCAACACAAAAATAATTTTTAAATTCAGACTAGTGGTTCCTGAGATTAGCGCGTTCAATCAAACAAACAAACAAACGAACTCTTCATCTCTATAATATTAGTATAGATAATCGTAGTATTTACTTAAGACATAGTTAATAGGTGTCTTAGGATCTGTATTTAAGATTTTTTTGCCACCGACTTCCGAAATTAAAATTATCGTTCTTGTCGTTTTTTTTTTTTAAGAAAGTCGGTGATTTTTCTTGTCTCCCGACCCTTCCCGTCGCGTCGAATCGCCTACCCGTGCATTTTTCCCCGTTTTTGCAACATTTTTCATTACTGCTCCCCTTCTCTTAGTTGTAGCGTGATGTTATATAACCTATAGCCTTCCTCGATAAATAGGCTACCCAACACAAAAATAATTTTTAAATTCAGACTAGTGGTTCCTGAGATTAGCGCGTTCAATCAAACAAACAAACAAACGAACTCTTCATCTCTATAATATTAGTATAGATAATCGTAGTATTTACTTAAGACATAGTTAATAGGTGTCTTAGGATCTGTATTTAAGATTTTTTTGCCACCGACTTCCGAAATTAAAATTATCGTTCTTGTCGTTTTTTTTTTTTAAGAAAGTCGGTGATTTTTTTTTTTGGAAAACGTTTTTATTTTTAACTTTTTTGTTATGATATGTACCCCGCACTAATCGAATCGCGTTATTCGTTACTTAAAGCAAATTTAAAACTTATATGGTTTCGCATGGATCCCATTGTCAGAATAGAACCAAACCAATGGGAACATACGGAAAACACCAGCTTTATAATAAAAAAAGAGTCATCAAAATCGGCTCACCCAGTCAAAAGTTCATGCTCATGCTAAAAAACATTTTAAAAAATACATTCGAATTGAGAACCTCCTCCTTTTTTTGAAGTCGGTAAAAAAAGGAAAATAGTTGGAATAAAATTATGGATTTAGATTGTTCATAGAGAAAACAATATTTAGGTCTAGTATTTTTCGAGATTCAATTTCGTGAGTGAAATATGTGGTCATCATTTGAATTATGTGAAACCATTTTTTTTTTTTAATAATTTTTAATAAAAAAGCAAGTCAAATTTTGATCGCGAAAATATCGAAAACGAATGGATGATAAATTCAGGCTTGAATAATTCAAATAAAGAAATTATCTTTTTACTAGATTTGTTTGTAAGCATATCTAAAATCAAAGAGTTTCTGGGAACTTTCCAAATCAAAAACTAGCACTGTATTTGTTTTGAAAACCCAGTTTTACACTGTCAGTTTGTTAAAAAAGCAGTAAACAATTTTGGAAAAAATAAATAACATAACATAATACGCCTTGTGAAGGGTTGGGATGATAAATATTTTTAGAAAAATTGTTATGGTAATTAAAATGAGAAACATTGAAAGTACCTATCCGTTTTTTGGTTTATTTTACATATATGTACATATCATAACATCACGCCTTGTTGAGAATGGGCAGCAGTGTTCTCTATGCATTTTACCACCATACTGCGATCGCCAACCCGCCTGCCAAGCGTGGCGATTATGGCAAAGCGTCTTACGGCTGAAATGATGATGATGACTCCTTGTTCCCCCGAAGGGTTGGGCAGAGGTTTATAGTACACCCACTTTTCGCCAGTTATGTGTCTCATGTAACAGAAGGCCAGCCTATTGCCAGTAAGCCACAACGCAGACTGTGGGTTGCTACAGAAAAATTCCAAATAGAAAAACCCATATAACAAGTTTTTCTTTGCTCTTTGCCCGTGTTTATTTTATTCGTATAATATACCTGAAAATAATTATCATGAATTTCAGTTTAATGACAGTTGTTGTGTAGTTTACATACAGTTTAATCTACCACGCGGGCCTAGTGCGGGTACCAACCCGCACTAGGCCCGCGTGGTAGATTAAACAAAAAAAAAAAAAAATCGAAGACATGTGACAACTACCAAGTTGTCACATGTCTTCGAATTTTTGGTTCTAGCATATCGTCGTTGCGCTTACCCGCTATGTGCTGTTTTAAGATTTCTGTTTTTGAACCTTATTTCAATACAGGTTAGGTGTAAAAACAATTTTTTGATAACTTCACATCGCGGTTTTTGTAAGCGCAACGACGATATGTTTTCCTTCACCGTTTAGAACAGTGATGATGAAATTATTTACATAACGTAAAGTGCCTTTCTGGGTTCGAACTAACAACTCGTATGATGGAGCCGATACTTAACCACCACTGATATATGATACAGTACAGTCTAAAGTATTTACATTCTGCAAATCAACTCGCTTTCAAAAGCAAATTCCAACCAAAATTTATTCCGTATCAAAGAACAGAAGTTATTAATACCATCTACGACTGTTCTGCGTATCTTATCTGAAGATTTCGAGTTCATCAGGTAAAGTTCGCACTTTGAATGGGTTTAGATCACACAGGAGCCTGGAATTTGCATGTGAATGTTTTAAGATCCCACTTTGTGATACTGGGAGTTAGATAATTGAGTTTAGAATGGGTACTCCGAGTGTGGGTAAAATTGTCAAACTAAATTGCTAATTGGGAAACTAAGACTTAGGTGTCTTTTAGGTATTGAAATAAGCTTTCTATGGCCTGAAAATTGTAGCCTATTCCTTATTTTATCAACTCTGTTGAGGCCTTTAACATATAACCAAAAAAAATATTTTGAAATTATAATAAAAACTTATTTATAAAACTTTGCAGACCTTTTTACACCTCAATATTTTGTTGGTCAATATTATAAACGTGGATTGTGCCGACATTTCATAGCTGATTGAATTAAGAGAAGAAATGACAAAACAAACTCATGGTCTCTTTTACTATCCAAACATTATATTATTAGGATTTTATGTGAGACTAACAAAGCAACGCCATGTCTGGAAAGGCCCTTTGAAGAAAGAGGCATTGTAGTTTTTGAGTTGACCTGTCTTCTTGTAGCGCTTTTGATGTCATATTCCGTTTATGTCCTATCAAAAAAACATCAGTAATTATTACTCTTTGTTTTCCATATAATACTACAGTTATTGGTTCCTACTCATTCTTAACAAACTTCTATAAAAAAATATCTAGTAAATTAGGTTACTTCATAACCACAAAAATATCTGCCTTATCACGTCGCTTCAACAATAGTGGGCAAGTTGAGTTATCGTATGAAAGGAAGAGAAATTGACCGCGCCCGAGCTTGGCCGACCTCCCTGAATTATATAGGGTCAATTTGTGTTGAGAAATGCTGGCTTTGTTCAAGCTAGCGCCTTCCTTTGCTTTGAAAAATGCTGACCGTAGTATAGTACACGTGTGTGTACGTACATAGTTTACTGATATGCTGGAATAAGTATGTTCTGTAGGAGTTTTAATGGTCTTATTACAGAACAGGGTTTTTCTTTAGGTATGGTACTTTAAACCATTGAGTCTATTTTTGAAATAAGAATCTAACAAAAATCATGATACAGTTCTTTTTACAAAATTGACAATTTAGTCCGATGCTAAGTTGTCATTTGAACTTTACCTTAATCGAGATAAAGTTGGAAATACAAAAACTGGCTCAGAGGTTTTGTAATAAAAAGGGAGTTTAGGAGTTTTATTTTTTCTTTCCTCAATTCAATAATGAGAAAGAAAGATAGAATTTTGCTTTATGTTAGACTAGCTTCTGCCTGCGACTTCGTACGCATGCTGTTTCTTATTAAAACATATGTAAATTCTGTATATCCTTTGACACACGATAATACTACAGCTTAACATTAGTGAAAGAGTTTTCGGAAGGTGAGTCATTCCGAAGATTGCCCCCTTAATATAAACTCAAAAATTTTACCTATATATTATACTACCTTTTGCAAACGGCTTCGTCCGCGTATAATACTTACAAACCTTCTTCTTGAATCACTCCTTGTATTGATGAAAATCACATTAAAATCTGTAACGTATTTTAAAAGATTTAATCGAACAGACGCGGGACGCAACTTTCTTTTATACTATGTAAAGAAGTATAGAATGTTTTCTATAAAATATTATAATACTTTCTCTATCAGAACAATCAAAACGGCAAAATTTATTCTTATCATGTTGCTGCATAGGTTAAAATCATGAATTTTATAAAGAAATCCACTACATTTCTGCCTATTTCCTTATTAGGATTATTGTTGCAGTTTGGTTGCATTGATAGGAACCCAAATTAATTTATTCTTATCGTGTTGCTGCATAGGTTAAAATCTTGAATTTTATAAAGAAATCCACTACATTGCTGCCCATTTCCTAATAAGGAAATAGGCAGAAATGTAGTGGATAGATTTGGTACTTTTTAAATGCCTTAAGGTTTCAGCGGGTCCTCTACCTGAAACCTAAAGGCATTTAAAAAGTACCAAATCAATTGTAAACATCCTCAATAATGATTATCAAATATTAGTTTTTGTTTAAATAATGCTTTAGCAAATAGTTGTGTAAATATCTAAAACATGAACAGCTCATGATTTTCGTATTAACACATTGAAAAAATATTTAATACAAATTTCAAGCGTCACAAACTTTTGAAGGTCTTTCCCATCTAACATGATAAAATATTTTTATTTTCTGCTAAAGCTCGAAAATAAGAAAATTATTTATTGTAGATCAAAACAGATTAGAAAATGAATTGCCTTCTGTTTTATGGAGTTCCTAAAACAGATTTATTTCCTAACTCAATTCCTAGACTTTACAAGCCGAGATAGACATATTTTCCCGTAACCGTACCGTACTGTTTTGTAACCTAGTTGCTAGTTAAGTAATGCGGTCGGGAGAACATTGTGGAGGTACAAGTGCCAACTTTAAGTACTCTGGAAGCACTCGACCTCAGTAACATCCAATTATTTTCTTCTACTTAACGTTTTCCAGGTTTTGCATCGGATGTTGTTGTGTTTTTATTTCAGTCGTCAATCATGCTGCATAGTCACTTATTGAGAGATATTAAAATAGTTGTCTTTTTTTTTCGAGAGTCTAAAGTGTTACATTATTTTAGAGATTTGAAGTTGGCATGTCTTTTTGTACCTTATGTTAGTTAGTAGTAGGTTGGTTAGCTTGGTACTGTTTTTGATTATTTTCGTGTAATTCCTTAGTTAGATATATTTTCACACAATCAATCAATTAAAATGAAACTACTATTATCGCTCCAGTATCTTCTTTATTTCCGTACATGATGTGTTGTCACAAGAGAACCTTGCGGTTACCCAGTCGCCGAAGAAGTGTCCCCTCTGCCATTGCAAAATGGCCAGAGATTACCTCCATTGTGATTTATGGAGGGGATGTCTCCTAAGTTCACACAGATCAATACAACAACGAACTAAACATAGCTTTTTTTAATAACTACCCGACAATACAAATGTTTACTAATCATTTAAATACTAACAATGCACAGATCTATAAATCGTTTCACACTCCCGTTGAAATTTTAAACTGAAACCAGCTATTGAACTAGAACAATATTCATAATATTGCAATAATTTACAGTGAATCACGACATTCGGCCGTCCGACTGCGTGCAAAACTCCGATGCACGCAAAATCACGACACAATCAACTCAGCCTATCGCAGTCCACTGCTGGACATAGGCCTCTCCCATGTCGCGCCACAACACCCTGTCCTCCGCCTTCCGCATACAGTTTGCCCCAGCCACTGTCCTTAAGGCGCGGTGTTACCTCAATATTCACAAAACACTGGTGTCTTTGACAATCGAGTATGACGTAACGCAATGAAAATATACGACACAAAAAATACAGTGGACAGAGAAGGGTTTAAAGAAAAATTCTAACCGAATAGAATAGTGAAAAATTGTTTGATATTCCCAATAAAAATTGTTTCACAAAAAAAAACTTTGACGTCGAACATCTCTGTATTTTCAGCGATAACAACATTTTTTTTTTAAAGAGTTCAATAGAATAAACATTACTTTAAAACTTTAATATCTATAGGCGGGAATATCAAAACTTACCCTCAGGTTAAAATTCACTTGCACACACATGAATTATATCATAATAAACCATTTTAACAGTAATTCACTCAATAATACTTGCCAAAAACTTAAAAAAACAAATATTTTTCGCGTGCGGCTTATCAGTCGGACCGCGTAAACCACAGACTGACTTTGACATTTTTTATTTTCTTTTAATGAACGTTTCTGGTGCGTGTTTCGTATTTTTAGCATGTAGAAACTTATAAAGCTTCGAGTGAAAAAGAGAAAAATGGTTAAATATCGTTTGTTAGAAAGAAATGGACATAATTTGAACGATGGAGCGCGTCATTGCAAGAATGGTAATATATTACCATGTTGCACTCTACGTCAAATATGCGATGGTAATATATTGCCATTTTGCACTCAACTGGTTAAAGTTTTAAAGTAATGTTTATTCTATTGAACTCTTTAAAAAAAAAATGTTGTTATCGCTGAAAATACAGAGATGTTCGACGTCAAAGTTTTTTTTTGTGAAACAATTTTTATTGGGAATATCAAACAATTTTTCACTATTCTATTCGGTTAGAATTTTTCTTTAAACCCTTCTCTGTCCACTGTATTTTTTGTGTCGTATATTTTCATTGCGTTACGTCATACTCGATTGTCAAAGACACCAGTGTTTTGTGAATATTGAGGTAACACCGCGCCTTAAGGACAGTGGCTGGGGCAAACTGTATGCGGAAGGCGGAGGACAGGGTGTTGTGGCGCGACATGGGAGAGGCCTATGTCCAGCAGTGGACTGCGATAGGCTGAGTTGATTGTGTCGTGATTTTGCGTGCATCGGAGTTTTGCACGCAGTCGGACGGCCGAATGTCGTGATTCACTGTAAATTATTGCAATATTATGAATATTGTTCTAGTTCAATAGCTGGTTTCAGTTTAAAATTTCAACGGGAGTGTGAAACGATTTATAGATCTGTGCATTGTTAGTATTTAAATGATTAGTAAACATTTGTATTGTCGGGTAGTTATTAAAAAAAGCTATGTTTAGTTCGTTGTTGTATTGATCTGTGTGAACTTAGGAGACATCCCCTCCATAAATCACAATGGAGGTAATCTCTGGCCATTTTGCAATGGCAGAGGGGACACTTCTTCGGCGACTGGGTAACCGCAAGGTTCTCTTGTGACAACACATCATGTACGGAAATAAAGAAGATACTGGAGCGATAATAGTAGTTTCATTTTAATTGATTGATTGTGTGAAAATATATCTAACTAAGGAATTACACGAAAATAATCAAAAACAGTACCAAGCTAACCAACCTACTACTAACTAACATAAGGTACAAAAAGACATGCCAACTTCAAATCTCTAAAATAATGTAACACTTTAGACTCTCGAAAAAAAAAGACAACTATTTTAATATCTCTCAATAAGTGACTATGCAGCATGATTGACGACTGAAATAAAAACACAACAACATCCGATGCAAAACCTGGAAAACGTTAAGTAGAAGAAAATAATTGGATGTTACTGAGGTCGAGTGCTTCCAGAGTACTTAAAGTTGGCACTTGTACCTCCACAATGTTCTCCCGACCGCATTACTTAACTAGCAACTAGGTTACAAAACAGTACGGTACGGTTACGGGAAAATATGTCTATCTCGGCTTGTAAAGTCTAGGAATTGAGTTAGGAAATAAATCTGTTTTAGGAACTCCATAAAACAGAAGGCAATTCATTTTCTAATCTGTTTTGATCTACAATAAATAATTTTCTTATTTTCGAGCTTTAGCAGAAAATAAAAATATTTTATCATGTTAGATGGGAAAGACCTTCAAAAGTTTGTGACGCTTGAAATTTGTATTAAATATTTTTTCAATGTGTTAATACGAAAATCATGAGCTGTTCATGTTTTAGATATTTACACAACTATTTGCTAAAGCATTATTTAAACAAAAACTAATATTTGATAATCATTATTGAGGATGTTTACAATTGATTTGGTACTTTTTAAATGCCTTTAGGTTTCAGGTAGAGGACCCGCTGAAACCTTAAGGCATTTAAAAAGTACCAAATCTATCCACTACATTTCTGCCTATTTCCTTATTAGGAAATGGGCAGCAATGTAGTGGATTTCTTTATAAAATTCAAGATTTTAACCTATGCAGCAACACGATAAGAATAAATTAATTTGGGTTCCTATCAATGCAACCAAACTGCAACAATAATCCTAATAAGGAAATAGGCAGAAATGTAGTGGATTTCTTTATAAAATTCATGATTTTAACCTATGCAGCAACATGATAAGAATAAATTTTGCCGTTTTGATTGTTCTGATAGAGAAAGTATTATAATATTTTATAGAAAACATTCTATACTTCTTTACATAGTATAAAAGAAAGTTGCGTCCCGCGTCTGTTCGATTAAATCTTTTAAAATACGTTACAGATTTTAATGTGATTTTCATCAATACAAGGAGTGATTCAAGAAGAAGGTTTGTAAGTATTATACGCGGACGAAGCCGTTTGCAAAAGGTAGTATAATATATAGGTAAAATTTTTGAGTTTATATTAAGGGGGCAATCTTCGGAATGACTCACCTTCCGAAAACTCTTTCACTAATGTTAAGCTGTAGTATTATCGTGTGTCAAAGGATATACAGAATTTACATATGTTTTAATAAGAAACAGCATGCGTACGAAGTCGCAGGCAGAAGCTAGTCTAACATAAAGCAAAATTCTATCTTTCTTTCTCATTATTGAATTGAGGAAAGAAAAAATAAAACTCCTAAACTCCCTTTTTATTACAAAACCTCTGAGCCAGTTTTTGTATTTCCAACTTTATCTCGATTAAGGTAAAGTTCAAATGACAACTTAGCATCGGACTAAATTGTCAATTTTGTAAAAAGAACTGTATCATGATTTTTGTTAGATTCTTATTTCAAAAATAGACTCAATGGTTTAAAGTACCATACCTAAAGAAAAACCCTGTTCTGTAATAAGACCATTAAAACTCCTACAGAACATACTTATTCCAGCATATCAGTAAACTATGTACGTACACACACGTGTACTATACTACGGTCAGCATTTTTCAAAGCAAAGGAAGGCGCTAGCTTGAACAAAGCCAGCATTTCTCAACACAAATTGACCCTATATAATTCAGGGAGGTCGGCCAAGCTCGGGCGCGGTCAATTTCTCTTCCTTTCATACGATAACTCAACTTGCCCACTATTGTTGAAGCGACGTGATAAGGCAGATATTTTTGTGGTTATGAAGTAACCTAATTTACTAGATATTTTTTTATAGAAGTTTGTTAAGAATGAGTAGGAACCAATAACTGTAGTATTATATGGAAAACAAAGAGTAATAATTACTGATGTTTTTTTGATAGGACATAAACGGAATATGACATCAAAAGCGCTACAAGAAGACAGGTCAACTCAAAAACTACAATGCCTCTTTCTTCAAAGGGCCTTTCCAGACATGGCGTTGCTTTGTTAGTCTCACATAAAATCCTAATAATATAATGTTTGGATAGTAAAAGAGACCATGAGTTTGTTTTGTCATTTCTTCTCTTAATTCAATCAGCTATGAAATGTCGGCACAATCCACGTTTATAATATTGACCAACAAAATATTGAGGTGTAAAAAGGTCTGCAAAGTTTTATAAATAAGTTTTTATTATAATTTCAAAATATTTTTTTTGGTTATATGTTAAAGGCCTCAACAGAGTTGATAAAATAAGGAATAGGCTACAATTTTCAGGCCATAGAAAGCTTATTTCAATACCTAAAAGACACCTAAGTCTTAGTTTCCCAATTAGCAATTTAGTTTGACAATTTTACCCACACTCGGAGTACCCATTCTAAACTCAATTATCTAACTCCCAGTATCACAAAGTGGGATCTTAAAACATTCACATGCAAATTCCAGGCTCCTGTGTGATCTAAACCCATTCAAAGTGCGAACTTTACCTGATGAACTCGAAATCTTCAGATAAGATACGCAGAACAGTCGTAGATGGTATTAATAACTTCTGTTCTTTGATACGGAATAAATTTTGGTTGGAATTTGCTTTTGAAAGCGAGTTGATTTGCAGAATGTAAATACTTTAGACTGTACTGTATCATATATCAGTGGTGGTTAAGTATCGGCTCCATCATACGAGTTGTTAGTTCGAACCCAGAAAGGCACTTTACGTTATGTAAATAATTTCATCATCACTGTTCTAAACGGTGAAGGAAAACATATCGTCGTTGCGCTTACAAAAACCGCGATGTGAAGTTATCAAAAAATTGTTTTTACACCTAACCTGTATTGAAATAAGGTTCAAAAACAGAAATCTTAAAACAGCACATAGCGGGTAAGCGCAACGACGATATGCTAGAACCAAAAATTCGAAGACATGTGACAACTTGGTAGTTGTCACATGTCTTCGATTTTTTTTTTTTTTTGTTTAATCTACCACGCGGGCCTAGTGCGGGTTGGTACCCGCACTAGGCCCGCGTGGTAGATTAAACTGTATGTAAACTACACAACAACTGTCATTAAACTGAAATTCATGATAATTATTTTCAGGTATATTATACGAATAAAATAAACACGGGCAAAGAGCAAAGAAAAACTTGTTATATGGGTTTTTCTATTTGGAATTTTTCTGTAGCAACCCACAGTCTGCGTTGTGGCTTACTGGCAATAGGCTGGCCTTCTGTTACATGAGACACATAACTGGCGAAAAGTGGGTGTACTATAAACCTCTGCCCAACCCTTCGGGGGAACAAGGAGTCATCATCATCATTTCAGCCGTAAGACGCTTTGCCATAATCGCCACGCTTGGCAGGCGGGTTGGCGATCGCAGTATGGTGGTAAAATGCATAGAGAACACTGCTGCCCATTCTCAACAAGGCGTGATGTTATGATATGTACATATATGTAAAATAAACCAAAAAACGGATAGGTACTTTCAATGTTTCTCATTTTAATTACCATAACAATTTTTCTAAAAATATTTATCATCCCAACCCTTCACAAGGCGTATTATGTTATGTTATTTATTTTTTCCAAAATTGTTTACTGCTTTTTTAACAAACTGACAGTGTAAAACTGGGTTTTCAAAACAAATACAGTGCTAGTTTTTGATTTGGAAAGTTCCCAGAAACTCTTTGATTTTAGATATGCTTACAAACAAATCTAGTAAAAAGATAATTTCTTTATTTGAATTATTCAAGCCTGAATTTATCATCCATTCGTTTTCGATATTTTCGCGATCAAAATTTGACTTGCTTTTTTATTAAAAATTATTAAAAAAAAAAAATGGTTTCACATAATTCAAATGATGACCACATATTTCACTCACGAAATTGAATCTCGAAAAATACTAGACCTAAATATTGTTTTCTCTATGAACAATCTAAATCCATAATTTTATTCCAACTATTTTCCTTTTTTTACCGACTTCAAAAAAAGGAGGAGGTTCTCAATTCGAATGTATTTTTTAAAATGTTTTTTAGCATGAGCATGAACTTTTGACTGGGTGAGCCGATTTTGATGACTCTTTTTTTATTATAAAGCTGGTGTTTTCCGTATGTTCCCATTGGTTTGGTTCTATTCTGACAATGGGATCCATGCGAAACCATATAAGTTTTAAATTTGCTTTAAGTAACGAATAACGCGATTCGATTAGTGCGGGGTACATATCATAACAAAAAAGTTAAAAATAAAAACGTTTTCCAAAAAAAAAAATCACCGACTTTCTTAAAAAAAAAAAACGACAAGAACGATAATTTTAATTTCGGAAGTCGGTGGCAAAAAAATCTTAAATACAGATCCTAAGACACCTATTAACTATGTCTTAAGTAAATACTACGATTATCTATACTAATATTATAGAGATGAAGAGTTCGTTTGTTTGTTTGTTTGATTGAACGCGCTAATCTCAGGAACCACTAGTCTGAATTTAAAAATTATTTTTGTGTTGGGTAGCCTATTTATCGAGGAAGGCTATAGGTTATATAACATCACGCTACAACTAAGAGAAGGGGAGCAGTAATGAAAAATGTTGCAAAAACGGGGAAAAATGCACGGGTAGGCGATTCGACGCGACGGGAAGGGTCGGGAGACAAGAAATGTAACGCGGACGAAGTCGCGGGCAGAAGCTAGTAATTAATAAATATAGCAAGAGGAAATAAACATTGCATCCATCCTAGGAACGAGTAAGAAATAGTAAAACAGATACTTCGTTCAAATGCAAAGCCTTTAATGCTACTGAAACGAAACCCTATCGCCGGCTCAGCTCGAGATCTAGCTAGTAAAATTAGTTATTTCTCTCTGCGAGGAAACTGTTACCAGAAAATATTACATACTGGAAAGTGGTTATAAAGCTAGGCGAAATAATTGCTCTTGTTTAGCCAATGCCACTGAAGGAAATACTTTTGCGTAAGTACTTCTGTTATCACTCGAATTTAGTGTCGTATCTTCGTTTTATTTAGGTTTAATTTACATTGCTTATAAGATCTCATCATGGTCGTCATAATTTTAGTCGAAAGACGTCTACTGCTGGACTGAGGCCTCCACAATTTTGGGGGGGTTTGTCATAATCGCCACTCTTGGCAGGCGGATTGGCATTCGCAGTTTGGTGGTAAAATGCATAGACAGCGTTGTTGCCCATTCTCTAGTAAGTCCCTTTGTCGTCTCTTACGACACCCGCAGGAAGAAATGAGATAATGCTGACCGTTTGTGTGTTGCCGCACTTAAAGTAAAAACTTTACGTCCGGCAATACAAAAACGGTCTTATAAGGTCTGTGTAATTTTTTTTTTATTGATTATGTACATATGACATTAAATAACGCATTGATAAGCAACACTGTCTTGTGAGCCCCACAATGAGGTTTAGTATTTAAAATGGCAATATTGCACAAATTACTTGTTTCCTTGAGCCTGTAACTCATTGCTTCCTTCCAACCTCATTCTTAAATACGCTGTTGTCACGCCATCCTCATAAGTGACGACTATAAAGAATTTTAATCCCACGTAGAGGTATAATATCGGTGTGATTCTGTACTCTATATAGGTACTTATAACTCTAAGATGGCCGTTTTAATTAAGAAAATACTAGTAGACCTGGCCGAGAATTTCTGTATTTAAAAAGGCAAGAAAGATTTCTATCAGCTGTAAATAAGTTCTATAGAAAACAGTTGCATGATTTTGCAGCAGTAAAGTACCTACTTCAGATATCTCTTATGTCTAATGTTTGGCATACAGTCATAAACTGATGTAGATGGTTACATACCTATACACGCACGCGGATGCTATGAACTTATCAATACCACATTCCTTTCACCGGGACTTCGTCCCTCCGTATTTAGGGGACACTTGTGCCAATTTTGAAATTCCTTATTCATTTTTCTTCTAAGCGTATATATGGCAAACAAAAAAGTCGCTGAAAGACTTCAAAAATTATTTTTGGAAATTCAGCCACCTATTCATTGTCTACGTCTAAAAGAGAACCATCGTGCAAAATTTCTAGTTCCAATATTTTGAATTTGGCGTTGGTAAGTCTGTCAGTGAGTGAGTCAAGACTTTTTGTTTTGCATGATTAAACCCGTCTCTCGTATATTTGGGATTCATGGAAATGATGATCAAAGAGCTAATGGATAAGCGCCAGCAAGTAGGTACTTTGATTTGGTAAGCAGCTTACACTCGATGCCACGTAGAATTAGCATGGTTTACCTCGCTTTTCATCGGAAATCTTCATATTTTCATAAGCGATTTATAGGAACACGTAAAACCACACCCACGGCACTAGGAATACCAGTGTGAACATTACGCTATACGTAGCGTTTATTTGTTATTACTACTGGTATTAATAAATACCTCGGCGGTTCAGCGTGATGCATTAAACCGTGCAAGCCGTTTCAGAAATAGACGCTGATAAAAATGAGATGAAAGAGAGCAATGGCACTAAATAGGAACGTTGTAAAGGCACAAGATGTGTTATGTAGAAATAATGCTACCGTAATATGACAATTTATTATTTGTACACCTTCTTAGGCCCATTGTCATGATTCATTTACGATACACCGCAGAATAATTATAGTATTCGTTCCGAAATCTGTCCGCGAACCGTGTCGGCTGGGCGCGCGTAGATCACTCAGCTGTTTTTGATGTGGCGGTGTAGATGCCACTAAAAGAGTGTTACGGAATAGAATGACTGAAGTATGAACTTAAAGAAAGCAAAATGGGTTTGTAAGGATTGTAGGAGGTAGCGTTCTGTAGTTTCTACCTACTCTTATGGGAAGACGGCGTGAGTTTACATATGTGTATCGAGTAGGTACATATCTAAATTAAAATATATTTATTCATGAAAAGTTGTTGTTGAAACTTTTAATCGTATTGAGTGTACGTCAATCAAGTGTACATTTGTTTATATGTCATACAAGTTTCGTCCAACTTTTTTGACTTTCATTTATTAAAGTTCTATTGCAATTTTATTAAGTGTTTGACTTGAAAAGTTTGTATGAGCTAGATTATTTTTAAATTTAATTTGTTTTACAAGTAATTGATTGTTTTCTTTTAATATATTGTTGGTTTTCCTATACAATTTTATTGAGAACACAAATTAATGACAAAAAACGTCTACTCCACTCTTAAAAATACAGTCCATTTGCTAATCATCGCTAGAATCGTGAAAATTTATAAGTTTGTGTAACACGCAATTCCAGTAATGTATAAAGCAAGCATCGTGTTCTTACATTAATCCTATT
The DNA here is from genome assembly GCA_947507805.1 of Aporophyla nigra. Lineage (NCBI taxonomy): Eukaryota > Metazoa > Arthropoda > Insecta > Lepidoptera > Noctuidae > Aporophyla > Aporophyla nigra. The sequence goes on from OX382295.1 coordinate 9,748,532, forward strand.
TAACACTTATCCATTCATTGATAGAATAAACCGGATCTTGAATAAATGGAAAGATTCAATATTACTCAAACTTTAATTTTAAACCTGATATAATTTTATAGCACTCTCAATTTTATCCTATCTTCAAAGAAATGTAATAAATCGCGAGCACTGCAAGTCGTTCTGAAAACAATTTTCACGCAGTTTAAAAGTAATAGCCCTCATAGATTTATAGTTTATTTGACTGGCCTGTTAGTCTAGTGGTTAGTGACCCTGACTGCTAAAACTGAGGTCGTGGGTTCGATTCCCACCCAGGACAAATGTTTGTGTAATGAGCACAATCATTTGTTCTGTGTCTGGGTGTAATTTATCTATAATATGTATGTATTTAGAAATATATAAGTATATTTATCAGTTGTCTGGTTGCCATAGTACAGGCTCTGCCTAGTTTGGGATCAGATATCGGTGTGTTGATTGTCCTAAGATATTATTTATTTATTTATAGTTTCCAGTTCAGAGTACGCAGACGCCTCGGTGGCCGGTTCAATAGGCGAGATTGTCAACATTTTTGAAAGTGTTGGCAAACCAAGCGAAGTATTACCAGCCTTTAATGTTCCCACTGCTGGGACAAAGGCCTCCTCTCAATTAGAGAGTAGTAGTGGCCGAGTGGTAACGTCTGCGACTTACGAGTTGTAGGTAGTAAGGTTCGAACCCTGACAGGCGCTTTATGTAAATTATTTCATCACTTTTCTCAAAACGATGAACGAAAACATTGTGGTGTGTTCTAGAACCAAAAATTCGAAAACATGTGCCATCTACCAACACGCACTGGGCCCGTATGGTGAATTAAAGTTCACTAGCTTTCACAAAGATGAGGCCTGAGTCTTACCAATGGGAATATTATAGGCTGATATGATGTACCTACGCTGTATGATTTAGGCTGTATGATGTGTACCTACTGTCTTATGTATTAACTACGACATAATATATGATAGGAAGTGGTTACGTAATACTTTTTCACTAGGCTAAAAGCTTAACAAAATCACCATTTAAAATTTTCCTTTTACTTAAAAGAACATTGCAACATTGCTTAAAACAATTTTCACGTAATTTAAAAGTAAGTCACAGTCCCCAAAGATTTATAGTTACCGAGGACCGGTCACGTTTTCCCAGTGTTTCAACTCGCAGATTTGTTACAAAAACATTTTACAAAGAATGTTACATCTACGCTTTGTATTTGCGATCCGCCAACGTTTGTTTAGGCTCAGCCAATCTTGACTCTTGGCCTCGAAACGACGGGTCAATGAAAAAATGTTCCGGCTAATGTAATCCAGACGCTTTCTAAGATATTCTTTTATCGCTTCCAGAGAAACGGAATCTGATTCGGGTGGTTTAATTTAATGGTGTTTCCAATCTCTGTTATGTTATTTAATTTTGTATGAGTTATTTGTTCGAAGGTAAATAGCAATTTCTGTATTCAGGTGTTGTACCTTTTTAACCGACTTCAAAAAGGAGGAGGTTCTCAATTCGGATGTTTATATATTTTTTTTTTATGTATGTTCGGCCATAACTCCGCCATATGTAGACGGATTTGCAAAATTCTTTTTTTGTTTGAAAGGGGTTTATTCCGAAATGGTCCCATATAAATTTCATATAGATCTGATGATGAATTCCAGAGATAGACACCGGAAGTCTTTTAAAAATGATAGCAAATCAACCGCGATTTCTGCAATCGCATACATATGCATTGTTTGTTTGGAATTAGTGCGGGGTGGATACCACACTTAAAAATTTAAAAATAAAAACTTTTTTACAAAAAAAAAAAAAAACAACCGACTTCCATAAAAACACTACAAAGTGAAAAATAACTTTAATTTCGGAAGTCGGTGGCAAAAAAATCATAAATACAGATCCTAAGACACCGACTTCCGAAATTAAAGTTATTTTTCACTTTGTAGTGTTTTTATGGAAGTCGGTTGTTTTTTTTTTTTGTAAAAAAGTTTTTATTACTTTGCAGTAGGTACTAAATTAAGAAACTGGTTGTTCATGAACGTTTAAGCATAATAAAGTCGGCGGGTTTCGTTCACATACTAGATATTCAATGCACTGTTTAGCGCCAAGAGTTTCAAACCGAACTCCGTGTTTTTGAGAGGTGAGACTCACTTGTGCTGCATTCTGCTAGATTCTCAATCCTAGATTAAGTGCGCGAAAAATCCTGCCACGATTTTAATTATGTTCGTATTAATGTCGACTAACTGTTAAATTAGTGTTAAGACTTTAATTTGACTAAATAGATAACGATTCAACTGGAGGTGCTTCGTGTCAAAGTGGATTACAAATATAAGCATCTAACTTTATGTTTTTCTATTGAGCGAGATCAACCTTTGTAAACAGCCTTTTAATTTAAATTAAACCGCTAAGCTTTTGGGAATTTCAACCCAAATAATCCCGAATTTGCACAAAAACTCGAAATATTTTCAAACTTTGTTTTCATCAAAACGGATAACTCGCTTTGACGCGAAAATTTAAAACAATTTAATGGTAGGTAGACTTAGGCATCTACGTATTTTGGTGTTTGTTTTCCGTACTTTCCTCAATTAAGATTCCTAATAGGGGTTTGTGGCTAAGTAATAACAGTCGTACGAGTAGACTGATCAGGTACGGCTGCGCTACGGTTGCCAACGTTGGTCCGTGGATGGGTGACCATCCTTACATATCAAGATCCCTCCGTACCTCGGGAAGCACGTTAAGGCCGTGGTCCCCCTGCCAGTGTCGCGAGATTGTTCGAAGGAGATACCGTGACCCTGGCACATGGGCAACTGATGGGTGGGTTTTAGTCAGTAAAAGTCTGACACGCCCTCCTGCTCCGCCCAGAGCGGGAGAAGTCACTTGATGATTTCCCATCCAAAAAAAAAAAGGCGTTGGTCCCAGCTGTCATTTGTCGATCTTTTACAGCAGAAACCCGAACTTCGTTTCGATAGTATTCGCTCACTTTAATTTTAAACTAGCTTTTGCCCACGACTTCATCCGCATCAAATTTTTGCTTCCTTGACCCTTCCCGTCGCATCGAATTGCCTGTCAATTTTCGTCCATTTTTCGTTGCTGCTGCGCTCCTTTTGATCTTAACGTTAATGTATTTTGTGACATTAGTCCTATAGTCTTTTTCAATAAATAGGCTACCCAACACAAAAATAATTTTTCAATTCGTACTAGTAGTTCCTGAGATTACCGCGTTCAATTAATCAAACAAACTCTTCAGCTTTATAATATCAGTATAGATAGCTTTTTTTTTTTTTTTTGATCACGAGGTGGAAATCCTCATGGATGTCCTCCGCCCTGGGGTGGGCGGAGGGGTCTGTCAGACTCTTACTGACTAAAACCACCCCGGTGTTCCGTCCCACACCTACGTCGGGGACCACGGGAACCAATATGTCTTCCGCGATCCCCGACTGGTGCCGGCCCGACTTTGCGGGCCTCCTCACGTTGGGGGGGAGTGAGGTGTTAAACTCCCCCCCATACATCACAGAGAGGCGCGCGTGGAACACTACGCGCCACCATCTCGGGTCCGTAGCAATAGGGGGCGACGGATGTCCCCAGATCCGTCGCCCCTGGACCCATTTAGGGGGGCTGGAAGAGGGCGGTGTCCGCCCTCCGCCGACGCCCAGTGCGCCTGCTGCGGGCTGGGTGAGCGGAAGATATCTCCCGCTCCCTTTCCGCAGCCTCCTTCTGCGACATGACAGTTTCGCAGAAGGATACCACCGCGTCCCAGGACTCCTCGCTGCCGACCATCGACTCGACCACGGCCGGCAGCGATAGGTCACTGCCTACTTCTGAGACGAGGACACGACGCGGCTCCTCCCAAGTGGCACATTCTGCCAGCGTATGCCGCGCCGTATCCTCCCGGCAGTCGACGCAGTGGTGACACCGGGCGTCCGGCTCCCTGTTTATGCGACACAGGTACTTCCCGAAGCAACCATGCCCCGAGAGCACCTGCGTCGCCCGAAACGACAGGGAGCCGTGCCTCCTCCCGAGCCAGGGCCCGAGTACTGGCCGGACCGCCTCGACGGTGGCGAGGCCGGCGGTAGGGCGTGAAAGCCTGTCCTGCCAGCTCGCCACCAGGGCTGCGCGGAGCTGCGACCGACGAAGCTCCATGTGTCGCTCCGTCAGTCGCTCGCCTCGCTCCCGCGCTTCCTCGCGCCACCGATACAGTGACGCGAGTACTTTCGCCTCGAGGTCCCACGGTGGGGATCCAGCCAGTACACAGGCCGCCTCGTAGGAGATCGTGCGATATCCCCTGATGACTCTGACGGCCATCGCTCGCTGCGGCCTTCGCAGAACAGCGATGCTGCCGGCCGTCAGGTCAGCCGCCCAGATCGGGGCCCCGTACAGGGCCATGGATCGCACGATCCCCACGTAGAGCCGCCTACAGGCGGCGCTCGGGCCCCCCAGATTGGGAAGCAGCGTTGACAGCGCCCCAGCCGCGCCCATCAACTTGGGCGCCAGCCGCCGGAAGTGGGGGCCGAAGTCCCACCGGCTGTCGAGCACCAATCCTAGATATTTCATGGTGGACTCGACAGCGATCCGACACCCCCCGACCACGATATGTGATCCGGCCGGCGGCGCCCGCCGGGGGCCATGAAAGGTAGGCATGAATGGTCCCAGCTGTCATTTGTCGATCTTTTACAGCAGAAACCCGAACTTCGTTTCGATAGTATTCGCTCACTTTAATTTTAAACTAGCTTTTGCCCACGACTTCATCCACATCAAATTTTTGCTTCCTTGACCCTTCCCGTCGCATCGAATTGCCTGTCAATTTTCGTCCATTTTTCGTTGCTGCTGCGCTCCTTTTGATCTTAACGTTAATGTATTTTGTGACATTATATAACCTATAGTCTTTTTCAATAAATAGGCTACCCAACACAAAAATAATTTTTCAATTCGTACTAGTAGTTCCTGAGATTACCGCGTTCAATTAATCAAACAAACTCTTCAGCTTTATAATATCAGTATAGATAGCTTGAGCCAAGTTAATTGCGGCATCAGTAACATTATTGAAGTATAGGTGAACGGGCACTTAGGCGATTATCACATTACCTCGACCAATTGTGTCTATAGCGGCCTATTTGAGTCCGCAATCGATTGAGAGCTTTCCATATAGGCCACTGCAGATCACGGCCGAGAGGCAAATGCTTCTGGGGTGTAACGAAATTAAGAGTTGGTGGATGCTTCTCTTACCAATTTTTTTTCTCACATTGGGTGGATTGTCTTGGATGGCCTGCGTAGAGCATAACCACTATAACAATTATTAATTTTCTGGTACACTTATTACAATTATTAATTTTCTATCCCTATTTACAAATACATTTTACTGTTAAAGATAAGAGCTAAATAATACAAGTCAGAAATCAGCGAACCAAGGAATTATTAATATTCTAAGAGGCTTCAAAAGTTGAAAGGGCCCTCGGTAACAGGTATCAGAAAAGGAAATTTCCCTTAGAGTGAATATACTTGGACATAAAATGTTTGAACGATGCCCGTAATTTTAATCACAAAATACGGGAGTTCCTAGTGAAAACTAATTTATATTTTCAAGCAGATTACCTTTTAAAATGTATTTTGAACTGCTTACTGAGGCAAGTACCAAAACCACACTTTACAGTTTTATGTAATAAATGTAATAATTGATTTAAACCCTCCACTCCGCATTGCTCTGGATTGGAAATGTGGCCCCACTGCAAATTTTTTTCAAATATGTTTTAGACTAGCTGTGCCCGCAACTTCATTCGAGTAAAATGTATGTTTTTTTTTTGTGCGCGGGACCCTAAACTAAAGTAAATATACTCATTACTTATAACCACACAATCAAGTAATTTTTTATCATAAGTAGTTGTTCCCGCGACTTTGCTCGCCTGGATGTTTGAAATTATCCCACAGGCACGTGTTACCGAGACGAAAGATAGACTCAGTTATTTCTTATAACATCAGCTATCTGCTAGTGAAAATACCGTCAAAATAAGTACAGCCCTTTCTGAGATTAACGGGAACAAACAGAAAGACGAACAAATTTTGGAAAAATAATAAAAAAATGTTATAAGTACTGTATACACTTTCATATACATTTCTTCAAATGCTGTTTTTTTGACATTACGATCGATACACAAACGGCGAAGTACCAAAATGCAGGTGGTACAAATAATAGGTATAATGATATAATAATGCAATGATTGAACTACCCACATACCGTACCAATACCGTTTGATAGCGTTTAATTACCGAACGATGATACTGCCTCGAAATTAATTAATCAGTTTTAGCCTGTCATTAGTTTAATGACATTGCTGTGCGCTGATGATAACTTACCTAGCCGTGTGTGTTGCTATGATTTTAGTTTAATTATTTAGTGACCAAGAGGCTCATTCCTAGATATTATCAGTCGCACAGGTCGATTACTTTGGTTAAGCAACGTTAACCAAGGTCGGTCCGTAGATGGGTGACACTGCATTACATATCAAGATCTCTTCGTGCCTTGGAAACTTGTTGAGCTGAGCCGTTGGTTCCGGCTATAATTACTATTTAGAAGACAAATCAATAGAATCTATAATTTATAAGTTAGAATAATTGACATCACTGATTTAAATTGACATTTGCACGCCAGGCTATGGCAGGATATGCTGAAACAAAATAAATGTAACACCTTCTATACCATATTCTTGCAAATAAATATTTTTGATTTGATTTGATATAATTTTTAACACTTTACAATCGTTACGAGTAAACAGAAGCACAAAAGCCTGACAATCAGTCTTACCAAGGGTTATCCTGCTACCCAGCAACTGGGTTGATGAGGTCCAATAGGCAGCCATTCCAAGTAAAATACTGGTATTCAGCCTCAACCAATTAGGACTGGAAGCTGACCCCAACATATTTCAGAAAAAGTTAGGCACATTTATTTATTTAGTCAGTAGATATCGTCGAAAAAACACTTTTTCTCTCGGAATGTTTTCGATCTCTCTTATTAATTTACGTAATTCATTTACCGAGTTTCCGGCATCATTCAATACGGGCCTCTCCAAACACTCGAATTCTTTTGAACGAAGCGATGAATCAGCTAAGTACTTGGTCCTTCGGTCCAATAAGTATGATGGACGAAAAAGTTTCGGGAAGAAATAAGTCCATTTTAATAAAATAACAACGGGATTTTTTGGTAGGCCGATCATCTAAGTTAAGCAACGCTAACGCGTTATCAAGCCACACACCTCAGTCACGGAATAATTACTCTAAAATTATTGCTTAATAATAATATAATATTTATTAGCAAAGAACATTTGACAGAAGTTTGCATACACATATGTATTTGTTAAGTACAGTCAAATACAAAAATTTGAGCCCTGTCTCCTAAACTAGGAAGATCCTGTATCTTAGGAGGCAGTGTCTTCGCTAAATAATAGGGGTCGGTTGGTGGTTGGTTGGTATGCTGTCAAAGATCGATGTATGACAACCGGGGCCAACATATTAACATGCTTTCTGGACATATAATTTCTCATAATTTATTCTGATGCAATTTTTTTTTGTTGTGAGTCCATAGCGTCGTTTTAATTAATTCTATGAATTTCCTGTATCTTTGATTAATTCTGTACTTTGACATTTGAGGTAAATAAATCATTGCGCTCGCGTCCCTTCGCTTGTCATAGACCACAGATCTCTGTGGACAAACGATTCTGGAGCGTCGAGTCTGGGTACATCGTGTATTTTAATATTAATTGTAATTGAACTGTTTTCATTTATTTTTTAGTATATTTGATATTTTTTTTTTTAATGTAATACTTCTTCAATGTGGGATGCATTGTCATGTCTGTAAGTGTGTCCGTGGCATCACAGTGGGCCCTATCGGAAGACCAGCGCTGCGGTAGTTGTTTTTTACAAATATCGCAGCATTATGCTGAAATAGGAGCCTTTTTGGCCTCGCACAGGTCTTACTCTTTTATTTTTATATCGTACTGTAATATTTTGTTATTTGTAGCTTAAATGTAAATGGTTCTATGTTTTTCTCATTGTTTTTATGTCCTGTGTGGTGGTAAAATGCATATAGAACGCAGCAGCCCATTCTCTAGTAAATTCCTTAGTCACCTTTTATGACACCCACGGGAAGAAATCGGGTGAGGCTATTCTTTTCGTCCGGCACCACATGAACTCGTGACCCTAACAGAGCTGATAAAAAACTATACAGTTGATGAGTATAGAAATTTGGATGTAGACACGACATCAAAAAGTAAAAGTACACATTAGGATTTCTTTTCTAAAGTTTCGTTGCTCTACAGCTCCCCTAGCCAAGTTACAGCCGTTTCGTGTCGAATTCCGTTCTCCAATCGGTAACGGCTCGGTGTCAGCAGTTGTAGAAAACGATAAGTTGGTTAATGTTGACGTGCCTGAGTCGGCCGCTCGTTCTACAATGTCTTTAGAAAAACGACACATTATAACAAAGGATGTAGCGTAGAACATTGTATTATAGAAACGATAACAATTCATTCTATCATTTTGAACGATGTGAACTTGGCTACGAATTTTCTATTCGTTTGTTCTAACCACGTGACTTAACGTTGAGATGATTTCATTATACATACATTTGATTAGTTTTCGACTAGCGTTAACGATTGCAGATTATCAACTTGGCTAGGGGTGCTGGTCACAAGCGCTACTTCTGAACATGATCGGGCTCGATACATCGATTCCCGGGTCGAACAAAGTGTTATATTATTAAGTTATTCCATCCGGAATTCCTCAGTAACAATCCGGAGTTTTGACTTGTGCCCGGTTGATGGCAATAGGCTCGTCCCTAGTAAATAGGACCTAAACATACTTAACAGGCAAAATGTGAGAGTACTATATGTACACCTTAAACGTTTGCGGTAAAGAGGTTAGGTGATGTATGGAAACTAACAGGTACTCCTGTTGATCCTTAGACCCGTATCTCATAAATGACATCCAATGTTAACGTATGTGGGTACATCCGTACAGAGGAGAAATGTAACAATTCACGCAGCGTCCAGCATGCATCGGAAATGAACATAGTTACTGATAAACGCGAAGCCGGGCGAGTTATCCGTGATGATAATAAATAACGCGTTTTGGCACCGCACCAGTGGCCGCGGTAAATAAATACTGACTCGTTTTAGATGTTGTTGTAGACTATGTGATACGTGCGAAACTGAGATAGTTTAAAACGTGGTGATGGCACAAAACTAGAAACAATTTACGGCCAAGGAAATTGACTGCATATCAAATTGTCTTTGCCTTTTGGCTACTTTGTACGCGTGCATTTTATATTGTATCTGCTTTATTTTATTTCTCATCATGTGCGTTTTTTTTGTGTAGAATAAACATTTTTTTTCTCTTTCTTTTTTCAAAGCTGGACCAGCTAGTTATTATAAGAAAAATTCACGATTTTGTTAACTAAGCAGAGCAGCGAATTCGGCGATAAACGTGGGTTTTAGCACTTTATCTGTTATTCGCCACGATGAATAAGTAAACATTAAATCGTTTTTATATGTGGCTTTGTGTTGCATAATGTTACATAATAAAGCGGTTAATATGGAAATTGTTTCTTTGAAATATAAACATAAATTGGACATTCGAAGTTTTCTAAACTGTTAAGGATTTCAATATCAGGGAAGGGTCGCACAGTGTGCTGGTTTTATGGAATTTGGACTGGACGCCAGTCATTTTGAAAGTGGACGATAAAGGAACTGCTTAAATAAAAATACTATATTCCACTGTCGAAGGTGGCGAGTACTGAAGCCTAATCAGCCTTGTGATCCACGCGTCATGTTTGTGAACAGGCCCCGTTGGTTGAGACTGGTCATTTCCTAACTTCCAGGACTTATTTGTGATCTTATATTTGGATTTTTTTAAGATTGTTCTCACATATAGAAACAACACGAATAATGTACTCAGGATTTTGTAATATCTTGATATAAAAGAGTGCCCTTGGATTTTCTTCCCGCTTCTTCTCGATAGAGATCTACGTTTTGGAATGGACTTTATTCAGACTTGCCGACTAAATGAGCGACTTTTTGGAAATTTAAAAAATCCTTTTTTTGTGGGTGGGAAATCATCAAATGACGTCTTCCGCTCTGGGCGGAGCGGGTGGGTGTGTCAGACTTTTACTGACTAAAAGCCACTCTTGTTCCATCAGTTACCCATATGCCAGGGCCACGGTAACTCTTTCGAATAAATCTCGCAACCCTGGCAGAATTAAAAAAGGCCTGCAAATAAAAGTTTTGTATCAAATCTAAATCGGAACTGTTTCGGTCGAGATTTAAGTTGGAACTTTTACGGTTTACTGTTGCTACCATTGACATTGGCATGTAGTATTTTTATTTAAGTATTTCCACTATCCTCAATCTTCAAGAAACTTTATCCTAAAATGATCATTTAGTGATTATGGATCCTTTGGCTCAGAAGTATTTAACTCATTTTCAGTATCATTATTACAGTCGAAAGACCGCCACTCCTGGACGGAAGGCTCACCTAAGCGTGTCTACATCCTGTCGACCGATAAATATAGGACTATATTTATTAACTCCGTACGTTCTAGTACTATGGTATATTTTTATTGGTGACTAGCTTCTGCCCGCGGCTTCGCCCGCGTGGATGTCGGAAATTAACGCAGGAGGACGTACTACCGCGGTAAGATGTGTTAATTCAGGTTATATTATAGGTAATAGCTGTTACCCGCGACTTCGTCCGCGTGGTATTTAACAAAAAGTTTTTCATAAAAACTGTCATTGAAAACTACGCAGACATAAGTTACAAACTACGCTGATATACGTCTCAAAATTCAGCGTGTTTTTTAGTTTTTTTTAATTATTATTTAATTTTCTAAAATAAAAGTAGCTTAAGTTACTCCTTGTTACATCAGCTATCTGCCAGTGAAAGTTCCGTCAAAATCGGTCCAGCATTTCAGAGATTAGCCGGAACAAACAGACAAACTGACAAAAATTGAAAAAAAAATTGTTTAGGTATGTGTACCGTGTATACATCCATATACACTTAATAAAAAGTGGATATCTTAATATTAAAAACAGACACTCCAATTTTTTTTTTTTTGTATGGATGTATAGATGTTCTTCAGAAAGGTCAGGTGCGTAGTACTCGCAACCGGGGCGGGCGTGTATGACTGATTTATGAACCTAAACGAGGCAAAAGGAGTATGTAAGGATCAAAGCAGGTTGCGTTTCGCAGTTTCTGCCTACCCCGTGGGGAGGTGAGAGTTTGTCATGTTTGTTCTAGTAATAATTACAACTCGTTGTCAAAAATAGTTTTAAGTACTTAGTAAGAATCTTATCTCAAACCATCCATCACAAGTGAGTTATTTATAGACTTGAATTTGAACAACATTTGCCGACTGGCCTAGATAACATAATGCGATTCATGTTCGATAATTTTAGAAGGAACATGTGAAGTAGTACCTACCTAAGTACTAAAACTACTCCATAAAGTGTATGGTAATATAAAACGGGATGGATTTTGCAAGTAAAATGAGCATGCGTCATCAGATTGTAACTGAGTGGGTCTTTAGATAGCTGAAGAGGATTTCATGTTACGATGTTTTGAAGATGTAAGCGTTTTCCTCCTATTATTGACGGTATTTATTAAAACCATATACACAAGTAAAAAAAAAAATACTGTACAAAGTCGGACTTAATACCTGAGGCGTTTTGTACCATTCAACCTTTTTTTTTGTGTGTAGGAAATTATCAAAACACGTCTCCCGCTCTGGGTGGAGCGGAAGGGCGTGTCAGACTTTTACTGACTAAAACCCACCTGTGTTCCTTCAGTTGCCCATATGCCAGGGCCACGGCATCTCTTTTGAACAAATCTCGCGACCCTGGCAGGGTACCAGTCAACCTTAGGGTGATGCATAAACAAAACATGGCAGGTGCAACATACGGAATAGATATCTCGGAAACAACTATAAAATACAAAGAATAAATACTTCTACATATAAACAAAATAAAGTTTATCATGAGAAATAACGATCGGTAGAGGAGAAAACCAATTCAGAAATTAGCGCTGGTATGTTTCTGTCAACTTCCGATGGATATTTTCACGTGCTTTCATTTGAAAAGATAAGCGACTGGTTGCCGTCCTGATGTTCGGAGCGAGCGCATTCCAAGGAACGATCGCCTGGACAAGAAAGAAGAATTGATAAAACCAGAACGGTGAGAAGGACACCGTAGAAGAAGATTTTTGGTGGAACGAAGCGGTGGTTTTCGATAGTGCGTGCCTAATTACGCTAAATGGTACTCACAATCATATCAAAAACAACTATGAAGTTTTCCTAATGAAACTTGTTTATGCTTATTTAACTCTGAAGTTGATGGCATTTGATAGCTCACACCTAATTAGGGGAAATAATAATAATAATAATTTTTTTATTCAGTTCACAACACAGTACAATATTAGTAAAACAAAGAACAGATTATAATAAGCCTTAGGAACTAGTTTTTTTACAAATTCCCTGGACCCCACACTAGGATTCCCTGTGTCGTGAGGTCCAGTCTCTTCCCAGGTGAGGCAAACATTTACATTTATTTATTTAGGGAAATACATTAATATGAAAAAAGGAAATAACAATTTGAAAGAAGGAGATTTTTTTTTTTTTAAATAAAAATCAATGAAAAATTTAAACTATAACTAGAAACTTATGTGAGATTTAATACGAAGTACATAACTATAAATATGTGATTAGGTGCTTTTGGGTGTGATTGGATGTGTAGTGTGGACTGTGTGTGAAGTGTGGAGTGAGTGTGGGGGTGTATTTGGTGAAAATGAATGGTTTGGTGCGTACATGTGATTTTATTTTTTTTACTTTTTTTATCTTGGCATGTCAGATATCACGATTGTATGTGCAGAAGGTTCTCCGTTTGGTCGTAATTTTTGGGGTACAGCCATTTAAATATGGCATTTTTACAGCTGGTATACGTTAAGTCAAGTACAGATCTATTGTGGGAGTAGAATTTAGAGTAGAGATATGACCCAAGAAATGCATAAGATCTGCGTGCAAAAGAAGAATGTACTCGTGGCCGATCCCACTTTAACGTTCTAGATGACTGGCGGGCCAATTCTTTAGCATGCCTATGGAAGCGTAACAGTGTCGAGACAATGAACAGCTGCCTCACCCGAAGGAGGCTACATTCCGAGTACAGGGCATCAGTCGAATATCGCCAGGGTTTTCTGTAGGCTATTTTCAGTATAGCACGCTGAGCTCGCTCCAACGCCAGCAGATTGGTTTTGTTTGCTGCTCCCCAGGCTGATACACAATAACTTAATATTGACTGACACAAAGTATAGTAAACAATACGGATTAGTTTAGTTTTAGCAATGGACTTTAATTTTTTGAATATGTGCGAAAGTTTTCTTACACGTTTCACGAGTGCGTCAATTTGCGCTTTCCATGTTAGATGCTTATCAATGAGAATCCCTAGATATTTTATACTGGAAACCTGATCAATTTGCGAGCAGAGACAACTCTCATTAGTAACACTGCCACATACATGGATCTTTATTTTCAATTCTTCTTGAGGTGCAGACCGATCAGAAATGCTAAAACACACCGATTTGGTTTTGCTGACGTTTAAGGTCAACAAATTGTTCAGCAACCAAATAACAACCTTCCCAAGTCCCTCCTGAGCTACACAACCTACATCACTCCAGGATTTTCCATGAAAGACTATTGCGGTATCATCCGCGAAAGTAAAGACCCTAGCATTATGGAGTTCAAGAGAGCATAGGTCGTTTATGTAGATCAGAAACAACGTGGGGCCGAGAACGCTGCCCTGCGGTACGCCGTAGCCAACATTCGCAAAATCACTGACGTGCTTACCAATACGAACGCGTTGTTTTCGTTCTCCTAGATAGGACTTAAACCAGGCCAAAGCCAAGCCCCTGATCCCGAGCGCCTCTAGTTTTTTTTAGTAGGATTGGACGGGAGACTGTGTCAAAAGCTTTTGCTAGGTCCAAGAAGACGCATTTGTGTCCTTTATCCACTTTACTAACCACAGATTCAACAAGATGCGTGACGGCATCCTCCGTGGACCTGCCAGCTCGAAAACCGAATTGATTCCCAGCTAATAAGCTATTTTGTTCAAGATAGTTCAGCAACCTTACATTTATCACCTTTTCAATTACTTTAGAAATTGCGCTTAGGAGTGAAATGGGCCTATAGTTGGCTGGTTCGCATGAGTCACCTGCTTTCAATATTGGTATGACGTTGGCTATCTTTAGGTCATTAGGTACCATACCCGAAGATATGCTCAAGTTACAGATGTATGTTATAGGGCTTGCTATAACATGTTTGGTGTGTTTGAGCATATCGTTGCTGATGTTATCTTGTCCAACAGCTTTACTAGATTTTAGTGTACTAATCAACTTAATTATTTCAATTTCATCTGTTGGCGACAGAAATAGCGAATCAGATGAGGTGTTTCCTGGTTGGCTCATGTTATTAGCCAGTTCAATTTCTGTTTGTCCCAATCTAGTCAGTGCCGCATTTGCCAACTGATCACCAATGGAGCTAAAATAGTCGTTCACTACATTCAGTGACTCTGCAGAATCAGGTTTAATTTTTAGTAAATCTTCATTTTTATTGCCTACCTTTTTAATGTCACAAATGGTTTTTACTGCGTCCCATGTTTTCTTAATATTATTTTGATTTTCAGTTATAAGTTTTTGTTCGTATTGTTCTCGTTGTTGCTGTAATATATTAATACAGTAATTTCTGTATAATCTGTAATTATCCTGTAAATTGTGGTCATTAGGATTTTTTCTGGCTTTGCTGTGCAACTCATCGCGGCGCCTGATGCACTTTAAGAGACCTGGTGTTATCCATTTTTTAACAATCACATCGGCACTTCTCACTCTACGTGTACATGTATTCTGGTTAAGGACAAAATTAATTTTTTCGATAAAAAGTTTAGTGGCTTCATTAATGTCAGTTGTATTATACAAGTCGGACCAGTCCATTTCCTTTAGGTCATCAGATAGATTTTTGTAGTTAGTTTTAGTGCATGTGTTAATTTTTTTGTCCTTAGGGAAGGAAGAGCCCATACTGCACAAGATTGTGCTATGATCCTTGATATCGGAATGGCAAACAATTACTGTAGAGGCAAGACTCGATTTTATCATACAGTGATCTAAGCTATTTAAACCACGCGTCGGAAAGGCGTGGCCGGGAACATAACCATAATGACTTATAAGGTTTAGGTACTCTTCAGCGCGAGGATTTTTTTTTTTTTTTTTTTTTTTTTTTTTTTTTTTTTTTTTTTTTTTTTTTTTTTTAGGATCAGTTGATGTTTCTTTGATATCGAGGTTAATATCACCGACTAATGCACAGTGCTGGCTGGTGCAGTTACTCAGGACCTTCTCCAGGGAAGTCAGGAAGTTACTTACGTTATAAACCGATGGTGATCGATAAATTACTATAATAGAGTATGATTGACCAACATCTACTTGTAAACAGTTGGCTTGAATGAAAGGGGGCTCGGTTATAAGAACGCAAAGCTCTGATTTGGAGAACACTACAATGCCGTCATTTTTGTTGATGTAGTTTCTTGAGTAATTACAGTTGTAGCCTTCTAGATTTATTGTATTAAAGGAATCATCAATCCAGCACTCAGTCAATATAATAAGATCGGGGTTGAATTTTAAACGGTGCAAAAATATGAGTAACGAATCGAAATTCTTATTAATACTGCGTATATTCTGAGACAGGATTGTAAGTTTGCTGTGGGTTCCATCGAGATATTCCTTGCAAAGATCGGGGGTACGGAGCTCAACACAGTTTGAGAGGAGCGTGCTGTCAATATCCTCAAGACATGAGGTGTTATCCAACATTGCGCTTAAATAGAAATATTACTAGTAATAATATTAAGTACATTGAATCGTTATTATTAGATATGAACCAGCAGGAACCCATCAAAAATATTAATAAAGTTATGTTTGGTTGCCTATTGAATTTTTTATAACTTAATCTACAATTTTGGTAAAGTATAATCGTAAAGTTTTGGCACTTAATAGCTGAACATTTACGAATTCGTTTGTAGGGAAGTATATGATTATGCATTCGATCACATTCCCTGTATGGGGGCTTATTTAGAAATAGTTCCGTTGTATTTTGCACACATGAGAAGTTGTTATAATATGTTGCAGTAGGAAGTAAGCGGTGTGTAATGGTGTGTAAGTGTAAGTAGTGAATGTTAGCACCACTATTTGTTTCTATTAAGTAATTGTAGTAAAACACATAAATACAAAAGAAAGAACAACAGAGTTTTAACATGCATAAGATTATTATTTCGAGGAATTTTAGTCAATTTGACTGTCTAAGTTTATTGAACTGCATTTCGTCGGAGATACGAACATATTCTAAGCCGTCCTGCTTCTTGACATACACGTTACCGTTGGATGTCCAACAGTATTTGTATTTTTCAGTTCTTGCAAAGTCTCTCGCGAGGAAATGAAGGCGCCTAGTTTTGGCAGTAAGAGATTCCGAAACATAAAGTGGCGACGAGTTATTTTCTAAATGGTACCCTTATTTTATTAACGGTGACTATAAAGTTTTCAAAGAGAAAACTACTCCTTGCTTATTTTGCTCTGGTACTGATGCCATTCAATAGCGCTCACCTAACTTTACATGGCTCTTATTTATATTAAAGTAACTTTTGCCAGCGGCTTCGCCCACATATTATAAAGATAAACCATCCTTTTGAATCACTGTCTATTGATGAAAACCGCAGTAAAATCCGTTGCGGAGTTAAAAAGATCTAAGCGTACAGACGCAGGACAAGACTTTTGTTTTATACTACATATTTAAAGAAGCGACCACTAATTTTCACAACTTTTGACTATGAATTACTTGTTTAATGCAACATAGTTTTAATGGTTAGATAGAAAAGGAGACTAAAGTTTTTTGAATACTATTTTCTAATTACTGGTCCAGAAATGTGGTCTGCACCCTAATTGCGTAACGTATTATCAAGCAGAATCTGAATTATTTTGAAGATTGTTTCTATTCCATTGCTTCATATATTCGAAAAATTTGTCTGCTCAACTATACAGAAAACGCAATGAATGTTGTTGAACTGTCAAAATGAAAACGGTTCCTAGTGATAGTTTGTAATTCCCTCAAAATGAGCAACTCTGAGGCAATAACCCCTCTGGTCTATTAGATTCGTGAATGCCATTGTTTTACCTATGCCGACTGTGAGTTCACTCATTTGTTATAAATGTATTTCCAAATCAAAATAAATGAACATAAGCATAATATTGCCTTCTAGTTACAATCTACATCGGATTAGGTTGCCGAGCTAAAGACCACCCAGATACTAAAAAAAACGATACAATTAGATAATAAATACCCATTTCTGATTGATAACTCCTTAATCGTGCGCTACAAAAAGTTTAACAAAAACATTCAAATACAATAAATCACTCCACTTAATTTCTATCCGAGTTATCCGTTCATAAGTATTCTTTCATAACTAAATCCGGGTTCCGATTCTAAACGGCCTATAAATAATATTCAACGTTGTAGGTATAATGCCACGAAGTAAGGAACTACAGTAGTACTTTTAAAAACAGTTTTAAAGCTCATCTTAATTTATATAAATTACGCGTCACGTTGTTTGTCCGGGATGGACTCCTAAACTACTTAACCGATTTCAATAAAATTTGCACACCGTGTGCAGTTTGATCCGACTTAAAAGATAGGATAGTTTTTATCTCTGTTATTGATATCAATATTTGCAAATTAAATGTTTTTTATAGGACAATGTGTGTGTTCATTGGTTAATTCTATAAATTCCTAATAGATGGCGTGGGTTTCAATTTCTAGATAATCTTCTTTACATGCTTAGATCTTTTAAACTACGCAAAGGATTTAACACGGTTTTCATCAATAGACAGGGTGAATCAAGAGAGAGGTTTGTAAGTATAATACGCGGGCGAAGCCGCTGGAAAATGCTAGTTAATCTATATTTATAAAATTTGAAGTCCTGAGTGACTGACTGATATATCAACGTACAGCCTAAACCGCTGGTCCCAGAAACATGCAATTTGGAGGGTGTGTTCTTTGTGAGGAGTAGGTATCCACTAAGAAAGGGTTTTTTGAAATTCTATTCCTAAGAGGGTGAAATGTGGGGTAGAAATGGTGAATTTTTTTTTGATATCCACGCGTGCGAAGTCGTGGGCAGAAGGTAGTATCTTTATAAATGAATGACTATTAATAGCGCTCGCGACCAATATTTTGCATAGAACTATGGTCCTGATTATGGTTCTGTTCTATGGTCCAAGGTAACCGACATAGCCCGAAGAATTGACAAACTTAAGTGGCAGTGGGCAGGGCACATTGCGCGCAGAACGGATGACCGATGGGGTCGGAAGGTTCTGGAGTGGCGACCGCGTACTGGAAGACGGAGCATTGGAAGGCCTCCCACAAGATGGACCGATGACCTGGTGAAGGCCGCAGGAATACGTTGGATGTGTGAAGCACAGAAAAGGTCGAAGTGGCGGTGCTTGGGGGAGGCCTATGTCCAGCAATGGACGTCTTTCGGCTGAAATTGATGATGGTCCTGATTTTGCTAGTAGCGGCCCGTAGCCTGCATTTGTGTCCGGCTGATGGCAATAGGCTCATCCCCTATTACGTGGTACTCAAACATAACTGGTGAAATGAGGGTGTACTATAGTGATACCTCTGCCCAACCTTCCGGGAATATAGGCGTGATGGTATATTATTAAGTCGGTTATTAGTTATTAGAACTGTATATGCTACGGTTATGCATATTATCGATGAATTTATGAAGCGGTACAAAGCATAAGTTATATTGAATTGGGCCTGAAAGGCCAAATTTGAAGATCATTTCTAATTAGGTTGAAAAAAAAAACACGTGTAGGTATCCAAACACTCTTCATAATTTCAGTCGAAAGTCGTTCACTGCTGAACATTGGCCTCCCCTAAGCACCGCCACTACTGGTTCTGTGCTTCTCGCATCCAGCGTATTCCTGCGACCTTCACCAGTTCATCGGTGCATCGTGTCCATCTTTTGGGAAGCCTTCCAATTCTACGTCCAAAGGGTCTTAGCAGAATGAAATGAGTAGTAAAGGTAATGAATATTAAATATACCACTACTTTAGACAATACGTTAGCCCCGGCTGGCCTTAAATTAACTTTTAAGGAATCTGCGCGAAAGCCAGGTTTTAAAGGCTAACCACGAGATGTCCTTAAAAAAAAAGACAATACGTAGTACATTCATATTTTTCTTATTTACCATTGTCGTAAACTGCGTCAATCTGTTTTTTTGGAACGAAGTTCCTTATCGCGCGTTGTGAAAGGGGGCTAGACGGAAAAAATTCTTACGAAAAGTTGTCACGACATGCTTTAACCGACTTCAAAAAAAGGTCGAGGTTTCTCAATTCGGCCGTATATATTTTGTATGTTGTTGTTTTTTTTGTTCTGAGTAGAGAGAGGGAGAGAGGGGGAGAGGGGGAGAGGGGAAGAAGGGGTGGGGGGAGAGGAGAGAGAGGGGGTGAGTGAGAGAGGGAGAGAGAGAGAGAGGGAGAGAGAGAGAATATTTTTGTTGAGTGTATACAGGTTTTTTGTACATAATAAATAATTAAAAAATTATAACTATTACGAATCCTGGAAAGGAACTTCGTTCCATCCGGGTGTCCCTTGACACCTCTAAAGTTTTTTAAACAAATATTCGGATTTGAACTTACAATCTCTTGCCTTAACCACGTTACATCGTGGACCATCGCGATTGTTTGTAGAAAAATATAACCATTGGACCTTTTGCTAATATCTGTTTAGTGATAGAACCGTGTATGCGCGTGAGCATCTGGTCGTAATGACGTCATCACGGCAGTTTACTTTTCTTTGTTGGCGCATGATTATGATAACGTTGGGAACATTTCCAATTATGTCATCTGTCATAACATTTGATTAGAAATAATATGGTGGGTTGAATTTATTGATGGTTTTTCTATTTCTTCATATCTTAGATCATTTTGGTATTTTTGTCCGGGAATAAGTAAATGTAATTTAATTCTTTAGAATTAATTATATCTCCTTACAGAACAGATGGCCGATGGGGCCTGAAGATTCTGGAGTGGCGGCCGCGTACTGGAAGATGTAGCATTGGAAGGTCTCCTATAAGATGGACTGATGACCTGGTAAAGGCCGCTTGATGCGAGAACCACAGAATCGGTCGAAATGGCAGTGCTCAGGGGCTGGCTTATGTCCAACAGTGGACGTCTTTCGGCTGAAACAATGATGATGATGCTATTTCCTTACTCTGAAGTTTAGAGTGTCATCAAAGGAAGGAGAAGACAAATAAAAAATATATCACAGTGCTATTAAAAAAAAATATATTTAAACTTACAACTTACATAATTGACTGGCCTGTTAGTCTAGTGGTTAGTGACCCTGACTGCAAAGACTGAGGTCGTGGGTTCGATTCCCACCCAGGACAAATCTTTGTGTGATGAGCACAATCATTTGTTCTGTGTCTGGGTGTAATTTATCTATAATATGTATGTATTTAGAAATATATAAGTATATTTATCAGTTGTCTGGTTACCATAGTACAGGCTTTGCCTAGTTTGGGATCAGATAACAGTGTGTTGGTTGTCCTAAGATATATTTATTTAACTTCATTTCTAGGTAAACTACGAGATTAACTGAATCAACTTGCAACATGTAGCCAAATTCTGTGCCTAACGTAATTCTGGGTTGGAAAAGGTCAAATGCTAATTCCGGCTCGATAATTAGCATGCAGTTTCTCTAGGTCTAATTTGCTGACAGAAATAGCTGCGAGTAACTATTTTAGTTTCAAAATAAAACCGTTTTCGTCACCATTTTTTTTTTTTGGGTGGGAAATCATCAAATGACTTCTCCCGCTCTGGGAGGAGCGGGAGGGCTTCTCAGACTTTTACTGACTAAAACCCACCCGTGTTCCTTCAGTTGCCCATGTGCCAGGGTCACGGTATCTCTTTCGAACAATCTCGCGACCCAGGCAGGCATCGGTCCTAGCAAACCCCTTCAGTGCTGCTGACATCTCTTTGAGGCGCGCGTGGAACACTACGTGCCGTCGACCCGTCGTCACCATGAATATGATCTTCATTATGATTAAAAAAGACAAAACAATTTGCCAAGCCTTTTCCCAAATATGTTGGGGTTGGTTTCTAGTCTAACCGGATGCAGCTGCTTACATGCAACTTATTTGATCCCACATCCCAGGTAAATTCCTATTCCAAGGTAGGCCCTTTGGTAAGACTTGTCAACAGACTATTGAATTGTCAAAGATTCATGAATGACAGTCGAGCTGGGAACAACGGCTTAACTTGTTAATAAATCATTCTGCATAATATTTACAAAATACCTACTTTAGATATTATTTTAATATTTCGTTACACACTGACATATAGTATTTTTATCTCAAAAAGCGACGCGCGCTTCATTTGTGGTTATCAAGTGCACAAACACGCTGTGAATGTGTCCGTGAAGACGAATACCGTCAACACATTACACTCACATGCACTCACATCGACACACTTCCGACTTCACCACTATCTCGAAAGGTACCGAGGCGAGAGCTTCTACGCTTACACACACATACATAGCGTGTTTTTATAATTGGTAAACCACAAGCAAAGCGCGTATCGCTTCGTCAGATTAAAATAGAGTAACAGATAGTAACTATGTATGCAAAGGAATACTATCCTTTTCCTATCTATCAACATAATAATATTATCAGTACTTCAGTACATATTACAATACCCACACATTCCTAATAAAATTTATCTATTCACTGGTCATGACGGGATATTGTAGTTGCCAAAACCATAATAACGTAACTCATTTATATGTACCACTCATAATAAAGGTCACTAACCTATTTGTGTTACAATGCTGTCTAATATTAATCTAATGGTTTCACGCCCTTTGTAATAAATATTGAGTGAATTCCATGATTGCTTTTGAGATATTCTCTTAGAAAACGGCTGTGGAAACTTCAAATCAAGTACTTGAATATTTGTTTTGTATATAATTTGGTCTTTGGCTACTGGCGCATATTTCTGTGTCGATATCACCATCTTTCTATCGCCCTTATTCCAATTGTATCTGGTGTTGGCGCAACATATTTTATTCTTCTATACTTCTCTATAAGTCGTCACCTCGGTAGTCTTTTCATTTTTAGGGTTCCGTACCCAAAGGGTAAAACGGTACCCTATTACTCATACTCTGCTTTCCGTCCGTCCATCCATCTGTCTGTAACCAGGCTGAACATCACCATGAACCAGTTATCTCATGAACCGTGATAGTTACGAGTTGAAATTTTCACAGATGATGTATTTCTGTTGCCACTATAACAAAAAATACTAAAAAACAGAATAAAATAAACACGGCTCCCATATAAGAAACGAAATTTTTTTGCTCGTGTTTGCTCGATATTGATAACGGCAACAGGTAGACAGGTACAGGATAAATATTCTGTGAATATTTAATTATATATTCACTTTAAAAATAAATAATTAAATTCAAATACAAAAAAAAATATTTAAGGGGGCTCCCATGCAACAAACGAGTTTTTTTTGCCGATAATAGAACGGAGCCCTTTGTGCACGACATCGACTCGCACTAAGTCGGTTTGAAGCCATATCGTCTTACAAACAGTCTATCCATCGTTTCCTTGTTCTTCCCCAACTTTTATAGTCATCGACATTGATACTCAAAACTTTCCGCACGACATTTTCCTCATTGCTGTGCTGATATATTGTATACGAAATTTTTCATAAGATTTTTTTTTTGTGTATGTTTTCGAGGATAACCACTCAGCCGAATTCAAGTAACTAGATATCGATAAGGTTCTTAAGAAGGAACAAAGTATCTTAATAAAAAAGAAATGAATACAAGCTACATTAAGCCAGCCTTAAGTAAAAGAATGCAGATTAATATAATTTGGCAACAGATGATAACTGCAATCAATCAGTTCCTGTCAAGGTCGCGAGATTGTTCAAATGAGGTACCGTGGCCCTGGCATATGGGTAACTGAAGGTACACGGGTGGGTTTTGGTCAGTAAAAGTCTGACACGCCCTCCCGCTCCGCCCAGAGCGGGAGAAGTCATTTGATAATTTCCCATCCAAAAAAAAAATCAATCAGTCCAAGACATGATTTTTCAAGCAACTCGCGAAATACTCGTTTTCAGCTTAGCTCAATATTTTGTTTGCTAAGCAATTATAAATGTTCGAAATATATATTTTATTTATATTTATTTAAGAAAACTTTATGCACAAATATAAAATACTGTATAAAATGTACAATATACTGAATATTATAATATACTAAGATAATTATTTTTGTGGTCTCTTGAAGTTCTGAAATACTCTGTTATAAATGTCGATATTAGTTTATAATATAATATATAGGGTAGAGAGCGTGATCTGGGATTGGTATTGCTCTCAATATCTCCGTTATTGAGAGCAATACCAATCCGGGGCTAGATTGATTTTTTTTCAGTGCGTAGAACCCAATTACCCTTTTTACCCGATTTGAGATTGAAACCCAGGACCACCAATGTGTGCAAAGATTAAGATTTTACGTTACGTTAAAAATTCAGGTATAACTGTTATTTTTATTTGAAAATATTAAGACTGTTTCACCCTAATGATTTTATGCACTGTCTTTGAGGCTATGGAATGGTTCGTACTCTAATTTCAGAATCAATCTAAATTGAGCATCAACTCAAAACTTACAAATTGAAATCACTGCGTTGCAGAATCAGTCTTTTTTTTACAAATTGGCACACCGGCCTGCCTAGCTTATTGAAATTGCCGGAACGTTGGCCATGCAGACTTTTCCCTACCTAGATGTATGCGATTCCACCAATACCCTTCCAATCAGAATACAGGAATGCTGCTCGGTGACTGACATAGGCGGTGGTGGTATCTATAGTATGTTCTTTTTTCAACGAACTCTTTGATGAATAGTACCACTCGTTTTTTTTTTTTTTGTCGAATACGGCTCAGTTGGAATCTCATTGCAAAATACCCTATCCGAACTAGATTTTGAAGTACCCAGGGACGATGCTACGATAAAATAGTAAGGTACTAAAAAAGTTTCGTCATACTACGATTTCGTAGCACGCGTAGCACTCGTAGAGGCCACCTGTAGCAAAATCTACGAATCTAGACATCGACCTATTTAGATTTCATATAAAATATTAGCGATCCGCCGCCGCCGCTTGCTTCACACGGGTTTCACGATTTGGAAAACACTTTAATTTTTTTTATACGTAAGTTTAATATAACACATATGCATAATCATTACGGAATGAATTATCTATATGATAGGAAAAACCGCTTCAAATTCCGTTGCGCGGTTAGTTAGTTTAGTAGATGAACGGTGGCCACACAAAAAGTGACTTAGTTTACCGTAATACTAGCGACCCGCTTCGTTAATACGACTTGACAAAACAGTTCTTCCGGTTTTGTCCTTCCAAAATAAATCCTCTTAATGAAAGTGAAAATCACATCATCCGTTGCATACTTTACAAGAACTCAGCGGTCACACTAACAAACACGAAAAGCGAGTTTGTCTTTTACTGTACACAATTTTTCAAGACATAAGAAATAACTATTCCTTATCGGCATACTAAATATATTACAAAGATACGTATCCAACGGAAATATTACACAGTAGTAGGTGAACACGAAACTCGCAGACATAATGATGTTAGTGTCAATATTGGCAGAGGTATATAACTAAATGATTGATGGCATACATTTAACAGATGTAGGTTACAGAAAACCTCATTTCGTAACTGAATATTCTGTTTTGTTTGTTACATATTATGTGAATAAATAAATACTTGCCTAGGTATGCAACAAACACCTTTATAAAAACTGGACCGGAATCATCACCATCATTCTTTTGCTCTTATTTATTATTATTTGGGTCGACGCAACATGTTTTTCTTTTCTATTAATCTTAATATATATGAATTACGCGTCACGTTGTTTGTCCGGGATGGACTCCTAAACGACTTAACCGATTTTAATAAAATTTGCACACCGTGTGCAGTTTGATCCAACTTGAAAGAATAGCTTACATCTTAATTTATAGTCGCAATAATAATATTATAAAGAGGAAAGATTTCATTATTTTTTTGTATTGAATAGGCTCCAAAATACTGGTCCGAATTGAACAAATCTCATTGTGTTGAGTAGCCTATTTATTGAGCAAGGCTATATAACATCACGCTACGATCAAAAGGAGCGGACCAGCAACGAAAAATGGACGAAAACTGGCAGGCAATTAGATGCGACGGGAAGGGTTACGGGAGCAAAAATTTGACGCGACAGAAGCTAGTATTTTATATAAAATAGCCGCATGGATCGAACAATCTGGTTAAGCTACACATGCCACGGTTGGTCGGTAGATGGGTGGCCTCCTTTACATACCGAGTCCCATACGTGCCTCGGAAAGCACGTTACGTTCCACGAATGATAGCCGAAACCAGCTGATCTAGGTGCTTATTCTCGAATATAATTCCAATAGATCGCCATTGGTCAAACGTCAGTTGGTTGAGTTAAACGTCAGGTATTGGCTAGACTCAGTGAGTCCAGCCAATCCCTGACGTTTGACTGACAATTCCAATGTCGATCTATTGGAATTATATTCGAGAGTAAGCATCCTGGGCTGTGATTTGTGCATCTTTCACAGTCGTTGCAGGTCGTCAAAAGCCCGAAAGTTGTAGCGGGTAAGGATATTGCCCAGTAACTTGATTGTGGAGGACGCATAGGCAGTTGATCCATATAAAATACTTGTATTCACCTAAACCCAGTTTGACTGGAAGCCAACCTCAATATGTTAGGTAAAAGGCCAGGCAGATGATAATGATGAATTCCGTATTGATCGTCGTCTCGTTTATCACCCACTTTCTAGCCAGATCATTCTTCACATAGTCCCTTCATCGGTTCTTAGGTCTTCACCTTTTCTTACAGGTTTTATTCAAACTAAAAATTTTTCTCACGAGATCTTCCTCATTCCTTCTCATTACATGCTCACGCTATGGTAATCAATTTCCAATTGTTCAGTCATCAGTTCCATTTTCCATAGGTACTTAATTCCTTTTTCTGGCAGGGACATCGACGAACAAATTGTAACCATGAATTCAGCATACGCTTCGATTCTAGACGTAGCGTAAATAAAAATATCATAAAAAAGTGCGATATCTACGCGGTTAAGATGTATAGCAGAGCTAATTTGTTTTCAATAACGGACGAAAAATTCAGAAACATGTAGTGTCCGTGATAACAGGAAGTATGTCGATGTCCCTGCCGCCCTGTATACTCATTTCTTATCCATCTTCCCTGGTCGGTTTCTTCTCCATTTGGACCAAAATATAATACCACAACCATGTTCGATATTCTGTGACACTCATTAAAATTTAAAACTATTATCTCTTAACATTAACAATGCTAATTTTCATCCAGACAGAGATCATAGTATGACTCTGCTAAAAAAGTAGGTAAAAGTACATAGTTCTGTGTACTAAAGTAAATAATGTTAGCACTAGAAATATAGTAGTGTTGCTATCTTATCTCGGCTTATCTACTAAACACTATAACAGATTAAACTTTACTATGAGCATTGTTTTCAGACTGGTTGTCTATTTATGAAGAATTATTATAATTTGTTTCTAAGTTTCTATGGATTCTACGCAAATTATTAAAGTTAACTAGTAAAAATGGGCATGATAATAATTTTCGGATGAGCAAACGGGTCACCGTGATTTAGAATATTAATTTTTATACCAACTAAGTATTAAAATATTAAAATCACTGTAAACAATACTATTAACAACATTAATTAAATTCCTAATATAAATTACGGTTTTACCTTCTAAAATGTTTCAAAATGATTATAACTTTCTTTTCATTACTATGCAAATTTTAATAACAATCTAAAAACGTATTATCATAGTCGTCGCGAACAAAACGCTCTTCTAAATTAAACCTGTAAGTACAAAAAGACGATGTAAAAAATGTCGTCCATTATTCCGTGAAAACCGCTTACCTTAATTCAACAAAGCTCAATTATAAAACCGCCGCTTAGTCGTACAGCGATCACAGAAAAATAAAAAAAACTCACACAAAGATAAAACAGAAAAACTGAAACACAGACACTTGAAAAACACGTTTTAAGGAGCAAAGAGTTTTAAGTCATGCACAGTTTTTAGAATTTTAATTCACGAATTGCGGGTTTTTGGTTCCGCGGTAGTGCGGGAAAATGAAGCGACGATCGACGAGCGTCACTCACGGCGGTTCGTAGGAGACTGCGGCGCGGGCGGAAGGCGCGGCTCAGCCAGACTCCCAAGTCCCCAAGTCCCCGATACCCTGAATCCCCGGTTCCCCGAGTCCGGAGTCTGCCCGCCCTCCGGACTCGTGCGGATGCGATACTTCTTACTCCACTAATTTCCTGCGTTCGTACATTCAGATTTTGTGACGCCTTGTAAAATTTAAATATGAATGGAATAGATTGCGCCGATTGTTCTCTTGATTGTATTGTTGATTGAGATACTGAATTTATTTCGGGTAGCTCGTTGTTAGAAAACATTGCTTATTATAATTTCAGCAACGCTTTTCGGGCTGATTGTGGAGGCAATAAAAAGGATAATTCTAAATTATCCAGGCATTTTAATGAAACTTCAAAACCAAAAATTACGGACAAAATTTCAGATTTAGCAACACGTCTTTCATTTCTTTTATATTATAGGTAAACTAAATATTACACGCTCCTGAAAAGGCAACTAGGATCACCCAGTGTGAGCGAGATAAGCGATAGCTCGGGAATATGTAGCGCAACTAAAGTTGGGCTTAGTTTCAGTGGACTATGGTAGGCTCAGTTCGTGTTGCTGAATTAAATATTTCATCGTAAACTCGGAACGTCGTAAACATTGAACTTACGATGGATGGTGTAAATAAATACTGAATTGCTGACGTTTCAGTGAAGATAAACGGGACTTGTAGGCATGCTCAAGTATGTAGATAACTTGACTACTGCAAGTCTAGCGGGGTAATTACGTAATGTCACAGTCAGAATGGCTTGAACTTTGACAGTTCAACAACGTTTCTTGCGTTATTTGCGTTGTTTACCAAACAAATTTTTCAAAGATACAAAGCAATGTATTAGTAACATCTTTATTTAGATTCTGATTGATATAGGTTGTTTCGTAATTTTGGTACTGCTCTGTGACAACTCCTAATATGCTGTGACCATTCTATAGACTTTAGTATTATAGAGACCCGTATCTGTATCTACGGGTACCTATGTTAACGATACGTTCGAAGCATTCGGTTCTGATATACGCGTCCTGTATGACCGTAAAAAGTAGTCGGGACACTGATAACCACGTTCTATGCTGAATAATTTATGTATTTCCTTTCTTTCTTGTAGTTTAAACTTTTGGTATTATACAAGTGTAATAGATGACAGTTTCTATGGTTAAAATACTGCCATTCTCTGGGATCAGGAAGGTTACACTGGAAAGCTAACGGGTGATAGACCGTTCCTTCAGGATATGTTACCTCTTAGATTTCTCTTTGTTTCGTTATAATAGCATTTTGTGACTAGGTACGTAATAACAGATAGTTCAGGTTAAGCTTCGTTAGCTGCGGTCGGTCCGAGGATGGGTGTCCATCTTAACATATGAAGACCACTACGTAGTGCCTCGGCCTCGGAAAGCAGGTTATGCGGTTGGTCCCGGCTATCATTCGTAGATTTAGCAATTGTTACGGGTCGTCAGGAGCACGAAAGTCTGACAACCAGTCTCTTACCAAGGGGTAACGTATTACCCAGAATTCGTATTACCCAGAAACTGGGTTGTGGAGGTTAGAAATTCAGTCGCTCCGTGTGAAATACTGGTATTCAGCTGGATCTGGTTAGACTGGAAGCCGACCTCAACATAGTTGGGAAAAAGCGAGGCAGATGATGGATTATCAAGGAACTCTTTAAAAAGTCCACGCCGGAACATTAAGGACCCCATCCATCTTAGCTTATTATACCTTTAAGCGCTTTTTATTTCAGTAATTATTTCTATGAAAACTTTTTCTATTATAAAAGTAATTTGTGAGTCGCCTCATTTTTTATGTACAGTTTAACTTTATTGTTCTAAAGTATACAAAGACTTTGTGACTTTCCGCAAGAAGGCTTAGAACGCCATGATTGATTGAACATTACTGCTTTATTTTGGTGGAAAATTTGTATCGTGGTGTTGAAAATGCTCACTTGACTGGTTGGAGAAAGCCCTCGTATACACGCGCAATTTTATAGCGGCGATATTATATAAGGTTTTAGCGCATGGAGCGACCAAAATTTTTTGGGGTATTGGATGGGTCACGTGCTATCTTCCAACCATAGATTCCGTGTCCTAAGTCTCACTGTCATCAAGATACGATTTTATTTTTTGCAAATTACCAGAATCATCGTCTTTAAAACGACATAATTTTTTTAGTTTGTTGTTGTATCTACACCAAATAACTTTCATTGCATTCTCTAATGTATGATTATTTTAAATGAACCATAAATTATTAGCACAAATAACAAAAAAAAAATACTTGATAAGCTTTCAAACTCTTAAAAATTGAACTCAACAGCTGAGCAAAAAGAAAAAAGTCAGAATTAACGTTACGCAAAACCTTTTTTTTTGGATGGGAAATCGTCAAATGACTCCTCCCGCTCTGGGCGGAACGGGAGGGCGTGTCAGACTTTTACTGACTAAAACCCACCCGTGTTCCTTCAGTTGCCCATGTGCCGGGGCCATGGTATCTCTTTCGAACAATCACGCGACCCCGGCAGGCATCGGTCCTAGCAGACCCCTTCAGTGCTGCTGACATCTCTTTGAGGCGCGCGTGGAACACCACGCGCCGTCGACCCGAGCTTGGTCCTTACCGGGCGGCGAGCTACCCATTGCTCGCCGCCCGCAAGCTCATGCCTACGGTGGCCGGGAGTCTGCAATCGACTCCCGACGCCCGGGGCATCTCCTCCAGCGGCGGCTAGGGACGTGAGGGCGCAGAGACTGCCACTCCCTCACGCTTCCCGCCTTCTCCTTCGCGAGCATTACTGCTTCGCAGAAGGAGGTGACGGCTTCCCATGCCCTCTCGCTCCGTACCATGGCTCACACCAGGGCCGGATGCGAGAGGTCGCTCGCCTCCACGAGGACACGGCGGTGCTCCGCCCAGGCAAGGCACACCTCCACCGTATGCTCCACCGTGTCTTCCAGACGATCCTCACAATGGAAACACCCGGGCGTTTCCTCCCGCTTTATCCTGAACAGGAAACCACCGAAGCACCCATGCCCGGTGAAAACCTGCGTCAGGCGGAAGGTCGACGGAGGGGTTGATTGGGGAACAAGAAATTTCAAGCGGACAAATACGTGGACGAGTTAAAATAATTCTACGATTTTTTTATGATCGAGGATTTTAATTTTATATCAAATAGAACACGTCCCACACACACATAATTGAACTATCAAAGAATGACAGTTGTGATTCGAATAAACGGACAATTTAAGTACTCACATTGAAAACTCTATCCAAGAGGTTTACACGTCAGTTCTTATGGTCAGTCAGAGAAATCTCTTCGACTTGTATACAATGGGATTCAATTAAAGAACTCAGCTTATCAGAGTCCACTGCTGGACATAGACATCTTCTAGGTTGAGTCGCAACACCCTGACCTTCACCTTTCGAATCTAGTATATCCCAGCGACGGTCTTAAGGTCGTCAGTCCATCTAAGTGGGGAGCGTCCCAACCTACGCTTGCCTATACGCGATTTCTAATCCAGGACTCGCCTGCTCCACTGGCCTACGGTCTTTTAACAAAGACGGCCAGCCTACTGCTACTTTAGTTTGGTTACTCTGCAAGCTATTTCGGTAATTCTGGTACTTTTCTGAATATTTAATTTTTTATTTTCTTCTTCTAAGAAACTTTTAGTCAGCCTGCTCCATACCGGCAAAATGGGATTGCAATCTAACAAATAAGTCAAAACACATTGCTTTTTCAAATTGATCATATATTGTACCCTTAGAATCTTTCTTTCTTTAACGCAGCTCATAATCTTTAAAGCGGAATTCAAAACAGCTCACCAAGAGAAAAAATTCCGCAAAAAAGGTCAAGGGTTGGGCTCCAATCGGAAGTCCTTTGATTTCAAAAGCAATCATTTTGTCACGAATCTTTAAAAGGCGTTTGACCCACAAAATGACGGCGGTCTTGAAAATACAATGCCACAAGAGAAATTTTCACGACGAAAACCGATTGAAGATTTCTTCGATTCCATAGTTGACCACAGTTACTTGGCACATTAGAAGTATCAATTTTATTTATAATCACTTTGAAATCTAAGCCGATAGGGTTCAGCATTTACTGGCTGCTAATCCATATTCCCTGCAGCATCATAAAAGTGGTATTGAAGATAAAAAGTTCGACTTTCCCTCCGACGCCTTCTGAATTATTTATTCCTTAAAACTCTTAAGTTTATTGGTTGAGGGAAGAATATAAATACTTGAATATTTAAATCCTCCGAGTTTGGTATATTTTATTTTTATTTACTTTGGAAAATGTAGCAACTCTTGTAGGCTCGACAATATTATAGAAGTAGATTTTTTCATTTTATTCCGGGTCGCCCAACATCTTCATTTACGGCAACGCTTTTCATCATCAAATAGATTAAAAGTAAATTATTATATTGACAACTACACTTTACACGGTAAAACTATTTCATTTTTGCTACAACTCATTAAAAATAAATAAATACCCTTCAAAATCAAAATCAAAAGTCATTTATTCAAACTAGGCTGAGAGTCAGCGCTTTTTGAACGTCAAAGTTACATAAGACAGTCCCCCCAAAACGCCCGCCCTTCGACACTTCCTAGTGCTTTAGCTGGGAAGAAGAAGTGGCGGAACAAACTCCCCAGCAGCACTGCTGTCTGTTAAGTTAGAAGAACTTGATTCTATACAATATTGTATAAGTTATTAATATAATAAAACAAACCATACATTATTCGCCATATGTCAGCTAGCACACGCCATTATACCAACAAAACATTGAAAACTAAACTCAAGCTGAAATGAATATTGAAACAAAATCGTAAACAGAACTTAAAACTTTACTAAAGCCTCCAGGCATAAAGGGCGTGCCCGCTTACATATACAACGATGCAAATGATACATATACACAATAAATGAAATTAAAAGAAAATAAAAATAAATTAACAAAAGCAGTTAAATAAAAAAACAATAATATGAACTACCCATATAAACTGTCAGTGTGTGAGTTACAGTAATTACAGAATGTAAAACAGTGCCATAGAAGAAAAAATTAATATTATCTACTAAGTTAGCCGTCGTCCGTGTAGGTGCCGGACGTAAAGAATAGCATCACCCCATTTCTTCCCGTGGGTGTCGTAAGAGGCGACTAAGGGACATACTAGAGAATGGGCGACATACTGCATACTGCGATCGCCAACCCGCCTGCCAAGCGTGGCGATTATGGCAAACCCCCCCAAATAATGACAAGCACATACAAAAAACGGCCCCTAGTTCCCGGCGGCCCACCTACCCTTGGCTATGGTAGCGGTCAAGGTCACGGTGAGGCAAGGGGTGCTAAGAATCCCCGGAAGAGATGCAGCTACCACAAATACCGACAACTGGACCTGGCAACATTCAACACGCGTACACTCCGGACCGACGAGAAGATCGCCGAGCTCGAGGAAGAATTGAGCAGGTTACGATGGAGTATAGTAGGCTTATCTGAAGTCCGAAGAGAGGGGGAGGACTCGATAATCCTGAATTTCGGAAACCTGCTCTATTTCCGGGAGGGCGACCAGCAGTCCCAAGGTGGTGTCGGGTTCATCGTCCATAAGTCCCTTGTGAGCAACGTTGTGAAGATCGAGAGTGTGTCGACCAGGGTGGCGTTCCTTATACTCAGAATATCCGCAAAGTATTCGCTGAGGGTCATACAGGTGTACGCCCCGACCTCGACACACCCCGACGATGAGGTGGAGACCATGTATGAGGATATTTCTAGAGCCATGCATGGTTCCAAAACTCACTTCACAGTTGTTATGGGAGACTTCAACGCGAAACTGGGCAAGCGAAGCGATGATGAGTTGAGAGTGGGGCAATTTGGAGTTGAACGTCGGAACCACCGGGGTCACCTACTGGCTAGTTTTATGGAGAAGGAAGGCCTCTTTATGATGAATTCCTTCTTCAGAAAACGTGAGCACAGGAAGTGGACCTGGCAGAGTCCTGACGGTGCAACTAAGAATGAGATTGACTTCATTATGTCGACGAAGAAGCAAATATTCAATGATGTCTCTGTGATCAACGCGGTGAAAACCGGGAGTGATCACCGCATGGTAAGAGGCACATTGAATATCAATATCAAGCTGGAAAGATATCGGCTGATGAAGTCAACGCTCCGACCAGCACCGATCCAACTTCAGAACCCCGAGAGCTTTCAGCTCGAACTCCAGAATCGTTTTGAGTGCCTTGGGAGCTCCGTGGACGATTATAATGATGGGTTTGTGGAAACTGTCCATACGGTCGGGTCTAAGTTCTTCAAGACCCGCCGTAAAAATAGAAAAAAGAAACTCTCAGATCCAACATTACAGCTCATGGAACAGAGGCGCGGAATGATCCTGCAGTCTTCAGAAGCTGCACTCGAGTACCGGCAACTCAATAGACGGATCTCTAAGTCCTTGAAAAGCGACCTTCGCCTCTTTAATACGGACCGTATTAAAGACGCGATAGAGCGAAACAAGGGCTCCAAAGTCTTTGCAAGAGATCTGTCTATTGGGCAGAGTCAGCTTGCGAAACTGAAGACCGACGATGGCAGAATCGTGTCCGCCAAACCTGAGCTGTTTAAGGAGATTGAGAGGTTCTACGGACAGTTATACACGTCCACCAGAAACCCCGTTATGAATCTAGCTAACGACCCGAGAGCTAGGTTGACTCGACACTACACTGAAGATATCCCGGACGTCAGCTTGTACGAGATTAGGATGGCTCTGAAGCAGCTTAAAAACAACAAGGCGCCGGGTGATGACGGAATTACAACCGAACTCCTGAAGGCCGGCGGAAAACCCGTTCTAAAGGCCCTTCAGAAGCTGTTTGATTCCGTCATACTCGAGGGCAAAACGCCACAGGCATGGAACAGAGGTGTGGTGGTACTTTTCTTTAAGAAGGGTGACAATACCCTGCTTAAGAATTATAGGCCCATCTCACTTCTGAGCCATGTCTACAAGCTGTTTTCAAGAGTCATCACGAATCGTCTCGCGCGCAGGTTTGACGACTTCCAGCCCGAACAAGCCGGATTCCGTAAAGGCTTTAGCACCGTAGACCACATACATACGCTGCGGCAGGTTATACAGAAGACCGAAGAGTATAACCTGCCTCTCTGCTTAGCGTTTGTGGACTACGAAAAAGCCTTCGATTCGATCGAGACCTGGGCTGTACTGCAGTCTCTTCAACGGTGCCAGATTGACTATCGGTACATCGAGGTGCTGAAGTGTTTGTATGTAAACGCCACTATGTCAGTCCGGCTCCAGGACAAAGCCTCGAAACCTATCCTTCTGCAGCGAGGGGTTAGACAGGGAGACGTAATCTCTCCGAAACTGTTCACCGCTGCACTGGAGGATGTCTTCAAGGTTCTGGACTGGAAAGGGGCTGGCATCAACATCAATGGCGAGTACATCACTCACCTTCGATTTGCCGACGATATAGTAGTCATGGCTGAGACTATGGAGGACCTCAGTACAATGCTCGATGACCTCAGTAGAGCTTCCGAAAGAGTGGGTCTTAGGATGAATATGGACAAGACAAAGGTCATGTCCAATGCTCGTGTGATACCCACTCCAATGAAGATCGGAGGCGCTACACTCGAAGTTGTGGACGAATACGTGTATCTAGGACAGACTGTCCAGTTAGGTAGATCCAACTTCGAGAAAGAGGTCAATCGTCGAATCCGACTTGGCTGGGCAGCGTTCGGGAAGCTACGCAATATCTTCTCGTCCCAAATACCGCAGTGTCTCAAGACAAAAGTCTTTGACCAGTGTGTGTTGCCAGTGATGACATATGGCACTGAGACGTGGTCGCTCACAATGGGCCACGTAAGAAGGCTCAAAGTCACCCAAAGAGCAATGGAGAGGGCTATGCTTGGAGTTTCCCTACGCGATCGAATCAGAAATGAAGAGATCCGTAGGAAAACCAAGGTAACCGATATAGCCCGAAGAATTGCCAAACTTAAGTGGCAGTGGGCAGGGCACATTGCTCGCAGAACGAATGGCCGATGGGGTCGGAAGGTTCTGGAGTGGCGACCGCGTACTGGAAGACGGAGTGTTGGAAGGCCTCCCACAAGATGGACCGATGACCTGGTGAAGGCCGCAGGAATTCGTTGGATGCGAGAAGCACAGAATAGGTCGAAGTGGCGGTGCTTGGGGGAGGCCTATGTCCAGCAGTGGACGTCTTTCGGCTGAAATGATGTCTAAGTTAGCAACTAGTTTGATAAACTCTAAGACTGTTCTATGGAGCGAGACCAGCATGTTTCCAAGCGTTCTTATCTTGGATGTAGTCCTCTAATTTGTAATAAGCTCGTTTACAAAGTGTACTTTTAATATGACTTTTAAACCTCCTTTCATTTAATTGCAATATATCAGAAGGTATTTTGTTGTAACATTTAACACAGTACCCCATAAAAGATGTATGTATTTTTGCTAATCTGAAAAATGGTTGATCTATCTTGTCTTTATTTCTAGTATTAAAATTATGTCTATCGCTTATTTTATTAAAAAGATGTAGATTTTTTCTTACATACATAATATTTTCGTAAATGAATTGGCAAGGTACCGTCATAATATTAATCCTTTTAAATAGTTCCCTGAGGGATTCGCCGCGACATAGATTATAAATGGCTCTGACAGCTCGCTTTTGCAAAATAAAAATGGATTCAATGTCAGCAGCCCTACCCCACAGTAAAATGCCATACGACATAATGCTGTGGAAGTAGCTAAAATAGACCAAACGCGCGGTTTCTACATCTGTTAACTGTCTTATCTTTCTAACAGCATAAGCGGCCGAGCTTAACCGCCCCGCAAGAGATGTTATATGAGGTCCCCATTGTAATTTCTCGTCTAGCGTGATTCCTAGGAAAACCGTTTGATCAATACATTCCAGTTTTTCCCCATTCAATAAGATGTCACATTCGCTACCTCTGACATTAGGCAATTGAAATCTAATGCACTTGGTTTTTTTTTTATTAAGTACCAAATTACTAACCGTAAACCAGTCTTGGACCTGAAGAATGGAGTTATTGACGTCGTCAAGATTTTGAGACCTTAATTACTTCCTCCTCATGAGCTCTGAATTTAAAGCTGAATGTAAGCTATTCGATGTATAGTAGTCAATTGGAATTTCAGGTTTCAGTATTCAGATACTGAAATACCGTAGCTATTCGAGAGCAGACTCTCGAATAGCTACGGTATTTCAGTAGACTGTTTAATAATAATTGGTTTGCCATAATTGCTTGCTAGCCGATCTGCACAATATTCATTAGTAATTCGATACGGCCCTGTCTAAAATTAGTTACTGTTCCTAATACATATAATATGATAATTTAGGGGTGGTAAGGGACAAAATAAAATATAATTTTTCAAGTGAAAATTATTCAGTTGAAGAATTGAATTTTGACATGTCTTGTCTACTGAAAACGAGTGTTAGTTGTCAGCGTAAAATAAACCTGAATGATATTGTCTGGGCTAATCTAGAGCTTATAAATCAATGTCTTATGTCTATACAATGAAGGCCATACTAGCTTTAGAGTACTGTAAATTTATTTTGTAATTTAACCGATAAAGGATGCCGAGTTCTATACAATAAAATTGTGTAAAGATTTTTTAAATATTTAAGCGGTCCATATATTTTTTCATTGATTCAGATTTAAAGATAAGCAATAAGCCGAAAAGCAATTTCTAGACGATTAGTTTCTACCTCTTCAAGTTTCAATTTGCTACTTTAATTTTCATTCCTTCGGTTCAATCTAAAAAGTACTTAGAATTCCAATAATTAGCATCCCAAAAGATTTGATGAAAAAACTTCTAAAAGAGATAGATACCTAAACACCTATAGCACGACAGCTGCAAACATGACCTTTCTTTCAGTGGGTCGAGATTGCTTTCTTTTAGACGACACTTTGCAGTGGCAACCAAAGTGCAAAAGGTTTTATGTAGTGACGACTTTTAGTGAGGCGATCGCAGATACTTAGAACAGCGTTTAAGTGATCACAGTTTTCTTGTTTTAAAACATAATTTCGGGTAAACAAAAACTATATGGTTTTTAAGATTTAGCGACATAATCTCCATGATGTTAAATTATGAGGGAAATCTATGTTCTGGTTGGTCATATATCACCAAATAGAATACATTTTGTGCATTAAAATAGCTTACACGAATAGCAATACATAAAATATTTAGGTAACTCTGGTCTGGATGTTATATGCACAGCCACGCTACCTAGTTTATACGGCAGGAGCTATTCTTAGATTCATAGTTCGTGCCGACACGAGGAAATAAAAGAAGTCATGCCTTTCTAACACATAATTGATACAAACGGTATTTTAAAAATCGAAATAAATAGGTGAAAATGGAAGATGAAAACGAGTTTCACCGTAAAATCATGATGGTGGTCTCTCAATGGTCACTATTCTCACTACGAGTCCCCATTCATTTGTAGTAACGTAAAGACAGTAATAGTATAATATAATAGGTTTGAGGGTCCCATTTGCAGTTGTCTCGCTATACATAGCAGAGTGTGACTAAACAAAGTTATCGAGCACTTTCCCAGTGCGACGTTCGTTAAGATTAACAAGGGCTCGTGTTGGGTAACGAATCAGCTCCAATCAGTTGTGCTCTCCATAGACTCTATTTAGAAATGTGCCGATTCGTGAATACGGGATATACCAGACTTAGGTTTTGTTCGTCGATTTCAGGTGACCACTGAGAATTTGCACTGTGCTGTGGGTCCCAGATTCTAAAAGAGAAAAAACAAAAAGTATATGAGAATCGCATAGGAAATGCAAACAATAAACTTTGATTTTAAAAATAACAAAACACTGAAAAAAATAAGGAAGACCAGTGCGAAGCCAAAACAGGTCCTGCCTCAGCATAATGCTGCGTTATTTGTAGGAAAACGACTATCGAGCAGATTGACAGCTGGTGTTCAGCATTATACAATACAATCCTTTATTTCAGGCTACTAAGGCCCATAAAAACAATACATAAATAATATAGAAACAATAACTATAAGATAATACATATTCTATCGAACTAAACAAAAAATGACACTAAACACGTAATGAAGATGACGAGATGTCGTCCTCGGAAACGTCGATATACGACACCTTTCGGCCAAAAGTCCTATCTTAAGCAGGTCTGTAGATGGTCGGTTGGAATTCGTACCACGAACGACTTAAAGTTGATGTTGTGGCACGATTCCAACCTTTCGACCCTCAGAGTCCAGTTGATCTTCACTTTCAAATACTGCACGACTTCCTCAGTCGCCGTGGAGTAGTGCAGACGTGAAACGTACAGCTGTGTCTTAGGCATAGCAGGGCGCAGCAGCATGTTGGGTCCACTCAGAGCAGTACCACACTGGTTTCGTGAACAGGGCTTCTTCTTCTTCCTTTCCACTTTCGTGAAACTCCCGTCATCAACTTGGCCCGTTCTCGGCAAGGAGCTACGGACCGCAGCCAGGGCAGGTTGGGCACCCCTCTTCTGTTTTTCCCCTATTACAGTTGGTCGGTTGCCGGTGGTGACATTAGCAGCGTAGGCACGCTTAGGGGTCGACGTACCTACGTGTGACGTTATTATGCATGACAGCATCATGCTGAGCGAAAGCTCCCTTGTCACGGCGTGCAGCTGCCAACTATTTCTGTTCTGTTGTCGTGGGTGTAAATCTGTTTCATTTTTTATTCGAGAACCAAAGCATTGGAGAACGAGACTTATCGAAAAAAATCAGCAACATAACGTTAATAATGGTAGACGGAAGAACAGTTAACAAACTTATCTTTATCTCATGCAAATTAAACGTATAATAAACCAATTAATTGTACAGAACATGCCCCAAAATACGCCTTAATCGTTCATGGAAACAATCACTGCAAAAGGAAATCCGTTGGTTCCTACTAAATCTTTTATGGGAAACATACATGAATTTATTTTTATAAATTCCTCCCTATAGGAGAAATAAACTCGCTGTGGGGAGCGAACACTTGGAAGGTTGTAATTTGCATGTTATTATGAAACAAGTAAGGGAAGCATTTCAATTTTACCAGCTCATAAGGCTTTACAATCGACTGGAGTTACACCCTCATTAAAGTTAGGGCTGATTTTGTGGATGACAGAGCCGCATCTCAACATACATTATTACATTACATTATATTATTATTATGATGTTAGGCTTTTCTAATGTACGTCGCGTTCATATGTGCTGTCATAAATCAGAATGCAATGAGGTTTGATGAGCTTGGTTCATTAGTAAATAAATAAAGAATAAATAATTCAGGCAATAAAATAAAATTTCGCAATACTGTAATATTAGAATGTAACTGTAATATATAATAAAATGTCAATGCCATTAGATTTAGCGAATAAATCCTAGTACCCTACTATATTCTACTAATCGTAGTAATCCTACTAATATTAGAAATGTGAAAGCTTGTATGTTTGGATGTTTGTTACTCACTCACGCAAAATCGTCTGACTGGATTCGTATGAAATTTAGCATACAGATAATTCGTGAACCTGAATTATCATAATTTCCGCTCTCTTGGAATCATTTCCAACCTCCACGCTGGCAAAAGCTCATAAGCCGATTCCAAAACTGTAAATAACGTATTTCGTGATATTTTCTATGAGATCACAATTAATGCCACCTGCATAACTTTTAAAAATACTGAATGTAAATTATGCATAACAAGTTATTTCTAGAGCTTAAACTTCTAGCACAAAAGAATCAGTTGTGACATTACACTAAAAAGCATTGGGGTTCAATGTGCTAGTACGGACTGATAAAAACTATGACGTGCAATGGCGTAAAGCTTAAAAACATTGTGTTTGTGATTATTACTTACGCAGTGAAAATATTATGTAAGAAGAAGGAACGGGACTTTGCGCCTTGTGACGTAATCGACACTGTTATGTCACACGAAACACATTTTCAACTAAATTCAGCCCGTCCTAACGATGCCAATTAGCAACCACCCTAAAACTTTTATATACCTATCCTTTCCCTCCACCTAATAATATTATTGACAGTTTGACAGTTTTCGACTTTTATAGCCCCTAAATTCGTCTCTGTCCGTTGAGTGGTCTCGTTAATTCTTGGTCTTGTCAGGAACTTCTCACTTTTACAGACATTGGTATTCTTGTCTTGTGAATGTATTCTGGCCGAAATTGTCGTGTGAATTTTCGGGTTCAAATCACGGGCACGTTGTGGGAAGGGACCGTCATCTGTGCCTTCAGATGTCCTATTTTAGAAACTACGGGTATGCTTAGAGAATGTCTATGTTATAGCGTTAGGTATATAAAGGGTCTACAGATCAACGTTTTGTATAAATAATTTGGAATTTTAAGATTGCAAGAAATACACGATAGCATTATAAACTCTTATTTGGCACAGCGAAGCAACCAAGCGTAAAATCGTAGCAATAAAAATCATACGATATTTTAGCAGTTAATTTTATTTGTAGAAAAACTTAGTCGGTTTTCGGCTCACTCGCATGGTACCTTTTTCCTGAATAAAATAATTCTTTTGTTTTCTTACTAAGAAGGCTCTATGAAGAGACAAATTATACAAGACAGAATACAAAATTCCATGAACTGCTACACGAAACAAAAGAAAAGGTTCTACTCGTTTTTCGTTGCGCCACAAAAAAGACTGAGAGTTCACCACTCTACATTACTTTTTTCTTACATTCCGTCTTCCCGTAGCTTGAAATTTAAACCCACTGTCCTATCCTTTACTAGGGAGACTACATTTATCGCTACATCTTTGAGACTGACCCCTGAATTCACAAACGCCACTGTAAGACGCTCTTAAACATTTTTCTGTCGCTATTTTACGCCTGAAAGTGACAAGGATAGCATGAGCTTCGGCGGAGACGATTTGCTTTAGTTATTATACGCTCAACTCAGACGAAGTACTCAGGAGCGTGACGTAAAGAATATGGCGTCAGAATTTTTTGTAGAGAAAAAGTAATGCGATAAAAGTCTCGAGACATGTTTCATTATCACACTTTATGTAAGTTTTGAATTAATTTTCTGTTTCCTAAGTTTGAGTATGTGCATAATTTATACTGTCATTTTCACAGCATCAATCACAGAATAACTTTCGAGAGTACTTAATTTTTTACCGGTTATATGTTTCCAAATCTCATTGGCTGTGGTACTCGTGTTCTCTCATCATCATTATTTCAGCCGAAAGACGTCCATTGGTGGACATAGGGCTCCCCTAATTTGGGAACTTGCCGGGTTAGCGATAGCAGTATTGTGGTAAAATAGACAGAGAACGCTGCTGCGCATTCTGTAGAGGGTATGTAGGTGTTGGTAAGTAGATATTAAGACTACCTTTTTTTCCTTCGATATGAATAAAAGTTGAATTCTGCTTACAAAATAGTTGCATCATCATTTCAGCCGTAAGACGTCCACTGTTGGACTTAGGCCTCCCCCAATTTGGGGGGCTTTGCCATAATCGCCACGCTTGTGCGGGTTGGCGATCGCAGTATGGTGGTAAAATGTATAGAGAACGCTGCTGCCCATTCTCTAGGAAGTCCCTTAGTCGCCTTTTACGACACCCACGGGAAGAAATGGGGTGGTGTTATTCTTTACGTCCGGCACCACACGGTACATAGTTACATACAAGACTATAAAGAAGCTTAATACCTCCTGCCAGGGTCGCGAGATTTATTCGAAAGAGATGCCGTGGCCCTGGCATATGGGTAACTGAAGGAACATAGGTAGGTTTTAGTCAGTAAAAGTCTCATACGCCCTTCC
The DNA here is from genome assembly GCA_947507805.1 of Aporophyla nigra. Lineage (NCBI taxonomy): Eukaryota > Metazoa > Arthropoda > Insecta > Lepidoptera > Noctuidae > Aporophyla > Aporophyla nigra. The sequence goes on from OX382295.1 coordinate 9,790,674, forward strand.
GCCCCACCTAGAGCGGAAGACGTCATTTGTTGATGTCCCCCCCCCCACTAAAAAAAGCTTAATACCTTGGTAAGTTCTTTGAGTACAACTTAAGTAAATCCACGAAAATTTGATACATTTTTTGCCCACAAAATGCTTAAGAGAATCTTCAGTTTTGAAACAAATCACAGTCACCATAGTGTCGACTCGTTGTTCCTTTTGTAGCTCTGAAATGCCTTGAAAGCCTCTGTGGTAAGCGTTTCCGTGAAATGCCCGCCCCAGCGACGGCAACCTCAACTCACGCGTGATATGTACTCGTATGTAGTACGCTGTTTAAAAAAAATACACGCTAAATTTAGTGGGAAACTTTAGAGTATGAATAAGAAAATGTTTCAGGAGTGTAACATAACACACACGAACTTAATCGAAAAAACTCGATGTGAAATGTGTAAATACCACAAGACAGCACCCATCAGCATCACGTTTTAGTAGCTATTGGGTTTGTGAAGAATATAGTGGTTAATAAGACGTCAATTTTGTAGCTAAAATAATAATACGTACTGAACTGGCACTTTGAGATACAAAGTAAATGGTTAAAATTCAAATAACAATAAAAATGCAAACACGGACATTGACATGGTCAAAAAATTGATATCAGCTTATGTTTAGCAGAAAACATAATCCCTCTTATTTATTAACGTTGCTTAACCTTTGTATGTTGGAACGTAGATCCACGCGAGACACAATGGGTTTTTATCGATTCTGTATTTGCAGCATCCAACCAGCTAAACATATTCTGAGATGTTTAAATGTCACAATGTATGGGTTAGTAGACGTTACTCATAACTTTAAGCAATGTTCATAACTAATAATAATATATGTAGTAGCAATCTCTAAAATATTAAGCTTGTCTTATTCATACCTTTACGGCAGCTCCAATATGACAGTTTGTGCGGAACCCGATAACAGGACTAAAAATACAATGCTGATTTTTTTGTAACTCGTATTCTGTTTTGTTACACTTTTACACTTTTTTCTGCGGCGTGTATAGACAACAATTTTGTAAACGCTCTGTTATGACAGTTCCATGAAATTGAATTAAATAACGTAAAGTTTGTTTGTGATATTTCGGTAGGTGTTTATTTTATATAAAACTAGCTGACCCGACAGACGTTGTCCTGTCTCTTTGATGATATTTGAGCACGCATTCTGTCAATTCTATGTCAAATGTCATAATGTTACATTAAAAAAGTTTACATTGTCCTATTATATGGTTGTTAAGTATTCTTAAATAAGTGTTCTTAAATTTTCTAATTTTCCGCGCAGTTTTTTAATTTTTTTCTTTCATAAGAACCTTCTCCTGACAATTACAAACAGAACAACAAAAAAAAAGTGAAATTGGTCCAGCCGTTCACGCGTGATGTCGTGACCAAGGGAAATAGGGATTCATTTTTATATATATAGACTATGTTTTTGAGAAAGGGGCTTGTGGCTAAATAATAACAGCCGCACGGGTCAATCGAAGTTTGCATCAGGATCCGTCCGTGCCTCCGAGAGAACGTTAAGCGGTTGGTACCGCCTGTCATTCGTAACTCTTTAACCGTTGTTACGGTTATTCAGAAGTCTGACACCCAACTTTAACAAGGGGTCAATCGTACTACCAAGTTACTCGGTTATGCAGGTTAGATACGTCAGCAGTCAGCGGTTAGATAGGCCGACTAAGTTATTTTTGATTGAAGATAAATGTGGATGAAAATAATTATAAAATAATTTTAATCTGCGATGGAAATCATCATTTACCTATAAGATTTAAAATTAATGTCAAAGTGGTTATTGAGAGCCAGCTTAAAGTCATTAAAATGAAATCGCGATCTGACCCAATTACCGACATAACATCCAGCCATACAAAAGGAGGCTGGTTGGAATATATTGTAGTTTGACCATTAACAAAGTTTAGTTGATGGGAGAGCAGTGGTGGCCCAGTGGTATCGGCCTCGACTTACGAGTTTAGGTCGTAGGTTCGACCCCAGGCAGGCGCTTCACTTTGTGTAAATAATTCCATCACCACTGCTCTCAAAACGGTGAAGAAAAACATCGTGAGGAAACCGGTATATCTTAGAACCAAAAATTCGAGGACATGTGACATCTACCAACCCGCACTGGGCCCGTATGGTGGTTTACGGCCCACTCCCTCTCACCGAAAGGAGGCCTGTGTCCCAGCAGTGGGAATAATATAGGCTGATGATGATGAGTTGATGGTATACTTTCCGTCCACTAAACTTTGGTTTGTGGTTTGGTTACTACCAAATTTGGTTCCAGCTAAGGTCAACTTTTCTTAAACATGAGTTTATAATGCTAAAGCAGTTTCTCAAGCATTTTATATAATGTTACGTTCCTGCGAATGCTCGAGACGTTATTCGAAGTATTTCCGAAGGCAAAGGAACAGTTATATACCTGTAACATTCCTTTTATTTTGCCTTTACTCTCCGTTACAATGTTGGATCGGTAGGCCGCGTTTTTGTTCGTTGAAACGTTACACAAATTCGAGCGTTTGTAAGCGAAATGAAGTTTTAACAAAGCGTCAAGCGTCGTGATCACTGTTCGGATCTTCAAAGGATGTTACTTTTGAGCTACTTGATGTTTTGTTACAAGTAAATGTTCTTGTCTATACTCACCTTTACGTCGAAAAAAATTACATTAAATCATTTATTTGCTTGAATAAGGGTCTGTACATGAGGTGATACTTAATTGTAACAAAAGTTCTGAAAACCATATCCTACCTCAATAGGTGAGCAATATTTATTATACTAAATAATATAGATCAAAAACATAGTGAAAGTAGGCTACTGCATAGAAAGTCATAAAGGGTAAAATCAACAATTGATGAATTTGAAAAATTATTCCTGTTAAACCTCCTACTGTTAATAAATAGCGTACCGCGTGGTGCCGGAGGTAAAGAATAACACCACCCCATTTCTTCCCGTGGGTGTCGTAAAAGGCGACTAAGGGACTTACTAGAGAATGGGCAGCAGCGTTCTCTATGCATTTTACCACTTTACTGCGATCGCCAACCCGCTTGCCAAGCGTGGCGATTATGGCAAAGCCCCCCAAATTGGGGGAGGCCTAAGTCCAGTAGTGGACGTCTTACGGCTGAAATGATGATGATGATGATGTCAATAAATATACAAATCTTAATCAGTATTTGCTTAGCCTTTTCTTTTCCCAACTAAATCGAGGTTGACTTCAAGTGCAACCAGATGTAGCTGGATGCCAGTATTTCAAAAGGAGCGACTCCCTATTGGACCCCCACCATCCACTTACTACGACATACGATACCCTTGGTAAGATTAGTTGTCAGACTTTCGGGCCTCCGACGACACGTAACGATTGTCAAAGATCTACGAATAACAGGCGGGATTATGACATAACGTGCTCTCTGAGCCACGGACCCTCCGTGGCTCTTGCTATGTAAAGATCGCCAGCCATCCAAGGACCAATCATGGCAAGTGTAGCTTAACCTGATCAATACAGCCGTGCGGCTATTATAACAAAAAAAAGATCAAATAAAAAAAAATCTAATAAAAATCAAATCCTAATCTTCATCATACGCCGATACCGCAATGTTTGAAGACCAAGGTCTTCAACCAGTGCGTCCCGCCCGTCATGACACACGCTGCCGAAACGTGGACACTGACGGTTAGGCTGTTCCACAAAATTAAGGTCGCTCAGCGCGCTATGGAGCGGGCTATGCTCGGAGTTTCTTTGATGGATAAGATCAGAAACGAAGTTATCCGGAAAAGAACTGGAGTTACCGACATAGCTTGCAGGGTAATCAGGTGATATATACATGTAATTATTATGTGTCTAATGTTTAATTATTGAATTTACTAAATGATTTTTATAACAAACTTATTTTTGACTCAACTGTCACTTTTGAATCATAGTTGTTTGTTAACGGATATAAAAGACCGGAGCCACAGCGAAACAGTCAGTTGCTTGACAGATGTTCAGTGGTTAGTTCTAGTGCTGTTATTGTGTGGAAACGATCGACCAGAGGTCACGTACGTTAAGTAATTGATATTATATCCTAATTATTGCCTATTATGACAATGTTGTTGTACTGTTTATAGTGTTGCCATTATTGCTAATGTTTTAAATCATATAAATGGAATATTCGTATTCTTTTCCTAGATATTGTTATTATTGTTATTATGTTGATATTATTCTGAGTTCTCTTGGACAAAGGTCCAAGAGATGTCATTAATGTATTTAAGATAATGATAATGTATGGCAATGTAAGAAATGTGTTGATATAATACTTCAGTACTGTTTCCATGGAGTTTCTTGTCCTTCTTCTCCATGAAGACCTAGTTTTGGAACGGACGACTAACTTTCTGATTAATTGCTGACAAGCCTAATTGAAATATATGTATAGTCTTGTCTTTCTGTGCTTTACTTATTGAAACCCTTCCCTATACACAGTAAATAAGCCGTTACCATTCTGACATTCAAAGCTTGATAATTGGTAAATATATATACAGTTATAGTTATATACTGCTTAATATAACACAGGCATGTTTGTCGAAGGACCGATGGCCGATGGAGCAGACGAGTCCTGGAGTGGAGACCGCGTATCGGCAACCGTAGTGTGGGACGCCCCCCAGCTAGATGGACCGACGCCCTCAAAAAGGTGGCTGGGACAGACTGGATGCGGAAGGCGGAGGACAGGGTGTTGTGGGCAGCATGGGAGAGGCCTATATCCAGCAGTGGACCGCGATATGCTGATTTGATTGAATCTTCATGAATCAATATAGAGCAGTGGTGGCCTCGTGGTAACGGCTCCTAATTACAACTTGTAGGTCGTGAGTTTGAACCCAAACAGCCGCTTTACTTTTTATTCGTAACTAGCTTCTGGCCGCAACTTCGTCCGCGTCAAATTTTTGCTCCCCTGACCGTTCCCGTCGCATCAAATTGTCTGCCAGTTTTCGTCAATTTTTCGTTGCTGCTCCGCTCCTTTTAATAGTAGCGTAATGTTATATGTATAGTCTATAGCGTTTTTCAATAAATAGGCTACCAACACAAAAAAAAAACAATTCGGACCAGTAGTTCCTGAGATTACCGCGTTCAACTAAACAAACAAACAAACTCTTCAGCGCTATATTATTAAGTACTAGCTTTTGCCTGCGGCTTCGCCCCGTAGATGTCGGAAATTAACGCAGGAGGACGTATTACCGCGGTAAGATGTGTTAATTCAGGTTATATCATAGGTAATAGCTGTTACCCGCGACTTCGTCCGCGCGGTATTTAACAAAAAGTTTTTCATAAAAACTATCCTTGAAAACTACGCTGACATACGTCACAAACTACGCTGACGTACGTCTCAAAATTCAGCGTGTTTTTAGTTTTTTTAAACTGTTATTTATTTTTTCTAAAATAAAAGTAGCCTAAGTTACTCCTTGTTACATCAGCTATCTGCCAGTAAAAGTTTCGTCAAAATCAGTCCAGCCATTTTAGAGATTAGCCAGAACAAACAGACAGACAGACAGACAAAAATTGCAAAAAATGTTGTTTTGGTATATGTACCATGTATACATCCATATACACTTAGTAAAAAGTGGTTATCTTTTAACCCATTAATAGCCAAGCCAAAGTTAAAAACGTTACTGTTCCAAATTATTTACTTTTAAACTGAGTGAAGTAGTAAGAATACAAAAAGGCAAAAAAAAATTTTTTTTTTTTATTTTTGCTTTTTACGTCGTTTATGCATGTAAATTCAACATAAAAGTTAGCTAAAATAAAAATAAATACGGTAAACGATTACAATATTATTATGGACACGAATATATCTCATAATATTTTGCACATAACATGATACATGTTTAAAAGTTTAACTGTGCCAAATTTGGTACAGCGGCCGTAAATGGGTATTAAAAACAGACACTCCAATTTTATTTATTTGTATAGATAGATTTCATCACCACTGCTCTCAAAATGTTGAAGGAAAACATCGTGAGGAAACCGGCATGTCCTAGAAACAAAAATTCGATCACAAATGACATCTGCCAATCAGCACTGGACCCGCGTGGTAGATTGTAGCCCACTCTCGCTCGAAGAGAGGAGGTCAGTGTTCCAGCAGTGGGAACAATGTAAGCTCATTATGCAATTTTCATAAAATAGTTGAAATGATGCTACCGAAAAGAAAAGTAAACATACCTAACAAAGGCTAAAGCTGGCCAAAGAAAAATTTAGATTCAAATTGACATCATAACAAGTACTATTACGAAAACATCAAAAAACAATTCCATTTGAGTAAATGAAGGGAACTTTCCCCTTCCTTCAAAATTGCACCACGTCGACATTGAGTATTAGATAAGACTCCAGTTCATGTTGAATTTCACCTGAAATACAGCTCCGAAAGAAGTTTAGACACGAAAGAGAAACTATTTATAGGACTTTACTCTCTAGCTTCGCAGTAATAAGATACTGTTGGCGCATCTAAGATGGTACTGAGGTTTGAGAAAACTTTATTTTCATAACTCATAAAAGAACATCACGTAGGAGTAATGACAAATACATAGTGCACCGATAGAGTGTCGAAAATTTTCGTTGTTTTTTTTTTAAAAAAAACATAGCTGTTTCATAGATCAATATTTCATAGTATAATACCTACGCGATAAAAAAGGAATCAGAGGGTTGAGAATCATGCTGAACTTTTGGTAACAGATTTTGCGTCGTTGTCCTTCCTAGATAGCCTTTTAATTCATCATCATCATCATTTCAGCTGAAGGACGAAGAAGGGTCGTTTACCATAATCACCACGCTTCGCAGGCGGGTTGGCGATCGCAGTATGGTCATAAGTTGCGTAGAGAACGTTGCTGCCCATTCTCTAGTAAGTCCCTTAGTCGCCTTCTACAACACCCACGAGAAGAAATGGGGTGGTGCTATTCTTTACGTCGGGCAACACACGGACAATTATATCATTATAGTAATGAAGCAAACAATGCACGTAGAATTAAACTATTATATCATAATTGGTAATAAGAAACACATAAAAATAGTCAAACATGAGCCTTTCTTCAATCATACAATGTGTATCTACATACCATCAAATAATTTACTCTCAGTTCTATACTCCAATGTTCTTACAAATACAGAAGCCGTCGTTCATAGTCCATTGCTTCATACCTATGCAAGATGTCCGATATAGTAATTACTACTCAATCAATGGTCATTGAATTGTGGCGAATTCTAATGTTCTGAGGACCGACGTTATATAACTAGTAGGTAGGTAAGTACGTTATAGGATTGGAGATGTAGGTAAGTAATCTAGTTTGTATTCAGTTGGTCGATTATCACAATGTACGACGAACAGCGTCTAATCTAATGATATAGTAGATATAACAAACGCGTCTATTGGTTTAGTACGAGTACTATTACTTTCTCTGTAACGGTACTTTTAAATGAACGTTTTTGCCGGCGCACTTTGCGCTCTTCCTTAATGGTGAACGAAACTAGAGGTCTAGGAAGCCAAAAACTCTTAAATTTTGTAACCTGGTTAATGGAATACTTGTCCCTAATACGGGTTCCAGCACCTTTTACATAAGGGCCGGTAAACACGTACCAGAACCACCCCACACCTCATCGACAAAATGTGGGTAAGCGGTTACATGTAAATAGAATTCCTGCAACTTCTTGCAGTTGCGTTGTGGTTGCGTTGCCCTCTAATTTACAATGTGGTTACGTTGTGGCTAGTGTTTGTAAACTAACAGATGTGATGACCGTTGTTTTTGCGATTTGGCCAGTGTGCACGGTATCGCTGGTGGTAGAGCTGTAGCTGCGACGTGGCTTCGATGTGGTTGGTTTCGCCCACGGTAACAGTTGATTTTGACGGTGAAATGTGGTCGGTGTGAATAAACTATTCACTTTCATACAAATTGGCGTCTGTTCACGTGTCAGTTGTCGTTTTGGTTTAGTTGTATTACGTGTGATCGAGCCCTAAAAAGATTTTTCTAAAATAGAATGTGTAAGAAGTCCTATTACGAACGCGTGACGTAAACCAAAACAAAAATACAACATCCTATAGCATCTTTTCTTCTTTTACGAGATGCACAATTTGTAACAAAAATATGAATTAGTACAACAGCTCTTAACCCCGGGACTTTTTCCACGTGAAATTTATAGCTCATGTTACTCCGGAATAATGAAGCTTTTCAAAGGTGAAAGATTTTTTTAAATCGGTTAAGTATTTTTTAAGTTAATCCATTAGAAATTACAATCAATCAAATCTTTACTACAATTATATAAGTGTGCAAGTCTTTAAACAAAATAAGTCATTCGAATATATGTAACGTTTACTCCACGCGAGTGCTGGGCCCACAGAACCCTTTTACATAATCCGACTCTTACAGATCGAATGTGACATCTGATCTAAAATATGCCACGCACAAAAAAGTTATGTAACAATAGCCAAATACCCTATATCCCTGTTTTTGTTACACAAAATATATCTGATACAGCCCGGTGTATTGAATAGTTTTCCATCAATCTTGCCTCATAAGGTAAGGCCCGGGCAATCCGGGCCCCGGCAATATTCGGTCTATCTGCGTTCGTCATTTTGAAATAGGGGACTATGAATCGTACTGCAGATGTTTAGTTATGAAAGGTTTCCTTATGACTGTAGACCGTGTTTGATGATGGTTGTTGGTTGAGGATTAATCGAATCCTAAAAAAACTTAAACTGCCGAAAAAACAGAAAAGCAAAAAATAATAAACCTTAAAATTATGATTCGGCGCTTTGAGTGATCTTTGTTCATTGAGTTTTCAGCGCCGACTCAAAATTTTAAGGTTTATAATTTTTTGCTTTTCTGTTTTTTCGGCGGTTTAAGTTTTTGTTAAAAAGTTTTTATTTTATAAATTTTTTTGTGGCTTTAATGTACTAATAATACTTGGCAAGGTATATCCTATCCAATGAAAAAAGAATTATCAAAATCTGACTACTCTGTACAAAGTTATGCGTGGTTATACATTACAATCAGTGAGTGTACAATCAATCATCCCCTGTTTTCCGACCCTTAGGGTTCGATTTTGTTTTCCAAATTTATATGGGACCACCCTCGGAGTATACCCTTTCCAATAAAAAAAGAATTATTACAATCGGACTACTATGTAAAAAGTTATGCGTGGTTATTATGCTTGTCACGTCATGTCACGTCAAGTGTGATAATATTTGAAAATAAACTAATAAATATCTATTGAAACCTAGCTTTACCTAGCTTGGTATAATAATCAGCAAATAACCAGAGTTTATCGAAAATACACTGTACTAAATAAAAATAGGTTTTTGAGATAAAGCACATTTTTAGGCACAGCACCATAGCAACCGAACAGTGAAAAAAAAATAACGACATAAGTGACCGACGCGTTTTACACAATGATGCCATGATAAATCATCGAAATAAACGGACAATCTCGTTTTATAAAGAAACTTTTGGTCACCGCAGTGCCACAACTCGACGCCCTTTCTGTATCGGATGATCAGGAAGATCAATGAAGCGACGCCAGTTCGCGTGTCTCCCGGCAACGGTTGCCAGCGCTGCGCTAGAATGCATTGGTGGCGCGGCGCCCTAGGCCGCCAGCGCGACTGCGTCGCGTCGCTCCCGTCACCGGCGACATTGTCATCGGTGTCAGTTTGTTTTAGATATATTATTTTTATTTAAATTTAAGGAAAATAAGTAAATGTTTAGTGGCAACAGCGATGTGGTGGAAATTAGTGCTGGTCAACCTTCAGCATCGCTAAACATCCTGGAAAGATGTCCGCTGTGTACCCAGGCACGGTTTTTTAAAGGTAAGCGGGGTCTGAATGTGCATATTGGAAAAGTACACAGACCACTAAATGCACCAAATTCAGACCCTGTCTTTATATCAACACCCACAACACCAGCTACATCCGATGACCCGTTTTGGAAAACCCTCTCTAAATTCAAAAACTCTGTACCAGCTTTGAAGCGAGTTCCCCGCGGGGCTAGACCTCTTGTGGCGCAGCACCTTGCAGGTTGCGTTCATCTTGCCGCCCGGGAGAACTCACAAAGTGCTTGGGAACAGCTGCTCACCTTCCCTTACAGAGTTCTACATGCACAAAAGAATTTGGCAACCAAAAAGACTCTAACAGCGCAAATAAAAGAAAACTGTAATGTTTCGGCTCATAATTTTGACTCAAAATTACAGACACAGAGATATACCTCTTCAAGAGGTATTTCTCATCTTGTAGAATCAAAGTTAGGGGAAGGTGACATTAGTGGAGCAGCCAGGATTCTTTTCAGTAGTGATGTGGTGGCACCGTGTTCTCCAGAAACGCTCGCAGCTTTGGAGAGCAAACACCCTGCCCCAGCGGATGACCTTTCCTTTCCCGCCCCGCCTGACCCGGATAATCACTCCCTCACCATTTCAGGTCGAGAGTTGGTCACAGCCGTCTGTTCCTTCCGGAGTGGCTCCGCTGGCGGCCTCGACGGTCTGAGTCCTCAGCACCTAAAGGACCTTATCTGTTCAGGCGCCGGGGAAGCTGGTGAGTTACTCGTGAAGGAGCTCACGGCTCTGATTAACCTTATGCTCTCCGGCAACGTGAACGAGGCCGTCATCGACGTTCTGTACGGGGCCAATCTATGCGCCCTGCGTAAGAAGGATGGCGGCATTCGTCCCATTGCCGTGGGAACTACGTACGCCGTATGGCAGCCAAAATTTGTTGTAAATTTTATGGTGAGGTGGTTTCGGAAAAATTTCAGCCCCTGCAGCTAGGTTACGGCTCCAAAGGGGGCTGCGAGGCTGCCGTACATGCCTTATCGACCTATCTAAATTCTGGCCAAGGAGAGGTTATCCTGAAGGTTGACATAAAGAATGCCTTCAATTCAGTAAACAGGGACACCTTGCTGGCAGAAACTAAAAAAGAAATACCCCAAATCTTTAGTTTCCTTTGGCAATGTTACAGACACCCATCTAAATTACTGTATCGGGACAACGTTTTGGAATCTGCAGTTGGCTGCCAACAAGGTGACCCCTTCGGGCCAGTGATTTTTAGTTTAGCAATTCACCCAATTATTCGAAAGCTAAATTCCAAATTTAATGTTTGGTATCTTGATGACGGAACCTTGGGAGGCGATGTAGAGACTGTCTTAAATGATCTTAAATTCTTAAAAAATGAACTTCATTCCATTGGGCTTGATCTCAACTTTTCGAAATGTGAACTCTACTTAGCGGACAGTACTGACAGACATCTGACACTTCCCAAATTTAATGAAATTGCTCCTGATATTCAAATTATTGAAAAAAGCTCGCTTCGTCTCCTTGGGTCTCCAATCTTCGAGAATTCCTTTTCCATTTTTATTGACGAAAAAATCCAAAATTTCAATGACGTTTCGGAAAGATTGTTCCAAATTAACATGCATTCGGCTATCACCTTAATTCGGTATTGCTGTTTCGGCCCCAAATTAACATACTTCCTTCGCGCTTCCCATTTATGGAAGCACACTTACCTATTAGACAGAATGAACCAAATTATCTGGCAAACATTAACCTCGATTTTAAATGTGGCCATGGACGACCGAGCTTGGGCACAAGCTACTCTTCCCATTCGTATGGGAGGCCTCGGCGTCCGCAAAATTTCTAGTATTAGTTTACCAGCTTTTATATCCTCGATCCACGGTACTGAGAAATTAATCAGGAAAATTCTAGCCTCAACACTGATTAATTTTGATGTGCCGTGCTTCACCGAGGCTATAGACGCCTGGAAACTCGCTTGCCCAAACACTGAGCTACCCGATAATCCATTTTCCCAGAGACGGTGGGATGAGCCGCTCTGCAGAGTAGTACAAGACAATTTGCTCAACACGTCTGCTACTACTGCGGAGCGTGCGCGCCTGCTGGCTGTGGGTAAGTGGGAATCGGGTTTATGGCTTCATGCACTACCGTCGTCGAATATAGGCACCTTGTTCGACGACACTACTTTCCGCCTCGCTGTTTCCCTACGTTTGGGAGTTCCGTGTTGTTCTCCTCATCGCTGTCACTGTGGCGAAGTTGTCACCAGTCTAGGACACCACGCCCTGTCTTGCAGCCGAAGTGCGGGTCGATTAGCACGGCACGCAAATATTACTGACATAATCCGACGAGCTCTTGTCACCGTCGGCGTCCCAGCTGTATTAGAACCCAATGGCTTGGCACGCGACGATGGCAAGAGACCGGACGGTATGTCTTTATTTCCATGGAAGGTGGGTAGGCCTTTAGTGTGGGATGCGACGTGCGTCGATACTCTTGCGCCATCCCATCTTCCTGGCACGGCGTGCTGTGCTGGTGCCGCTGCTGCGGCTGCAGAAAACCTCAAGCGGCGTAAGTATAGTAACCTTATTGGTCATTATATTTTTGAGCCGTTTGGGGTTGAAACGCTCGGGCCGTGGGGTCCGAGTGCTCTTATCCTATTTAAGGAAATTTCTAAACGGCTGGTGGACACTTCCCGTGACCCAAGAGCTGGTTTTTACCTTGGTCAGAGGCTAAGCATTGCCATACAACGTGGTAATGCCGCCAGTGTCTTGGGTACACTACCAGTCGTCAGCGATGCGGATGATTTTTAGACGCTATGTTTTTAATTTGTAAATAGTTTTAGTTAATTTAGGTTATATTTTTTTTTTCTTTATTAATTTAAATCTGTAATCCAAATAAAAGTCCATTGCGTGGTCATACATAAAAAAAAACAAACAAAAAAAAAATATACGCGTCGAATTGATAACCTCCTCCGTTTTTTTCGTCGGTTAAAAATAGCGGAAATCGGGTAAATATATATGTGTGTACTGATGATCTGGGGAATCCGCTACATGCAAGAAGCACAGAACTATTAGACGTGCCTGTGGCTAGGACTAATCTACTTAAGTTTGCCCCTTTGTCACGAGCTGCACGTATGATAAACGTTATAACGGTATCGGAGGATATATTTGGGCAAAACCTGCTGAAATTCATACAAAAGGCACAAATGCTAATTGAGTGTCTTAGTACCTAATTATTAAGTTTTATGTATAATTAGTATATGTGTTTATATAATAGGTCATATATTAGTACTTTCTGGTGTTACTTTTTGGTAATTTTATTTGTTTGTCTTGCTTATAACATCAACTTGGTAAGCTGTTATGGTGTTATAAATGTAATTAAAATAAATAAATAAAAATAAAATAATAAAATATTCGCAATAGCAGTGGTCAGTATAAATAAAACGAGTCACTAAATAGTAGAGTGTAGCTAATGCTAATACCTAGAATAAATTATGAAACATTTTCCATTTCCCAGAGGCTCAATCTATCAATATTAATAATAAATGAAGAGTTGGTTTGTTTTAACGAGCTAATCACTTGAGCTGCCTGTCCTGATTTGGATTTGATAGCCCTTTCTTGGAGAAGGTTATAGGCTATTTAACACGTTAACCATGGTTTGCCACGGTGAAAATCAGAAAAAGTAAAAAAATGTACATAATGTTATTTCACTTTAAATAGTTTATTTATTCCGATCTTCACTGGAAGTTGTGGACGAATATGTGTACCTAGGATAGACTGTCAGTTAGGTAGGTCCAACTTCGAGAAAGAGGTCAATCGTCGAATCTGACTCGGCTGGGCAGCGTTTGGTAAGCTACGCAATATCTTCTTGTCCCACATACCGCAGTGTCTCAAGACGAAAGTCTTTGCCCAGTGTGTGTTGCCAATGATGACATATGGAACTGAAACGTGGTCGCTTACAATGGGCCTTATTAGAAGGCTGAAAGTCACCCAAAGGGCGATGGAGAGGGCTTTGCTTAGAGTTTCCCTACGCGATCGAATCAGAAATGAAGAGGTAACCAAGGTAACCGACATAGCCCGAAGAATTGCTAAACTGAAGTGGCAGAGGGCAGGGCACATTTCTCGCAGAACAGATGGCCGATGTGGCCGAAAGGTTCTGGAGTGGCGACCGCGTACCGGAAGACGTAGAGTTGGAAGGCCTCCAACAAGGAGGACCGATGACCTTGTGAAGGCCGCAGGAATCCGCTGGATGCGGGAAGCACAAAACCGGTGGAAGTGGCGGAGCTTGGGGGGGAGGCCTATGTTCTGCAGTGAACGTCTTTCGGCTGAAATGATGATGATGATGAGTTTATTTATTCCATAAATACATTTATAACATATTTATTACATGATATACAGCCTATTTTCATAATTTAATTCCTTACTTTAATTTTGACTTCACACTTTCCAATAATTATATGAGAGTAAATGTAAACAAAAGTTATATAGACATAGTGGTTTTTGCGCTCTACGGGACACTTCATATAGTTGAAAGAGTAATAAACATGGCCGCCAGGCAGCAACGACACGTTCTGATTTGGTATGTGTTATCGGTCATATAGTCCGACCAGGCCTGAAAAAAATAAAGTACCCCTAAATCGGTTCACCCGTGTAAGAGCTACGGTGCCACCACAGACAAACACACAACGGTCAAACTTATAACACACATCTTTTTGCCTCGGGGGTCAAAAATAATTAAATTATGCTACAAAATGAAACTGAAAAATCCACAGAAAAACAAAATAAAATTTAAAAACATTAATGCAGATGTATTTGGAATTCGAATTTAAAAAAAAAGTTCGAAACATTAATGCAGATGTATTTGGAATTCGAATTAAAAAAAAAGTTCGAGCGTTTGCAGTAAAATTCCACTTTATATGTAAAAATGAAATGTAAAATTGAATTACCAGCGATCCACTCCAACTATCCCGATATTTCAACTTAATCAAATATTTATGCAGATTTAGGCTATAGAGATCTACGTATCTTAATTGCACGTCAGATTCGAGATATTGCTAGGGATTCAGTATTCCATTTTGAACAGGCAAGTGTAATTTATAAATAACTGTATCTTTTATCCGTCTACCAGTAAATGGTTGAAAACTTTATACATCGATATACATACATAGGTATAGGGAAAGCATAAGGCTCTCATAGATTATAGGTAAGTTATTCATTATACAGATACCGAAATAGTTCGAAATAGTTATCATGTTCCTGGTATAGGCAACTGAACGAACACGGGTGTGTTTTAGTCATTAAAAGTCTAACACCCTTTCGCTACACCCAGAGCGGGAGACGTCATTTGATGATTTCCCATCCACAAAAAAAGGTATACTTGTTGTTAGGTTTTTTAAGATTTGGGTATTTAATTTGATTTAAAAGTTGTTTTTGTGGCAACATTTGAACTTGTTCTTGACCGGAAGGAATTTTAAATAACGTTTAAAATATTATGGGTGGGAATATAACTGGCGGCATTGGAGACTGGCATTCTGACTTCAGCTCTGGTTGAGTTCGGACATCACCCTCGAGTGCTTCTTAAGTGTGCTGGACGAATTTATTGTACTGTAGATAGTGAACAAGTAATAATTATTAAGAAATAAACGAGTTAGTGATTTTTTAAAGTGTGTATTATTGTTTCTTTTGTAAATGTTCCCGTAATGTGCAGTGTGAGTTTATTTGCGTACTTGTACTTATTCGTTCCAGTTCTTTAGTATTAAAGTTACTCTAACATTAGCATTGATCTGCCAAAATAATGTCCTGAAACATTAAATTCGCAGCTCTGGAGAGAGAAAGGTGCAGAGAGAGTAGGGAGGCCTTTGCCCAATAGTGGAACAATAATGGCCAGTAGGTATAAAAAAAAAAGGAAAAAAAAAATAACAAGATCTTATTCCAAAATTATAAATACTAATAAGAACAACCAATACACCGTTATTTGATTCCAAACTAGGCAGAGCCTGTACTATATGGCATCCAGATAACTGATAAATATACTTATATATTTCAAAATAAAAACATACTATACATAAATTATTATATACCGTGTGGTGCCGGACGTAAAGAATAACACCACCCCATTTCTTCCTGTGGGTGTCGTAAAAGGCAACTAAGGGACTTACTACAGAATGGGCAGCAGCGTTCTCTATGCATTTTACCACCATACTGCGATCGCCAACCCGCCTGCCATGCGTGGCGATTATGGCAAAGCCCCCCAAATTGGGGGAGGCCTGAGTCCAGCAGTGGACGTCTTACGGCTGAAATGATGATGATGATGATGATACATAAATTATACCCAGACACAGAGAAAATAATTGTTGCTCATCACACAAAAATTTCTCCTGGGTTTGAATCGATTCCACGACCTCCGTCTTCGCAGTCAGGGTCACGAACCACTAGACCAACAGGCCAGTCTACTAAATAGTAGTAGTAGTCGTAATAGTAGTCTAGTTTTAGTAACTTGATTACTATTACGACGATAACTAAATCCAATAGAATAATATTATAATTATTATAATAATAATAATATTTATTTGTTCAAAACGTTAAACCTATTTACAGTTCTTAGGAACGTAAATTAAACCTGATTAGTAGCTGGCAAGATACAAAACTAGTGCAACTGGGCTTAAACTAGGAGGAACTCCTGTGCTATAAGCACCAGTTACTTCCGTCACCACCGTGATCGAGCTGCCGTTACAATTATGGTGCGGTGCTAATCAAATCAGCAGAGGTACGAAATCCAGGTCGCAAACACCCATCGTCAGCCTATAATGTTCCCACTGCTGGGACACAGGCCTCCTCTCGGTGAGAGGGAGTGGGCCATAATCCACCACGCGGGCCCAGTGCGGGTTGGCAGATGTCACATGTCTCCGAATTTTTGGTTCTAAGACATGCCGGTTTCCTCACGATGTTTTCCTTCACCGTTTTGAGAGCAGTGGCGATGAAATAATTTACACAAAGTAATGCGCCTGCTTGGGTTTGAACTCACGACCTACTACTCGTAAGTGCGGCCGTTACCACTGGGCCACCACTGCTCCAACACCCAGCCCACGCAAAATCCATTTTTTAAACTAATCATTCTCTGCACAAACAAAACAACGATACTGGGGCGATGCGGCGCGCCCTCAACTTTTGACATCCATAAACGATGGATGGGCAAACAAAATGATGATGGAATGTCCCCGAGCACACGCCGGCTCACTCCCACTTTGATACATCAATTCTACATAGCGATGGATTAGTTTTGTTAGTTTCGTGATTCCATTGGTATAGGAATCCGTGGTTCTATTTTTGAAACTGATAATTTGGTTTTTTTAAGGTTCTTAGTTTGAAGAAACAGAATTGTGTTAGTGATACGTTTTCTTTTTGGATGAAAATTCAGTGTAATTTATAAAAAAATCAAGATCATAGTTTTTTATATGTAAAAACACAACACATATTATGCACAACATCTTATACCTGCACCTACATTCATAGCGAATAGAGTACCGACTGATTCTGACTGAAAAAATAGGTTAAGAAAGGTTGTGGGTATAAAATATGTATGTACAAGTACACTATGTTTCACCGTTGAAAGTATGACGTATTAAAACAGCGAGAACGGCAAAATCTGTCGCTATTTTCAATGTAACCGTAAAAAACCTAAAATAATTACTCAAATAAAACATACCAAGAGCGA
Organism: Aporophyla nigra; assembly: GCA_947507805.1. NCBI lineage: Eukaryota > Metazoa > Arthropoda > Insecta > Lepidoptera > Noctuidae > Aporophyla > Aporophyla nigra. The sequence goes on from OX382295.1 coordinate 9,808,173, forward strand.
CACAAGATCATTATGCGTACATTATTAATGGACCGTAATGTCAGAAGAATGGGATGCGTTCTCATGATAAGAAAATTCGAATATTTCAAAACCAATGTAGTATTTATCATACCAATTTCTTACACACATCAGCTCATAGCCTTACATAATCACCCCTAAAAACCCAGACCTCAATCTTGTCACAAATGAAGGGCCAGGTCGTGCGCCCACCTTCCAATACATCATCTTCCATGCCATTTCGACGTGTAACGACCCGTCCAGAATTGTTGGTTCCCTGTCCAGAATTGCTGGTCCTTACGTCCGAATTTCCCCGAGGCCTCGTAACTAGGTGTGACGTAATAAGCGCGCCCGGCTTTTAGAATTCATTGCGCTGGTTTGATGTGTTGATGTATTCTTGGCTTTATTTTAAGCTGGATTACGAGCGATTTGGATTAACGTTAAGATGGACAAGGGCTATAAGGCTTATGGGAAGATGAAGTAGAACGATGAAAATACGTCTACATGGTGTAATTTGATGATTTGTTATAAAGAAAGTGTAATTCAACCTAGGCACCCTAAACAGGAGCATATATCAGTTCGACCATTTTTGCTACTTCAATTGGTCTTTATAGCCATGTATAAATTTAAAGTGGTTCTTTTGTATATTACTCGACTGTTTTGTATTCGCTTTGATTTGTACAAGTTTAATTGTGTGTGTGCTGCTTTATGGAGTTGATTTGCTGTTTACAAAAGTACATAAAAAACCCAAAAAATATTTCACCTGAAATTGACAAAAAAGCTAATTAATTACCGACCGCAAATCCAAAGCCAAGCCAGGCATGACGTCACACATCCACCATATTTCAGCCGTCACCCGCGGGTCCATTTTCCACTTCTCTTGAGTAATTACCCAACTTTACATCGGGTACAGTCAAAGTACGGAACTGTATGATTAATTGAACCTGGATTTTGTTACGGCTTTGATGAAACTTTGCCGACCTGCGGGTTAGCAAACCCGAGTTCGGAAAGATTAATTTTCATGTACCATGTACAGTTACCAAAAAAGATAGTAACCGGGGTCGTCAGATATATTTGATGTTTAGAAAGAAACTGATGGATGTTTTTGAATGAAATTTAAATTGATAAATGAACTGTTTGTTTTTTATTAATTAAATTCAATTTTATGCGAAGACCTCCATAGTCTTCTTACTAAATTTCAACTTTTTTCGACGACTTTGGTTACTTATCTCTGTTACTGACCGTAATTCTGTGTATGTTTAGGTATGAAAGCGGGTGGCATCATTATAGATCTATGGGCAAGACTATATCGTCGTTGCAAATTTAAAATCTCCTATGTGTAAAAAGTAACTTTTCGAGAAAAACGAAAAAAACAGTTTCCTGAAAAAGAAACTGAGGAAACATTCTTATTTTTTTAGATGAAAAGTGTAAAGGAATTAGGTATAATGTATTGAGATAGAATTTGTCTTATATAAATGTGTCGTTCAGCGTATATTTATATAAATTTAATTATTTTTCTGCGCATAGGAGATTTAAGTTTCAACTTTTTGTCACATAAGTGGATTTACAGTTTATTACATCAGGCACATAGGAGTTTTCGATGGGCAATAGACATGGGATTTTTTTTAAATTAGCGAATACTTTAACGATACATTAAGATATTCACATATAAGTTTTAGCAATAAGTAGATATACCAAATCGCTTTTAAAATATATGCATAGCTCGTATTTGTGAAAATTGTTACATAGGAGATTTTAAATTTGCAACGACGATATAATAGACATTATTGCACTAACTATAGACGATATAATAGATAGGTATATAAATATTTTTTGAGAAATAATGTTCTTCCCGAAGTTATGATGAACTTGTTATACATATTTATTGTGATACATAACAAACTTGTGGCTGTCCAACCATCATAATTGAAATGGGTGGCTGTTTTTAACGGTTCCCTATCCATTTGCATAAAATTTTAAGACCTAATATAACTTGGCATACTTTTTTTCACCTAATTATATTTTCGCATAATATTATTTACGCATAACAGGTTACGCATAATATTTTTAAGCATAATTTCTTTAATCATAATAATGATTAAGCATAACATTCTAAAGCATAAAATATTGACGCATAATGATATTAAAACATATTTTTTAAAGGTATGATATGCGAAAAGAAGGGATCCCGTTTTTAACACGCTTTTTTATAATAGATACAGGTCTCTATTACGAGAGAGTCATTTACGTGCGCTCCACCGATTATAATAATTACCATAAATATACCCGTACGATATGTTATAGAGGCATGCGACCACGGCTGTACCATAACCATTTGTTTGCAGCTATGTATTGATTTCTTTCTGAAATATATTTTTTGTTTCGTACTTTTTTATTAGATGACTTTTGTTTTACACGGGTACAATATTTAATATCTTTATTTTTTATTGCTCCGTGTTTACTTTTGATTAAAGCAGACCGTTAATAAAATTTAAGCAGACCTTTGATTTAGCAGGCATATATCTTTAGACAACTTTTCATCGATCTTCAAATTTACCTTCTGTGGCCTTTTGAGTAACCTTTGAGAAACTTTGTCTTAAGACAAATTATAGACACTTCTAGTTTGGAACTTTCCCCAATTAATAATATTTACCCAAAATAATTAGTTCATCACCTACTAAACCCATACCAAATCACTTAACCGACACAATAGACTCACGAACTCAATTATTCCACCTGCATTCAGTATGCAGAGCCCACCAACGTCCGGTGCCAACAATGGACGGAATAGGTTGCATTGATCGGGGCTACGGCTTAGGAACAAAAGGGTACTACCACAATAGATGATCGGAGAAGAAAAGAGTGTGTTACAGAAGGCTTACTTCTAACGATGTGCAAAATTGTACTCGCAAATTAGGAGTAACAATATGCGAAATGTCAATTGCTGGAGTGAATGCATGAATACAGTAAAGCGGAGCAAGGAACGAAGTCATCTTCATCATTAGCCTAAAATGTTCCCACTGCTCCCCAGTAGTTATTATTTCATCATCACTGCTTCCAGAACGGTGAAGGAAAACATCGTGAGGAAACCGGCATGTCTTAGAGCCAAAAAAAATCGAAGACATGTAACATGCCGTCCTGGGTGGGGGCACAGGTCTCCTCTTGATGAGAGGGAGTGAGCCTTGATCCATCATGCAGGCCCAGTACGGCATGTTTCATGTTTTCGATTTTTTTTGGCTCTACGACATGCCGGTTATGTGGGAGTGGCGCGAGGCGGCCAAACGCCGGGGCAAAACTCAGCAAAAAGCAGCACGGCAGACAGAGCTCCGGCAGGATCTCATGGCGACATGGCGGATACGATTGTTGCAACACAGCGCAGGGCACGCCACAATTGCGGCGGTAAGTCCCCTCTTTGAGGAGTGGATAGCGAGGCGCCACGGCGTCCTCACCTTCCGCCTGACGCAGGTTCTCACCGGGCATGGGTGCTTCGGTGGGTTCCTGTTCAGGATAAAGCGGGAGGAAACGCCCGGGTGTTTCCATTGCGAGGATCGTCTGGAGGACACGGTGGAGCAAACGGTGGAGGTGTGCCCTGCCTGGGCGGAGCACCGCCGTGTCCTCGTGGAGGCGATCGGCGGCGGCGACCTCTCGCGTCCGGCCCTGGTGCGAGCCATGGTACGGAGCGAGAGGGCATGGGAAGCCGTCACCTCCTTCTGCGAAACAGTAATGCTCGCGAAGGAGGAGGCGGGGCGTGAGGAAGTGGCAGTCTCTGCGCCCTCACGTCCCAAGCCGCCGCAGGAAGAGACGCCCCGGGCGTCGGGAGTCGATAGCGGACTCCCGGTCACCGTAGGCGCGAGCTTGCGGGTGGTGAGCAATGGGTAGCTCGCCGCCCGGTAAGGACCAGGCTCGGGTCGACGGCGCGTAGTGTTCCACGCGCGCCTCAAAGAGATGTCAGCAGCACTGTAGGGGTCTGCTAGGACCGATGCCTGCCAGGGTCGCGAGATTGCTCAAAAGCAATACCGTGACCCTGGCACATGGGCAACTGAAGGAACATGGGTGGGTTTTAGTCAGTAAAAGTCTGACACGCCCTCCCGCTCCCGCTCCCGCTGGAAGCAGTGATGATGAAATAATTTACACAAAGTAAAGTGTCTGCTTGAGTTCGAACCCACGACCTTACAACTCGTAAGTCGTGCCGTTACTATTGAGCCACCACTGCTCTCAAGGAATGAAGCGTCCGAATCTTTTAGTATGTTTTCTGGTCCACTCTTGTTATTAGATACAGTGTTGGTTTGCAAAGATAAAATAAAATAGGCAAGTACAGATGTATGTTAGAGTTGCAGCCACTACCTAAGCTAAGATAACATAATATTATAGTCATAGGTGTCAGTGTTCACTCACATCATCGTTAGACCTGATGTTATTGTTCCTAACCTGTTTAAATATGTTAAAAGCGAATGGTAAAGAACGAGAGAGCGGTAGGTATATATCCGGGAATGTCTGACAAATGAGCCCGTATAGAACCTAGATCAATAATCCAAAATGAGCTATTTAGCACGCGCATACCATGCCGTGGTTAAAAGATTCGTAAGCTTGGTAGTGTGATGACTATCCAGGCTGCATGAGGAAACTGCTTCAACCTGTCAATTACGGAGGCTCTTTTGACACATCATTTCCAACTGTAATAGCGTGACCTATTTGCAACAATCGAAAATCATATGAACTTTCATTTCAGTGGAAAACTACCCATAAAACCTAGGTGAAATTCCATAGTATTCAAGAGAATAAATGTTTATGTTTTTTGAAAAATTTTCGGAATTTGTCACTACATTGAATGGCAAAATCATTTGTTGACAGCTCTCTTCGACAAAGTTCTCACGGTGAGATTTTTATAGAATTATAGACAAGCAGCTTTTCTCATTAATTTTATTATTATTTATTTATTATTATTATTCATTACAAAAATAGCCCTTCTGTTTTCATTTACTTTGTGTTAAAATTGATGAATCAATAATGACGTTGCTTGTCACTTTGGGGTGAAATCATGATGGAAAGGTAGAAGCTTTGTTATTCGGTTTCGTGAGTTCAGCGATGGTGTAATGGAAGGTAATCAAGGGGGAAATTAAAGCAATTTGTTTGAGATAACAAACCCTGTGTGGTTTTAGTAAAGGGTGAATGTTTATGTAGATAATAATGATTGGTAATGGCCTAATTAGATTATGGTAAATTTTATAAAATTTTTTTGGTTGTGTAGGAGATCCAGATTAAATTCGTTTCAAATAAAATAACATTAGTATTAATATGTTAATAATGCTGTTATTCTATGATGATAGTTGAAAGAATGGAACATTTATTTTTGTAAATAGTATTTGATTATGACCTAGTATGTACTCATTTCGCAATTCTATATTTACGGAATAAAGGCATCATTTCAGCGGAAAGAAGTCCACAAGTGGACATAGGCCTCTCCCAAGAACCACCACTTTGACTGGTTTATTATATTATTTGGGCGGGTTTGCTTTAATCGACACGCTTAGCATGCGGGTTGGTGATCGCAGTAAGGTGATAAAAAATATAAAACGTTGCTGCCCGTTCTGTAGTAAGTCCCTTAGTCGATTTTTACGACACCGACCGGAAGAAATAGGATGGTGCTTCTTTACGTACGTCACCATACGGAAAGATAATATAAATATAGGTAATAATAAGGTAGGCTAAAGTTCTTGTTTTGTCTTTAATAAGAGAGAACTAATGCCTACATTATTATCAAGTTTCAGCAAAATCGAAAACTGCACTAAAAACAGAACAACCCTGTAATTAAGCATTTTTTGTAGTAATGGTATATATCTGTTAAGTGCTCAACCCACATAAAGTGTGGGTTCAAACTAGCTTTTATAGTACTAAAGCACAAAATAATGAACCCTTTCACCAAGAAAAACACAACTCCCTGAAAACCTTTCCTTTCAGAACTTCGAAGCCAAACTAAAGAAGAAGAAAAAAACCGGCCAAGTGCGAGTCGGATTCACGCACCGAGGGTTTCGTACAAACCTGTAGGTATTCATTATTATTATTGATATATATTGATATATATATTTATTATTGATCTCGTTCAAACCAATTTTCGGTGGAAGGTTGCATGGTAATGTACATCATATATTTTTTTTAGTTTTACCATTCTCTTATTTCAGAAGTTACAGGGGGGGGGGACACATTTTACCACTTTGGAAGTGTATGTGTGTGTGTGTGTGTTGTGTAGTGTTTGTGTGTTTAGAAAAAAATGATATTAGAAACCTCAATATCATTTTTAAAGACCTATCCATAAATACCCCACACGTATGGGTTTGATGAAAAAATCGTTTTTGAGTTTCAGTTCTAAGTATGGGGAACCCCAAAATTTATTGTTTTTTTTTTTCTATTTTTGTGTGAAAATCTTAATGCGGTTCACAGAATACATCTACTTACCAAGTTTCAACAGCATAGCTCTTATAGTTTCGAAAAAAAGTGGCTGTGACATACACGGACAGACAGACAGACAGACAAATGACGAATCTATAAGGGTTCCGTTTTTTGCCATTTGGCAACGGAACCCTAAAAAACGATCTTAAATCAGCAAGTCACGCAACGGCTTTTGGATCACGAACGCTTTGTGATCCTAACGTTACTGGGCAAGACAAAAGTGACCCTTTTAGCCTGAAGCCGAAGCCGGGACTTCACTTTATAATAGACTTTCCAATTTGACTTTCAAATGACGGTTTTATTATTGGTCTATGATTTGCTTTTTTGTGAATGGATGGTTATGGGAACTCTTTCGGGAAATGATGCGTGATGTTGAGTGTGTGTAATGATGAAAGTGGAGTTTTTGATATTTTGTGTTGGTATTACTGTGAGAGTTCTATTGCTGTAGTATTTCCCTTAGCTGATCTGCACTCTAAAAGCGTACTACAGTATTAATCATAATCTGTATCATTTTAAGGCATATTGCTAATCCATCGCTTGATAATTCTGAGATTCTCGAGAATTCTGTCTGATCTACGAAGTAAATAACGCAATGAATATTCTTGAACTGTAAAAATGAAAGGCATTCACACTGATAATGTGTAACACAATTAACCCAATGATTTTGTACACGTTGCAGAAAATTAAAAATTGACACACTTTTTACTATGTTTAAATTATTTACTGTTTGTTTTCGAAAATAATCCAATGTTTGGCCGCTAAAGCATACGTACAACCATTTTCTAATAAATATTTTGAAAATAAATAATATCTTTCGTATCGGCATTAAATAATGTTATGCCATGAATGACATTACTCCTTATTAAAAACCTACGAGTAAAAAAACACGAAACATAACAAAGAATATCTAATACCTTCCCATCTCGTTAGCAACAATTTATTTTTTCCAAAATCATCACGAAACAGATAAAACAATTATCGGAAAATTGAGCCCCTTCGGCTGAAACAGGACACACGTGAAATTCGTTTACTAATAACAATAATTTGTCTATAGGTCTGTTTATTTTCTTTGAAAAACGATACCTCTTAGAATAGTCACAGGGTGACTTGTTATTTTCCGTATTGTTTCCATGACGTGATACTGTAACGAATTTGCAACAATTAAGCTCCCCATCAAAGCCATACAAAAAAATTCATGGAATTCGTTTTTTTTTTTTAAGTCAGTGTCAGTTGAGAAAATATGGAATTTAGAGGGGGAATGGGCTGTATGGATCAGATCTTTCTCACTAAGGTGCATAGCCGAAAAACAAAGTCTAATTTGCTTTCGTTGACTTGGAGAAAGGCTATGACAGTGTGTGGAGGGAAGAACTGTGGTCAATACTATCCATGTACGGTGTGGACTGGCGCTTGGTGTGGGCACTGAAATCGTTATACAAGGAGTTATACAAACACGAACTGATTCTGCATCTCTAGAGGTGTTAGACAGAGTTGTGTAGCGTCACCGTGGCTGTTCAATTTGTGTTGTCTGAGAAAAAATAGAACTCGTCACTAAATATCACTTTGTTATAAACTATAAAACTGAATGGCCTTAATTGATTATTCCCTGGGATACCTAATACTTGAAAACTCTCTTCGTTGTAATCAAATTTCAGTTTAAAGTTAAAGTTATGTTTGTATACCATTTTTAAAAGCAGTAAACGTACAAATTACCAAAAATACATATTCGTCTAATCAGCTATCTAACGAAGTACAAATATTAAAAAAAAGTATTCAGAGGTGCTTATGAAGATAACGCTGGCAAAGGTCAAATTAGGAAATTTATGAAATACTAGCTTCTGCCCGCGAATTCGTCTGCGTGTTAATCGAACAATAGAACAAAAAGTTTCCCAGAAAATTCAAACCCCATTTCACCCTCTTAGGGATGGAATTTCAAAAAACCCTTTCTTTGTGGATACCTACTCTTCACATAGAACACACCCTCCAAATTTCATGTCTCTAGGACCAGCGGTTTTGGCTGAGCGTTATATCAGTCAGTCAGTCTGTCAGTCACTCAGGACTTTGAATTTTATACACATATGTAGATAAAACAGTTGCTCGATTTTCCCATAATCCCACTATCTTTTAACAACCCATCAATCCTGCGTGCGTTTGGTTGTCAGGTTGATGCGTTAGGTTGCTCAGTGGCAAGTTGTATTGCTGCTTTTGAGTGGTTTATATACATCACAGAGTGAGTGCCCTTGTGTCTGCGCACACATTTGTGCAATATAATATATCCTGCGACGATGGCTGGTCTTCGTTAAGATTGGCCGCTTTAGCCAAAATACGGTCTGTAGGGCTACGCGCAGTTCACGTGTCTTTAAACGATTGTACACGTACAAACTTTCTTTAACTTTTAACTGTTTGATGTCTTAGGAAATTGGGTTACATGGAAAGGTGTGTTCAACTTTTAGGTATCCAATGGAATAGTAATGAACACCATCTAATTTGGTGAATTGGAGAAGGGGAATAGTGGCGAATCCTGGAATATTATGAAAAATACATGAACATAGGGTTTTCTCGGAATCCGTGCATTTTTGTTTGGGGTGCATAATGAATGAACTATCACGTAGCGGAAGGAATACGTCAAATTACAAGTCAGCCTGTATGTACCTCGTAATTCAGTTACAAGTTTGATACCAATTCTCAGTAAATTAAAATTCCAGTAACGTTGAAAATATTTTAAACTACTAGGTATATACACAACTAGACCTTCGGGCTGATTGCGTCACACTACGATTGCAATGCCTCTCGTTTTGATTATTAAACAACATTTATTGCGTTGTCTATGTTGTAGAACAGACAATTGTTTCAAACATTTGAAGATTAGGAATTTCATCAAAATATATTGAATTGTGACTGATAGAATATAATATAAAACAACTGGGTCACAGTGGTATTCAATGTTTAGCAATAAAGACGTTGAAAATACTTGAAAAGCCCTGAATCACATGTACAAAATTTCTTATACACAAATACACAGTCACGAAACAAAGTACCTGAAGGCGGCATTAAGCCTACAACTTCGCTTCCGTCACTTTAATTAATTTCCATGGAGAATATTGAGCTTTATCCTGGAAAAGTAACTTAACACTTTATTTTTTCATCCAGACTCGATCGATTACACAGCTTGTCAGAAATAACTCCTTATCCCTGTAAAATAAGTAGTTCCACAAGTGCATACATAAAGTTACTTGCATTTACCCCTTCCACACTCTGCGAACGACATGTACGCCTGTACGGTAACTCATTTCCTTGACTTGACTTTTACAGCGCGCCATAATAAATGGTTGACATGTTTTTTTTATTTTAATATCCACTAGGAAATGCTGTTGCCTGGCTTATCAGTATGGTTTATGGAGGTTATAAGAACTATTTGTAGATATTGAAGCCATAGTAAACATAGGTATAAAGAATATTACGATGAAAGCCCAGTTTTTGAGCGTAGGTCCGTACTTACTGTTTGTTGTCAAATCTCGAAGAAACGATAATGCCTGTGAATCTTTGCACGATTTGATCATCGTCATCATCAATATTTCAGTCGTAAGACGTCCACTGTTGGACATAGGCCACCCCCAATTTGGGGGAGTTTGCCATAATCGCCACGCGAGGTGGGTAGGCGGGTTGGTGATCGCAGTATGGTGATAAAACGCATACAGAACGCTGCTGCCCATTCTCTAGTAACTCCCTTCCCGATTTGATGGTAGCAGCAAATTAAATTAAAAACCTAATTACAAACATGATTTCCGGCTGAGAGACATTCTACCAGAGGGTCATGGCCATCCAACTAGTCCGGGGATACCGCACGGTCTCCTGCGAGGCGGCGAGCCTCCTTGTCGATCTGGAAGCAAAGGTCCTCGCGCACATATGGAGTGGCGCGAAGAGGCGAAACGCCGGGGCGAAACTCCGCTGCCGCCACAAATCGTGGCACGGTGGACAGAGCTCCGGTGTGATCTCATGGTGACATGGTGGGTACGATTGTCGCAACCCAGCGCTGGGCACGCTATAATTGCGGCCCCGGGTAAGTACCCTCTTAAGGATTAAATAAAGAGGCGCCCCGGCGTCCTCACCTTCCGCCTGACGCAGGTCCTCACCGAGCATGGGTGCTTTAGTGGGTTCCTGTTCAGGATAAAGCGGGAGGAAACGCTCGCATGTTTCCATTGCGTAGATCGTATGGAGGACACGGAGCATACGGTGGAGGTGTGCCCTGCCTGGGCGGAGCACCGCCGTGTTCTCGTCGAGGCGATCGGCGGCGGCAACCTCTCGCGTCCGGCCCTGGTGCGAGTCATGGTACGGAGCGAGAGGGCTTGGGAAGCCGTCACCTCCTTCTGCGAAGCTGTAATGCTCGCGAAGGAGAAAGCGGGGCGCGTGAGGGAGTGGCAGTCTCTGCGCCCTCACGTCCCTAGCCGCTGCAAGAGGAGATGCCCCGGGCGTCGGGACTCGATCGCGGACTCCCGGCCACCATAGGCGCAGGCTTGTGGGCGGCGAGCAATGGGTAGCTCGCCGCCCGGTAAGGACCAGGCCCGTGTCGACGGCGCGTAGTGTTCCACGCACGCCTCAAAGAGATGTCTGCAGGACCGATGCCTGCCAGGGTCGCGAGATTTGTTCGAAAGAGATACCGAGACCCTGGCACATGGGCAACTGAAGGAAAACGGGTGGGTATTAGTCAGTAAAAGTCTGACACGCCCTTTCACTCCACCCAGAGCGGGAGATGTCATTTGATGATTTCCCACATAAAAAAGAGCCTACAGCGATATTTCGTTTTTGTATTAATTCCCAAGTTGCACTATGGAAATTCTAATTGAAAAACCACAATAACACCTTGCTCGATCCGGCAAGCGAACCCAAGATTTTATGCTCAGGGGTAACGCTTGCAACCACTACACCAATGAAGCAGGAATTTCTCAGTAGCATCCCGGCTCGCTATCACATGGAACTTAAACATAACTGGAGAAATGTGGGTGTATACCCTGCTTTATCCTTCGGGGAGTACAAGCGTGATGCTATGCATTATGCTGTGTTGCATAACAGATTTTACGAGCACAGAATTTCCGAATAGCAAGTAATTATGCAATAAACCATTTATCGTTACTTCTTACTATAATTGGATTATTCCTCCTACATGATTCACTTTCAGTTTTTATAGAACCATAACAATCCGATATTTATCGTCCCTTATTACTTCACATTATTTTATGGCATCCAACAACAAAGCCGCTTATTACGAAAAAATAAGTCCCATTAAAATTCCATACAAAAAAGATACCGTAAAAAGCGAATTGGAGTAACAAAAACGCGGAGGAATAACTCCCGTAGTATCTTTTTGACGCATCAAAAATGTTATATCCTTTTTACGGTATGCAATTTAATTTCCGTTTTAGTGACACTCTGAGGTCCTGCTGTGTATAAATTCGATTTTATAAGCATAAAAGCTGTGCAGTAATCCTTGGGGATGGTATAAAATATCGACGTCCATTTTTGTTGGCAATTGGGAACATGTGTGTTATTGATACCGTCGTTAGGTAACTGAATAACTGGTTCACTAAATAGCTGTACTTTTACGTAAAAATAACAAGGCAGGCAAGGCAACACTGCACACCTTGCCTACCTTGTTATTTTAAAAAGTACTACACACCAAGGTATACAGAAACTTCATATCCACCACAGTTTATCAATTCTAGTATTACAAAACAATGCAATAGATGAAAGATGGCTCACAGCTCTAATCTCTACTTTCTAATTGTAAAACTCTTCACAGAAAAATCCAATTATACTTCGCTCTACGACTTAGGACCGGAATGGTGCTTAACCGGTAACGTCCACAGTACGGAGATAAAAAATGTGTCCTTTAGATAAAACGGTTTTATTGTTCGATATTATGTCAGACTTTGAAACAACCTCGGCAAGGCATAATCGTTACAGTTTTTGGGTTTCAGCCGACACATAATTAGGTTTAAAACCTGTATTTTTAAACTGGTTAGTGGATATTTTATTAGAGTGGGATTTTTGATGGTCATCCTGATCCCGGGCAAAATATGTCTTTTGTTTAATTCTTATTATTTTCATCCCCACCAATTATGAAATTTGGCCATAAAAATATTTGCTCGGTCCGGGAATCCAACACATAACACGCGCATAGAAGCCAGTCGCTCTCCCACTGCATCAACTGTTAGCATAGTAACAATCTGAAGGAAGTCACCGTTATTATTAATCAGGTATATGTAGGTACTAAATAATAATGGTGAATGTTGTGGTGTACTTTGCAAAAGCAATAGTACTTATATTTTCTAGGTACACTTAGTTGATCATAGTTCAGTTCTAGATGTACCTAACTCAAAGTGTACACCATTCTAGACAAATAAATAAAATTGGAATGTCTGTTTGTAATATTAAGATAACCACTTTTTACTACGTGTATATGGATGTATACACGGTACATATACCAAAAAAATATTTTTTACAATTTTTGGTTAATTGTCTGTCTGGTTGTTCCGGCTAATCTCTGAAAAGGCTAGACCGATTTTGACGGGACTTTCACTGGCAGATAGCTGATGTAACAAGGAGTAACTTAAGCTACTTTTGTTTTAGAAAAAAGGATCTCACGAAAAAAATAAAACGAATGAAAAACTTTTTTGTTAAATACCACGCGGACAAAGTCGCGGGTAACAGCTAGTAAATAATAAAATTCAAAATAAAAATATTTTACTACGTTAAATGACTTGGACCATGTATCGCCGCATTAGTGGCGCTTTTAGGTCCCCAGAAATGCAGGTTTATATACACTTTGGACACTCCAACATATTACAAATGATTTGATCAAGAGCACTGTTATTACGCTGGGCGTCGGTTGAGTCAATAATCCCCCATTTCGCAGTAATTCAATTAAAAAGGTTGATAAAAGGAAACATAAAATAAAAATATCGTAACTTGGAAAAACCCGTTCCACAAAACATGTTTGTCCCAATTCGGACCCGCAGAAGGCGGTCATTCCGCTTCTGCCAATTGGGTCATCAAACACTGAATCCGTGTTACAATATGTCACTATAAGTTACGCCAATACGGGATATACTTGCCTCTCCCTCCAGTGGTGTTATAAGGTTATTAGTACGGGGTCTTGAAAAAGTCGATCACGGATTGGATGCCTACTGGGTTTTTAATACACTCACGCCTTCGTCCCATGGGTAGGCAGCAATTATAGAACGCCACCTGCTACGATTCTTACATAGGTAGTCCTACTCGGTTTCTAATTTCAGTGTCAATTAATGTCGAAGTTTCACTTATACAATCGTTTCAATTTACCTTTTTATAATGTCTTTTTACGAGTACGCAGCATGTATACATCTAGCATTATAGTTTTTTGCCTGATATTATAATGAGCGGTTATTGGAACAGTGATTGGATTGCCAGTCTTAGACCTGCAATAGGTAGACCACTTAGATCCGATTTCGGAAATTTAGCGATTATCTACATCATTAATTCTCCAGACCTAATCCCTATTTATTTGAGAAAGGTGCAAGACATCCTTCATAATTCTCCATTAGTCGTCATCTCGGTAGTCATCTTTCACACAATTCTTTTATGTTACTTTGGTTTTCCCCTACTCTTATAGCCATCCACATTCATACTCAAAACTTGCCTCACGAAAAAAACTTAGCATAGGCAGCCTATTATGTTCCCACTGCTGGGGTACAGGCTACCGTACCGGCCCAGTGTGAGTTTGTAAATATCATATGTCTTTGTATTTTTGGTTCTAAGACATGCCGGTTTCCATACGATATTCTCCTTCACCGTTTTGAGAGCAATGGTGATGAAATAATTTACAAAAAGTAAAGCGTCTGCCAGGTTACCTACCTACGACATAAAACTCTTTAGTCGCGGCCAATTCCACTGGACCACCACTGCTTTAATCCCGGCTGACATAAACTTAGCGATTATTATTGATAGGTAAAACGAACACTCACTCGATCATCGTCAATTTGATAACAGAGAAGACTTTTTGAAATACTCGGAGAAATTAACCTGGCAGATGCGAGTATATTCTATTCAAAATTATTCTGTGAATAACACAAACTAAACTTGCAGAAAACGTGCAACTTATTATATTCACGATCTCATTTGTGGCCTAGACCTTTCCAATAAATTTCTAATCTTTCTCCTGACCTTTTCAATAAGCGTACGATCCAACGGAAAATCGGTCAGACGTGAAAATATATTATAAGGCTCTCTACACACAGGTATTGCCTTTGTTTATCGAATATTTCTAGAAAGGCGTCGGAAAATATAATGACCTTCGATATAATTCTAGGATGTACTTATATTGTTATGTGTATATTCAAGGTCTTCACTCAAGATCAACGGTCATCTACTTTTCAGTTTTTACATCTACAGTTGTACAACTAATATAACCGACTATTGCCACTTCAGCTTGCTTATACTATGAGATATTTCGACAACTTTGGTTCTCTGCCGGATCACCTTATTCCGGATTCCTCAGCAATACTCCTAGCAAAGCTCGTTCTATAGCTCGCAGAACGAACTTGAATTTATGAACCAGCCGTACCATGTGTGTCCACGTTGCAGCTCGGTAGGTCATGGCAGACAGGACGCACTGATTAAAGACTTTAGTCTTAAGGCTCTGCGAAATATCCAAAGAGAAGATTCAACTAAACTTCCCAAACGCTGCCCAGTCCACCTGAATCCTTCATTAGCCAGCTTCTCAAAGTTTTTTTCACCATAATGTAGAGATAGTCCGAGGTAACCGTATTCTCGAACAACCTAGAGAACAATACCATTGACAGCAATTGGTCCTGGGGTAACGTGTTCGTGAAACATAACCTGAGTTTTGTCCAAGTTCATCTGGAGACCAATGCGTACAGAAGAATGAACTAGGCCGTCCAACATCTGCTCCAAGTCATGCAGTTATTCAACCTGTATGAGGATGTCATTTGCAATGAGATGTACTAGCCGATGATGTAATTGCAGCGTCCGTTTCAGTTCAGCGTCTTAAACACATCCTCAAATGCGTTAAAGAAATAATATCGGGGTAATTGCTGTAGGCGAATGACGATGAGGGCGGGGAACAGAATACTTTAGTGCTAAAATGTATAGAATATATAATGTATATAAGACAAAAGTGATCCTGTTCTGGTTTTTCCATTCGTTTGGCCTATACCCACCTCAACCTATCCCTGGGCACACATGCCCTTATATTAATCTCAATAAATAATCATTTAGATAAATGTTTATTCACTTTCGCTGGCCAGCTTTACGCTCACTAATGAGTAAAGTAACGATCCACGCCGAGGTTCATTTATATTTTCTCGTTATAACGAGATAATTTCTTATATTTTGCACGTAGGTAGTTACTCTATTTTATGTCTGTGTTCGTATGTCAATGTTGCAGGATCATAGCCCCATGGTCACGAGTTACATACTCAAGTGACATGCGTCTTGCGACAGGGACTGCGGAGAAAATGAAATGAAAGAAGTTCTTGACGTTTGTCGCTCTTCAAGTCACGTCACCTGATTCTGTCGCACAGGTGACGCACGCGCCTGTTACTTGATGCTATCCGCGACACTAAGCCATGAATGGGGCAAGTCGGTACTTAAATATTAAATCTTTAAGCATGTAAGGCAGAGAATTACCTATTTTTAAGCATATCAATTGCAATATTAACACTAATAAGGTATGGCCTAGGGTTGACAGGGAGTGCTCTCATACGTGGTCTGATTGGCCTCGTCTGGTCCAAATCCATCTTAACTCACTCATTCATCACACACTCACACCATACACGTACATAATACACTAAACACGCCTTTTAAAATCATTTTAGTTTAACACTCATTTAACTATGCTAATTTATTGTTTAGGAATATCATTTGGTTATTGTTATCGTTCCAACCAACATTACATATGTGCCTCCCTACTGTGATGTAATAGTGTAAGACGAAAGAGACTGGCCTCCACGACACAGGGAATCCTAGTGTGGAGGCTAGTGTTATTTCAATTTGTACATAGCAGTTCTTGAACAATAAAGTTTTTATTATTATTATTGTATATCGAAGGGGACGCCTTTTTTTGGGTGCGAAATCTTCAAATGACGTCTAGTCGACATCTCCAGCTCTGAGCAGAGCGGGAGGGCGTGTGAGAATTTTGCGGACTAAACCCTACCTGTGTTTCCTCAGTTGCCAAAACCAGGGCCACGGTAACTCTTTTAAACAAATCTGTTACAGGCATCGGTTCTAGCGGACTCCTTTAATTTTTGCTGACATCTCTATGAGGCGCGCGTGGAACACAACGCGCCGTCGACCCGGGCCTGGTCCTTACCGGGGGGCTAGCTACCCATTACTCGCAGTCCGCAAGCCCGCGCCTACGGTGGCCGAGCGTCCGCAGTGGACTCCCGACGCCCGGGGTGTCTCCTGCGGCGGCTGGGGCAAAAGGTCGCAGAGTTTGCCTCTCTGTCACGCGTTCCGCCTCCTTATTCGCGAAGGAGGTCGTTTTTGTTAAGCCCAAAATGCGGCAATGCGATAACCGTTTACCACGAATAACTACCTAACTAGGATCAAATTAAATCGAACCTAAGATCTTATGCTCAGTATGCTTGCGACCACTAGACAAACAAGACAGACCTATACAGATGTATAACGATAAAAAATTTACGGCATAAATGCAACGCCTTTTTTTTTTTTTTTTGGATGGGAAATCATCAAATGACTTCTCCCGCTCTGGGCGGAGCGGGAGGGCGTGTCAGACTTTTACTGACTAAAACCCACCCGTGTTCCTTCTGTTGCCCATGTGCCAGGGTCACGGTATCTCTTTTGAACAATCACGCGACCCCGGCAGGCATCGGTCCTAGCAGACCCCTTCAGTGTGGCTGACATGCGTTGGTATTGAGTTCCAGTTCGTCGCCTTTATCAATTTATTATTAAGTTGCCATCTCAAATAACAAGTTATCCTCTAAGTTTATCTTTCATCAAACGTAACATGATTTCTTCACTCAAACTTTCTTTGCAAGCAAACAAACCTAACAAATAAAACGAACAAAGTATGAGTACATAGCTCGGCGCATCTAATGCACACTGCAATGGTGCCAAGACGGTTTGCTCAAGAAATTCTCCGAGTAAATCGACGGTAGGGTTACCATTACAAAATTGGAAAAGTCTCGGCAAAAAGCCGAAGATTGAAAAAAAACCGGCCATGTACGTGTCGAATCACGCACAATATTAAGGGTTCTGTAGTTAATAATTATGAATTTATCTCAAAAACATATTCTCGCGATTCGCCATGTTATTGTAAGACCATTTATTTTTTAGAGTTTTTCTGTAATCTAACAGTGAACTATATTAAAAGAGTACTATTTTCTGTGGTTATTTGAAAATGTAAGGCTCATTTTCAGAGATTATGGCCCATTTTTATTTATTTTCTCAAATATATTTGAGGCCAACTGTTGGTCTTTTCATTTGATATCTCACACGGTACAGTTTACAAAACCATTTTTAATGGCCTTGTTAGCCTCCCAAAATTAACGATGTTCAATAATCATTATCTGGGCGGTACACGTTCATGTTTTGGTCAAAGAATATGTACTAAATTTCAATTTAATGAATCCATTCGAAACGAAACAAATTGGCTAAAACAGATGGACTGGCCTTTTTTCATTCTGACGAACGGAACCCAAATAAGGGTTCCGTTTTTTGCCATTTGGCAACGGAACCCTAAAAAGAGACATAAAATTTTTAATCTCCATTTTTCAACATTCATTTAAATATTTATCGAAAAACATACCCTATGTTGTAAATTCGAGACAAATGACAAGGCCAGATAAGACCTAACCCGGTTTCAGAAAGCCGGGCAAATCCGGACGGATGGTGACTCTAGTCCCGGGTTAGTTTACAGCACTTATTTGCTCTGTTTTAAAGTGGAACGAGTATGTTTCTCCGGGACATATTTTGAAACTTGACATTTTGAATGGAAACGGTCTGATAGTTACGAAGTTACAAATGGATGCTATGATGCTGGCCAAGTCTTTTATCCAAAATCCTAAATGTTTGCAGTGCTCTTATGTTAAATTGAGTAGCTCGTTGTTAAGTCTTTGGATAGACAAAAGACTAGTAATAGTTGTGAGTACACAGACTTGCCCACTTGAAATAGTAAAAAAAGTAAAAACTGAATGCTTTGCAGTTTGAAATTGCTACTGGTCCAAAAAACTTCTAGGACCAGCGGTGGCATAGTGGTAATATCCCCCGCTTACGTGTCGAACTTAAGCAGGCACATTACTTTGTGTAAAATATTTCACCACCACTGCTCTCTAAACGGTGATGGAAAACATCATGAGTAAACCGGCGTTTAAAAATCGAAAACATGTGACAGCTACCAACCCGCACTGGGCGTGTGTCGTCGATTATGAATCAAATGATTTCACAGACAGGAGGCCTGCGTCTCAGTTACGACACACGGGCACATTTAGGAAAGAAAGAAAAAATGTTTATTCTGCGCAAACAAATCGCACATTACAAGAAAAAAAAAATAAACAAAAAATCCACGTATACAACGTAGCCAAATGCCGCGTATTTTTTTATTTTTTTTCGTGGCTTGTTGATGTCAGGGCTAATTGTCAAAGACAATACAAATAGATGTTATGACACTAGCAATTATATAATAACAATCAAAACAAAACACTGATTGTAGAGTGCATTAATTACTACTTTTACCAAACCACAATAAAAATAACAAATAAGCTGTGCGTCGCATTTTTGTAAGAACAGGTCGTGCTTTTGATTCAGCATTTTCTATTGAACAAGAAAGCCCTGCTCTTCGTCAGTTCGCTTTCAACGCTCTGTTGAGCGAACTGAAGAAGAGAAGGGCTCGAGGGGGTCGTGGTTACGATGAATTGTATATAATCGCAGCTGTAGATATTGCTCACCTCACGATCACTCTCTATCTGGTTCTGTTAGATGTCAACAAAACCCACCCGAAACAATTACTACACATATTCGGCTTTCATACGGCTCCTGCCTATCATAGCTTCGTTCGGAAACTACCCTAGTTTAACCATGTTCAGGTCAGCTCGGCATAGTTAAAATAATTTTAATTTTAAGTTTCAATGGAAGCGTGTTTTTTTAGTTTTTTTTTAAACTATTATTTATTTTCTATTTTTTAGGGTGTTTCGAATTTAAGACTTATGTCAACGTAGTTTGTGACGTATGTCAGCGTAGTTTGTGACGTATATCAGCGTAGTTTGTGACAGTTTTTTTGCTGTCCTGGTAACCCTGGCAAGGATAATGGCACAAATTTATGAAATTATTGCATTGTCATCGGTCCTCGACAGGTGTGCAAAGTTTGAATGAAATCTGGTCGTTTAAAGTAGGTCAAAATCGCGCTATAAGGAGTCGGTTACAAACAAACAACAAATATACAAACAAACATACAAACATACAAGTGAAGCTAATATAAAGCGTGTAAAAATAGCCGAATTGCTTTTTCCCAAACGTACACATATTCGATTTTTTCGCCCGGCTGTGCCGAATAATGCGTGCAAACAAACGGCTGAAATGGAGAGGGTTTTTTTTTTGTAAATTCAAAACAAAACACTTCTTTTACCATACCGGGTATTGTTTAGTGGCTGTAGAAATTCCACCACGCTTAAAGATCCTCGCCTCTAGAAAATAAATGATTATTTCGTTGCAATTGCAGGACATTTTTTTTTTTCTAAACAAAAACGAGCTTAATTGTTTGAATAAATCAAATGGAGGTTGAAGTGATTTAAAAAAAATAAACGAATCTGTTGGTTTTATGTTCAAAGTACATGTGCGAGTCTCTTTATCAAGTATAGGCTCAGTCTGGATGTACATATATTTTATGTAAGTAGAAAATGTTTTAAAAACTTCAACAAAAGCCTCCAAGCCCTTGTTATTTGTTATGAGAGCGTCTCCACTTGTAGAAACCACTCGCGACTGAGGTCTGCTTGTTAACTTCATAAGTATCATAACAAGTAGAAGTTCTCTCCAAAAACATTTTTTTATCCTCTTATGGTTTGTTCAAAGGCATAAATCTGCAAAATTGTGTTGGTTTCTTTAGTAATAATAAGATTTAAAAGACAGCCGAGATCACAAAATCACTTTGTGAACAACAGAGCGTTGTATTTTAATTTATGGTGAAATATTATTTCTCAGAATCCAAACATTTATGGTACAATAGTGTAATAAGACTTAAATTTTAGAATTACAAGTAAAAAACCATTGCTACGCCGTAGCTGCTACGGCGTAGCAATATAGTTTTAATTTGAAAACATATTTTATTCCTATTAGAGGGGCTACGAGCCCTTCTAGTAGGAATAAAATACGTCACGCTTATTGATAATAGCTACGCGCGTCGATTCATCAGGTTTAGCTACGCTCACCGCGGTTACTGCAGTGATGGATGACCATCTTAACATATCAAAACACCAACGTGCTTGAGAAAGCACTTTTTTGCTGTTGGTCGCGGCTGTCATTTATAGATATTTGATAGTCATTACGGATCATCACTAGCAACAGGCAAATAAGTTGTGGAGGTCAGAAGGCAGTCGCTCTATGTGAAAGACTGCTATTCAGTTTCATTCGATTAGACTGGAAGCCGACTCCATCATAGTTGAGAAATGTCTAAGCAGATGATAATGATTTTACTTCTACTAATTCAAGATGCAATAAAATTACTATAAAAATAAATCTTTCTAAGACATACATTGACAGGGTATCCTATTAAAAAATGTACTTATTTAACTCTTACCCAAACTTATTAATATGTAACTTATATTACAAACAATGCATTCTTTGTGAATTCACTCGGAGAGCAACAGAATAAGTCCGTGCCACTATTTATGATATCAGCTATCTAGATATGTAATCCACGTGCCTTTAAACTATACACTACCTACCAGTGCATCCCTGCACTTACCCCATATTATCCATTCTAAGCGCCACACTGCCTCATCGATTGCTTCATAGCTCGCTGCATCCACTTTGACTTTGTGATTAGCAACGCAAAGGCGCGGCCAGGTATTATCACTGTCCAATAGTTTTGCACACACGTAGTAGTTGGAGGCTGAAGCGTATTATGCATGATAAAAGATTTTGTTTCTGTTACTAGGTTTGTACAAACATTTTTCCATGTCAGTCAAATTAAAAACTCCGTTCAGACATAATCTTGGCCAGATCATGTGAAGATCATGTAGATTGGTGCCTAAAATGGCCTACTGAAGAAAGAACCACATAGGTTGAGTGGCCCCGTCCATTTAGTGCACGCATTTGTTAGTAATCGTCCAGCTCAACTCAGAACTTAAAAAGCTCAAAGATATACACGATATGGTATAAGAATCATCATAATAAGTACGCTGCATTGGCATTGTGGCGTTCAGTAAAGATAATGTTGGGTTAATGCGGAGACGCACTGTACTTACAGTGCGTTACCATACTTATGGTGTATGGATTAAAGGCATGTGGAATACGTAATTAAAAGTAGGTACAAACGTAAAATACGTTTTGTTACGTATGTATAAACGTAAGTTTTGAATGGGATTTCCAACCTTTACTTTGTCTAGTTTACGGTCTAGTATCCGCCATCGCATCTTTGAAATCTAACACATTGATTTTCTTTTTCAAATCAAACATACTTAATTTAGAATGTGACGTAGAAATGCAGCTTCAAGAGATTTAAACGGAAACTAGGTATAGAATACTAAAATGAACAGTACGTAAATTCATGTCACGTTTTTAATTTCACCTGAATCGCGCCATGTAATTTGTCATAGAAGGATCTGAAACAATATATTATATTTGTCTAAGTTTTCAGGCGCTCAAATATGACGAGGATCAAGCACCTTCGTCAATCATTTTACTCCAACAAGTATATTTATTTTTAGGAGCAGGACCAAATTATTAAGTGTTAGTCATTTATTGTCTGTGGCAGGTCCTTTTATAAATTGGATTTTGGTATAGACTTCGAAATCCATAAATGTCTATTGTTATTTATAAGTCTGTCAGAATATTATTTGAAACACAATTTGTTAGCCCTCGGCAAAGTAGTGTTTTTCAATAACATGATGTAAAATATGGTTTTTTCGTGTAAAATAAGTATTTGTATTCAGTGAAATTTGGAAGCTAAGTAGTCGTATAAAAAATTATGTAGTTTTTTTTAAATCTAGGGTTCAAAGCAGTGACTGCTATTTAGGATAACCACAATGAGGGTTTCCATTTGAAGAAAGGATTTAAAAACTTACATGACGTCCTAATATTAAACCAGTTTTCATATATGAAAAAATCTACTAGCTTAATACTTATCGTGGTATATTTGAAAAAAAAAATTACAAATATTTTATAACGCTAAGAGCTAAAAGTTGGCCTAGCAACGCCTTGCGTTGGTATTGAGTTCCAGTTCGTCGCCTTTATCAATTTATTATTAAGTTGCCATCTCAAATAACAAGTTATCTTCTAAGTTTATCTTTCATCAAACGTAACATGATTTCTTCACTCAATCTCTCTTTGCAAGCAAACAAACCTAACAAATAAAACGAACAAAGTATGAGTACATAGCTCGGCGCATCTAATGCACACTGCAATGGTGCCAAGACGGTTTGCTCAAGAAATTCTCCGAGTAAATCGACGGTAGGGTTACCATTACAAAATTGGAAAAGTCTCGGCAAAAGGCCGAAGATTGAAAAAAAAACCGGCGTGTCGAATCACGCACAATATTAAGGGTTCTGTAGTTAATAATTATGAATTTATCTCAAGAACAAACTTAACATTATTGATGAAAAACATATTCTCGAGATTCGCCATGTTACTGTAAGACCATTTATTTTTTAGAGTTTTTCTGTAATCTAACAGTGAACTATATTAAAAGAGTACGATTTTCTCTGGTTATTTAAAAATGTAAGGCTCATAAATTTCAGAGATTATGGCCCATTTTTATTTATTTTCTCAAATATATTTAAGGCCCACAGTTGGTCCTTTCATTTGATATCTCACACGGTACAGTTTACAAAACTATTTTTAATGGCCTTGTTAGCCTCCCAAAATTAACGATGTTCAATAATCATTATCTGGGCGGTACACGTTCATGTTTTGGTCAAAGAATATGTACTAAATTTCAATTTAATGAATCCATTCGATTCGAAACAAATTGGCTAAAACAGATGGACTGGCCTTTTTTCATTCTGACGAACGGAACCCAAAAAAAACTTTTTTACAAAAAAAAAAACAACCGACTTCTTTAAAAACACTACAAAGTGAAAAATAACTTTAATTTCGGAAGTCGGTGTCTTAGGATTGTATTGTATTTATGGTTTTTTTGCCACCGACTTCCGAAATTAAAGTTATTTTTCACTTTGTAGTGTTTTTAAAGAAGTCGGTTGTTTTTTTTTTTGTAAAAAAGTTTTTATTTTTAAATTTTTAGTTGTGGTATCCACCCCGCACTAATTCCAAACAAACAATGCATATTTATGCGATAGCAGAAATCGCGGTTGATTTGCTGTCATTTTTTAAAGAGTTCCGGTGTCTATCTCTGGAAATCATCATCAGATCTATATGAAATTTATATGGGACCATTTCGGAATAAACACCTTTCAAACAAAAAAAGAATTTTGTAAATCTGTCTATATATGACGGAGTTATGGCCGAACATACATAAAAAAAAAAAAAAAAAAAAATATAAACATCCGAATTGAAAACCTCCTCCTTTTTGAAGTCGGTTAAAAAAGAGACATAAAATTTTTAATCTCCATTTTTCAACATTCATTTAAATATTTATCGAAAAACATACCTTATGTTGTAAATTCCAGACAAATGACAAGGCCAGATAAGACCTAACCCGGTTTCAGAAAGCCGGGCAAATCTGGACGGATGGTGACTCTAGTCCCGGGTTAGTTTACAGCACTTATTTGCTCTGTTTTAAAGTGGAACGAGTATGTTTCTCCGGGACATATTTTGAAACTTGACATTTTGAATGGAAACGGTCTGATAGTTACGAAGTTACAAATGGATGCTATGATGCTGGCCAAGTCTTTTATCCAAAATCCTAAATGTTTGCAGTGCTCTTATGTTAAATTGAGTAGCTCGTTGTGTCTTTGGATAGACAAAAGACTAGTAATAGTTGTGAGTACACAGACTTGCCCACTTGAAATAGTAAAAAAAGTAAAAACTGAATGCTTTGCAGTTTGAAATTGCTACTGGTCCAAAAAACTTCTAGGACCAGCGGTGGCATAGTGGTAATATCCCCCGCTTACGTGTCGAACTTAAGCAGGCACATTACTTTGTGTAAAATATTTCACCACCACTGCTCTCTAAACGGTGATGGAAAACATCATGAGTAAACCGGCGTTTAAAAATCGAAAACATGTGACAGCTACCAACCCGCACTGGGCGTGTGTCGTCGATTATGAATCAAATGATTTCACAGACAGGAGGCCTGCGTCTCAGTTACGACACACGGGCACATTTAGGAAAGAAAGAAAAAAATGTTTATTCTGCGCAAACAAATCGCACATTACAAGAAAAAAAAAATAAACAAAAAATCCACGTATACAACGTAGCCAAATGCCGCGTATTTTTTTTTTTTTTTTCGTGGCTTGTTGATGTCAGGGCTAATTGTCAAAGACAATACAAATAGATGTTATGACACTAGCAATTATATAATAACAATCAAAACAAAACACTGATTGTAGAGTGCATTAATTACTACTTTTACCAAACCACAATAAAAATAACAAATAAGCTGTGCGTCGCATTTTTGTAAGAACAGGTCGTGCTTTTGATTCGGCATTTTCTATTGAACAAAAAAGCCCTTCTCTTCTTCAGTTCGCTCTCAACGCTCTGTTGAGCGAACTGAAGAAGAGAAGGGCTCGAGGGGGTCGTGGTTACGATGAATTGTATATAATCGCAGCTATAGATATTGCTCACCTCACGATCACTCTCTATCTGGTTCTGTTAGATGTCAACAAAACCCACCCGAAACAATTACTACACACATTCGGCTTTCATACGGCTCCTGCCTATCATAGCTTCGTTCGGAAACTACCCTAGTTTAACCATGTTCAGGTCAGCTCGGCATAGTTAAAATAATTTTAATTTTAAGTTTCAATGGAAGCGTGTTTTTTAGTTTTTTTTAAAACTATTATTTATTTTCTATTTTTTAGGGTGTTTCGAATTTTAGACTTATGTCAACGTAGTTTGTGACGTATGTCAGCGTAGTTTGTGACGTATATCAGCGTAGTTTGTGTCGTAAGTCAGCGTAGTTTGTGACAGTTTTTTTGCTGTCCTGGTAACCCTGGCAAGGATAATGGCACAAATTTATGAAATTATTGCATTGTCATCGGTCCTCGACAGGTGTGCAAAGTTTGAATGCAATCTGGTCGTTTAAAGTGGGTCAAAATCGCGCTATAAGGAGTCGGTTACAAACAAACATACAAATATACAAACAAACATACAAACATACAAGTGAAGCTAATATAAAGCGTGTAAAAATAGCCGAATTGCTTTTTCCCAAACGTACACATATTCGATTTTTTCGCCCGGCTGTGCCGAATAATGCGTGCAAACAAACGGCTGAAATGGAGAGGGTTTTTTTTTGTAAATTCAAAACAAAACACTTCTTTTAGCATAGCGGGTATTGTTTAGTGCCTGTAGAAATTCCACCACGCTTAAAGATCCTCGCCTCTAGAAAATAAATGATTATTTCGTTGCAATTGCAGGACATTTTTTTATCTAAACAAAAACGAGCTTAATTGTTTGAATAACGCAAATGGAGGTTGAAGTGATTTAAAAAAAATAAACGAATCTGTTGGTTTTATGTTCAAAGTACATGTGCGAGTCTCTTTATCAAGTATAGGCTCAGTCTGGATGTACATATATTTTGTGTAAGTAGAAAATGTTTTAAAAACTTCAACAAACGCCTCCAAGCCCTTGTTATTTGTTATGAGAGCGTCGCCACTTGTAGAAACCACTCGCGACTGAGGTCTGCTTGTTAACTTCATAAGTATCATAACAAGTAGAAGTTCTCTCCAAAAACATTTTTTAATCCTCTTATGGTTTGTTCAAAGGCATAAATCTGCAAAATTGTGTTGGTTTCTTTAGTAATAATAAGATTTAAAAGACAGCCGAGATCACAAAATCACTTTGTGGACAACAGAGCGTTGTAATTTAATTTATGGTGAAATATTATTTCTCAGTATCCAAACATTTATGGTACAATAGTGTAAATAAGACTTAAATTTTAGAATTACAAGTAAAAAACCATTGCTACGCCGTAGCTGCTACGGCGTAGCAATATATTTTTAATTTGAAAATGTTTTTACTCCTATTGGGGCTACGAGTCATTCCAGTAGGAGTAAAATACGTTACGCTAATTGATAATAGCCGCGCGTGATAGATTAAGTAGTATATAACTATAAGCATTATATTAGGTTGGGGAAAAAGTCTTTTCGCATTATAGTATGTATGAACTTGTAATAAAATCTCTTTGGCTATTTGTATCTGGCTGGTTTTGGTATCATTGAAAGTTTAAATTTTAAAGAACATAATTCCAAATTCAAATTAGGAAAATGTGTGATTTTCAGTTGTTTTTCGTACCGTTAAGATGAGTGAATCTAATAAAGAAATTCGATAAATTTTAAAATTTTACTACAAAAAAGGTAAAAATGCAACGCAAGCCGCGAAAAAAATTTGCGATGTTTATGAACCTAGTGTAGTGTCTGTGAGAGTAGCACAAATTTGGTTTAAGCGTTTTCAATACGGAAATTTTGATGTCAAAGATGCACGTCGCTCTGGTCGCCCTATTACGGATAAAATGGATGCCATTTTTGAAAAAGTGGAGCAAGTACGGTATACCAGTAGTTACGACGTAGCTGAAGAACTGGAAATTGACCACAAAACAGTTTTGGCGGATTTGAAAAAAACTGGGTACACAAAAAAGCTCGACATTTGGGTACCTCACGAGCTCACTGAAAGAAACCTAATGAACCGTGTACTCATTTGTGATTCTTTATTACGACGTAATGAAACCGAACCATTTTTGAAGAAGCTGATAACTGGTGATGAAAAGTGGATCACGTATGACAAGAACGTGCGAAAAAGGTCGTGGTCAAAGGCCGGTCAGGCTTCACAGACTGTGGCGAAACCCGGGTTAACTCGCAACAAGGTGATGCTGTGTGTGTGGTGGGATTGGAAGGGCATTATTCATTATGAGCTGTTACCACCATCTATGGCAGGACCATCGATTTTGAACTCTACTGCGAACAACTGATGAGATTAAAGCAAGAAGTTCAGAGAAAGCGCCGGAATTAATCAACAGAAGGGGTGTGGTTTTTCATCATGATAACGCTAGACCTCACACATCTTTAGCCACCCAACAAAAATTAAGAGAGTTTGGCTGGGAGGTGTTACTGCATCCGCCGTATAGTCCTGACCTTGCACCTTCAGATTTCCACCTGTTTCGGTCTCTTCAGAATTCTTTAGGCAGTGTCAGCTTAACATCACGAGAGGACTGCCAAAACCACTTGTCGCGGTATTTTGACCAGAAGTCCCAAAATTTCTATAGCAATGGGATCATGTCTCTACCTACAAGATGGCAAAAAGTTATCGAACAAAATGGTACCTACATACTTTAGTTAAATGTAAATAAACTTTACTAAAAAATGTTTTGAATTTTCTTAAAAAATGCGAAGAAACTTTTTCCCCAACCTATTATATATGTATATATTATGTATATACATAATACCAAATATCTAGCTTTAAATGTCAGAATGGTTACGGCTTATTTACTGTGTATGAAGGTTCTTATTAATATGGTTTCTAGGGAAAGAGTTTCATTAAGTAAAGTACAGAAAGACAAGACTAGACATGTATTTCAATTAGGCTTGTCAGCAATTAATCAGAAAGCTAGTCGTCCGTCCCAAAACTAGGTCTTCATGGAGAAGAAGGACAAGAAACTCCATGGAAGCAGTATTGAAGTATTATATCAATATATTTCTTACATTGCCATAAATTATCATTATCTTAAATTCATTAATTCTATCTCTTGGACCATTGTCCAAGAGAACTCAGAATAATATCAACATTTTCTCAATAATAACAATATCTGGGAAAAGAATATGAATATTCCATTTATATGATTTAAAAATATTAGTGATATTGGCAACAATATAAACGGTACAACAACACTGTCAGAATAAGCAATAATAGGGATATAATATCAAATTACTTAACTTACGTGACCTCTGGTCGATCTTTTCTACATAACAACAGCACTACAACTAACTGGACATCTACTGAGCAACTTCTCGCTATAACGGTCGGACACAGAATGATCCACACCGTTTTTTTTTTTTTTTTTGTGCTACATCTCGTTGTTAATCCTGAAAAGATTCTTACAACTTAAACGGATTTTTGCCCGGCGATTTCTAAAAAGTTAAACTTTTTAGACCTCCAGCCGGGCCATAGGTAAAATTAAAACTAAAGCGAAAGTCCTAAGGGTAACCCCGAGGGGGGTTCGCACCTCGGCTTAGGCAATCACTGGGGGAGGGCAGCAAGGGACATGCTGGATCTGGGTTAAATTATTTAGGGGGATCGACACCGTCCGAATACCTCCTCTTTTATACTTTGTAACAAACAACTCTAAAAGAACACGTGTTTATAATCTAACTAGCTTCTGCCCGCGACTTCGTCCGCGTCAAATTTTCGCTCCCCTTCCCGTCGCATCGAATGGCCTGCCAGTTTTCGTCCATTTTTCATCTGCTGCTCCGCTCCTTTTGACCGTACCGTGATGTTACATAGCGTTCCTCAATAAATGGGCTACCCAACACAAAAAGAATTTTTCAATTCCGACCAGATATTCCGCCGATTCTTGTCATTTCCCTTTTCGTACAAACTTTCATCCTCTATTTCCTATTGTTACTTTACCCCCTGGTAGTTTTAGCAGGAAAGCGACACAGACAGACAGACAGACCGACAGACAGAGTTACTTTTGCATTTATAATATTAGTGTGGATGGTTTTATGGTGTAGGATTCATTACCAAGGTTATCAAAAATTCTAGAAAGATTTATTTACTACATAGCTATATGATTCTTGCTATTAAAAGAACACGTGGTTCCTTTACAAATTATAACAAACATAACTTGACGTAAACAACAAATGATCTTTATAACCTATTTATCTTTATTGAATTATTTGTATTAATTCAATAAATCATCTAATTATTTACTACATTAATTGCATAGAACATCGTAATCAAATTATTACTATTTTATAACACGCACATCGATTCATCAGGTTTAGCTTCGTTCACCGCGGTTGCTCCAGTGATGGATGACCATTTTAACATATCAAAACACCTACGTGCCTCAGAAAGCACTTTAAGCTGTTGGCCGCGGCTATCATTTGTAGATCTTTGACATTCGTTACAGGTCATCAGCAGCACCCAGGAAGTAGGTTGTGGAGGTCAGATAGGCAGTCGCTCCATGAGAAAGACTGCTGTTCAGTTCTGGTCGGCTTCCAGTCTAACCGAATGGTTACCAGCGTTGAGAATAGACTAGGCAGACGATGATGATTTTATTCCTCCTAAATCAAGGTGCATACAAAAAGTCCTTCCTAGACCTATATTTACAGGGGACCCGATTGAGAAAGTGTCTTTTTACTAACTTATTAATACCGGGTGACATTTTTTAACGTCTTGAAAAAAAATGGGGGTAATAGGTGAACGGAGTCTTTGGCATAGAAATTTTTATTATTTTTATTTTTGAATAACATGTAATGAAATTGATCTAACAATAAATACTACACATTTAAAGTAACATTTTCATAAAAGACCAACAAAAACAGAAATTTGGAAAAAAATAACAATTAAAATCTATCGAAACTCAAATCATACGCACCCTACTCAATGCGCGGCATGTATCAATGATTTCGTAGCGCGGCCCTACCCTTTGAAGCCGGCCGATAGGCGGCCTCATTGATCTATCGCAGGCGCACGAGCCGCACACGCATCCCCGTCCGCCCGCGTCCCGCGCTCTTTGAGTCACCTGCGATGAATCTGAAGGCCTTCCTGCCTTCTATTCTAGTTACACAACACACCCTATGAAGGTCGAGACCGTAAAAAATGCCATCCGGTATATTACTTGTATTTTTTTTTGGACAACCAACACACCGTTATCTGATCCCAAACTAGGCAGAGCCTGTACTATGGCAACGAGACAACTGATAAACATACTTTTATATTTCTAAATACATACATATCACTACATAGTATGAAACAAAGTCGCTTTCCTCTGTCTGTCCATATGTATGCTTAGATCTTTAACCTACGCAACGGATTTTGATGTGGTTTGTTTTTAATAGATAAAGTGATTCAACAGGAAGGTTTATACATATAATACGCGGGCAAAGCCGCTGGCAAAAGCTAGTTATAGATAAATTACACCCAGACACAGAACAAATGATTATGCTCATCACAGAAAAAATTGTCCTGGGTGAGAATCGATCTCACACCCTCTCAGTCTTAGCAGTCAGGGTCACTAACCACTAGACTAACGGGTCAGTCAAATAATGCATTGTATTTGGATTTGTAAAGCAACAGTATTGATCCGTGTCACTAGCAGCACAGTTATATAGCTACGTAATCCACATGTTTTAAACCATACACTACCTACCAGTGCATCCCTGCACTTACCCCATATTATCCATTATAAGCGCCACACTGCCTCATCGATTGCTTCATAGCTCGCTGCATCCACTTTGACTTTGTGATTAGCAACACAAAGGCGCGGCCAGGTATTATCACTGTCCAATAGTTTCGCACACATGTAGTTGTTGGAGGCTGGAGCGTATTATGGATGATAAAAAATTAATTTCTGTTACTAGGTTTGTACAAACATTTTTCCATGTCAGTCAAATTAAAAACTCCGTTCAGACATAATCTTGGCCAGATCATGCGAAGATCATGTAGATTGGTGCCTAAAATGGCCTACTAAAGAAAGAACCACACAGGTTGAGTGGCCCCGTCCATTTAGTGCAGGCATTTGTTAGTAATCGTGCAGCTCAACTTAGAACTTAAAGAGCTCAAAGATATACACGATATGGTATAAGAATCATCATAATAAGTACGCTGCATTGGCATTGTGGCGTTCAGTAAAGATAATGTTGGGTTAATGCGGAGACGCACTGTAAGTATGGTGTATGGATTAAAGGCTTGTGGAATACGTAATTAAAAGCAGGTACAAATGTAAAATACGTTTTCTTACGTATGTATAAACGTAAGTAAGAATAATATATATTTTTTTATTTTATTTTGAATGTGATTTCCAACCTTTACTTTGTCTAGTTTACGGTCTAGTATCCGCCATCGCATCTTTGAAATCTAACACATTGATTTTCTTTTTCAAATCAAACATACTTAATTTAGAATGTGACGTAGAAATGCAGCTTCAAGAGATTTAAACGGAAACTAGGTATAGAATACTAAAATGAACAGTACGTAAATTCATGTCACGTTTTTAATTTCACCTGAATCGCGCCCTGTAATTTGTCATAGAAGGATCTGAAACAATATATTATATTTGTCTAAGTTTTCAGGCGCTCAAATATGACGAGGATCAAGCACCTTCGTCAATCATTTTACTCCAACAAGTATATTTATTTTTAGGAGCAGGACCAAATTATTAAGTGCTAGTCATTTATTGTCTGTGGCAGGTCCTTTTTACACGCTTTATATTAGCTTCACTTGTATGTTTGTATGTTTGTATATTTGTATGTTTGTATGTTTGTTTGTAACCGACTCCTTATAGCGCGATTTTGACCCACTTTAAACGACCAGATTTTATTCAAACTTTGCACACCTGTCAAGGACCGATGACAATGCAATAATTTCATAAATTTGTGCCATTATCCTTGCCAGGATAACCAGGAAAACAAAAAAACTGTCACAAACTACGCTGACATACGTCTCAAAATTCGAAATACCCTAAAAAATAGAAAATAAATAATAGTTTAAAAGAACTAAAAAACACGCTTCCATTGAAAACCAAACTAAAAAGTACAAAATAATGGAAAAAAAGCGTGGGGTGCCTGATATCAATAAAAAAATACCTTAAAAAGCACCCCACGCTTTTTTTCCATTATTTTGTACTTTTTAGTTTGGTTTTCAATGGAAGCGTGTTTTTTAGTTCTTTTAAACTATTATTTAAATTGGATTTTGGTATAGACTTCGAAATCCATAAATGTCTATTGTTATTTATAAGTCTGTCAGAATATTATTTGAAACACAATTTGTTAGCCCCCGGCAAAGTAGTGTTTTTCAATAACATGATGTAAAATATGGTTTTTTCGTGTAAAATAAGTATTTGTATTCAGTGAAATTTTGAAAGCTAAGTAGTCGTATAAAAAAATTATGTAGTTTTTTTTTTAAATCTAGGGTTCAAAGCAGTGACTGCTATTTAGGATAACCACAATGAGGGTTTCCATTTGAAGAAAGGATTTAAAAACTTACATGACGTCCTAATATTAAACCAGTTTTCATATATGAAAAAATCAACTAGCTTAATACTTATCGTGGTATATTTGAAAAAAAAAATTACAAATATTTTATAACGCTCCCCCTAAGAGCCAAAAGTTGGCCTAGCAATTTTCATTTCTACTAAACAAACTCTATTTGCATGTAAGCTTTTTATTTTTGATGCAAAGAAGAGCAAGGATTCAAGGTAATTATTATATAAAGAACGAAAGGCAAGAAGTAACACGGGCACATCAAATAAAAAAAAAATCTATCCTTCATTAAAATGTTACCTACCTATTACAAAAACATCGCAACAATAATGCGAAGACAATGGCATAAAAAAATAACTCTTAGCCGTAAACTTTATGTTTACGAAACTTTTCTATTACGACTTCGAATAGATCTTCCTGCATGGCAACATGCCAAGAAATGAATGCCTCTTCTGGTGAAATATATTATTATGTATACGCCTGTGTATGTATTTGGCATTATCATAAAAATATTATATATCCTTTGGATATTCTCTTACTTGACGCGAGATTCGAAATTATGTATATTGTGCCACATAAAAACCACGTTTCTTATAAAAGCAGTAAAACAATGTATTATCTACATCGATAAACACTATTATAGAGAGGTAAAGTGTGTATGTGTGTGAGTCTGTTTATAAGAAGTAATCTCTGGAATTCCCAATCGGATTTGAAAAAAATAGTTTTCATTTGATGGCTATAATTTTGAGGAAAGGACTAAAGAAAGACAGAAGGAACGCTTAGAGCAATTGAAGTAATAGCGCGGGCGGGCAATGAGATACGACGCAACACGATGCGACGGGTTAGGAGCCAAAATTTCACGCGAACGAAGTCGCAGGCAAAAGCTAGTTTAATAATTATACAGCTGAATTAACCTAAAAATTATGATAACAATACGACGATTCTCTTGTGTTCAGCACTAGCCTATGCCTCTAAAAAGAATGTTATAAATAGGTTGGATGCGAGAAGCACAGAAAAGGTCGAAGTGGTGGTGCTTGGGGGAGGCCTATGTCTAGCAGTGGACATCTTTCGGCTGAAATGATGATGATGAAATAGTTTTTAAATACATTTAACAAGCACACTGCACCTAAATCCCAATTTATTTTTTATTTTTAAGCCACAATGTCGCCTGAAAGAAATCTAATATTACGCCTCAGGCGTTGAGTTTCTTTAAAAGCGTTCTTAAGGCCCTCTTGTAGTTGAAGACGTTTCGGCGAACACTGGCCGGTCGTTGCGAGCGCTTGAGCTGCTAGGTTTTGTGTATAATTGTTTCGTGGAGACAAAATGATAAGGAAATTATAAAATATTTTCTCAGCATGCCCTAAAAAACAATAAAACCTATCTTTTGGTATAAGTTTTACATGGTTTAATGATGGAATCTCTTCAAGGTACACGTTTTAAATGGCGATTTAATGTCATCTTTATGATTATTTTTTATCGAGCCAATTGTTTTAATTTACGTTTTTATCTTCACACAGCGCTTAACAGTATGTTCAATTTTCCTAAATTTTTTTTTTTTTTTTACGGAAACTAGCCATTTTGCTAGATTTACAGAGGTTTAATAAAGTTAAAAATTACTGCAACCTCGCCTTAAGTCACAAAAGATCTCGTGGTTACGTACCTTCGATGGAGCACACAAATGCACTAAGCGCCGTACTAGTGATGTTTATTCTGAAATAAAAGCCGGGATTAAGATTTTTTATATTTATTGATTAATAAAAAAAACAAAATTTTACATTAACTTAATCAAAACTATACACAAATGTTGATAGTTGAGATTAAAATGTAGCATCAGTAGCGTCGGTGGTCGGCAATGTAAATATTGCATGTTGGAAAACTGGTTTGAATGAGGTAAGATAATATTTAATTCGCTTTTAATAAACTGAGAACTGCAATTCACATTTATTCAGTCGTTTTAATTAGGAGGAAATGGCTAATGGTATCATGACTTGGGTGTATAAAACAAACATTTAGAATGTGTTACTATTTAGTGCGATTACTATGAAAATTTGAATTATAGCAACGCTTAAATTATTAAAATACCGTGCATGCAAGCTGCAGGCCATAAGTAGTTTGCGTAATGGAACATTTGCTTGCATGCTAGTTGTCATTACATTACATAAAACTTATATGCAGCCTACATGCAAGTCAAGATAAAACAAAATGTGAAGCAAAATGGAAGCAATTTTTAAAGAAACATTTAAAATGTAATACCTAACAAAGCAGTAATAAAAAAAGAGATTTGTCTGTGTTTTGTTATCTAAATGAATAAATAAAGGTGGTTACCGCGATAATATTCCGCGTCCATTTAAAACATTGTAATATTAAAGTCCCTAATGTCACATAAATGAAACCCTACCCTGTCCCGTGAAAATATTATGTTCCATTTCCCGCGTCCCGGGAAAACGAGACGCACCACAGCACTTTCTCTTTGAAATATGACACTATACAGGACCGGCTACAAGAATATGCCTTTTAAAGTTTTCATAGACTGAATAAGTTGACTTTCGGTCATCAATTAGCTTAAGTACCTACTCCTAAGTATTTTTGCTGAAAAAAGTATTTTGAAATTTAATTTTAACACGCTTTTAACGTTTTCGAACTTTGCTTTTATTCATCGCGTTTTTAACTAATTAGTTGTAGTGAAATAAAAGTTTTGAAGACGTTAATTACTGTTTTAAGAAATATTGTTTTAAGAATCTTAAGTTATATCTATTTGAATTTTTGAAGCGATTTCGAACAAAATACTTCAGTAAAAAGGTAATAAGAATATACGTCAGTAAAAAGGTAGTAACTATTCTCCGAACATAATCTGTGATCATTTACTTTTAAAGCAAATGAGTTGGGTGAGTTTGTGCAGAATAAACAATTTTTCTTTCTTTCGTTCTTTCCCATATTACTTGCGACTACTTGAATGAGGATCGAAGTGATCTTGACAGTGATCATATACTTAACATGGCATAAACCAAGGTCATTTCGCCTAAAATAATAATAATTTAGACTGAAAAAAAAAAACACTCAAACACAAAAATGCAATCGACTCTCAAAAAGAAAACACTTCACAGTGAAAAATAAAATTTTGGAAGTTAGCTACCGACGTCTGAAACTAAATTTTATTTGCAATTTATAATGTTTTTTTATTCTAACACTTTTTTGTTGTTGTTTCAGAAATTCGTGTACACCTTCGTAGTCAAAGGCAATTTAGAAATAAAAAGAAAATCAAGTGTTTATATTTTGACCAGCGATACGTAACGAATTAGCAAATTTCTTTGATCTTCAGTATAATAATCATTTAAAAATGCCATTTTCTATCTTAGAAGGTAACTGGTTTATCAGATCTTTACGAATTTTAAACGTAACTGCTTCAGGAAAATGCCTTTAAAACTAAAAAAAATTTTAGAGGTGTCAAGGGACACCCGGATGGAACGAAGTTCCTTTCCAGGATTCATAATAGTTATAATTTTTTAATTATTTATTATGTACAAAAAACCTGTATACACTCAAAAAAATATTCTCTCTCTCTCCCTATCTCCTTCTCTCTCCCTTTCTCTCTACCTCTATCTCCCTCTCTCTCTCCATCTCTCTCCCTCTCTCTCTCTACCTCGCTCTCCCCCTCTCCCCCGTCTCCCCCTCTCTCCCTCTCTCCCTCTCTACTCACAACAAAAAAAACAACAACATACAAAATATATACGGTCGAATTGAGAAACCTCGTCCTTTTTTTGAAGTCGGTTAAAGCATGTCGTGACAACTTTTCGTAAGAATTTTTTCCGTCTAGCCCCCTTTCACAACGCGCGATAAGGAACTTCGTTCCAAAAAAACCGTCCTCAATCGATGAAAATGTCGATGAACATGCATAACATCTTCATTTTCTGAAGTCAGTTGAAAATAAAATATATTTCATAGGGAAAATTTGGTCTGTATTTTAGGAAAACACTTCCCCCAATTTGCCATTAGCGCCGCTTTGATTCCTGAAAGCAAACATAGAAGCTCAATGCAAAACATACAGTGATTGAGAGAGCGTATGATTTTTTATCTCCGTTATTTACAGAACAAACTCTTCGCTTTGAGAGTAAATTGGAATAGGGGAAGCCATTTCAGGCCAAAAATGATGTCAGGGATCATAAAGCTCGTTTCGATGCTCGGGGCCCAAGAAGAGGGTAATAATACAGTCCAGTGGTACAGTGAGCAGCGAAACTCGGCTTAAAAACATAATTAAGTTTTATCATAATTTGACATCATACTATTAAAAAAACCGGCCAAGTGCGAGTCGGACTCGCGCACCGAGGGTTCCGTACAAACCTGCAGGTATTCACGGTTTATGTATAAGGTTTATGTTTATGAAATTAAATGTTTTTTTTAATTTTCATATTTGAGTTGACTGAATGAAAGGTAAATTATGGTTTACGATTTATGACGTATTAAAAAAAAACTACTTAGATCTAGATCTCGTTCAAACCAATTTTCGGTGGAAGTTTACATGGTAATGTACATCATATATTTTTTTTAGTTTTATCATTCCCTTATTTTAGAAGTTACGGGGGGGGGGGACACATATTACTTTGGAAGTGTCTCTCGCGCAAACCATTCAGTTTAGAAAAAAATGATATTAGAAACCTCAACATCATTTTTGAAGACCTATCCCATACACGTATGGGTTTGAGGAAACATTTTTTTTTGAGTTTCAGTTCTATGTATGGGGAACCCCAAATATTATTGTTTTTTTTTCTATTTTTGTGTAAAAATCTTAATGCGGTTCACAGAATACATCTACTTACTAAGTTTCAACAGCGTAGCTCTTATAGTTCCGGAAAAAAGTGGCTGTGACATACTTAAACAGACAGACAGACAGACGGACAGACAGACATGACGAATCTATAAGGGTTCCGTTTTTTGCCATTTGGCAACGGAACCCTAAAAAGACCCGGAGGAGATGTGTTGAGTTCCAAAAATTCCTCAAATGATAAAACAGAGGTGCACCTAAAATACCTACAACCACATTTCGCCAGTTATGTAAAGGTCCTATGCAATAGAGGGATATTCTAGATAAGAAAACCCAGTAACGTTGCTCGACCCGGGAATCGAACCCAAGAGCCCATGTTCTGCATCAGATCTTGCGACCACTAGGCCAATGAAG